>JAGIQG010000010.1:60074595-61361281 GCA_024679065.1 Sphyrna mokarran
GACAGTCTCTCTCTCTCTCTCTGTTGACAGTCTCTCTCTCTCTCTCTGCTGACAGTCTCTCTCTCTCTCTCTGTTGACAGTCTCTCTCTCTCTCTCTGTTGACAGTCTCTCTCTCTCTCTCTGTTGACAGTCTCTCTCTCTCTCTCTCTCTCTCTGCTGACAGTCTCTCTCTCTCTCTCTCTCTCTCTGCTGACAGTCTCTCGCTCTCTCTCTGCTGACAGTCTCTCTCTCGCTCTCTCTCTGCTGACAGTCTCTCTCTCTGCTGACAGTCTCTCTCCACACTCTTGCTGACAGTCACACACTCTGCTGACAGTCTCTCTCTCTCTCTCTGCTGACAGTCTCTCTCTCTGCTGACAGTCTCTCTCTCTGCTGACAGTCTCTCTCCACACTCCTGCTGACAGTCACACTCTCTGCTGACAGTCTCTCCCTCCACACTCTCTGCTGACAGTCTCTCTCTCTCTCTCTCTGCTGACAGTCTCTCTCTCTGCTGACAGTCTCTCTCTCTAGCTGACAGTCTCTCTCTCTCCTTCTCTCTCTCTGCTGACAGTCTCTCTCTCTCGTCTCTCTCTGCTGACGTCTCTCTCTCTCTCTCTCTGCTGACAGTTTCTCTCTTTGCTGACAGTCTCTTTTACTTTGGACGTCTCTCTCTCTCTCTCTCTGCTGACAGTCTCTCTCTCTCTCTCTCTCTGCTGACAGTCTCTCTTCTCTCTCTCTGCTGACAGTCCTCCTCGTCTCTCCGGCTGACAGTCTCTCTCTCTCTCTCTGCTGACGTCTCTCTCTCTCTCGCTGACAGTCTCTCTTTCTCTCTTTGTCTCTCTCTCTGCTGACAGTCTCTCTCTCTCTCTCTGCTGACCATCTCTCTCTCTCTCTGCCTGACAGTCTCTCTCTCTCTCTCTGCTGACAGTCTCTCTCTCTCTCTGTCTGACAGTCTCTCTCTCTTCTCTCTGCTGACAGTCTCTCTCTCTCTCTCTCTGCTGACAGTCTCTCTCTCTCTGCTGACAGAGTCTCTCTCTCTCTGCTGACAGTCTCTCTCTGTCTCTCTCTGTCTCTCTCTGCTGACAGTCTCTCTCTGTCTCTCTCTGCTGACAGTCTCTCTCTCTCTCTCTGCTGACAGTCTCTCTCTCTCTCTCTGCTGACAGTCTCTCTCTCTCTCTCTCTGCTGACAGTCTCTCTCTCTCTCTGCTGACAGTCTCTCTCTTCTCTCTGCTGACAGTCTCTCTCTCTCTCTCTCTGCTGACAGTCTCTCTTTCTCTCTCTCTCCTGCGACAGTCTCCTCTCTTCTCTCTGCTGACATCTCTCTCTCTCTTCTCTGCTGACATCCTCTCTCTCATCTCCTCTCTCTGCTGACAGTCTCTCTCTCTCTCTGCTGACAGTCTTCTCTCTCTCTCTGCTGACAGTCTCTCTCTCTCTCTCTTCTGCTGACAGTCTCTCTCTCCTCTCTCTGCTGACAGTCTCTCTGTCTCTCTCTCTGCTGACAGTCTCTCTCTCTCTCTCTCTGCTGACAGTCTCTCTCTCTCTGATGCTGAATCAACTCCAACGCTGAGCGCAGGTTTTTGCGACTCTAATGTGAAGCGGGCCGCCCAATGTTCGCTTTACGGCAGTGTTTGGCGGCCTGAGGCCTGATCGCGCGCGGTCGGAGCCGCTTTAAATTTTATTTTTTTTGGAGTGATTTATATATGTTTGTGGTCCCGGGGAGAGAGTGTGCCTTTGTGTAGCGAGGGGAGGGGCCGGTGTATCGGGCCTTTGGCCTCCAGGGCCCCTCGGTAACCATGACTCTGGCTCCCAAGGAGCTGAGCAGCCTGATCGGCATCATCTGCGAGGAGGCGACCAGTAACACCTTCGAGGGCCTCTCCACCGCCTTCCACCATTACTTCGCCAAGCACGACCATTTCCGAGTGGGCTCCACGCTGGTAATGCTGCTGCAACAGGCCGACCTGCTGCCCAGCCCCCAGCAACGCCTGACCGCCCTCTACCTCCTCTGGGAGATGTACCGCACCGAGCCGCTGGCCGCCAACCCCTTCGCCGCTGTCTTCGCCCATCTGCTGAACGCCGCCCCGGCGGCCGAGGAGCAGGAGAAGCAGCTCCTGGGTAAGACCGAGCACCCCCCCCCCCCCCCCCTCCTCCTCCTCCTCCTCCCTCCGTCCCTCTGGGTGAGAGCCGCTCATCCAGCTCAGTACACCCCCAGGAGATGTTGAAATTATTGCAATCATACGCTTGTCAGGATTTTTTTTTAAATTTAAAGGTTTCTCGCTTTTAACTTGTAGTCTCATCTTGCACCCAGTGCACGGGCTTGATCCTCTTCCAGTTACATTATCGGTGATGCTGCTTTTCGGAGGAAGCACTAATGTGAAATCTTTCAGTTGCTTCGCGTGGATTTTTTTTTCTTTAACTAAAGTTTGTTTATTAGTGTCAAGTTTATTATTGACACTCCAGTGAAGCTACAGTGAAAATCTCCCGAGTTGCCATGCTGCGATGCCTTTTCGGTACACTGAGGGAAAATATAGCATAGTCAATATATCGCATATCTTTTGGCCTGTGGGAGGAAACAGGAGCAGGGTAAAATGCTCCAAGCCGGAATTCGAACCCAGATCCCTGGCACTGAAAAGTAGCAGTGCTAACCACTGTAGCACCGTGTCACAGTGGATGTGAACAATCTCTCACAAGCCTGGGGAATTAACTTAATTCCCCTTCACATTGCAGCAGTCCCTTCAGAAGGAATTGGTACATGGAACATCTCGGTGCCCTTCTGAGATTTAATGGGGTGCGATATAAATGCAGGTTGTCTTTCATGCAATTTGGTGTTATGGACCATGATACAACTTCAGTAACATGGAATTGTACACTGACTGGGGAAATAAGACAATATGTTAGTACCATTGTTCTTCCATGTTCAGTTTCAAATCTAACTTTGCCTGCTGTTTGAAAGGACGGGAATATCAACTTCTTTAACATTCTAAAAATTTTATATTTTGAAAAGGAATAAATGATTGTTCATAATTTTCAGTGACCTGCTGATTGCCTTTACTTAAACCTTAGTTGAGTGAAAGTCCATAAAAAATGTATTATTGATGAATGGAAATAATTTCAATATTTAAGTTTTATTTCTCAAGCATTCTAGAAATTGAAAGTCAGTAGGCTTTAAAGATACATTCTTTCATTCAAATCTTAAAGTATCTTTGTGCAGAGGTCTTCCATTTATTTGTTAGAATTGCCAAATGAAGCCTGTGCTAGATTGTTAATTGCTGTCAAAACATAATGTTTGATTTTTTTCTTGTGTTCTAATATAAGTCTAAGGATTCAAACATATAGCCAGGACAAATGTGTCAAATTGAAATTAGCATTTTTGAAAAAACTAAATGGCTTTAGAAAATCCAGTGCAACAATAAAATGTTTGGATGGATAGGAACTAATTGCTTGATTAATTTTTATCAAGGATAAACTCCAGTGTAGAAAGATGAGTCAAGTTTATATCTTAAATTGCATTATTCTACTTTTCAGGAACATATTTTATAGATTCTAGTATTCTGAGAGGAACCTGTAAGAAATAACAATTCTTAAACATACTAAGTAAATGAAATTTCACTAATATAAATCTCAACATATATTCAATTTTTCACAGTATCGTTTATTGCTGGAAAAAAGGCATGTTGAAGTTTTTTGTCATGCACTCATCAGGATACTAATACCAACATTAAGGGAAAATAGCAACCAGTCTGTGCTTGCAAAACTCAAAAGTGTATCCAGCATTAGATGTGATTCCAGAATTTGCTAAAGTATCCTCACTGAGCCAAGAATTACACTGACAGCCAATTTAAGATTGCTCGTCAGGCGCACAGTGTGGTGCATTTGCATGTACTGGAAGCTACATATATTTATATATGCGGCCCTCTTCTTTGCAGGTAGAACATGTGTGCATGCGTGCACACACACACACAACTTTTGGAATTGATTTACTGCACAAAATAAGTGGCAGCCATTTGCTGTCTTGACCCATCAGGGTCAAGCTGCCTAACTTAAATTTCAAACAACATCTATCAGTTAACTCCCAAGTCAGCATCTACTGGGTGCATTCTCCATGGTAGAACCTTTACCAATCAGAGACCACTTGCCAACCAATCAACACATTTCTCATACATTATAAATTGTTGTTTTCCCTATTTATGGTATTCTTACAAAGCATCTTAATGAGTGGAAGACAAAAAGCTTTGACATGCTTCTTTATTTTTAATGCTGCAATAAAGTTTTATGTTACCAAAAGACCTGTAGTGCTGTTTAGACTTTCCATACTTCTGCTGATGTTTAATTTACTTATTATGTGATTAAAGATTATTTAAACTCCAGACTGAACCTTTTTTTTGTTTAATGCTATTTGACAGGATTCTTGCCACCTATTACTCCCCCTGAGAAGTTTTTCCTTTCTCAGTTGATGTTGGCTCCTCCAAGAGAGCTGTTTAAGAAAACTCCCCGTCAGATTGCATGTATGGATGTGGGGAACATGCCTCAGTCTGTAGACATTAGTGGTCTGCAGTTGGCCCTGGCAGGTGAGTAAAATTGTATACTATTCAAAAAAACTGCAGTTGCAGTAATTCAGCTGAGGATCCTGTAGACCTAAGTTTATTAAATTGCAATTTTGCCTTGTGTGTGCAAACTTTTTGCGGTTGTCAAAATACAGACTTTGATTATCAGGTGGTGTAATTGTTGTTATAGAGGTTTACAACATGAAAACAGGCCCAATTTGTCCATATAGCTAAACAGATACTCTATTTCAAAAATGAAGCTGGAATCAACCATCTCAGTTTGAGTGAATTTTGAGACATAATAGTAATGCATATAGCCAAATCTCTGTGCCTCAAACTGGTGTTTTATAAAGAATTGTTTGGCATCAGTTTTATTTTTTAAAGTGTATCACTGCTTAGTTCCCAAGCAACATCTGGCAGGTTGAGGCTGAAAAACAATTTAGTCTAGTATTGGCCTCAAGGTTAGATTTTAAGGGCAATGAAGAAACAATGTGAACTCCTGACTACAAAACAACTGGGCAAATTTAAGTTTCAGGATTAGGTGAAGAAATTCTGTATGCATGATAAAGAATAGGTTAGATATTAAAGGCTGACCATGTTCAGATACCTTGTAAGTATTTTGTATGTCACTGAACATTTTGAATTCACTAAGTGCTTTCAATTCTGTAGCTGAATCCATTCTGTATTTGCTTGAAGATTTTTTGGTAGTTTAAAAATGCTGTTACATGAGCAGTTACAATTAAATTATATCGTACTGTACAGCAATAAAAACTTATTAGTTTTTTAAGTTTCTGTAAACATTACCTGTAATACAAATGAATTATTCTTGTGCAAATAGATTTTTCTTGTCTTGGCACATATGTCACACTGACAAATTGCACAGATGTTCTCCAAATAAATCTGACCAAAGTACCCAAAACAGCTATCACCCTGCTACTAGATTTGATTTTGAATGTAGAACAGCAGTTGTGGAACCAATAAAGCATTGTGCTGTTTCCATTTGATCATCATTTTCATGTCTACAAAATATTTTTAGTATGAAACAAAAAGCAGTGGACACTGAAATTACCTACCTGGAGAAATTAGATTGGGAGGGATACTGTCAAAACTAGATTGTACGGCATTTAAAAGCTGCAGCTCACTAGTGACATGGGAAATCAGGATTGCTCCTGAAATTACTCAGACTGGGACAGAGAAAGGATGACCTCAGCAATTCAGATTCATTTATTGGTGGGTGCCTATAATTTCCTGAAGATCTTGCCTACCCCGCTAAATAGTGAACAGAGATGGGAGAATATTTACTTGTGAAATTTTTTCAAAAATTGTCATTGTGTCTGTAGGACTCTAATATTGTGTTGAGCACTTAATATGGCTAATGAATCTGTTAACCGTGAATGCCGTAGAAACCCTACAATGCAGAAGGAGGCCATTCGGCCCATCGAGTCTGCACCAACCACAATCCCACTCAAGCCCTACTCCATGTACCAACATATTTACCCGCTAATCGCTCTAACCTATGCATCTCAGGACACTAAAGGACAATTTTTAGCATGGCCAATTGATCTAACCTGCACGTCTTTGGACTGTGGGAGGAAACAGGAGCACCCAGAGGAAACGCATGTAGACATAAGGAGAATGTGCAAATTCCATACAGACAGTGACCCAAGGTCCCTGGAGCTGTGAACAGCAGTGCTAACCACTCTAGTACCATGCTGCCCCAAGATTTAGACAATTTTCTGTCCCCATGAATGTCCCTCCTGTTTGCTTGCTTCCCCTCCCAACCAATACACTGTATAGCTTGCTCTTTATTACCATGATATCCAAAGATGCGTAATCGTGGTAAATGTGCAGGTTTACTGGGATAGGGCAGGTTGGACCTGGGTATGATGCTTTTTTTTTTGAAAATCAGTGCAGACCGGATATGCCGAATGACCTCTTTGTGCACTGTAGGGATTTTATGGTTCTTTTCAATGGTGACTTATGTGCCTCTCAGTCCTTCATCAGTGTCAACATGAGTTTAAAATATCATGCCTGTCTTTTTACTAATGCTGTTTGACCTGTGAATATCCAGTATTTCCAACTACATGGGAGATACACTACATTTGGGAAAGAATGCCCGATGTGTGCAGGGCGCTCCCTCAAACTCTCAATATTAACATAATTATGAACTTTGTAGAATGTAGCATTTGAGTATGCCCTTTCAAATTGCTGGGTACAGAATTTTTTGGGGAGTTTGTGAATGAAAGTTGAGACTTCAAAACAGTCAAGGGAAAATAAAATATGCTGTTGGTTTAGCTAATTTATGGAGGGAGTCTCTAAGTTTTATAGATCATAGAGAATCTATGTTGATTCTCCAGTGTGCACTGAATGAGATAAGCAATAGGGTTTTTGAAGGAGAGAAACTATTTTTGTTGCGTGAAATTGTATACCAGCGAGAAGCAACAACACCAGAAAAGGTTATACCGTATCTATCATAGAAAGTTGCTCCAATAACAGGAGCATAGAGAGAATCAATGTCGGTTAATCTGTAACTGTCCTTTACATATAAATTGACTTTATACAGCTGTATACTTATGCATAATCCTTTATTCATTCTGCAGAGCGCCAGTCTGAATTGCCAACACAGAGCAAAGCCAGTTTTCCAAGCATACTACCTGATCCTGATCCTGACTCTTCCAACTCCGGATTTGACAGTTCTGTTGCGACTCAGATTATAGAGGCTTTAGTGAGTGGACCAAGACCACCAATAGAAAGTAAGCTATTTTAAATCACTGTTCAGAATGTTAGCAGAAGTGCTGAATGTTTGACTGTTGATCACAGAACTGAAATTCAAATCTACCCATTATTTCTGGTGGAGATGTTTTGTTAGCCTTTGTCATGGTTAGTATATTAAATGCTAAAGGAGCATCTTTACCCTAGCATTAGTCTCCTTTAATATCAGTTGAGGACATCGAGATCTCCTAGCAGATAAAACTGTAAATGATAGCAGATACGTGGAGTGAGCTGGCTATAATCCAATACTAATGTTCACTTCCCATTGTAATACTTCTAAAGTGGGTGCAAAGCTATTTCATACTCCCATATATGCCATTTCTAACTTGGCTGCATAGATTTTTAAACTAGTTTACTTGTTTGGTGAGGATTTCTGCCAAAGTAACTTGAGGGAAGGTTAAAGAGAAAAATAATTCTACCCTCTGCATGCTTAAGTCACTCAGTCTTCCTGCATACATTCCCATATATTAAACTGGGCTGGGTTAAGTCGATCATGTAGTGGTCTCCATGTCCCTTCAGTTATAGCTTGAGGATAGTAAACTTACTAAATTGATTTAGTATTTTGAAGCTATTAATCTGTAGGCAGAATAAATGGATTTTTTTTTTAAGAAAACAAAACTTGCTTTGATTTTCTTGGACTAAGAAAACATTGTTTTAAAGCAAAGTATGAAGAAAGTATTTAGTGAAATGTAAACTCATGATGTAGTTGTGTTGTTGCATCTGTTATTTGAAAAATTGTAGAAGTGTTAACTCATTTTGGTCCCAATTTGTTCTATAGGCACAGTTACTGTCAATTTCTTTATCCCCTTAAAGCATGGTGTCATTTCTTCTATCTTGACTAAAGATAGCTATCACATTCAGCTATATTCTGCCAAACAACCACTTCCAGTAAAACCCCTGTTTGACTTCCAGATACACTCTTGCTGTCAACTTTTCTCTAGAATACTAAATCATAATTTTCTTTTTATCATGTGAAGGTCATTTTCGGCCAGAGTTTATTCGACCTGCTCCTCCACTTCATGTATGCGAGGATGAGCTAGCTTGGCTGAACCCAACAGAACCTGATCATACAATCCAGTGGGATAAAACCATGTGTGTTAAGAACAGCACTGGAGTGGAAATTAAGCGCATCATGGCAAAGGCTTTCAAGAGTCCCTTGTCTGCACAACAGCAAACGCAGGTAATTGCAAATAAGTATTACTTTAAACAGCTGAATCATTAGGAGTCTCACTGAGTTGCACCACCAACACATATGCCGGAATTTTGCGACCATTCATGCCACCGGGATTTCAGCTACAGTAAACGGAGATTTGACTTGTCACTAAATTCTCTGCCTTTGCTGCAGTGGGAGTATGGAGTGAATGGGCAATAAAATCGCACCCTTAATGTTGGAATTGCACTTATGATCCTGTTTGTCACTGTGTTTGCTATGCATTAAGAAATGGCTCTGAATAATGACCAAATGCTTTCTGATAATTAAAAGGGAAAGGCAGAGAAAGGCAATCTTTCACATGGTTTGACTTGCATCAGAAAGATAGGGAATGTCACTGTTCAGGATAGTTTCCTGCAACAATATGTCCAAGAACCAACAAGAGGACAAGTCGTATTGAAATTAGTAATAAGCAATGGGCCAGATTTACTTAACAGTGTAATAGTATAAGACCTAATAGTGATTATAATATGACCAAGTTTAACTTTTTGTTTGAAATTGGGAAATGTGAATTAGCTAAGTTTTAGATTTGAGTAAATCTGGCTTCAACAGGGTGAGTTCAAGACTGTGCATAGTGAACTGGGCAAATCTGTTAATAGGTAAATCGACAGCATCAATGGGAATTGTTCAAAAATAAAGACTTGAATGTGATACAAAACCATTTCATATCCCTATGGGACTTATCAAAAACAGCCATGGATGGCAAAAGAGATAAGGGACAATATAAAACTAAAAAAAGCAGACAAGAATGTATAAAATAACACAGATCCTGCCAACTGGGAGGGATGCAAAAACCAGCAAAAAAAAATGACAAAACAAACAGTAAGAGCAAAAAACAGGGATTAAGAAAATAAACTTGCTAGGGATATCAAAACCAACATAAATTATTTTTACAATTCGGAGAAACGGTTATCAAGAACAGCATGGGTCTTTTAAGTATTGATAATGGTGATATTGTGATGAAAATAAGGGAATAGCAAACACATTGAATAATTACTTTGTGTTACTATATACAGTAGAAGAGGAATAACATGCGGACATCCCAAGGAAATGTAAATCAGAGTTGGGAACTCAGCAACATTAGCATAAGCAAAATAACTGTAGTGAAGAAAGTAATGACTTTAACAAGAGAGAAAGCCCCAAGACTAGGTGGTTTCTATCACAGGATTTTACAGGAAGTAAGAACGTTGCAAATGTCCTAATATAACATTTGCAACTCATGCCTTAAGATTGGAAAATTGCATATCACTTCACATTTAAAAAAGATGTGAGGAAAACCTAGTTAGTCTAACATTGCTGTCAGAAAATGACTGATGTCTGTAATTTGGGCAATATTGACTAAAATTGTCACCCTTGAAAATTTTCAGCTGACCAGAGAGAGCCAGCATGGATTTGTAAAGGGTAGGTAACACCTGACTAAAATAATTAATTTTTTTTTTGAATAGGTGATTAAAGTAGTGGTCAGGGCAATGTCTATGTATCAAAAATAGAAAATTCTGGACAATCTCAGCAGGTTGGACTGCATCCGTGTGAGAGAATAGAGCTAACATTTCAAGTCTAGATGCCCCCTTTTTAGAGCTGGGTCTTGTCTGTATATATTGGACTTCTGGAAGGCATTTGATAAAGTCTGTGAAGGCAAATTGTTGAATGGTAAGGAAAGTGGCTGAGTAGCCCGTAATTTGAACTACCTGCCAATTATCCTTGTTCAAATTGGCAAGAAGTGACTATTGGATTCCGGAAGGGATTTGTGCTGTGGCTTCAGCATTCTCCATGTTTTATTAATAACTTAGATGATCAGAGAGACAGCCATGTATCCAGCTTTACTCAAGACAGAATATTTACATTGTAAGCATTGTAGATAGAAAAGCATAATGTTGCAAAAATATTAAAGTTTAAGGTAAGTGAATTGATAGAATTGTAACAAATGGATTTCAATATAGGCAAATATGAGATCATCCACTTGAAACCCAAAAAACAACAGGAAATGTAGGAAAGTCTCAGCAGGTCTGCAACATCTGTGGAGAGAAAATGGAATCAATGTTTCAAGTCAAAGATGACAAAAGGTCATCCTGATTTGAAATGTTGGTTCTATTCTCTCTCCACAGAAGCTGTCAGACGGGTTGAACTTCTCCAGCATTTTCTGTTTTTGTTTGATTTCAGCAACCACAGTATTTTACCTTTTTCTGAGGATAGAATATGTTTCTTTCCAAATGATAAGAAGCCAGAAACAGTGCATTTCCCAAGAAACTTGGCTTAGGGTTAATGTATATAGATTGTTAACCACTGAAAATAATTACAATGCTTAATGGAATGTTGGCCCTTATATTTAGAAGATGATAGCAGAAGGGAATAGACGTTATGCAACAGCTGTACAAACCTCGTAGTTAGACCAAGCCTGGTATACTGTGGTCAGTATTGAACACACACCTTAGGAAGGATATTTTGACCTCTGAGCGACTGCAGTATAGTTTTGCCAGAATGATACATGGACTCCATGGATTAAATTATAAAGAGAGATTACAGAAACTGATGACATTCCTTGGAATTTAGAACATTGAAGAGCAATTTGATCAAAGTTTTCAAATTATTAAGGCAAATAGACAAACTATTTCTGGTGATTTGAGAATCTAGGACTAGGAAACGCGGCCTTAAATTTAGATGTAGAAGACTCACATTCCAACCATTATTTTGTAAATTGTATCTTTGTACTTCCTGTTTGTGAACAGAAGTCTCACTTACCTGATGAAGGAGCAGCGCTCAGTAAGCTAGTGGCTCGTGCTACCAAATAAACCTGTTGGATTTTAACCTGGTGTTGTGAGAGTTCTTTCTTAAATTTAGAGTCAGGCCTTTCAGGAGTAAAGTTAGGAAATCGGTTGGTTTAGTTAGTTATGAATGGTTCGTGTTAGGGAATTAAGAACCAAATATAGATGTTTAGTAACATTTAGTTACTGAAAGTTGTGGACTTGAATAGTAAAATTTTAAATAGAGTAAAGGAACAAATAGGCGTGGAGTGAAAGTACATAGGTGAATAAAACTGGAGGCCATAAAAAAGCAAATAGAATCCTTGCTATGAGAACCTAGAATTATGGAATACAAGAGCAAAGAGGCAAAGTTTGAGTTTTTTATAAATAGACCTAAAGAAAATTGAGAGGTGACCTGATGGTTATTCAAGGATAAATGGTAACAAGGTAATTAATAGGGATAAAAAAGTAAAACAGAATCACATAAATTATTTTGAAAAAGAATTAGTTGCTCGAAAAAGGGGGATATTAAAGGGAATGGGAAACGAGCAGTTGAGTGAGATGACTAGCTGAGATAAAAATGCTGGTATGCATTTGATTGGTTAAAATTCTATGATTTCATAGTCAAGATAGAGAATTGTGGGGAAGAGAGAAAGCTGAGGAAGACAATATTATTTCGAGTTAGTTTGCACCAATCTGATTAATTTCTGTACTTGCTGCAATGAGCTGAATCAAAGCATCTTGCATTTGTATAGAAATCAGTCCAGTGTGCTTCACAGGAATGTTAGCATACAAGATCTGATGCCGACTCACATAAGGAGATAAGATTGGGTGGTTGAAGGCATAGAAACCAAAAATGGGATGATGACTATCAACAAAAGACCAGAATTGGAAGAGCACAGAGACCTTGGAGGGTTGTAGAACTGGAAGAGGCTACAGAGATGGGGAGGAGAGGCTATGGAAGAATTAAAGTTGTGAAAATGCCACGGTATTCATATGCCGTGCAAAAGATTTAGGATTTGCATTTACTATACAGTTTATGTAGCATCCGTCCTGTATTGGATCATTATTATTTTAAGGCAGTGGATCTTCTAACAGGTACAATTTACTAGCTCAAAATTATGCATAACCTTCTATATTAAAGCTGAATTACTTTCAAAGTAATTGCAGACAATCTAGATTCTCTTTGAGAACATCATACTGTATGGAGGAAAATGAGGGAAGGAGGAATTAACATATCTTCAGATTCATGAATATTAAAACATTAGAATTACCTAATTTCTTCCAGTTGTTAAGTGATCTTCACAACATTTCTATTTGTTTTTATGTTAATTCTCTAAATACTTATGCGATGCTTAAAATAAAAATTTAACCCTCTAGCAGTAATTACTGGGTAATCATCTGATAGTGTGTCTGAAAATTGACACACATCTGTGTTGTACCTGAGTAACATTGAGTTTTTACTTTTATTTCCTTCATGGTAGCTCCTTGGTGAATTAGAAAAAGATCCAAAGCTTGTTTACCACATTGGTCTGACTCCTGTCAAGCTGCCTGATCTGGTAGAAAATAATCCTTTGGTTGCCATAGAGATGTTACTGAAGCTAATGCAGTCGAGCCAGATTACAGAATATTTTTCTGTACTTGTGAATATGGATATGTCCCTTCATTCCATGGAAGTTGTAAATAGGTGAGTTATATGCTTTTTCCCACCCCAATTTTCTTTGATTTTTCATTTGTTACCGCTGCGTTCCTGAGCATATTCCACAAAAAATGATAGTGGTGCAACCCTCCTTTTTCTTTTGTGAACCTGGACAGTGTATTGACAGTCACCATTCACTGCAGCACTCTTGTCAATCATGCCCAATTCTTTGACAGCTGCATTTCCAGTAGGGATTCACTCGATAATCAAAGTTTGATATATTAAAAGACTAGTGCATCAAAATTTAACTTCCTCTTTACATTTGGCTAGTCAACATAGAAAATATTGCAATTCTATAAAGGATAACTTAATTCCAAATCAAATGCTTTATTCACATCTTTTACTTTTAACTGTTTTAAATTTTTATTTTCTTTCATCTAGTATAAATGTTGACTTGTCACAAAATGTAAATCAATGAGTACAAGTCACTCTCCTCAGAAGTGGTGCTGTTTACTTGCGTCTTTTGTCAAGCTGTTCAACTGCAGGGAGCATAATAGTTGAACTCTGTTCTTTCCTCATCTGATAATTCGCTTCCAGTAGAGATCACTAGGTAGTGATTCAGCAATGTTCTTTAAATGAAAATTGGCCCTCTCTTTTTGTGGAGTTCAATGTTTTGATTTGGTCATTAATTGCTTCTCTTGTCTTTTGTTTTGAAGGCTAACCACTGCTGTTGATCTTCCTCCGGAATTTATTCATCTCTATATTTCAAATTGTATCTCCACTTGTGAACAGATAAAAGATAAATACATGCAGGTAATGAACATATTATGTGTAGTTGAATTGATATTTTTATTCTGTAGCTGCTAATATGATATTCTATGATATAATATGATATTCTTGTTTTTATTCTGTAGCTGCTAATATGGTATACTTCCTCACATGTTCTACAGATATTCTGATTATAATTGGAGAGTGTTTGTTGAGGTTTGACATACATACATCCAACTCTTAAAAATGTATGGAGGAAGGCAATTGAAATTGCATTTTCCCATTCTCGCTTTTGGCCCTCAAAAGTTTCCTATATGCGTTTTCATTTTCTATGTTTGTTTAATATTTGTCTTTTTCTCACTTTCCCTTACACAGCACCTTCCTTTCTTGCTTGGTTGCCTTCACTTTGTGCCATTAAGAGAGACATTTTTGATAATTGCTTGACGCGTTGTTTCTCCAACTCTTATGTAGTGTCCATCCAATTGATACTTTGACTTGACTTGAGAGAATTATCTACTTAGGATCTGTAACTCCATATCAGGAAGAGAAATCCTTATTTCCCATTATATAGTCAAGCAAAGTTTGACTTAGCACAGCAACAAATAACATAGATATCATGCATATTGTACACTTGTTATTTATCTCCAATAATTGATTTATGGAGAGAAGAATAAAGGATGTGGCTAAAAAGATGAAATCATTAGAAGGATAAATAGGCCATGAGTAATATTTTGTTAATGTTGGACAGGACATGGCTCATGTTAGGTTATCTGTTGATTCTAAAAAGAGTCTTTTATTGATCATTTTCTTTCTGATTTTGAATAGTCATGCTACTAATTAAGCTTGTGTCCAGTTTTCAAAATTCAGATACTTTCACAAACAAATATCTTAAGCTTTTGGATAAAATGTGGTTTAACTGAGATTCTCTCTCTTTTGTTTTCTCCTAGCCACCACTATTCAGTGATGGCCTGTGGATGGAAATGGGAGTATAGAGGAAGGCAACTTCTTAGCTGAGCCCGACATTTCTCTTGAGGGCAATAGCTTCGATTCCACTCTGGTTCATTGGATTCTGAAAAAGTTGATAAGATCAATGCACAGTCTGCAGACTCTGCTACATTCAGGCCAGATAGTGCTTGAAAGAACAATACAGTGCGGGAAACAGGCCCTTCGGCCCAACGAACCCGCGCCGCCATTTTAGCATTGAGTGCCCTCTTCTACCTATGACATCTGTCTACACCTATTGGGGAAGATTGAGGGAAGTCTAATTTAGGGACAATTTATTACACCAATCAGTCTAAGAGCACGTTTTTGGGATGTGGGAGGAAACCGGAGCATCTGGCGAAAACCCACGCAATCATGGGGAGAATGTGCAAACTCCCGCAGACACTGGCCCAAATCCATGTATCTGCACAGCAAACAGTGATAGTCACTGAGCTGTCATATTGCCCATCAGATGGTCCAGTTTAAGTATACACTAACGACGTCAAACACTAGGCAACTCTCAAAGCAACATCCAAGAGCAGCCCTTGCATGACCCACCACGTGTATGCCCCTTGTTGGTAAACAAGGTGGACCGAATCACCTGCGAAGTAAAAGAAAATACATCAATATACATGCAAAAACTTAGACATTTATGGAATCCCCAGAAGCGCGGAAATAAAGCAAGTTAGCCGTGAAATATGCTGCAAGGTCTGCAGGAATCAGTTGATTTCTAGGGATTCCCAAGGCTCGTAGTCTTTATTTAGAAAAGTCTCCTGTATCTCTCCATCTCTTGTTCGCTCATGTGCCTGTCTAAGTAAGCCTTAAACAACCCTAGCGTGCAGGCCTCCACCATCTTACTTGGCAGTACATTCCAGGCCCCCACCACCCTCTCTGTGAAAAACCTCCCTCTAACATCTGAGTTATACCTCCCCCCTCACCCTAAACCTGTGGCCCCTCATAATTATTGTATCCAATCTAGAAAAAAGCTTACCACTATTCACTTTATCTATACTGTTCATAATCTTATACACCTCTATTAAATCTCCCCTCGTTCTCTGTCTTTCTAAGGAGAACAGCACTAATTTGTCCAATTTTTCCTGATAGCTCAGCCTTTTCATGCCAGGCGACATCCTGGTAAACCTCCTCTGCACTCTCTCCAGGGTCTCCACATCCTTCCATTAGTAAGGCAACCAGAACTGGATGCAGTACTCCAAATGCGGGCAAACCAACGTTCTATACAACTGCAGCATTAGGTGCCAGCTTTTATACTCTATAGCCTTCCCTATAAAGGCAAGCATATCGTAGGCCTTCTTTGTCACCCTCTCCATCTGTACTGCCACCTTCAAGGACTTGTGTACTTGCACCCCCAGGTCCCTCTGTTTCTATACTCTTCATAGGTCTACCATTTATTGTGCAACTCCCCCCTAGATTGGGTAAGTGTGTTGTTAGAAGTTTGTGCCCTTCCTCTGACACCTTGGCTTGGTCATTTTTTTTTGCCAAACACTCTTGATGTGTTCAGTGCCCTCCTGAAAGAACCTTTTCCATTTGGTCAGTCACAAGCTCGGGACCCCCATGAGTTGATGTGGGATGTTTACCTTTTCAGGGATGCTTGAAGAGCATCCCTAACATGTTTCTGCTATTCCAAGAGTCTCCTTAGTGAAATTAAATATGAAAGCCCAACATTTAATGTCAACACAGTAACAGTTTGCATTTATAAATGGTCCTATTATGTAGTAAAATGTCCCAAGATGTTTCATTGGTAAGCCACATAAGGAGATATTAGGACATGTTAAAGAATTGGTCAAAGAAGTATATTTTAAGGAACACAAGGTAGAGAAGCAGACAACTTCAGCAAGGAAATTCCTTGAGTTAAGGCTTCAGCAGTTAAAGGCATAGCAGTCAGTGATGGGCTGATGAAAATTGAGGACATACAAGAGGCTAGAATCAGAGGAGTACAGCTTTGTCAGAAGATATAAAGCTAGAAGAGGTTATACGTAAGGAGAGGTGAGGCCATAGGAGAGGTTTAAGAAAAGGAATGAGAATTTTGAATTGAAGAATCTTCCAGATCGGTATTCATTATAGGTATACTGCACAAAGGTGAATGTAATTTGGTGTGAGTTAGGATATGGTGGAGTTTTGGATGAGCTCCAGTTTAGGCAGGATGTGGAATTGTCAGGTCAAGGCATATGCAGGAAATATGGTTGATTGGGCTTGCTATTGCTGATGAAATTCTACCCAAAAATGAGTCAACACTATTTGGAAAGGAGGTGAGAGAAATACGAGGGAAAAAATTCAATGGAATCTAATCAGAGAATTTAGATTTAGAATTTGTTTGTGCATTTTTCAGGTAAATACTTGCATCTATGCTTTACGAATTTTGTATTGCTCAGAAAATGTGGAAGTAAGTTATCTGATAAACTTTGATTTGTGAAATGTACAGCAAATTAACTCAGTCTATTATCTTCTAGAATCGTTTGGTACGTCTTGTTTGTGTCTTCCTCCAGTCTTTAATCAGAAACAAAATAATCAATGTCCAGGACTTGTTCATTGAAGTACAAGCTTTCTGCATTGAGTTCAGCCGAATACGAGAAGCAGCTGGTCTATTCCGATTACTGAAAACACTGGATACTGGAGAAAATCCTTCAGAAGCAAAATCAAAATAGTGGAAGGCAGGATTCCAAATCCCAGAACACTGTAAAGACCTTTGTTGCGAGTTGGAATCTTTTTAGTGGTTTGTGCATAATTGAGAGATAATTAGTTTGTTTAAAAATAAGCCTTTCCTAAGCAGCAAGTTTGCTCAAATGGGACCTGATTTATTTTCTTGTTATACAAGTGTACAAACTGATATTGATGAGCATCTTGGTCACTTCTTGGGGTAGAGTTGTTGCATTGCAATGCACATTACTGACTCCTATTTAATTTGTGCTAGGAAATGCTTTCTATAAGAGAAACTGTGTTAACCAGTTTATTCCTGTTCTCTATAAATCATATGTATATACGTGTTTCAGATTATTAAATGCATAATAGACAAAGTTAGGAAAAATACAGAAGTAACAATATGTGCACCATGTTTGGATTGAAAAGTTCATGGATGTTGATTATAAAGTCTTTGTTTTAATTAAAATGCTGAAATATGAAACAATCAACACTTTATTGATTACTGACACTTAAATGAAGAATTGAGAGGTAAAAATTAGAGTGTGTTACCATACCAGCTGAAACTGCGTGCAGCGAATGAACGTGCATCTGAAGATTTGGGTCTAGAATTGCAAGAGATTGGTTTTGGGTCTCATCTAAATATTAATAGTAGTTAATTGTGCTTTCCCAATCAGTTCACTTGAAAATATGCACATTTAGGTCACCTATTTCATCAGCAGTGGCTTTCAGATAAGTTGCAGGATTTGGGAAGAGGGGAAGGGAGGCTAGTGATCATGGCTCACAGTATCTATTGAATCAACTGTGGACCTCAAAAGAGCAATTATCAGGTCAGTGACTGCCAATGGATATAGAATGCATCCATGTCCTGAAGGCTTAATAAGGGCAATACTATTTATGTAGATTTTCGAAAAGCATTTAATACAGTGCCACACATAAGATCTGTGAGCAAAACTGTAGCTTATGGAATAAAAGGGAAAGCTGGTGCTTGGATAAGAAATGGATTGAGTGGCAGGAAACAGTAATGAAAAATAGTTTTTTCTCTCAAATTGAAGGAAGGTTTGTAGTGGAGTTCCCTGGGCACAGTGTTGGGAGCTTTGCTCTTCACCCATTATTACCGTATCATTTTTTCACAAGCCTCCAGTATTTCCTAGTATATACAGTGATCCAATGTGGAACTACTGTTTGGGAATCTATGGGGTACTTCCACAAGACCCTTCCCTTAGTTCTTATTTCTACCTAGACTGATTCATATCTTCTCCAGTGCCAATATCATTTCTCATTACAGTCCTTATTAGCATATGCAAAGCACCCAATAAGTTATCACAACCTGATTCAATCTTGGGGCATGTATTTCTCTTGAGGTATAGGATATTGCACCCTGAAATTTGCGTTTTGCATGTAAAATTGAGGCAGCAAGGACTATTAACCCGTAAACGTGCAGTTCACTGCCCATTTGTTTTTATGTTATTTTGTAGCATTGCACCTGGCTTATTATCTGTAATCCAATCTGCTTTTTTGAACTGTGACAGTCTATGTGGTGTAGTCCACCCATTGTGCTGTTAGGAAGCATGTTCCAGGATTTTGATCCAGTAACAACAAATGAATGGTGATATAATTTCAAGTAAGGATAATGTATTTGGGAACTTGCAGGTCATCGTGTTTCCATGCATCTGCAACCTCTCGTCCTCTGATGTAGAGCTTATGGGTTTAAAATATGCTGTTGGAGCCTTGGTGAGTTGCTACATTTCAGATAGTATACCCTACCACTTTGTATCGATGCTGGAGGATGTGAATGTTTAAGGTGGTGGATGAGGTGCATCAGCGTTGTGTCAAGTTAGGAAACACTTGATGTTCCTAAGTTCATATTAGATTGGCCTTGTTTTAGTGCAGTTTATGGAATCTAATACGTTTACTGTGGAGTGATTGTGCTTTCCCAAAAGGACCTGAGTTTTTGCATTGATTTGGAAACAGCTTGCACCTTGAAATAAACCAAAAGCTTTGGTGATCCAATAGTAAATATGAAATCCAAATTTAGATTATACAATAAATCACATTTCTGTTTTGAGAGCATTTATACTGCAATCTATTTAAGTACAAATAATTGAAAAAAAATTGTAGGTCACTAAAACACATTAAAATCTAGTATATGGACATGTTGTCTCAAATATAGCATCATAAAAAGCAACAAATCAAACCTGAATGGGCAGGACTTGTCACTGAACAGCATGGAAAATGGTAGTGCTGTGTTACAGTTCACTCTGCTACAGTAATGCTGTTTTGCTATGTGTATTTTTACAGATGTGTTATAAGGTTATAGATGATAGAGATTCCAACGTTCTTTCCAACTCGTGTCTGACCAGGAATTTCCTTTTTAAGTGCCTGATGTGGGTGTGTATTGGAAGGATTTCCAGGGTGGTGCTCAACCTACTTGATTGTGAGAACACTTTCATTGATCACCAACTCCCAGGATGGGATTTAATTCTGGAACAACTTAATAGACTGGGCACAACCCATTGTGCCACAAGACTGCCTCATGTAAGAAGCACCAATAAGTAAAATGTTAGATATAAAACCTGCAAGAAGAAACAGAATCATTATCAATAAATCTGAAAAAATTACCCATAAACAACCGTCAAGATTGAAAAAAGGAACCAATGTAAGAACGTTTTTAAAATTATTTTGGCATTCAATCAGTAATCTGAGGACAAAGTATGAAGAGAAAAGCAAATGTTTAAAAAAAAGTTACAAAATTCATGGTAAACTTACCCATCTGGTTGTTTTTGTTGAAATCTTACTATTTATGTTTTTTGTCATAGGTCTAGATTTTTTTTAATGATTAGCAGAATCACTTGCAACAAAATAGTAGCTCTTTGTTCTAATCCTCTCCTGGGTTTAGTACTGCTAAATGACTGAATGCCACAGTGAGTCCCTTTTGCAGGTAGCTGGGATATATTTTCAGAAATGCAATAAAAGCTGAAGCTTGAATTATATCAGATATGAGAATTATTTCCGAGGGATTGTAATATGTAATTGTGATCTTCCAAATGGCAGCCCCTCTTCATTTCCCCTGACTTGTGATCTTATGCTTTCCCCTTTGGTCATAGAGGCCTCTCATTTTCAATTCAATGAACAACATGATTAGGGGAAAAGTTCTACTTAATCAATTCATGGGCTGTGGGCATATCCAGCTAGACTAGCTTTTACTGCCCATCCCTAATTGCCCTTGAAAAGGTGGCTGGGGAGCTGCAAGTGCTATAGTCCATGTCATACAGATATGAGGTTGTTTCCATTGCCTCTCTTATATGCTTAAAAGAAACACAAGTATTCCCAAAAGATCATCCATGTAAAAGCAGCTATTATGTCTCAATGTTTTGCACCATCACCATTGAAAATTTGCTAATGCTTTCTTTGGCCATATTCATAACCCTCAGAATGGGACCTTCACCTGTGCCTGTGCTGATTCACAAAGGGTGGGGATAACTACCATCTGAGGTCTCAAATATCTACTGCCTAAAAAGTTATAGACAATGGACCCAACTGCCTTCAGCCATTTTCTTACCACTTGAATCTAAAGAACACCTCAGCCCCCAGAAATCCTTTGTTCCTCACCTAATATCCAGAAATGCCTCTGCTCTCCTCCTGAGCACCAGGAATGCATCTGTTCCTTGCCTTAGTTGAAGGAATGCTTAAAATTGGACTTTTCCTTTCCTAATTGCGCCTAGCGGGAATACAAACCCGTTCCAATCCTACTTTTAGTTAGTTTGGTTTTGATCTTCCTACCTAAAGAGGGATACTGTCTTAGAAGTTCAGCAATCACTAGAATGATTCCTGGGGGAAGGGGATTGTTCTGTAAGAAGAGATTGAGGAAAACTAGTGCCTGGAATTTAGGAGAGGTGCTAAGAAAATGGCTGCAGAATCCAGAACATGAGGTTGGCCATTTAGGATCAAGATGATAAATTTATTTAGGCAAAGGATTTTGCATCATAGGAATTACCTACCCTAGATAATTGGGTGGCACAGTGGTTAGGACTGCTTCTGCACAATGCCAGAGTCCCAGAGTCAATTCTGGCCTTGGTCATTGTCTGTGTGGAGTTTGCATGTTCTCCCTGTGTCTGCATGGGTTTCCTCTGGGTGCTCCAGTTTCCTGCCTCCAAAAATGAGCAAGTTAGGTGCATTGGCCATGCTAAATTACCCTTAATATTGGGGGACTAATTAGAGTAAATAAACAGCATGGGGATAGAGTCTGGCTGGGATTATGATTATGGGCCAAACGGCCTTCTGCATTGTATGATTCTATGAACTGTAGTGAGCATAATCGAGAGGTCAGTAGGTTTTTGTGAATTGTGTTATAGGGATAGCATAGGAAGGTGGATCTGAAATAGAAGATCAACCATGATCTTATTGAATGGTGCAGCAGACTCAGGGGCCAAATGGCCTCCTCCAGCTCCTAGTTTTCAAGGTGCTATATTTTTCCATCTCATGATTTCATTTGACTATACTCTCAAGTTATATGTTGTACGTTCCAACACAACTACTTCACTTCCCAAACTGTTCCCTATGTAACTGTCATTCCATGTCCCTACCCAATGATCTTTGAGTAATGCTATGGGATAGAGTGCATTCAGATTTCAAATGCTCAACTTGATATTTTGACTATGGATAGAGAATGGATGTTAATATACAATTGACTGGAAATATTTATATACAAAATGTTGTAATCAATACATAAGTGAGTTTAAATTTATGAAATATTATTTGACTTTAATGTGCTCTTGCCAAACAAGTGAATCCTAATTTTCTTAAAACAAGAAAATATAATTTATTTAATGTTGATATTGATAGAGCGCTGTTTCAGGGGAAAAGATAACAAACTGGATAAATTTAATTTACTCAAATCAGAAAAATAGAAGATGGCACCATCAGGAAAAAGATATGTCAAATAAAGTGCTGGCATAATTTACACAGTTGTCACATGTTAGCATTATGTATTGTGGTGTATTTTGAGCACGGTGCTTGTGGAGTGAATCTGCCGTTCTCCACTTGGCAAGTCGTGATCTTTATGAGCTTAGAGAAGCACCATTACAAAATAGAAGCCAGGCAATACAACCAGAAGAAATATGTGCAACCGGATTGTTTTGTGAATTAATGATGCGTATTATCAATAACATTAAGGCAAGGTCAGTAACGTCAATGGTTTGTGAATTTAACTTTTTAAATTGAACTCAAAATTGGAATGAAAAGTTAACAGTAATGGTGACTGTGAAGCTATTGTAAAAACCCAGATGGTTCACTTATTCTTTCTTTAGAGAAAGAAACCTGCTGTCCTTAATTAGCCTAACCTATACTGACTTCAAACCCCAGCAGATAAGACTTTTAACCTCCCTCTTAAAATGCCAGGAGTTGGATCAAGTACTTCTGGACTCTACAGATCTACATATGTTTATGTTGCTAGACAGTAGAATGTCACTGGCCAAGTTAAATAATTCATACAAATAATGATTAGCTCATACCCATCTGGGGTGGGCCGATGAGCAGGCAAATGCTTTTTGAACATTGTAAAATTGTAATGCCAAGAAATATAATTTCAGAGTGATTTGGAATTGCCCCAAAATTACCTCCAGCATCACTGACCAAGCTTGGACAATAAAGAAATATCATAATCAAAATATTGTTTTGTGAGTCTTTGTGCTCTGCTGCTAATCAAAACAGATCTCTCACATGAAAGTCAGCATCTGAAAAGGCTCCTACAACCCTGCAAAGTTTTCACTGGAGATTTGTGCCAGAGTTTGGAAAGCTGCCTATAAGTTTGTCAAACAATAGTCTGCCATAGTTATACTGACAGAATCCTATCTATCAGTCAACATCCCAAACTCCTCCATCACCAACCTGGGGTGAAGCTCTTCCAGGTCTGAAAAATGGTCTGAAATTGCTAAGCTCGTTGGGCCGAAGGGCCTGTTTCGCGCGCTGTTTTGTTCTTTGAACTTGATCACCCATTTTTTCTTGTCATGTGCTGGTTCATAAGAAAAGGAGTTAAAGACTGTGCTAAATCTTCAAAGCCTTTTTTGTTTCCCCAGGATTTATGGCACATGAATCTCAGGATGAAGAGATTCTGCACCTGCATGGTGGAAGTTAGGCAAAGCCATCCCCCTCAAGTTTATGATTTTCATGCATTTATTCTTGTGGGCACTTTTGGCACTGTCAAACGCGATTGCTCGTTCTTAAAGGCACTGTTCCGCGCCGCCACCCTGATGTTCCCACTTCCACCCATAATCCCCGTCTATGTTTATAGAAATCTGCATTGGAACCAAATTTGCGAGACAATTTAGGAAGGATTTGTTTTGCCAATCAGCCTAAGAGCACATCTTTGGCGTGTGGGAGGAAACTGGAGCATCCGGAGAAAACCCACACAAGCACAGGGAGAATGCACAAACTCCCACAGACACAGGCCCAAATCCATGTATCTGCACAGCACAGTGATAGTCACTGAACTGTTGTGTTGCCCATTAACTGGTGCAGTTCAAACATACACTAATGATGTAAAGCACTAGGAAATTCTCGAAAAATCCAAGAGCAGCCCTCTCACGATCCAGAGTTCATGGTCTGAAATTGCTAAGTTCAATATTGAGGCCAGATGGCTATAAAGTGTTAAACAGAACATTGCAGAAGGCCAAGGACAGAAACGTGATCAGGAAAGGATGACGATGAATTTAAATGGCAAGCGACTGGAAGCTCGAGGTCATACTTTGCGGAGGTGTTCTGCAGTCACCCAATCTACATTTGTTGCTCCAGTGTAGAGGAGACCACATTGTGAGCAACAAATCTAATAAACTGAATTGAAAGTATTACAAGTTAATTTCCACTTCACCTGGAAGGAGAATTTAGGGCCTTGGAATGGTGAGGACAGAGGAGGTTAAAGAGCAGGTACTATACCGCCTATGATTGCATGAATAGGAGCCATAGAAAGAGAGCAAGGTTTTGAGGGTAACTGAGAAATTCGCCAAGGTGTCACAGAGGAATTAGTTCCCTCAGAATGTTAACAACAGAGAAGAAAACTCTTTTGGTGTTGGCTTCACGTAGGAGGATAATCCTTTCAATGTGGAGTTGTGGGACAGAAAGTGACATCAAGGATAAAAAGTAAGGACAAGGACAATCCTATTGCGGCTCTGGGAAGGAGAGGCAAGGTTAAGAGCAGAAGTACAGGAAATTGATCAGGCAGATTTGAGGGCTCTGTCAACCACAGCTGGGGAGGTGAAGTGGCAGGAACACTCCTCAGTTAAGGAAAAAGGAATTGTTATGAAAGGTTGTATGTTCAGAGCAGATATATTGGAAATGGAGCAACTGGAAAATTGTTATGTTAGCAAGTAATGTTAATGTAGTAATGTTAGCAAGTGTGAGGTTATCCACTTTGGTAAGAATAATAGTAGGAAGGATTACTATTTAAATGGAGAAAAGCTGCAGCATGCGACAGTGCTGAGGGATCTGGGGTCTTTGTGCACAAATCGCAAAATCACAGTATGCAGGTGATCAAGAAGGCGAATGTAATATTGGCCTTTATAGCTAGGGGGATAGAATATAAAAGTAGGGAGGTATTGTTGCAGCTGGTGAGGCTGCAGCTGGAGTACAGTGTGCAGTTTTGATCGCTGCATTCGAGGAAGGATATATTGGCCTTGGAGGGAGTGCAGAGAAGGTTTACTAGGCTGATACTGGAGGTGAGGGTGTTGGATTATGAGGAGAGACTGAATAGGCTAGGTTTGTACTCTTTGGAGTTTAGAAGGCTGAGAGGGGATTTTATAGAGATGTATAAGATAATGAAGGGGATGGATAGGGTAGAGGTTGAGAGACTCTTCCCACTTAGCAAATATAGCAGGACTAGAGGCACAGCCTCAAGATTGGGGGGGGGGGGGGGGGGGGTTCAGATCGGAGTTGCGGAGAGGTTTCTTCACGCAAAGGGTGGTGAATCTTTGGAATTCTCTGCCTGATGAGGTGGTGGAGGCTTCCTCACTGAATATGTTCAAGTCAAGAGTGGATAGGTTTTTAATTAACAAGGGAATTCAGGGTTACAGGGAGAAAGCGGGAAAGTGGTACTGAACTACTGCAGATCAGCCATGATCTTATTGAGTGATGGGGCGGGCTCGAGGGGCTGTATGGCCTACTCCTGCTCCTATGTAAAAATGGAATGGTTAAAAAAAAAAATGCTGGAAAATGTCAGCAAGTCTGACAACATTTGTGAAGAGAGAATACAGCCAATTTTTCAAGACACTTTATTTTTGCTCCACAGATGCTGTCAGACCAGCTGACATTTTCTAACATTCTCATTATTTTATCTTTATCAAAATGGAATGGAGTGCATATGCGTAGCAGTGAAGTCAGGATAACGGTGAGAGTTGATGAGGATATAATAAATATTAGTAGACAGCCTATCCTTATTTGACTGCTTCTCGTTCTTTATTACATCCATTTGGGATGCATTTAGGTGCAGCAAAATAGCATAATCAATAAATATAGTCAATTCCACTCCTTATTCAATGTCAGACTGAAGGTTGATCAACGTAATAAAGGATATCTCTTTTCTCCCCCCACTGTTTCATCACGTCATCACAAAGACATTCTGTTCACATTTATGTATCATTTAAGATGCTCTACTCAAATTGCTCTATCAAAGGATCTTTGACATTGCAGTTTCTTAATTTAGCAACTCTTCAATGAGTAATGTACCATTTTTCTTACTAAACAATTTGTAGAATTGATAAAAGAATTGCACAATACTAACATTTCTGATTTAGCACTTTTTAATTAAATTGCAAGAATAATGCATTATAACAGTGCTGTATTAAGATCAAATTAATTCTGATCTGAAGAAAGGCAGTTTCATATTCAAGGTTTTGATAAAATAGAAATAAAGTAAACTTGATTTACAAGCACTGGACCAAAGACCAAATCCAAACCTTTAATAATTATTTCCAACTTTTCTTTAATATTGCCTCAGCTAATAGGCTACATTCTGTGTTGTTCTCAAACTTGTATTTCATTGCAGAACTGTATAATGCATTTCATATAAAGCAAGATGTTACACACTATTACTGAATGATCTCTTTAGTGTGTTCTTTTTGTGTGCTGCTAATTGAAGGAGGGCAGCATACTAGGTATGTTCCCCATTAGCCTTTGAATAATGACATAGGACTTCCCTTTCCCTCCCGTTCAGTAAAAAAAGAGTGGGCTGGTGAGCATAGAAGCAAAAAACTTGAGCATTAGTGCCACACATTACTTTCTGGTGACTCTGATGAAAGCTTATACATAGACAAGGTTAAACTTAGTTTTGATGCCAAAAAATAGGCAGTCACATGTTTCAAAACAATAACAACTGAAACTGGAAATGGTGAAGATTACATCCTAGTATTTTCTTAAGAGGAAATGATACAATTAGAAAGGACATTGAAGGAATAAAAAGATCTATGGATAGTAGGCCTAAAATTTAGCTTTGAGCAATCAATTCTGTACTTCTGAACATATTTTATTAAAAAAAACACACCGTAATTGAAAAGTACAATAGCAATCTAATATTATGCACAGTTCAAAGTGTGTTTATTGCATGTATAAAAATTCACCTTAAAGCTCTAGTCTTTAAAATCCTTGCAAATACCTATTTTATTTGCAACAATTATTATAATAAACAGTGACATTTAAATGGTGCTGTTGGCCAGTCATAAATCACAAATTGAAGCAATTTCCAATAAAGGAGCTGTTGCCACATAGTCATACAACTTTCATACAACAAATTGCATCCTGTTGTAATGCACTGCTGGCATTTAATGTGCTAAATAGAAAAGCCCCTATACTTTTTGGACTTCACTTTTTTGACCAGGGCCTCATTTTAAAAATAATTGCTAGTCAATTATGACCTGCACAATTTGCTATCCAGATACAAATTTCCCTACAATTCATACTTTTGCAATACTTTTGTCATTCCATGTGGTTAATATTGAATAATTTTATAATTAGGAATGCATTGTTTTCAAATTATTTGAGAATATAATGTTGTATGCTATCACAAGTGCTCCTAAACTTACTATACTTTCCAAAGTGATAGTCAAATCATTACATAAATAAAAGGTTTAGAGAATGATAAATTATTATACATTTATAAACTGTATTTTGTTGGTATAAGGCATAAGGTTTTATTGCTGTTTTACACCCGAAATGAAATAGAAGCGCAAGATCTTACTCTTTGGCCTAATTAGAAAATATTGCCACTTTCAAGTCATGTCCTTTAGTTATTTTGTATGATTGGTGTCACAGTATTGCAATAATGCACATTGTAATTGGCTTTAACCTGATAAAGGTGCATCAGTGTTTCATATCTACTGAGGTTCTTAACTTTATTTTTTAATGGATATCCTTAGCAAACAACTTGCAAGATTTGTTCCAGGACATCTTGTTCAGGATACTGGGGTGGTATGTTGACACAGTGGTCATCACTGTTGTCTCACAGCTCCAGGGACTCGGGTTCAATTCCGGCCTTGGCTAACTGTGGAGTTTACTCATTCTCCTCTTGTCTGCACGGGTTTCGCCTGGGTGCTCTGGTTTCCTCCCAAAGATGTGCATGATAGGTTGACTGACATGCTAAAGAGGGATTAGGAGGGTAAATATGTGGGGTTACAGGGATGGGGTCTGGGTAAGATGCTCTTTTGAGGTCAGTGCAGACTCGATGGGCCAAACGGCCTGCTTTTGCACTGTAGGAATTCTAGGATGTCTGCAGAACAGTTAATTCAACACAATACCTGGCCTCAGTAAAATATATTCTGATCTAATTACATCATGAAGTCTTTTACAACAGCTGTGATAATCAGCATTTTAACATATGCTTTTTTAATTCTTCAATATTTTTAGTGCCTTTTAATTAAGAACATATTTCATCTTTATAGGTTTATCTATACAGTTGCAAAATTACCACACGATATCTTTAAGCAGGAATGGGTACTTACAGACAAAACTACTAAACACTAAAGAAAGTAGAGGACCAAACTAGTACTATAGATTAACGCTTCTTTACAACATTATAGGCTCCTAGTTAAAATTATTGACAATACCTGACAACTGAGTACAGTACAAGTAACTCTTCAGCACTCAAAACATTTGTAAAATTGGTTAAGGTTAAATTCAAAATAAGCATATGTACAAATATATTTTATAGGCTAAACAATACATAGAGAAAAATATTTGAAGACAAAATGGACACATTTGTAACCAAACAATGATTAAAAGCGATCAATTCCAGTTTCACCATAAGTTCAAAGTACCTTTATTTTCCCGAGAATGGAAGAACAGGAATTTGGCAGCGACTAAGCAGGAGTCCCATGTATTATTAAATCAACATATTCACTGCTATAAAGCATAATCCATTTGTTCTCCATTTCAACTAAGGTTATTTTAATCAGTTGGAGCAGCAATTAAACTAATGAAAAATGCATGACCTAGTATTTTGTTGTACATTAAACAGCATTTTTATTTCTGTTCTAGGAATCCACAAATGGCCTCTTATGTGCTTTAAATCAAAAACGATTTCCAAATTATTTTCTTCAAAAATATTCATCTGGCATCTGGACATCCAATGGGACAAGACGAACTGTCACTATTTATTTGATTTTCTAAATTCGCTTCTAGAAATAAAAAAGGAGAAAAATATAAAACTCTAGGAAGATAAAAAGCTTTAAGTTTCAAAGATGAGCTGATCATACTTTGGAAAAGATTACAAGTAGTGGTGAGAATTTCACCTCTATCGCCACATAACAGCAGTGCAAATTATTGCAGCACTCTTTCTTGGCAGTCACAGCAAGGAGTGGAAATGATGTAATCAGGCTGCGTAAGCAGCCAATTACATTAAATACAAAAACAGGAAATGGAAAACACTAAAATAAAACTACTTAAAAAATGTTTACATAGAGCTAATGTAAATTAGCTCTAATTTGTTTCTTTGGGGCAGCTGAGTTGGTAAATGTCTTGCTATCTTTCAGGCGAATGCTAAGTTGTATATAATAACTGGAGAAAGGAAATGTGTGCTACTTTTTGTATTACCATTCTGTTGTGGAAGAAGTTACATAAGCTTAAAATATAACTAGAGTATTAATAATTTTATCTTGCGAATTTACCTTTACTTATCTGGTTGTATGCTACTGTTTCCTGGCTCCAGACTTGGGGCACAGACTCACAAGCCTAATGTGTATCGATTACTGGAGAAATATTATTTCAAAATTAAACATTTAGCCTATTGCTTACAGAGCATCCAATTCATGATGTCTTTGTAGAGTTTCTTTCTATTACGTTGTAATTGGACATTTAATCAGACCTCTGAATAAGTACATCATGCATGTTACTCATTAAATCAGATTGACTTCAGTCATGTGATGCTTAGAATCTTATAAAGGAAGGTGCCACAGTGGTTAGCACTGCTGTGTCACATTGCCAGGGATCTGGGTTCAATTTCCGGTTTGGGTCTCTGTGGAGTTTGCATGTTTTCCCCATGTCTGTGTGGGTTTCCTCTAGGTGCTCCAGTTTCCTCCCAACCTCCAAAGATTTGCAGGTTAAGTGGATTAGCCATGCTAAATTGCCCTTTAGTGTGCAAAAATGTATAGGTTAAGGTGTAGGTTTCCTCCCACAGTCCAAAGATATGGGTTAGGTGAAATTGCCCCTTAGTGTCAGGGGGACAACCTAGGGTAAGTGCATAGGGTTATGGGGATAGAGCCTGGGTGGGATTATGGTCAGTGCAGACTCGATGGCCAATGGCCTCCTCCCGTACTGTAGGATTCTATGATTCTAAATTAGCTATTAGTCTAATGGCAGCACAATGGCAGAGTGGTGAGCATTGCTATCTCACAACACCAGGGACCTAGGTTCAATTCTAACCTGGGGTGATTTTTTGTGTGGCATTTGCACATTCTCCCTGTGTCTGCTTGGGTTTTCTCCAAGTACTCCAGTTTCCTCCCACAATTCAAAAATAAGTGTGTTGATTGGCCATGCTAAATTGCCTCTTAGTGTCAGGGGGATTAGCAGTGTAAATATATGAGGTTATGGGGAAAGGGACTGGGTGAGATTGTTGTTGGCGTAGGCTCATTGGGACCAAATTGCCTCCTTCCCCCTCCAGGGACTCTAGTCTAATTAAAAGAAAAGGAATATACATGGGGTGAAAGTAAGCCAAAATATTTAGAGAAAACCGTTTTTAAAATTCTTAAAACGATTTTGCTTAAAAAATCTGCTAATTAAATCACTTCACAACACTTTTTTCAGAGGCATTCCTGTTGTTCACCAAATTTAATTAATCACAGTTCCGTTTTTTATTACAATTAAAATTAAAACTAAAATTACAATTGCTGTTTGTAATTTTTATAAATGATCTGGATGAGGGTATTGAAGGATGGATTAGTAAATTTGCAGATTTAATTAATTAATTAAATTAATTGCTGCACTTGGAGTATTGTGTGCAGTTCTGGTCCCCACATTATAAGAAAGATGTGGAGGCATTGGAGAGGGTACAGAGGAGGTTTACCAGGATGTTGCCTGGTATGGAGGGCAGGTCTTATGAAGAGAGGCTGAGGGATTTGAGGTTGTTTTCGTTAGAAAGGAGGCGGCTAAGAGGGGACCTTATCGAAACATATAAGATGATTAGAGGTTTAGATAGGGTGGACAGTGATAGCCTTTTTCCTAGGATGGAGAAAGCTAGCACGAGGGGACACAGCTTTAAATTAAGGGGTGATAGTTATAGGACGGATATCAGAGGTAGGTTCTTTACCCAAAGAGTGATTAGGGAGTGGAATGCCCTGCCTACAGCAGTTGTAGATGCGCCAAGTTTGGTGGCGTTTAAGAGGTTAGTTGATAAGTATATGGAAGAGAAGGGAATGGTTTAGTTTGGAGGGGCATTGCTTTTTATATTGGTCGGCGCAACATCGAAGGCCGAAGGGCCTGTTCTGTGCTGTAATGTTCTATATGTTCTATTTTTTATGTTTATTATTATATAAATGGTGTTCTCATACTCAAGCAGAGAGTAAGGGTGAGAAAGGGAAGTAATGGACCGAACATTGACTTAGTGGTTACATGCCTTTAGGCTGAAATACATCTAAACAGCTTTATTCACCAACTTACTTCCTTTAACTTAACCTCTGCTTCTGCACTATGAGAGCCTTAATTTTAACAATAAGTTTCCCATGCACCACTTTACCAAACAATTGAAATTCAATAAAGGATACTAATGAGATGGGCTATTTATGTTATTATTCATGAGATATAATAGTTTTGGTCAATATTTGCATCTTAGGATCATGAAACAGGCTTTTCGTAAAATGAAAGTATTGTTTTGTGCAAAACTGCCATGTATTTTTTTTAACATTGTCAGGGCCAAAAATAAAGGAACGGGATGTTCTTTGAGATGGATATGTTTTAGGAGTCAGAGGTTAGGAAGCAGTACAAAGATGCAAAAGAAGTGCTGAAGGAGCAACAACACAAGACAGAGAGAAAGTCTTTTAGAAAACAGCTCAGCCAAATGGAACATTGAAGACAGAAGCCACTTTATGTAAAAGATAATTTTCTTCACTTAACCAAAGACCATTCCCAATCTTGATCATTTAAACTGCACAGTGTGTTAGTCACTGGCTCGATTGGATCAATAGATGTATGAGTATTGTTTGGGAAATGGACAGGTCTTAGTAATGTTAACGATTCCAGGGAAAATAGATGCTTATGTGTTTATGGTCCGTGAAGAACTACACGTTTTAGGTTAATTTTTTGTAGTACAAGATTGTTTCTGTGTATTATTTCATTATCTTTCTTCTACTTTAATAAATAATTTTATTGTTGTTTAAAGAAAGAGAGGTTTGAGTTCTCACAATTTTTGCAAATATTTCTTAATAATAATACAGTACACAAAACTCATGTTTTCCACGAAACAATTTTGCACATAAAATCAGCACGATTTTGTCACATTAGTAACACCACATACTTTAGTCTGTGGGACTTTACTCGAAGCTGAAATTTTTTTATATACAGTCAGCAACACTGAACAAGTATTCTTACCAATTAAAGCTGCAGCTTCATCCTCTTCCATTAGTCTATCATCATGCTGTAGTGACTCAAATGTTGGAGAACTTGGGAAGGTGCTTGTTTCAGCTCCTGCTCCTTCTTGTAAAACAACACTTGAACTGGCAGCTGGGATACTGTCAGGTGCTGCTTCTGGTATAACTACTTCAACATTTTCATGTGCATCCACCTAGCCCAACAATTAAAACACAGCTGTAAGCAATAAAGACAATAACAAAAGACATTTAATGTAGAAAAACATTTCACACCACCTCAGAGGCATATTTTTAAAAATAACAGAGCCAAAGGAGCAGAGATTAGGGCAAGCAACCAAAGGTTTGGTTGGAGAAGTGGGATTTTATGAAGATCACAACAAACAGGAAATTGGAGAAGCAGAGAGGTTTCAGGAAGAAACTTTGGAGAATGGGACTTACGTGGCTGAAGCAACTGCTGCTAATTGCGCAAAGAATTGAAACATGTGGGGTAGTATAGAGATGAGGGAAATAAAAGGCCAGTAATATCAGTTTTGGGGATTCTGAATGGAACAGTGCATGGGGGAGAACAGACCTCATTGCTGGAAATGCCATGATTATCAGATAACTAGGAATGAAAACATTAAGGATAATCTATCGCAAATTAGAAAAATGCGTAAGGGCATTGGTCATAATCTCTGTGGATCCCATGCCAAAAGATTGCAGCGAGGTCAAGAAGGATGAGGAGGGATAATATACACAGGTACAGAGAAAGCAGAATGTCAATTGCATGGTTAATTGTGAAGGACTGCAGTTTGTAAGGACAGAGCAGGTCAGGGCATATGTTTGATGACAGCTATTTTGGAAGGAAGTAATTTCATTTTGCAGGAGACCCAGTTAGGTAGGCAGCAGTTTAATTAGATTGCATCAACTGCACAGAAACATAAGAACATAGGAATAGGCCTTTGGAGCCTGCTGTGTCATTCAACCAGATCATGGTTAATCTTCAGCCTCAACTCCTTCCCATATTATTCCCATATTCCTCAATTTCCTTAATACCCAAAATTCTATCCAACTCTGTCCTGATTACACACAATGCCTGAATATCCACAGCTCTCTGGGCAAGAGATTGCCAAAGATTCCAATCAAAGAGCTGGCAATTCAGCATAATTTGGATATTCAATTGCTGAGAGGATACCACGGAGGCAGGCTGTCCTCCCAGCCAGCAAATGACAAGTCAGACAGAACCCAGCAAGTTGGGGTATGAGAATGGTTCATGAGAGCATGAAGAGTTGAAGTCATTGCCACAATGAGCTCCTTCATGTGCCACAGAGTGCTTGGTTAGGAGAATGACACCATCCTTACCAACAAGCCCACACAATGGCCATCAGGACTCAAGAGGACCAGAGTGCCCATTTGGCAGCAGAAGAGGTCTGTATTTGGCCATTTAAGTTGTTCAGTTGGCCTCCACCTGCTTTGCCACTGGTAAAATACCATAGCATTGGGCACTTTCACTCTGTCTTCCTTCGCCTTTCCCCACCACCTCTCCAATCCGTTCCTCCAGTCCTAGATGTGGCTTCAACAATGCCCTGCACAACTGCAGTAAAACTTTACTCTTAGACACAGATCCCTCCAACATCAAGGACTGAGTGGCCCCTGCGTCCCAAAGCAGTTTAAAGAACTTCTTGCATTTTCATTTATATCTTCCTTTCCTTCCTGCCTGTCGTATCTCTGTTGCCCTGCTTATCTTTCCAATAGTCATAGGGATGGTTTGGAAAACATTTGCCTGATGTTGCAGGTCCATGCAGTAATTGCTGTCTGCAGTGATGACTGCATTCTCAGCTGTGAGGATTCTCTACTCCTCTAAATGCATCTGTAGGTTGGAGGATAAGCAGTTTATGAATTCCTCGGGCATTATCAATGTTTCATCAGTTTGAACTCTCATGAGATTCTTAGTAGCATTAGAAAAACATTGAAACATAGGTGTTTTACAGCACATGAGGCCATTTGCCCATCATGTCCACAATGGTAACAAAGATCAGATTACAATAATCCCATTTTTCAGTGCTTGGCCCTCAGTCCTGGAGCTTATAGCAGCACAAATGAATATCTAAATACTTCTTGAATGTTATGAGAGTTTCTGACTCAACTACCCTTTCAGGCAGCAAGTTTCAGACTCCCACTATCCCTGGGTGAAAAAACTTCTCCTCAATACCCCTTTTAGGATTCTACTTCTTACTTTAAATCTATACTCTTGGTTATTGAACCCTCTATTAATGGACAAAGTGATTTCCTATCCACTCCGTATATGCCCCTTAAAAATCTTATACACTTCCATCAGGTCCCTTCTCAACCGGTAAATCTCCTTTGCACCCTCTCCAGTGTAATCACATCCTTCCTATAATGTTGTGACCAACCTTGCACAAAATACTCTAGTTGTGACCTAACCAGCATTTTACACAATTCCAGCATGACCTCCCTGCTCTTGTATTCTATGCTTTGGTTAATAAAGACAAGATCTAAAATGTTTTCTTAACCACCATATCCACCTGCCTTTCAACCTTCAGGATCTGTGGATAAGCACTCCAATTTCCCTCTAATCTTCAGTATTTTTCAGGACCTTACCATTCATAGTATAATCCTTGACCTTGTTAACTCTCTCCAAGTGCATTACCTCACAATTTTCACTGTTCTTCTCACCCGTCTCTCCATGGGTATGTTTCCCTTTCTTTACGACCCTACCTGGAATTGTTGGCAATGTGCCTCTGCGACTAACTCATAAGCACTCAGGCCGGTAGCCCTGGTCTTTATAATTAGTGGACACATAGGCATTAGCTGTCATCTCTCTCCCTGAGCCATAACTCCATTGCAAGTTTTCAGAGCTGGAATTCTTCTCTCTTCCTTTCCCCCTATCTTCCCCTTTCTTTGTCTCTCTTGAAGAAAGAGATTTTGAACTGCCTGCCAATGATTAAGTCCATGGCAGTGGCAGGGGGATGATGAGATTTAAGGGATGTTTGTGAATATGGATGAAAGAGAGTTATGAAGAAAAACATTTAGGGAAGAGACGAGGTGCTGAATTTGGGGAAGAGACATTAAAGAACAACATGATGGAGATTAAATCATTGAAGCTGATCCTATTCCTCTGGGGTCCACAAAATAATTTGATGCATACTTTTGATGATATAATGTTTGTGTGGAGCCTGCAAATTCTCCCTGTGGGTGCATCAGTTTCCTCCAGGTGTCTGCTATCCTCCCACAATCTGAAAGACATGCTGGTTAAGTGCATTGGCCATGCTAAATTCTCCCTCGTATACCCAAACAGGTGCCAGAGTGTGGTGACTAGGGGATTTTCACAGTAACTTCATTACACCGTTAATGTAAGCCTACTTGTGACACTAATAAATAAATTTAAAATCTGGTCAACGTTGGGATTCTTGGATCCACAGGGTAATGGCCTCGCCTTCAAGCAGCACAAGAAACAATGCCCACTACCAGATCTGCAGGAAGCCCAGGGGTGAAATTAATATGGTCAGTTTAAAGGCCAGTGAGTGGATGGTAGGTTATAGAGGCAGGGGATCTTGCATACAGTGGGTCCCTCTGCTAGGTGTCCTCTGCCCAGACTGCCATCAGGCTCACCAAGGTACAGCTGGTACCTTATCCACATGATGTGGTACCCGTCCACTGGTATCCTAACAGTGGCAGGAAAATGAGATTGTTAGGTATCCAATTAAGAGTCTCAATTGACCTCTAAGTGTGAAGGTTTGACCTTTCCCAACCCTCAGCTAATTGGTGGAAAGTCTGGAAATGACAGGCTGTCCACTCCAAGCCTTCCTGACTGATTACATGGCATAACCCCCAACTTCCCAGTCCACTTCCAGGAAGAGCATTATGTTCTGGCCAATCTATCTGGCCTCTGGTACACTTGATGTTGGCTGACATTTCAGCATAGTATTGTTAATTAAAGGACCTGCTATCAAGACAATTTCTAATAATAAATATTGCAAAAAAAATACAAACTAACTTAAATAAGTGGTACAAACAGAATAATCTGTCTCCTGACGACTGCAAAAATTTAATGAGTGTCCAAACCATATGGATGAAGAACCACAGAACCAATGAATGCCTACAGTGCAGAAGGAGGCAATTTGGCCCATTGAATTTACAAGTTTTTTTAAAATTAACTGGAAACCGGAAGTCGTTATAAGGAGCTTACTGGTAGTTGTAGTTTTTAAGCTTTATAAGTACTAACCTCCGGGTATCGGCCTCATTGTTCCTGTGGAGCAGCACGGAGAGGCAGCGATTTGGGCGAGTGTAAAGTTCAAGTTTAAGGTAATTTTTAACATTTTCTTTTTGGTTAAAGTAGCGAGCGGTGGTGGTTTTTTTTGCTGTTTTTTTTAAATTAACTGGAAACCGGAAGTCGTCATAAGGAGGCTTACCGGTGGTTGTAGTTTTTCTCTCTGACTCTATAAATTGGTGTAGAGATGCCGGCGTTGGACTGGGGTAAACTCAGTAAAGTTTTACAACACCAATTTTAAATCCAACCAATTTATTTGATAGTAAATCCGCAAGCTTTCGACTTTACAGCCTTCGTCAGGCAAATGCAGTGTTCTGATCTGCAGAGGCACTCATATCCACACAGAGAGTTACAGATTGCTGATTAGAATCTGTAACTGTCTGTGTGGATATGAGTGCCTCTGCAGATCAGAACACTGCATTTGCCTGTAAAGTCGAAAGCTCGCGGATTTACTATCAAATAAATTGGTTAGATTTAAAATTGGTGTTGTAAAACTTTACTCTATAAATTGGAACAGAGAGGAAACCCGATACTCTACACAGGTAGAGTATCCCACCCTCCCCCCTCCTCTAACCTAATAATAAAAGTGTGTGGGAAGTTTTTTTTTCTCTCCTAGAAATTAAAGTATCAGAGATGGCAGTGCAGGCAGTACGTTGCACCTCCTGTGGTATGTACGAGGTGAGGGACACCAGTAGTGTTCCTGCTGATTATACCTGCAGGAAATGTGCCCATTTGCAGCTCCTTGAGGATCGTGTTAAGGAGCTGGAGCTGGAATTAGAGGAACTCCGGATAATTCGGGAGGTTGAGGTGGATTTTGACAGGAGTTACAAAGAGATAGTCACTCCTAAAAGAGATCCTTGGGTAACTATTAGGAAGAGGAGTAAGACGCAATCGGGGAGACAATCCCCTGGGACTGTTCCCCTCCAAAATAAGTTTTCTGTCCTGGAGGCTACAGTTGAGGAAGAATCAACTGGAGATAGCCAAAGAGAGCAGGTCTCTGGGGATCAGCCTGCTGTGAATGCTCAGGTGGGTAGGGGAAATAAGAGATTGGGCCTGGTAATTGGAGACTCCATAGTTAGGGGAACAGATAGGAGAATAAATAATAATGAACGGGACTCAGGGCTGGTGTGTTGCCTCCCAGGGGCCGGGGTCCAGGACGTCTCAGAGCGGGAGTTCAAGATTCTTAAGGGAGAGGGGAGTCAGCCCCAAGTCATAGTTCATGTAGGGACACATGATGTAGGTAGGACAAGGGAAGGGAATATTAAACAGAAATTTATGGAGTTGGGGTGGAAGCTTAGGGCCAAAACAGACAGAGTGGTTATCTCTGGACGCTTGCCTGTGCCACGGGATAGTTTAGAGAAGAACAGAGAGAGGGAATGTTTGAACTCGTGGCTGCGGGGATGGTGCAGGAGGGAGGGGTTCAGGTTCTTGAACAATTGGGGCTCATTCTGGGGTAGGTGGGACCTCTACAAGAGAGATGGTCTACACTTGAACCAGAGGGGAACCAATATCTTGGGGGGAAAATTTGCAAAGGCTATGCAGGGGGGTTTAAACTGATTCAGAGGGGGGATGGGATCCTGAGTAGCTTGGATGTTAAGAGGGATGAGAATAGGGGGGTCATAGACGAGAACTGTAAAGCACAGCAGCGTACGGGTGGAGTAGGGCATGGTTTGAAATGCGTATACTTTAATGCAAGAAGTATTCGCAATAAGGTGGAGGAACTTGCAGCTTGGATCAGTACCTGGAACTTCGATGTTGTGGCCATTTCAGACTGGTTGTTGCAGGTTCCGGAGTTCAAATGCTTCAGTCAGAGTAGAGAAGGAGGTAGAAGGGGGGGAGGAGTGGCATTATTAGTCAAAGACTGTATCACAGTGACAGAAAAGAAGTTTGATGATGACTTGTCTGTTGAGGTAGTATGGGCTGAGATTAGAAACAGGAGAGGAGAGGTCACCCTGTTGGGAGTCTTTTACAGACCTCCTAATAGTTCTAGAGAGGTTGAGGAAAGGATTGCGAAGTCAATTCTGATTAGGAGTGAAAGTAGTAGGGTAATTGTGATGGGGGACTTTAACTTTGCTAATATTGATTGGAATAGCTACAGCTCTAGCTCGTTAGAGGGGTCAGTTTTCGTACAGAGTGTGCAGGAAGGTTTTTTGACTCAGTATGTATATAGGCCAACTAGAGGTGAGGCTACATTGGATTTGGTGCTGGGCAATGAGCCAGACCAGGTGTTAGGCTTGGAAGTTGGTGAAGATTTTGGTGATAGTGACCACAATTCGGTTACATTCACCTTAGTGATGGATAGGGATAGGCATGAAGCTGGGGGCAGTAGTTATAGCTGGGGGAATGGTAATTGAGGCCATAAGGAGGGAATTAGGGTGCATAGGTTGGACTAGGAAACTACAGGGACTGGGAACATCTGAAATTTGGAGCTTATTCAAGGAGCAGCTACTGCGAGTCCTTGATAAGTATGTCCCTGTCAGGCAAGGAGGAAATGGTCAAGTAAGGGAACCATGGTGTACTAAAAAAGTTAATTTGCTGGTTAAAAGGAAAAAGGAGGCTTATGTCAGGGTGAGGCTTGAAGGCTCAGTTAGTGCAATGGATAGCTATAGATTAGCCAGGAGGGAGCTAAAGAGGGAGTTGAGGAGAGCTAAAAGGGACACGAGAAGACTTTGGCTGATAGGATCAAGGAGAATCCTAAAGCTTTCTTTAGATATGTTAAGAACAGAAGATTGGTTAGGGCAAGATTAGGGCCAGTCAGAGACAGCAGTAGGAAGTTGTGCGTGGAGCCTGAAGAGATTGGAGAGGCACTGAACAAATATTTCTCTTCGGTATTCACGCAGGGAGATGTAAATGTAGTTGTGGAGAACACTGGGATACAGGGTTGCAAACTGGGAAGTATTGAAGTAGATAAGGAGGATGTGCTAGATATTCTTGAGAGTTGGAAGTTAGATAAGACCCCTGGGCCAGACGGGATTTACCCTAGGATTCTCTGGGAGGCGAGAGAGGTGATTGCAGAGCCTCTGGCTCTGATCTTCAGGTCGTCGTTGGTTACAGGTATAGTGCCGGAAGACTGGAGGATAGCGAATGTGGTCCCATTGTTCAAGAAGGGGAATAGAGACTTTCCTGGGAATTACAGACCGGTGAGTCTTACTTCTGTTGTGGGCAAAGTATTGGAAAGAATTATTAGGGATAGGATTTATAGTTATTTAGAGCGAAACGAATTGATTGGGGATAGTTAGCATGGTTTTGTGAAGGGTAGGTCGTGCCTTACTAACCTTATTGAGTTTTTTGAAAAAGTGACCGAAGAGGTGGATGGGGGTAAGGCAGTTGACGTGGTATATACGGACTTTAGTAAGGCGTTCGATAAGGTGCCCCATGGAAGGCTTCTGCAGGAAATGCAGATGTATGGGATTGAGAGTGATTTAGCTAATTGGATTAGGAATTGGCTAGCTGATAGAAGACAGAGGGTGGTGGTTGATGGAAATTATTCATCATGGAGTTCGGTTACAAGTGGTGTACCTCAGGGATCTGTTTTGGGGCCCCTGCTGTTTGTAATTTTTATAAATGATCGGGATGAGGGTATTGAAGGATGGATTAGTAAATTTGCGGATGACACCAAAGTCGGAGGAGTGGTAGATAGTGAAGAGGGGTGTTATAGTTTGGAGAGAGACTTGGACAAGTTGCAGAGCTGGGCCGAGAGGTGGCAAATGGAGTTTAATGTGGAAAAGTGCGAGGTAATTCACTTTGGCAGGAATAACAAATATGTAGAGTATAGGGCTAATGGTAGAACTCTTAATAGTGTTGACGAACAGAGGGATCTTGGTGTATATGTGCATAGATTCCTGAAAGTTGGCAATCAAGTCGATAAAGTTGTTAAGAAGGCATACGGAGTCTTAGCTTTTATTGGTAGGGGGATTGAATTTCGGAGCCGCAACGTCATGTTGCAACTCTACAAAACTCTAGTGCGGCCGCACTTGGAGTATTGTGTGCAGTTCTGGTCCCCACATTATAAGAAGATGTGGAGGCATTGGAGAGGGTACAGAGGAGGTTTACCAGGATGTTGCCTGGTATGGAGGGCAGGTCTTATGAAGAGAGGCTGAGGGATTTGAAGTTGTTTCCGTTAGAAAGAAGGCGGCTAAGAGGAGACCTTATTGAAACATATAAGATGATTAGAGGTTTAGATAGGGTGGACAGTGATAGCCTTTTTTCTAGGATGGAGAAAGCTAGCATGAGGGGACATAGCTTTAAATTAAGGGATGGTAGTTATAGGATGGATGTCAGAGGTAGGTTCTTTACCCAGAGAGTGGTAAGGGTATGGAATGCCCTGCCTGCTGCAGTTGTAGATGTGCCAAGTTTGGTGGTGTTTAAGAGGTTAGTAGATAAGTTTATGGATGAAAAGGGAATGGTTTAGGTTAGAGGGTCATTGCTTTTTCTTAATTGGTCGGCCAAAGGGCCTGTTCTGCGCTGTAATGTTCTATGTTCTAAGTGCATTTCTCCTCCTGCCATCAAGCCTGTGCATTTACCATGGTTAATCACCTACACATCTTTTGACTCTAGGTGGCAATTTACCATGGCCAATCTACCTAACTTGCACATCTTTGCACTGTGGGAGGAAACCGAAACACCTGGAGGAAACCCATGCAGACACAGAGAGAATGTGCAGACTCCATACAGACAATCACCTAAGGCCAGAGTTGAATCTGGGTTCCTGATGCTATAGGCAGCAACACTAACCACTGTGCCATTGACTGTGCTGTCAGTCCCCCTGGATTAGAGAAGTGAAAATCAGTCAGAATTTCCACTTCTGTTCATTAGCTGGTGTCTCTGCTGGAAGTCTTCAAGGACACCTGAGGGCTTGATTGTTATGCTTCCTGTGACTAAACAGCCTGCCAACATTTATCATTATGAGTACCAAAGAATCCTTACCCTAATAAGAAAAAGTATCCAAGAGAAAAGTGGAGTGAAAGAAACAAGGAAAAACAAAGGGCTGGGGGGAGGGGGGGGGAGTGCAAAAGTGAATTAATGATTATATAAACTGGCAAATATTATCATTTGTCCTTTGGGAATTATTCAGTCTGCTTACTGAAAAATATACAACAGCATATTCAGTAAAAAAAATTGCATTTCTGTCAGTTTTCATATACTCAGGAAAACCTAAAGCACTTGCAACCAGTGAGGTACTTTTGAAGTATAATCACTACTGCATTACAGACAAATTCAACAGCGAAGTTTCATAAACAGCAATGAGATGGATGGAAAAGATAATCTATTATGGTGGTGGTTACGTGATGAATGTTGATCAAGAAACAGTGGAAACTCCCTCTTCTTCTTTGTCTAATACTGCCAAGGGATCTATTAGAGCCACCTGTGCAGGTAAGCATAGTCCCAGTCTAGCATTTCATCTAACTGATGGCATGACTCAACAACGCAGTACTTCCTTAGAGATATGCTGAAATGTCAGCTGACATCATGTACTCAACTCTCCGGAGGGAACACTTAAGCCCAGTGTTTTGACTCACATGTAAGTGTGCTATCACTGAACCAAGGATGCCACTTGGTATGGCACTGTAAATTACAGATTTTCTCTTTTAATGTTACATCATTCAGATAATTCATTATTTTCATCTAATTATTTTTCCTCGCTTACCACAAAACCAAGTGCTTTAATGACATCGAGTTTACACATTGGACAAGTTCGGTGCTCAAGAAGCCATGGATCAATACATATTCTGTGGAAAACATGCCTAAAGAACAGATACAAATCATAAACAGGTTGTTATATGCACATCAACTGATTTCAAATCACAGCTAGTCAGCCATGTTTTGCTGATCAGGTTCTCCACAAATTAGTTTATAAATATTCCTATTAGATTCATATAAAAGGAGGCAAAGAATATCTAAACATCTATTTAAAAATGTAACTTCTATTGCAACAATGTTGATAATTACATTGACCGTGAAAACACAATGACACTGATTCTCACAAATTGGGACTTAGTGCCCACACCAGCAGGAAATCTGGGCTCAGGGCATGGCTGGGCTTGAACCACCACACCCACACTCACCCTTCCCCCCCTCCCCCACAACCACTAAGTAAAATCGCTGTTGCAGACTGGTCCGCTGAAATGATTCCAAATCCTGCCAGATTACTCGGTGGGACATGGAGGTTAAAGTCACAATGGCACTTCATTTGCACAGCTGACAGGCAAGAATGCAGAAATTTATCTCAGGTCTACTTGAAATCATCATGCCAAGCCATTTTAAGACTAAGATGAGGAGAAATTTCTTCAAAGTATAGTGAATCTTGGAATTTTCTACCCCAGAAAACGGTAGATGTTTAGTCGTTTAGTTTCCAAGACAAGGTTGGATAGACAGGCATTTGAATATTAAGGAAATTAAAGGATTGGATATGGTGAAGATTGGATATGGTGAGTTTGCATAAAAAGTCAGCCATGATATTCTGGAATTGTGAATTAGGTTTCAAAAGGTGCAATGGCCTACTTCAACTCCTATTTCTTATGTTCTTATATTCTCAATTAGAGGCTGCAGAGATCTTGGAAGGTTTTAGAAATGAAGGAGGTATCAATGCTGAGGCCTTAAATATGATTTAATGATTTACAAAACACAACCGTTTGTCTAAGATTAAAAAAAATCAACTCTTTACCTATTTGATTGGATCTATAAGCTGGGTATGTGACAGGACAATGTGAATAATCTGAAATCTTCTCAAAACTTGAATCCTCTCAATTTATGCAAATGTTGGAAGATATTTACAGTTATTTTGGCCTTCAAAGTCAAGTAGAAGACTCAATATCAAGCTGTAAATATTATACATGCTAAAAACTACCCCTCACCATCTACATTCATCTAATCTTGCTTTCATTTACTACACTATTTTATAGTTGCTATCTTTTACCCGATACCAGTTGTTGACATTTTCAGGAACAAGTTCCCAAAATTAGATATAAATACATATATAAAAAAACAAATGATAATCCATGTCATCCTGCACATTTCTGCCATGCTGAAACTGTCAGTTTTACATGCATGACTCAACAATCTTAAAAGCAAATTACTGAGCGTGCTGGAATTTGAAACAAAAACACAAAATGCTGGAAAACCTCAGCAGGTCTGAGAGCATCTGTGGAAAGAGAACATAACTAATGAGTAAAATCTTACTCAAAAATGGCAGTGTTGGGTACAAAATGAGATACAGAGTTTTTTGCGCCGAGGGGTGTGTTTTCACAACAAATCTTACAGCTCATTAGTATTCATTTCAATTCCCATAAGTTTCACGCCACTCCAGTGGCATTGTCTGTCTGATCCACCTGTTGTGTAATGACTTATTTATATGGAGGTCCCAAGCACTTGGAACCTCCATATAAATGGCTCCCCAGCACTTATTCCACAACAATGGCAGGGGATGACAGCAAAGAAACCAGCACTGCACTTCACAGAGAGAACACTGACCAAACAGCTTAACGGAGTGGAATAAAGGCAAGAAACATGCCAGGCTTCACAACTGCTATAAAGCAAGGGGTCTCCCAATATGAAGGAATGAAAAGCCTTCAAATAACCTCTCCCAATCCCTCACCCAAAATGGCGATTCTGAAACCTGCATTTACAACCCAGGGTGAACATATCCATGTTGAATTTGAACTTGTGTCTCTCTCCTGGGTCCTCTCTGATGCCCCCTGAACAGTGCACACTACAGAGGGTGCTGGCTGTCTGAGTGTTCACCTCCATACATCCCGTCCCCCCCAAACCACCCAAAGGGCAGGGAAAATCAGAATTTGGAAACTCGCCAGCATGAGGGTGCTCTTTGGATTTTAGATCCACCACCATTTCTGCTGACAGGGAGTGTGGTGTGCTCAAAATTGCTCCCAACATTTCGAATCTGGATGCCTCAATTATGCAGACATGTCCTTTTAGGTTCAAGTATTGAAACTAACATATTACATATTTTATTAAAGGCACATACTTGCATGGAAGAATTCGCACAACGTCTCGGGATCTATACACTTCAATGCACACAGCACAACCATCAATGTCCAAATCTACTTCCTAATAAAAGTAAAAGTATGAAGTTAGATGTTGTATACAAATTTCTTTGAAAATTATTTGTGTTGCAGAGAGGAGTTATTTTCTACAGTTGAAACAATTAACATTCATGCCTTTTAAAAGACAAAGATTAAGTTTTTTTTACATGAACAAATATATTTGATATAAAGCTGCTTTTGCGCATTTTTGGTTTTAAGCTGTAGATAAGACCATAAAATGTAAGTTCAGAAGTAGGCCATTTGGTCCATCGAGTCTGCTCCACCATTCAATGAGATCATCGTTGATCTGATAATCCTCAACTCCACTTTCTCGCTTCATCCCCATAAGCCTTACTGATTAAAAATCTGTCAATCTGAAGCTTTCAGTGGTAAAAAGTCCCACATATTCACTATCCTCAAAGAAGAAATTCCTTCTCATCTCTGTCTTAAATTGGTGATCTATTACTCTGAGATTATGTCTTCTAGTCCTAGATTCTTTCACAAAGGCAAACAACCTCTCAGCATCTACCCTGTCAAGCCCCGAGAATTTTATATGTCTTGATAAGGCTGTCCCTCATTCTTCTAAATTCCATTGAGTACACGTCCAACCTATTCAACCTCTACTCATAAAAAAATCCCTCCACATCTAGGATCAACCGAGTGAAACTTTCTGGACTGCCTCCAATGCCATCTTTGTAACCTTTTCTTAGATAAGGGGACCAAAACTGTTTACAGTATTTGTAGTGTTGTCTACTTTCAGTTTTTTAAAATTTTAGTGCCATTTTAGATAGTATTTAGCTTATTTTCCCCATATCATCTATTTTAAAGTGCACATCAGCTGGAAGGCATAATTAGAGAACTTGAGTATCATCTCATGGGAAATGACCTAAACAGTTCTATACAAATAGGACAGTCGTATGGAGTAAATGTCTCACCTCAGCATTTCTCTGGAAATACTGGAATAGAATTTGATATGCAGTGTGCCTACTTTTCTTAGTGACTTATGGGCAAAAATTGTCAGTACTGTGCCCATAAGTCACTAAGACTTCCATGCCAAAGATGTGTTTGGGTCAATATTAAATTGATAATACTTGTGGGTTTACCTAAAACTGACATTGGGCCGCTATATATCATATGCAAAGGGCCTACTGCTTGATGAAGGAGTTCTCTGGAAGATTTAAGTCTGGATAAGGGATACTTTGTGGTAGACAGGTTACTATTAGTATAATCAGGCAAAGAGTGAATTAATGTTCCAGATGGGAATTTAGGTAAAGAATGCCAAGAGTGAAAATAGGTGACTTTCATGATGGATGGAATATAAGATTTAAAGTCAAAAATACAAACATTAAACATGAATTGGCAGGAATAGACTAGTTGGCACATCAAGTCTGCCCAAACAAAACATTTCTAGTTTACTAGATTCCTAGGCAGAGAAAATGAGAAAACATTTCATTTATTTGTTTTAAATTCTATAATTTTCTTTTTGGCCTTTTCCGTGCAAAAAGATTTGAGTGTCTTTGTGCGTGATTTGCAGGAAGTTCGTACACAGGTAATAATAAAGGTAAATTAAATTTTGACACTCATTGCTAATGGAATAGAGTGTAAAAGCAGTGCTATTGCAACTGTACAGAACATTGGTGAGATTACATCTGCAGTACTGCACATAGTTTGAACATCTTGTTTCAGAAAGTAAGTGCATTAGAGGCTGTTCAGAGAAGTTTGATTTATCGTTCAGGGATGAAGGACTTGTTTTATGAAGACAGACTGAGCACTTCAGGCCGATACTCACTGGAGTTTAGAAGAGTGAAGAGAGATCTAACTGAGGTATAAAAGATGCTAACGGGGTTGACATGGTAGATGTCGAGCAGGTGTTTCCCTTTGTTGGGCATTCTAGAACAAGAGGTCATAGTTTTAGGTTAAGGGGTGGGAGATTTAAAATAAAATAACAAAGAATTATTTCACTCAAATTGTGAATCTGTAGAATTCTCTATCCCAGAGTGCAGTAGACTCCAGAATACTGAACCAATTTAAGAAGAGATAGATAGGTTTTTAATTCGTAGAGGGATGTAGGGTTATGGGGAGCAGGTAGGAAAGTGGAAATGAGGCTGAAATAAAATCAGCCATCATCATATTGAATGGTGGAGCAGGCTCAAAGGGCTGAATTACCTACTCCTCGTTCTTCTGTTCTTACGTATCTCAATTGTCTCATCAATGCTATTCTTTCCCATCCTTATTTAATCTAGTAAGAAATCTCACAACACCAGATTAAAGTCCAACAGGTTTATTTGATAACTCAAGCTTTTGGAGCACTGTTCCTTCTTCAGGTGAATTTAAATTCCTCTCTCTAACTGCAAATATAGCGGCCAACTTATGTTTTGTATGCGTTTTCCATTATTTCCTTCTTCCTATTCCATACATTTCTACTTATAAAACTCAAAAAGTAGTTGGCCCTTTTTATGATTACGTTTACCAGTTCTGTGCTTTCAGTGAATTATGCATCTGAAATCCATGCCATTATGTTTTTTCACACTTTGCAAAGTTTTTACATGAGTATCAGCTCTTAATCTTCATTCCTCCTCCTAAAATGTATTACATCTCCAACAAACAACAGAACAGTGATGAAGCCTGTGCTAGCCGAAGATGAAAAGGAAGAAGTGACTGCAAAATTTTCTGGTCCCGCTGCTTTCAATGGGATTTTTCATTGACTTCATCCCAGGATGCCTGGGCACGCTGTTGGCAGGACCAGAAGCTACTGCTGGCATGAACGACGGGAAATTCCCGGCCATAATCTTGATTATATAATCTTGGTCAATGTATACAACCTCAGGTGGCTCCGAGGGCGTTCTAGATTGTCAAGAGATGCCATCTTTCAGCAGAGACATCAAGCAGCCCTCGTGGATGGATTTTAAAAAACCTATACTATTTGCAAAAGCAAAAAGGTGTGTACCGCAAAATGGGGCATGGGTTCATATCCACAACTTCTTCTCCACATCTTAACTATCCCACAAAGGAAAATACTGATTGAAAGTCATGCACCGTCACACAGCATTGGGAAGGTGGCAATTTTTAGCCATCCACTATCACAGAGCAATGGGGGTGGAATTTCAGAGGAAACATTCTTCTATATCTATGAGTTGCTAATCAAACTATACAGGCAGATGAGTGGAATGGGGCTGTGGGGGAGATATCTGATTTCAACCTGTGCCGGAGGTAGTGCATAAACAAGAAAATATACTAAAAATGTCATTCAAAAAATCATAATCCAATTGGAAATCTTGCTTTCTGAAAGATAACCCAATTATGTTCTGCAAATAGATACAAGTCAAATTTTTAACAAGGTCCTGAACTGCCAGCAGAAACTAAAAAGTTGAAATCAAAATCCTGTCAACAGACAGAGTACAATAACAAGGCCTTACCCTATCTCCATGCCTAACAGTATGCAACTGCAGCTTACTAATTGCCTTCTTGGCTTCTTTCCTGTTGTTCTTGTTTTTCTTGTTCTGAAAATTGATGAAAAAAGTGATTATATTTAAAAAAGAGAATATATTTAAAAAAGAGATTGTATTATCTTTGAAGCCAATATCTTACATATTTTAAGTTGAGTCTAATTTTGAACTGTTCCAAAGTCCAGCAATGCAAGGTGTACTTCTTGGCACAGAATGTTTGTTTTAAAGAAGTGAAATGATTGTCCAATCTATCCCATAGGGTGAGCACACAATCCACACTGAAATTGCACCACCCACCACACTGGTCCACAGACATACCTGAAACCACTTTAGGCCCTATTCATAGCCATTTCAGGGCTACTCCTCAAAACCCAGCTACCTAAATCATAGCCAGCAACAGCCCAGCCACACCAACATAACCAAATCTGCATGCAGTTCAATTTGTGTCAGCTAAAATAAGCACCGGAGATCACTTCCAAAAGAAAATTACCTGAATGGGAGCGGAGATGGAAGGAGTAGGAGCAACCTGAGGACTGCTGTCAACAACAAAATGGACCGAAATTTAAATCTATTTTGTCTGGAGATGAGCAGCTGGTCTCCACAGTGCAATGATTCAAGTAAAATGAGGTTCAAGTGGCATGATCAGATTGTACAACGCTGGCATTATCCCATTTCATCCCACCCTCCCAACTTCTTCCCAATTCTCTAATATTAATTAGTGCAACCTCCCTTGATTAAAAAATAAGAATTTTTCATCTTTTTCCTTCATTCATTCATGCATACAAGCATTGCTGGCGAGGCTGGCATTCATTGCCGATCTCTAATTGCCCTCGAGAAGAAGATGGTATTGAACTGCTGTGGTCGTGTGTTGGCAGAGCATCCAGCTCAGTGTGTTCCTGTATGTTGCCGGAGCAAAGCTGGCATCATAATTAAGGACCCCACGCACCCGGACATTTTCTCTTCTACCTTCTTCCTTCAGGAAAAAGATACAAAAGTCTCAGGTTATGTAGCAACTGACTCAACAACAGCTTCTTCTCTGCTGCTGTCAGACTTTTGAATGGATTTACCTTGCATTAAGTTGACCTTTCTCTACATCCTAGCTATTACTATGAAATTACATTCTGCACTCTCTCATTTCCTTCTCTATGAATGGTATATTTGTCTGTATGGCATGCAAGAAATGATACTTTTCACTGTATGTTAATACACATGACAATAATAAATCAATTCAAATCAAACCAAATCAAAAAGCATCTGGTCAGGAGCAGACGTTGCTGGAAATCTGATGCTGGAAGACACAAACCCTGCAAATCAGCCGCGCAACAATCTCCCGGTCTGCTGCCCTAAAAAATTAGAACAGCGGGATGGGAGAATCTCAACCTATATTGGCTCATCTCTTTGAAAATAATTTTTACACAGTCATGGGTGTAGTTCATTACTTACCTTTTTAATTGTAGAAAAGGTAAAAAGGAGGAAAATTTAAAAATTGAATTTATAAAGAGAAAGTATTCATTTTCCAACATTGTGATAATCATATTATTTCACAAAGCTCCAGTTAAAAAAACTAACTAGGAGAGTACTGACACCCAAAGTGATGCTTTATCTGAAATACCCGAGACAGGAAGCCTCAAGTGAATATTTCAAAGAACTAATGGTAAAGTACTTTAGATTATCATTCCTAAATATTTACCTGGTTTGAAAACTGTGATCCTGCATATAAAAATCTCTGAATGTAGTAGAAGATGAGCCAAGCCAGGGAAATGATCATCATCGTTATGAAAGCAATAATTACAAATACTACTGACTGAGAGCTCATCCACTCCTGTACATGACGGGTGCCAACAGTTATGGACATGATCACTGGGACACCTCGACGAACTAACTCCAGAATTTCCATTCCCTTTGAATTGCCGATCATGATTGCAACTGTATTTCCAGTCCCTGAAAACAAAGAAAACACAGCAAATGTTGGTATCAGACCATGTCAAAACAGGAGGCAAGGCTGGGGCAAAAGAAAGTGACTCAATTCAAAGAATTCTAATTAAAAATAGTGATGGGAGGAATTGAGATTAAGCATACTTTCTATCAAAATTAATGTATTCCCTAATGCTCACGTCCTTCAGTTTAATTCAAATAATTCAGCAAAAAAATTACAAACATTTACGGTAGTTTGCACCAATCTCACACACATTGCTTTCTGGTACTGGCTGAACATAAGGATGATGTAATATAAGAGTTGAAGTGAATAAAAAGAAACAATAAATTTACAATGGAATAATATTGAAGCAGCTGGCTGGGAAGCTGCCAAAAATACCGACTAATTTTTAAAACCAAAGGCACAATCATAGAGGACTCACATGAGATTTTGTGGCAATTTTAAAGTATATCTCCAAGTAAGATTTGACAGAGGTACACAAAGGAGGCTTTACAAAAAAATTAAGAACAGCATAATATTTGAATAAACTGGACCTTCAGACTAAAGGGAGGGACCAATTGCCAAAGAGAGGAAGCTGTCAAGTGAAGAAGGTGGCTGTGATATGAAGTTCAATTCTTGGCTTGGGTCACTGTCTGCAAAGTCTGAGTGATCACCATGTGTCTACATGGGTTTCCTCCAGGTGCTTCAGTTTTCTTCCATGGTCCAAAAGACGTGCTGATTAAGTGCATTGGCCAAGCTAAATTCTTCATCAGTGTATCTGAACAGGCTCTAGAGTGTGGCGACTGGGGGATTTTCACAGTAACTTCAATGCAATATTAATGTAAGCCTACTTGTGACATTAATAAATAAACTTTAAATTTTAATTTGTTTAATCTTCTACAGAAAGATTACAATTCCTTTGAAATACAGGGGACAAAGATAACATTCTCAGCAATAGAGAGCTTACCCCTGTAAAATGTTCATGGACCTACTGGGATGATGCTCTACTGGAACTATGGTGATGGCAAGACTGACAGGGGTAATATAATTGGTGTCTTACTAGGTGGATGGACATCTATACAGTTCCCATGGCAACTCTGTGACCATCAGATTGTCCTCTCTTTCTCCTTTATTGCAAGATGCAAATGCTCACTAATTTTTAACTTTTGCACTCCATTTCATAGAACATAGAACATTTCAGCTGAACTATCACAATAAACAGTACTTCAGGAAGAGGATAATATTATGGTCGTGCAGAAGAAGAGGGAGGAGATGAAAATTCTCTGCAGGGGAGAATGAAATGACAATGAAGATGAAGTAGAGAATAAGGCCAAAGAAAGTCGATGAAGCAAGATCTTGCCACATGTTTTCTTGACCTGACCCTACTTAAATTACATCTGGTGTTGCTGCTTTCCAAATATGCATCTTAGTAAAAAATTTCTTAAGGTAAACTTAGATAATGTAAAAAATAAGTGTGATTGGCTATCAAGACCTAGGTGGATCCATTACTGCATTTTCATGTAAAAAAGAACAATTCTAAAAGGAATGCTTTCCTTACCCTCTTCAGAACTTGAGTTGAGCTCTCCACAATAATGGGAAGTGAAAAACAAAAGCAACCCAGAATGACACCAGAATCCAATCTCTCAGTCTCTCCCAAATAAGGTAACTCATTCTCAAAGTGAGTTTCAAAGTGTGCAACTTTTTAAAAAAACTTTCCATCAGCAATAATTTTGCTTTTTTGCAACGTCAAGATGAAAAAAGGAAGAGGAAGTCGACCAATAACAGCACGATTTTGAACAATTTAACAAGCTTGGAAAAGTGTCAACAAGTTTCTCTTTTTGCAACACTGCATGTACATTCTGAAATGATGGTCTGTTTGATGCCACTATTGAGTAAGGACATAGTCCACATACTCAAATTCACACACTAATTGTGAATGAGTGCAAGTAGAATATTGCATCATATGATTTACCTTGCAGAATCAATGGATTGAAGGAAGTGATAGATAAATTTTGATTGAAAGCGTGATAAAGAGCTTTGGAAAAAAGGTAGGGAAGTGGAGTTAGGATCAGATGGAGATCAACCAAGAGATCTTGAATGGCAGAGTGGGCTCGAAATATTGCCAATGGTAACAAATATAGCATCACATTCAACTGTTCAATCAAATTGTTGGAAGATTGAAATCCAAGCTCTGTGACACTGAAATCGAAGCAAACCTCTGCTTGTACTAGCATATTCTACAATTTTGCCTCGAGTCAAACTATAAGAGGTTAACAATAAAGGTGGTAGTGTTCTCAAAACAATACAATGGTGATTACCATTGTTCAACATGTCAATGCAATACAATAACAACTTATACGCACAATGCAAGCATAGCCCAGGAAAATTTACATGTCTGCATTTTCACAAGTGATTGGTTCCTCATTTCTTAGAGTTATTTGTGCAAACTCAGTGTCCTGAATGATAAGGAACTGATTCTGATCTGAGGTGTCATTGGTATGTATTGGTATTTCAGTGAATTTCTGCAATTCTGAGTGAATAGCATATACAGGCTATTAGGTTAGATGGGATTTAGATTTACGAATAGGAGGTGTTAGCAATTCTGGAAAGTATGAAAATAGATAAGTTCCTGGGCCGAATGGAATTTATCCTAGGATTCTCTGAGAGGCTAGGGAGGAAATTGCAGAGCCTTTGGCTTTTATCTTTAGGTTGTCATTGTCTATAGGAATAGTGCCAGAAGACTGGAGGAGAACAAACGTTGTCCCTTCTTCAAGGAGCGGAGTAGAGACAACTCTGATAATTATAGGCTTGTGAGCCTTACTTCTGTTCTGAGCAAAGTTTTGAACTCAAAAGATTCACTTTATTGAATTCCAAAAGTACACTGCTGTAAATATTGTTTAGTAATAATCGATGTGTTTAATAAATGGATTGAAGCCTTCTCCACCAGGAATTGGACTGCACATATGGTGGTGAAATTATTGTTGACAGAAATTATTTCTCGTTTTGGGGTACCCAAAATGGTGAGCTCAGATAATGGACCACATTTTGTGGCTCGGATCGATACTGAATTGTGCGAAGCACTCGTAATTAAACAGCAACTGCATAGCGCATATCACCCACAGACAGCAGGAATTGTGGAAAGGGATAACAGAACTTTAAAAGAAAAATTATCTAAATTGACTGAAGAAATTGGATTAAATTGGCTACAGGTATTGCCCTTGGCACTGTTTCACATGCGGGTGACTCTCCATCTGCGGGAAGGACTGTCAGCTGCAGAGATAATCTAGCCAGTCAGAACTCTCTGGGATGCCCACAAAAAACCCCTGGAGGGAGTAGACCTATTCTGATAGGGGAACAGATGCAGAATTATTTGAAGCAATTAACACTTCCTTTGAAATTTCTCCACTCACAAATGAAACAGGCACATCTCTCAGAGACAGCAAGGACAACTTTCTCTCGATATCCAGTGATCAAATCCAGAGATTACATATTGGTGAAGAATTGGGATAGAAAGAAACTAGGACAACACTGAAGGTGACTTTCTCAAGTACTACTGACCACACAGACTTCTGTTAAGCTTGAAGGACGTTCAAGTTGGATACATCTATCCAATTGCAAGAAGATTGTCTCCAACCCAGATATGAACACATGATGAAGATCTTCATTTTTTTTTGTACTTTCCGGACTATTTGGCCTTAATGGCCACTCAGTAGTGAAAAAGTGAAATACCCGAGGACAGCATGCCAATACTTATTTATATATGTCATATACATATGCTGAAAAATTGAATGTAAGCAAGTATTGGGTTTATACCCGCATCCCTGTCCATTCGAGGGAAAGAATACCTCTCCAATCCCTCCCATTCCATAAAGCAGAGACAACTGAATAGATTTTATGTCAAAACCAAACAGCAATCAGGGGAGATACGATAGAATGGAAGTTGGCTAGCTATGAAATGACTAGGTTTTCAGCTTGGTACCAACCTGCTTATAATCATGCTTCGCTTCCACCCTCCCTTATTATCCCCTCGAATAATTTGTGAGGTTCACTATGTTTTAGTAAACCAGAGAAAGGAAAGATGATGGGGCAAAATAGATGCAACCTTACAGCTAAGTGGCAAGGATCAGTAGCAAATCTATCTACCAAGGGTATGTTTGTTCTTGATTGGTCCAAGGTATGGAATATAACCTCCAATAGCTCATGGGCACATACTTGCCCAACATCCTGGATGACACTGGCTGATGGTTTTATGGGCTATAATGGAACAACTGGTAAACGTAACAGCAGTGGAAGCCAGGACAACTGGACAGGTACTGGCCGAGGTCTCTGCTGAGCTGGTAGCTGTCTAGACCATAGCATTACAAAATCAACTGGCTTTGAATTATCTGTTAGTCTTCCAGGGAGGAACATACACCGTTGTAGGTCAGGAATGCTGTACTTATATCCCAGATGCCTCTGAAAATAGCACCAATCTGGCTGATCACGTCAAGAGACAGGCTGCTCAAATTCAGAGATTGGCTGTGAATTTCATGAATATGACCCACCGGGTTGGTTGGGATGGCTAGGTCACAGATTATTTGATTGGATTTTTAAGGCCTTCATGCTACTAGAGACAGAATTGCTCGGGTGCTTGTGTAAATGCATTTTTAAATTGGGTCATGGATATACCTATTTAACTAGTAGTCATGATATGACAAAAGGAGGGAATGTGAAGTTGTACAAATGAAGTCATGGGAAAATTGGTCAAGAATTTGGTCAAAATAAGGAAAACTGATTCTGTATAAGTTATGAATAAGACCAGAGAAGGTTAAGCTGTGCTGAACCTCTGTAAGACCTGATAAGGCTGGCTCCACATGATCTAAAGCTGTATGAGTATGACAAGATACGGTCAGGGATGAAGGAATCGTCGGCCTTTTTCTGTTCTATCAAAGGACAAGATAAAGGTATGACTGATGAGACAAAGAATTTTAGGAGGTCTGCAGGTTGTACCATGATTTATGACATTGCATATGATGCTATTACTGATTGGATTCCTGAATAACGTCACACAAATTGATAATGATTACGTATAATACTGAGCTGATTCTTTACGTTAGGGCGGACTTGCGGAAGAATCAGCAAGTTTTTGCCTATACTGCATGCAGTGTTTTGGAAATAAAGATGAGTTATTTTGTTGGAATGGACTTTGTGGGGTCTTTCTACTACAGTCAAGAAGCAGGAAAATTTCCACTTCAACACAGAGGGTGGTTGTACAGGGCTGCTGCTGTGCCTCAGTGATCGGTGCTGGGTTCACTAATATTTGTCATTTATATTAATGATTTGGATAAGAATTTAGGAGGGATGGTTAGTAAGTTTGCAGATGACACTAAGATTAGTGGTATAGTGAACAGTGAAGAAGGTTATCCCAGACTGCAATGGATCTTCATCAATTGGGCCAGTGGACTGATGAATAGCAGATGGAGCTTATTTTAGATAAATATGAAGCAAAACATTTTGGGACATCGAACCAGGGCAGGACTTACTCAGTTAATGGTAGGGAGTTGGGGAGAGTTATAGAATAAAGAAATCTGAGGGTACATGTTCATAGCTTCTTCAAAGTAGCATCACAGGTGGGCAAAGGGTGAAGAAGGTATTTGGCATGGTTGATTTCATTGCTCAAAACACTGAATATAGGAGTTGGAACTTTTTTTGTTGAAGTTGTACAAGACATTGATACGGCTATACTTGGAAGATTATGTACAGTTGTGGTCACCCCATTACAGTGGCTTGAGTTATAAGGAGTGGCTGGCTAGACTAGGACTATTTTCCCTGGAATGCAGGAAGCATAGAGGTGAATTTATAGAATATATATAAAATAATGAGGAGCAAAGATAAGTGAGATAGTTAACATCCTTTCCCCAAAAGTAGGGGAATCTAAAACTAGGACAGCATAGGTTAAAAGTGAAGGGAAAGACTCAAAAGGGTGCAGAAGGACAAGATTTTCACAGAGAGGGTGGTGAGCATCTGGGACAAGCTGCCAGAGGTATTAGCAGAGGCAGGTACAATTTTGTCTTTTTAAAAAGCATTTAGACAGTTATATGGATAAGACTAGTAGAGAGATATGGACCAAATGTGGGTAATTGGGACTAGCATAATGGTAAAAACTAAGCAGCATGGACAAGTTGGGCCGAAGGACACGTTTCCATGTCTTAAACCTCTATCATTCTACTTTAAACAAGTCTCCCCTACTCTTCCAAACTCCAGTGGAAACAAGCCCAGATTAACCTTTCCTAGTAAGACAACCCTCTCATTTTTGGTATCAATCTAGTAAACCACCTCCAACACATTTACATCTTTTGTTAAGTAAGGAGACCAAAACTGCACAAAGTATTCAATATATAGTCTTAATATCCTGTATAACTGAAGCTAACTTCCTTATTCATTCAATTCTTCTCGTGATAAAGGATACCATTCCATTAGCCTTCTTAATTACTTGCTGTTCCTACATGCCAATTTTTTGTGAGTCTTGCTCTGCACCTCGTAATTCTGTTATTGATTACCATTTGAGTAATGCGTTGCTTTTTCATTCCTCCTGCCAAAGTGAACAATTTCACATCTTTACACATTATACTCGATTGGCCAGATTTTTGCCTGCTCACTCAACCTACCTATATCCATCAGCAATCACCGATGTCTTCTTCACAATATACTTTCCTACCTATCTTTGCAAATTTAGCTTACTATGCCTTCACTACTCTCATTTAAGTCATGGAAATAAATTGTAAAATGTTGACGCTCCTGTGGGGTCCAGCTTGTCACATTCTACCAAAGACCCACTTACGCATATTCTCTGCCAGCCAGCTGGACTTCTGTCCATGCTAATATGTTAACCCTTACACCATGAGCTTGTATTTTTCACAATAACCTTTGTGTAGTGCCTTATCAAATGTCCTCTGGAACAGTATTTCCTGCACCATGGAATTTTGCCACATGGCTCCCAAAATGACTTGGGAAGTTGTCTGGTTTTTCACTTCTCCGAGCAGATCACACAGCTGCAGGTGGATATATAATGTTTTGCAAAGTTCTGGCATCACAAATGGGTGGATGGACCAGTAGGTTTATTTCTACATGTCATTTATTGGTTGGCTTGTGTGTAAAAAGCAGTAGAATTAGGCTGCAACCCTCAAGGAAAAGAAATTTTTTTTGAAAACCATTTTGCAATTTGTTCACAAATGAATGATGATGATAAAAAATCATACTGAAACATGTTAGAATTCTATTGTTTGTCTTTCGAGGCAAAGGTGATCATGTTTATCTTCTGGTATGTTTACTAAGGCTCCGGTGTGTACATAACTGACTATAAAGTCAAACTACACCCAGAAGGTTGTGCTGCTCTCAGGACAGGGATACCACAGGCAACTGAATTTTGGACAAGTTGCTCACTTATAATTTACTTGCTCTACGTTTTCTTTCTGCCCTTAGCATGTGCTTGTTTTCAAAAGAGGCTGCATAGACTTTTATTTGGGATTGTGTCAGGTGCAACGATGTAGAGGAGCTTTTTTTGCAGGAATAATAAATGTGTAGAGTATAGGGCTAATGGTAGGATTCTTGATAGTGTTGATGAACAGAGGGATCTTGGTGTATTTGTGCATAGATCCCTGAAAGTAGGCAGTCAAGTCGAAAAGGTTGTTAAGAAGGCATATGGAGTCTTAGTTTTTATTGGTGGGGGATTGAATTTTGGAGCCGCAACGTCATGTTGCAACTCTACAAAACTCTAGTGCGGCCGCACTTGGAGTATTGTGTGCAGTTCTGGTCCCCGCATTATAAGAAAGATGTGGAGGCATTGGAGAGGGTACAGAGGAGGTTTACCAGGATGTTGCCTGGTATGGAGGGCAGGTCTTATGAAGAGAGGCTGAGGGATTTGAGGTTGTTTTCGTTAGAAAGGAGGCGGCTAAGAGGGGACCTTATTGAAACATATAAGATGATTAGAGGTTTAGATAGGGTGGACAGTGATAGCCTTTTTCCTAGGATGGAGAAAGCTAGCACGAGGGGACACAGCTTTAAATTAAGGGGTGATAGTTATAGGACGGATATCAGAGGTAGGTTCTTTACCCAAAGGGTGGTTCGGGAGTGGAATGCCCTGCCTGCAGCAGTTGTAGATGCGCCAAGTTTGGTGGCGTTTAAGAGGTTAGTTGATAAGTATATGGAACAGAAGGGAATGGTTTAGTTTGGAGGGGCATTGCTTTTTATATTGGTCGGCACAACATCGAAGGCCGAAGGGCCTGTTCTGTGCTGTAATGTTCTATGTTCTTCTCTTGGGGCTCAAAATCAAAACTCCTTAGTGAAGGGGTTGGGAACCCGAGAGTGAATTCAGATGGGAGAGAAACAAAGCTGGTAATGATTAGAAAAGTACTAAGCAAATTTGGCAGGCAGCATAAACAAAGACTAGCATCCAATTGAGTCAAACACAGAGAGATGTTAAAAATGCATTCTATATGAATCCATACAGCATTCACAACAAGGTAGATGAACTGATTGTACAAATTGAAAAAAATGGGCATGAATTAATTGCCATCATGGATGTACACCTCTATTCCTTTCCCCTATGATCCTTCAGAATGTTCTTGTAGCACTTCCTTTGACTGCCAGGAGATCACACCCTAGATATAAGTATTCTATAGCAGATAGAATTTGGTAAGCGTGTGTCATTCTAGCCACAGTCCAACTCAGTTCTATTTTGATAAGATGTTGACACTTGACATTGCAGCTTGGGTTAACATGTCAGTGTCTGATATTTTGTCCTGCTACCTAATCTTCAGAAGTTTTCAAAGACTACTCAAGTGAAAGAGCTGAGGTTTTTGATATGATGTTGCTACACAGCTTTAGCCTCACACACATGCAGGGCAGGATTATTACTCTGCAGACTTTCAGTTTGGTAGGCAGATATATGCCTGTTCGTTCTCAGAAATTTTCCAGAAGCATATCTTATCAAGGTGAAAAAGCACAACTGTGATGCAATTTGAACATATTCAAAACACTGCACTGTGACAGGAAATGGATTGGCACTGATTGTAAAACACCATAGGTTAGTGCGGGGAACGAACCCACAACCTTGGCATTGTTAGCATCATACTCTTAACCTTCATGCTAAACAGCCAACTTAACAAGAACCAAGATTGTACAAGCACAGGCAATTTCATCTGGCATGTGCAGGCATCAAACCCACGACCTTACGGTTATTAGATTCATGCTGCAACCAACTGAGCTTATCTGCCATGTTCAAAGTCTAACAAGGATATGCTTGCTTTGGCAATTCTTTTTTTAAATTCTTTCATGGATTATGGGCATCACTTACAAGGTCAGCATTGGTAGCCCATTCCTACTTGCCTTGAATTGAGAGGCTTGCAGGGCTATTTGTCATCTAATCATTTAGTGACTGGAAATGGCTCAGAAAACTCATCATCCAGGACATGTACCACCATGGCATCATGGAAATGTTGAACCATTATGAAGAGTTCCTTGGAAAATTTCCAAATTCCCAAATTTCTCCATTATCTTTCAGAGGCTTCAGGGCTGACAGTCAAAGGAGTTAGTCGGATCAATAAACATGGTGTGTAGGTCTGTGTTCTCTTTTTGGCATTTCTCTTGGAGCTGTCTACTTGCAAACAGCGTATCATTGGTTCCTCGAACTTTTCTGAAACTGCACTGAATCTCTAGTCGCTGGTCCCAGTCGAGATGTTGCATGAAGTGGTTAGGACTTTGGCGATAATTTTGTCGGTGATTGAGAAGAATGACATTTGATTATGATTGTTGCAAGATTTGTGAGTTCCTGTCCACTTGCACAGGTGTAGAATGGAGACATGGTTGTTCCCTTGCGGGATGGATACTTGCTCCCACATAAGCTGAAAGAGTTCAGTGAGCTTCTTGAGCAGGAATTGACATCCAGCCTTTTACTCCTCTGCTGGGAAAGCATCAGCTCCTAGAGCATTTCCGTGAGGCAGGAGTTTGACTGTACTTGTTTCAAGTCATTGCAAGAGCAGTTGATGGTAAACTGTTGCAGCCTGTTGATTGTCTCTTCATTGATGAATGAAGGAAGTTTGATGAACCAGTTGACTGTGAGTTGTAGATAAATTTCAAAGTGTCGAAGCATTTCATTCACTCTTTGCAGATTGTATATCACTGAAATTCATCTTTGTAGTTTTTTGCGGTCTTGGACAGAACAGGAGTCAACCAAGCTGTGACACAACTGGGAAGAATGCTTTTGATGGTTGATCTGTAGAAGTTGGAGTGAGTTACAGTGGACATGCCAAATTTCCTTAGTCTCCTGAGAAACTGGAGGCATTGTTGGGCTTTCTTAACTACAGCACCTGCATGGAGGGATCAGGACAAATTGTTGGTGATCGGGACACCTAAAACCTTGAAGTTATAGACCATTTGTACTTTGTCCCCATTGATGTAGACAGGGGCATGCCTTCCATTACACTTTCTGAAGTTAATGACTATGACCCTTGTTTTGTTGACATAAAACATTGGACAGTTCTGCAAATGTTTGATAGGCATTGTCTTGTTACCAAGATAAATCTGTAGAGATATTGGTTCTTCTCCAGTAGTCTCAGAATTCCTCCATTGTTTCATGAAATTAATCCTGACAGTTATGAGAAGCAGGGTCAAGGAACATCAGAGCAGGGGAGTACAATACATCTATCGAGCTCATCCAGTCGTCCTGGAGCAGCAAATTTTTGCTTTGCACAGGCAACTCATGAATTTCTTTTTTTATTCTTTCCTGAGATGAGGGCATCACTGCTCTCCCGCACTTATTGCCCATTCCTAATTGCCCTTGAGAGGGTGAAGGTGAAATGCCTTCTTGAACTACTGTGGTCCACGTAATAGAAATCCATCCATTGTGCTATTAAGGAAAGAGGTCCAGAACTTTGACCCAACGATAATGAAGGAATGCCAAAATAGTTCCAAGTCAGGATGGTATGTGACTTAGAGGGGAATTTCCAAGTGGTGGTGTTCCTATGCATGTGCTGCTCTTATCCTTCTAGATGACATAAATCATCTAGAAGTATGGTCAAAGGAGTCTTGGTGAATTGCTGCAGTGATCTTGTAGATGGTGCCTCTGTGTATCTGTGATGGAGGGAATGAATACTGAAGTTGGTGGATTGTGTGTCAACCAATTTGAGAAGTTCTTTCAGTCCAATTCATGACAGCCTATTTGAACTTAGTGACATTAAGATGCTTCTGGACCTTCATGTCGTAGGGCATCAAGGGGGATGGGGTTTGATGTTTACTTTAAAATGTCAATCCAGGAGTCAGGGCCGCACATGGCTTTTGTTAGACATACACTGTACTGTCTCTCTGCCTGTCGATGGTATAGTCAATTACCTACCAATACATAGAACGGAGGTGTATCCAAAAAATTTTGTTGCGATTAGGGAATGCACCGAGTCAATTAAATTAGCTTTTTGGTGGACTATCAATATATTTAAATGTAAATTAATTGCATTCTAGTCTTTCATGTGAGATGATTCTAGTTTTTTTTAAACTTTTTATTTTCCAAGTATCATTGAAAAAATTAGCTATAACTGGATCGACATTAAATTCAAATAGTCAAAAGTCCAATTCAAATCACAAGGCAAAACCCAAATGCTTAACATGTACAACCATGGGAAGAAAGACTTGTAGTACATTTAAAATTCATGATAGAATCAATTTATACAAAATTTAAACAGAACAACATTAATTTGCCCCCATTTTTTCAAACAGCAGCAGTAGGTAATTGTACTGTTATCACTTACTGCTTTCATAGACTCATCTATTAGCACCACATTTTGCTTGTGCAACATCTCTAACATTTTCCTGTTCTGATGGAAAGTGACCAATTTTTAAAAATTAGCTCTGTTCTTACCTTAACAGAGGCTGCTATTTCCCACATTTTCTATTTTTATTAGCAGCTTAGTGTCTTCTCTTAAGCAGTCTCTGGGAATCACGAATGAGTTTCTTCCACTTGAGGGTTATGAGTTCTAAGATGACTAAAATCTCCAAAGGTGGATTTGCACACTCTGCCATAAGTGGGCCAGATGTGTTTGATGAGGCAGGTGGATAGTATGCTTGGATTTTGGTATGCTTCTTATGCTGTTTGCACTTGGCTGCAACCTGGGCCTGCCAGAAACATTTCGAAACAGATGACACCTTCGTGGCTGTTTCTTCTCCAGTTGCGATGATCTCGAGTAAGAGATTCCCATAAATTGATGGAAAGTGGCATTTTTTCAGGGAATCTTTTGGGAAGCCCCTGAAACTCTTCCTCTGCCCTCCTAATAATGTTTGTTTTAGATATCTTGTATCAGAAGATGATGTGATCTCCGCAACATAGCTGATTAATCACAATCAGTACCTTGATATAGGGGATGTTGGCCTGAGAGAAAACACTGATATTGGAGCACTAATCTTTCCATTGAATTTGCAAGATTTTGAAGTATCTGCTGCATGTTATTCATATCACTGATGCATTAAGGAGGGCAGGTAGCATTGCAACCCTGTAGACGATGGGTTTGGAATTTGTCAGTAAAAGCAAAACCAACCATTTTTAAAACTCTTTCATGGGGTGTTGGAGTTACTGGCAAGGCCTGCATTTGTTGCCCATCCCTAATTGCCCTTGAATTGAAGTAAAAGTTTATTAGTCGCAAGTAAGGCTTACATTAACACTGCAATGAAGTTACTGTGAAATTTCCCCAGTTGCCACATTCTGGCACTTGTTTGGGTCAATGCACCTAATCAGCACATATTTGAGACTGTGGGAGGAAACTGGAACACTCAGAGGAAACCCACACAGACACAAGGAAACTTGCAAACTTCACACAGACAGCAACCCAAGCTGGGTCCCTGGTCCTGTGAGGCAGTGCTAATGGCTTATTAGGCTATTTCGGGGGGTAATTAAGAGACTGAGTAAAATTAAACTATGTAAAATTAACAAAACTCCTTAGCACAATGACATTAGAGGACCAGATGGATTTTACAAACAAAAATCAATAATAGCTAATGAGGCTAGCTTTGTATTTCAGCTGTATTTATTTTAGATTCTACTAGCTGCCATGTTGGGATTTGAATCCATATCTCCAAAACATTAGCCTGAGCTTTAGGATTGCTATGCCTCTATGTCTCTTCTCCCCAGAATTTATTTCCTAAATACCAAGAATCCCACCTATTTAGTTATGAGCACAAGCTGGCAGAAATCAATAATGTTTGCTAGCTCTTACCAGGCTTTCTCTTTACCATCAGAGTGATATACAGGATCTCCAGTTTTCTCACTGTTTGTAAGGATTTAGGTACAGCTGATATAAGCACCTGCCCTGAGAATGCAAGTAACTACACATCCCAATTCCCTTTCAGCGTTAAACCCATTTGCCAGTCCAAAGCTTATTGCCCTTGTTCGGATCTCTATTTTAACTTACTCAGCATCAATTCATATGTGAAAAATGCCTTTGGTAAAATAAAATATCCCAAGGCTTTTCACATGGACAGCAGAGAGAATTAATAAATAGGTGGCAACAAGGCCTTTGAGGAGTCATTCAAAAAGACTCCTCAAAAGACTGAGGGTGAGCAGGATAGTTTAGGTGTGTTCTAGATGGCTGGAAGCTGTCCCACCTAGTGAGGATCTCAAGAGCAAGGATAAATGAATCACCAAATTCGGACAGACTTGGAACTGGAGAAAATTGGACTTGGGTTAGAAACAAGTTAGAAATTTGGTGGGCTTGGTTTTCCCAATGTTTAACTAGGAAGGAAATCCAATGGGAAATAAGCAGTATTGTGATGAAACCAAACATGAAGACTTTATTGAATTTTCTTCCTCCTTACTTTTTTAACAAGGTGTCTATTAAAGACATCACTATGCATCCCAGTGAATTGGAAGCAAATTAGACTTGTGGCATGCTATTTCATAGCAAAGGAAAACAAGCAATAAACTGGATAAAGTCTACTTACAAAATCTATTTACAAATGAATTAGTTGGAGTCTGAGGAGCGGAAATTGAAAATAGGCTGCATAAAGTTACACAATTATTCCAGGAAGCATGAAGCTAATCATCATCAATCATGCCTGGATTGCAATTGACGGATTGATTTTACTTTGTATTATGTAACTATCTTCCATTCATTTTGCTGGAGTGATTTTATTGGGAGAAATTGTTACGGGTTAGGTCATGAGATTTGTTTGTTTAAGTTCTAGTTCATTTGTAAATAGACTTTGTAAGTAGACTTTGTCCAGTTCATTGCTTGTTTTCCTTTGCTATGAAATAGCATGCCACAAGGCTAATTTGCCTCCAATTCACTGGGATGCACAGTGATGTCTTTAATAGACACCTTGTTAAAAAAGTAAGGAGGAAGAAAATTCAATAAAGTCTTCATGTTTGGTTTCATCACAATACTGCTTATTTCCCATTGGATTTCCTTCCTAGTTAAACATCGGGAAAACCAAGCCCACCAAATTTCTAACTTGTTTCTAACCCAAGTCCAATTTTCTCCAGTTCCAAGTCTATCCGAATTTGGCAATTCATTTATCCTTGCTCTTGGAGATCCTCACTAGGTGGGACAGCTTCCAGCCATCTAGAACACACCTTTTTGCACTTTCCCATCTTTTGAATGACTCCTCAAAGGCCTTGTTGCCAACTATTCATTAATTCTCTCTACTGTCCATGTGAAAAGCCTTGGATATTTTGTTTTACCAAAGGCATTTTTCAAATACTAAATGATGCTGAGTAAGTTAAAATAGAGATGCGAACAAGGCCAATAAGCTTTGGACTGGCAAATGGGTTTAATGCTGAAAAGGAAAGGCTGTGCACAATGAGTGGGAAATACGCATATGCAGTGAATTATGAGCAACAGCTGACTTGCAGAAAGATAAAGCTTAAAGTGTGATTACTGCCCATTCATCAAATACAACTGGTCAGCAAGAAAATATCAACGATGCCCATTCAGTACTGAAATACTTCACAGAGGCTTTTAACTGCAAGTAAAAACAAGTTACTTTAACTGTGGAAAGCTACTTGACCACATTTTCCACACTCAGTACGATATTTGACATTCTACCATCTTAAGCCATTGATAGAACAGAATCAAACTACCTGGCATTCTGACTGATCTGTTCCACCATGCAGAGTGATAGACTGGTCCTAAATCTATCTGAACAAGAAATCCAGTAGCCTTCCCAAATTGGGGTGTGTAGTTACTCATATTCTCAGGGCAGGTGCTTACATCAGCTGTACCTAAACCCTTACAAAAGTGAGAAAACTAGAGATCCTCTTTATCACTTTGATGGTAAAGAGAAAGCCTGGTAAGAGCCAGCAAACATTATTGATTCCTGCTAGCTTCTGCTCATAACCAAGTAGGTGGGATTCTTGGTGTTTAGGAAATAAATTCTACAGTACTGGATCTAGATGACTGAGGGCACAACAGCCAGTGTTGGGCAAAAGAGAGGGAGATTTGCATTAGAAGTCTGAGTTGGAGGAATTGAGAGCTCTGGTGAGGTTGCAAGATAGGAAGGAATAAAGCCATGAAGGGATTTGAACACGAGAGTGAGAATTTTAAACTTGAAATGTTGGAGTATGAGCAGGATAATTTAGGTTTAGAATAGGATACCGGCAGTGGGATTTCAGATAACAGGGGTTTACAGAGGTGAAAGATGAAGAGCATGACAATAGTGCTGTCATGAAGAGATGATATGGTTCACATTGTCAGTAGTCTCTTTTATCAGTGTGCTCTTGTTAAATTAGTTAAACATAAAACTGTTTTTTTACAAATTGTTGCTGCATTTCTTAATTAACTCTCTTTGTTGGCTGGTCTATTGTTACATTTTCTTCATACAATTTCCGTGCCTATACTAATCTTATATAATTGGAACCACTGAAGTACAGATGAAGGCCATCAGCTTATTGAGTCTGCACTGACTCTCTGAAAGAGCATCCTACCTAGGCCCACCCCCTTGCCCTATCCCCGCAAACCCATGCATTTATCATGGCTAATCCGCATAACCTACACATCTTTGGACACTAAGGAGCAACTTATATGACCAATTCACCTAATCTACATATCTTTGTGTGCTTTCGATCTTATCTTCACTTTTATTTTCACTGCTACATTCTCCTGTGAAAACTGAGGTTAAAGTAATAACACAATAATACTACCATTCTTTCATCCCCCAAAAAGAGAATTCCCTTTTCAACTTTAACCAACCTTTACTGTAAAGGCATAGTTCAAGAAATAGAAACAAGATCATTTAGCTCCAGAGACTTTAAGTGACAAAGATTAGCTCATAGAACTTAACTTGGAAGAGATGGGCTGGGCATTATAAACTGTAGATGTTTATTTTACTTTAAGAATAAGCTCGGAATTAGAAGATGGGAACTCAAAATTAATAAGCAGTTATCCTTCTCACGAATATATAAATGAAGCAAAAGTGTTTAATGTTATGTTAGTTAAGTCTTTTATCACGAAGTAGATGAATATCTCTTTACAAATAGAATTTGAAGTTAGAATAACATAGTAATGGGCACTGATAATCAAATGCACCACTAAACGACAGCTCATATTTTGTTAGATTAATATGTAATTTGTGGAATATATCTGGTTAGAGTCAATTATGACTTGTAGATTGGAATTGCTGCCACACTGGTTGGCTTAATCATCCTGAAAGAGAAAATATCCTTCAGTTAAGAAGTTAAACAAGTTCTCCCTTGTCTTTTTATGTACAATCTCATTGTACTAACTTAAGGACATCAGTGTCCTGGACAACATTTCATTTAAATGAAATGATTTCACCAAAAAATTTGTCTCATTGTTTCCAGTGAGATGTTGCTGGTACAGATTATCACTATGTTCACCTAAATGTACAAATTGATCCTGAAAAGATCAAATTTACAATAGCAACTGTGATTTTCAATTGTCACTTTATTGCGAATTTAATCAATCTATTGTTGGTGGCTGTACATTCAGTTCCAAGCTCTGGAATTTCTTCCTTAGCTCTCTCTGTTGGTCTGCCTCATTGTCCTTTCATGTACTCCTTAAATCCTAGTTCTTGCACCTCATATCCCTATGAGTGGCTCAGTGTAAAATTTTGTTTGATAACACTCCTGTGAAGCTTTGAAGTTTTACTGTGTTAAAGCCATTATATATCAATGCGAGTTGTTGATGTTACTTTTCCCTGTTGTCTTAATGTTGCTGTTTTCATACAATTGCTATTATGCAAAAAGAGGCCATTCAGCCCACTGAGTCTGCACCAACTCTCCAAAAGAGCATTCCAGCCAGGCCTATAAGGATGGGGCTATAAAGAAAATGTATGCCTCATCAGATCCCTTACAACTCTTCTCAGTCGATCATGCCAACCTGCACCTGCTGTCCAAGTCCATCAACTATACATTCTTAAAATACCTCTCTTTCCTGTCACTCCTAGTCATGTCATTTTTTTTCCCCTTTTGGGATATTCCTTCATTGGATGTTTCAGTGGCTAAGCCAGCATACTACTATTTTTATTTTAAGGGTAATGTTTAAAAATTCAGCTTTATATTACAGACGTCAGTATGGCTGGGGGAATGTAACTCAGATGCTGGGAGAGTAGGATAATTATTCATTTTAGCTTTGCAAGTCATTATGTTAAATTAATGGATTTTGGTTACTGAAGTTCTTCAGAGATTTTTGATCAGTGATTGATAGAGTTATGTGGTTTACGTACAGTCCTGGCTATGTTGCAGACAAAGAAAAAGCTTTTGTAGAAAATAGTTTAGTTTGCAGCTGAAGCCTGGTTGAAGTTAAAAGGATTTTGCAGGCTTCTGGAACTCTCTCTCTGAAAGTTTCAAGACTTTTAACAAACATTAAGGCAAGTATGCCTGAATTTGTTAACTGGATTTATATTGAAGCAAATTCCATTTATGCATGAAGAATGCTTAATTGGAACTGCAACAGTTAAAAGCTAGAAAATAAACTTGCTTCCTTTCATTTTTAAATATTGTCCAACTGTTAATAGAGTTAGAATTATATTTAAACTGTATTATTAAATAAAGTTTCTTTCACTACATAAAAATCCCTACATTGTCAGAGGAATCAGTTCTGAAAGGAAGTATCCTTTTCTCATGCTTATGCCAAAACACAACAATTAATGTGGTCAAGTCTGGCTTTACAATATATCTTATAACAAATAAACCAGATTTTTAAACACTTCCTTAAGCACATATATGTTTAACCATATCAACTGCACCACCATCATCACAGTGGGTCTGAAGTATCATGTAAATTAGTCCAGTTAAGGGTGCTAATCGATCCCTATATTCTCCCTTCTCTCTCCTCAAAGTCTCTCACATCAACTTGACTTTTCATTCACTCCCCTAATCCACCACCACTTCCTCAATTACCCAAGGGCTGATATCAAGAGGCCAGAAGCCCCTTGTCGTGCTTTCAACTTCCCCTCTTCTTTGATAATTGTATGCAAGTGATGAGCAGTAACTGGAAATTCATTTGTGCTATAAAATAGACACAGTTGAGAGTATGGTTTTTGGATTACGAGATGCGTGCTTGTAACACATTGCTGTAAATAAATGGTTACCAAATGCCAATAAAAATGTTTAACTTCATTCTATACTTCACCACCTGGCTTTTGAGATTATAATACCCTGTTCATTCTTTTTCTGTTTTCATCTTGTTTTTGTAGGTTGTCACAGCACAATTTCTTGCTTTTTAGAATGAGGAAAAAGATTGCTTGTATTTTTCTTATGCTTAATGACATGCTGCCTCTTGGCAACATTATTCAAAAGCACAGCATTCAGTTTTCAAATGTCCGCTGACAACACCAAACTGTAGCTCATCAAGATCTTACTCAATTCCTTTGATGCACGTTCTATCTGTGTGGGTTTCCTCCATATGCTCTGGTTTCTTCCCACAGTCCAAGATGAGTAAGTTAGATGGACTGGCCATGGTAAATTGCCCCACAGTATCCAAAGATGTGTAGGCTAGGGGGAATTAACTGGGTAAATGCTTGGGCTTACAGAGATATTGTGGGGGAGGGACTGGGTAAAACACTCTGTCGGAGAGTCAGTGCAGTCTTGATGGGTCAAATGGCCTCCTGCAAGACAGGAATTCTGTGAAAGACATCCTTGAAACCTACCTTTTTGACTAAGCTTTTGGACATCTGCTAATACTACCTTATGTGGTTAAGCTTTATAATGCTCTGGTAAAGCCCCATGCAATGTTTCCATATGTTAAAAATGGCATATATACAAGTTCTCATTTTAAGGATAATATGGATAAATTTTTGGACTCTTAAGAGAATCGAGCAATATTAGCATTAGATGCGAATGTTGAATTGAGATCAAGTATCAGACATGACCTTATTAAACTTCAGGGTAGATAGTCTGGCCTACGTCTTATATTCTTACGTTATGATCTTAAGTTATGATCTTGTCTTTCCTCTCCTGGTCTCATGGATAATAGCAATTACAATCTTTTTCATTGGTGTAAGAATGATTAACAAAACACGTTAGATAATTAGCTGGTTTCAAAATTCCACTGGTTCCTTTGTGATCTGACATAAAGAACACTTTTTCTTATCCGTCTTTCAGAATTCAATATGTTTTTTTAAAGTTTATGAAACACAAAACAAAAGCTACAACTGGTGTATGATGAGTACGAACTGTTCTTTCCTCATTCTTTCACACATAAACACATAAGTGCCTGTGCTTTTCACTTGATAGAAGGCTTACCAAAATAAAGCTTGTGCAGTTTGTTTTCTAACTTTTATTCAAATGATTTTCAAATAAACAGCTGAAGAGAAACTCCTAAAACTTGACTAAATATATTCCATTAGTACTCTTTATCCCCACTTTCTCCTGCTTCCCATCCAATTTCTAACCCTAGTTAAAAGTTATCTGCTATTTCGTGCTCCCAAAGTTTTGCGAATCTTGTTTTGTGAAGATTAACAAATGTCTTCTGGAAGCCCATTTTGATAATATCTACATTTATACTTTACCTTTATATACTTTGTTACTGATCTCTTCATAAAATTCAATAAGATTATTCAGACATGACTTGTCCTTTACAAAGACATGTTGGCTTTTGCTGATTCTCTCATAGGTGACAGGTTCGAATAGTCTTCCCATAATGAATGTGGATCTCACAGGCTTGTAGATACTTGTTTCTCTCTCCTAACTCTTAACTACCAAAGTGACATCAACAAATTTTTCATTCTTAACATCAGAATTTCCTAATCAAGAAAACTTTGAAATATTATGATCAACGTTTTGGCAATTTTCTCACCCACTCCTTTTGAATTCAGAATGGATTTCGGAAATAGGCCAAATACATAGTAGTTTCTAAATGCTTAACATATGAGTATGTTGCAAATGTTCACAATATCATGAACTAATCTTTATTGCTTAAAAGAAATAATGTTGCTAACTACATAAAGGAATTCATGCAATTTGAATTATTTTGTTAAAGACAATCTAATCTTTATGCAAACAGAACAATTTAAGCCTTCTCAATATCAGTAAATAAAGCTCTATTGATTTTAATTATGACAACAGCCTGTTTGAGAGGCTTTGACAGTGTCAAGTAACAGTTGATGTACAATTGCTCATGCCAATAACATAAAACCTATTCATTTCCAGTAGTACCAAGCTGCTCAATTACCCAAATTTCTTTGGTAACAAGACTACATCATTTACAGCAAAAAAACACATTTTAGGCTCTGCTAAAGGATCAAGCTGCAATTTAAAATGTGTCATTTATGCTTTACTGTTTCCACAAATGATTACGGTGGAATGTGTGAGTGAGCGAAAACTTACCAATGTGGTTCATGGTGACTGTTGCATTCCCAGTACCAAGAAAGTTGTAAATCACAACTGCAGATGCCATTTTTTTTGCAGCAATTAAAATCTTTTCCTTGAAAGTACAATTCCCTCTGGCAACGAGAGCTATCCATGGTTCCCCTGATCTGGGTATGAAGTATTCTGTATTGGGGTCACATCCCAATTGGTCCCGATTGGTTCGGGGGATTCCAATCACTCCCTGCACACTATCTTTAGGAGAACTGTCACCATATCTAGAAAAACAAGAATAAAAACTGTAACAAACTCATGGCTGATCAAATTTCATTTTTTCTCTTTTTTAAATTAAATCTGTTTCTCTCACTCTCCTTCCACCCTTTTCCCCATCCTTGATCTCAACTGTCTACCTATTGCGTCCAATTTGTCCATTTTGACTACGCCTCTCCTCCTTCAGAACTGTCCCTTGTGCCTATCCTACTATCTATCCCCAACCTTGCTCCCACTTTCCCTGTCCGCTCCATTTCCACTCAACCTACCCTCTCGTAACCCATCCCACCTTCACCACCATCACTCTCCCTTCACTCACTCTCCCACCCCAACATCCCTTTTTCATCCTTCCCTCACTATCTCTCTCTGTTTTCTGTCCCATCCTCTGTTCTTTCCTGTCTCCCCACCCCCTCCATCTTCATCCCTCTCCCTCCTCACTCTCCAACCTCACAATCACTCCCTTTCAGCACACATTTTTCCTCCTCCTCCCTACACACCTTTTGACCCCCTCCCTGCACTAACTTTCCATCCCTTCCACATCCCACCCACTTCATTTTGCTACCCCTCCACTTTCACTCCCCAGCCTTCTCCCTAACTCCTTCCCAACCCCAATTCCCCTCCATCCTGCCGCACTAACATCTCCTCCTCATTCTAAATCTCCTCCCACTGCCACTTCCTCACTTTCCCTCCCCCTCCCTCAATACCCATTCCTCTCCTCATCCCCTAATCCCCCTATCCTAGTTTCTTCAATTCATTCCCTCCCTCTAATCCCTCGCCCCGCCTTCCCTACCTCTCTTGCCTTCCCTACCTCTCTTGCCTTCCTCTCTGTCTCACCCTCCTCTCCTGTCCCCATCCCCATGCCCTCCTCCCCATCCAACCTCTCCTCCCTTATCTCCCTCCATCTCCATTCCCCTCCCTATCAACCCCCACCTCTATCCCCCCCCTCCCTCCCTTCCCATATCCCCATGACCCCCCCCCTCCCCTCCCCTTCCCCCCCATCCACATCAGCCCCCCTCCCCTCCCCTCCCCTATCCACATCAGCCCCCCTCCCCTTCCCCTATCCACATCAGCCCCCCTCCCCTCCCCTCCCCTATCCCCATGACCCCCCCCCTCCCCTTCCCCTCCCTTCCCTCCCATGAGCCCCCCCCTCACCCTTCCTCAACCCCTATGACCCCCTCCCCTTCCCTATCCCCATGACCCCCCAACCCTTCCCCCATCCCCATGACCCTCCCAAGACCCCCCAACCCTTCCCCTATCCCCCATGACCCTTCCCCTATCCCCATGACCCCCCCACTCTCCCCTTCCCCTATCCCCATGACCCCCCATCCTCCTCCCCTCCCCCTATCCCCATGACCTCCCTTCCCCTATCCCCATGAACCCCCTCCCCTCCCCTATCCCCATGAACCCCTCCCTTCCCCTATCCCCCCATGACCCCCCTCCCCTCCCCCTATCCCCCATGACCCCCCTCCCCTCCCCTATCCCCATGACCCCCCTTCCCCCCTCCCCTATTCCCATGACCCCCCCTCCCCCCCTCCCCTATCCCCATGACCCCCCTCCCCCCCTCCCCTATCCCCATGACCCCCCCTCCCCTCCTCCCCTATCCCATGACCCCCCTCCCTCCTCCTATCCCCATGACCCCCCCCCTATCCCTCCACCCCTCCCCTCCCCCCCTATCCCCTCCCCTCCCCCTATGACGCCCCCCCCTCCCCTCCCCTATCCCCATATCCCATGACCCTCCCCGTCCCCTCCCCTCCCCCTATCCCCATGACCCCCCCTCCCCTCCCCTCCCCTATCCCCATGACCCCCCTCCCCTCCCCTAATCCCCATGACCCCCCTCCCCTCCCCTATCCCCATGAATCCCCCACCCTCCCCTGCGACTCCCCAGGAGTGTGCCCCGTCACCGCCCCCAAGTCCCCCTTAACCCCTATCGCCCATGACCCCCCCCCATCGCCTTAGGTCCCCATCCCCCCCGACCTCCACCCAACCCCCTGTTAGATCCCTCTACGGTGGAAATCCCACCCCACATTGGGGGAACCTCCCCCCCCTCCCTCCCCCTATCCCCATGACCCCCCCCTCCCCTCCCCCCCTATCCCCCGCCCCCCCTCCCCTCCCCTATCCCCATGACCCCCCCTCCCCTCCCCCTATCCCCATGACCCCCCCTCCCCTCCCCCTATCCCCATGACCCCCCGCCCCCCTCCCCCAATGACCCCCCTCCCCTCCACTATCCCCCCCACCCTCCCCTCCCACTGTCCCCCCTGGCCCCCCTCCCCCTCCCGACCCCCTCCCCTATCCCCATGGGGGGGGACCCTCCTCCCCTCCCCCCTCCCCCTATCCCATGAACCCCCTCCCCTATCCCCATGAACCCTCCCCCCTCCCCCTATCCCCCTATCCCCATGAACCCCATCCCCTCCCCTCCTCTTCCCCTATCCCCATGAACCCCCTCGCCTCCCCCATATCCCCCCCCTCCTAACAAACAACGCCCCCCTCCTCATCCTCCCCAAAGTGCCCTCCCCTCTCCCCCCGCTCCTCTCCCTCTCCACGCTCCCCTCCCCCCCACCCCCCCCCCCCACTTCCGCCCCCCTCCCTCCTCCTTGTCCTCCTTGCCCCTCTTCCCGCACCCACTCCCCCTCCCCCCCTCTCCCTCTCCTCCCTCTCCCCTGACCCCGCTCCCCTATTCCCATGTCCCCTTCCCACCCCACCCCTATCCCCTTGAACCCCCTCCCCTCCCCTATCCCCATCCCCTATCCCCCCCCTCCCCTATCCCCATGAACCCCCTCGCGGGGAGGGGGGGAGGGGGAGGGGGCCTCCCCTATCCCCATGACCCCCCCTCCCCTCATCCTCCCTCCCCTCCCCTCCCATCCCCCTATTCCCCCTCCCCTTCCCCTATCCCCCTCCCCTCCCCTCCCCCCTTCCCCTATCCCGCATCACACCGTCTCCTCCCTCCCCATCGCCTCCTCCCTCCCCTACACCTCGTCACCCTCTGCTCCCCCCCCTTACCCCACCCTCCCCCTTACCCCGCCCTACTAATCTTACCCCACCGACCCCCTTTCCTCTCCTCCCCTTCCCACATCCCCCTTCCCTCCTCCCTCCCTCCGCCCCCATTCCCCCTCCCTCCCCCCCCCCCCATTCCCCCATCCCCACCTCCCCCCCTCCCCCATTCCCCTCCCCCTCCTCCACCCCCTTCCCTTCCCCCTCCCCCACCCCCGTCCCCCCCCCCTCCCCCCTCTCTCCCACCCCCGTCCCCCACCCCCTCCCCCCTCCTCCACCCCTTCCCCCCCCCCCCACCCCCGTCCCCACCAGCCCTCCCCCCCTCCCCACCCCCGTCCCCCACCCGCCTCCCCCACCCCCCCCCCCCCTCTCCCATTCCCCTCCCCCTCCCCCTCCCCCCATCCCCCCCCCCCCCTCGCCACTCCCCCTATTCCCCTCCACCCCCTCCCCCCTCCCCATTCCCCTCCACCCCCCCCCCATCCCCCATCCCCACCCCTCCCCCCCTCCCTCCCATTCCCCTCCCCCCTCCCACATCCAACACCATCCACGCCCCTACCCCCCCCCTCCCCCCATCCCCTCCATTCCCCTCCCCCCTCCTCCCCTCCCCCCTCTCCCCTCCTCCCATTCCCCCTCCCCCCCTCCTCCCCCCCTCCTCCCATTCCCCTCCCCCCCGTCCCACACCCCTCCCCCCTCCTCCCATTCCCCTCCCCCCTCCCACACGCCTCCCCCCTCCTCCCATTCCCCTCCCCCTCCCACACCCCCTCCCCCCAACCCCCCCTCCCCTCCCCCTCCCCCCTCCCATCAAACGCCTCCCCCCTCCTCCCATTCCCCCTCCCCCCTCCCACACCGCCCATTCCCCTCCAACCCCCTCCCCCTCCATCCCCCTCCACCCATCCCCCTCCCCTCAACGACCCCTCCCCTCCCATCATTCCCCTCCACCCCCTCCCCTCCCCCATTCCCCTCCACCCCGCCCTCCCCCCTCCTTCCCCATTCCCCTCCACCCCTCCCCCCATCCCCCCTTCCCTCCCCCTCCTCCCCTTCCCCTTCCCCCTCCTCCCCATTCCCCTCCCCCTCCCCCTCCCCCCACCCCCCCATTCCCCTCCCCCTCCCCCATTTCCCCCCCCCTCCCCATTCCCCTCCCCCTCCCCACACCCCCTGCCCCTTCCCCCTCCCCCCCACACCACCCCCCATCCCCCATTCCACCCCCCGCACCCCATTCCCCCCACACCCCCTCCCCCGTTCGCCCTCCCCTCCCCCCACCCCCATTCCCCTCCCACACCCCCTCCCCCATTCCCCTCCCCCCACCCCCTTCCCCTCCCCATTCCCCTCCCCCCCACCCACCCCCATTCCCGCTCCCCTTCCCCTCCCCCCCCCCAAACTGAACCCACCCCATTCCCTCCCAACAACCCCCCAGAAAACACACAATCCCCCGCCCCCTCCCCCATTCCCCCATTCCCCTCCCCCCCCCTCCCCCATTCCCCTCCCCTCCCCCATCCCCCCCTCCCCCCCACCCCATTCCCGCCCCCCCCCCCTCCCCCCCTCCCCCATTCCCCTCCCCCCTCCCCATTCCTCCCCTCTCCCCCCTTAAATTCCTCCCCTGAACGGTGGGATTCCCTCCCCTCCCCCCAAGAAAAGATTCCCCTCCCCTGAGGAACGGGAGAGAACTGTAATCAAAAAGCTCCCCCCAGCATTAACCCCCCATCCCTCCCCCTATCAGTAATGGAAAATGTAATACCCTCCCCCCCTCCCCCATTCCCCTCCCCCCTCCCCCCCCCCCCATTCCCCTCCCCCGTCCCCATCCCCCCCCCCCCCATTCCCCCATTCCCCTCCCCATTCCTCCCCCATTCCCCTCCCCCCACCCCACCCCCCCTCCCCCATTCCCCTCCCCCCCCCACCCCCCTCCCCCCACCCCATTCCCCTCCCCTCCCCCATTTCCCTCCCCCTCCCCCATCCCCCATTCCCCTCCCCCCTCCCCCCATTCCCCTCCCTGCCCCCTCTCCCATATCCCACAGGCACCCACTCCCCCCATTCCCCTCCCCCATTCCCCAACCCCACTCCCCCATTCCCCTCCCCCCTATTCCCCACCCCCCCCCCTCCCCCTCTCCCCCATTTCCCCACGCCCCTATTCCCCACCCCCCTCCCCCTCTCCCCCATTCCCCCACCCCCCCCCCAACGCCCCCTCCCCCTCTCCCCCATTCCCCACCCCCCTCCCCCTCTCCCCCATTCCCCACCCCCTCCCCCACCCCTCTCCCCCTCTTCCCACCCCCCCATCCCCCTCATCACCCCATTCCCCACCCCGCTCCCATCATCCCCCACCCCGCCTCCACCCCCCCCATCATCCCCCACCCCCCTCCCCCCTCCCCTCATCCCCCTCCCCTCTCCCTCGCTCATCCCCCTCCCCCACGCCCCTCCCATCATCCCCCCTCCCCATCCCCCCCATCCCCCCTCCCTCCCCCCCCCCCATCCCCCCTCTACATCCCTCCCCCCCTCTCCCCTCCCCCTCTCCCACTCCTCCCCCTCCCCCATTCCCTCCCCCCCCCCCTCCCCCATTCCCCCCCCTCCCCCCCCCTCCCCCATTCCCCCCCCATCGCTCCTCCCCCTCCTTCCCCCCGCCAATTTCCCCCCCCTCTCATGCTCCCCCCCCCCCCCCCCTCCCCCTCCATCCCCATCCTCCTCCCTCTCTCCATCCATTCACCCCTCTCCGCCCGTCCTCCATCCGTCATCCCGCTCCCCCCCCCTCCCCCTTTCCCCCCTCCCTCCTCCCACCCCCCCCCCTCGCTCCCCCCCCGCCCTCCCCCATTCCCCCCCCTCCCCCCTTCCATTCCCCCCCCATCATCCTCCCCATCACCTCCCCCATTCTCCCCCCCTCCCCCCTCCCCTCCCCAGTCCATTCCCCCCCCCGCTCCCTCCCTCTCCCTCCCCCCCACATCCCTCCCCCATTCCCCACCTCCCCCTCCCCCCCCTGCATCACCCTCCAAACTCCCCTCCCCCCCATTCCCCCCCCCCTCCCCCCATCCCATCCCCTCTCCCATTCCCCCATTCCCCCTCCCCCATTCCCCACCCTCCCCCCCTCCCCCCCCTGCCCCCTCCCTCCATTCCTCCCCTCCTCCCCCCCCACCTCCCCCCCCCTCCCCGTCTCTCTTCCGCATCTCATCCCCCCACTTCCCCCATCCCTCCATCCCCCCCCCTCCCCCCTCCCCCCCTCCCCCATTCCTCTCCCCCCCCTCTCCCCATTCCCCTCCCCCTCCCCCCATTCCCCCCCCTCCCCCATTCCCCTCCCCCCTCCCCCCTCACTCCCCCCCCTTCCGCCCCTCCCCATTCCCCCCCCTCCCCCATTCCCCCCCTCCCCCATTCCCCTCCCCCCTCCCCCTCCCCCATTCCCCACCTCCCCCATTCCCCACTCCGCCCCCCATGCCCCCCCCCCCCATTTGCCCCCCGCTCCCCCTCCCCCATTCCCCTCCCCTCCCCCCCTCCCCCCCGCCCATCCCCCCCCATTCCCCTCCCCCTCCCCCCTCCCCCCTCTCCCCCCATTCCCCTCCCCCTCCCCCCTCCCCCCATTGCCTCCCCCCCTCCCCCTCCCCCCTCCCCCTCCCCATTGTTATTCATCCCCTCCCCCCTCCCCTCCCCCTCCCCCCTCCCCCCATTCCTCCCCCTCCCCTCCCCCAATTCCCACTCCCCCTCCCCCCTCCCCCCATTCCTCTCCCCCTCGCCCCCCCCCCCATTCCCTCCCCTCCCCCTCCGCCCATTCCCCTCCCCCTATAACCCATTCCCCTCCCGCTCCCCCCATTCCCCTCCCCTCCTCCCATTTCCCCTCCGCCCATCCCCTCCCCCATTCCCTCCCGCTCCCCCATTCCCCTTCTCCCTCCCCACCCCCCATTCCCCTCCCCCACTCCCCTCCCCCCATTCCCCTCCACCCACTCCCGCTCCCCATTCCCTCCTCCCTCCCCCATTCCCCTCCCCCTTCCTCATCCCCCACCCCCCTCCCCCCACTCCCCTCCCCCTCCCCCCCCTCACCCCATCCCCCCTTCTCCCCCTCCCCTCATCCCCCCTCCCCTCCCCCCCCTCCCCCCCCTCTCCCCCCCCTCCCCTCCCCTCCCCCCCTCCCCTCCCCGCCTTCCCCATTCCCTCCCCCATCCTCCCCCCCATTCCCCTCCCCCCTCCCCACTCTGCCCCCATTCCCTCCCCCCTCCCCCATTCATTCCCCTTCCCCCCTCCCCCCCCATTCCCCTTCCCCCTCCCCCCATTCCCCTTCCCCCTCCCCCCATTCCCCTCCCCCTCCCCCCATTCCCCTCCCCCTCCCCCCATTCCCCTCCCCCCTCCCCCCATCCCCCCCCCCATTCCCCTTCCCCCCCTCCCCCATTCATCCCTCCCCCCTCCCCCCTTCCCTTCCCCCTCCCCATTTCCCCTCCCCCATTCCCCTCCCCCCTCCCCCCATTCCCTTCCCCCATTCCCCTCCCCCCCCTCTCCCATTCCCTTCCCCCCACCTCCCCCCATTCCCTTCCCCTCCCCATTCCCCATTATCCCCCCACCCATTCCCCCTCCCCCCCATTCCCCCCCCCCTCCCCCCATTCCCGCCCCCCCATTCCCCTCCCCCTCCCCCTCCCCCATTCCCCTCCCCCTCCCACCATATTCCCCTCCCCTCATCCCCCCTCCCCTCATCCCCCTCCCCCCTCCATTCCCCTCCCCCTCATCCCCCCTCCCCCCTCCTGCCTTAGGATCTAACTTGTGCTTCTCCCCTATTCCCCTCCCCTCATCCCCCCCCCCCTCCCCCCTCCCCCCTTCCCCCCCCTCTTCCCTCATCCCCCCTCCTCCCCATCCCCCGCTCCCCACGTTCCCCTCCCCCTCCCCTCATTCCCCTCCCCTCCCATTCCCCTCCCCAGTACTGCCTTTCCCCCTTTCGCGTTGTATTTTCTCTCCCCCCACTCTCCCACCCTCGATCCCCCTCCTTTCTATCTTTCCCGCTCGCCCCTTTCTATCTTTCCCGCTCGCCCCCTCCTCTCTCCTTAACCGTCCTCTCCCTCCCTCTGTACCTGCCGCTCTCGCTGTTTGCAGACACGGTCATGTTGGTGTCGGGGTCCAGGTAGGCGGTGCTGACGAAGGCCGTGTACCACTCGGCGGTGCGGCCCGACACCGACACCAGGAGCACTGACAGCAGCGGGAAACACAGGCCCGGGGCCCAGAACCGCCTCATCTCCCCCTGCCTGCGGCCCGGCTTCAGTCCTCGGAAAAGGAGCTTCCCCAGCGAGAGACAGCGGCCCCGGCCTGATCCACTCGGTACACACCGACCCCCGAGTGTACACACCGACCCACTCGGTACACACCGATCCACTCGGTACACACCGACCCACTCGGTACACACCGACCCCTGAGTGTACACACCGATCCAATCGGTACACACTGATCCAATCGGTACACACCGACCCCTGAGTGTACACACCGATCCAATCGGTACACACTGATCCAATCGGTACACACCGATCCAATCGGTACACACTGATCCAATCGGTACACACCGATCCAATCGGTACACACCAACCTCTATCCACTGATCTCTAACTTTACACCCTGATCCCTGTATACACCGACCCTTGCTATCTCCACCGAGCCAGTACACACAGTCCCTGTCGCAGCAGTTCCTGCAGTGCTCTCTCTCCCTCTCTGCACACACACACACACACAGTCTGTGTATCTCGATTCTCTAAATCAGTGGCTTCGTAGATAGTCCACTCGCTATCTCCCTCACTATTTTTCACCGGCGTCTGAAAACAAAACCCTGATACCGTACGCCCTTATCTTAAATCCCTCCGGTGTTGTCTCACTGCGTCTCTAACTCCCAGTGCCTGCCTGCTGAGTGCACCAGTTTCTTTCTTCCTGAGCTATTGCTGTTCCAGCCTTGTCCTCACGGCTGGCTGTGTCCCCAGACCCAGTCTCAATCTGTCTTAACTGCGGATGCACTCGTCTCCAACCCACTTTTGTCGGGGGTTCAATCGCTTCCTGTTGCTTTTCCCTTTCACAGCGCTTTGGTCTGTTGCTGTGCCTCTCTCTCTTTACAGGGTTTCAGTCTGTTGCCTCTCTTTCTCTTTTACAAGGTTTCAATCTGTTGCCTCTCTCTCTTTTACAGGGTCTCAGTCTGTTGCTGTTCCCTCTCTTTTACAGAGTTTTAGTCTGTTGCTGTTGCCTCTCTTTTACAGAGTTTTAGTCTGTTGCTGTTGCCTCTCTTTTACATTCCCCTGCAGTTCTGACCTGACTTTAAAAGTGTTGACGTCAGTAACAGACGGGAAAACAGTGACGCTCAATGGGAGTTGCAGCAAGTTGCCAATGGCTCAGAACTCCAGCATCTGGCTTCACCCTCTTACTGGTATCCGAAATTTAACCCATAATTATATTCTCCAGAGTGGCAAGGAAAAGCTCCTCTATATTGTTTCCCAGTATCGCAGTCCTCAAAACTGATCCAAAGAGAAAGTGTTCAGCAGGGGTACTATCATCATGCAAAATAATTTGGCCAGCATTTTTCATGGAAGAGAGATATTTGAAAAGGTATAATTAACCTTTGTTTCCATCAGGCCACACCAGAATGTGATTTGATTGAGTCTATTTTATTATGTTGTAAAACATTTGTAACGAATGCCCCTCTCCTCAAACCCAATACATTTTTCACAAAGTATGTTTTTTATAGGGCAGTCTTTATTCTTTGGGATCAGTTATACTTAAATCAGTTGATGCTATACACAGGACTAATATGAGATGATTTACCCTTTAATTCCTTTAGGGAATTATCCTACTCCATTTGCTAGTTCCTGCCACCAGCTGAAGTAGGAGAAGACATTCATTCTTTTTTGTTTATTCATTCGTAGGACATAGGCCGCTGACTGACCAGCAGTTATTGCCCATCTCTAATTGCCGTTGGAGGACAGTTGAGAGTCAAACATATTGCTGTGGGTCTGGAGCCAAGCCAAGTAAGGATAGCAGATTTCCTTCCCTCAAGAATATTAGTGAACCAGATGGGTTTTTTCGACAATGGTTTCAGGGTCATTATAGATTCTTAGTTCCAGATATTCTACCAGATGCCATGGCGGGATTTGAACCCAGGTCCCCAGAACTTCAACTGAGTTTCTGAAATAATAGTCTAGCGACAATATCATTGCCTTCCCTTCGAATCATGGTAGGAGAATTTGAATAATTCTGCTCCATGCTGGAGGTGAACCCATTATTAAATGGAATGTAACGAAGCAAATGTTACTCAAAAGATTCCCTTCAGAAATGCTGGTACAGATTGCTACAAGTAATAAACAACAAAAAGTGTTGAAAATACTCAGCAGGCCTGGGAACATCTCTGGGAAGAGAATAAATATTTCATCAATCTGAAATGTTACCCTATCTACTAAGTATTCCCAGCATTTTTCTGTTTTTATTTCAGATTTTCAATATTCATAGTATTTTGATCTTATAAAATAAATAACACTGGTCAGTGAAATTTGCAAAGTAGTCCACTGTGAGGTTAGATAATATAATTGGATCATGGTGACTGTATGGCACAGCAGATGAGAGTTAATTTCAATATTAATCTCCTCATTTAAAAAAGCATAATTTTACTCAACTATTAATCTAAATATGTTTTTTTTAAGCAACACAGCACGGGAAACAGGCCCTTCGTCCCAACGAGCCCGCGCCGCCATCATACTATATAGTAGCAAATACATTATCCTATTTTAATATTCCTATATAATAATATATATATTATTCCTAATATGGAAAATTTTCACCATAGGGACAATTTGTTTCCCAATCAGCATAAGAGCGAATTTTTGGGTTGTGGGAGGAAACCGGAGTGCCCGGAGAAAACCCACGCAACCACGGGGAGAACGCGCAAACTCCCGCAGACACCGGCCCAATTCCAAGTGTCTGCACAGCCACATCGATAGTCTCTGAGCTGTCAGGGTGCCCTTCAGATGGTCCACATAAAGCACTCATTTACGACATGAGGTACCAGGCAACCCATGAATCAACATCCAAGAGCTGTACCCGCACCACCTGCCGAATGCATGCTCAAATTATGGACCGAATTACCTGTGGAAAAAGCCGTAGTTAAACAGTCCTAATATATCCCTCTATCTGCATACCGCTCATGTGGCTGTCCAAGAGACCCTTAAACAGCCCTAGCGTGCCTGCTCCCACCAGCTTACTCGGCAGTGCATTCCACACCCCCACTACCCTTTGTGTGAAAAACTGCCCTCTAATATTCGTCTTATACATAGCCCCCTTCACCCTAAGGCCATGACCCCTCGTCCTATCCATTCCTGAAGATGGAAAAAGTTTACCTCCATTTACTCTATCTATACCCTTTATAATCTTATACACCTCTATGAGATCCCCTCTAAGCTGACGTCTTTCAAGGGAAAACAACCCCAGTCTATTTAATCGTTCCTCATAAGACAGTCCTTCCATACCAGGCAGCATCCTGGTAAACCTCCTCTGCACTCTCTCAAAGGACTCCACATCCTTCCGATAGTACGGCGACCAGAACTGGACGCAGTATTCCAAGTGAGGCCTAACCAACGTTCTATACAATTGCAACATCAAACTCCTACTCTTGTATTCTATACCCTCTTCTATGAAAGCTAACATACTATACGCTTTCTTTATCACCTTCTCCACCTGTGAAGACACCTTCAGAGACTTGTGAACCTGCAACCCCAAGTCTCTCTGCGTCTCTATACTTCGAATAGTTTTACCTTTTATCCTATAACTCTCTTCTACATTTTTCCGGCCAAAATGCATCACCTCGCATTTTTCCGGATTAAATTCCATTTGCCATCTATCTGCCCAATCTACCAACCTGTCTATGTCCTGTTGTATTGCCTGACACTGCTCTTCTGTAACCGCCAATCCAAGCATCTTGGTGTCATCAGCAAATTTGCTGATCTCACCACCTACCCCTACTTCCAAGTCGTTTATGTAGACCACAAATAGAAGAGGACCTAGTACTGAGCCTTGTGGCACTCCACTAATGACAGGCTTCCAGCCGGAAAAAGAGCCTTCCACTACTACCCTCTGTCTCCTCCTCCCGAGCCAGTTCTCGACCCATCTACATACCCGACCCTGTATCCCATGCGCCTTCACCTTCTCTATCCGTCTACCATGAGGAACCTTGTCAAACGCCTTACTGAAATCCATGTAGACGACATCAACAGCCTGTCCTTCATCAACTGTTTTTGTCACTTCTTCAAAAAATTCCACTAGATTCGTAAGACAAGACTTCCCCTTGACGAAGCCATGCTGTGTATCCCTGATGTTGTTGAATATTTTATGTCAACAGTTCATACTTAGGATACTGCTGATGTTATGTAAGGCCTAAGTGTGACAAGGTCAGGGTCTATCCTGTTGAGTTCACAACAGGATAGAAAGGCAAGAAGATCATAAATATCATGCAAAGTTGAGCACAGCAGTCTCCTAGCCGTTTTCTCAATAAGGTCATCAGCATTCAACTACTTATGCAAGAACATTGCATGCTGTTCCATGCAATGTGGGACAATTTGCCTTGCAGCGAGTGTGACTTGTGTGATGGGAGGGCAATGGGAGTGGGAAAAAAAAGCATCATTCTTGCTTAATTTATTTATTTGCAAAGAACAAAGAACAACACAGCAACGGGAAACCCAATGAGCCTGCGCTGCCATTTTAACGTTCTCACTTCCACCCATGACCCTTGTCTATGTTTACGGAAATCTGCACTGGAACCAAATTGGCAAAACCAATTGTCCTTAAATTGTCTCCCCAATCAGCCTAAGAGCACATCTTTGGGGTGCGAGAGGAAACCGGAGCAACCGGAGAAAACCCACGTAAGCATGGGGAGAATGCGCAAACTCACACAGATACTGGCCCAAATCCCCGTAACTGCGCAGCAACAGTGATAGTCACTGAGCTGTTGTGTTGCCCGTCAGCTGGTCCAGATTAAGTGTACACTAATGACGTGAAGCAATAGGCTACTCTCGAAAAATCCAAGAGCAGCCCTCTCACAACCCATCGCGTGTATGCCCCTTGTTGGACAACAAGGCGAACCAAAGTACCTGTAGGATAAAAGAGAAATACATCAATAACATGCACAACTTATGCAATTCCCAGGAATGTCCCAAGGCTTATGATCCCTATTTAAATCAGTCTACTATATCCCTCCATCCCTATTCCGCTCATGTGCCTATCTTAAATAACTCCTGCGTGCCTGCTTCCACCACCTTACTTGGCAGTGCATTCCATACCCCTACAACCCTCAGTGTGAAAAACCTCCCTCTAACATCTAAATTATACCTTGCCCCCTCACTCTAAGCACGTGGCCCCTTGTAATATTTGATTCCAACCTAGGGAAAAGCTTACCACTATTTATGCTATCTATACCCTTCATAATCTTGTACATCTCTTTTAGATCTCTTCTCAGTCTCCGTCTTTTTAAAGAAAACAGCCCCAATTTCCCTAACCTTTTCTCGTAACCCAGTCCTTCCATACCAGGCAGCATCCTGGTAAACCTCCTCTGCACTCTCTCCAGAGTCTCCATGTCCTTCCGATAGTAAGGTGACCAGAACTGGGCGCAGTTGGTCTAATCAACGTTTTATACAACTGCAACATTAAACACCAGCTCTTGTACTCTATACCCCTTCCTATAAAGGCTAGCACAACATAAGCTTTCTTCACAACTTTCTCCACTTGCTCTGCCACCTTCAAAGACTTGTGCACCTGCACTCCCAGATCCCTCTGTGTTTCTATACTCTTAATAGGTCTACCCTTTATCATATGACTCCCCCCTACATTCTTTCTCCCGAAATGCATCACCTCACATTTATTAGGATTAAATTCTATGTGCACGCTCAGCACATGTTCTAAATGAAAGTTATCTTTTGGCCATTGGGTAAGGTTTTCATGAATATGTTATTGATCATCTCCTTAGTTTAAACTTTTTAAATTTGATCCATTTAAAATAGTAGAAATGAGTATGGGTTTGCTCCAAACAATGAATAAAGTTAATGTCATACCAAGATGGCTCTGTTTCAATTTCCAGTGTTATCAGGGTTTCATCAATGCCGCGTCATGAACAATTACGAAATAGATATTCCTGTTGTATTAGATTACAAATCGGTTAGACATTATATTTATTAGGCCAAATTCTGGATGGCTGAGATATTTCAGTTCATGGAGTCATTAAAATAACCCGATTAATATATCATCACTTGATAATACAGATCTTGAGTATTGCTAAAAAAAAAGATATCAAAGCTTTCCATCTTACACAAGTGTTAGGCAATGATCATCTCCAACAACAGAGGATCTAACCATTGCCTTTTAACATTCAATGATGTTACCATTGCTGATTCTCCCTCTATCAACATCTTGGGAGTTACCATTGACCAGAAATTGAAATGGACTAACCATATAAATAATGTGACTACTCGAGTAGGTCAAAGACTAGGAATCCGCTGTGGGTGTACCTACACCTCAGAGATGGCAGCAGGTCAAGAAGGTAACTCACCACTACCTTGTCAAAGGCAATAAATGCTGGTGTGGCCAGTGATATCCACATCCCATAGATGAATTAAAAACAATTCACTCATGAGGACAACATAAGAATGACAAATTTCAAAGGGAGCAACAATTTATCCTGCATATGAACAGACAGATAGGAGCAAAAGTAGACTATTTGGCCTCTTGAACCTGCTGGGCCATTCAACAAGATCATGATTGTTCTGTTTATGTTTCAAATTTCATATTCCTATCTACCCCCGATGACCTTTGATTCCTTTACCTAACCAGAATCTATCTATATCTGCCTTAAATATATTCAGTGTTCCTGCTTCCACTGCCTTCTGAGGCAGAAAGTTCCAAAGTTACACAACTGCCTGAGAGAAAAAAAAGTCCTCATCTATGTCCTAGGGATTTTCACAGTAACTTCATTGCAGTATTAATGTAAGCCTACTTGTGACAGTCATAATAAAAAATGGTGACCCCCTAGTTCTGGATTCACAAGAGATAACATACTTTCCACATATATCATATCAAGACCATTCAGGATCTTATGTAGTTAAATCAAGTAACTCTTCACTCTTCTGAACTCTAGTGAAAACATGCCCTGTCTATCTAATATACCCGCACAAAATAACCCACTCATTCCATGAATCAATCTCATAAACCACATCTGAACTGCATCCATTGCATTTACATCCTTTAAATAAGAAAACCAAAATGGCACATAATATTTGAGTGTCACTGATGCATTGCAAAATCATAGAATCCTATAATGCAAAAGGAGGCCATTCAGCTCATTGACCACAATTCCAGCCAGGCCCTACCCCACTAGTTCCCCTGACACTAAGGGGCAATTTAGCATAGCCATTCTACCTAACCTACGTACCTTTGGACTGTGGGAGGAAACTGGAGCACCCAGAAGAAACCCACGCAGATACAGGGAGAATGTGCAAACTCCACACAGACAGTGACCCAAGTCAGGTATCGATTCTGAATTCCAGGCAATGTGAGGCAGGAGTGCTAACCACTGTGCCATCCTGCTGCCCTCTAAAGTGTAACATCCTTATTTTTATGTTCAATTCTCCTCATAATAAAAGAATAGCATCCCAATAACTTTCTTGATTACATACTTGATCTTTAACCTTTTCTGACACATGCACAAGAATACTTAGGTCCCTCGGCACTTCAGAATTCCACAGTCATTCTTTGTTTATGTAATATTCTGCCTTTTTATTCTTCCTGCCACACTGAACAATTTCACATTTTTCCACATTATATTTCATCTGTCAGATTTTTGTCTACTCACTTAAACTACATAAAGTCCTTACATTTTCTTCACAACATAGTTTTTTTTTTACCTATCTTTGCATTGTGTAGAAGTTTAGTGACCATGACTCTGCTTGACTCATCTCAGTTATTTATGTAAATTGTGAAAAATTGAGGCCCCACCACAGGCCCTTGCAGGACTTCACTCATCACATTCTGCCAGTCAGACATTTATGCATATCCTGTTTTCTGCCAGCTAATCTTCTATCCAAGTTCATGTGTTACCTCTTACACCATAAGCTTTTAGTTTCTGAAATAACCTTTGATGTGGTACCTTGTCAATCCAGAATTCATTCCCAACTGCTTACACTTTCTGCAGACATGTTTGTCCTGGATCACCTTGGTGTATAAAAGCTTCCACATTCCACAGTTGTAATGTAACACCTTCCTGCCATTGTTACTAAAGTTAGCAAGCTGAAAAGAAGTCCCTCTCTCTCGTTTTTAAAATTCTGCTGGTCGTATGAAAGCAAGGTCTTGCCTTTCTGAAGGTGGAAATCAGGTGTTGATGGATTGCCTTGAGTCCCTGGTGTTTTGGGAAACTGTTCTGACTTCAGACTTTTCTGAGTTTATCCAGAGAACTTCAGACTTCATCCAAAGGTCTCAAGTTTAGTATCATGTGAACATTAGTCTTTGTTGTGTTAAGAGACTTTTGTCTATGGGATTAGTTTGATTGAAACATATTAGATATATTTGTTAAATGTTCTACATTATAGTGGTTGTTTTATTTCTTATTTGTAATTGATAAAATTCTTGCTAATTTTCTTAATAAACATGTTAACAATAAACTTTGTTTGATAAAATCTCCTTGGTGGGTCACTTGAATCATGCTTGAAGTTAAACATATCATGTTTATCCTAGCAAAATTCAAGAGACTAAACTTATGATTTAGGCAGATTCAATACACTTTAGAGTTTCTGACCTGAACCATAACACCGGACATTTGAATTACTTTGCTTAGGTTTAAAAAAATCTATTAAGGTGTGGATGATATTAGTAATGCATTACGCATTCTTCATTCTAAGTTCCCTAGCTCTAGGAACGAATCACATGAACCACCCTGCCTCGGGGTGACAAATTTTCATTGTAGTTTCACTGAACTCAGTTTCACAACTTGACATGCTGGATTTGAACTGAAACTTTAGATTTGTAATTCAATGTTATTACCACTGGTTTATTGCATCCATGTCTGAAAATGCTAAAGCTTTATATGTTGTGCTAATTTCCATCATGAAGGATATCTTTTCACATCATTGCCCCTGCAGTTATAATAGCCTCATGTTTGTTGTCCTATTATAAAATGAAAATTTTTAGCATTTGTGTCTGTAAATATTAAAGGGTTAAGCCTATCCTTTTCAAAACAATCTTTTTACATTTGTTCCATTTTGGCCCATTCCAATTGTGCTTTAAATCTTGATTATTTGTTTTCCATAAATTCTCTTAATTTAAAGTGAATACTTCTTTGAAACTGATTAGAAAGAGAATTCAATTTCAGTTTATCCTTTACAGATGTTGTTTGGATGGCCTTTATTGCTACTTTATGCAGAAAACACACAAATTGAAAACATAAAGAACGATGTTCGCAGTCTGAGTTAGTCGGTCATTATAAAAAGTAGAACAACCCCTTAGTTGGAAAAAAACTTATCAAGAAGTTGAAGTCAGAGTATCAAAGAAATTGATAGCCCAATATTTAGGTCTGTATATAAATCCAGCAAGAAGCATGCCTCATGACGTTAGTATTCACCCAATTGAATGAGTGTTGTCCAGTGGGGAGGAGAAATTTCACACTACTGATAAGATTAGTGGCAAAGAACAAAGAATAAAACAGCACAGGAAACAGGGTCCTTCGGCCCAACGAGCCCACACCATCACCTCGATGTTCCCACTTCTCCCCATGATCACTGTCTATGTTTATAGATCTAAGGATTGAAACCAAATTTGAGACAATTTAGGGAGAATTTGTTCTGTCAATCAGCCTAAAACCACATCTTTGGGATGTGGGAAGAAACCGGAGCACCTGGAGAAAACCCATGCAAGCACAGGGAGAATGCGCAAACTCCCACAGACACAGGCCCAAATCCATGTATCTGCACAGCACAGCAATAGTCACTGAGCTGTCATGTTGCCCATCAAATGGTCCAGGTGAAGCATACACTAACGACGTGAAGCACTAGGATACTCTTGAAAAAAAAAATCCAAAAGCAGCCCTATCACGACCCATTGCATGTATACCCGTTATTAGACAACAAAGTGGACTAAAGTATCTGTAGGATAAAAATAAATACATCAATATCATTGACTATTTACACACTTCCCAGGGACTCCCAAGGCTCATGATCCCTATTTTAAATCAGTTTTCTATACCCCTCCATTCCCATCCTGTTCATGTGCCCATCTAAGTATCTCTTAAATAACTCCACAGTGCCTGTCTCCACCACTTCACTTGGCAGTGCGTTCTATACTCCTTCTACCCTGTATAAAAAAGTCCCTCTAGCATCCAAATTATACCTTACCCCCCTCACCCTAAGCCCGTGACTGCTCGTGCTATTCAAGTCCATCCTAAGAAAAAGCTTAACCCTGTTTATCTATACCTCTCATAATCTTGTAATCTATTAGATCTCCTCTAAGTCTACATCTTTCTAAAGAAAACAGCCCCAATTTGCCTAACCTCTCCTCATAACTCAGACCTTCCATACCAGGCAGCATTCTGATAAACCTCCTCTGCACTCTCTCCAGAGTCTCCACATTCTTCCAGTAGTAGGGTGACCAGAACTGGACGCAGTATTCCAAATGAGGTCTAACCAATGTTTTATACAACTGCAACATTGAAGACCAACTGTTGTACTCTATACCCCTTCCTATAAAGGCTAGCATACCATAAGCTTTCTTCACAACCTTCTCCACCTGCTCTGCCACCTTCAGAGACTTGTGCACCTGCACCCCCAGGTTCCTCTGCGTTTCTGCACTCTTGATAGGTCTACCCTTTATCATATACCTCCCCTCTACATTCTTTCTCCCAAAATGCATCACCTTGCATTTATCAGCATTGAATTCCATCTGCCATCTGTCTGCCCAAGCTACCAACCTATCTATGTCCTGTTGCATCGCCTGACAATGCTCCTCACTATCTGCAAGTCCAGCCATCTTTGTATCGTCTGCAAACTTGCTGATCACTCCACTTACTCCCTCTTCAAAAGTAATTTATATATATTATAAATAGAAGAGGTCCCAGTACCAAGCCCTGCGGCACACCATTAGTGATCGACCTCCAGCTAGAAAAACACCCTTCCACTATTACTCTGTCTCCTATTACCAGTTACTTATCCATCTAGCTACCTGTCCTTGTATCCCATTAGCCTTGACCTTTTCAACTAACCTCCCATGAGGAACTTTGTCAAACGCCTTACTGAAATCCATATATAGATGACATCAACAGCTCGCCCTTTGTCCACCATTTTCATCACCTCCTCAAAAAAGTCTACCAGATTCGTAAGGCACGACCTCCCTTTAACAAAACCATGCTGCATATCCCTAATCAGATCGCAACGCTCTAAGTGCCTATATATTCTATCACTAAGAATCCCCTCCAACAGCTTCCCTACCACTGATGTCAAACTCACCGGCCTATAATTTCCAGGGTTATCCCTACTACCCTTTTTAAACAACAGTACAACATTAGCTATTCTCCAGTCTTCCGGGACCTCACCTGTGTCCAAAGAAGAGACAAAGATTTGCATCAGAGGCCCAGCAATTTCACCTCACACCTCTCTAAGCAGCCTGGGATAAATGCCATTAGGCCCTGAGATTTATCAGTTTTAATGCCACTTAGAAGCTCTAACACTTCCTCCCTCGGTATGGATATTTCCCTCAACTAGTCCAAAACTCCTTCAGAGACAGGACTGGTTAACAAGCCCCTCTCCTTCGTGAATACCAACGCAAAGTATTCATTCAGGATCTCCCGCATTCCCTCGGGCTCTAAGCACAGTTCCCCTCCTCAGTCCCTAAGAGGTCCGATTTTTCCTCTAACTACCCTTTTATTCCTAAAATAGGAGTAAAAAACTCTTGGTAATTCCTTAATCCTATCCGCCAAAACCATTTCATGCCCCCTTTTTGCCCTTCTAACTCCCCATTTGAGCTCCCTCCTACTCTATATTCCTCCAATACTCTCTCCGTTCCCAGCTGCTTTGACCGAACATACGCTTCTCTTTTCTTCCTAACCAAGTCCTCAATATTTCTAGTAATCCACGGCTCTCTAAACCTGCCTTTCCCATTTTTTCTCTTAGTCAGCATATACCTTTCTTGCAACATTTTCAGTATTCCCTTGAAAGACTCCCACATGCCTAGCGTGGACTTACCCTCGAACAACCATTCCCAATCAGTTTCCATAAGTTCCTGCCTAATCCGACTGTAGTTAGCCTTCCCCCAATTCAGCACCCTGCCCCTAGGGCAACAAGCATCCTTTTCCATCTGTACCCTAAAGTAGACAGAATTGTGGTCACTGTTAGCCACATGTTCCCTACTACAACATCAACCACCTGCCCTGGCTCATTACGCAGAACTAAATTGAATATAGCCCCCTCCCTCTCTAGTCAGGCTAGCCACATACTGCTCCAATGATTCTTCCAGTACACAATTTACAAATTCCTCCCCATCCAAACTCCCAGCTCAAGGTACCTTCCAATCCACCCTAGGGAGATTAACATCTCCCACTATAACGACTCTGTTCTTTCTGCACCTATCCAAAATGTCTTTACATATGCTTTCTTCAACTATCCATGGGCTGTTGGGTGGCCTATAATACACCCCTAGCATAGTAATTGCCCCCTTCCTATTCCCCAACTTCACCCACAACAACTCTACTCCTAACTCCTCTGTATTGTCCTCCCTCTGCACTGCTGTGATGTTCTCCCTAACTAACAACACCACTCCCCCACCTCTTCTGGGCCCTCCTCTGTCACGCCTGAAGCTCTTATACCCAGGAATATTCAGCTGCCACTGCTCCCCTTCCTTTAACCATGTCTCCGTCACTACAGCCACATCCAAGTTCCTTGCAAACATTAAGGCCCTAAGTTCATCCATTTTTCCTGTTACGATCCTCGCATTGAAACAGACACACTCCAGACTTCCAAGCCCACTCGGAACCTCCTTCTCCCTGCTGCATTTCTTCTCATCCAAGCTTACTCTATCTCCCATCTCGCTCCCTACCGAGCTATCGGTCTCAGCCCCTCCCCCCCTCCATATTCGTTTAAACCCGGCTGAAACACTCCAGCTAACTTCCCAGCTAAGATATTCACGCCCTTCCCATTTGAGTGTTCCCCGTCCCTTCTATACAGGTGCCCTTCTTTCACAAAGACTTCCCAGTTATCCACAAATATGAAACCCTCTGCCCTACACCAATCCTTCAGCCACGCATTCAGCTGTAGGATCTTATTTCTCCTGGCCCCGCTGTTACCTGGCCCTGGTAACAGCCCTGAGATTGCCATCCTGGAGGCCCTGCTCTTCAGCCTATTCCCCAACTCCCTGAACTGCCTTCGTATATCCTCCCTGCTCTTCCTTCCTATATCCTTCTCTCCTATGTGAATAATCATATCCGACTGAGTCCCCTCACCCTTCAAAATGCCCTCTACCCTGTCTGACACATTTTGCACCCCTGCTCCAGGGAGGTAAATAACCAACCTGGAGTCCTGCCTTTGACCACAGAAGCGCCTATCTATTCCTTTAACCCTCTCATCCCCCACTGCTTCTAGCCCCCTTCCTCCCCTCTGAGGTACTCTGGTCCTCCTGTCTTACCTTTTTTACTCTCCTCCCTCGATATTTTGGGGGACTGCCACTGTGGAAGTCTTTGGACTGTCTCCCCTCTCCTTTTCCCTCTTTCTTACAGTCATCCACCTGTAAGGGTCAGGTTCCCCAACCTTAGGCTCGGGGTCCACCACCTTACTATGCCTCCCTTCCATTATTGCCTTGTTCTCCCCGACTAAAAATGCATCATCCAATTGCCGCTCTAGTTGCTTGACCTGAGCCCTCAGATGCTGCAGCTCCAAACACTTGACGTGTGGACTTTTGGGAGACGTCTTGCCTCCAGGAACTCCCACATATGACACCATACACAGGTGAGACGTCTTCCCATAATCCCTGCCATTGTCCTAAATTTGAGAAAAAATTTCTTAGCTTTTCATACTTCTCCAAATGTTGTTTAGTGCAAAATAAATTAGTTGTTATCATTACAGGAAGGTTGACAAGAAACAGTCTGTGTGGAACTGGAGGTGTCCTTATAAAATTATCTAATGGCAGGCAAAATGGGAAATGCTGGTGCATGAGATATGTGCATGTAATTGAAGGCAGAACTAATTGGATGCAAAAACATTTTTAAGTGAAGCAAGACTCCCAGCCACTTAGAAGATTTGTTTTTTCCCAACTTTCCTGCAAAGGTCCCCTGCTTTCTCATTGACTTCTACATTTCTTTCATTACTGCTCTGATATTCACTTCCCACAATAGAGCTTCTTAAAGATCCTTTCCTTTATCTGTGATCAATAGAGTCCAGTGTCAATTTTACACTGTTGCTTCTCACGACAGTAATAGTGCCCAACTTATCCTATTACTAATTTCCCTTCCCACTCACTAAATAAACTACCACTAATCAAGCAAATTCTTCTTTCCATGCACAGAATTTGGAAGCAACCATTTCCTCTGTAGTAGCCTTGTTAATTCTTTCAGTATTAAGGGCAAAAGGATAGTAAGGGATAAAATTGGTCCTCTTGAAGATCAGAATGGTTGGCTTTGTATGGAACCAAAAGAAATGGGGAAGATGTTAAATGGGTTTTTTGCATCCATATTTACTAAGGAAACTAGCATGGAGTTTACAGAAATAAGGCAAACAAGTAGGGAGGGCATAGAACCTATACAGATTAAAGGGGAGGAGGTGACTTGAGGCAAATCAGAACAGATAAATCCCTGGGACCTTGAAGGAGACTAGTGTTGAAATTGCAGGGCCCCGGCAGATATATTTAAAATGTCGGTATCCATGGATGAGGTGCCAGATGATTGGAGAATAGCTCATGTTGTTCTGTTGGTTAAAAAGTAATCTGGGAAATTATAGGCTGGTAAGTTTGACATTAGTTCTGGGTACATTATTGGGAGGAGTACTAAGAGATAGGATCTCCAAATACTTGGATGGACAGGGACTTATTGGGGAGAGTCAACATGGCTTTGTGTGTGGTAGGTCATGCTTAACCAATCTATTTGAATTTTTTGAGGAGGTTACTAGGAAAGTGGATGATGGGAAGGCAGTGGATATCTACGTGGATTTCAGTAAGCCCTTTGGAGGTTAGTTAGGAAGGTTCAGTTGCTAGGTATACATGAAGAGATAGTAAATTGGATTAGACATTGGCTCACTGGAAGAAGTCAGTGAATGGTAGTGGAAGATTGCTTCTCTGAGTGAAGGCCTATGACAAATGGTGTGCCACAGGGATCAGCGCTGGGTCCATTGTTGTTTGTCACCCTTGCTGATGATACAAAGATTGGAGTGTAGTGGACAGTGAGGAAGGTTTTCAAAGCTTGCAGAGAGATTTGGACCAGCTAGAAAAATGGGCTGAAAAATGGCAGACAAGTGTGAGGTATCGCACTTTGGAGGACAAACGAAGGAGAACATACAAGGCAAATGGTAGGACACTGAAGAGTGTAGTAGAACCTAGGGATCTGGGAATACAGATACATAATTCCCTAAAAGTGGTCTCACAGGTAGATAGGGCTGTAAAGAATGCTTTTGGTACGTTGGCCTTTATAAATCAAAATATTGAGTATAAGATTTGCTATATTATCGTGAGGTTGTATAAGATATTGGTGAGGCCGAATTTAGAGTATTGTGAGCAGTTTTGGTCACCTAATTACAGGAAGAATATTAATATAATTGAAAGAATACAGAGAAGGTTTACGAGGATGTTGCTAGGACTTAAGACATTGAGTTACAGAGAAAGGCTGAATAGGTTCGGTCTTTATTCCCTGGAGTGTAGAAGAATGAGGGGAGATTTGATAGAGGTGTATAAAATTATGAAGGGTATAGAAAGAGTGAATGCAAGCAAGCTTTTTTCACTGAAGCTAAGGGAGAAAAAAACTAGAGGACATGGGTTAAGGGTGAAGGGGGAAAAGTTTAAAGCAAATATTAGCAGGTGCTTCTTTACACAGAGAATGGTGGGAGTGTGGAATGAGCTGCCAGATGAAGTGTTGAACATAAGCTCACTTTTAACATTTACGAAAAGCTTGGCCAGGTACATGGATGAGAGGGGTGTGGAGGGATATGGTCCAGGTGCAGGTCAATGGGACTAGGGAGAAAAATGGTTTGGCACAGCCAAGAAGGGCTAAAAGGCCTGTTTCGGTGCTGTCGTATTCTATGGTTTTAGTACTTCCTCTGCCAGATTGCTCTTGTGAAGCGGGTATAGTAAACATGCTGCATATGATGCAATTACTTTATTGTTTTTCATAATTCCATTATTCGCAGAACCACTCCTACCACATGAACAATGATTTGGACATACCTCAATTCATTATGTAATATTCACTGTGTTCCAACCCTGTTTATGTCCAGATAACATTAAAAGAAGAAGTTTAAACATCCAGCAATGAATCAACAAAACTACCGGTAAAGATTTGACATTTTGAAACAAAAACAAACTCTATCGTATACAAGAATTAAACAAAGCAAACACTTAATTTTTTATAATTATGCTAAAGATTCAGTTCTACCTTTTTCCTCTTCTTAAGAACTCACTTATACATTACAAAAATCTTGAAAATTCATTCATTTCTTTAAGTACCAGTCCAAAATTACGCCATAGCCTTCTGAGATTCACTTTATTTCTCCTCTGTGTTCCAGATATACTCTTAAGGTCAGATTTGAAGGGGACTTTTCAATTAAGATTTTGTATAACTGATCCACCAGCTTTTCTTTGAGGTGTAAAGGCTGTGGATGTTTCAACTCCATGTTCTGGTTGCCAATTGCCTTTCCACAGTTTTTAAATTTAACTCCACTGACTGCCTTCCAAATAATCAAAACAAAAGAATATTCTCCATCCACAGCTAATCTGTCTGACAATGTGACATGCTTTGGGATGATCTCAAACAGAAATGTAAACAAATTAATTTATCTTCATCATAACTCTTATTCTGTAACCTATATGAATAATTTATATTGCTACTGGAGTTTACAACCCTTTTCCCAGAATTCCCAGCTTTTAGTTTACTTTGAGGACATAATGATAGGCATCTTGGCGATGTTGTCTGTACTTAAAGAAATGACAACATCGCCATGGACTTTAGCAAGGCCTTTGACAAAGTACCACATAGTAGATTGTTGCATAGAGTCAAATCTCACAGGATCCAGGGTGAGGTAGCTAAATGGATACAAAATTGACTTCTTGACAGAAGGGTGACAGAGAGTAGTTGTAGAGGGTTGTTTGTCAAACTGGAAACTTGTGATCAGCACTGTGCCTCAGGGATCCACTGTTTATTTGTTATTTATTTTAATGATTTGGATGAGAATATAGGACACATGGTTAGTAAGTTTGCAGATGACACCAAGATTGGTGGCATTGTGGATATTGAAGAAAGTTATCTCTGATTGCAAAGGAATCTTGGTCAATTGGGCCAGTGGGCTGATGAATAGCAGATGGAGTTTAATTTAGATAAATGCAAGGTGATGCATTTTGATAGATTGAACCAGGGCAGGACTTACTCAGTTAATGATAAGGTGTTGGGGAGAGTTACGGAATAAAGAGATCTAGGGGTACATATTCATAGCTCCTTGAAAGTGGAGTCACAGGTGGACAGAATGGTGAAGAAGACATTCGACATGCTTGGTTTCATTGGTCAGAACATTGAATACAGGAGTTATGACGTCTTGTTGAAGTTGTAGAAGACATTGGTAAGGCCACACTTGGAATACTATATACAGTTCTGATCACCCTATCATAGACAGGATATTATTAAACTAGAAACAGTACAGAAAAAATTTACTAGGATTCTACCAGGACTTGATGGTTTGAATTATTATGAGAGACTGGATAGACTGGGACTATTTTCTCTGGAGCATAGAAGGTTCAAGGGTGATCTTATGGAGGTCTATAAAATAATAAGGAGCACAGATCAGTTAAACAGTCAATATATTTTTCCAAACGTAGGGGAGTCTAAAACTAGAGGGCATAGGTTTAAGATGAGAGGAGAAAGATACAGAAGTGTCCAGAGGGACAACTTTTTCATACAGATGGTTAGTAATAAAGGCGGGTACAATTTTGTTTTTTAAAAAGCATTTAGACAGTTATATGGGTAAGATGGGTATAGAGGAATATAGGCCAAATGCAGGCAATTGGGACTAGCTTAAGTTTTAAAAAAAGGGCAGCACGGACAAGTTGGGCCAAAGGGCCTGTTTTCCATGCTGTAAACCTCAATGGTTCTACTAGAATTCTGGAAATTGGTCATCCATTCACTATTTACACTTCTAATCTTGAAAGTTAGCTTTTCATTGTAATTAACTCTAAGCATGTTTTAATTGCACTTACTTAAGGGTTGCTTATTAGTTTTGCAATGAGATGTGTCCACATTGTGACAGTTAAAACTTTAATTCCCAAAAATTATATCCTAAAATAGATAAATTCTGAACTAGATTTTCACAACATGCTGATTCTGATAGATTTGCATTTCCAAATATCCTGAAATTATTTACTTAATAATGGATTTTAACAATTTCCCAACAACAGATTTTCTACCTAAGTATTGGTACCTATGTGGACGACAAAAACAATTGAGAGAACACCTTGTTTGAAAGGATCCTTGAAGGCGAATCCTTGATGAAAACTGTTGATGGAAAGCATAGGTTGAATGAAGATTTTAAAACATGTATTTTTAAAAGAGGAATTCTCAAGCACTGACAATCATCTGGGGGGAATTTGAGGAGAACCTCATAGAAGATTGATTGTGTGGCATCTGCCACTGGATTTCAGATTTGTCTGATCACAGTTAGCTGTTGGGTTACAGGGACTGTATGTTTATTGAGAATATTATAGCGTAAGATATATTATGTAAAATTATATATATTATGTAAGATATATTATGTAAAATATTATTGGGGGGAACTATTGGATACCTTGTAGGGAATGGGGACAGGGAGGTGATAGATTTTGAAGGCCAAACAGAAAATGACTGGGAGTGGAGTGGGGATAAAAACTAAACTAGTAAAGCTATTTTTGGTGTCATAACATCTTTAAGGACGATGCAGAGCTCCTATACGATTCTACATAACAAATTTGAGAGAATTACCAAGATATGACTTGAGTTTTAAATGGAAGGTTTATACCAGCTTTTCTACTGATGCTATGGCACCAATGTTGTTTTACAGAGATGATGCTAAAATCAAAAGTGTAAAAGTAGACCCAGAAATAATTTTAGCTAGAATTAGGGCACTTGAGCCAGATTTGGCTGGTAGGTCTGATGGGATTTTCCCTAGGATGCTGAAGTAAATGGGCCTTTAATATACAAGGAATGCCTCATGTACTTAACAATTCATGTTTTTTGCCAACTAGAGGATAGTTCTATGTGATTCTATTTTTCAAAGAGGGCAGTAAGAATCAGAAACTAGGGCAATTCATTTAAATTCAATTATAAAAAAAAGTTAGAAGACATTAAAGAAATGTTACCTGGGAAAAATACAGGTTTTTAGAGAATCCTTAAGGCCTATTTATTGGTAGGGGGATTGAATTTCGGAGCCGCAACGTCATGTTGCAATTGTACAAAACTCTAATGCGGCCGCATTTGGAGTATTGTGTACAGTTCTGGTCCCTGCATTATAAGAAAGATGTGGAGGCATTGGAGAGGGTACAGAGGAGGTTTACCAGGATGTTGCCTGGTATGGAGGGCAGGTCTTATGAACAGAGGCTGAGGGATTTGAGGTTGTTTTCGTTAGAAAGAAGGCGGCTAAGAGGAGACCTTATTGAAACATATAAGATGATTAGAGGTTTAGATAGGGTGGACAGTGATAGCCTTTTTCCTAGGATGGAGAAAGCTAGCACGAGGGGACATAGCTTTAAATTAAGGGGTGGTAGTTATAGGACGGATATCAGAGGTAGGTTCTTTACCCAGAGGGTGGTAAGGGTATGGAATGCCCTGCCTGCTGCAGTTGTAGATGCGCCAAGTTTGGTGGCGTTTAAGAGATTAGTAGATAAGTTTATGGACGAAAAGGGAATGGTTTAGGTTAGAGGGTCATTGCTTTTTCTTAATTGGTCGGCGCAACATCGAAGGCCGAAGGGCCTGTTCTGCGCTGTAATGTTCTATGTTCTATATCATCAATTTGAGAGAATTCTTTTGAGGAGGTTACAAAATTAATGAATGATAAAAGTAGGGTAGACATTACGCGTCTAGATTTTTCAGAAAACATTGATAAAGTGCTTCTCAAAAGGTTGCTCAGTGAAGTTAAACTTGTGGCACCGGTGAGTTAATTTTATGGTAGTTAACACACTGGATTCATTCATACAGGCAGAGGTAATTATTAATGGTAGTAAGGTTGCATGAGCCAATCGCAGTAAGAATCCCATAGGGATCTGATTTAGGTTCATTATATCTTTATTAATTATACCTCTGAAGGTAGTGGGAAAACAGTCTTCAAGCTTACTGATAAGGTAACAACTCTCAGAGTCAATCACAGAGGAATCTGCATTAGGTTCACTGCTATTCACCACTTTTATCAATGATATAAATGAAGGCTTTGGAAGAAAGTTTCAGCTTACTGATAAAACAAACAATACTTGGAAATGAGTTTAGAACATAGAACATAGAAAAACTACAGCACAAACAGGCCCTTTAGCCCACAAGTTGTGCTGAACATGTCTCTATTTACTAGGCTTACCGATAACCCTCTATCTTACTAAGTCCCAGGTAGTTATCCAAATGTCTCTTAAAGGACCCTACTGAATCTGCCATCACCACCGCTGCCAGCAGCCAATTCCACGCACCCACCACCTTCTAAGTGAAAAACTTACCCCGATATCTCCTCTGTACCTAGTCCCCAGCACCCTAAACCTGTACCCTCTTGTGGTAGCCATTTCAGCTCTGGGAAAAAGCCTCTGAGAATCCACTCGATCAATACCTCTTAACATCTCATACACTTCCATCAGGTCACCTCTCACCCTTCATCTCCCTAAGGAGAAAAGACCGATTTCTCTCAACTATTCTTATAAGGCATGCCACGTAATCCAGGCAACATTCCTGGGTCCACTGTAAATCTCCTCTGCACCTTTCTGTGGCTTCCACATCCTTCCTGTAATGAGGCGGCCAGAACTGAGCACAGTACTCCAAAAGGGATCTGACCAGGGTTTTATACAGCTGCAGCATTATTTCCCAACTCCTAAACTCAATTCCTCAATTGATGAAGGCCAGTATACCATATGCCTTCCTAACCATATCCTCTGTGAAGCTGATTCGAGAATCCTATGAACCTGGACCCCAAGATCCTTCTGATCTTCCCCATTGCTAAGAGTCTTACCCTTAATATTATATTCTGTCATCCCATTTGACCAGCCAAAATGAATCACCACACACTTATCTGGGTTGAAATTCATCTGCCACTTCTCCGCCCAGTCTTGCATCCTATCTATGTCTCGTTGCAACTTCTAACATCCCTCCAAACTATCCACAACACCTCTGACCTTTGTGTCATCCGCAAACTTACCAACACATTCCTCCACTTCCTCATCAAGGTCATTTATAAAAATCACACAGAGCAAGAGTCCCAGAACAGATCCCTGGGGCACTCCACTAATGAACGATCTCCATGCAGAAAAAGACCCATCTACAACCACTCTTTGCCTTCTGTGGGCAAGCCAATTCTGGATCCACAAAGCAATGTCCTCTTGGATCCCATGTCCCCTCACTTTTTCAATAAGCCTTCATGGGGGACCTTATCGAGCGCCTTTCTGAAGTCCATATAAACCACATCTACTGCTCTTCCTTCGTCAATGTGTTTAGTCACATCTTCAAAGAATTCAACTAAGCTCATAAAGCACGATTTGGCTTTGACAAAGCCGTGCTGACTATTTTTGATCATGCTATACCTCTCCAAATGTTCATAAATCCTGACTCTCAGGATCTTATCCATCAACTTACTAACCACTGAGGTTAGACTCACTGGTCAATAATTTCCTGGGCTATTTTTTCTCCCTTTCTTGAATAGAGGAACCACATCCACAGTCCTCCAGAGTCTCTCCCGTCTCCATTGATGACACAAAGATCATTGCCGGGGCTCTGCAATCTCTTGCCTCACCTGCCACCGTAACCCAGGGTACATCTCGGTCCTGGCAACTTATCTAACTTGATGCTTTTCAAAAGCTCCAACACATCCTCTTTCTTAATGTCAACATACTCAAGCTTTTCAGTCCACTGCAAAATTAAGATTAAATAGTCTCCAGACAGTAGTAGTTGCATTAGGGAATGTTGAGCAGATGATGTATTTTGATGGGGACAATTCCAGCATAGATACGTCATACAGGGTGTAGAGTGGAAGAAAAAAGTGGAAGCTGTAACTTAGACATAGAAACATTGCTTCTATGATCTTAGACCTTTAAAGAAAAATTAGCAAGAATAGGCCATTCAGCCCCTTGAGCGATTCAGTATTATAAGGGCTGATCATCCAACTCAATGGCCTGACCTCACTTTCCACCATATCTTTGGTCCCTTTGTTCCCCCAAGAGCCATATCTATTTTTTTGAAAACACACAATGTTTTAGCCTCTGTGGTAGCGAATTCCACAGGCTTACCGCTCTCTGGGTGAAGAAATGTCTCCTCATTTCAGTCCTAAAAGGTTTAGCCCGTAACCTTAGACGATAACCCCTGATTCTGGACCCCTCCACCAATATGAGCATCTTTCCTGCCTCTACCCTGTCTAGTCCTGTTAGAATTTTATGAGATCCCCTAATTCTTCTGAACTCCAGTGAATAAAATCCTAACTGACTCAATCTCTCCTCGTAAGTCGCCCTGCCAGCTGAGGAATCAGTCTGGTAAATCTTCGATGCACTTCCTCTACAGCAATATTCCAGGTGTGACCTCATCAAGGCCCCGCATAATCGGAGTACAACATCCCTGCTTCTATATTCAAATCCTCTTAGTATGAAGACCAACATTACATTTGCTTTCTTTACAGCCTGTTGCACCTGCATGCTTACCTTCAATGACTAGTTGTACAAGGACATCAAGGGCTTATTCCACATTTCCCTCTTTCAATTTATAGCCATTCAGATAATCTGCCTGCCTGTTTTTGCTTCAAAGTGGATAACAATTGGGACATTTAAAGATAAAACTAAAAATGTAAATCTTGCCATATTCTTGGGTCTACCCCATCTAGCGTACTGTTTTAATCTCCCAACAGAGGCCTGGAAGAAGGTTCAGAGAAGCACCATTCTCAATTGATTCCCCAATTAACTCTCAATTAATTTATTAAGATTACCTGTGGTGTTTTACTCTGGAGAGGTGTAGATTTGGAGATATGATTGAGGAGCTGATTGGATTATATTATGTCCAAATGGAATGTCATTGACCTAGACATATATTGGAGGATTAGTTACAAAAGTTAGGTCAGATGCCAGGACTTACTTTAGAGTTGGTGATTTATGAGAAGATAGTCCATATGGTGAGTTGGAGTTGCTACAGAGAACATAAGAAATAGGAGCAGGAGTAGGCCATACAGCCCCTCGAGCCTGCCCCGCCATTCAATAAGATCATGGCTGATCTGTAGTGGTTCAGTACCACTTTCCCACTTTCTCCCCGTAACCCTTAATTCCCTTGTCAATCAAAAACCTATCCACTCTTGACTTGAACATATTCAGCGAATATGTTCAAGTCAAGACATCTTCAAAACATAATTGAGCAAAGTTCTGTGAATGGAAGAGATCTTGAGTTATAGTGGATAGTTAATTAGCTTGGAGCAGCACTATCAGTCTCCATAAGCTTCTAGAGCATGCCTGATTACCTTTAGGGATTGGATAGGCTCTTTCTAAAAGAGACCTACATTTTTTCATCTCTCCCACGAGATTGCATGACTCTGTGTGCATGATTGTATGGGGATTGAAGTTGTTCGGACTGTATTGTGGTTTGAGACATGTTTGATAGACAAGCTCGTTTTCTATGTATGTGTATACTCATAAAAAGGGAATTATCATAGATGAATAGACTTAAATAATATGCACAATCAAATTTTTGAAAGCACGCAGAAAAATGCCACATTAAATAAGTAGATGCATTTATATAATGTGATGAAGTGTTCATTAAAATTTGTCAAAGCACTCCACATAATGAATTATTTTTGCAGAGCAGCATTAGTTTTGTTATTGTAAAGTCTGAAGCTATTTCATGCAAGCAAAGTGTTGCTAACAGCTCTGAAACACATGACCATTACTCTTGTTTAGTGAATAGTAGAGAAATAACATTCCTGTCAGCGATCTTTGGAATTAACAAGAATACAGTTACCAGTTCTTAAACATTTGTCTTTTTTAAGAGTTGCTGAATTTTTAATACCTAGTTAGAAGCCTACATCCTGTCATCAAAATACTGCCTCTTTTAAACATATATGTAATATTCTGTGGATACTTAATGGCTGATATTTGATGACTGATGTGCTCCTGCAAAAACAGAATTAAGTTAAAAATGGTCTGGCATTTTAGAATAGCGGTTCAGGCTCTCCTTGTGTGAAGATGATCTAAATAGATAGTCATAGAAACCCTACAGTGCAGAAGGAAGCCATTTGGTCCATTGAGTTCACGCCAACAATCCCACCTAGGCTTTTATCTTGTAACACCACATATTTATTCTGCTAATCCCTCTAACCTATGCATCCCAGAAACTAAGGGGCAATTTAGCATGGGCAATGCACCTAAATGCATATCTTTGTACTATGGGAGGAAACCAGAGCATCTTTAGGAAACTCACACAGACACGGGGAGAAGGTGGAAACTCCGCACAGACAGTGCACATAGTGTGGTATATTGGAAGGCTGTTGCTGATAGACAAGTTATTCAGCAGGTATTCACAATTTCTTAGTTCTTGCAAACAAACTGTCAAACTTTTTAACAAGGACAGGTAGCTAGATGGATAAGTAATTGATTTAGTAATAGGAGACTGAGAGTAATAGTGGAAGGGTGTTTTTCTAGCTGGAGGTCGGTCACTAGTGGTGTGCCACAGGGCTCGGTACTGGGACCTCTTCTATTTGTAATATATATAAATGACGTGGAAGAGGGAGTAAGTGGAGTGATCAGCAAGTTTGCAGATGATACAAAGATGGCTGGACTTGTGGATAGTGAGGAGCATTGTCAGGCGATGCAGCAGAACATAGATAAGCTGGTAGCTTGGGCAGACAGATGGCAGATGGAATTTAATCCTGATAAATGTGAGGTGATGCATTTCGGGAGAAAGAATGTAGTGGGGAGATATATGATAAAGGGTAGACCTATTAAGAGTATAGAAACGCAGAGGGACCTGGGGGTGCAGGTGAACAAGTCTCTGAAGGTTGCAGAGCAAGTGGAGAATGTTGTGAAGAAAGCATATAGTATGCTAGCCTTTATAGGAAGGGGTATAGAGTACAAGAGCTGGCTTTTAATGTTGCAGTTGTATAAAACGTTGGTTAGACCTCATTTGGAGTACTGCGTCCAGTTCTGGTCGCCCTACTACTGGAAGGACGTGGAGACTCTGGAGAGAGTGCAGAGGAGGTTTACCAGGATACTGCCTGGTATGGAAGGTCTGAGTTACGAGGAGAGGTTAGGCAAATTGCGACTGTTTTCCTTAGAAAGATGCAGACTTAGAGGAGATCTAATAGAGGTGTACAAGATTACGAGGGATATAGATAGTGTAAACAGGGTTAAGCTTTTTCCTAGGATGGACTCGAATAGCACAAGGGATCACGGGCTTAGGGTGAGGGGGGTAAGGTATAATTTGGATGCTAGAGGGAGTTTTTTTCACACAGAGGGTAGTGGGGGTATGGAATGTGCTGCCAAGTAAAGTGGTGGAGGCAGGTACTCTGGAGTTATTTAAGAAATACTTAGATGGGCACATGAACAGAATGGGAATGGAGGGGTATAGAAAACTGATTTAAAATAGGGATCGTGAGCCTTGGGAGTCCCTGGGAAGTGTGTAAATAGATGATGATATTGATGTACTTGTTTTTATCCTACAGGTGCTTTGGTCCACCTTGTTGTCTAACGAGGGGCATACACGCGATGGGTCGTGAGAGGGCTGCTCTTGGATTTTTTTCCAGAGTATCCTAGTGCTTCACGTCGTTAGTGTACGCTTGACCTGGACCATTTGATGGGCAACACGACAGCTCAGTGACTATCGCTGTGCTGTGCAGATACATGGATTTGGGCCTGTGTCTGTGGGAGTTTGCGCATTCTCCCCGTGCTTGCGTGGGTTTTCTCCGGGTGCTCCGGTTTCCTCCCACATCCTAAAGATGTGCTCTTAGGCTAATTGGCAAAACAAATTCTCCCTAAATTGTCTCAAATTTGGTTTTTAATCCATAGATCTATAAACATGGACAGGGATCGCAGGTAGAGGTGGGAACATCGGGGTAGCGGCGCAGGCTCGTTGGGCCGAAGGGCCTGTTTCCCGTGCTGTTTTGTTCTTTGTTCTTTATATACTTCAAATAAATTGAAGCACAATGTCTAATTTGTGATGGAATTGTGTACCTGCAAGAATTTTCTAACCATGGATACAAGTTTGTTTAATTGTACTATCAGCATTGTTCTCTATGCATATATAATAAAGACATAAACATTGAGTAGACAATGTACATTTTTTCCTTATCTGAATTTAACAGGCACAAAAAAATCTGAAAAAATGAACCTCTGAAGTTTAATATATAATGAACATCACATCATTCATGAAGGACAAACAGAAATGGTTAATTGCAAATCAATTTGTATTTTTACATTCTATGGGTGGAATTTTCCATTCTGAGGTGGGAAAACTGGTGTGCAGCTCACCAGCTGCACAGCTGGATTTTCTCTCCAGATAATCCAGCACTCTATGCAGAAAAAAGTCTCAAGTGTGGCCCACACTGTCATAGTAGCAGGACAGGGCCTGAAAACCTGGCAATTGGGAATCTCGAAAGACTCCCAGACTCCGATACGCAACACAGGAACCACCCTCCACAAGCACATGCAGACACCCGCCACCCCACCAACCCCATGGACATGGTCCCCTCTCAACCAATAAGGGGAAACCTCCAAAGAAGATCCACAGATGAACCTCTCCATATCAGTTCAAAGGTACTGCTTGAGTATGTCACCGTGCACATTCCTTCCCTCCTGGAGCTGTGCTGCTTTACTTGTGTGCTCCCAGTGAGTTTCCTTCACCTGGTTCCCATTCTTAAAAGGCAATTGTAAATCTGGCCAACATGGTGAAGAGTTGGGAATTTGGATGTCACTAGTGAGATTCTTGTTTTCTGAGTCTCATGTCCATGTCATCAGAGCTCGTGGCGAACATGGGTGTAAAATTGCAGCAAATATTTTTAAGGTCTTCAACAAATTTAATAAAAATAACACTAGTCCCAAATGGCTAAAACACAGATAAAGGGGATTCACAGTATACAACTGTTCTTTATATATGAGTTGGCCAGTCTTTTGCTGAAAGGGGTATCACAGAACAAAGATACCATAAGTCCAGTTGCAAGTGCCACAAGATTTTCGGTGCTGAATTATTGGAATAAGGAATAAATGACTATTTATTTCCTAAAAATTGACATATTGTGACAAACCTTGATTCAAAAACAGTACTGTAAATAAAATTTATTATTTCTTAATGTCTGAAAATTTGTAACCATTTTCAAGAATGTTTGAAAAGGACTTTTAAGAGTTTACATTAATTGTAAAGAAAGCAATTGTAAATTATTTGGATAATGAGAAATACTGGTTCGTGTGACCTGGCAAACTTTGATCTGGAAGTTGTGCCAACAGGGCAAAGTTAAGAGAGAAACCATGTGGCTGACAGACACAAAGAAGCTACAACAGAGGATAAATAGTGAAAGTACATTTACAAGGAATTGTATGCAAGTTAGAAGGTTTAGAAAATTGAAGACATATTAAAATTATGAACTGGTCAATTTCACTGCTATGCTTCAGTTTTGCCAAAACTAACCATACCATTTAACAAGGTTGATTGAGGGACTCTGCTAAAGGGTTCTCTAGGGAATCTGTTACATCAAGACTGTTGCGAACCTAGCTATGTTCAGTGATGACTATCTCTAAGGAACGGAACTACTCTAGCAGACGTCTTCAAGACCAAATTCATTCAGTGCAAAAAGTGAGAGATCTGATGCACTGAGGGCCGAGTTGGAAAGATTACGCGTGATGCCTACTTTTGTGCAAATGATGCAAATGCTTGTAATCTCCTGGGTTAATTTTATTATAAATGCTATTCCATGTGTAATTCACTTGTCCCTTCATGTTTAATTTATGTTGATTTTGATTCATGACAAAGCTGTAGTTAGAAAAAGAGAACCCTTGGTGGGAGTTTCTTAATTTGGGGGTAAGTTAGTATATTTTTGTTATTTTAATTTCTCCAAGGGGATTGAAACTATATGAATTTTGATATTAATCATTAAAACCAAATATGCTAATCAAAACTTGTTATGGGACGTTATTGGAACTCATAATTAAGGACCGAATGTTTAAGCATTTAAGAGAAATTTTATCTAGTTTGAGATAGCCAGCCTGGATTTGTAAAACAAAATTTAGGTTTTTGTGAAAAACTAAAGGTATGCTATCCTTATCCTTCTAGATTTAAAGTTTGTGGGTTTGGGAGGAGCTGTCAGAAGAAACCTTGAAGAATTATTGCAGTGCATCTTGCTGCCACTGTGTGGCTATGAAGGGAATGAATATCTAAGATAATGGATGGGGTGTCCATCAACTGGACTGTTTGTCTCACATTATCTTGAGCTTTTGTTGTTAGAACTGCGTTCATCTCAAAGTGGAGAGTATTCGCCTGATATGCGTCCTGTAAATGGTGAACAGGTAAGTTACTGCTGCAGAATTCTCAGCTTCCAACCTGATCTTGTAGCCATGGCAATTTATGTTAAACTTCCAATCAAATGGCAGTGTGCCAGTGTGATTTCCTAGTTGCTGCTGGAAGCCTATCAAAAAGTCATGGTTTGGTATTGAGTGGCTTGTAGCCCATTTCAGAGTAAAGAGCCAATTACATTATGTGGATTTTGACTCACATGCCAACCAGAACATGTAAGAAAGCAGATTTCATTCATTAAAGGGTACCATATGAGTTAAACGACAATCATATAGTTTCTCCTGCTGGAATGATTTTCCAATCCTGCTCAAGTTAATGAACATTTAAACGTCTCGCCCCCATCTGCCACGAGAGAACCTCCTGCAGACTGGGACCAGAAAATTCCAGCCACAGTCACCATTACTTAGATTAAGTAACTAACTGAACTTTAATTTCACCAGCTACCATGATGGGATTTGAACTTATGTCCTCAGACCATTAGCCTGAATTCTGGATTACTAGTCAAGCAACTTTTTCTCTACACCACTACCTTACATCTTGGTGCAGGAGTTTAGGACACTGGTTCCAAAAGTTTTATATGTCATGGTACATCTCTATATGAGAAAAAATATTTTGCAACATGCCTCCTATTTTCTTTGTCTTCTTCCCTTACTGGAACCTTCATTTTTAACTTCTTCCTGTCTTCTTACCTTTTTTTTGAACCTCTCCCTGTCTCTCTCACTTCCTCCAGGGTTTTTGCACCATTTTTGAGTTTTTTTTTGTGTAGGCACACATGGCCTTTGTCTCCAGCACCAAGTCCAGTTTGTCACGCACATAGGCCTGACCAACACAAAAAAAATTGAAACTACGTCTGTGTGGCTTTCTCCCAGCAACTAATCATCAAAAAAAAAACGAAACTTGCAGAGTAACTGGAAATCTTTCAGGTTCTGTCAAGAGTTCAACAAGCACCAACCACCCCTGGAAGAAATTGGAGGAATCCCACGCATACATGAAAACCATGAAGAGTCTTTGCCATCATTACTGCCTTCATGGAGTATCTGATGTGACAGAAAATTGAATGCATACTTACCATGACCAATGGCTTGTATATTCAATTAGCCACTTTAAGTAGGATGGAGAGAACCTTACCCAATCAATGCCTCATTGATGCACAGCAAAGTGCTCTCCAGTTCGTGGCTAACAGGGAAGTGCAGGTGGGCCATAAGAAGGAAGATGGAGACAGAGCACACGGTAGTGACTTTGTTCAATGTGCTCCCAATACTGATCTCAAGACTATAAATAAACCATATGGCCTCTTCAGCCTGCTCTGTCAGTCAATGTGATTATGTCTTTTTTCTCCCTTTTCTTCGTGTCTCTTGATTCTCTGAGAAGAAAAATCTGTCTGTTTCAGCCTTAAATATATTAAGTACAGCAACCACAACCATCTGAGGTACAGCATTCCAAAAATTCTCAATTCTTTGACTGAAGTAAATTCTCCCCTAAAAGATCAGTGAACACATCCTGCCTCACCCCCCATAGGCCAATTCCCTTGCTATAAAGTTCAACATGCCACTCGTCTTTCTAATGGTTTGCCTTCTCACATGGTGACTTTATGTTCCATATACAAATATCATGGAATCTCTACAGTACAGAAGGAGGCCATTCACTCTATTCAGCCTGCACTGACAACAATCCCACCTATCCCCATAACCCACCAAATAGTCCCATGACACTAATGAGTAATTTGGTATGGCCAATCAACCTAACCCGCACATCTGGAAGAAACTGGAACATGCAGAGAAAACACACACAGGCACAAGAACATGCAAACTCCACACAGTCATCCGCATCTAGAATTGAACCCAGGCCCCTGGTGTTGTGAGGCAGCATAATTATTGTGCCACTGTGCTACCTACACCCAATTTTCTCTGCACTTCAACATTTACAAGTTCCATGCCTTCATACAAACATTCTACTTTCATTTTTTCCCTCAGAGTTTCTAACCTCACACTTCTCCACATTTATACTTAAATGCCATCTTGTTGCTTACTCAATTAACAAGTCTCTATCTGTCAGTCTCTTTATGTTGTCCTCTTACTTTCCCAATTTGTAGCGTGGGCAAACATAAATACATTGCATTTGTTTTTTTCTGAATAAATGGTTAATATGGATTGTAAATAGCTGAGGCACCACACCTTGGGGTACTCCAGTAGTTATAGATTGCCAACTTAAAAAAAAGCCCTGTTTATCTTTACACTTTGCTTCCTGCCCATTAACCAATACTCTATCCATGTTAATGTAATACACCCCAGCTAAATGAGCCCTGATCTTATCTATTAACCTCTTGTGTAGCACTTTATTGAATCCAAGTAGACTTCATCTATTGACAGAGGCCACATGCTGCTCCAATGACAGTGTGATCCTGTACAGGGCCAGATTGTGCCATCTTTGGCAGAGTCCTTACAGGCCTCAAAAGTCAGAATGGATGGCACAGACATCACAGTCTTTAGAGCAGTGGAAAGAATAACCTTCTCTAGCTTGGCAGAAGTGACAGGGGTAAAACCATGTGGAAGTAGTCAGAAAAGGAAAAGGAAGACTTTTTAGTTGTAAAATGGAATTCACTTTTGTGATTATAAAAGCCCATTGTTAACGTATTGCTTATTGTAAAATAAAGTGCATAATTCATTTAAGTTTTAATTGTCCATTAATTTCAGTTTTTCCCTCCCACTTTCCAAATGGACATTAGCCTCAAGGAGAATGATGTGACCAGAGTGGAAGATGAGCAGTGTTTTTGTGAATGAATTGGAAGGACTTTTGACTGTGACAATTTGTGTTTAGGAGGAGCCAGCAGGTAGTGAATTCAGAATTATTGAGCCATTAAGCTTCATACATTTAGATTATCTGAATTGTGTCTGGATGACTCCACCACAGGCTTTTCAGACTCCTCAACCACTTGAGGCTCCTCCTCATTTCTTCACTGAGGCTGCAGAGGAGAGTTTACTTTCCTTTCCCTGTAGCTCCAGTCCTCACTGTACCACGATGACATGCAAGACACAAAATACCATTAGAGTTCCGGAAACCTTTCTCAGACATACTGAAGAATACTTTCAGTAGATTATTTTCTAAATGGGGAGAGAGAATTCAGAAATTGGAAGTGCAAAGCAACTTGGAAGTCTTAGTTCAGGTTTGTCTTAAGGTTAACTTGTATTGACTTGATAGTCAGGAAAGCAAATGCAACATTAACATTCATTTTGAGAGGATTAGAATACAAAAGCAGGGATTATCACTAAGCTTTGTAAGGCTCTGGTGAGACCCACATTTAGAATGCTGCGAGCAATTTTGGGCCCCATATCTAAGGAAGGATGAACTAGACTTGGAGAAGGCCCAGAGGAGGTTCACGAGAATGATCCCGGGAATGAAAAGCTTGACTTATGAGGAGTGGCTGACTCTGGGTCTGTACTCAATGGAGTATAGAAGGGTGAGGGGGGAATCTCATTAAAACTTAGAGAATAATGAAAGGGTTAAAGGATGTGGAGAAAATGTTTCCATCAGTAAGAGAGACCAGGACCCGAGGGTACATCCTCAGAGTTTAGAACTGAGATGAGAAGGAATCTCTTTATCCAGATGGTGCTGAATCTATGGTATTTATTGCCACGGCAGGCTATGTCATTGAGTGCATCTAAGACAGAGATAGATAGGTTCTTAATTGGTAAAGGGATCAAGGGTTACAGGGAAAAAGTGGGAGGATGGGGTTGAGAAACTTATTAGCCATTATTGAATGGCAGGCCAAATAGCCTAATTCTGCTCTGAAATCTTATAGTCTTACGGTACCTCCAGATTTATTCAGACATCTCAATCAATCTTCAGAAATCCAATGGCTTGCTACAAGAGTGTTCTATGCTCACCTTTCCGTTCATTAATTGTAGGGTTTCTCAGCTACTCCTCAGCAGGTAACGTGTCAAGGAATTATCAATTGGGTCAATTTAGAAATATGATGATCTGCAAAAGCTATGACAGGTGCAGAGTGAAGATGCCACAATAGAATCCAAGATAACTTGCACAGGAATGCAGGAAAATCTTCTGGGCTGTCACAAATCAGCTAAAGATTAGCCGGGGTGGAATCCCTTTCAACTGGCAAATATTCCAGACTGATCTGAGGGCATCTTCATTTGTCTATCACATGGCCATGAAGTCAAACTATGCATCTTTGCTCTTGAATGTTTTTGCGGACAAATTCATTCAGAATAAAGTTTTGTATGTTTTAATTTTAGGATCTGTTATCATAAATTTTAATACAATCACATATAATACTGACTCTTCAATGCAACAGTTGAAGAGATGAACACAACTAATGTAGCAGAGACAAGGCAACAGCTTTCTTCTCCCACATAGTTCAGTATGATCACTAATGGGATTAATTATCAAGGTTCCATTTGATGACAACAAACATTCATAACTTGCTGTGACCAAGAAATGCCCTGCCATGGACTTTTTCATCTTTCAGCAATTATAAAAGCTGATTTAGAAACAAGCAGTACTGAGCATCTATACTAACACAGAATAATTCAATCTGCAACACAATGTAATTATTCAAAGTTGCATGCTACATTGAGTAAAGTTCAGAGTGGAACAACCTCAACATTTACAACCTTGCAGACAAAAAGGATTCTGAACGAACTTTATCAAAATAACCTTAGTTTCGAAGCATATTTGCACATTAACACAATACAATGCTGAGGATTAATAGCTACGCTGAACACCTCACATTCCTTGCTGAGCACGTGATGTGTACAGACGAAATATATTGGCAAGAAGAGGCAATGCTGCCCATATTCTATCTCAACAGCATATGTTTCAACAAGACCAGGTCAAAATCCTACAACTTCTTGCCTCGGGTCGCTGTGGGAACACCTTTATCACATGGGTTGTAGTGGTTCAAGATGGCAGCTCACCATCATCTTCTCAAGGGGAATTGGGGATTGCTATTAAGAAGTGCTTGTTATCCAGAATGATAGTAAGTGTTCCTGCGAAAGCTGAGGCAATATATCAACAGGGGAAACAAAACTTTTCCACCCTCACCATAAATAATAGGAACCCACAAACACTGAAACAATGTTTCTTTTTCATTTAAATAGTATCCTTTTAGAACCTATTCAACATTCGCTGAGTTTGCTTTGAAATAATCTTCCAGTGGGATGATGGTGACCTTTCCAAACCAGTCCTGGAGCCAGACCTGTTCAATATTCATTTTCATAAAGAAGCAATTGTGGTCTGGAGGCCATTTCTTCATTACTGGATGCCTGCAGGTACAAACAGTTAAATCGATCAGCAAATATCACAGTGGGGGGAGAGGGGGGTGATTCTCCTCAAAACATTCTAAGTGTCGAACTTGCATGAAAACTGGAGTAATCAAGCTGGTTTTTTCCAGCAGGAATTTAAAATTCATCTCCCATACTCTGCACACTGCAGAGATCACTAGCATGAATCATCCCAAAAGTGGTGGATGGGACTTATTCCTGCTGAAGAGGCTGAAATCAGCGTGCTGAACGTAGCCGTCATGCAATGCACACATCTCTGGGAGATTGCTAAGCAAGTCCTCTCAGCATTGAAATCACTGGCCTCTCACTCCCCCATAGACATTGCCAGTTGCCGCTCACCTTCTCCCTGCTAAACAAAAAATCTGATGGGCTCTTGGCCTCCCAATCCCACGCTGACCCAGACATCGCTGGTCTTCCCATCTCCATGCTCCACCCCTCCCCGTTCCCATACACATCGCTGTTCTGCCACACACACCTAACCACCTACAAGCATTGCACTCCCCCATGGACACAGTTGAGCTAACCCAATCAGCAACTTTGGAGATGGCTCACCTTCTATTGAAACCTGGTTGCCTGTACATTATTCTCAAGGAAATTTACCTAACAGCTGACAACTGGTCCAAACTGACTACATCTGAACTCCCATAAACAAGCCAGAGCTGTAAATAAGTTACAATTATGAATACACAGCCAGCCAGGCCGAGATGATGGCTCCAAAGAAAAGTGCCCTAAGATGCGTGGAGAGTTAGCACCCTTGGCTGCTAGATGCTCTACCCTACTTAGAGCCACTGCCCAAGGGGTCGCGCAACAAGTGTGTTATAGGAGGCAGTGGCATCGTATGTAAATGCCAGGACACTGATCCCCTTGGTCTGGAGAGCAGTGCACAAGAAAATGAACAACTTTCTTCGGACTATAAGGATGAATGTGCATCTCATTCCGAAAACTGTACATGTGCTGTGCCTACAATATTAAAACCTCCTCATACACCCAAGTGCAATGACTAATGCCTCACCCCACCTCCAGTACTGACTCCAACCCCTGTGCTCCCCCCGCACCCAAATCAGCCCCACCCTGGTGAGTACCCATTTTCCAGAAACGGCCACCACAAGCTCCTCAACATGACACACGTTGCACCCCATGCCTTTCCATACATAATGTGTTCAATTCCCCTGGTGTCACAGGAGGAGAAGGCACAGAACCACCATAAGAGGAAGAAGACTGGTGGGGGTGTTCCAGAGTTATGGATGCTCACAGTGTATGAGCAGCGTGCCCTGGAACTGGCAGTGGAGGGAAGTGGGGGGAGTGGTGGTGTCACGCCTGGATGGAATGGATAGCCAGGGCATGTAAAACATCATCAGCTGAACCCTATTACTAAGCCTTCCTTGAAGCAAGTGTCATGCTGCACTTCCGTACTGTGTCGAATCCTGATGTTGCTCCTGATGTTACACCTCAGACGGAAACCCCGAGGAATCCTCAGAGGACAACACTAGTAATTTGGCACAAGCATCAACCATGCAACCGTCCAACACAGTGACAATCATAATAGTGGGTCATTTTAGTGCTGAGATATCTAGGTCACTTACTGGTGAGCATACCACAGCTGCCAATGTGCATTGGGTAGAGGTGGGCACATGAGGGTACAGGCACACGGAAGTCTGCTGGGGGCAAGAATTCAGCTGTCCCTAAGCCAGATGCTGGTCTCAGGGTTTGTTCATTCCCTAAGCTGGTGCAATTGCATCAGAAAACCTGGGGAGTTGTGGATGGGCTATCAACCATGCTGTGACTGCTAAGCTGTTTAGAGAAGCCAGGCAGCGCGCTGTTGCAGGAGGCACAGCTTGGTAACTAGGCCACACTGCAAAGGTGGAGTTCGCAGTGGGAAATGTGGCTCAGGGGTCTGTCCTCATGGGTAACAGGTCCAGGCCATCCTGGAGACACAGCAGGCCACAGCTAATAGTGTCACTGGCATCCAGGAGGCACACCGGTCTGTGGCCACAGGTGTCAGGGGCATGTGGGAGACACTTGGCCATGGCTGAGGCTCTTGCTAAAATTCTGAAGACACAGCTGTGATGCTGCAGCTATGAGCCTCAACAACTTAACCCAGTCTCACAGAGATTATGCTGAGGCTCCAGCGCTTGGTACAGTGTCAGAGGGCCAGGGCTAACAGAACACAGGGCATGGGGAGGACGCATTAAGGCCAGATGACTTTGGAGCTTGTGGAGCTCAGTTCTATATTGGCATCCTATGGAATGTCCCCAAGACCTATAGGAACCCTAAGGGAGGAGGAACGGTTAGAGTCCATGCCTTCTATCCAGGAGAATCCAGATGTACCGGGACTTCTGATTTCTCCCCTTTTCTCACACCCAGGCATCTCAGGTCCAGGTAGATGAAGAGGATGGCAGAGAAACATCAATGACATCCGCAAGTTGGCCAGGGCCCTTCAAGTTTCGGCCCCCAGGGGATGACCACCATGGGTATCACAGGCAATGGGGTAGTTATCACAGTTGGACACCTCGACATGCAACATGCATCCTGGGAAGCACCTAGATGAAGCAGCAGGCCACACAAGATTAGAAAGTTATAGGTTCACTAAGATGGCACGGGTGAAGGTTATTAGTCAGAGTTAAGTTTTGGGAAATGCTAATACAGTACAGTACATTTTTATTTTGCATCTCACAGCTGGGACTAAACTCTGATTCTCCCCCACAGAATTGAGTGTTCCTAATCCCAAGTATTGAGACGCAGCCTACAGTGTTGCATGATAACAGTATCTCAGCCAACTGTTTTACAATGTCTGCCCTATTTTCCCCAGCATCCCCAACACCCTTAGTTAAACAGGACTCCCTCCCCTCAACACCCCCCCACCTCCCCCGCTCTAGTCTCCGATCCACAGACCCATATGCTCGAGTTCCCAACCCTTTATGCTACATGGCCCAAGTGCCAGTGTACATTCAGAGAACAGGTAGGAGCCAGACTTGAGTGCCTCACAGCAAATTGTCATCATCCGCCAGCCTTCACTAAAGACTCGCTACCAGTACCAGCCCAGATCCATTAACCTGTTGTGATGTTTCTTGAGATCGAGGGGAAGGTGGGGGGGAAGCAGAGGAGGAGGCTGAACTGAGAGAAGGTGAAGATGGTTGGTCAATCTGAATATCATTTTGCTCATGACCTTACATATGATCGGATTAATCAAATTGGCAAGGATAATTGAGGGAGAGTTCATTGAATATATTAGAGATCATCTTTTAGAGCAATATGCTGTGGATCCAAGCAGGGAGCAGGCTATTTTGGATTTGGTGTTGTGTAATGAGAAGGGATTAATTAATGATTTCATACTTACAGACCCTGGAGGGAAAAATGATCATGCACGCTAGAATTTCAAATTCAGTTTGAGGGCAAGAAACTGAGTCCCACATTAGGTTCAGATGTAACTGCATAAGCATGAGGACAGATTTGGCCCTAGTGGATTGGGTAGGAAGATTAAAATGTGGGACAATTGATGATCAATGGCAGAATTTAAGGAGACACTCAATTTCTCCCAATTAAAATATATTCCAGAAAGGCAGAAAGATTGTAATGGGGGAAGAAACATCCACGGCTAAGCAAGGAAGTAAAAGGTAATATAAACACAAAACTAACATAATATTGCATAGGCCTGTAGCAGACTGGGAAACTTCTAAAGATCAACAATGGGTTATTAAAAATTTAATAAAAAGAGCAACATAAATTGTGAAAGAAAACTAGGACAAAATATAAAAAAAGAGCAAAATCCTTTCTTAGTACATGTAAAATGGAACAGAGTGGTTAAGATGAATACTGGATGAGACTGGGGAGTTAATAGTGCAGAACACAGAAATGGCAGAAACACTAAATCACTGTTTTGCTTCAGTTTTCACAATGGAACTCACGAGTCTTCCAGCATTCTCCAGCATCTCCACATCACAACTGACAGAAGACAAAGAGTTGGGATAAATGGATCTTTTTCTGGTTAACAAGATGTAACTAGTGGGGTGTCACTGGGTTCAGTCCTTGAGCCCCAACTACTTACAATCTATAATAACGACTTGGATGCAGGAATAGGAAGTACTACAGCCAAATTTGCAGATCACACAAAAATAAGTGGGATAGTAAGTTGCAATAAAGAAATGAGCAATTTACAAATGAATATGGTCAGGTTTGATGATTAGATCAACATTTGGCAAATGGAGTTTAATATGGTTAAGTGAGGGGTTTTCCATTTTGGTTGGAAAAATAGAAATACAATTTATTATCTAAATGGAAAAAAACTTCAGAGTCCTTTGGTGCAGAGGGATCTGGGAATCCTCGAGCATGAATTGCAGAAAACCAGTGGCAGATACAGCGGGTAATAAAAAAAGGAAAGTGGAATTTTGATATTTATTTTTGAAGTAAAGGAGTATAACAGTAGGAAAGTTTTGCTGAAGCTGTTCAAAGCACTGTGTGCTTTGGAGCACTGTGCACAGTTTTGGTTGGTTTACTTACGGAGAGATGTAGTTGCGTTAAAGGCACTTCAGAGGAGGTTCTCTAGATTGATTCCAAAGATAAGAGGTTTATCTTATGAAGAGAGTGATTGAGCAGTTTAGTCTATGCTCCCTAGAATTTCGAAGGATGAAAGGAGATCGAATTGAGGTATATAAGATGCTAAAAGGAACTGATAGATTAAATGTAGAGAAGATATTTCCTCTTGTGGAAGAATCCAGAATGAGAACTTACAATTTTGAGACAAGAGGGAGTAGATTTCAAACAGAGATGAGGAGAAATTATTTCTCTCAACGGATTGTGAATCTGGAATTCGCTACTGCAGAGTGCAGTGGTTGCCAGAACATTGAGTAAATTTGAAGAAGAAATAGATGGGTATTTAATTAGTAATGGTTTGAAAGAATGTAGAGAATGGCAGGAGAGTGGAGTTGAGGCCAAGACTAGATCAGCCATGATTGTGTTGAATGGCAGATTAGGCTTGAGTGGTTAAATTGCCTATTTCCGCTCAAAGTTCTTGTCATAGAAACCCTACAGCGCAGAAGACACCATTCAATCCATTTAATCAACACAGACAACAATCCCACCTAGGCTTCATCTCTGTAACCCCACATATTTACCTCACTAATCCCTCTAACCTACACATTGTGGGACACCAAGAGACAATTTAACATAGCCAATGCACCTAACCTGCACACATCTGTGGACTATGGGATGAAACCGGGGCACCTGAAGATAACCAGAGCAGACATGTGGAAAATATGCAAACTCCATGCAGTGTCCCAAGCTGGGAATCAAACACAGATTCCTGGAGCTGTGAGGCAGTAGTACTAACCATTGTGTCACCCTATGTTCTTAGCATGGAAAATTAAGAATATAAAAATCTAATCCTGTATCAAAGACCACATGATACTTTGTGTGGAATTGAGAATAAAACAGTACTAAAACACAACAAAATCTTGCCCCAGACTAATGATAATTGTCCAATTCTTCACTTGGACAAATTTTACAAAATTATAACGGGGTGGGGGGGGGGGAAGAATCCTATTGATTTATTAAGGAAAATCCATTTCTTTACTCAACAGGGAGAAAATATATGAGCACTGCACTGGGTCTGCAATTACAAAGCACACCATATTTCATTCATGCATTATAGTTGGAAGTGGTATACATTGCACATCCAGTATAAAAATAATGGTATGACCTTAACTCTCTACGGTCACATCACTCAATCATTCCACCTGCTCAAAGCACTAATTAGAATCAATAATAAGCTGGATCACTGTAGTCTGTCTGCTTAAAAAGACAAACCTTGAAAACATAGCTTGCTTTGCAAACTGAATTTCATCAGTGGGCACGGTCAGCACTTGGCCAGTAAGAGTCAGCCTGGCACACCTCGAGTCTTCAAGTTCAATGAGATTTTGTCTGGATACAAATGAAATATAGAAAGTGAATATTCAACAATCCAAACTGAGTTTATCAACTTACACCAATCTTTTTCATAATTGTGAAAATTTTTTACTTCAAGTACTCTTTCCTAATGAAAAGAAATTCAGCCATTTCCACTTTTCCTCATAAATAAAACTCCTGGAATCTAATACCAGATTTGTTGCTCTTTAGGGCGATAATATCTTTCTTATGTTAGAGTGTGACAAGTATACAAGTTATGAGGAGTGGACCATAGGCCTGACAAATCTGCTTCGTCATTCATTATAAACATCTGCTTTCTTGCCCACTCTCCATATCACTGATTTTCTGAAACTTCACAAGCCTGTCAATCCCAGTCTTAATTATTGTTAAAATAGAGCATCCAAAACTCTCTGGAGTAGACCTCTCCAAAGATTCATACTCTTTGAACAAAATTTCTCCTCTTCTCAGTCCTAAATGATTGATAGCTTGTAGAGATTACTCTACAAGTGAGGTCCAAAAAGAAAAACATGGAAGTCCCTACCTGGAAACAAGCCATTCAGCCCAGCCAGTCCAAAATTGTTTATCCTCAAAGTGATGCTTTGTATAGAAAACGTGCTACCTGTTTTAAATTGACTCTATTAATACTGTGCCTACATTGACATTTTCATTGCAACAATACAGCAGATTAATGGTTTCCAGGATTTTTCTACAATGACCTCCTTTCTTGACACATTCAATAAGTCAATATTCAGTCTAATATCATAGTATCATAGAATCCCCACAGTGCAGGAGGCAGCCATTTGGCTCATTGAACTGCACCACCAACAATCCCACTCAGGCCCTATCTCTGCAACCCCACATATTTTACCCTATTAATCCTCTTGACAATACGGGGCAATTTAGCATGGCCAATCTACCTAACCTGCACATCTTTAGACTGTGGGAAGCAACCAGTGCAGACACGAGGAGACTATGCACAGACAATAACCCAAGCAGGGAACTGAATCCGGCTTCCTGTTGAGGCAGCAGTGCTAACCACTGTGCCACCATTGCAATTATTTCCCATGAACGAGTAGTTACATGACCACTGAGCTGTCCACATCCAACTTCTGAGAGGGACAAGTGGTGTACAGACACATGAAATTGAGCAATATATACTTTCTTTCATGGGCTTCTGTTTCCACACTAATTACTTCTCCAAACTGAGTTGAGTTTGCCCTTCTGCTGGCCAATTTTCTGAAATATGTATAATCTTCTGAACATTATTATTATTATTATTCTGAACATCATGAATATTATCCCTTGTGATTTGCTTTGCCTTTTCCTCTTTGAATTCATTCCTGGGGTATGAGTGATACTATAACTTATTTGCCATCCCTACTTGCCCTGAGAAAGTGTCAATACAACTGAGGGCAGTTAAGATTCAACCACTGGTTTGGAACTACAGACACATTTAGATCATGGAGGGCATGGTCAGGTCTTCTTCCTTCAAGTCTTTTTGAAAACTTAATCTAACATCCATTGCATTTTATCTGTTTACCAAGGCAGAACTCTTCAAGAAATTTAACTTTCTATGATTTCTTTCTCCAAATAAACATGACTATCAAAACCTATGCACAGTAATTCATAATCTTCAAGACACAGGAGAATTTATACTATTAGTTTAAGATGGGGTTAGCTCATTATAGGAGGAAAGGTACAGAATTTAGTTCAGTCACGCATGCTACCAATCTCTCACAACAACAGCAAAATACTGTGGACGCTGGAAACCATAGAACATTACAGCACAGAAACAGGCCCTTCTTAACTGTGCCAAACTATTTTTCTGCCTAGTCCCACTGACCTGTACATGGACCATATCTCTCAACACTCCCTCTCATCCACATAGCCATCTAAGTTTTTCTTAAATGTTAAAAGTGAGCCACATTTATCACTTCATCTTGCAGCTCATTCCACACTCTCTGTGTGAAGGAGCCCCCCCAATATTCCCTTTAAACTTTCCCCCCTTGAAATAAAAACAGAAAATGCTGGACTCAGCAGATCTGACAGCATCTGTCGAGAGAGAATCAGAGCTAACATTTCAAGTCTGTATGGCTGTTCATATTGGACTCAATGATCCATGATCAAAATGAATGGCAGTGCAGGCTCAGAGGGCTGAATGGCTTTCTCCAGCTTCTTTTTTAATGTTCTTATGTTTCCTGTTTGCATTTCACAATGACTACCTGACATGAGTTTTTTCTTTTCCCACAAGACTGACTGACATTAGTTGCAAAGTTTGCTTGAAATGTAATCAATTATTTCCAGAAAATGGCCACTATGCAGGGATCTTGTCTTCAATGCTTAATATTTCGTCGATTTATTTTCTGCTACAACACAACTCACTGCAACTTTATACATTTTAGGAAGAGGAAAACAGATCAGGACAGAAAAATAGTTTGGGATCAGTTTGTGACCTTGTGTAACTGCACCAATTATCTAGAGGAACGTACCTGCAGTAATCTGTTTCAGCCTCAGGCAATGTTAAAGCAGCACTGGGATTGTTCATCAAATTTACAACTGTAGGGTCCACTGGAGAGAGACAGAGAAATGGAATACCAGTACCGTTGTCTAGGAGGCCATCACTGATTGAAAAAATGTTTCCAAATGGCATACCTTTGATCTAGAAACAAGTTTATGTTCATGTTAAATTCATAGAAAAGATTCAAATTTAAATGAAAACTGGTGTTACTATTTTATCTGACAAGAGTCCCATAACTGTTCTTCATTGTCATAAACGCCAGCAATAACGAACAGCAACAGCCTACCTTGATGCTGAGCTTTTAACATAGAAATAATTACCACAGCAGTTCACAGAAGTGCAAGGAAAAACTGGAAGCCAAGAGATATTGGGAAACTTGATCAAAATGTTGTGCTTTGCAGCAAGTCTTAATGGAGGAGTGATGCAAACAGCTAGAGTTGTCTAGGGAGAAAATTCCAGAGCATGGGATACAGCACAGCTGCCAAAGGGCCGGCACGATGGCACAGTGGTTTGCACTGATGCCTCACAATGCCAGGGACCTGGGTTCAATTCCTGGCTTGGATCACTCTCTGTGTGGAGTTCACACCTTCTCCCTGTGTCTGTCTGGGTTTCCTCTGGGTGCTCGGTTTCTTCTCACAGTCCAAAGTTGTGTGGGTTAGATGCATTGGCCATGCTAAATTACCCCTTAATAAACTGGGATGCATAGATTAGAGGGATTAGTGGGGTAAATGTTTGGGGTTACAGGTATAGGGCCTAGGTGGGATAGTTGTCAGTGCAGACTCGATGGGCTGAATGGCTTCCTTCTACATTGTAGCGTTTCTATGATGGAACGAAAGGAAGAACACAAAATCCAGGTAAGGAATAGTAGAGGGATTTAAATACCAAGATGTTGGAATATGACTGTTGACTGATAAGGCTCACTGGTACTATAGGTGTTGAGGAAGAGGTCTTTATGCAGGGCGTGACACAAACACCAGCTGTGTTTGAAATAAGCTCAAGTTTACAGATGTTGACGGGCAATCCAGAAAAGAATGGGATCAGATTAATCAACTCTGAGGGGCAAGAGCTCCTTCCTCACACAGCAATCTTCAACATGTTAGAAGAAGCTACAACACCTTGTAACATACTAGTTATCTTGCTGTTCAACCTAAATATTCAATTCCAATAACTTATACTAGACTGTCACAGATTAATTTAATTCCTTGTGCACAGGACTTTGACAAAATGCATTACTATTGGAGGACTAATTCACCCAGATTTTAGTCGATGTACTACACTGTTTAGTCATAAACCCAGATTTTACACTGAGAAGTCAATTTTACTGAAATATGTACATTTGCAGAATGTTTAATATATTAACTTTGCAATCTGCCAGAGGCTTATTTAATGTGGGAATACAGTTCTTAATACGAAGGTTGCATTCTCTTTCAACAACTTTTATAAAAGAGGTGTTGGAACAGGAATCTTCTGAAAATAGTGGGGAAACCCTCAGGGTTGTGAATTGTGCTTGGTGATATTTATGGAAGCGATGAGGTGCAGAATATGTAATCTGTTTCCTAGTACTGCCAGGAGCCTTACAAAACACTTTTTCCATTGCCACCAGACTTGGAGAAGATGTTCAAAATTTGTTTAGCATTACTCTCTGGACCCTGATACAGTGCAGGAAGCAGTTCATTGACTCTTTCATTTATCTCTGTCTCATTACAAATATACAGGATCCTTTACCCACTTCCCCGCAAGAACAAATAACCCTCTTTTTCCTTACATCCTTCTATTCCCCGTTTGTTCATATGCCTATCAAGGTCAGTCTTAAAAGTGGCTAACATAACTGCCTCAACCACCTCACTTGGTAGTGCATCCCAACCTTTACCACACTCCATGTAAAAAACTTTCCCACACACATCTCCATTGAACTATTCACAACAACTGCTTTCCCTCAATCAATCTCTCAACAACTCACATAGCAATGCTACACCACCTTTCCTTTTCACTACAATGCATACACTCACAAAAAGAACTCGAAAGCCTGAACACAAGGAAAACCAAAAAAAAAGATTAATTTGAATGCTGGCACATTTAAGTAAAGTAGATTGAGAATATTGTGTGTAGTTGGCCGGGTCTCGTGAAGAGGCTTAGCATCTTGTATAGTTTAACTACAAGTGTTTAATAACTATGTATAAATATATAATACTAGGTCATCACAACAGGGCCTTGCTCATCCTGAAACTGTAAAATCCCATTCCTCATCCACTGGGATTCCTGTGGTAGGCAGGACAGTAAAATTCTGGGCATAGAAAACAAAAGCTCAGGCAGTTCCCAACTCTATTTTTGATTCTGACCCTCCAGAGATTCCTGGATGTGGTGAACCAGTTGGCTTGCCTTGACACACATCGCTATCCATCCTGAGGCTATTCTCTAAATTGAGGTTATGTATTCCTTTACATCATAGTGTGGGCAGTACTGTACCCAGTTCTACATTAACCTTTTTTATGCCAGATGCTTAAACGACACTAACATTGTGTCAAGATATCAACCAAGAGCCATATGGCTTTTATAAGACCAAATGGGATGTCTTGCTACACATCCCAGCACCGTGCTTCATCTTTGTAGGGAGGGGAATCTGTGAACAGTGCCAAATTGGGTATAAGTTTTGCCAAATGGTTCACCATATCCAGGATCTGTTGTGATGACTTTGTTCCCTAAAAACCAAATAGAGGTCTTGGAGAATTTACATTTCCCATTCAGTGTTGATCCTGCTTCCTCAAATGTTCTAGGATCATTTTGAGCCTTTAATCACATTCTTCCACTGTTATGCCAGAAAGCAAAATATTGTTCACATAGCAGATTACATCCCCTAGGGTTTGCAAAATGACTGACATAGTGCATTGAGAGATTTCTACTATGAAGGTGATTCTGAATGGTAAACGGCTGACTCAGAATCTGCTAAGAGAGATGATAAAATGATCAGCAATCTGGATTTTTCATCTAGTGGAAGTTGCCAAAATTCATTTTTAACGCTGAGCTTTGAAAACACTGTGCCTTGAGAGCGTTTGGTCAGGATGTCGTCCATCAAGGACGTCTCTCACCAGGGCTTTACTGAGTTTGTCAAATTGATGCAGACTCAGATGGACCCATTTGGTTTTAGGATTGGGACCAGCCTGGAACACCATTCATCTGGCTGAATACATGGGAAATGACAATTTTTCAAACCTCCTCTAATTGTAGCTGCACTTGCTTCATGAGTGGATGAACTATTTTTCGTGGCATAAATAGGCAGATGGATTTAACATCCTCTGTTCCTGGATGTGTACTCAGTCACCCCAATTCAGTAAAGCGTTTCAAAAACACCTTTTTAAATTTAGAACCAGGCCCTCGTGGGTTGACCTGGTCAAAGCCCTGGTCAACGTCGGGTTTTTACCTTAAAAATATAAACTCTTACTTGTGGATGATAAATAGGGTCACTTGTATTCTTTTGTCTTTGTACACGAGCGTCACCTGCAGAGTGACTTGCGCCAGGAGTGTGATGATGTCTGCTCTATATAGCTATGCTGGGAGCGGCATCAACATTTGGGTTCGAAGCCATGGGTTGAGTGAACAGTAGCTGTGGCTTATGTCCAATTTAAAATTTATGACGTGAGATTTGACTAAGGTGTCCATGTTCCAGAACAAAAATCCCTGACCTCACCCAAGGCGCCTGATTGTTTTGGTGGCGCCTCCAGTTAATTGCTCACCATCATTCAGGATTGAATGTGACAGGACTGTAGTTTAGACAAGATCCGTTGGTTGTGGGATCACTTAGTTCTGTCTAAACTGCATGCTACTTCCACTGTTTGTCATGCAAATAGTTCTATTTTGTCACTTAAACAAGTTGACACTTCATTTTTAGGAATGATTGCTTTAACTCCTGGCGTGCCCTCCTGCATTCTTCATTCACCAGAGTATACGCTGGGCCATAAGGTTACACATTGTGGCTGAATACTATTCTGCTGCCCGACAGCGGTTTATGGGATGCCCAGTTTTCAGTCACTAGATCAGCTTGAAATCTATCCCTTCTAGTACAGTGGTGGTGCCGCACAACAAAATGTGAAGATGGGACCTCATCTCCAGTAGGAACGTGCAGTAGTCAATTCTACTGATACTGCCACAGACAAATGCATCTGCAACTGCTAGACTGGAGAGGATGGGGTCAAGAAAGATTTTCCCTCACCACCTGCGACAGACCCATGGCCAGCATGGTCAGTAGTGCTGCTACTGAATCACTCTTGGTGATGGACATTAAGGTCTCCCACCAAGTACATTCTATGCCCATGCCACCTTCAATGCTCGCTCCAAGTGATGTTCAGCAAGGAGCAGTACTGATTCAGGAACGGTGGTAGGTGATAATTAGCAGAAGGTTTACTTGCCCACGTCTGCAGTCAACGTTGAAGACTGCAGGACAACTCCCTCTTGACTGTATACCACACCTTTAATGTGACATGCATGAGGATGCTGATGATCCAGTGGGTATGACTCTGTCAGGCTGTTGTTTGACTAGTCTCAAGGACTGCTCTTCCAGGTGTCAGTGAGGAGACTTTGCAGGGTTAATAAGGCTGAGGTTGCCATTGTCATTTCCGGTGCCTAGGTTATTGCTGGATGGTCCATCTGGACAGCGAATGGTTTATTTGGCCATCTGAGAAGGCATTTAAGAGTCACCACATTGCTCTGAGTCTGGAATCACTTGTAGGCCAGCCAAGATGAGGATAAGAGATTTCCTTTCCTAAAGGCATTATCAGATGGGTTTTTTCAGCAACCATCATGGTCACCATTATTGAAAGTTGTCTTTAATTCAAGATTTATTAGTTGAAATTAATTCCACCAGCTGTTTTTATTCATTCACCCATTTAGGGCCTCGGGTATTTGTGAGAGTTTTCAGATTCTCCCAGTTTTCTCTGGGTTCTCTGGTTTCCTCCAGCAGTTCAGAGAAAGGCAGGTTAGGTGGATTGGCCATGCTAAATTGCCTTTTAGGTGTCCAAAACGTGTAGGTTAGGGGGATTAGTGGGGTAAAAGTATGGGATTAAGGTAATGGGATGGGAGGTGGGGCTGGGTAAGATGCTCTGTCGGACAGTCAATGCAGACTCAATGGCCACCTTCTGTTCTATAAGGATTCTATGATTTCTCATCTCAGCCTTAAGTAGGTAATCCCTTATCTTGGTCGCCATGTTCTAGATGCTTCAGCCAGGGAAATAACCTCTCAGTGACTAAGCGCATTAGCCATGTAAAATCCCCTTTAGTGTCAGGGGGACTAGCAGGATAAATATGTGCAGTTATGGGGATAGAGTCTAGGTGAGATTATTGTCAGTGCAGACTCGATGGGCTGAATGGCTCCTTCTGCACTGCGGGGATTCTATTTGGGCATCAGTGGCTAGGCAAGCATTTATTGCCCAGACTAGTAGCCCTCGAGAAGGTGATGGGAAGCTGCCTTTTTAAATCACTGTTGAATCTGTGGAATTGCAAAAGGTCATGAATGTACTCAATCTATCATGCAAACTAGCTTCCCATCCATTGACTCTGTCTATACTTCCCGATGCCTCAGCAAAGCAGCCAGCATAATTAAGGACTTCACACGACTCGCCATTTTCTCTTCTGCCTTCTTCCATCTGGAAAAAGATACAAAAGTCTGAGGTCACGTACCAACAGACTTAAGAACAGCTTCTTCCCTACTGCCATCAGACTTTTGAATGAACCTACCTCACATTAAGTTGATTTTTCTCTATACCCTAGCTATGACTGTAAAATACATTTTGCATTCTCTCATTTCCTTCTCTATGAACGGTATGTGTTGTCTGTACAGCCTGCAAGAAATCATACTTTTCATTATGTGTTTATACATTTGACAATAATAAATCAAATTAAATCATAAGTATTCAAAAATCAGGGCCCAATTATATTTAAAAAAGCTGCCGAGGATTGAACATGGTCTGGATAAAGTGACCCAATTCTAAAAAATATTTCACAGAATCTTTACGGTGCAAAAGGAGGCCATTCAGTCCATCAGGTCTGCACTGACAACAATCCCATCCAGGCCCTGTAACCTCACGTATTTACCCTGTTAACCTCCAAACATTAAGGGGCAATTTAGCACGGCCAATCAATCTAACCTATTCATTTTAGCAGTGTGGGAGGAAACCAGAGAATCCAGAGGAAACTCATGCAGATGTGAAGAAAATGTGAAAACTCTAAACTGACAGTGACCCAAGCTAGGAATCGAACCCAGGTCCCTGGCACTTTGAGGCAGCACTGCTGACCACTGTGCTGCCTATTCATTTCATTCTGGGTCAGGAGTACTCAAATCTCCCTGGGCTTTTCTTCCCCTTCCTCCAATCAATCTATTCCTATCACTTCCTTTGCCAGGTTACTTCCATCTGCCAGGGGGCTTGTGGCCTGGTGGTGGTGGTGGTTGGGGTGCAGGGTGGTGGTTGGGGTGCGGGGGGTGGGGTGAAGCTGCGTGTGTTGGAGCAGATTGCTACATAATTTCCTGCTCCCTTTTTTTGCTTGCCAATCGTGATATCATTCCCACTGGAGATGAGGACTGAGATTATAATGATTGGGGCCTCTGATCATGTGAACTTATCATTCATCCTGCACCATCTTCCCAAGTTCTCTTTATGTTTTGTTACAGCCAGTTTTTTTTGTTCAGGTATTGCTTAATGTGGTTTCTTGAAAGCAAAGTCAAAATCTCATGCAGCTTTACTCTGTCATTTTCCAAAGACTACGTGGGTCATAAAACCAGACACCAAAATAAACTATGTGTGCAGGTCAATATTAATAACCCAGAAACATTTTGCAAGTTCTGTAAGTGGGAAAGTTTGGTTGATATTGGGATTTGCAGCAAGAACGTGAACATTACATTCGGAATTATAAACCAATATGCATGAGCTATGATGACAATTGGAAAGAAAAACACAGAAAATGTTGAAGACAATTAGAAATAGGATTAGATTGATACTGTTGCGATGATGGATGGGGGGGTGGTGCTCGAGAAGCGCTGAGGAGGATGTGTGTGGCTGCTATTGCAGCTGGATAAAGGGTCAGCAATAGATGGAAGCTAGAGAGAGATTGACAAAGATATCATACACTAAAGGAATGTAAATGGTGGTGATCATGGCTAAGAAGGGTGCTGATAATGGCACATTAAGACATTCAGAATGTGTTAATGGCAGAGCAAAGATAAGAGGTGTGTCCAACGTACCAACCATTCAAGAACAGCTTCTTCCCTGCTGCCAGACTTTTAACGGACCTACTTCGCGTTAAGTTGATCTTTCTCTGCGCCCTAGCTACGACTGTAACATTACATTCTGCACTCTCTTGTTTCCTTCTCCATGAATGGTATGCTTTGTATAGCACGCAAGAAATAATACTTGCTAATATATGTGACAATAAATCAAATCAAGTCAAAATGCAATCTGAAAGAGATAACAGCTGACCTGAGTTGGATGGGGTTGAGGGGGAGAGGAGAGACAGTAGTCAGGAAAAAAGATGGAAAGCAAGATAAAAATGGAGGCACAGGGAACTGAAAAATAAATGAATGGAAGAAATGAAAATAGATTTTAAAAATATATATAAAATAAATTAAAACAGTGACAACTTATGAAAACAGAAAGAATTTTTGAATGGAAAAGCATTTTTAATTGCATTTTCCATGAGCCAACGCTATTTTCTTGTACAGATTGAACTTTTATGGTCACATTTAGAAATTCTAACTCAGTCATCACACAGTTCTGCTTAATACTGACCTTTTAAGCCATTTCATTTCATGGTTTTGTGATAGCTGGTTGTGCATCATGTTTTTGTGCAGTAGAATATAATTTGGTGTTTAACAACCAAGTCCCTCTATTATCAGCGTGGGTGATTAATTGCAATGTTCTTTCATGCATATGGAGTTGATTAATGTCATGATTTTGGCCGAATACCCAAACTTGCAGTCGTCACAATACGATAAAATGTATCAAATAAATTACCTGTAACTCAAAAATGTAAGCAAATACGTTAGCACTATCCACTATTCTATTAATTTGATGAAAATAAGTTGCAAGATGCAAGGAAATGGAATTTTTTATTCCATAATATTCAATTAATTTGTGCTATCAATCACTGAAAAATATAGGCTTGCAGGGTTGGAACTGTTGTCAAGCTATTATTAACACTGAGTTTTCACATGGATATTAGTATGTGGGAACAAAGTTGGAAGGTAATAATTTGCATGAATAATAATGATGCTTCACAAAGCAACTAATGAAGAAATGTCTAAAAAGGATTGTTGCTTTCTGCAGAGTGCAATTGTTGTTAAGTAGATGCATCTCTCTGATACATACTGACTCAAGAACAACTACTTCCCTGCTGCCATCAGACTTTTGAATCAACCTATCTCACACTAAGCTGATCTTTCTCTACATTCTAACTCTCTCCTTTTCTTCTGTATGAAAGGTGTGCTTTGTCTCAATAGTATGCAAGAAAGAATATTTTTCACTGTGTACCAATACACGTGATAGTAATAAATCAAATCAAATACCACAGCAGTAAGCCACTCAAGGTTATAAAATAAGTAGCAACTTAAGTTGAACAGATAAAGAAATAAGAATTCAAATGTAACTGGACATGGCAATGCACTTATCCTCACAGAACGTGGGGAAAGTCGCTGATGCAGTGAAACGTCACTGGGCTAGAATCCATAGGCCTAGGCCAATGAACAACGCCAAGCCTTGAAATTTTGTCACTGTTGGAATTTCAATTCAATTAATATATCTGGAGCATAAGAGTGGCACAGTGGTTAGCACTGCTATGTCACAGCACCCAGGGACCTGAGTTCGATTCCCAACTTAGATAAGTGTGTGTGTGTGTGGAATCTGCATGTTCTCCCTGCTGTCTGCACGGGTTTCCTCTGAGTGCTCCAGATTCCTCCCACAGTTCAGAAGATGAGCAGGTCAGATGAATTGGCCTTGCTAAATTTCCCTTAGTGTCCAAAGACATGTAGGTTAGATAGACTAACCATAGTGAACGTGTGGGGCTAGGGAGATAGGACAGGGGGAGAGGGCCAGGGTAACATACAGAGAGTATGTCAGACTAGATGGAATGAGTGGCCTCATTCCACACTGCAGGGATTCTATGATTTGTATTCTTTTGCAGAAACTAGTTCTCTTCATAACCTGCTTTCATACTCACCTTTGTGTCATTGGCAAATTTAGCAAGCTTACATACTGCTGGCCTCTCCTCTCCACCCCTTCCCCTCCCACGCACATCGCTGCCCTACTGGCCTCCCAATCTCCCCGTGACCCGAACATCATTGGCCTCGTGGCCTTCCTCATCTCCCCTCCCACTTCACACACACAGCACTGGCCTTACAGCTACCTTGAATACAAATAACGCTGTGCTGCCTGCAAACATTCTCCCTTGCTGAGCGAGAGCCTTGAGCATTGAACCACCCATGGACACAGAACTTTGTTGACAGAACCCAATCAGCACATTTGGAGATAGCTCACCCTCTATCGAAGGCAGGTTGCCTCTACATTTCTCTCGAGGAATTTTAACTAATGGGTCCATCACAGTCCAAGCTGACTGCACCTGGACCAGAGCTATATGTAACCTATAATATGGACACACAGCCAGTCACACCCAAAGAAATCTGCCTGAGATTTAGAGAGACAGAGCAGGCCTTCCTGCCAGATTTGTAGAGGAGAGGCACTAAGTGCTATTCCCCACTCAGGGCCATTCCCCAAAAGTTCACACAACAATTACTGCCTGAAGAAGGTCATTTAGTTTCTTGTGACAATGCTCTGCAGACCGAGGTGTCAGGGTCCTGGTATTTTGTTGTGGAGACACAATGACCGACAGTGTCGTTAGTATTCAAGAAGCACATCGGTCTGTGGCCATGGGCTTTGGAGTTATATTGGAGACACTAGTGGCCATGGCTGGGACTCTCTCTTGGATTTTGAGACACGGCAGGCTGTAACTTAGCCCAATCTCAGAGGGATATTGCTGACGGGCTCCAGACTTTGGCTTGCTCTCAGAATACTCTAGCAGAGGGGCTCCAGATTCTTGGCACAGTCTCAGAGGGCCAGAGCTGAGGGATCACAGACCATGGGGCAGATTCATCTGGGCCTCCAGGACTGGCAAAGATAAGTAACATTGCAGCTTCTGGAGCTCAGTCCAACTACCCTAGTGTTCTCCTGAGGCCTCTGGGAGAAGGGAGGGCTCAAGCCTACGCTAGGGCCTTCCATCCAGGAGACTCTGGTATCCCAAGATCTTCCGCTTCCCCCTTTCTCACATGGGACATTTCAAAACCAGCCAGATTAATAAGGTAACACAGAAACATCAGTGACATCCACAAATCAGTTGGAACCTCCAGGTAAAGCACCCACCCCTCCCAAAGGATAGCCGCCAAAGACATTGCAGGCAATGGGCACAGATCACAGTTGGTTCCCTCTAACTCCAATCAGCATCCTGGGGACACACCAAAGAAGCACCCAAGATTAGAGGGCATGGGTAAAGATCACCAGTCATCAGAGTTGTTTTAGGAAATGTTAAGAGCACAATAAACTGTTATTTGCACCTAACACTGTGACTAATCTCTGACTGCATGCAGAGCTGAGGGCTCCCTAATCGAGGAACAGATCACAGTGCTGCACGATGCCAGCCCCTCGCGCATATGTTTTACATTGCATCCCTACTTTTCCAACCACACACCAGACCCTTAAATACGACCCTCTCCACCCCCATTTCCCTACATACTTGTGTTCCCAACCCTTACTGACGTATAGGCCCAGTGTGCAGAGAAAAGGTCGGAGCCAGACTGAGTGGCACCAGGGGTAGGATCTCAGTGCGCACAACAGCAAGTCGTCATCATTCTCCAGCCTTCATCAGTGCCAGCCCAGGCTCTTTAACTGGGTGGATGTTTTTCGTGGTCAACTGACAGACAGAGTGGACATTGTGCGGAGTGCAGCAATGATAAATGTAGGAGGCACATTTAGGGTCATACTGGAGGGCACTCCCAGAGCAGTCCTGGCAATGGAATCTCATCTTCAGCAGGCCTATACAGTGCTCTACTACGGACTGGATGGCAGTGAAGGTCTCTGCCTCGGTCTCAGGCCTCTGCACAGGCATCATCAGCTATGACCTCAGCAGGTAGCTCTTGTCTTCCATGAGCTGTCTCGACGGCTTGGTCTGCCCTTCAAAGAGCCCAGGGATATCCCACTGCCTCAGCACAGCGCTTGGACACTCATGGACACTCTCTGCAGGGTGTGCACAGACCTGCATGATGATCATTCAGTGGTGACAGACAATTTGAACATTGAGTAAGTGGAACCCCTTTCTGTTAATGAATGTTTGCTCCTCACCTTGCAGAGACCTCTGGGCAATGCCGGGATACCCAATCCACTGCCCCCTGGACATGGGGTATCCCAGCAATGGTGGCGAAGTTTGCAGCCTGGGCTTCCTGCCAACATCAAGGTGTACATATTGACCTGCATGAGTGGCCAAGGCATCTGTCACCTGGTGAAACACATCTGTGGACAGAGGCTTGAGAGATTCTGCACAGGTCGCCACTGGGTGCCTGAAATGAACCTGGTGCGTAGAAATTCAGCTGGCAGGTGTCCAAGCGCCTCACTCAGGTGCTGGACCATATTCTTGAAAAGGGGCAATGGCACATAACCTCCGACTGCCCCCGAAAGATGTTCTGGTTCGGTATGTTCTGCCCTCGGCATCCTCCTGCTTCTGGCCATCCTTTCAGGAGACTGCTCTCCCACCTTTTGCACATCAGCGTTCCTGCCCTCCACCCTGAGGGCCTGCCACTGGCTGCTCCTGCAGTGGCACGCCAACACCCTCCACCTCCTAAGCTACCGCCATGATGGCCATTCTAATTTTATAAGCCCAAGATCCATTCTGCATGGTGGAATTTACAGAGAGAGACTGATAGATACCATAGCATTGCCTGTATCTACCCCAGAACTCCCATCCCACTTGTTGATGCTAGCAACACTTCACGATCTGGGGTGCCATGTATCAGCTAATTAGGTTGCCTGCCATTGGCATTGTGAACACTGTAAGAAGGGAAAGCATGCAGGTTGGTGTGCAGGTGCAGTCATTGCAATCCCTTGAGCCATTGCCATGAGTGCAACTACAGCATTCCCTTCCCGGCATGTGTTGCAGGTCAGGGACGACTCCTAATTACCACAAGATGGATTCCTATTCACTGCAGAGTACGTGTAGTAAGGGTGTCTGTGTTAATCTGAGCTGTCCTGCTTAGAGTTATCAGCTGCCTGAAATGATTAGCCTTCAAGCAGCACATAGTGCACCCTCCCCCATCCCAAAACCACAGCACTCAGTCTGGTCCCTTATTACACCCCATACAGAGAGAACAAAGGAATAGCCCAGTGGATGCCAACAGCAGCCTAATCAGTACTTGGTAAAGGACCCCACCCCACCAGGACTACAAGGAACATCTCTGGGCCTGGGGACAGTGCTTCCAGCTCTCCAGGAACATCCCCACAGCAAACAAAACATTTCCAGGCCCTGCCTTCATCCTCCCCTGCATTCTGGGGGCTGCAGCTCCATAAGACTCATCTCTTTACTCCTGTCCAACGCTGCCACGTTAGCTTCTATTTCTATACAGCAGTTGTAAAGCCCAACAGTGCGACGTCACACAAGAGGGGAGAAAATGCTCGGGGGGCACAGATTCTAACTGAAGACTTGCTAATTATATTTAAAGATATATAAACACATACTCATCTCCTTTACGTTCATTTTCAGTGTGGATTCATTCATGTCAAAAAACTTAGCCTGGGAGACGCGCGTGGGGCCAGAAATTAGCGTGAATCCCAAAAATTGGATTACATTCAAATCTCCGGTCTGCTGCGCTAATTGTTTAGTGCAGTGGGATGAAAGAATCACTCCCAATGAATATTTTTAAAACTTAGATAGAATCTTGACTGACAAGGGAATGAAACGATAAGGGGATGGACAGGAAGGTGGAGGCTACAATCAGATCAGCCATGATTGTTGCAAATGATGACTCCTTTACCCTTGCTTTTAATTTGTACGTTCACAAGTTTGTATGCCACTCAATTCAAGGGTATTGATGGGCAAAAAATGCTGGCTTCATCAATAGTGCCCAAGAATAAGAGAAAAATTCCTGCAAAAAACTAATGATACAGAAATCGATCAAATACCATGAGGAGAAAGCACTGCAAAGCAAATAGTCATGATTTTTCTTTTTCTAATTATTTCTACAATTTTGATGCTTTTTTTATTTTAAATATCTATTTTCCTCACTGCATCGATTAATGAGTACAACACAAGAATACTGGAATTTGAATCTTAGATATGTATACCATATTTTTATCAATTATCCACTGTGATATATCATACATTTGCATCTATGGTACTCTATATTGTAAGCTCCAAGTCTTAACTACGCTGTTAATTTTCCTCAAAGAGAAAAGTGAAGTACAAATGCAAGAATTAAGTATCATTGGTTGCTCTTGTGCTCCGCTGTGTGGCTAGATATAAAGCACAAGTAGAGATTTAGCACCTTTTTATTTTAGTCTTTCACTAAATACAAACCTCAAAATGCATAAATATCTGAAAATAAGATTTTAAACATTTACCAGTTACAAAATGTATTTTTAAGAAAAATATTTGAAATGCCTACAATCAGTACAAATAACAATAAAAGGTCATACCAAAAGATTATTGCTTCTCCTTTCCAATGGTGACAAACTTACTGTGTGCTTCACCATTTTGTTTTTATTAAACATCAAACTGTGGTTAGTTATCTTTTAGCATTTCATATTTTTATGGGAGTTCAAACAAAAGGGCACTGCAGTAATTCTTACCAGGTTTTCTTCCAAATATTTTTCTTACCAGATATTTTCTTAAAAATGCTTTGATGAAATTCTGCACAAAAGGCTAATGTACTGATGGGAAAGAATGAATACCCATTTGGGAAATTATGTCTGGGGACATTTCTGTATTGATTGGCATATCTCAAGGCCAGGAGACAGAATGATACCTTTTCTAATTCATACAAATGATCTCAATTTACAAACACAATGATTACATTTGCACAATTCTAAACTTAGGAGGGTCAGTGAAAATGGAAAAGCTAATGCAGGAATTTTATAAGTACAAGTGGGTTAAAAGTGGTTAAGAGGACAGGACAACAACACATGAAATTTAATGCAGACAAATATAAAGTGCTATATTTAGGAACAAAAAAATAGACAGCAGTTGTACTTTCTGAATGGTTTTCAGTGCATTGCAGAAGAAAATGGAAAGAAACCTAAAAATTCGGACAGACTCAAATCTTCAACATGTCCAATGTAATCAACAAAGCAAACACCACATTACATAACAAGCTAGTATGGGAATAGTGATCACACAGTATAGTATTCTAAACAACAGCATGCAGCAGACACTGTTCTATTGAGTTTTGACAGAGAGAGTGGAATCATAAGAATCATAATCATTGAATCTACAATGTAGAAGGAGCCTGCACCAACAATAATCCCACCAAGGATCTATCCCATCCCCGTAACCCCACATTTATCCTCGTAATCCCCATAACACTAAGGGGCAATTTATCATGGCCAATCAGCCTAAACCGCACATCTTTGGAGTGTAGGAGGAAACTGGAGCACCCAAAGGAAACCCACCCAGACATGGGGAGAACGTGCAAACTCCACACTGACAGTCACCCGAGGCCAGCATCGAAACTGGGTCGCTGATGTTATGAGGCAGCAATGCTAACCACTGTGCCATGTGGCCTGTCATGGGAGGGCTCAAGTAATCCTTTCCAATTCACCTGGAGATAGCACATTATTTTTCCTCTTCCTTCTTCCTTGTGACCCACCAGCCCCTCCCCATTGCTGCAGTAAATCAGCAGGAAAGGAGGACAAAAGCTAAAATTCAAACTATCCCCTTGGGGTTAACACAGTAAGAAGTCTCACAACACCAGGTTTAAGTCCAATCAGTTTATTTGATAGTAATCCCACAAACTTTCAGAAACAGTGTTCCTTTGTCAGGAAGGTTCCACACACCTGACGAAGGAACACCGTTTCCGAAAGCTTGTGGGATTACTATCAAATAAACTGGCTAGACTTAAATCTGGTGTTGTGAGACTTCTTACTGTGTTTACCCTAGTCCAACACTGGCATCTTTACATCCTTGGAACCCAAGGCAGAAAAGAAGTGGAAGCTTGTGGTTTTGCAGTGCTTCAGAAGGATACCAGGGTAATAATATCTTAGGTGCTCATTCATTACATCTGGTATGAGGAGTATACCCTCAACCTCATCACATCCCACAACAAAAAGCAGAGTAGCTCTCCACAAGTTCCATAAACTTACTCATGGGTTATGAAGTAATTTATTTGGGGATGCTGCTTCAGTCATGCCAATTTCTCCTGCAACGACTCTGGTTAAGTAGGAGTCTAGCAGATAAGAAATGTCTGCCACATTTCACAGGAGAGTTTATGTAAGAAATGTGGTGGTATCAGTCTTTTATAGTTGAAGAAGAAATTTTAGGCTTGTGCATCCAAAGATTTACATTTAGGGAAAATGGATAGTGACACTGTTACGTTGCGAAGCAAGAGAAGAAATAGCAGAAGTTCTGGCCATCATCTTCGAATCCTCTCTGACTACGAGTATAGTCAGTAAGAATCTGGCAAGACCAATTTTAAATCCAAGCGATTTATTTGATAGTAAATCTGCGAGCTTTCGACTTTTTCTTCTTCATCAGGCAAATGCAGTGTTCTGGTCTACAATAGCACACATATCAGCACAGACAGTCACAGATTACTGATTAGAATGCGAATCCACAGCAACCTCTGCAAGACGTGCCGGATCACAGACATGGACGACATCATCAAACGTGTGAATACCATTCACCAGGTACATGGTACGTACTCTTGCAATTCGACCAACGTTGTCTACCTAATACGTTGCAAGAAAGGATGTCCCAAAACATGGTACATTGGGGAGACCATGCAGACACTACGACAGCAGATGAATGAACATCGCTCAACAATCACCAGGCAAAATAGTTCCCTTCCTGTGGGCGAACACTTCAGCAGTCATGGGCATTCGACCTCCAACCTTCGGGTAAATGTTCTTCAAGGGGGCCTTCACGACACACGACAGTGCAGAGTCGCTGAGCAAAAACTGATAGCCAAGTTCCGCACACATGAGGACAGTCTAAACAGGGATCTTGGCTTCATGTCACACTATCTGTAACCCCCGTGGCTTGCCTGGGTTAGCAAAAAATCTCACTTACTGTGTTGTCTGGAAAAAATACACATTTCTCTAACCAATGCTCAGGGTTCCCTTCACACACATTGTTAGCACTTTAACACTTGAATAGCAGGTTAGGTGTAAGGATTCGCATTCTAATCAGCAATCTGTGACTGTCTGTGCTGATATGTGTGCTATTGCAGACCAGAACACTGCATTCGCCTGACAAAGACGAAAAAGTCGAAAGCTCGCAGATTTACTATCAAATAAATTGGTTGGATTTAAAATGGTGTTGCCAGATTCTTACTGAGTTTACCCCAGTCCACCGCTAGTATCTCTACATTACGAGTACTGTGCCAGAAGACTGTTAATGTTGTGCCATTGTTTAAAAAGGGAGAAAGGGATAAACTGAGCAATTACAACAGAGTCAGTCTAAACTTCTGTGGCAGGAAAATTAATGGAATTTTTGTGTGGCAAGGGTGGATGTTAATTTAAACAGTAATAGATTAATCTAAAACAGTGAGCATGGACCTGCAAGGGAAGATCATGTCTGACTAAAATGATTGAACTTTTTGAGAGGTTAAAAAGGGAGGGCCAATGAGGGCAGTATATTTGAGATAGTTTATATGGACAGCAGCCAATGCAATCAAGGATCGAATGCACCCTAGATGTTTTCTCTTCCATCTTCTTCCAGAGGGAAAAAGATACAATAGTCTGAGAACACGTATTGGCTCAATATTAACTTTTTCCCTTTTTGTCAGACTTTTGAATGGACCAAACTGTGTAGAGTTTTGGTCTCCTTACTTGAGAAAGGATACACTGGCATGGAAAAGGTGCAGAACAGATTCACTAGGTTGATGCCGAAATTGGCTTATGAGGAGAGACTGAGTAGACTGGGGCTTTACTCATCGGAATTCAGAAGAATTCAAATAAAATTATGAAAGGAATAGACAAGGTAGAAGCAGGGGAGTTGTTTTCACTGGCGGATGAAACTAGAACTAGGGGACATAGCCTTAAAATAAGGGGAAGGAGATTTAGGATTGAGTTGAGGAGGAACTTCTTCACACAAAGGGTTGCGAATCTGTGGAATTCTCTGTCCAGTGAAGCAGTTCGAGCTACCTCATTGAAAGTTTTGAAGAAAAGGATAGATAAATTTTTGAATAGTAAAGGAGTTAAAGGTGAGCAGGCAGGTAAATGGACCTGAGTTCCCAAAGAGATCAGCCACGATCTTATTGAATGGTGGAGCAGGCACGAGGGGCCAGATGGACAAACTCCTGCTCCGAGTTCTTACATACCATATATTAAACTGATCTTTCTCTACACCCTAGCTGTAGCTGCAACACTATAGTCTACACCCTCCCCTTTCCTTTTCCCCAATGTACTCTATGAATGGTAAGTTTTGTCTGTATAGCACACAAGAAACAATACTTTTCATTGTACGCAATACAAGTGATAATAATAAATCAAATCAAATGGACTTTAGCAAGAATTTTGATGAAGTCTCAAGATGGAATGGTCAATAAAGCAAAAGCCCATAGAATCTAAGGAAAAGTGGCATATTGGACCCAAAATTGGTTCAGAGGCAGGAACAAAGGTAATAGTTAATGAGTGTTTCTGTGATCAGAAGGCAATTTGCAGCAGAGTTTCACAGGGCTCAGTAATAAGTCCATTGTCTTTTGTGGTATGTATCAAAGATTTGCACTTGAATGTAGGGGCTATGCTTATGAAGTTTGCAGATTATACAAAAATTAGACATATGACTGATAATGAAGAAGAAAGCTGTAAACTGCAGGTCCCTTCCTTATCAATGCACTAGCCAGGTGGATGTAACAATGAAAAATTGAGTTAAATCAGAAGTGTCATGTAATGCACTTGAGGAAGGCTAACAAGGTAAATGGTAGCATACTGAAAAATGAAAAGGAAAATATGAATCTTGGAGTGTACATATACAGATCCCTGAACGTAGGTGGACAGGGAAATAAAGTGGTCAAGAAGGCATGTGGGATACTTCTATTGCCTGAGGCATAGGATAAAATCAATGGGAAGTTATATTGAAACTGTATAAAACACTAGTTAAGTTCATCTTGCATACTGTATGCAATTTTGATCACTGCACTTTCAGAAAGAAACGATTGAGCAGGAGAGGGTACAGAAGAGATTCATGAAGATGTTGCCTAGAATGAGAATTTTTGTCATGAGAAACTATTGGAATAGTTAGGGATTGTTTTCTTTGCAATGGAAGAAGCTACAGAGATATAATTGATATCAACATTTATGGGGAGTCCAGATAGTAGACTGAAATGCTTGATGGGCCTATAGCAGGAGGCATAAATTTAGGGTAGGAGGCTGGAGGTTTAGATTTGAGGGAAATAATTTCATCCACAGTCTGTTAGGGATCTGCAACCCACTGCGTGAAAGGGTGGTAAAGACAGAAAATCTCATAATATTGAAAAAGTACTTGAATATACGACTTGAAGTGCCGTAACTTACATGACTACAGACTAAGAGTTGAAAACTGAAGTTAGGCAGGATGGCTTCTTGTTAGCTGATGCAGACATGATGAGCCGAATGATCTCCATCCGTGCTCTGAATTACTATCATTCTACAATTCAGTGATCCCAACATCCCTGCCCGTCCCCACATAGCCAGAGTACACAGTGAAGAGCAAATTAAACAACTGTTACAGGGTGAAGCGTACCAGGTATTCAAGAAAAAGGGAGATTGGCAGGATTATTTTGTCTGACCTGGACAAGTGACTGCACTATTCCGCAGCTCAGAGAACGAGAGCTGTCACTGACAGTGGAACCTGAGCCTAGGTGGCACGAACAGGCATATTTTCTGCCATAGATACCCAGCAACCTGCGATTCCAGATCTCAATTTTATGAGGGATTGTTTGCAGGCCAGACTGTGAGATTGTGGCATCTTCTTTTCTGTTTGTGTGCCATGCCCTGGTCCCTTCCTTAGCTGTTAGTGCCAACTGGTCCTGAAAGATACTGTTTAAAACTGGCACTAAAAACATTCAGGAGATATGCAGCTAAGCCAATTGGCAAATAATTAAGTCAAACACTACTTCTATATTTCTCTGCTGCACCTTCACATATTCTTGCAATATTAAGCCAAAACAGGCTGTTTAAAAACTGCACTCTTAATTTTGCACACCCTGGCAAACTGCACATATTTCATATACAAGTTTAATGCAAGTTATTATTCCAATTCACACACAAATGAGATCAAAGCAGAAAATACTCAGTGGGTCTGATGGCATTCAACATGTGATGAAAGGACACAGATCTGGAATGCTGATGAGAACTTTCTGGGCCCATTGGTGATGGGGCAACTAGAAGGTTAGCAAAATGGCTGGCAGCTCAATTGAGCCATTTAATTGGCCAATTAGGGGCTACATCCTGCTCCATTAGCATTTTGCCAATGTTGAGAGGGTCCAACTCCACAGAGACGCTCTCACCTACCAGAAAGCTCCAGTGCAGGATGGGTAACCCTCTTTTTTTTGGGAATGTCATAGTCCACAGAAGGTGACAGGCAGCAATGGCCAACCATGCAGCAATGTCTGCCCTCAGTGATCAGCCTTCCTCACTGGAGTCCGCCTACTTGATCCCAGTACCTTCAGGTTCTAATTACCAATGGTGTGCTCTTAACTCTCGGAACACAATCTTACCAATAGTCACTGTTACCAATTCTTGCACTCTTCCAACAAGGGTGCAAGACCTTTTTTATGGTGTAAAAATTCAGTGGACTGAAACCATCCCGCTCCACCCACTCCCTCTCTCCACATCCCCAAGGGTGTTAGAGGTCTCTACTTTTTCTTCCCAATTGCTGGACCACAACATAAACTGTGCCTAGAGAATGTGCCAGAAAAATCAGACCAGCTTCTAGCTGGCATTGCTCATGGGTCACATCACTGAATGCTTAAACTTAAAAACAATTAGTAAAGGAACCATTCTTTTTAATGAAATGGGTGTCTTCTACTGGAAGTCTTAACACCAGTACTGGAACCCAGTCCAGCACTGAGGGAATTTTAGCACGGCCAACGCACCTAACCAGCATATCTTGAGCATTCCTTCGAAGTTATTACACTAATTCCTGACACAGCCCAAACACTACTTTATGCAGCAGCACAGTCTTATTATGTGACTCTTCATTGATGCCATGAGAAAATAATGAAAAATGTATTAGAGGGCAGGATGATTTGATTTTGATTTATTATCGTCATATATTAGTATATATGGAATGTATTGTATCTTGCATGCTATACAAAGCACACCGTTCATAGAGAAGGAACGAGTGCAGAATGTAATGTTACAGCCATAGCTAGGGTGTGGAGAGAGGTGAGTTTAGTCAGGATGCTGTAGTCAGTCAGTACCTTGTTCAGGCTGGAGAGAGTGGCCAGGAAGCCCCAGTTGCTGGAGTGCAGCAGGCGGCGCGCCCTGTCCTGCTGGGACGGCTCGGGGAGCAGCTGCTGCTCGGGAGCCCTGGCGGCCAGCCCTTCCCTCCGGTACGAGAACATCCTAGAGGGGAAGCTGAGGACCTCCTTGGGACCGGGCAGTTCGGCATCCTCCTGCTGCTGCTGCTGTTGCTGCTGGTGGGCGGCGGCCGGGTAGGGGCCCGCCTTCCAGATGCTGCTGCTACTCTCGAACAGGCGGTTGGACAGCACGTCCACCCCCTCGCCTTCCTCCTCCTCCTCCTCGGCGGATACCGGCTCCTCCTGGTTGGTGACCGCCCAGGACACCGAGTTGACGATCACGTAGCCGCGGCCGCGCTGCGCCAGCCAGGCGAGCACAGAAAGTGAGAGGAGGGAGAGGACAGCCATGGTTCTGAATCCCTCCAGTAAGGGGATCTCCTCACTCACTCACTTCACTCACTCACCAGTCAGCCTGGATGTAAACAGACTCTACAAAAACACCACAACCCTACATAGCATTTCAAAGCAGCACCATCTGCCGGCAAGGGCCAAGCTTCTTCCACTCTTCATCAGCCCCTCCTCATCTTCCAAAGTAGCTTGTAAATTTAATGAGGCGGTTTGTCATCGTGGAAATTTGACCCCTTTTGCTCCTGCGTTTACTTTTCTTTCTCTCCCTCCCCGTCATCAAAATTGCCCACCTTGTCGTTAAAAATATTGCGCACTTCTGCCAAGAAACCCTTCTGAGAACAAGTTACCTCTAATATACACTGAACGTTTGATTACAACGAAAGGAAGACGCATTGGGAATATTTTCAAGGTCAGGTTTTGACACCACCACCACTCCCCGAAAAAATATCAGAGTTTAGCTTCCTTCTCAGTATTACCTGAGGGAAAGAACAGGCCTGGGGTCATTTGAAATGTACATCAGCCAGAGTCTGTTCGGAAACTTGTATTGATTGAATATAAGTATGTTCAAGGTCTTTCCAATAAAGGCACTTTGCAAGATCTGATGTCTCTTCTCCCTCCACTCCAGGAGTGAATGATTATACTAAGGCACAGGGTAGAGGTCTGTATGTCTGGTTCTCAAACACTTCTTGGAGAACCATATTTCAAATGGATGATTAATCATTGACTCACTTCCCTCCACTGTCTAAATTAGAACATATATGAAAGTGCTGAACTTTAAAAAGCAGGTATTCACCTACAATTTTATATTTCATGAGATGTAAGTATCACTGCCTTGGCCAGCATTTTTGCTCAATTTTGGTTCAAGTATGCAAATCTTTGCGTGGCTCTCAATGTCAGAATACACAACTCCTCCTGGGTAAGAAAGCCATCCTATTTGGCTCTGTGCAACTGCATTCAGCTCCCAATTCTCACCATGGATTGAGCATCCCTGCAGTCACCCAAGTCAGCAAACCTTGCTTGGTAAGCACTTTCATGTTTTGTGGACTTTTAGAGTCCAATTTGAGGACCAATGTTGCATGTGCCTCTCAAAAATATGGACACATTCTCATACGCTCACCTATACTAATACATGTACACTAATCTTTTCTCACAGACACTAGCTATTTGTACTATCAACAATGTTTAAATTACTGTGTTCAATTAACTCTGAACACTTTCGTTAGCTCCAAAGATTATTTTAAAAACTTGCTATTTTACAGAAAATGGTTTCTTCTCATGTGGCCTTCCATCCGCCAGTAAACAATCCAAGTTTTCTGATTTAGTCTAGGGCTGATTAGCTTTCAATTTCCCCACATGAAAGTTTAAATTTTAGAACATAGAACATTACAACGCAGTACAAGCCCTTCGGCTCTCAATGTTGCGCCAATCTGTGAAACCAATCTAAAGCCCATCTAACCTACACTATTTCAATATCATCCAATAATGATTTAAATGCCCTTAATGTTAGCGAATCCACTACTGTTGCAGGCAGGGCCTTCTATGCTCTTTCTACTCTCTGAGTAAAGAACCTACCTCTGACATCTGTCCTATATTTATCACCCCTCACTTTAAAGTTATATCCCCTTGTGCTAGCCATCTCCATCTGAGGAAAAAAGTTCACACTGTCTATCCTATCAATCCTCTGATCATCTTATATGCCTCTATTAAGTCACCTCTTAATTTCTGTCTAACGAAAATGGCCTCAAGTCTCTCAGCCTTTCCTCATAAGATCTTCCCACCACACCAGGCAACATCCTGGTAAATCTCCTCTGCACCCTCTCCAATGCTTCATTATCCTTTCTATAATGTGGCGTCCAGAACTGTATGCAATACTCCAAGTGAGGCTGCACCAGAGATTTATACAGCTGCAACATGATCTCAGGGCTCCTAAACTCAATCCTTTTACCAATAAAAGTTAACATACCATACGCCTTCTTAACAACCCTATGAATCTAGGTGTCAACTTTCAGTGGTCTATGCACATGGACACCGAAATCTCCCTGCTCAACCACTCTACCAAGTAACTTACCATTAGCCCAATACTCTGTATTCCTGTTACTCCTTCCAAAGTGAATCATTTCACACTTTTCCACATTAAACTCAATTTGCTATTCTCAGCCCAGCTCTGCAGCTTATCTATGTCCTTCTGTCACCTGCAACATCCTTCCACACTGTCCACAACTCCACTGACTTTAGTGTCATCCACAAATTTACTTATCTCTCGCCCTCATCCAAGTTATTTATAAAAATGACAAAACAGCAGTGGCTCTTGCAGTAGACCACCAGTAACTGAACTCCAGAATGAACATTTCCCATCAACATTTCCCATTTGCAGCTACCCAATTTCTGATCCAAACTACTAAATCACCCTCAATCCCATACCTCCATATCTTCTGCAATAGCTTACAATGGGGAATCTTATCAAACAGTTCACCTTATTAACTGCTTTACTCTCATCCACCTCTTTGGTCATCTTCTCAAAGAATCAATAAGGTTTGTAAGGGACGACCTACCCTTCACAAAACTGTGCTGACTATCCCTAATTAAATTATTTGTTTCTAGATTATTATAAATCCTCTTATAATCCTTTCCAAAACATTGCCCACAACAGAAGTAAGGCTCACTGGTCTATTTTGAGAGATGCTCCGAAGAGCTTCTTATCCGAGTTTTATTGTCGCTCGTCGACATGTGACCGGAATCAGAGTGACTTCCATCAGATGTTACCACAGCCCTAAGGCATTGGCGGAAACGGGAAATTGATCTTGAAATGATGCGGCCACAACCACCATAATTGCAGGCAAGCGGATTGAATCATACCAATGGGAGTGCCTGTCGTGCAAGTTAGTTTTCGCTCATCTGCATCGAGCCACTTACCCGTATGTCATCATTTGATACAAAATGATTTTTATTAAATAGGAGACACAATTGCGCAACGAACAAACAACATTGCCGAAAACGCGACTGTGGCATGAAACTCTCTCCTAACTCTTTGGACTCCACGCACAACTTCCCACTGCTATCTTTGACTGGCCCTAATCTTACCCTAGTCATTCTTTTATTCCTGACATACCTATAGAAAGCTTTAGGGTTTTCCTTGATCCTACCTGCCAAAGACTTCTCATGTCCCCTCCTGGCTCTTCTTAGCTCTCTCTTTAGGTCCTTCCTTGCTAACTTGTAACTCTCAAATGTCCTAACTAAGTCTTCATATCTCAACTTGACATAAGTCTCCTTCTTCCTCTTCACAAGCTATTCAACTTCTTTAGTAAACCACAGTTGCCTCACTCGATCACTTTCTCCCTGCCTGACAAGTACATACTTACCAAGGACATGCAGTAGCTGTTCCTTGAACAAGCTCCATATTTCAGTTGGACCCATCCCCTGCAGTTTCCATATCCTATGCATCCTAAATCTTGCCTAATTGCATCATAATTTCCTTTCCCCCAGTTACAACACTTGCCCTGTGATATGTACCTATCCCTCTCCATCGCTAATGTAAATATAACCGAATTGTGGTCAGTATTATCGAAGTATTCACCTACTTCCAAATCTAACACCTGTGTTGGTTCATCACCCAGTACCAAATCCAATGTGGCCTCGCCTCTTGTTGGCTTATCTATATACTGTGACAGGAAACCTTCCTGCACACATCGGACAAAAACTGACCCATCTAAATTACTTGAACTATATCTTTTCCAGTCAATATTTGTCAAGTTAAAATCCCCCGTAACAACTACATTGTTACTTTCACTCTTATCTAGAATCATCTTTGCAATCCTTTCCTTCACATCTCTGGAATTTTTCAGAGGTCTATAGAAAACTCCCAACAGGGTGACTTCTCCTTTCCTGTTTTTAACCTCAGCCCATACTATCTCAGTAGATGAGTCCTCATCAAATGTCCTTTATGCCACTGTAATACTGTCCCTGACCAACAATGCCTCACCTCCCCCTCTTTTACCACCTTCCCTGATCCTACTGAAAGATCTAAATCCCAGAACCTGCAACAACCATTCCTGTTCCTGTTCTATTCATGTCTCCAAAATGGCTACAACACCTAAGTCCCAGGCACCAACCCACTCTCCAAGTTCACCCACCTAATTCCGGATGCTCCCGGTGTTGAAGTAGACACACCTCAAACCACATTCCTACCTGCCGGTACATTCCTTTGACCTTGAAACCTTACTCATGACCTCACCACTCTCAACCTCCTGTATACTGGAGCTACAATTCAGGTTCCCCTGCCGAATTAGTTTAAATCCTCCCGAAGAACATTAGCAAATTTCCCCCCCCAGAATATTGGTACCCCTTAGGTTCAGGTATAGACCATCCCATTTGTAGAGATCTCACCTATTCCAAAATGACCCCCAATTATCCAGGTATCTGAAACCCTTCTTTCTGTACCATCCCTGTAGCCAACTGTTCTCTTTCCCTATTCCTTTCCTTGCTGGCATGTGGCACAGGTATCAAACCAGAGATAGTAATTCCGTCTGTTCTAGCTCTAAGCTTCCACCCTAACTCCCTGAATTTCTGCCTTACATCCCCATCCCTTTCCCACAACTTGAGGCTGATCCCCCTCCCGAAAATACGATCCGAGATATCACAGACCCCAGCACCTGGGAGGCAACACACCAACCGTGATTCTCTCTCCTCCCACAGAATTTCCTATCTGTCCCCCTAACTGTGGATTGCCCAATTACTAATGCTTTACTCCTCTCCCCGCTTCCTTTCTGAGCAACAGGGGCAGACTCTGTGCCAGAGACCTGTACCCCTTGGCTTACTCTCCAACAGTATCCAAAATGGTATACTTATTAGACAGAGAAATGGCCACAGGGGTTCGCTGAACTGACTGCTTCTTACCCCTTCTAACAGTCACCCAAGTACCCTCATTTCTAGTAATAAACTACCTCTCTGTAGCTTTTTTCTATAACTGTCTCTGCCTCCTGAATGATCCTGAGTTCATCAATTCCAGCTCCAGTTCCCTAACACAGACTTCAAGGAGCTGGAATTGGGTGCACTTTACGCAGGTGTACTCAGCTGGGACACTAATGGTTTTCCTCATCTCACTTATCCTTAGGAGAAACATTGCACTGCCTGCACTGCCATCCCTACTAACTTCCCTTACTAAGAAGTGGAAGAGAAAAAGAAAAAAGCTTGCCTGCTCTCACACGAGGTCTTTTTTTTTAGGTTAGAGGAGAGGGGAGGGTGGGAGACTGTACACATGTAATGTCTCAGGTTTCCTCCCCATTCAAATGTATTGGGCAAAAACAAAAAAACCTTCCCAGGTCTCCCTAGGGCCTACTTCTGGTTCTCAAAAGAAACTCCAAAAAAAAAGTAAATTAAGAATCAACACTCTTTTATTGAGTTTTTTATTACTTGGTGTCATTTGTACTGTACTAGGAGATATGGTAGTAGAGATGTCCAGCAGTACATTTATTCCTTTCCAAAACATGTTCTGGGGTAAATGAATCTCACTTGACCAAATGATAGTAGAGTTGTGTCCTCGCTTAAGCTTAAAGGAGAAATGGTGTTTGATACTTCACTATTGATGTTTGTACTGGCGTTATACTAGCAAAGCCACATTTGTTGCTCCTCCCCTAGTTATCACAGAATCGTGATTACTACAGTGTAGAAAAGGCCCTTTGGCTTATCGTGTCAGCACTGATGCATGAAATCTCTGACTTGCCCATCTAATCCCACTTGCCAACACTTGGCCCATAGCCTTGAATGTTATGGGGTGCCGAGTACTCATCCAGGTACATTTTAAAGGATGTGAGACATCCTGTCTCCACTGCCCTCCCAGGCAATGCATTCCAAACCATCTTTTGGGTAAAATTTGTAACTGACCCTTCAACTAAGGGGAACAATGTTTCCCTATCCACCCTCTTTGAACACTCTATCAGGTTGTCCTTCAGTCTTTTCTGCTCCAGAGAAAACAACCCAAGCCTATTCAACCTGTCATAATTTAAATGTTCCATTTCAGGCAACATCTGGTGAATCTCCTCTGCTCTTCTTCCAGTACAATCACATCCTTCTGATAATGTAGCAACCAGAACTGCAGACAGTACTCCAGCTGTGCTGTAGCCTCACCAAAATTCTACACAACTCCATTATGACCTCTCTGCTTTTGTAATCTATACCCTAACTGATAAAGGCAAGTGTGCCATATGCCTTTGTCACCATCCTATTAACCTGCTTTCCACCTTTAGAGATTTATGGATAAACATGCCAAAATCCCTTTGTTCTTCAGAGTGTCCCAATGTCAGATCTTTCATAGGATATTTACTTGTCAAATTACTTCTTCCAAAATGTATCACTTCATACTTTCACGTTTAAATTCCATCTGCCATTTATCCGCCCATTTGACCATTTCCCCTATATCTTCTTGTAATGTAAGACACTCAACATTATGGCACAGCGGTTGGCACTGCTGCCTCAGTGCCAGGGACTTGGGTTCAATTCCAGCCTTGGGTCACTATGTGGAGTTTGCACATTCTTCCAATGTTGGCATGGGTTTCTTCTGAGTGCTCTGGTTTTACCCCACAGTCCAAAGATGTGCAGGTTAGGTTAAATTGACCCTCGTGTCAAGGGATTAACAAGGTAAATATGTGGGGTTACAGACACAGGGTCTGGGTGGGATTGTGGTCAGTTCAGACTTGGGGCCAAATGGCCTCCTTCTGCATTGTAGGAATTCTATGAATCCGAAAAATGTGCTGGTTTGATGCATTGGGTGTGCTAAATTCTTCTTCAGAATGAACTGGCATTGGAACTAGGGAATTTTCACTGTAATTTCATTGTAGTGCACAAACCTATTTGTGATAATAATAAATAAAAATTTCCCTTGCTCTATGTTCTAAACCTCTCAAATTTACACATTTATCTAAGACCTCTCATTCTACCTCTATTGCTAGAATCTGCCTTCATTTACCCTGTACAATCTTTTTATACTTTAAATGTTACCACTTTAGCCTATAAATTATTATTGCAGTAAAAAAGCCAGAATTTTTAAAGTGTATTTGCATTTTCTCTTACCAGGCAGCATTTTAGTAAACCTGTATTTTTGTAACTTCTCTGAAGCCTCAATATCATTCCTTTAGTTCACCGTTATTTACTGTAACTGAGAAGTTAAGATTTTATATAGGTTTAAGGCTAGTGTGTGACCTGGTTCAAGTTCCGCATTTGCAGTTGACAGAATAGGTTCCAGCTGTGACAATGTAATCTAAATGGAATATTACAATGAGCAAGCATTTATGGTTACTGGCAGAGGGAAGAGTGTGAAGGTAAAGTCTTGCGATAACTATGATCAGTGTGAAAACACATAGTAACTAGTTGATTTGTTCCAGCTGAAAAGCATTTTGAAAGAAAACAGTTTTCTTTTCCCTCTCTTCTACTGAAGGTGGTAATTCTTGTTGGGTATGGTATTTCACACAAGTATCCAATCTTCATTTACTGTAAGTATTAGTAAACCATAAAGAACTTCAAATCTGGCTCAAACATGCTTTTACCTAACATACACAGTTGAATATGCACATTTTTCAGGAACTGGAATGGTGACATTTTTTTCTCCCCAAGCCAAGCTTCAGCTTTAATACTAGTTCCCACTGGATAGAATTGGCTAATTCAACACAGATTAGTAATCATATTTTTTTTATTCTGTTTGCCTCAGTACTTCACCTCAGTTCTGTTCTATAATCTTGATAATTATTGAAAATAAAGAAAATCTTATTCAGGTTCTGATTATTTAATGTTTCCTTTAATTAACAAGCTATATAAATGAATTTTATTTGCACGTGTTGGTCACATCAGATATTGAGAAAAGGAACAAAAACAAAATCTTCAGTACCAATATTGTATTTAGGACAGAGCTTTGATGGATAGAGGGATTATTGCAACTATGCTATGAATAATTGATTTTCCATTCAGAATCATAGAAGTCTGATATACTGAATCATATTACAACACGTTCAACTCCCCATCCTGACTCGCGAATTCTTGATCAATTTTTGATCAATTTACCAAATCTTTGTAAATTATGCTAAATAAATTCAACAGTTGTGCATTTAAAAAAGTCTTATCTCTCTAAAAATGGATAACTTTACACATCAGTGTAAGTAATAATGGAATCATTCCATTCCCAGGCATGCTCATCTTTCAACATTGTTGTTTTGGCAAATTTTCACTGTATATCGCCTGAATATGTCACTTATGTTTGCACTTCCCCAGCAACATGTGACTGCATCCCGGAAGTGTGGATTTCAAATGTCTGACCATTCTTTAAAGTGATGACTGCTTTCTTCCCTAATGATAGATTCAGCTTAAGAGTACTTTTACTTGGCTCATCTTCAACCAACACCTGAATTAACTGAAAGAAATAATCACAAGTGGAAAGCAAATTAGGTTTTTTGAAGATAGAATTGGTGCTTCAGTCATTGTCAATAACTATTTGCAACACAATAATATAGAGCTAGAGAGGGGTTATAGAGATGGAGAAAGTTAAGACAATGGGGGATTTAAATGCAAGGATGAGAATTTTAAACTTGCAGCACTCGGGACCTGGGGCCAATATAGGTCAGGAAGCGCAGGAGAGATATGTAAGTGGGACTTGGTATAGAATAGTCTCAAAGAATCCTACAATGCAGAAAGTGGCCACTTGACCCATTGAGTCTGCACCAACCACAGTCACACCTAGGTCCCATCCCCTCAAACCCCATGCATTTATCCCACCAGTCCTCCCGACATTAAAGGGTAATCTAGCATGGCCAATTCACATAATCCACACATCTTTGGATTGTGGAAGGAAACCACAGCACCCAGAAAAAACCAGGAGAATCTGCAAACAGGAGAAACCGCAGCACCCAGGAGAATCTGCAAACTCTATACAGACAGTGATAAGAGGCTGGAAATTGAACCTGGGTCCTTGACACTGTGAGGTAGCAGTGCTAACCACTGTGCCCACCGTGCCACCCATGGATATAGGATATAGGCTGCAAAGTTTTATATTGGTGGCAAAGTTTTATATTGAAGACCTGTAAAGAGAATTTTGAAATAGTTGACTCTGGAGGTGACAAAGGCAATGGATGAATATTTCATTGGCAGATGGACATAGGTAGGAGCCGAAGCTGACAATGTTATGAAGGTTGAAATGGGTATCTTTGTGAAAGAGACAAGACAGAAACTCATGCTGGAGTCAAAATTAATGTTTGTGGACCGTCTGCTTCAACCTAAGACAATGGTCAGTGAAGGGAATGGAGCGTGTGGTAGGCCCAAATGCAATAGTGCATTAGAGGAAATGGTATCTCAAGACTACAGGTGGAATTTTCTTTTCTTAGTTCCTGTCAGAGCAGCAGGGCCATTTTCAGGTTTGACAGATTAGCTTTTAACTGAGTTAAGTAGTTTTTAACTCAGCCACACCATTAACACTCTACTTTTGGATTGCCTAACTAATCAGCAAAGACAGGTGGAATGATGCGTCCATGTTGTCAAAGGAAAGATTTCTAATTAATGATACTACAGCATGAGTATGCAAGCAATCTCAGCACATGGATTTGTGAGGAGTCATCAATCACATGAATGGAGAGGGGACCTGGGAAGACAGCTCCCCAGGTCTCTCATTTTTATCTGGTAGCCCCCCTGAAGTGATTGTGGAAATTAGCAGTAGGAGTGTGTTCCTTCCAGTCAGGAGACAGTTCACCTGTTCAGGAGTTCTAGGATCCCAGGAATGTGTGACAGGCAGATTACATAACATTTTTAGCAACAGTGATTTACATTTTGACTTGCCCAGCATTCTCCAGCATAGAACTCCTCAGGACAAGACATCTTTCAACTCCACTCATTTCTCTGTCTCCAGGCACCTCCTCACATTCCTGTTTGAAAAGTCAATACTTAGACTCACCCACATCCTATTGCCTCTTACACCCATGCCTTATTGTTGCCCTCCACAAATTATATCCTCTCCTTCCTACAAAGCTATTAGGACACTTGCATATTTTCAGATGTGAGCACACAACCTAGCAAGAATAAGAATAAGAATGGTAGGCAGGGGTTGGGAGGAGGAGTGCCTACAGTGTTAGGCACTTTGTCAATCACTTGCAGTGTGTGCCCACCTGCTCCACTGGGAAGGAGTCATGGTCCAAGAGGCTACCAGTGCTAGCGGCAACCTGAGCTACTGGTGCTCAGATGATCCTCTACCTGTAAACCCTGTTTTGGGAGTCTCGCCTCCTTCCAGCTGAGTTGTGGTGTCCATCCCCTCTGTCCTTTGGAGGCCCAAGTTGCTGAGGATGCAGCTATTCCACCTGCTGTTGCATTTGAAAGTTGGCTTCTACTTTTGACTCTTACTGGAAGTGCAAAGTGGAACTTAAATGCGTGCAGCAGGGAAGTGCAGCTGAAAGTGTGTGAAATGCTGGACAGGTGAAATGTCTTCCAACAAGCTGGTAATCACACATCAAGCAGTGCAGTTTCTCAATGGCTCTTTAGTGGAACTAATGAAATCCTTCTCAGCTTATCAGTTTAACTAAAGATTCTTAGCACCCACTCAGTGACACTAGCGTGTTTGCTGACACGTTGGGAATTAGGTCTTTACGTGAAATCCTGAAATAAGATCAGCATCATTTTTTAATGTTTACATTAATAATTTACATGTGAGATAGAAACATGGAAATATAGAATAGAATCATTATCAAATAGTGCAGGAGGAGGCCATTCAGCCCACTGAGTCTGCAGCGACTCTCTGAAAGTGTATCTTACCCAGACCATTTCCCCAACCCAATTCCCATGACCTCACACATTTATCATGGCTAATCCATCTAAGTTACACATCTTGGGATATTAAGGGGCAATTTAGCATCGCAATCTACCTAACTTGTACAACTTTGATCTGTGGGAGAAAACCTTTTCTGGTTCTATCACAGCTTGGTAATGGCTCCTATTCTGCCCAAGGCCACAAGAAACTACAAAAAGTCATGAATGTAGCCCAATTCATCACGTAAACCAGCCTCCCATTCATTGACTTTGACTACACGTCCCATTGCCTCGGAAAAGCAGCCAGCATAATTAAGAACCCCACCCAGAACATTCTCTCTTCCATCTCTTTCTGTCAGGAAAAAGATACAAAAATCTGAGGTCACATCCAACTGACTCAAGAACAGTTTCTTCCCTGCTGTCATCAACTTTTCAATGGACCCAACTCGCACTACGTTGATCTTTCTCTACATCCTAGCTATGACTGTAACACTACATTCTGTACTTTCTTGTTTCCTTCTCTATGAACGTTATGTTTTATCTGTGTAGCGCAAAAGAAACATTACTTTTCACTGTATGTTAATACAAGTGATAATAATAAATCAAATCAAAAACCAGAAGACATGGAGAGAAAGTGTAAACTCACCCAAGAATAGAATTTAACTTGGGTCCCTGGTGCTATGAGGCTGCAGTGCTAACCACTGTGCCATTGTGCTGCCTTGGTGCAGGAGCAGCATTAGGCCATTTGATCCTTCAAACCTGCTCCACCTTCATTATGATCATGGCTAATCATCCAACTCAATAGCCTAATCCTGTATTCCACACATATCCCCTTCGCCCAAAAGCTATATCTAATTCCTTGAAAACATAAAATTTCTTGGCTTCAATGCTTTCTGTGGAAGCAAATTTCACAGGTTTACCACTCTCTGCATGAATATATTTCTCCTCATCTCAGTTCTAAATGATTTACCCCATATCCTTAAATTCAGACCCCATGGATCTGGACTCCCCACCATCAGGAACATTCTTCCTGCATCTACCCTGTCTAGTCCTGCTAGAATTTTATAAGTCTCTATGAGATTCCCCCTCATTCTTCTAAACTCCAGCAAATACAATCCTAACTCTCTCAATCTCTCCTTATATGTCAGTCCCGCCATTCTAGGTGTCCTGCCATAACAGACTCTACAATTTTCCCTACTACCAATGTCAGGCTGACTGGTCTATAATTCCTGTGTGCTCTCTATCTCTCATTTTAAGTATTGGGATTACATTAGCTACCCTCCAAATGTAGATCTAAGGAGGATTCCTGCTCACTTTCAGCCCCACATCATGGAAACCCAAACAGAACAGGATGATCTCAGAATTCCAACCCAATATCAATTTTGGGGGATTTAATTCCTCAAAGACCTGCCTCTCCTTACCTGGAAATATTTCAAAAATTCTTGGATTCTCGCAAAGTATCGGAGGATTGGAAAACTGCCAATGTGATACTCCTATTCAAAAAGGGAGGGCGTGGAAAATGGATAACTATGTGCCGATTAGCCTAATGTCTATTGTTGGAAAATGCTGGAATCAATTATTAAGGAAGTAATAACAGCACATTTAGAAAATCATGATCTAATTGAGCAGATTGAGCATGGCTCCATGAAAGGAAATCATGTCAGACTAATTTATTTGAGTTTTTTGAAGAAGTCTCAACCAGAGTGGATAGAGGGGAACCAGTATTTAGACTTCCAGAAGACATTCAACAAGATAGCTCATAAACAGCAGGCTGGCACAGTGGTTAGCACTGCTGCCTTAGAGTGCCAGGAGACCTGAATTCAATTTTGACCCTGGGTGACTGCATAGACTCTGCACATTCTCCCCATGTCTGCCTGGGCTTCCTTCGGATACTCCAGTTTCCTCTCCATATGCCAAATGTGCAGGTTAGGTTGATTGACCATGATAAGTTTCCCTTAGTGTTAGGGGACTAAATGGTTAAATGCATGGGGTAACAGGGACAGAGCCTGGGTAGGATTGTTGTTGGAGCATGCTTGATGGGACAAATGGCCTCCTTCTGCATTGTAGATATTCTATATATTTGGTACAGATTCTGTGGCTGCGAAAGAGACTCTGGGATGGTATGTTACCTCTCTGGTGCCAGAATCTTGGATGTCTCCGAGCAGGTAAAAGGCATCCTGAAATGTGAGGGTAAAGAGACAGATCTCATTGCCCACATTGGCATTAATGACAAAAGCATGAAGAGGAAAGAGGTCTTGCAGAGACAATTTAGAGAGTTAAGTAGGGAGCTAAAAAGCAGGACTTTGAGGGTAGTAATCTCAGAATTACTCCCTTTACCCCAATGCTAGTGAGGCTAGGAATAGGGAGACAGTACAATTGAATATGTAACTAAAGAGTTGATTAGAATGAAGGGTTTTAGATATATGGATCACTGGGGAATGTGGGACCTGTACAAGAAGGACAGATTGCACCTGAACTAGAAGGCATTAATCTCTAGGGTGAGAGGATTGCTAGTGCTATCTGAGAGGGTTAAACTGATATCTCTCCACTGTTGCCAAATTATTAGGCTGCTTTTTGAGCAGAAATGTTGGGAAGGATGAAGCCATTGTCTACAGTCCCTGTTAACAGATTTCTCGTCAACTGGCTAAACCAGATTGTCCACACACTTGATGTCACATTTGACCTTGAAGTGAACTTCTAAACACATATCTGTGCTATCACCAAAACCACCTATTTCCATCCCATCACATCAGTTAACCCTGCTCCTGACTCATTAGTTAATCTGTTGCTGAAGCTCTTACCTGTGCCTTTGTTATCTTTGTACTTGACAATGCTAATGTATTCTTGGCCACCCTTCCACATTCTACCCTCTGCAATCCAAAATTCTGCTGCCCATTCCTTATTACATAAAATCCTATTCACCTATCACTTCTATGCTTGTTGACCTTCATTAACTCCTAGCTAAGAAATGACTTGATTTTAAATTTTTATAATTGTTTTCAATTTCTGTTGCCTTCACCCTCCCTATTTCTAATCATCTCCAGTCCCTTAAACTTCCAAGATATTTATACTCCTCAAACTCTGGCCTTTTGAACAATCCTGATTTTAATTGTTCTCCCATTGGTACCATGTCTTCAGCTGCCTGTGGTCTAAGCTCTGGAATTCCATCTCTCAACCTCTACTTCTCGCTACCTCTTTTTTCTCCTTTAAAACTCTACTCTTTTGACCAAATTTCTAGTTATTTGACTTAACAACATATTATATAGCATAGCATCAAATTTTGCTTCATTATGTTCCAAGAAGTGCTGTGGAATACTTTATTACAATGAAGGTGTTGTATAAATATAGGTTGTTGTAAAGGCACTTTAATTGGCATGGGCAAGTCTTACATTTTGTGGCATGTTTCTGCCCCATCATTACAGGAATGCTATGCCATTTAATGAGGAGGCAGATAGTGAAATGTGTTTTTGCAACTTCCAGATTTTCCTGTTGGTCTGTACATATGTGCTTACTGGAAGCTGCTTTCTAACTTGTACATAAATATTGTTGAATATGTTCACCTCACAATTATTTTCACAGTAAAATTTGGCTATTATTATTAATTAGAGTCCAGGACAAACTTACCTTGTTGCCAGTCAATGTATCAACATTAAAGCCCAAAGGTTTGATGGTGATGTTTTGCAGATTAAGGTCTTTGTCACCCGTTTGTTCTGATTTTACAGTAAGAGATTCTGACGGCACTGAATATTTTTTGAAAACAGACTCTAAGTCTGATTCCTGAATTGCATTGTGTGAAAGTTGCTCCATGCTTTCTGGTAATGACTTTTCCATCTCCTCTTCCATGTAGGACTGAAGTACATGAGTTAAGTACTCAGAAATGAGAAGATTCACCAAGTGCCAAGATCCTATTGTATACCAAAATAAGAGAATTATAATGTATCAGAATCTTGCAAAATTGTTCACATTCACTTCCCTTTCACTTATCTGCTTATTCCAATTCAGGGCTTATCCCATTAGACACCAGGAGTTAGGCAAGGTACATCCATTGTGGGACATTGGTACATTACAGGGCACAGACTCACACTCGTACACAAACTGAAGGATAATTTTACCATGGTCAATCCACCTAATCTGCATGTCTTTGGAGTGTGGGATAAGCACCCAGAGGAAACCCTACTACACTCCTTATACATCTATGATGGTGTGGCGAAATTTCCCTCCAATTCAATTTTCAAGTTTGTGAAAAACACTAGGTCGGATCACAACAATGACAAGACAAAGTAAGGAATGAGATAGAGAATCTAGTGAACTGGTGCGGTAACAATAATCTCTCTTTGACAATGTCAACAAAACGAAGGAGATTGTCATCAATTTCAGGAAGCGTAATGGAGAACATGCCCCTGAAAGTAGAAAGGGTCAACAGTTTCAAGTTTTTAGGTGTCCAGGTCACCAACAACCTGTCCTGGTTCCTCCATGTCGACACTATCATTAAGAAAGCCCACCAATGCCTCTACTTTCTCAAAAGACGAAGGAAATTTGGCATGTCAGCATACAACTCTCACCAACATTTATAGATACACCATAGAAAGCATTCTTTATAGTTGTGTCACAGCTTAGTATGGCTCCTGCTCTGCTCAAGACCAGAAGGAACTACAAAAGATTATGAATGTAACCCAATCTATCATGCAAACCAGCCTCCCATCCATTGATTCTGTCTATACTTCCCGCTGCCCCAGCAAAACAGTCAGCATATTTAAGAACCCCATGCACCCCGAACATCCTCTCTTCCACTTTCTTCCTTCGGGAAAAAGATACAGAAGTTTGAAGTCGTGTATCAACCAACTCAAGAACAGTGTCTGCTGCTGTCAGACTTCTGAATGGATTTACATTATATTAAATTGATCTCTCTTTACACCTCAGCTATGACTGTAACACTACATTCGGCACTCTCTCATTTTCTTCTCTATGACCGGTATGTTTTACCTGTATAGCATACAAGAAACAATATTTTTCACTGTATGTTAATACATATGACAATAATAAATCAAATCAAATTAAATAAAACCCATGCAGACACAGGAAGAATGTGAAAACTCCATTCAATCACCTGAAGCTGGAATTGAAGCCAGGTCCCAGGGGCTCTGAGGCAGCACTTCTGATCACTATGCCAGTACGCTGTCCAATAATCCATGTTCCATCATAACATTCATTATGAATCATTATATATAATTAATTCTATTTGTTCAAATTAAGGGAGATCAAGTTCTTTGCAACAAAAATCTAGAAAACATTCAAATTTCAAGCAGGAACAGAATTCTTTGCTAAAAGAGCATTTATAACTTAACACTTCATTTTAAACATTCCTTTTTTTGTCATATTACTCTGTTAGTGTGCAACCAAAAGATTATTTAATTGTAAATGATTGTTCTTTCCTTTAAGAATAGCATATTCCTGGCAACAATTCTTAAAGCTATCTATGTGGATTGGTTGTGTTCTTTGTTGTGTTTTAACTAGCACTGCAATTTTAGATCTAATGGTTTATAGAACACATCTAGTGGAATCTTACCAAAAAAATGGCAAAGTGAAAACCGGCATGTTAGGCCGGTTTTCTCTCCAGATTTTATAGCATTGTCAAAACCAAAAACAGGTGGGGGTGTTTGACAGCATTATGTTGAAGAGTGAGGGCTAAACACACCAGCAAAGCTGGCTGCACTGAGATTGGGGTATCATTTTTAAAGAGCAAAATATAACCTCCATGGAGGAGGTCTCTCAGGAGGTACCTCCAGCATCGGACACCTTCACCCTGCCCATGATGCTGGCATCAGAATTATACACCAACCCCCCCACCCCCACCGCATAGTACCATTCACCAGTCAGCTCTGACATCCTTCTCCCAAAATATCACCAGCATCTGGCCTCTTCCCTGCCCAAACACTCAATGCCAGCATCAGATACTCCAAACCTCCGCACTAGACCCTTTCCCTCCAGCAACACAGTCCCACTTCTAACTGTCAATGCTGGCATCCCCACTGTTCCCCCTATCACCACAAATAAATGAGTTCTGCCACCCCTCATGAGGCTTCCTTGAGGGTCCATCCTTGGTACTTCCCCTGGCACAAGTTGACACTGCTAGGTTGGCACATACCTGACCATGTCCCTCTCTTGAAGGGGCTATACTCATCTTTATACCCCCGGAGGGATCCCCAGAGTGGGTTCACATCTACACAAACCTGTTGTAAACTTCATTGATGTTATGTCACACTGGTGAGGTTTGAAAATACAGCGAGGATGTATATATGGCAGGGGGATCTTTAATGATATTAAAATGTAGTAAATGAATTGCAATTAGGTTCACGTCTCTGATTATGTTGCCGGCAATGGGCGGCAAAAATGGAAAATAATTTTCTCATTAATGAGATGCGTGATTTTAGTTTTCATCAAATCTTGAATCCCTACCGCGATTCTCATGGACAGAGGGTGTGAACTTAAGATTGCCCCCATCTTTTTTTCATTTCAAAGATCCTGTCCAAAAATGCATATAATAGTGAGCGATCATGATCTGTCTGAATTTTACATTTTTTTTAAAGTTTAATTACGATAAAAAACTGTTCCTTCCACAATAAGTTTGTTTTCCAGAAGTTAAAAGATGCTAACCAAAAAGCAGAATACTGGTATATTGGAAATCTGAAATAAAAGCAGAAAATGTTGGAAATACTAAGTTGCTTACAGCAACATTTGTGGAGTTAACATTTAACATTTAATTCAAAAGAAATTAGTGATGTAATCAGTTTTAAGCAAGGGGTGGGTGGGACAAATATAAAAAGAAAGATCTGTGATATGTTGGTAGTCAAGAGAGATCAAATGGTAGAATGCTAATCTTCCAAAGCCAAAGAGAATGAGGACAAGATGAGACAAAAGATGTACCTAGAACCGATATGCTACTGACAAAAGGAAAGAAGAAAATAAAGGAATCAAAATTATTTTCTTTGCTTGTTCTTTTTTCCAAGCATTTTTGTTCTAAACACATCTTTTGTTTCTTATCTTACTCTCATCACAATTTTCTTTGGCCCTGGAAGATTAAGGGCACGATTTTCCCAATCCATTGGCTGCTCGAGTAATGCAGTGGGCTGCAAAATGTCAGTGGAAGATCAAAACTGGGAATTGCATCTGGCTTGTCACCATCTTCCTGGGCCATGTTTTCTTCGGTATTATCAGCCTTGCGCTGGGGAACAGCACAAGACTAATTACAATACAGAAATCACTTATTTAGGAAGTCCAGGATACAATCGCCCAGGCTCAGTGAAGTTTCTGACACCACAGTGAAAATCCACAACAGCAAAGATCATGTATAATCCACAGCAATGGGGACCAGGTATGATAGCTTTGCGCACAGGACCAAAGGACATTGAGGCTCTGTAGAAGGTTGGGAGTGGGGAAATGCCACTTGGCACTGTCAGCCTGGCACCAGGCAGTGACAAGGGGATGGGGCTGGACAGGGCTAAAGCCAGACCAGTGAGTGAGGGAAAGTAGCTGATAATGGGCTGGTGATCGAGGCATTAGGAGGCTGGCCACTGGTGGGATAGTCAAGGCTGGCCTTGGGGGTGGTGTTTGGGGCCAGCGATGTCAGTGGAGGGTGGAGTTCAGGGGTGGCAATGTTAGGGGGGAGGAGGTGGAGCTGGGTGTCTGAACTACTGATGTCAGAGGGAGGGCTGGCCTGACAACTGGGAGGCCGGAGATGTCTGAGAGGGTTGAGGGGGATGAGGAGGAGAGGTGGTGTTTGCGCATGATAACCAATCTCCCAGTATTCTGGACTCCTGAGCACTCTGTTGCCAGACTTTCCAGTGTGATTAGGCTCCACTTCCCCACCAGTGTAAACCCTCTGATGGTTTCTGTGCTGCATAAATTGCCGTTTTCATGCCCATTGTGTATGTACTTTGGGGGGGGGGGCGGAGAAAATCATGCCCTAACTCTTTCAATCTCTCCTGACTTTCACCCCATCACTGGACCATCCTCGCCCTGTTACTCCTTGTTCAAAATCATTTACATCTCTTATATTCCTCAATGCATATGAAAGGTCACAGATCTGAAATGTTATCTGTTTCTCACCACAGATGCTGCCACTATTTGCTGAGTATTTCTAACATTTTCTATTTTTATGAAGAGGTACTAATGTATTTGCTAGACAGCAAGAGCAAATGGTCATATGATACTAGTCTGAGATAGTTGCAAATATTCCAGGTACACTGTAACTTAATTAATATTGTTTTGGTTAACAAACTGGCAAAATCAAACAATATATAGTAAAATCACATTTAACTTTCAAATTAATTTTAACAAGGATAGACTTACTAATCTGCTAAGGTAACTAATCTAAAGATTAATGTGTACCTATACCTCAGGGAGTTCAAGAAATCAGCTCACCACCACATTCCCAAGAACAATGAAATGGGCAATAAATGCTGGCCTAGCCACTAAAATCCAATTCCCAGTTTTTAAAAAAACCTTGCAATCTCACATGACATGGATTATTATATAATATAATCACAGAACCACTAAAGGATATTTTCTATAGATTCAGGTGGGCAATAAAAAGGTCTGAATTCTTCCCTCTGTGAAAGGCCAGGGCCAAAAGGATAGTGGGATCCAGGGTGATATATTGGCAGTGGCAATGAATTAAAAGACATTAAGTTGAGGGAAGCTGGGTCCAGATAGGTAGGCAGGCAGATCCTGACAGTCAAGTGGAGGGAGGGGGAGCCATGGCGTCATTGCTAGGACTACCAATGCTGCCAGGTTGGCCATGGACTACCCATCAGGGTGACCCCCTCTCTGGAACTGCTGGGAAGATGTCAGGGTTACTTGATAATCTCCCAATGTGGTGGCAAGCTGTCCCTGCACAGACACAATATCTGCAAGTGGCCCTTAATTGGCGATTTAAATGGCTCAGTCAGCTGCCCACTCACTGAGCACCTGGATCATGGCCCTCCAGCTCACCCACCTCCCAGCCCATTACCAATAGGATAGAAAAACTCATTAACATATTTCTTTTTGTTTAAAATCAATTTTCTATTCTCAATACTTACTGAAACATGGATATATTGCAGTTCTTAGTTTCAGAAGCAAGCTTACCAAATGACTCTGCATTTGACAGGGTTAAAGCACGACTTATCGCAGATAGAAAATAGTTCCATCTCAACTGGAAATTTGCAGCTAGTTGTAGGAATTCTTCTCCCCTGAAGTTGCTGGGCTGGAATATTGAATGTTTTCATCTTTATATTGCACATTATTGTGAAGCGATACTCTTGAAATAAAATCTTGAAATAAAATTTGATGATATCAATTGACATTGATGATTTGAAGGGAAAATCTAATTGTAAATGTACCACACCCACTATATGTAAGGATTACCACAGAGCACCCACCAGCTTCTTCATACATTTTCCTAATTTGATGGCAGAGTGTCTGTTTTGTGGATATCATAAAAAGTTTTCAAGTTTAAAATTTGTTTTCTCACAATCTGCAAGGACTCAAAGTGCTTTTGTCAGAAATATTCTGGGACAGCATCAACCTCTTAGACGCTACCAGGAGCCTCTCTTCATGGGGAAATAGCAATTAAGAGGTGTCCTTCATTATGCCCCAGCAAGGGTCTTCTAGATAGTGGTGGTTTGCTGTGCTGCAGAAGGAGAGACTCTGACTCCTGAAGATACAGTGCAAGTATTCTCAGACAAGAGAATGTTGAGGAAGCCAAAGATGATTCAAGCATCCTGACAGATGTGAGGGGCCTCTTGGAAGGTGCCAGGATGTAGGCACACAGGAGATTCATGAGGTGCTTATGATCACACATTTCAGCTGACCCTTAACACTTCAGCCTTCCAGTCTAATAAATGTCCACACTCCAATCATATAGAAACAATTCAGCTCTGCTGGAAGGCCAGACCCCCTCAGCCATTAGCACCTGATGCTTTGGCAAAATGTGAACGATGAATGTACACATCATGATTGTCCCTGCCAACCCCTGAGATGACACTTCCCATTCTTGCACCATGGATAGCCATGAACACTGCATGGCGATGTTTGTAAACCAAATTAAACATTTATTAGATTAATCACAACACACAAGTAGAGACATATTACTTCTCTGAATATCCGTGAGGCCCAAATGCATCTATTGTGTTTTATTAAAGATCGTACGTATGCTCCTACATAGTGTTGTCCCTTGGTTGCTAAATGTGTTGGAGCTGCTGACCTTGCTGCCCCATGGCTTGGGATGATTCTGGCGGCTGTCCTCTGGGTCCCAGCATGCTGAGGCATTCCCGCATGTGTGCAGGAACTTCAAATCATCCTGGCTTTCTGAGTATCAGTGTCAAGGATAGAGGGAATGACAATGTGCTATCCTCATCAACAGCACTGAGAAAAATTCCCAGAAGCAAATTGCAGCGGCTCCTCCTCCCTTGACGGCACACTTTTACCTTGCCGTTAACTTCAGAAGGACAAGGACATAAGGAGACTCCAGGTGCCTTGATTCCTCTTGCCCTGTCACTGCTTCTTTGAAGTCATGGAGAAGGCAATGGGATGCAGGTCTGCTAACATCTCTGAGATCCAATGTTTGGATAGTCTACTGGATGCGACTCTCTATTAGAGTCACCAACCTGTAGACGGAGGATGCCGTGCATACAGAAGAGAGGAGAATGGCAGAACCCATGGCCTGGATCGGCACCTACTCTGTCCAAGCCAGGGTGTGAATCCCTCTGGAAGCTCAACTAGATATTCATGTACCTCATGATGTATTTACAATATCTGCTACCTCATAAATGACTCCAAAGGCATGCCATCAGCCTTGGGCTAAGGATGGACCTGGTCTCCCACACTCCTCCTAGTGCAGTATCCTCAGCTGTCATCATCTCTGAGAGTTGACCAGGTGAATGTGATGCTTGTACTGTAGCAGGGTGTGACCGTGAATCTAATTATGAATGCATATCCACCACTGCGAAGTATTTGTGCTTGGAATGTTACATCCTCTGAGGTCTCCTCCTTTTCAGAAATGGACAAAAGTCCCCCGGACACATCCACTCACTGATCCTGTGATTGACCTGTGTGAAAGAACAGAATTATGAGGCCCCCACTCCCCTCCAGGGAGGAGCCCACAAAATCAGCTGCCGTTCAAATGGATGTTTGTACGTCAGAGGACACACCATCTCTCATGCTCGCTTAATGTTTCCCTTGTGCCGAGTTCTGAGGTGGATCACTCTCCCATGATTGAACTCTAACCTTATCATCCAATCTGGTGATCTGCCAATGGCAGAGCCTCTTTCAACACTGGTTAAGGATAGCAATGATTGAGGTATTGCCATGTATCGTGTCCTCTCCTTGACATTCTGTACCTTTTCTCCTTTGGGAACAAAGAAGAATAATATGAGTGGCTGCACCTGAGCAAACACAAACCTAACTGCTTTGAACAGTTGCTCTGACTTTTGTGACCAAAGATATACATGTAGCATTGGATCACTCTAGAGTGACCTTACGTGGATCACCAGTGCCATGCTTGTGCCCCCTGACAGGGCTGTAGTCATTCATTTTCCAGGAGATGTTACAGCCTCTATCAATCACCACTGATATGGTGATGTTTCTCTCTCCAACATCTGCACCATCATACTTACTCATTTGTTTCCCTCCACCCTTTCCATACTCCCCAATAAAGAGAATAGAAGTTTGTCACTGTTACTGACCTTGGCAGAATAAAGAAGGTAATTGATCCATTTGCAGACACTGCAGTCAGATCCTCCATATTTGATTTGATTTTTATTGTCATATGTATTAATATACAATGAAAAATATTGTTTCTTGCACGCTATACAGGCAAAGTATTCATAGAGAAGGAAACGAGAGAGTGCAGAATGTAGTGTTATAGTCATAGTGTAAGGAAAGATCGACTTAATGTAAGTCCATTCAAAAGTCTGACAGCAGTAAGGAAGAAGCTGTTATTGAATCAGCTGGTATGTGACCTCAGACTTTTATATTTTTTTCCCGATGGAAAAAGGTGGAAGAGAGAATGTCCAAGGTGCTTGGGATCCTTAATTATGCTGGTTGCTTTGCCAAGGCAATGGGAAGTCAACAGATGGGAGGCTGGTTTACTTGATGGATTGGACTACATTCACAACCTTTTGAGTTCCTTGCAGTCTTGGGCAGAGCAGGATCCATACTAAGCTGTGATACAACCAGAAAGAATGCTTTCAATAGTGCATTTGTAAAAGTTGATGTGAGTTGTAACTGACATACCAGACTTCCTTAGTCTTCTGAGAAAGTAGAGACGTTGGTGGGCTTTCTTAACTATAGTGTTGGCATGGGAGAACCAGGATCGGTTGTTGGTGATCTGGACACCTAAAGACTAGAAACTCTCAATCCTTTCTACTTTGTCCCCCTTGATGTAGACAGGGGCAGTTTCTCCTTTACGTTTCGTGAAGTTGATGACAATCTCCTTCGTTTTGTTGACATTGAGGAAGAGATTATTGTTACCACACCAATTCACCAGATATTCTATCTCATTCCTGTACTTTGTCTTGTCATTGTTTGAGATCTGACCCACTAAAATGTGTCATCAGCAAACTTGAAAATCAAATTGAAGGGGAATTTGGTCACACAGTCATGGGTGTTTAAGGAGGCTGAGAACACAGCCTGTGGGGCACTGGTGTTGAGGACGATTATGTTGTTGCCTATCCTTACTGATTGTAGTCTCTGAGTTAAAAAGTTCAAGATCCAATCACAGAGGAAGTAGCTGAGGCCCAGGCCAGGAAATTTGGAGATGAGTTTTGTTGGAATAATGGTGTTGAAAATGACTCAATGGCTGCTGATTATCTCTGAACCTTCATCCAAGTCTCTTGGTTAGGTGAGGAGCTATTGTTCTTTTGTCCGTAGTGGAGAAGACAACAGTGGAGAAGACAACCTGCTTGAATAGCCTGCAGGATATGCAGGGCATCATCACTGAAACATGGATGGGGCCAGATGGAACTTTGTTTCTGCCTTGTCCACAAGTGGAGGTTAACTGCATCCTTGTTGTCAAGATCACATGTTGTTGCTGGCATCAGGCTGATGGGATTCCTTGGCTAAAGGCTAATGGGAGTTGTTGATCTCAATTGGAAGAGAGCCAGCCACAACTTGATCCTTGGGTATTGATGGTCATTTATACATACCATCAGCACTACCCACTTTCAGTTCCATATCTCCATATCTCTACCTGGTCGCATAAAATTCTGACATTTGTTTCAAATGCTGCAGTTAATACTATTTTTGATACTATTTAGAGTATAGGTTTCTGTATATCACCTTACACTGATATTCAGCACTCATTTTCCATCCAATTATTTTTGTGTGAAAGGAAAAATACCATTGATAACAACATACTATGTTTTGTGACTTTTTTGTCTCATGGCACTTTGTGTTAAATTAGTATAAATTTCCTCTACCAATTCTAGTCTTGGACAGGCCGATAGATGATTTGAAAGAGTGGTAAGGTTGATATTCTGAGTTATCTAAGTGGAATGTTGGATTTTTTAGCCGTTACAGAGAGTGAGGAATAGAGAGAATCCCAGTTAACCAACATTCCTGTGAATCAAATCCACATATATGCTGCTCACCGATCAAATTCAAATCAGATCTGGGCCTCAATACTATGGAGTCAAAATTTACCCTCTATTGTGAACGTACTGTTGGAGTCAGACTTTGTAATTGTTTTTCTTTAATAGATACATGAAGTGTAAAAGACTTACAGGGAAAAGCATTGAAAGGAAAGCCAAAAAAATTAAAGGAATAAGGCAATCTTTACTTAGACATCACTAAGTCTATGGATGGAACTGCATAATAATACAATTCAAAAATGTTTATCAATTGTTTAACAACATGGGTTATAATTCACAATGTATATGTCATGATAACGTGCAGATGGCTAGGTGTTCAGACATTAGGGAAACAATAAATTTGAACCTCCAGTATACACCATAATATAAGTCATATAATTATTCTTATTTCCAGCAAATATCTTACTTGAAACACGAAGAGATGCACAAGGGTTGACACGCACTGAAAGTAAGCTCTAATATCTGCTGCAGTATCCAACAAAGCTAGCAAACTGTCAAAACCTGTAATAAAAAGAAATAAATCATATTAGGGTGTTTATACTTGCATTTTGGTTTGAGGTGCTATAGTTTTATCTCCTGATACATATCACAAAGTCAGTACGAACAAATTTGGTGAAGACCTAAATATGGGTAATGTCATAAATGCTCTTGAATAATGTGGAGCCATTCTTCCTGCCCACTGGGAGAATAATTCAATGTAATCAGTTCTGTGCCAGAAATCGGTGTGGAGAGCTGACTTCAATATGCTAATAGGTATTTCAACATCATTATTAGAACCAGGTGAACCCTCTCCCTTCCACCGGGAGTGATCCACTACAGCAGGGCTTACAATTGCTCCCCTCTAACAGGGAACTGGTGGCCTGACGCCAATAGTGTGAATACCGCTCCCCCCTCCCAGCCCCACCGCACTGCGTATGGGCATTGGGCATTGCCAAGGGGACAAGGCTAGATGGGAAGGGTAATTGGGAGGGCAGCTTCTTGGGTGGGTGATTGGTTGGGGTGCGGGGTCCTGCTGCCATTCTGTATTTGGGATTGCGGGCAGAGGGAAGAAAAGGTGATTGGGTCTGGATGGAGGGGCGCTGCATTGGAACTGCTGGGGGTAGATGGGGCTGCCAGCAGTGGCTGGCTGGTGGGAGGGCGGGGGTGGGTGGGTGGTGTCGGGTCGGGGAGATAGGGGCTGGCCAGGGAGTGGGGACATCAGGGCTTGCCCAGTGAGGTCAGGGTGTTCAGAAAGCCAGCAAGGGGAGTTTTCAGAACTGACCAACGACTGGGAGACCAGCAATGCAAGGCCAGTGTGCATACGCCAATCTCTACACTGACAAATCGGCGCATGCAGTAATCCACTCTACATGACGTTCTGGCTTCTCAGGCAGAAGTAGGCCCTATCCATTGATTTTCAGAGGGAATATCACTAGGGTATTCTGTGATGCAGAGTGTGGGAGATTCAATCTGAAAATCATGCCGAACAAATTCGTGGGAGTTACTCCCATTTTCATGTGAATTGGGGAAGCACACCTTCATGACAACTTATAATAAAAATCTATTACATAATTATTATGATCTGGGTGAATTATCATTGTATATTCCACAATTGTTCTTCTGTCATATGCAAACTTATATAAATCGTACACAGAGGAGTCAAACAAAAACAATATACTTACATTTCCATTCAAAACTGCAGCCTATTTCTTCCAGTGAACAGTTGAGTGTTTTTGTAGGTTTGCTAGGAATATTCAATAGCCCCTGACTGATAATAGCACGCAGGTCAATTCTTAAAGTGCTGACCATTCTATGATTATTCAAAACTATGTGCATGCTCTAGAATATAAAAAAGTGAATAGTTTTAAAACAGAAATCAAAGAAAATGACAACATATTATGTATATCATTTTATACACTGTTGTTCCTTGGTCACGAATATTGGTACTTTCAAAGCATTAAGTAAAGGTAAATAAACAATTAAGTAAGATCTGCCAACTAGGCATTTGGAAGGAATTCTTCTTCATGATCATGCCCAAAATCGGATGGAATGGCAATATAGAATGTCTTGAAATGTGAGCACTAAGGCATACCATTGACTTCTGACAGGGATTTTGCTATGTTTTTCAGAATTTCCAGTGCTCATTCCATTCACACTTGCAATATATAACTGGTGCAGGATCAGTGCCTTTATACCTGGCAAATTTATCTGTTTTGCATCTCCCTTTGCACCACTTCCTAAATCCACAATGTGTTGTGCATTAGATCCTAAAAAGAGTGAATGCTCAAATGATCAGAGCAATCTTTGTAGAGATCTTCCAGAAGATTAGATTTGTTTGCTAAAGACCTCAGTGGGGAGTCTCATTTTGACCTTCAAGGTGCTTCTGCTCTTTTAAGTTGCTCATTGGATCTTTGGATGTTTCAACTGTATCCCTTCTGCAGCACCTCGGTGAAGTTTCCTCGGTGAGTCTGGTGGCTTCCCTCGTGATGGTGGGTATTCTGCTTGGAAAAAGGCATGCATATATAATGTACCTTGGTCATGGAAAACAGGTCTCATATGAAATGGGTAGTTGAAAGCACAGTCCTGTGGAACCACCTCCTAAAGAACATAAATCCAGGCCTCCGTGTCATTATGACTTACATAAAACTAATCTGATTAGCAATAGTGGAACATTTCAGTCAATTGTCAACTTTAAACTTAGTTACAATTCAGAATCAACCTAGAGTAAGGCAAGATATGTAATTAATAGTCTTTTCATGTTCTTCAAAGACTGTCAAGAGTCTGACAGTCAGTCACATATCCAACTGTCAGTAAGTTCTGGAGATAAATACAGAAAGAGAGGAAAAATAAGCATTTCATGCTGAGAAATAGCTTCAAATTAAATAGACTGAGACTAAATTAGATAGACCCAGTAGTAGGTGCAGGAAGCAGGATGCACGATCAACACACATGCATTGATTGCAATGTAGGCAACATGCCAATTTCGAATGATCTCTGCTTCTTGCCAGCACTAACAGTGTTGTTCATTGGTTGTAAGCAGGTGGCTGATATGTGAGTGACTGCAAGCATTTAAAACTAACCTGCAATACTTGAAAAGAGGTTGCATTTTGGCAACGTTCTATACAAATTCAGGTGATGATATATCTGACCTTTTACCCCCTCTCTTCTCACTGTCCAAGACTGAAACACTCCTTCCAAGTGAAACAGTGATTTACCTGTATTGTTTTCAATCTATTTTATTTACTACTCAAAATCTGATCTCCTCTAACTTGGAGAAACTAAACGCAGATTGGATGATCTCTTTGATGAACAATTCCAATTTGATCCCAAGCTAATGGTAGCTTATCACATTACTTATTCACCTTATTCCCATGCTGATATTTCTGTCCTCAGCTCACTGCATGGTCCAGTGAAACCCAATGTAAGCTTCAGGAACTGAACCTCATTTTACAATTAGACACTTTACAGCCTTCAGACTTACAACAATTTCAGACCAAAATCTTTGGCCCTTATTTTGTTTCCTTTTCATTGCTTGTTTTTTTTTCAGTCAGCAGCACACCTATTATAAGGTACATCTTTTGTTTCTTTTTTTGTCCCATCACCATTCCCTTTGGCTCTGAAAGAATAACACTTCCAAGATTCAGTCTCTCCCGTCTTTCACCCCATCTTCCATTTGTCCTTGTCCCACTCAAGCCTTGCTCAAAACCTATTAAACCTCTAACTTTTCTTAATTCTAATCAAGGGTCAAAGACACAAAACATAACTCCACTGATGCTGCCTTAACCAATATCTCCAGCACGTTCTGGTTTTATTATAAAAGCACCAAACATTTATAGAATCATAGCAATAAGCTAGAAAAATATGAGCCAGCAACTAACTAATTGATAATCCATTTAAATAGCATTGGAGTGAGTCTTTCCTGATATTGAACACATATTGAGCTATGCCAAGTTAGGTGAGGTTTTGGCTGCAATGTTGTGCTCCAAAATGTTAATGCTGGTATTGCACATTGATTGAAGTCAGGATCTAGATACTTCTGGGAGCTGTTCATTATCTCTGCTACTGAAGTTGAGTGGAGATAATGTTTTTACCCCGTTTGTTAGTATGTAAAAAAGATATCCCAAAAAATAATAAATGATTTCAATGAAATCTTGTACACAGATAGTGTATGGCCCAAATAGGAACTGATTCATTTTTGCAAATACTTAGTTCCACACCTGGATTTTTTGAAGATCCATTAACATAGAGAGATGTAGGGCAAATTAACTTTTTTTTAGAATGCGGCTTGTTTTATTTGCAACTTGCTCACTATTTTAGAATTTTCTGCATTGTCTCAGTTGCTATGGTGCAATTTGTGATAGTTAGAGTTTTTGGAGCAGGTTATTAGATGCAAATTAGCCTGAAACCTCCTCAGTGAAATGGAAGTTTTCTTCACTTGTGTATGTGCTAACACCTTCACCTGCTTGATTCAAAATGGACACCATTTTGGAGTTCTAAGGGCAAAACCTGGATGCAGCTGCTCCAACATCTCACCAACTTCCCTATTTCTGTACTTCCCATGTCTCTCTGAAGAATGCATAATCTGAGCATTAGAGCTGGCAAGGAAATCTATTTTGAAATCAATAATCTGATCAAGGGAGAGTCTGCCCCAAAATGTTAAGCTATCTTTTCTTTTTCAGATGCTAAGGGAACTGTTGTGCTTTTCCAGTATTTTCTGTTCTTTCTTAATGCTAAATTCAGCTGGGAAAGGGTTGCATTTTTTTTCCTTTGGAGAAAACATTATAAATAGATGCAGGATGAATTAATATGAAATTAATACTATGGTGTGAAGTTGATTTTATATCTCCCATTTTAAATTATATGTATTACTTCTCTACTAACAAAGGGTTAACAATGTTATGTGTTTATTACCTTCGCAAGATTGCATATACACGTTCTTCTTCGTAATCGATTGACAAACATATTTGCTGCTGAAAAATTTAAAAGTCATGTCAGATAAATGTTTGCATACAAAATACAAAAAAAAATCTTAATTCATAAAGTAAGTGTGGATGCACAGATGCTACACCAAAGAGTATATACAAATTAATGCTTGCAATTCTTCACACAACATGCTGTGTCACAGAGTGCTCAGATAGGGCTGTCTTTCTAAATTATTTTCCCGATTTCAAGTGTGGGATTTTATAACAGAAAATGTATGTCATTCTAGCCCACTTTTTTGTATGTATAAACATGTTAAGATTTTCTTACTGTGAGAGTAATAAATCAAATTCACTTGTCAGCTCTTATGAATTTGCTAAGTACGTTTTCATCCCTAACGGTAAATGGCAGCTGAATCATGCATGATTTATTTTCCAGTGTATTTCAGTGAACAAGGTACAAGTTGCAAAGAACCAAAGATCTGACTTAATTTTATGTGCTGACAATAGCAAAATATATTCTAATTATGAGTAACATAAAATTAGATTTAGTAGAGCATCTGTTTATTTCTGATTGACTGAATCTGAGCAACAAAACAAATTGGTAACAATTAAAAATTAGAAAGGATAATGATATTTTAAAAGTTGATTTGTGAATTAAAACAAGAGATGTTTAATAACATAGATGGGATACATGGAATAGATGCTGTATTTTCCAGAGAATATTCAATACTGGACAGGTATGTGCCCAGGACTCAGAGAGGATGTTGTAAGTTCAATAAGGTGGTTATTGATGGTTTCGTCTGTGTAGAAGAATGAAATAAACTCCCACAATGGCTGTTAGTTTATGAAGTGAACAATTGAACCTGATAGATCAAGAAAATTTGAAGTTTGGCCCTAGGTCTGTGCTAAGTTAGATAATATCAGTCAGGATGACATTTGAGGTGTTATTTTCCACATCCTTGTGTTGCAGAGGGAAATATCAATTTAGATTTTTGCTCCTGATCATTATAATACTTTGAAAGTGTGCCTAAAAGATAGGGAGAGGACAATAACAAAAGTAACATGCATATATGTCAACCCTTTAATATAGAAAACTATCTAAAACACTTCACTCGGGGAGGGAAAAGTATAAAAAGCCATAAATATAGAAACAGATTCTGAAAACGTGAGATTAGAAGGGGTCATCTAAAGTTGATTCAAAATTATAGGTTTTAATAAAGATGTTAAAGGAGAGGAAATGACAGCTGGTTTCTTTAGGTGGAGGTTCCAAGGCTAACAAGAACATCCTACCAATAGTTGGGTGAAGGAAGGGGAGATATTGAAAGACAGAGTCGGATGATCAAAAGGTTTGGTAGGGAATATAAATCTGGAAAAGGTAGCAAAGATATTATGAGCAATTTAGAGGTGAGGATAAGGATTGAAAGCTTATGTAAGCAATTGAGAAATGGGAGAAAAAGATAAATGAAACTTGTTCTTGCAGGACAGAGTATTAATGACTGCATTTTAGAACAAATGAGCATAGGGCATGATGATAACTTGTCTGAGGACTTTAGAGGGGTAAAAGAGGTTGGGAATACATGAGATTAAAGGAGATAAATGGGTTGAAGGTTGATTCTTTTGAGAAGAGGAACAATATGGGTTTTGAAAGAGGGATGACCATTGTCTGAGGGAATAATTAATGTCAAACCATGGGCAGTGCAGGAGGGATGGTTAAGTAGGTAGAGGTTGAATAATAAGGAAATCAAGGAAAAAGCAGGTGGGTGTTACAAATTCTAGTATTGCCTTCAATATTCTCTTGGGAATATTCAAGCTCATTTCTCCAAGTCCAACATTTAGGGAAGTGACACCCTTCTGCAGGCAAGGCTGTAAAGTCATCAGTGTACACAACCAGCTAAGAATTTAACACATCCTATCAAATAACCAGATTCTTAAATTATCTGAAACTATTTCCAAAAATCTATATCTTAGCAGCCACATTCATAGATTTCCATTTCCATTATTCAAATATATCTATCATGTGTTTTCAAGCTGGAAATCTCATTTTTCTAAATGTATAAACAAATCTTTCTTTTGTTTCTTTAAATTTATATTGCATGCTTCAGACATTAACTAATAATCCTGAGAATGCTATGCTTCACTAAATTATATTCAAAATTATTGTCGGATTGACTTGAGAAAAATGTGAGTACCCTGGCATAAAGCAACACCTTTCATTTTTGACCCACTTTTAATAAGCAGCAAATAATTCAATTTCCCCAAAGATATAAACATCTTCTGTGGATTTGTTTCTCTCTTAGTTAATGAGTTTAAGAATGTTCTTTCTTCTTCTTGTCTGTTCCATACAGCAACATTTTCTCCTTCTTCATTTTCTCAAATACCATCTCTTCTTGCAATCTGCATTCTTTTCATGCTTGCTCTCCTTCCTATTTGTATTGCTCTATTAAAAGTCATGCATTTCTGGTGAGGCTGTTTCTTGCTTGTTTTCTCTATGATCACGATTCTGACTAATTCAAATTCATAATATTTTATTTGCATATTTTGTTAAATCACACTGTTTCTTTTCAATGCACTTTAAATTTTGAACATCTTAAAATGCTTTTGTTATCAGTGTAGCTTAATATTCCAGGTAGAACGTAGAACATTACAGCGCAGAACAGGCCCTTCGGCCTTCGATGTTGCGCCAACCAATTAAGAAAAAGCAATGACCCTCTAACCTAAACCATTCCCTTTTCATCCATAAACTTATCTACTTAACCTCTTAAATGCCCCCAGACTTGGCACATCTACAACTGCAGCAGGCAGGGCATTCCATACCCTTACTACCCTCTGGGTAAAGAACCTACCTCTGACATCCGTCCTATAACTACCACCCCTTAATTTAAAGCTATGTCCCCTCAATGGAGGTAACTCCATTGAACTGGTAAAGGTGGGAACATCAGGGTGGCGGCATGGGCTCTTTGGGCCAAAGGGCCTGTTTCCCGTGCTGTTTTGTTCTTTGTTAAAAATGAATTGTCCTTTCAATGTTATATTGGACACAGTGGTTCTAGTCATTATGTCATGTTGTCTGAGTGTGCAATGGTTAGGAATCACAGAATCATAGAAGGAGGCCATCTGATCTATTGTGCCTACACTGGCTCCCTCTGTGAGCAATTTATCTGATGCCGCCAACCCCATCCCCCCAAACCTAAACACACAACTCTGAAAATCTCTGAGAGATAATCCAAATCTCTCTTGCATACCTGGATTGAACAAACCTCCACCACACTGTCAGGCAGTAAAATATAACTTTTCCTCTGGTCCCCATTTCTTGTTTTGCTAACTACCTTAAATCTATGCCCTCTTGTTCTCAATTATTCTACCAATGGGAACATTTTCTCTCTATCTACTCTGTCCAGATCCCTCATGATTTTGCATACCTGTCAACTCTACACTTAACTTTCTCTTCTCCAAGGAAAACAGTCTCAATTCCTCCAATTTTTCTATATAACTGAAATTCCTCTTCCTTGGGACCATTTTAATGAACCTTTTCTGTGAATGGTCTAATATCTTTATTTTCTTCCTAAAATGTGGCACTCAGAACTGGCTGCAAAACTCCAGATGAGGTTGAACAAATTTAATATAATGTCCTTGTTTTACACTCTATGGCCCTATTAATGAAGCCTTGGATAGTGTATGCTTTATTAACTGCTCTCTCAAGGGTATCTGTCTTACCCATGATTTATGCACTTATATATTTATGTGCAGCTCCCTTTGCTCCTGCACTCCATTTAGAATTGTACCTTTTAGTTTATGTTGTCTCTCCACATTCTTCCTACCAAAACGAATCATGTCACACTTCTCTACATTAATTTTCATCTGTCATTTAACAACCTATTTCACCAAATGGCTACGCTCTTTTGAATTGCTACACTATTCTCCTTACAATGCTTCATATCATTCACAAATGTTGAAATTGTATACCAAGGTTTAGGTCATTAGTATTTATCAGGAAGAACAAGAGTCCAAACACTAATTCCTGGGGAACTCCATTACAACCTTCTCTAGTCTGAAATATATTAATTGCTACACATGTATGTTCAGACAGCATTTTTGTTGTTTATTGCAGCAAAAAACAAGTGTGAAACTACAGGATGGGCTCTCTAATAGCATCGTTAATGTAAAGCATCAAATACACTAAATGGAGTTCAATTAATTTTTTGGAACACTTCCTCTTACAAAGTATCTGGGAATACTCAAATATTTTTTGGAAGTGTCTTGGTGAGTTGGTGGATTTTCCAGAGAGGACTAGAGGAATAGGTTATCTGTCTGCACAAAGACTGCAACAGGCAGGAAGGTCTGCAACTTCAATCCCAATGGATCTGCAGCATGACAAAGAGATGGAGAGGAGGCTGCAGAAAGAGAAAGCTCGATGACATGCGTTCTGCCAAGTTAGACTGAGGCTTCCTCTATGTTTCTTGACATCAACCAGAGACTGACATGCAGTCAACATGCCCTACATCTGGGTTTATATAAGTAAGCACCTCCCTACCTGCTTCCCATTGAGGTGTTCATCTGAGAGTTCTGAAGCAGACTAGTTTACAACTTCTCCTTCTGAGGAGCTGGAAAATGAACCATCCGTTATTCCTGGCCTGGCTACTTTGATTTGATTTGATTTATTATTGTCACATGTATTAACATACAGTAAAAACTATTTTTTCTTGCATGCTATACAGACAAATCATACCATTCATAAAGAAGGAAACGAGAAAGTGCAGAACGTAGTGGTACAGTCATAGCTAAGGTGTAGAGAAAGATCAACTTAATGCAAGGTAAGTTCATTCAAAAGTCTGACAACAGCAGGCAAAAAGCTGTTCTTGAGTCAGTGAGTACGTGACCTCAGACTTTTGTATCTTTTTCCCAAAGAAAGAAGGTGGAAGAGAGAATGTCCAGTGTGTGTGGGGTCCTTTATTATGCTGGTTGCTTTACCAACACAATGGGAAGTAATGACAGAGTCAATGGGTGAGAGGCTAGTTTGTGTGATGGATTGGGCGACATTCATGACCTTTTGTATTTTCTGGCAGTATTGGGCAGTGCAGGAGCCATGCCAAGCTGTGATACAACCAGAAAGAATGTTTTCTATAAGTGCATCTATAAAAGTTGCTGAAAGTCATAGCTGACATGTCAAATTTCCTTAGACTTCTGAGAAAGCCGAGGCATTGGTGGACTTTTTTAACTATAGTGTCCGCATGGAGGGTACCAGGACAGGTTGTTGCTTTGGACACATAAAAACTTGAAGCTCTCGACTCTTTCTACTTTGTCCCTGTTGATGTAGACAATGGCGTGTTCTCCTTTATGCTTCCTGAAGTTGATAATAATCTCCTTTATTTTGTTGACATTGAGAGAGAGATTATTGTTGCTGCAGCAGTTCACCAGATTCTCTATCTCATTCTTGTACTCCATCTCATCATTGTTTGAGATCTGACCCACTACGGTGGTGTCGTCAGCAAGCTTGAAAATCAAATTGAAGGGGAATTTGGCCACACAGTCATAGGTGTAAAACGAGTATAGTAGAGGGCTGACAACACAGCCTTGTGGGATACTGGTATTGAGGGTGATTGTGCTTATCCTTACTGATTGTGGTCTATGATGACTTTCATGCTGGGTACTAATTCCAACTCTATCTTAGTTTCAAGGTAGATGTAGTGCCAGTATCTGAGCTGGTGGCAGCCGAAAGTCAGATAACATGACAGAGCTTCTTCATTAGTGCTGCACCGTTGCTCTCCTTCCACCCCCTTATAGACATATGTAGCTGTGTAGATGGCAGTTCCTGGATGATTGAAAGAAGGAACGTAGATGGAGAAGTTTGATATGACGGAAAGGAGATTAGGTGGTGCCAAGATGTTCATGTTTTAAACCTAATTGCAGCTTGCCTATCATGCCAAATAGCAGAATAAGGGTCTCTGAATGTCAAGAAAGGAGAGGAAAGGCAGGAGAATTCTGAATGACACTGGAGCCAAGGATTGAATTGCAGCCAGACCCATGATGTGAACAACCAGCACTTCTGTAGAGTTCAAGAATTGTAGGCATTCTTGTTCCTTATCAGTTCTACTCTGGTCCCTTTAATTGTGTACACCTTGTACTCCAGAGAAAAGGAAGAATGGAAAAGCAGTGATTGTGTAGCAATGTGATTGGCTGATGTGCCTGCCTTAGCTGAATAGATGGAAATTTATGGAAACAGTGAGAGACAGGTATAAGATTGGCAGCATTGATATGTATGTGGGCGTGAGGTGCAGTATCTGGATATTAGGTGCAAGTCTTGCATGGAAGGGAGTGCAGCTGGATGAATGATGGCTGTGTGATGCATTGAGAAAAATGACAGGCTGGTGTTGTGTCAGGTAAGAGTGAATATCAACTCTCTGATACTGACCAGCACGTTACAAGATTAGACTTCTTGAAGCTGCCAGATCATCAGTCTCAGACTTTGGCATTTGTAATTTCTGGCCATTTACTCTCAGTTCTTTCTGAGAGTGGATCTTGAGGTTCATACAGAGGACCCTGGGACATTTCCTCCTGTCTTCATCACTAATGTGTCCATTACTTTATCCAACACTCTGGAACCCTCTAATTGCCCTAGCATTTACTTTGCAATAATTTACATTGCACCAGTGTTCAGCTTTCCTTCAATGAACATGTACCTTTAAGAAAATAGGCGACTGTACCATATTATTTTCACACAACACAGATGGGTCCCCTACTGACTACTCAGGCCATAGCAAGTTTGGGGGATAAGGAAGCACTGCTGGACACATTCAGGTCAATCACGCATATATGATGGATTTGCAAAAATTGTATGGTCACCAGCTTGATCTGTATGAGTGCAGACAGGTCACAAATTATGATCCCTGTGAGCAAAAATCAGGAAATCCAATTTTTAGTTGTATTTGTTCTGAAAACTCATTGCAACAATTTAATTTTTCCCCCAATTCTTTCAGTGCAAAAATAGACAGAATATCTTGAAGCCTGACAGTGGTTATTTTTGAAGAAATGAGCCTGGGGAGAACAAGCAAAAATGGGACAGAAACAATCGAATGATCTGGGATCAGGGCTGATGTGGATGGGTGGGCAAGCCAGAATGAAAGAATGGAAGGTATTGGCAGGAGCAGTTACATAGAGGTGTAAATCTTGTTGTCAAAGAATTCCTTTGAAGGTTAGCTTGAAATTGATGCCAAAAAAGGGGATTGAGAAAACAGCTGATTGTAAAGAAAGGAAAATCTTTATCCTCCAAGCATTTGGGAGATTGTGGCATGATAAAACCCAATATGATCCAGCCACAGCTAATGATGAGTAAGTGAATTTGCTGTGCTCACCAGGTACATTCAAGTTTTTGGCCTCTGACATGGAAGAGTAAAAGTTAGCATTCCAGCAATGAGTGATTTAATAGGGACAATGGCATAGAAGACAAGAGGCAATGAAGCAGCAGCAGCAGAAATGTGATGATGGATATATAGAAGTGATGGATTTGAGAGTAAGGATAGTACTAGACTAAGCCATGATATTACTGCCTAGATAAATAAAATTTAAAGTTTATTTATTAATATCACAGGTGAGCTTACATTAATGCTGCAATGAAGTTACTGGGAAAATCCCCTCGTTGCCATACTCCAGCGCCTGTTTGAGTATGTTGAGGGAATATTTAGCATGGCCAATGGACGTTTTTTGGACTGTGAGAGGAAACCAGAGCACCTGGAGGAAACCTAGACACGGGGAGAATGTGCAAACTCCAACAGACAGTAACCCAAGCCAGGAATTGAACCCAGGCCTCTGGCACTGTGAGGCAGCACTGCTAACCATTTTGCCACTATGTCACCTTCAGATAGGTGATACATCTCTAATATTTAAAGCTTTATTAATTATAAAAAGATACCTCTCATTTTCAGTGATTGGAGCAGCAATGGTGTGCCTTCCAGTGCATCAGTTAGCCAACTTTTAAACTTTTTAGCAAAATATCTAGCACTCTGAAGATGTTGCACAGAAAAGTCCCCTAGAAAATCGCGAAGAAGAATTTCTTCTATAATCTGTTAATACAGTAAATAATGACTAAATTAGACTTTTCATCATGTTAGTTAATAAATTTGAAATTTACATTTCATCCCAGGTAATTTTACACTCTTTTAATAAACCAAGCATTATCATTAAGGAGAAAAAATACAAAGAAAAATAACTACAGAAGACCGTGATAATAAAGCCTTTAAATATTATATGATCATATCTTACATTTTGTTGTGAGGATATTCATTCAAACTGTCATTAAAAATGAACTGAAGAGCAGACACAGTCAAATAAAATTAACATTTGAAGTGAGTTTACCTATTAATTAAAGACAAACAAGAGGAGCAGTAGTGTAAATCAACAACATACTGTGGCTTTGGGAGAATTGTATAATTTTTGATCATAAAGTGCCATTCATGTAGGCACTGGTGAAATGTGAGGTGCTTCCTCAGAGGAATGCGGGAAAATTTGCAGTTGCTATAGCCCATTTGCTTCCACTTTCCAGTGATCATCACCAGCAAAGAGAGCATCAGGTCTCCCAAAGCCTTCATTGGGGGAATAACATACTGTGTGCAAGGATACTTGAACGTGGTTTATGTATGTAATTTGTGGGATGAATTAAAATAGAGCAGAGGTGGTTCACCACTCATCTGGATTGACAAAGGTGTGAGCACAGGTTATCTCTCATGTCTACCAGCCATGGATGGCACAGCAACAAATTTGTTTTTTTAATCAAAGTTTGTTATCTCTTTGATAAACTTTCAAATGATCTCAATGCTGTCAGTAAACACTGACCATTTGAATAAAACTTTAACATGTACCTTCATAAAAATATTCCTCATCATAATACAAGGTGCATCTTTACTTTGTATTTATTATTGCAGTAATTATTCTACCATGTTCACAAGTTTCTACAGTTATCAAGTGGAACTTAGTAATAAATCATTTCAACTTTCTGGGAAATTTTTTTTTGCCATTGTTAATATTGTCAAGCTATCACAGTTTTATTTGCCAGTGAAATACATAATGATTTCCAAAAGAAATTATTCCCAAAGGAACACTGTAGATCGCAGTATATAAGTTGATCTGATATGTAAAACCTGGCAACTTATTTCAATGCCATGTTTAAGCCTCTACTTGACGTATAAGTCGACCCACTTTTCTGCAAAGTCACGCTGTATTTGAATTGATGTCAGCCTCAATCTTTCATCTCAGAAGTAATTTACTCCTTATTAAGTTGGCATATTGGATCAAGAAAACAATGCAGGCCCATGTTGCTAAGATGATGTGTGGAAGTTTAAGACAGGCCCACACAGAGAAAATTGCACCTGGCAAATGATGAATGACAAATAGTAAAGTACAAAACTGGTTTCAAGCTAAAACTTATTATATTTGCTAATTTGTCGAATAACTGCTATAGCATAGGGATTTGCACTCATGATAAAATGGTGTGAGAATAGAGAAAGGAGGAATCTGCCATCAGGAGTTGCTCAAGACCAAATACTCCATGAGAAAGGGACCAGCCACTGGACTGATGTCGAGAAGCATGTGTTGGAATGATCCTCAAAAATTGCCAGAATAGTTACAACATTACAAGAAATGTAGTGCACATATACACAACATACATACATGGGACAAATAAAACTCTGAACCTAGTAAAGGTTTCAGGGCAACTGCTAATTGACATAATCATTTAATGGAACAGAAATGTCAAGCTTTGCAACAGAAGAGCAAGATCACTTGGAGACTACCAAAAGATCTTGATGCCAAAATTACATTTCCAGCAATTCATCATCAGACAATGGCAAGAAACACGAGTACCCATTACGCCACATTGGCAATATGGATAAAAAGCCCATGAATGTTAAAATGCCCAGCAGGCAAACTATGGAGTTCGAAGAATCAAAGCAATTCAAGTGAAAACCACAGGACACGTGAAGACCAGACTCAAAGAACAAAGAGAATGAAAGAAAATGGAGCATAGGATTAGACTCTTCAGCCTTCCAAGCTTGTGCTAATCATGAAACCCTAGCTAAACTGAAAAAATCCTTCTGCCCCTTACTCGATATGTATCCCTTCATAAAGAAAAAAGAAAAGTACAGGTGAATGTCACAATTCCTGGAGGTATAAGTCTAACTGAATGAAATTAAAGGCTAAAACATTAAATTATACCAAAAATCAAGTTCCCTAAAGGTGTTTTTGTGTATCTCCATGATAATGGTGCAATGGATGAAAATGAACTTGTGGATTGATAATTTGTGACGTGGCATCCTGGTGGCTTTTGTAAGGAAAGCAGGTTGTCAGTTTAGGACATGTTCAGATCTCTTAAAACTGATTATTGTGAAGAAATAATACTCACATAGCTGTTATACAAAGATTGTGTTTATAGTCTGATGTCCATAGTTCAATATTTGTATGAGTATACAATATTTGTATAAGCCATTCAAGGATCATGCTAATGTCAAAACAAAATAGATGGATGGTTGATGGAGAAAGAAACCTTCACAATGAGTGAAAATATGCATGTTGCCCCAGTTGATGATTCGTATGGTTGCACCATCAAATCCAGGGATGTTTAAAAGTACAAATTGTAATCAGACGATTCAAAAAATGTGAAATATCCAATAGATGAACAAAGAATAAAGAGAACAAAGAACAGAACAGCACAGGAACAGCTTCTTCTGCCCATCAAGTTTGTGCCAACACAGGTGCCTCTCTAATTTAATATTTTCTTGCCTCTACATGGCATTAGATACTATTTGCATTAGATACCAAATTTGACAGTTTTTAAACTGTTTTGTTTGTGGTTAAAGGTATTTTTGTGAAATTAATTCATTCAATAAAACGCATCACATTTTGTCACATTTCAAAATGGGAACCTCCTACATCAACATCCAACATTCAATTTTATACTTTGCAGATAAGCTGACCCCTAATTTTGTCAGAACTTTGAGGTTTTGAGGCAGTATATTAAACATGATGTGATCTATAGCATATTTAATGTATTTACTGCAGACAGCTCTCTATGTTATCTTTCTGCTAATAAGCATTTTTAATCACCTTGTACAGTTGTGCATCATAAGAACAGAAAAGCTGGCATATATCTGGGAAAGATGTAGTGATGGCATCATATGTGAATGACTCCCAGAACAACGAAAGGAGATTTCTGACCTATAACATATAATTTTATATCATAATGAGAGCATTTTGATTTCTTTTAACAAAACATTAATTAGTAATTTAAGTTACCTGTTATTTTCATAGTGAGTAGGATGTGAATCCTATTAATGCCTGAACTATCACTCAGACCTGGAAGGCATCATATAGTTGTAGGCCAGAATTTTACCAGTCCTTTGATGATGGGCTAAGAGGAAGGGAGGTTGTCAAAATCACATGGGAAGATGTCAGGGTGAATGGGGATTAGTCTGATATCTTCCCACTGCCATGCTATTTTGCCAGTGGCAGGAAAATTGACATTTGAGGTCCAAACTGATCACCACTTCCCTCTATGGTGAGCATTTTCTCTACATTGGGAGTGGTTCACTGATGAATGGGAAGATTGTCCATTAAAACTGGCCAATTCCCTGTGAACTCACCACATCTATTATCTCCATCATCTCTATTTCCTCTAATATTTTATCAGCAATGTTGTCACACTGCCTTGATCTTTACACTTTTTTATGTTGTTCACTGTACCACATGAAAGCATGAACAGAAACTTTTTCATGGGAGAAAAAAAATCACATAGTAAATGAAAGCTTTCCCTGAGCCCATGACATTGCGCGTTGCTTTTGAGAACCAGGCTCTACAAATCTGTTTATTAAAATAATTTTGCCACAGAGTTCCATACCTTGTCAAGTTGATTGCTTCTAATATGCTGCAGGATTTCCTGGCAGTGATTATAATATGAATCAGCAACTACAGTTAACTAAAATAATAGGAAAACAATCAAAACATTTTTGTTGTCACAAATGTAAGGGGAATGATTTTATTGGGTGGATAAGTGTAAAAGAGATGTGTACTTGCCATTTGAGTACAATATTTCTTTTCTAATTCTTGTTCCCAGGTGGTAAACCGTGTTAGTTCACAGGTAGAGCCACAAAAGCTTTCTGTCTTTAATATTAATAATAATGATATTAGTGACAGTTAGTAGTTCATATATGTTCACAAATATTATTTAATAACAACTAAAACAATTGAAGAATATTCTTTAACTTCCTTTATATATATATTTTAAAAATTTGCTCATGGGATATAGGTGTCGCTTACAAGGCCAGCATTTACTGCGCATCCCTAGTTGTACTGAAGAAGGTGAGGCAAATTGCTTTCCTGAACCATTGCCATCTATGTAGCTTATGAACACCCACAGTGCTGTTGGGGAGGAGGGTTCCAGGAATTTGACAGAACACAGTTACACAAAACGTCACACATAGCAGAGATATTATAACTGGTAACTACACTAAATGCATGTCAAAAGTTACCAGACCAAATATTTAAAAAGACTGTTTGGGAAGAGAAGTACACCTGTATGAAAAACTGGAGAATATTCCATGATGAACATAAGCTTTCCAGAGGGGGATGAGATCCACTTGACTTGAGATTGGCCTGGAATGCAGAATCACTTCTTGTGAGATCTTTACACTAATTGGGGCAATGACTGTTCTAGTTACCTTTGAATGTAGGTCAATTAGCACAATAAATCAGAATACAACAATGACTGATATTTAAGTCTCAACAGAATGTAACAGGGAGCATTGCAACAAAGAGATAAGGGTCAATGGGTGAGATTCTCTGGCCTCCAAGTTGCATGTTTTCTACCAGTGGTGTGGAGGTGGGAAGCTTTATATCCACGCTGCAGAATAAATTAGAACAGGAATCTATGGTCCTGCTGCTAGTTTGCGGAGAATTCCAGCCTTTGTTTTTAATCTGCCCAATAGAATGGCCTTGACATGAATGAACCTCATGAGGACAATTAGAATAGCACGTGCTCTCCTGCAGGGAAAGGAGACCCTCTAGTACAAAATAGGTGTGCCAATCAAACTAAAAATGTGTGTGTAAATTATTAAAATGATAACTTGGATCTAGGAATCAATACGGCAATGTCTACTGGTACCTAATGATCGTGGAAAACTTTGACTGAACCAATGGACAGTGCCCAATTGTATTTCAAATATATCCAATGTAAGGAAAATGTTAACAGACTGACTATAAGTTAAGAGCGTTGTTTGTGATGCGGAAACTATACTTGCTAATTACAGTAACACTGCTGAATTGGATAGGAAAATTGACATTGAATCAGAGCAGTTAATTGTAGTAAATTATTCAAAGGCATACAGGTAATCAAAGTGGAACAGGAAGAAATCTTTATCTGGCTAAGACAGGGGAAGTCAATTTGGGAATAAACTAACCAAGCAACAGCTAACCATTCACCCAATCAATCAATCCACATCCAGAAAGAAGACTGTGCATGAATTCTTCCAAAATCTGTATCCTGGATGTAAATTCCTGAAATATCCTATAGAGAAGCGCTTAAGAAAGAAGACATAAAATATATATTGAGAAGGAGCACTTGTTTTGAGCACAGATCCTGGATCAGTGTCTGGATGAGACCCTAGATTGGTTGCATCTCTGTTCATTCCAATTACACTTGTTCACTTATTTTCTATCCTTCGCAAAAAGCTTCTTCATGCAACTCACCACGGACGCCTCAGAATATTAATCTGAAATAGTTCAACTCATTGCCAAGTCAGACCACTTTTACATTCTGCATTTTTGCAATATTAATATTGATTTTCATAAACCTTATAGATATTTAAAATAGTCTACTTATGGAAGGCTAAGACTTTCACAACTCAATTCATCTGCAACTATAATATTTTGAGAGGCCAGCTTTAAGTCACTCCATTATTCAATAGTTTAAAATGTGCACTGCTACAATGCAAGTGTCCAAGGTATATATGTGAAAATATAAGAACAGTATTTTGAACAGAACCTTTAGCTTTTATAGCTACAGATAGGTGAATACTTAAAAAGTGATTTTTTTACAAACCTTTCTGCACTTGTTATTGACAGTGAAGAAATTTTCTCCCTCCAAGCTGGAAAAATCCAAACTATTATTCAGGAAAGAAAAGAAAAACATCTTAATATTATTGTATTACTGTATTATTATTAAAGGAAGGCTTGCAGAATGTTCCAAAATGCTGCAAAGCCAATGAAATACTTTTGAATTATAATTACTAATGTTGTCGAAGCAAGAATGACAGCTAGATTGTGCATTAAGGTGAATAGTTATTTAACATACTTAACTAACAGATATATCAATACTAGATGAATATTGTTGCAGTTCTGATCATAATGATAATGATGATCGGAATATAATTGTTTCGGTTCCAATATCAGCATGCACGGATTACAGATTCAATTCTATAGCATATGACATTATCAAAATATAATGGTTTTGTTACACTTGCAGTTTATCCTGCTTCATTTGTTGTGGATTGATTTTTTTTTTGATGGCTGACCTTCTTTAAACAGAATTCTAATGAGATCTACTGCGGCAAATGAAGTATTCAATTCAGCTTGATGTTATAGTAACAAACAATAAAAGAGACCATATGGAACCAGTATAACAGACACTGATCTCAAACTCCTATGCTATTTTAGGTTTAATCTCAGTTTTCAAGCACACTTGGGCACAAAAATCCAGTACAGGATGTTTGGGATATGCAATAGTATATCTTGCCTTTAGTTGCCAATTTTGCCTTTTCGTTCCATAGAAATGGGTTCTCCCAAGTTGCCTGATAAAATCTGTTGAGACTATGGTGCTATTTTGCCACAGGTTTATTTTGTCATTGAAATTCCAAACAATTTTTTGTTTTCATACCAAATTCATTAAAATGACAGTTGAATGGAGAAATAAGGGTACAGGAAGAAAACAGTTTGTGGGATTAATTTTGGCCTGCTCCAGCTAAGAACTAACATTGGTTATTGTCTTTCAGGTGCCTTGTCCATATCATTCAAAGGATGTTCTATTAAAATCATTTTTTGGGAGAATTTGCTTGTGTTGACAGATTGATAAAAGGCCCAATAATAAAACAGGTTATTTTTGGATGATCTGGGGAAGTATTCATCATTTAATTTGTCGTACAGCTCCTCTAACGTGTCGAGTGTTGTGTAACTCAGCCACCCTGGTCTCCATAAACTTGTTTGATTGCTTATAGAGGTCTGAAGAGTACCTATAGTTTGTTGTTCTCGAGTGGTGTAATGTTAATTTTCTTATTTTAATGCTTCTCCTTGAAAATTATACATCTACATGGTTACAAATATTGGGATGCAACAATGCATCTTGTTTCCCTATCCTTTTTTTTACATTTTGTTTCACTTCATTTTCTTTCACTCATGTAATGGAGCTTAGATTCCACGACCAGAATATTATTCATTTTACATTCCTGCCTGCTTTGCTAGCTGAGTACAGGAATGAAACATACATACATACACATAAATACACACACATGCACATTCTGAGTAGAAACAATGTAAAGATGATGAAAGACACATTTATCTTTTCTTCTTGAGTCAATAGCAGATTCTTTAAGATACTGCCCATGGCCCATGACATGTGACTGGTCAAACAACAGGTAGGGCACAAGTTGGGGATGGCTGTAGAGACAGACTCTCCACTTGGGCTCTCTCTGCTCTCACACTCAGATTGTTTCTATTTCTCTCACCAGCCTGAAGAAAAGCAGCTTCTTAAACTCAAGGTGTGTTGGTTTTTCACATGATTGCCATCACAAACTGATCAGGTACCCGAACAAGGTCATAGCAAGTTGATTTCATTGTTTAAAAGTGATTAGATTATGGTTGGAGGAATTCCCTTCTCTGCCAGGTCCATTGTCCAAAGTGATTGAATCTAATATCATGTACCACCCACTGTTGAATATCCTGGTGATGTTTTGGAGATGGGTCATTCATAATAATCTATGTTAGTTGTCTTTGGTGGACTACTTCTACCACAGCCTGACTCCATACTAATGACTTTGGAATTATAGTGCACAATTGTACAAATGTTTGGCCATCTTAGAACCTGCTGTTTAGTCATTCAAATGCTGTTGTTTAGTCTCATCATTTATCTGATAATTTCAATCCACTCAATAAATAAAGTCATTTTTAATATAAAACATGGGTTTATAACAGATGGAAGAGAAGTAACTTACTAATTTGAAGTCCTCACCAAATACACATTATTTTCTTTATATTTAAATTCATGCAAATATATAACTTATTATCCACTATATGAATGAGCATTATTTTACCTTTCAAATTGTTTATTGGTCATCAGAGATGAGTATCGACCATATAGGTGAGAATGCGGTCTCACACGTATTCCTTCATAGTGATATCTATAAAAGCAATTAGATTTTCTGTAAAAGCAATACCATTTTTCTCAAAAATATGAAATAATGTACAACATTCTTTTTAAAATATATTATGTCTTATATAAAGTACATAGGATGTAGAACAGTGTTTACTTAACAATTCCAAAAATGTAATTTAATGTAAAAACACAAAAGTAAATTAAGTTAATAATTAAATGAAATTATAACAACCTGTGATATTACCAGTTCACAATATAGATTGTTCATTTGTAATTAAACTTCTGTAATAAATATAAAGTATCCAGGCTTTAAAATTGGATGAAAAGGAGACATCGATCTCTCAGCATTGTTTGAGGTGGAATACTGCTTCACAATGCCAGGAATCCGGGTTCAATTCCTGGCTTGGGTCACTGCCTGTGTGAAGTTTGCATAGTCTCCCTGTGTCTGTGAGGGTTTCTTCCGGGTACTCGTTTCCTCTTACAGTCCACAGATGTATGGATTAGGTGGATTGCCATGCTAAATTGCCCCTTAGTATCAGGGGGACTACCTAGGGTAAATGCATGAGATTCTGGGAATAGGACCTGGGTGGGATTGTGGTTGGTGTAGACTTGATGTGCTGTGTAGCCTCCTTCTGCACTGTAGGGATTCTATAATAGAGATTTGGGATTTGATAACTGAAATGCTAACTTTGGCAGTTTGGAATTGGTTCCTGGAAGCACATCTATCTTCCTAACCTATTGTCTCTACTATGTATCTGGCTATAAGTTTAATTAAACCAATGCACTTACAGTTGAGGGCTGAGCCATGGACCAGGAGCCTGACTCTGAATGGAGTATGCTTTGCTGTCATTTTTTAACTCAGTCACAATGTTAGCATTCCACTTCCAGATTTATTTACAGAGAGTGCAGGCATGATGACGGCCCACACCTGTCAATGGAAGGACTTCTGCTTAAAAGGATCGTGGCAAGAGTCAGAACTGCTTTTATTGCAGATTGAATATTGAGACTTTATCAGTCACAAGAATGGAAGTGAGATGAGAGAAAGCTGTGGCCTGGTTAACTGACTGTTCCCTGGAGGTCATGCTCCAAGCTGTGAGGGAATGCAGATAAGTAGTGTACACCCAGACAAGAAGAGAGACCAGCCATTCAAGCCAAGCAAACATGAATGGAAGTGGCTGAAGGTGAAAAGGAGGAATCTGGTGCTTTGCAGCTGGATTCAGTGATACCAGGAAAGATGAGTGACATCTCATTTTCAACTGCTGACCCACATATTTTCATTTCCCCAGCGCCTCTCAAACAACATACCTTGCAGTTTCACTCATTCCTCTATCATGAGCCAGCACCTCACATTCCCATCTGAACAGCCAAAGTCTGACATTTTCATCTTTGTCACCTTACACTCAACCTTTCATGAAAATACTCCCACTTGTAACTCTCTTGTTTTCTCTCCTTGTAGAAGAGAGTACCAATCCCAGAGAGATTCTGAGGGCAGGGGATGGAAGAAGGTGGTGATAGCCTTCCAGTGTTAGGCACCCTGACCATGTCAGAGGAGGAATTCTGAGAGATGGATAAAGTGGTGGAATGCATAGTCATTAGCGAAGGAGAGATCATAGCCTCCCAGATAGCTGGTGTCAGAATTGCACATCATCGCTGATGATGATTTATAGTCACTACGAAATGAAATTAGAACATCTACACAAAGTTAACATTGAGCCCTTTCCCCTTGTCAGTTCTAGTTATGTATTTTATCCTTTACAGGTTCTTCAGACATGGGAGGAAGTTAAGGATTCCCAGAGAATGTTCTGAGGAAGCACTATCCCATGAGTCATGCACACGTTCCACCAGAGAGGATGTACACACTTTGATGGGAATTCAGAGAAAATAGTGAGATTATCACACAGTGAGGCACAAATGGCTGGTAAACACAGAGATAGCAGTGAAGAGTCCTCATCAGAAGGTGCAGGGTATTCCAAGTTCTGCTCAGCTAGATGCAGATGCTGAGCCTTGGGGGTCATCTAAGAAGAAGACTATTCTGAAGCAGCAGTGGAAATGTGTGAGATTCTATCAGCATTTTCAGAGTCATTGCACATGATTTGAGACAGATTGGATGAAACTGTCTCAAACATGAGTATCATGATATTTTTGTGCTGATAGCCATCTCCATGGAAAGAGTGGTCACCTGCAAAGAGAATCAAATGCAGCAGGTACCTGAGTCATTCCTGACCTCAGTAATAATCTGCATACATAATTTGTACTTTAAATAGGGTGAAAGAAAGCCTGATCTTCGTACCTCTTCAGCTTTTTATCAGCAAGAAGTATGGGCAGGTCATGGGAGGGAAGATGTCCACAGACAATCTTCATGTAAAAGAAAATAGCTTCCTGAAGCTTTAGAAATATATTCTCTAATTTTTTTTCCAAATAATTTTGAAGAAATAATCAAATATATTGGGAATAGAAAAGTAGGAAGGATATCCCTGATAATAAGGAATAACACAGAACATTGCAAAGAAAGGATCATGGCTCAGAGAAATCAGGAAGTAGAGTTAGTATGGGTGGATATTAGAAATAGCAAGGCTCAGAAAATGGTAGTTTATAAAGCCCGGAACAGTAATTATACCATTGGACACAGCATTGAGCAAAAAACCTTGGTGGTTGTAACAAAGACTATGTAATAGTTGTGGGGGTCTTTAGTCTTCATATACTGACAGTCAAGCACACTGACAGTACATTTGAAAGCAAAATACTACAATCACAATCAAGTATCTTCAACTTAAACAAAGTCAATTACATAGTTATGAGGTGAGACCTGGCTAAAGTTAAATGGGTGAAACTAAAAGATAAAGTAGTGAATAAACATTGGGAAGCATTAAAAAAACTATTTAAAATGTTTATTAAAATAAATTACATTGGAAAACAAAAAAATTAGCAAGACAGATCTATTCATGGCTTACTAAGTTGAGGATAATATTAGATTGGAAGAAGAGGCTTATAATTTTGAAAAGAAGTCTGATGATTGTAAGAATTTTAGAAACTAGTAAGTGGTCACCAAAAAATGATGAAAAGAAAAAAATAGAATATGAGATGAAACTAGCCAGGATTGTAAGAATTTTCAAGTATGAGAAAGGAAGAAAGAAGCTAAAAGGGTGTCAGCACCTTAATATGCTTCTTCCCATGCTCAAATATACTTCTGAGATGGAGACGTCTAACATGGTTCTCTTTTTTAGTGTTCTAATTGAGAAATCTGCTAATGGATTCTTCATTATGGTCAACTGCAAAACTGTCTTCTCCTGTCAATATACAAGTTGAGATTTGCATAGCTCTGCACACTATATGATTGTTCTTAACAGCAATGTTGTAAGTAGGGCCCTTCTGTTTATCTTGATGAAGAAATAAAGCATGTCAAAGCTATCCTGCACGACAATGGCTTTCCTGATCAGATCACTGTGCACCCTGTGTTGCACAGACTTGCAATTGGTCCAAAGGCCTCCACTTTCCTACCTGAAAAGCACAGTCTTTCTCAAATTACCCTGGGAAAGTATCTCAAAAATTTGAACACAGTAAACAAGTCATTTCACGCTGCTGCTATGGTTACATATGGTTATGCTATTATGGTTTCCACTAACTAGATACTAGTTCTGGAGCACAATTTTTTAATGGTGAAGACAGAATGTTGTCAGAGCCCATAATCTTTGCTGCACCTTTGCCTTCAGACATTTCTTGATATCATGTGGACTGAATCAAATTAAATGAAAATTGGATTGTGATACTGAGGACCTCAGGAGGAGGCCCAAATGGATGTATATTAAATGGCTGCCAGATGTATGCAGATTAAGCATTTCAGGCTGTCAATCTATCTTTCAAGTCTGATTTGATACCAATGGTGCCATTCTGGATTCAATGCTCTAACAATAGCCTATCCTAGAAACATGCACAGCTGAACATGAAAAGTGGCAGTATGCATACAAAATTGGCTTGGATTAGGACAAGAACTGTGAAATTGACAACAGAAAGGAATTTTTATGTGTTTGGCTGCTTTCAGTGTTTGGCTAGTGCTGGAGATATTCAAAACATCTCAGAGTTTGCCATCTATTGTTGTGTTAGGGGTGTCACTGATGTTCTCCATTCATTCAGAGCTAACTACATTTCATTCATTCTTGCCAGAAATAATTGGAGGTGTCCAGCTGTGGCTTCACATTGATTACAGACCCCCCCATCAGGCAAGTGTTGACTGCACAACACTTTGTGGGTGCAACACATTAACTCTGTCCAAAACTGGTACCAAAAATTATTCCATCCACTCAAAGTCTAATCGTAGGCGATATAGGCAGACAATCATGTTGATCAATGATGTATCCTGGCAGCAATTCAGAAGCATTCATTTTATGGCAGATTTCTGTGCCTGCTGCTTTCTAACCACCAAGGCAAAGTAAAGGATGATAAAGGCCATCCCTGACTATGTGACTGATTACTCCAATGTGCCACGTATTTCCATGTACATAATGAGAACTATCATATAAAACTTCACAACACCACGGACCCAGGCTCAATTCTGGCCTCAGCTCACTGTGTGGAATTTACACATTTTCCCTGTGTCTGCGTGGGTTTCCTCCAGGTGCTCTGGTTTTCTCCAGTCCAAAGATGCATAGGTTAGGTTGATTGGCTGTGCTGAATTGACCCTGGTGTCAGAGGAATTAGCGAGTAAACGTGTGGAGTTTGCGGGAATATAGCCTTAGTGGGATTATGGTCAGTACAGACTTGATGGGCCAAATGGCCTCCTCCTGTGCTGTAGTGATTCTATATTCAATACAGCAGAACATTGGTAAGCTCATTCTGGTGTGACACTAGCAGCTCAACTCATTTTTCCATTTACCAACAGTCTCACACCTTCATAGAATCCCTACATTGTAGAAGAAGGCCATTTGGCCCATCGAGTTTGCACCATCAACAATCCAACCTAGGCCCTATCCCAGTAACCCACGTATTTACCCTGCTATCCTTCCTGACACTAAGGGACAACTTTGCCTGGCCAATCAACCTCACCCACACATTTTTGGACTGTGGGAGGAAACTGGGGCAGACACAAGGAGAATGTGTAAACTTTACTTCCCTCTGTTACTGATGGTCACAACATCCCCTTGATCACAATGCAAAAATAAAAGTCACTACAAAATAAACTTTCCATACTAAATTTATAATTGATATTATACCACACTGCATACAAAAGTAATTATTTGTGTGCATGCCTTAAGAGACTGTCCTCCATGTGCTTTTGCTTGGTCTGGTGCTGTCATATAACCCTACTGCAGTGGTAGTAACATGACTGATGAAAGGCTGCTGAATTTCAGTACGAGATTGCAAATGGCCTTCAAGAACAACCATGAGCAGTGATAGCCGAGAAGTCTGGCTGCTGACTGCACCACCCCAGATGGGTGACAACAATCTGGACTTGCTGGCTAACTTGCGACAATCAGGGAACTGGCAGAGTGGCAGAGGTAGTAGGTTGATGCTGTTATACTGAGAAAAGAGGTTTGTCCACCTTGACAATTAAATAAATGGGTTTAATTAGATGCTTGCACCAACTTTATCAGAATGTTTAAAATGTTTTGTTTCTTTATGGGTTTTTCTGCATCTGAGTAGTGGTCTATTGGGAGACAGATTTATAGACTGTTTTAATTCTCCATAAACTTCTTTGAACAGTCGAATTCATAGCCATGAGGAATGCAGTTTGATCTTACATAGCAGCAAGCTGACCTTACACAAGGGGAGCTTAACCTTGCATAACTTGTCCTGCAACATTCAAGCTTCTGATGAAAACTTCTTTTTAGCTATCAGGGTCCATAAGTGTGCAGATGGAGTTGGCCACTATTTCCATGTTGAAAATATAGGCTCCAAATTCTGCATAAAGCCCTGGGCCAAATTGGTGTCAGATTTTTCCATGTTGATATTGAATGCAGGCTTTGTGGCAGGTACCCCAATGCATCTAGAATGTTGTTGTGCATACTCATCACCCTTCTGCTCTAGGTTGATCCATTGAAGCACCAAATCTTTCATGCAGAACTCATATGATGTTGTACTGCACACCCATGCTATCCCTGTCCCCTGCTCTGTCTGGAAACCACTCACACCAGATGTTTCACCTTTAAGTTATATTCTAAATTACATTCAATGCTAATATCTGAGTAGGTGGATGCATGCATGAAATAAAGTGGCAGTGTGTCTTCTTGCTGTTGTTCCACTTCCTGGCCAGACTGCAGGTTTTGGGTATCTGAAAAGAAAACAGCACAATGATAAAATGATATGAGGGAGAGATGAAAGTGAAAGATGCGTGCTTATACAATGTGTATCTTGTAATTCGTAACAGGCGTGGAATGAGAGAAGGCAGACTAGATTTGAGGTTAGCATCATAAGTGATTTCAGTCCCTCTGTTAGTTGTGGTCTTAACAATGGATGCCTCTATAATGAATCAATAACATCTCCTCCAATGAGTTCACAATACGCAGGGACACCTGTCTCCCTCTGGTTTGCTGCCTCTAATTCTGCGCTATCTTGACCTGCAATATAGAGAAATCTGTGTCAGTAATTGTGCAGTCTATATGGCTAAAGGAGCCATCATGGCTGAAAAGCTGGCAGTGTGTGTAAGTTATAAATAAAGCTATGAGCCTTGTAGCAGTGCAGTGGAGCAGATGAGGTATAATTCCTGATTGAGAGAAATTGTTGAAAGGTGAGTGATAGGGACACAGTGAATTGAGCACTGGCTGAGGCCAGAGGGACAGTTTCTATGAAATAGCATTTGAAGATTTCTTCACTGACCTTGACCACTTCTGTGATGTCACTGAATTTCATGCAGCACTGTACTCAGGTCCTTGGGCTTGGCTCCTGATATTCAACATTTCACTTCCTGCATAAATGACAACACCTGCTCTAAACACAATGCACCTCCCCTTTGAATTTTCAACTGACATTTGTATTCCTCCACTGTGCATTATTGTATAGAAAACAGTTGTGGTGTTTGTCCAAGCAGAAATCTGCCTTACCCTATCATCACTAATGTATTCAGGACATTGATAGAGATTTACTTTACTTATCAACAGGAGTGCATTTAGGTTGCTGTTAGGTGAAGTATAGAACTACATACTTTGAACATACAAATTCCCATGATATCAACACCTTTAAAAGTGACCTGTGGGGTAATTTTTCATCTTCTCTACATGAGCACTAATGAGTTGGAGAAAATCAGCTGTATGTTGTGAAATGTACACAACTTTAATCCTATTGATTTCAAAACAGGGTAAAAGTGAAAATTGACTGCATTATTTTCAGATGATAAGAAGAAAGTGGAAATGTTACCTTGCACACCCTCTTGTACCCAGTCGCCTCGTTCTCAGATCACTAAACACTGAACGAACAAGCTTCAAAGCAAAGTAGAAAATTCACAATGATAACAAAACTGCCCCTCCAAATTTTTTGATGTTTAATCTAGTCATTAGAAAATTAACACATAGCATTAGATTTAAATAAAACAATTTCCTTGAATGGAATGCGCATTGAAACCATTAAGTCATTCAAACTGGCATTCAAAAGTACTTATAACAACTAACATCCACATAAAAACAGTTTGATCAAAAAAGGTTAAGCAGCTTATAATATAGTTCCCATTTAAATTTAATCATAAGTCTTAAGATGCATACAAGGTACAACAATCCCATTTAGTGTTTTTAATAAGCTACTAATATTTATATAGCTATACCAGTAGAAATAAAAATATGCATGTGTTCAACTGCAATATTATTTGGTGTTGTTCTTGTGATTATAAATTGGAATAATAATCACATCTAATGATTAAATTAATTCTAAAGTGATTCAAGAACATCAATGTTTTATGCCTCAAGGCTCTGGTTTATTTATTCCCTTTATGCTGTCAAATAAACGTGAATTAAATAATTTAGATGAATTTCTAGTACAAGGGAATATTGAGAAGAAAACAATAATAAATGGGTTTAATTAGATGCTTGCACCAACTTTATCAGAATGTTTAAAATGTTCCGTTTCTTTATGGGTTTTTCTGCACCTGATTGTTTGATTCATTATAAAATGCTATTTATTTGTAATATCATTTAGTTTTGACAGAGTTCCAATACATTAAACTAATCACATTTATTATTCATTCATGAAATGTGGGTGTTGCTGGCTAGGCCAGTATTTATTGTCTGTCCCTAATTGCCCTTGAGAAGGTAGGGTTGGCTGCTCTCTTAAACCTTGCAGTCCATATAATGTAGGTACATCCATTGTGCTCTAAGTGAGGGAATTCCAGGGTCTTGATCTCAAAAAAGTGAAGGAACAACAGTATACTTCCAAGTGACGATAATTAGTGGCTTGGAGGGGAACTTCCAGGCAGTGGTATCCCTATGTGTCTACCATCCTTTCCCTTATAGCTGGCAGTGGTTGTGAATCTGCAAGGTGTTGTCTCAGGAGCCTTGCTGAGTACCCCTGCAGTGTATCTTGTAAGTGGTTCCTACTATTGCTACAGTGCTTTGATGGTGCAAAGAGTGAATGTTTGGGGATGGGCTGCTTTGTTCTGCATGGAATTCAGCTTCTTGAGTTTTGTTGGAGCTACACCCATTCAAGTAAATGGAAAATGTTACATCACATGTTTGATGTGTCTTGTAGATAGCAGGCTTTGGTAAGTCAGGAGGTGAGTTACTCACTGCTGAATTATGAGCCTGTGACCAGCTTTTGTCGCAATAGTATTTGTATAGTTATCCCGCTCAGCTTTTTGTCAATGGTAAGCCCCATGACGTTGATGGTGGGAGATTTGGTGACAGTAAGGTCATTGAATGTAAAGAGTTAATGGTTAGATTCTCTCTTTTTGGAGATGGTCATTGCTTGACACTTGTTTGATGTTAATGTTTTTTGACTTGATTTGATTTATTATGGTCATATGTATTAGTATACAAGTGAAAAGTATTGTTTCTTGCGCTCTATACAGACAAAGCATACCATACATAGAGAAGGAAAGGAGTGTGCAGAATGTAATGTTATAGTCATAGCTAGGGTGTAGAGAGGGATCAACTTTAATACGAGGTAGGTCCATTCAAAAGTCTGATGGCAGCAGGGGAAAAGCTGTTCTTGAGTCAGTTGGTATGTGACCTCAGACATTTGTATTGTTTTCATGATGAAAGAGAAAACATCCGGGGTGTGATGAGTCCTTAATTATGCTGGTTGCTTTTTTTGAGGCAGTGGGAAATGTATGCAGTGTCAATGGATGGGAAGCTGGTTTGAGTAATGAACTTCAATTTGTTCACACCCAGCACAGTGGTGCATTGGTTAGAGTTTGGGTTCAATTCCGGTCTCAGGGGTTGTCTGTCTGGAGTTTGCATATCCTCTCGGGGTTTCCTCTGGGTGGTCTGATTTCCTCCCACACTCCAAAGATGTGCAGGTTAGGTTGATTGGGGCAATTTAGCATGGCCAAGATGTGTAGGTTACACATGTGTAGGGATAGGCTTGGGTGGGATTGTTGTTGGTGCAGGCTTAATGGGCTGAATGGCCTTCTTCTGCACTGTAGATATTCTATGATTCATTGTATTTTTTTTGTGGTCTTGGACAGAGCAGGAGCCATACCAAGCTATGATGCAACCAGAAAGAATGCTTTCTCTGGTGCATCTGTAAAAGTTGGTGAGAGTCGTAGCAGATATGCCAAATTTCCTTAGCCTCCTGAGAAAATAGAGCTTTCTTAACTATAGTATCAGCATGGAGGCATTGGGGTAGGTTGTTGGTGATCTGGACACCTAGAAACTTGAAGTTCTCGATCATTTTCACTTCATCCCCTTGATGTACACAGGGACATGTCCTCCACTTTGCTTCCTGAAGTTGATGACTATCTCCTTCATTACTTGCCACTTGTCAGCCTAAGCCTGAATATTGTCCAAGCCTTAAATCATCTGTTCTCTTTACAGCTGTCGCCTGACCTGTTAAATCTCTCCAGCATTTCCTTCGTGCATTCACAGTCCAAATATGTGCAGGTTAGGTTGATTGGTCATGCTCAATTGCTCCTTAGTGTCAGGGAAATTAGCAGGGTAAATACATGGAGTTGCAGGGATAGAGCCTGGGTCAGATTGTTGTCGGTGCAGGCTCAATGGGACAAATGGCCTCTTTCTGTGCTGTACGGGTTTTATGATTCTAAATACAATTAATGTATTGAGGCAGTTTAATGTAGTGTAATTAATTGCAAATAATCTGGGACCAAGAAAGGTTAGAATGAAACCAACTCAAATATCATCTTTCACAAGTATGGTGGTGTCAATTACAAGCAAGGATTATTGGAAAAGCAGGGTTCTTTGCTCTGTAGGAGCTAATCAGATCAGACATCAGAAGCAAACACCTGCATTTCAGGGAGAAAAGGAGATTGCACAATTAGGTTATTTAAACTTTGAAGATTGTTAATCATATGCTTGAAAGATTAGCTATTCAAAACTATTAAATTGTCAGCTATCTAAGGAATTACTCTCAAAGTAGTCTTACAAATTGTTATGATGGAGAAAAAACATTGGCCAGGATTTTCCCAAAGAAATTCTGTCGAATTTGTGTGAAAACTGAAGTAAATCATGCTTTTTTTTTCCAGCGGGGCTTTAAAAATGAATCTCCCACAATCCAAGAGTCTATACCTGCTGAAGAAGTTAAAATCAGCATGTTGAGCAGGTCTCCACACATGCACATATCTCTGGGAGATCGCTAAACAAGTCCTTCTGGCATTGAAATCACTGGTGTCAGTCTCCACGCACATCACTGGCTTGATTGCTGGCCTCTCACACCCGAAACATGTCCCCCACCACAGACATTGCTGACTTCTTCATCCCCCAATAACATAATATCATTGGCTTCCTGGCCTCCCCATCAGGTATCCGTACCTCCCATCAGATGCCAGGTGTGTGAGCATCTCACGCACATGCCAGACCATGTTGTTGGATAGATGCAGCCGACAAAGCCGACAAAGCCGACATAATCTCCGACAGCCCCACGAAAGATGTTCTGATCTGGTACATGTTGGCCCTTCGCATCCTCCTATTCCTGACCACCCTTTCAGGTGGCTGCTCTCCCACCTCTTGCACATCAGGGGCAGGCCCCTGCCCTCCATCCTGAGGGCCTACCACTGGCTGCTCTTGCAATAATTTCTCCACCCACTCAAGGTCCTGAGCTTCCTCCTCCTCCTCAGCCACCATCATGATGGCCAGCTCTAAATCTATAAGCCCAAGATCCATTCTGTGGAGGGTGACAGAGAGACAGATTGATAGATACATGTCATTGCCTGCATCTACTCCAGCACCCCGCCCCTCCAATCTTTCGCCAGAACCATTTTTGACACTTGTTGATGCTGGGAACACAACCACACTCTGGGGTGCCATGCATCATCTGATTAGATTGCCTGCCATTGGCATCGTGGTAACAACAGGCAGGGAGAGCATGGAAGTTGGTGTGCAGGTGTAGACATTGCACATCCTTGAGACATTGCCTTGAGTGCAACTATAATATTCTCTTTCAGGCATGTGTTGCAGGTCAGGGACAAAGGGTAGGGGCAGACTCCTAATTATCATAAGATGGATTCCCATTCACTGCAGGGTACGTACATATGAGTGTCTGTGTTGAGTGCCCCAGCTTACAGCACCAGCTGCTTGAACTCATTAGCCCTCAAGCGACACATGGTGTATTCCCCCTCCATCCCAAAACCCCAGCATTTAGTCTAGTACCTCACCACACCCCACAGAGAGAATAAAGCAATAGCCAGTGGCTGCAGACAGCACTGCCTGACAGCACTCAGTAAAGGACCCATTCCAAAGGAGCAAAGACTACAAGGAACATCCCTGAGCAACCCCAATGCCTGCCTGTATCTTTCATTCTTACTGTTTGGGTAAGCAGCTGGAAGTTTACCACACTGAAGATATGTGATGCATTAACAGAAGCAGTGCCCTAACAAAAACAAAATAGCCATCTTTTGCAGGAATATCTCAAAACTCACTTCTTGACTGGGGAAGTCAATCCAAGGAACAAAAGGATCACAGTTGAAAAAAAAACTGAAATTTCTGTGCCAAACCCTACAAACTGAAATTGAAGAATCAATTATTTATCTGCAGAAATTAACTATATTGGAATCAATTTGTAACAGGCACAAGCTTCATCATCTATTCCTTGTAAGTCAAGGACAGTTATATGTAACTTCTTAATTTATATTTACTTACTTATTTAATATTTACTTATTTTTTCTTAATTTATATTTATTGGACTCAATTTTTGCTTTTGATCTGTATGAACATATTTGCATCTGTTTTACTACATTCTTACCATTTTAGTTGTTAACTTATTCTATCTTAATCCATGTGTGTATCATACCTTTCCAAAGGTAGCTGCATTTATTGGATTTAATCTACTGTAGTTACAATATTCCAGGTAAAACTGGTAAATGAGACCACGAGGAATGCTCCAGCCTTCACAAACATAAAAATGTTCAAGTAGCCTGAAAAAAAGGATACAACATAAATGTAGTTTGGCATTCTGGAATTATAATTGCAGTAAAAATAACATTTTAAAATTAGTGTTTAGATAAGTTATTTGGAAAAAGATGCAATAGGGCCCCAATGTTATATGACACTTCATATAGTGATAACATTGGGACTGTAACTTCCATAATCTGGAAATACCTACACAAACCTACAAGACGAGTCAATTGCAAGAGTGTTACAGCAGGCTGTACAACATAACAAGTACAATATAATGTCAGGTACCCTTTGTAGAAATAGGAGAGGCAAAAGCCTAGTGGTATTTTCGCTAGATTATTAATCCAGAAACTCAGCCAATGTTTTGAGGATCTGGATTCAATAAAAAAAATCTGGAATTAAGAATCTACTGATGACCATGAAACCATTGTCAATTGTTGGAAAAACCCATCTGGTTCACTAAAGTCCTTTAGGGAAGGAAATCTGCTGTCCTTACCTGGTCTGGCCTATGTATGACTGTAGAGCCACAGCAATGTGATTGACTCTCAACTGCCCTCCAAGACAACTAGGGATGGGCAACAAAAGCTGGCCAGCCAGCAATACCCATAAATATTTTTAAAAACTCATACTATTGCTGCAAAAATAAATGGAAAGACTTCCTTCTCTTTATTTTCCCCTGAAATTAATGAGAGTCAACAGTTTTTAAAAAATCTAAAGTTCACATAGAAAGTAGTGGAAGTGTGTAGCAGATTTGACATCTGTAAAGAGAAAATCCAGGTAGATATTTAATAGGTTGGGTACAAACCTTTGGTCAGAGTTGGTAATTGGATAATGCCTTACTAGAGGACTAAAGCTAACCTAAAGCAAATTATTGCAGATGCTGGAATCTTAAATAAAAACAAAAATGCTGGAAAATCCCAGTAACTCTGACAGCATCAATGGAGAAGGAAAAGAGCTAATTGTTTCGAGTCTGGATGACCCTATCAGAGCTGAAGACAATAGAAAGTAGTAGAATGTATAGGATGAGGGGGATTGACAAAGATGCCATAGATAAAAAAACAAAGGGAATGTAAATGGTCATGGCTAAGGACGGTGCTGATAGCAGCTATAATGGCAAAAATCAGAAATGCTAATATCATCATAAATTATATTAAACCCCATGTGTTTAATATAATTTGCACATCATTTTAAATTGGGAATAAGAGAAATGGATTCTGGATTATGTTCAGTAGTGTGAAATGATTTTGGATTATGTTCAATAGGTATCTCAGACTGGTGTTAAGAGAAGCAGTGCTTTGGGTCATACTAGGAGTCAGAGCCGCTCAGTTTCCTCTTTCCACTGCTTTTCTGAATTCTGCATTGATAAAGTAGGATTGCCGTCTCCTCCCCTCCTCAAAATATTATTCATTCAATATCCACATTATTTGAGGTCCCCATGGAATGCTGAGATAAAGTAATTAACATGAAAGTTTATTTACTGTTTTAATTTCTACCAAACTGCAAACTGATAGAGTTTCTTAGCAATGTGTCTCCTGATAAATTGGGAAACAGGATCAGCTTGGTTTAAGATGTGAAGTATCAATTACAAAGGGGATGACAGGGGCTGGTGTACTCTGGGTTTTCAATACCTTACGACTGGATAAAAAAATCATCTCCATAAGACATAAGAGCAGAATTAGGCCACTCGGCCCATCAAGTCTGCTTTACAGTTCAATTATGTCTGATACTTTTCTTAACCCCATTCTTCTGCCTCTCTGTGCAGTTACCTTTCAAAGCAGACATTTAAATAGCCAATTTTCGGCCCCAAATTAAAATGAGACAGAATTCGGGGAACAAACTTGTAACATTTATAGATATTTTTAAATCTTAAAATACAACAGCACGTGAATATTTGCTGTGTTACAATGCACCAATTTTATCGGGTTACAATAGCTCATCTCGCTTCTTCTCTAGATTAAGATATTAACATGTCTTAGTTGGTTAACTCGGCGTTCTTTCATATCGTTGACTTTATAAGGAGTAGAATTTGACTCGTTTGAGACGTGGAGATTCTGGCATTGACACCAGCTTCCTCCACAGATGAAAACTGCTCATTCACAACGAAATATTTAAGCCGTTTTTAAAATGTAAAGTATTTTTTAAAAAAAGATAGAAGTAAATGACTGTTGAATAGATTTCTATAATTTCTAATGAACCTTGACAGCCTAAAAAGTATTTTTGTTGTTATTTTAAGTACGTTTGTAACCGAAATCTCTTAAAAACAGGCTTTTTTAAAGATGGTGTAAATAACTTAGTTATTTCCGAATATATCGTGTCGTATTGTTCCGGTTATTTCACATCTCACCACTTGACGAGCTCAGGGTGACAGCCCTTGGCCGCGGTTGATTGCTCCATGCTGCTTCTCCTCGGGAGCTGTCAAAGGTCCTTTGTTCCTTGGAGCTAATGCTTGTGATTGGAATATTTGAGTGGAACGCGCTGCACTTCAAAAATAATTAATAACAAAGCGTGCGGAATGGAATTAGAAATCATTTCAGGGATAAACTACTCTTAACTGTTACATTTAGGACTCCTTCCCTTTAATTCTGCTTCATCTAAAGTTATGTCCCAGATCCATAATAATCGAAGCAAAATTTAACATTTGAAACATACAATTATCATGTGTCTCATGAGAAATGATAAACCCGTATTAATGGGTTGTGCGGCTAGTGTTGTTTCCATCCGAGGGATTGGAGAATGACCACCCTGTTTTTGCTCAATATCAGACCACTCCTTTCTAAAGTCTTAGTTTATTTATTAGAACCGAATTTTTTCAGAGATAATTTGTTTCACAATTTGACCAGTGAAATAATGGTCTTTTATGGCCAAATAAGGCATACAAATTGTGACCTCATGATTTCTAAATCAGTGAAAAACTGCACATTAACAAACGACGTATCAATGACAAATGATCCAAGATTTGCAAGGTTTTTGATGGTGAATTGTTAGCATTTGCCCTTGATCTCATGTCTGACCTTGAGGGGCAATGCCATGCACAGTGGTTGACACTGCTGTCCTAAAACACCAGCTACCTGAGTTCAATTCTTTTCTAAATGGAATCTGCACATTTTCCCCTGCCTGCATGAGTTCCCTCTCAGTGTGCCTGATTCCTTTCATTGTCCAAAGATGTGTAGGGGAGGCGATTGCCGAGTAGTATTATTTCTAGACTATTAATCCAGAAACTTAGCTAATGATCTGGGTATCCAGGTTTGGCCCCATCATGGTAGATAATGGAATTTGAATTTTAAAAAAATCTGGAATTACAAACTACTGACAACCATGAAACCATTGTTGATTTTTGTAAACAACTCATCTGGTTCACTGATATCCTTTAAGGAAGGAAATCTGCCATCTGATTGGGCATACATGTGACTCCAGACCTACAGTAATGTGGTTGACTCTCAATTGCCCTCGGGCAACTTGGGATGGGGAATAAATATTGGCCAGCTAGCGACACCCATGTCCCATAAATGAATAAAAAGATCAGGTGAATTGGCAATGGTAAATGCATAGGATTATGGAAATAGAGTAGAGGGAGTCCATAGTGAGATGCTCTTTCGGAGAGTCAGTGCAGACTTGATGGGCTGAATGGCCTCTTTCTGTAGTGTAAGGATTCTCTGGATTCTGAATTCAGGCATAGCACAAACCCAGATTAACATGAGTATCATTAAATTGTGGTATGTCATTCATTGCTCTGTCCAAGGCTGCACTGTGGAACCATGTCCCATAACTCCTCTCTGGGGATTGGAAGTGTGAACATATGGCATAGACATGGCAGGGCAGCCATTGTCGCAGGGTTATATAGCACATAATAAAGGACAGTCTCCCCGTGCAATAATAAGCCTTGCTAAGTCTTCCTAAGTTTCTCAACTTCTTACCTCCAAGTTTGCCATTTTGCACAACTTGCCTTGTCTGACTGCAGTTATCTGCAGAACTCCACCTTCATCCTCATTAAGTTCAGAACCTAATCTGCAAACTCAGGTCCCATAGGAAAATCCTGAAGGCCAGCTGCAGAGTCATATGGTAAATCTCACTTTGTCACTACCCTAGCAACTGAAGGAAAATCAAGGCTGCTGTGTTTCTTTCTCAGGTCAAAAGTCCCTGTTTTGGGAAATCTGAAAAGGTGGCCAACTTATGTTTAAAAACTTAGACTTTATTCAAAAAACTCGCAAAAGTCATTGTTCAAAAAATGTAACAAAATTTATTTAAAAACACAAAATCGAACAGGACATACAAACATAAACATATGGTCATTCAAAGACCTTCTAAAGGGTCAAACAGCTCAGGTAAAATCTCTCCGAGAGATCTGAGGCACTCAGCTGAACTACAAATCGGTTATAGGATTCTATTATCTATAATTCTGCCTTCCATTAGCTTAGGAACAATTTAATTGAACAATTATAGATCAATACAGATTTTGTCAGATACTCTGGCCATTCACAATTTGCCACCCAGCATAATGCTTCTTCACTGGTCCATTTAATAAGGATATCACCTTCCATCCTGATGAAACTGACTTCCTGGTTATGAGGCACCCACAGGCACTCTCCCCAGAGGTCAAAATGAACTTTTCCACAGGTACATTGCCAAATGAATAGACATGTAAACCTTGGCCCCTACGTACATATTCTGTATCTAGACAATGAATGCTGCTATTCATAAAGTTACAACATTTGTTCTACATATTTAAAATTTCTAATATGTTTTTCAGCTGCCTAAGGGATATTCACCCTATTGTTCTAACCTTCTGATCTAAACTATTATACATTGTAGCATCGTGTTTTTGGCCAAAGTGAACAATATATTAAAATACATTTAATACTTTGATATTCATGTAAACAAATATATACTTTAAAATCATATTAACTTGTTTTGATACTGTTACTGCATTCACTTTTGAGCAAACTGCCCATATTAACTTGTTATAAAGAATCATTTAATCCTCTTCTTGCTAGCCTGTCTCCTCGAAGACTACATCTGTCATTGAATCTCACTAGCTAATTTGAAATTCCCTTCTACGGTCCCTCCCTACCCCATCACATTGAGAGCTTGTTAAAAAGATTCAAAATAATTTTTACTTGATTAATCTTTGAAATTTGTCCTCCAGTTATTCTTTACTGACCTTTGAACAACAACCAAGTGGGTTTCATCAGAGACTGAAAGAAGCATTCTATCATTTATCTATCTAAAGTGCCAGTGGTGTGTTTGGAAAACTGTATGCACTGTACATACTCAGGGTGCCTTCAGCTAAGAATGTCACAACTCTGAATACAAAAAAAAAAGAAAAAATAAGATTACCCCCAAAAAACAACCTAGGAGTTGCAGTATGTGATTAACGCACGTGTTCATGATTGCAATTTGCCACTGAATTCATTTGACCTGCTTCTTTACATGATTATTTTGAAGCCCGTGCTATCAGTGCTATTCATTGATTGCATACATCAGCAGGATGCCCAAAATTGCAGGTGCTCTGCACTAAAGCTAGCTCTTATCTCCTCATGAGGCTTCAAGTGGTGATGGAAGTAAATTGAGAACAATCTTATGCCATACCACTTTGAGCAAAGCTGAACATATGAGAGAACATGCAATTAGATTTTCAAACATTGCCTGAAAAAATGTGGTAAAATAGAAAATATGAGACATCTTTTATCTGCCAACTGCAGGCAGGCCCCAGGTAGATGCTCACAAAGTAGTTGGAACAAGTGACAACAAACCAGGAGTGTTAGTTAAACAGTGTGGATGCAGTGCAGGAGCAACTTTCACAATCTCATACAAATTGCCAAGAAAAGTGAGTTCATTCTCAATTGGCATATTCTACCAAATGCCTTACTTACCTCACTCACGACCCAATTCATTACACCCCCATCAACTGTCTACCAACATGTTGGATTCTTGATCACTACTCAATACTAAAATCCATATGTTTTACTTTATTCTTACACAGTTAGCACTGTTACAAGCCTTGCAACCAATTACTCTCTCATACACCATGATAATCACATTGCTCAAGCATACTATAGGATACTCACTGACATACTCTTTCTTGCAGGAGAAATGGAGAAACTAGTGCATAAAAGCAGCCAGCAAAAAAGAATTGAAAAAAGACAAGTTTTAATTCCCAAGGAGAAGATAGAGCTGAGCATCTTGGGAAGAGGGACCACTGAAAAGACTTAAGCGATTCATGAAAGTATCATATCTCACTGGTGGAGTGGCATGAAATACTCCACAGGACTACAAAAAGCTTATTTTAATATTTTAGCATGTTGTTAGTGAGTATTCTCTCCAGGACTTCCACACAAAGACATGAACCTGTTGTGGAGGTCTCCCTATGGTTGTAAAGGTAAGTATAGCCCCCTGTGGAAAGGGACATGGCTAGACAATGACCTAGCAATTCTCCCAGCACTGTCCCTTGCCACAAGCTGGCAGTGACAGATAGGCACCACTCCAAATTGTGCCAAGGGACAACTCCAGTGGATGCCTCATGGAGTGGGATGGGATTCAATTAGGTGTAATGGTGACCAGGAGCAGATAGAGAAGCAGGGGATTTAGACTTAGACCGTGGTGGGGGGTGGAGGATGCTGATGATTGGAGGGTGGGAGAGGGGAGAATTATCAGAGTTGGGAAGTAACCCTTGAAACCTCCATGGTGGGCTGGGTGGGGAGGCAGGGGAACAAAGTTTATTCAGGTTCCGATTGGTTCTGATTAGGCACCCTTTAAAGATGCCGCCTGATCTCTGAACAGCGAGATTTTGTTGGCATATTGGGCCTTCATTTTTGCATCCAATTAGTGGGGTGCAAATTATTTTTACACCGGGTAACAGTGGAAGATCCTGTAACAAATCCACATTAACATAAAACTGATTTCCAGGTCTCCCGTCAAATTCCAATACTTTCTGTCTCATCCACTGAACCTGCCAGCAATGGTAAAGGAATATTCAACTAGCATAAGTCTAGAAGAAACCAGAAGCACAAAAATTAAATACTATAGTCACTTTGACCAGCCAAGAGAAATGTGCTCCTTTCCCTTTTTTGAGGATATAAATATGGCTGCCACAGTTGGCAGATTTCACCTATACCTTCTTTAAAGTGGTGAAGACATTTCAAGCATTTATTCTTGTCCATTTGAGCTAAGAGAATTGTTGCTTAAAGATCCTCTGCAGGTTTGGTCACATACTAAGAACCTTTCTCCCAGTCTTTCTCTTCTAGTAGTTTGTTATATCCTGCATGATCTCATTTCAATCATGCTCAATTTCAAGAGGAAGGTGTACTCGGCCACCCATGTCTGGAAACAACTTCTTTCAACTCAAGTTTTTAGACAATCTTAAAAGCACTGCATCACCAACCAATAAGACCAAATGATACAGGAGCAGAAGTAGGTCTTTCAACCTATCAAGTATGCTCTACCATTCAATGAGTTCATGCCTGATCTGAAATAATTCTCAACTCCACTTTCATGCCTTATCCCTATAACCCTTGATTCACTTACTATTAAAAATTTGTTTATCCCAGCCTTTATCATACTGAATTTTACCACATCCTTCTGTGGTAAAGAATTCCACAGATTCATGACCTTCTGTCTGAAGAAATTCCTCCTCATCTGTTTTAAACGGACACCCCTTTATTCTATGAAGAAATTCCTTTCATCTCTGCTCCTTAGTCTGTGATTGTGCCATTTAATCTCAGACTCTTCCACGAGAGTAAACATCCTCTCAGCATCTAACCTGTCAAGCCCGAGAATCCTATGTGCCTCAATAAGATCACCTCTCATTATTCTAAACTCCACTGAGTAGAAGCCTAATCTACTTAACCTCAGTATTTCTATTGACTAGTCAAACTTCAGCCAAGTATAAGAAAGCTCCAAAAATGCATGCACCACCAGACAGAAGAAATCATTTAGCACCTAACCAATAAATTGTCTATAACCCCTTTAAATTTTTCTGGTGACAGGATTTTCATATAATTTCCACAACCAGCTGTACATAGTTAACATTGTAAAGGCAGTATGGAAGTTTGAAAAATGGCAGAACTGGTATCAAATCAGTATTGCACAGATTTCATAATGTCTGCTCCACATCCTACTAGTAACCATGAGGTGTCCATGCACAAACTCCTTTACCAAGATGAAGTCCAGCCCACTTCCTGTTGGAAATATGAGTGCATATTCCAGATGCTATTTTTGAGTCCAAAAGCCACAGGCTGCCTAAAAAATGGCTCTGCCAAACCTAATTTCATCATCATTATGTTTAAGCCCAGTCTTTTGGGAGATGCTAAGATTGCAAAATAAAAACATTAATAAAAGCATGAAAATATATTAATTTCATTAATAAATATGTTCTGCCAAATATAGATTTAAACCATTGTTTTGAAAATGAGAAATGTCACTTACTAAGAGAATATAAAGCTCTCAGATAATGTATATAAAGAAATTTGAATGATTCAGCACCACCTAGTGAATAAGAAATAGGGAAAGGATTAAGCCATTTGGCCCACCATCTGATCCATTTAATAAAATCATAGCTGATCCTATTGTGACCGTAAGTTCGCTTTTCCTGATGTCCTGCTATAAACCTTGATTCTCTTATATATCAAAAATCTGTCCAAGTCAGTCTCCACTGCTTTCTGAGGAAGAGAATTCCAAAGATTAACACCCTCTGAGAAAAGTAATTCCTCCTGATCTCCATCTTATTTTGGAAATGCATGTTTTTAACGTGTGCCCCTAGTTATAAATTTCACTATGACAGGATACATCCTTTCAGCATCTAACGCATAAAGTCCCTCAGAATATTATATGTTTCAATGAAATTGCCTCTCATTTTACTAAACTCAGATGAGTATAAGCTCAAGCTTTTTTAAAATTCCTTCACAGCGTGTTGCAGAGTAGGTTAGTGTTTCTCTCAAACTCACATCAATCGATGCTTTGGACAAAGACACTCAAACTTTTGAATTATTGTCCAACAAATCTCCTTTATTTTAATTTATGTTTTGTACCCCATTTTATTATAAAATGGGTTACAAAATGTACAGTTTTTACAGCCATGGATGAAATATTTTAGATTAAAATTGATCATCTAAATATATAAGACTACATACCATTTTATTTATGTTTACAATTAAATGTAAGTTAAATATTAATGTACCATATTTAACCTTTAAAGATTTAATATATTCATTTATTGGGTTAAAATTTCACAATGCTTAATATATAATGTGTTATTATGCATTATATATTGTGGTACAATACAGTATCTGAAAACTATTGTAAACTATATACTTTATATTAAATATGCAATCAATATATAAAGCAACACTTATTGTATTCATCAACACATGGTATTTTCACAAATAATTGTACAATGAAAGTAAGTTATTCACACCTATTAAAAGCTAAATAGGGTGACCCATAAAAACGAAGAGATTGAAAAATGAAATTGCTGAGAATTATTTTTAATTGTTGTCATACCTAAACTTTCTTCTGTGTATAAATATCATGCAATAGGCTGCCACCTTCCAATGTTTTTTTTGGGTAGCAGAATGGGAAAAAAATCTATATAAAAATCAGATTGTCTTTGTCATTTCATAACAATATAGTCAGAGGCTTTGTTTTCACAATTTCCTTGTTGTACAACATATATTGCTCAAGAAGACTGGCTATATGAAAGGAGATCTCTCTAAATAACCTTTTTCAATCAATATTTCTTCTGCAATGAAGGCGTACTAAATAGGGTCTTTCATTTGGTTTCAAAAGTTGTTTGAAATAAAATTTTATATTTAGGAAATTGCTAAATAAATAGCCAATAATCCAGATTATATAAATTCTCTATCATGTTTTTAAATATATGCCAGAATTCTACCGCCCTGGAATCGGAGCAAGCAAGAGATGAATAATGGAAATGTCTCTTGACCTTGGGTGAGATTTTCCGGTGCTTGTTCGAGCAAGGCCATAAAAGTTGCCCACTGTGTCTGATTGTATTACCATATAAAGTATTTGATTTGGATACGTAAAATGTTTAACATTCATGCTGATATTAAAAGAAACTTAAGAGAATAGACCTTTAAGATAAAAACTGAATTTGCATGTAGATGGAATATCTCCTAATGTTAAAAGATGGCTTAGATATAGTTACTTACCTTCACATGGAGATTCAATTTGGCTACTTACTAACATATGATAATGTTACAGGACTAGCCTAAAGTTATTCCATTCACTCACTTCCAAGTCACTAATTCACTGCAGTTTGGGCACCTTTGGCTTGACCGTCTCATATTATCAAAGTATTAATTTGCACATAAGTAAATCAAAATCACTAGGCACCTCATGTTTCCCAGTATATTCAAAAATTATGAAATAGTTCTGGTGCAAGAAATTCAAAATTATGAAATTCTAACAAAGGAAAATAACCAATTAAACTGAAATTATTAGCTGTAAGCATCGTACATTACTTGCTTTTCTTTCATCACTAGATGGACATACTTCCCTATGGTTTTGAGTTAACTTTTATCCTAGTCATCTCTGAAGCTCATGACTTATGAATTATAGTTCTATGCAACCAGTAGTTTTCCAGTACCATTTTCCTGGGGTCATTCTTTGTGTGCTAAGAAATTTATTCCATTACAGATCACTCCAATTCAGTACTCACTCACATTCTCATGTTCCTGATCCAGAAATAGACATATATCGTGATTCAAAACTTTGTCTCAACAAACTAGTTGTGTTTGAATCCTGGTACTTAATCAATTACACTTCCAATATGCAGTGTGTGTAAGAAATTTACAAAGTAAATCACATGCAAAATCATTTTTGCTCTTAAGTCTGCAATTAGAGACACACGTTAAGGAAAAAATCTCAACTATGAAACTATTAGTACTTTGTGATGCAAACAAAATATATTTTTTGCTGTTTATCATATTATACATTCAAAATTGAAATGTAAGTCTTGCTAGCAGTGCTATATAAAAATTTATAAGCTACCAGCTGGTTTAGTGGGCATAATGTGGAACATTTTGTGGTCTTATATAAGATGAAGAAGTTCTAGGTTTGAGCCATAAGTCATGCTGACTTATAGACATTAGCTATGAAAAGATTTAAGTTGGTACAATTGGTCTCAGTAATAAATATTAGCTAGGGTTTGTGTTCCTAACCAGTAAACTGACACGAGTGGATTGAGTGGGCACAGGAGTTTGCTCAACTATGATGCCTATCATTACATTCTGTCTGGTGCTAATGATTGAAAAGAATGGTCATTTAAGCCAGGTACTGGATTAGCACATGTCATGACATATTCAACAAAAGAGTTAAGAAAATTGATAAAAGTGAAAAAGTAGAGTTTAGTTTTTACTATTTCCATTGACTTGATGAATATCTGCTTAAATGATTTCTAATGGTATTAAAGACAACGGGCTTAGAAATTCTATTGACCCAAATATTGTGAATAAACTATTATTTCAATTCAGTTTCTTCATATTATCTGGCTCAATAATTCTTGAGCCAACCCAAGAATTACAAATACCCATGCAAGATAAATGCAAGAGTAAATCATACATTTTTGTTCTGTTCTGATTTCTAAAATGAGTACTGAAAGGGAGAGAATCCAATTTCAACAATAGATCACTTGTAGCACATATGTCACTGCTCATATAAAACTTTTTGAGATATTTTCCTGCAGATGACAAGTACTATAGAAATGCATGTTGTTACTGTTCAAAATTGCGTTAGATTTTCTCATAGGCTCTGCTTAAAATAACCTCTGTTTTATCATTCCCATGATGGTAAAGATCCAAAGTGCATAGGAAATGTTTTCCATTTAGCTCCGATACTGTTCCCATGATTAAATCTGAGAGAAATCATTGATGTAAATTATAATTTAAAGATACAAAAACACTTACAATGTAGATAATTCATACAACAGCTTTTGCCAATTAAATCTTTGCTCTTGGTCTACCTTTAAACTTTTCCATAACTACTATAAATTTAACTGAATTTTGATTGTCACCATTAAAATATTCTCTTACTGGTAGTTCTTCCACCCAGCCAGATGTATTCAGAATCAAAGAATTTTAGCAGCATAGGAGGCCAATCAGCCTATCATGTCTATATAGGCTCTTCATTGAAGCAACTTATCCTGTCATCTCTTCCTTTAATTCCATGTCATCCTCTCAGCTATGATATCATATTTGCAGACAATTCTAAAGGATTGGAAACCATGCTGTAGCATAAGGAAGGACATATTGAGGATTGGGGGAGGTAAGTAGGACTAGAGTAAGAAATAGATTGGGTCAGGCTAAAGTAATGTAACAAAATCTGAATTAGGTTTACTGTGAATCATAGAATCCTTACAGAAAGAGGCTATTTGGCCCATTGAGTCCGCACTGACCTCAATCCCACTGAGGTCCCACTCCCATAACCTCTCATATTTATCTTGCTAACCCTCCTGATACTGTGGTTAATTTTAACAGAGCCAATCAACCTAACCCCCCACATCTTTGGACTGTGCATGAATGTGAATGCAAAGACTGATGAGCTAAAGATGCAAATAGCCACAAGGAAAAATAACAAAAACCTAGCTCATAAAAGGGCAGACTAGGTACCAAATATTCCTTAATAAAGTAATCAGGAAAGATAAGAAAGGAAAAGGCAGAGAAACAGTGACTATGATGATTAAGAGGAATATTACAGTGCTAGAGACAAAGAATATCGTCAAGGAGCCAAGGAACAGATTTATTTAGTTACAGATCAGAAACATTAGAAGTATCATTGCATTACCAGATGTTTCCTAAAAGCCACTGACTACGGAAAAATATAGAGGAATAAGTTTCAAGGGAAAAACACAGTGGTGCAAAACTACAGAACAATGATAATAGGGGACTTTATTTATCCTAAAAAACAAATGATAACAATGTAAAGAGCAAAGAGGAAGAAGAGTTTCTGTATTCAAGAGAACTTTATCAATATGTTCCTGCCTAACGAAGCAATGATGCTGGGGAATGAGATGGGTTAAATGGAGCTGGTATCAAACAGGGAACTTTTAGGGAACAGTAATCAGAGCATCATAAGGTTTAATTAAGCAAAGAAAAGTACAAGAACTAATCCAAAGTAAAGCTATTTAATTGACTATGTTCATTCTCAATAGGGTGAGAATACATCTGTACGAGGTCACTCAGGATCAAAGATTGGCAAGGAAAACTGGAATGCAATATTAAGCTGCCTTTAAAAAGGAAACATAGAAACTAAGTGCAACAGTATGCTTTTCAGGCTCAAGCCTGCATTCAATATGATCATGACTGATTCTCTATCTCAACACCAGACTCCCACTCTCTCCCTGTACCCCTTGATGCCTTTAATTACCAGAAATCTCCTGGTCTTCTTCTTGAATATATTCAGTGACTTGGCCTCCATAGCCTTCAGTTGTAGAGAATTCCACAGACTTACCATGCTGAGTACAACAATTTCTTGTCACTCAATCCTAAATGGCCTACAGTGATCCCTTCTTCTAAACCCTCCTAGCCACGAGAAATATCATGCCTTGTATCCTGTCTGTCCAGCACTGTCAGAATTTTATATATTTTAATGTGATCTCCTCGCATTCTTCTAAACTCCTGTGAATACAGGTCTAGTTAACCTAATCTCTCTTCACACGACAATCCTGCCATCCTAGGAATCAGGCTGGTGAACCTTTGCTTCATTCTCTCTATGGTACGTATATCATTTCTAAGATAAAGAGACCAAAACTGTACACAATACTATACCAGGGCATCCTTAGTTCTGTACTCAAATCCTGTTGCAATAAAGGACAACATAACATTTGCCTTCCTAACTCCTTGCTGTATATTTGCAAATATTTGCAAATATCTGTATATTTGCTTCCAATGATTGGTGTACAAGAACACCCAGGTCCCTTTGTACATCAACATTTCTCAATCTATCACCATTTAGAAAATACTTTTCTGTTTTTCCTACCAAAATGGATAACTTTATCCATATTATATTATATTTGCTTTGTATTTGCAGGAAAGATTTACAACAATGGTTCCAGGGATGAGGGACTTGAGTTACATTGATAATTGGAGCTGCTATAGTTTTCTCCTTAAACAGGTTGAGATGAGATTGGATAGAAGTGTTTAAAATCATGAGGGGTCAGACCAGAATAGATAAGAATTGTTCCCTTTGGCAGAGAGGTCACTGATTTAGGGTGATTGCAAAATAATTAATGGTGACATAAGGAATAACGTTTTTTTATGCAGTGAGTGGTAAGAGCTGGAATCACTTTCTGAGAGTATGATGGATGCAGATACAATTGAGACTTTCAAAGGGAGAACCTAAAGAGAAAAAAATTTGCGAAGTTACAAACAAAGGGAGGGAATGCAACCAACTGAATTGTTCTCAAAGAGCTGGCATCAATATGATGATTTGAATGGCCTCCTTCTGTGCTGTAATAATTCTATGATTCTATTGTTTGTGCTCTCAGCTCATCTACCATCTACACTGGACCCCTTGCATTTAAGTAAATACCACTAATCAATTCACAAGCTCTTTGTTGCCTAATTTCAAGCTCATTTTCTTGAACTTTACGTAATTTTCTTATTTCTTTTTCCAGCTTTACTTTCTTTCGGAATCTACACTCAGGTTCTATCACACCCTGCATTACCCCCCCACTTCCTGCCAAGAAACTAAAGTAGAAATTGTAACTGAATATTTAATTTCAAGTATGAAATACATTTTACAAACATGATACAACCATTATATATGCATTTTCTGAACATTACATGGTTGGGGTAATGATTCTTATAAGCATCTATAAAAGTCAAATTCTCTCTTTGCACAGTGATTAGGTAATGAGCTGTGAAACAAATATTCATCTCAGATCTTATAATTGTCACTTATTTATATTCAAGTCAAGTTGAAATGCAAATATTTATATTACCATTTAAGATCGAAGCTTCAGAGGTGCAACCACCAGACAACATGGAAATAAATGTGGTGTCATTTATGGAAGTGATGAAGCTCTTGTCAGTTATCAGTGGTAGGAATACAACATCCATGGCAATTTCTTGATTTAGATCTGTCAAAGGTAACACAATGGTGTTGAATAGAACCAGGTACGAATAATTCCAAATTGATCAAAATCATAAATACATACCAACAATAGTCAATGAATAATAACCATGATCCCAAGCACTTGCAAAATCAGAGGCTCTATTGCAGGAGTCATGAAGACAAGAGGCATATCTTGAAGGATGAAGATTATGCTGGTTCATTATTGCTTCTTTTTTAGCATACTCAAACTTTTGGGGACAACTTTCAGGGAGAAGGTGGCCAAATGACAAAAATTCTTTCACTTGACTTTTTATCTCTGGCCACTTTGAACTTTCCCACGAGTAACTCAAAAATTTGCGTTTTGTAAGTCCATCCATTTCAGAAACATCTAAAAGAAAATGTTAAAATAAATTTTCATGAAAAGTTTAGTAAGGATAATTAATTAATCTTCAATCTTAACAGGTAGTAGCATTGCAACATGTTTTGCTTATGTGGCACAGCAAAATATCTACAATGTTAGTGCAAACTTATACTTTTTGAATTAGACAAATTTTATGGCTATGTTGTAACAATAAATTGGACTTATTATGAAACCTGAAAACAATTTAAGTTCATTTAAAATATACTAATTAATGCCAAACTGGGAATAAAGTTATTAAACAAACTTCCTTCTAGAATGAAATACTGTGCATTTAATGTAATATTGCAGAATTAATTCTGTCCACATTTTGAGACCTGTTCTAACAAACACGTGCTTTGTACCATTTTGTACACAAAATATACCATTTTGTACAACTATTTCCATCTATGAGAATTTAGTTACAACATTTCACAACTGTTCGTGTTGCTTTGCTAATTTAGATATCAACTATGCTAGTAATATATTGCTTTAGAGCTATTTTTCAGTTATTAGTTTGAATATATATGTTACTTAAATCAATTACAATTAGTAAAGCCTTGTTTATTTTAGTTTTCATATTTATTCCCATGATGTTGGCAACAATAGTGTGGAATTCTCCCATTTTGAGACTAAGTGCAATGACAGATGGCTCCAGTGGCACCTGCTGATTGGAATGATAGGGTCCTGTGCTAGATTCTGTGTTGGAGTCTCAATAATTATGCACAAGTAAGTTCACTTCCAACTCTCCTTGTGGACTTACAGCTGATTCGTCTGCATGCTCTCAGCATGCTTAGGGTTCGAATGTGCCAGCACCATATTTAAATACCAGTCCAGCACACTGTATCACTTGATCTAGCACTGTCTTCATCAGAAAGCAACCCAGAGGGAACAGACTAGCAGTCTCAAGAAAAACTCTGAAACAAAAAGAAAAAATGCTGGAAACGTTTCAAATCTGGATGAGCCTTTGTTAGAGCGGAAGGCAAAGAAAATAGGACAAGATTTATACTGTAAAGGTGTTGGTGAGAGCAGGGGGAGTGTAATTGACCAAGACGTCAAGACAAAAAGATAAAGGAAATGTAAATATTGATGATAAAAGCTGAGAATGGTGCAAAGAGTATCCATTAAGATTAACAATCTGGAACCCAATATATTTAAGTCAAGCCTGTTTCACAAAATTTGATGTGGATCGATTTCTTTCTTCTTTATTTTGCTATTGAGGAAGTAAATCACAATTCGTTAACTTTGTTTAATTGAGAAGGATATCACATCTGTAGGGAACTTCCATGTTTTAAATATTAATGTCACGTATGTAACTGTTATCAGCAGCACCACTAGAAAAGAAAGCCCACATTAAAACAAACCTTCATCAGCAGTGAAATATTCGTCATCTGTTTCTTCACTATCCGACAAAAAACTTGGATCAAGATCAGAAGCAGGATTTTTCATACTGGATGTCTGAACAGCTTCACAATTTTTGGATCTACAATCAGTAATACATCCCAGTTACTCTCCAGAATGCCAAAGTTATGCAGGTTAAGGAGAGAATTAGAATATATATTTTTGTAAATTTTCCAGTCAACTGCTTAAATAAATGCATCAGTTTTCATGATACAAATACTATGCATGCTATGTTGTTGCCCTTCTAATGACTGGCTAATTATAACAGACCATCGATCAAAACTGAGATCTTCCTGCTCTGCAAAACTCACTAATTATGCCATATCAACTGAAAAAACTACTTAAGTCTCCATCGTACAATTAAAAAAATCATTAACTAAGTTAAGGTTTTCCTTTCATTTTCTTTTCTCCTTTCCAAATAAATTAACTTAAGCTGTCTTTCTGTGAACAGCCACCTATCACTTTTCATCACATATCACGGTGGCACAATGGTCAGCATTGCTGCTGCACAGTGCCAGGGACCCAGGTTCGTACGTGCTCCCTGTGTCTGTGTGGGTTTCATCCAGGTGGTCCGGTTTCCTCCACAGTCTGAACAATGTGCTGGTTAGATGCACTGATCCAGACAGGTGCTGGAGTGTGATAAATTTCACAGTAACTTCATTGCAATAAGCTTTACTTATGACTAATAAATAAACTTTAACTTAACTTTAAAATTACACTGTATGTAGCAGACCTGTACCACTCTCCCCATCACTTCAACCACCACGTTGGTTGTCACTGCAATTTTGATGCTCATAGCATCACTGCTAATTGTGCCTTTTAAACATCTACAAGATGCCTAGCTACTTGCCTGGCTCATCTGAAGTCATGGCACACATTACTCAACTGAACCTGTTTCATTCTTTTCTGCGATCCGACTTTCCTGACAAGATCCATGTTTGTTAGCTATGTCTAACTGTGGAATGAAATCTCTACAGTGCAGAGAAGGTATTCAGCCATCAAGTCTACACAGATTCGCTGATGGAATATCTTATCCAGGCCCAATCCAGGTAACCCCAAATTTCCCATGGCTAATCCCAACCTACACATTTTGGCATACTACGAGGCAATTTAGCATGGCCAATCCACCTAACTTGCACATCTTGGACTGCGGGACGAAACCAGAGCATCCGGAAGAAACCCAGACACAGGGAAAATGTGTAAACTTCACACAGAATTACCAGAGGCTGGAATTGAACTCGGGTCCCTAGTGCTGTGAGGCATCAGCGCTAACCACTATGACAACATCTTTGTCTTGAATTGAATGGTATGCTCGGCCATTGCAGAGGGTAGTTAGGAATGAATGACAATGGTGTGGTTCTGCAGTCACATATATCATAGAATCCTTATAGTGCAGAAGGAGGTCATTTGTTCCATCAAGCCTGCACTTACACTCAGGCTCTACCCCTGTAACTCCATGTATTTATCCTGCCAATCAATCTAACCCACACATCTGTGAACAAGTTGATCAGACCATGTAAGGAAGGTAGATTTCTTTCCGTACGGGACATGAGTGAACCAGATGGGTTTTGCAACAATAAATGATATTCGTGGTCACCATCCCTGAAACTAGCTTTATATACAGATTAACTGAATTTAAATTCCACTAACTGCCAGGAAAGGATTTAAACTAATTTCCACAGAACATTAGCCTGGAATTCTGGATTACTAACACAGTGCTGCTGGATTACTAACACAGTGCTCCATAACTACTATACTCTCCTTCTGACAATGATAGGCCAAAAGAAAGTTCCTTGGCAATGACTGATAATCATTATTCCTGAGACTTAGCAAGAAGGCAGCTGCAGAGTTGCAACATCTATTTCAGCAACTGCTGCACAGAACTCTTCAAATAGGAATGGCATTGCTTGAAATCAAGGTAAACACAGCTTTGAATTTTTTCCTGTTCCCTCTGTCACTAATCAGGCTACCACAGGAGATATCAAAGAGTTTATTTTCTGACTTATTTGTAGGACAGGCACTTGAAGATCTGAAAATCTGGTTTGGATCTATTTAATTGCATCTGCTACAATTGAACACTGAGCACAACCTTCTGGTTGACCCTTTTAGACATGTCTAAAGTAGATCAAAGGTGTCTTTAAATATTGCAATCCACTTAAATAACGTTGTAGCAGTTTCCTGCCTGTTTACAAGAAGGTTGAAACACCCATTTCCTTTGTCCATCTGGTGTGGGTCTATGGATAATGCAATTCTCAGGCTATTTAGCCATCTGTTTATTTTCCAATTTTATAAAACATTAACTTCAACTTTTTACAATTTATCTAAATGACTTGGATGATTGAAGGTATGGTTGCTAAATTTGATAATAACAGAAAGATAGATAGGAAAGTAAATTGTAGAGAGAATGAGGGGGCTACAATGTGCAAGATGACCACTTGTGCAGGAAGTATCTCCAGCTGCAGCTACTTGAAATCTGCGTTTGGACTTTGAACTGCAACTGAAGTTATGTGGAATACCCGCAAAGCTCTTTATACATAGCATGTGCTGTGAGGTGGTCACCGCAGATAAAGAATGCAGAAAGGGACTGGGTGACTCGCAGAAATAGTAAAAGCACTAGGCAGATGGAACAATAGTCCCCTGGGAAGATCTCCCTCTCTGACAGATTCTGCTGCTGGTGGAGATGGTTTCTCCAGGGAATGAAGCAAGAACCAAGTCTGTGCACCACAAGTGATTCAGCTGCATGGGTACGGGAGGGCGAAGGAAAAACTGTGGCAGATGTGTTGATACTGTGCCTTTAAGGAATGCATTTATATCATATCTCTTATAAGGGTACATTTAAAATTCTGATGTTTTGCATGTTCACAGCTCACGCATTGAGAATGCAAGCTGATGATTGATATTAGCTCATTATTTATTTCTTTTAATCTGAATTGATACATTTTTGTTTACCTGGATTTTCCTTGGGGTTTCAGAATAGGGTTTTGATCAGATTGATTTACAGATAGTCATGTTAATGGATGGAAATAAGCTTGCAGAAGAAACAGTGCTTTTAAAATCAAGAGCAGTTTCTGCCTGGTTCTGAATGAAACTTTCTGTTTCTCTCTGGAAAATGCTGTTTGGGGCTGTCAGAAGACCGTTCTCTCTCTCTCCCTCTCCAAAGATGTAGGAAAGGCTCTAGATTGTTAACAAGCACATAAACAAACTTGTGGATTGTGAACTGATTTTAAAGAGGGGTTTTAAGTCTGTAAGAAAAATATTGTTTGAAAGGGAACTAATAAGAGATAGAGTAGCAGATAAGAATTGTAACTTGTCATGTTTATGTGTTGCTCAAATGTTAAAGATTAAACCAATTCATTTGTAAAGTTAAACTGTATTGTTAAATAATGTTTGTTTTGATGAAAGCTTTCGAGTGTTCCAATAGAATCACATCTGGGATGAAACACCTTATCCTCACAATGCCAAAATAGCAAATAGTTGGGGTCTAGTCTAATTTCATAATCTACCTTGGGTTTTTGATCTTATACCCTAACACAGAGTAATAATGACTGGGGATTCTATTAAAAGGGGAACAGATGGATGTTTCTGCAACTGCAGACACGACACGTGAATGGTATGTTGTCTCCCAGGTGCCAGGGTCAAGGAAATCACTGAGCAGCTGCAAGATATTCTGAAGGAGGAAAGTAAACAGCCAGAGATTGTGGTCTTCTTTTTACCAATGTCATCCACCAGGTCCTGAAAGCAAAAATAGTAATCTCAGGATTATTCCCAGGGTGATGTGAAACTGAAATCAGGAATAGGAGAATAGACTAGGTTAATGTGGTTGGAGAATGGTGTAAGAGGGATGGATTTAAATTCCTGATGCCTTGGAACTAATTCTGGGTTGTGCCGCAGCAGGATAAGGACCAATATCTTTGCAGGGTTAACTGCTAGTACTGTGGAGGAAGGTTTAAATTAGAGTGACAGAAGGATGGGAAGCCGAGCTGGGAGACACATAAGAGGGAAGCAAAGATAGAAATGAAAGACAGAAAAGTATAAAGCAAGAGTACAAGGCACAAGAAACAAGGACCAGCAGCAAATAGGGCCATAATACAAAAAATGAGTGAAAAACTACTTAATATATTTTAAAATCATTTATGACTTCAACCTCCGTTTTGGGTAATCTATGACTTCCAAACTTAAATCTCACAGCACTCTGCTCCTTTTGATCCCGAAGTTGCTAAAATCCTTCTGTCCATGACTGGGTTTCGCTCCCTTTCTACTGTTCCACGGTGCCACTCCCACCCTGTCTTTTCTCTACCTGTTTCCCCCGCACAAGGAGTTCTCATCCAATAGGGGTCTGGCAGCATAGCCTTGCCAAACTTTGTAACTTTATTTTGTCCACTCTTATTGCTCCTCCCTTCCTGGCATGTGATGATGGCTTCCTCATTATCTGTTGGAGTTGCACTGAGCTCCCACTTGCTTGCCATCTCTTTTAATTGGCAAGATTCTGAAGCAGCATGGTTTCCATGCAATATTAGTATTATTCAAAAGCACTTTAAATTTATATCAATTGGCAATTATATCAATTGCATGGAATGGGAAAATTATGTTCTGCAAGTGGATTTGCAAATGTTTTTTAAATGTGATGACCGTTTCTTCCTTTACCAACCTTTTAGGCATTGAGTCTTAGGCCATACCATTCTTTGGGTCTTCCCCTCCAATACTTCTACCAATTAATTTAATCCATGCACCCATCCCAGTCTGGTTTTTGATCTCTCCACTAAGGGAAAAAAGTCTTTCCTATCCATTTTACCTAGGCTTTTCATAATTTTATACACATCAATTAAATTACCTCTCAGTCTCCTCTGTTCCAAAAAGAGCAATTTCAACCTGTCCAGTCTTTCCTCATAGCTAAAACTTTTCCATCCAAAGAACATCCTTGTAAAGCTCCTCTGCATTCCCTACTTTGCAATCACATGCTTACTATAACTGACCAGAATTATATATAGTACTTTGGCTATAGTCTAAACTAGCCTTTATATAATTTCAGCATAACCTCCCTGCTCTTATCTACAATGCTTTGGTTAATAAAACAGAGTATCAAATATGCATTATTAGCTGTCTTACCTACCTGTCCTGCTACCTTCAGATTCTTTGAACATCCATGACAAGATCCCTCAGTTCCTCTACTACTTTCAGTATACTACTACATACTCTCTTGCCTTGTTTATAATCTCAAAAACCATTACCCCACGTCTCCAAATTGAATTGTTTGGAAGTTTTCTGCTCCACTGACCGTGCCATTGATATATTCTTGCAGCTCAGCTTTCTTCCTCATCACCAAACATATTTTTATATTATCTGCAAATTTTCAATTATGACCTCTATGTTTAAGTCTAAACCGTTAAAACTTAACACAAAAAGCAAGGGAGTCAGTATACCAATAGAACCACATTTGAAGTTACAAAAGTTATCACTGACTCCTACCACTGAGCCAGTTTTGCATCCAATTTATTAATTTCCTTGGGTATCATAAGCTTTTACTTTTCTGATCAATCTACCATATTGGATCTTGTCAAAAACCTTGCTAAAATCCATGAAAACAATGTCAAACACACTACCTTCATCATATCTCTCTGTTACCTCCTCAAATGATTTAACTGTCCCTAAACAAATCTAGGACAAACGTGTGATTAATGTGTCTTTCTAAATAGTATTAATACTGTCCCTCAAATTTTTTCGGAATCATTTATCCACTACCTGGTTAGGCTGAACAGCCTGTAATTACTAGTCCATCCCTTTCTCCTTTATTAAATAATATGTTTGCATTCTTCTGTATCATTCTAGTGGCCAGAAAGGATTACCAAATGATGGTCACAGTCAGTCTCTGCTAAATCCCTCTTTGTGCAACAGTCTGCGGTACATTTCAGCTGTGTCTGGCATCATATCTACTTCTACAATTGTTCAACCCTTGATAATTTCACTCTCACTGCATTTATATTACTGAATATTTTTCCTTTTCCTATACAATGTTTGTACTGTCTCCACTTTTGTGAAGACAGAAGCAAACCATTTATTAAGAAAAATGCTCACATCTTCCTCCTTCACACACAGATTATCTTTTAGGTCTCTATAATAGACACTTAAATATGAGGAACTTGCTCCAACATACTATGCAAACATCCACCTTAATCTTTATGTCAGTAGATACTTCTGACATAAAAATGAGATAATGCAGAGTTGCCATTAAGTTCACCAGGACCTCGGTATTTTCTAGTGGATTCTTTGGTTGTTTTCAGCTTCCATGCTTTTATGTGAATCTAGTTTCAAAGCCCTTGAGCGCTGTTTCATAAGGGTTCCCTGATCTCAAAGTCTACTGAAAGACTCTGCTCCTTCCCTCCAAGGACATTGGGATCCGCCTTCCTCATTGGTATGGCTCGCTGGCATGAGGGCTTTTCCTATGAGTCCTCCTTCATGATCTCTGACATGCTCCACCCACCCATCATGAAATCCCCACAATGACCCCGACTTAATCCAGCACTGCATAACCTCCCCTGCATAGCTCTCCCATCATAGTCCCCATTCAGATACCACCCTCTTGACACTGCCACTGACACACTGGCGGTGCCCAAGTGGCACTGCTGGGGAGCCTGATGGCCACTGTCAGGGTATGGTAGGCACTGTCAGGGTCATGGCATCCAGCCATGACAATGACGACCAAGAAGATTCAATGGCCTCTGAGCACGCCCCCCAGCATGGCCATTGCACCTACTGGAGTCCAATAGTGATTTTCTCTATTCTCAAGGTGCCCCCAAAGGCCAGAGAATCCCATGCACAGATTATGCATATTTAAATGCTACTCTTAATATGTAATCAGCTTCACACCTTTCCTGGGTATGATCCAGTTTGCACCATTAGAAAGGGGCCAGAGAATTGCAAAATGTTTGGCACTGGAACTGGAACCTATTTTTAGACACGCACACCATTCTCCAGGATTGGCATGATCCCTGCCAGGCACAAAGAAGTCAGAGAATCGTCCCCAATTCTCTTGGATCTGTAACCTTCATGTAGTTGTTCATTAGATTATTAAAACAGGCCTTTTGTAGTTACTTTTATGCAAAAACGTCTGAAGTTTAACTGGCTAGTAGATAGCATTTACTTTCAATATATCTGAGGCAAATAAAAATAAATTACCTAAGGCTGGAATGATCTCTTGCAAGACACATAATTTCTTCTTCAGACTCCAATATTTGTGTGAAACTTTGAAAGGTCTGACTGAAATTATGTAAGTAATCCTGTTTTGACGACTGGTTGTCAGCCACTTTGGCTTGATATTCATTGGATGAGTATTTGTCTAGATCATTATCAGATTTTTCAGTCTGCAAAGGCTGTGTAGTACATAAATTGAAAAAAAATCAAAGCACAGTGGATGATTAAAATTTTAAGATTTCAATTAACAACTATATTAGACCATGTTGGGCAGAATTCTCCACCCGTTCCCACAGAGGGATCTTCCAGGCCTGCTCAAGTCACCTCTCACTGATTTGATTTTGTAATGTCAAATGTATTAGTATACAGTGAAAAGTATGGTTTCTTGAATGCTACACAAAGCATACTATTCATACAGAAAGAAAGGAGAGAGTGCAGAATGTAGTATTACAGTCATAGCTAGGATGTAGAGAAAGAAAAAAAACTGTAGGTTCCCTGACAGTACCAAGGGCAAGGAATGTAAATTACCATCAACTTCGGTGTGGCCAGAAGATCCTGGTGGCTGATGGGTCAGCCACTCTACTGCAGGAGGGACAGTGAATTCCCTCCATTGAGTGGTATTAACTGGAGACTAGAGAGTTGTCGTCTGCTGGCTGGAGAGCTGGTTGGAGCCCCATGTCACCAACTTTTGGGAAGACCCTCCGAATTAACTGCCATTTAGGCATTTAACTCAGCAACAGTAGGTATTCCTGGGAATCATGGATCCAGGAAGTGGAAATCCCAGAGACGCTGGTCAATCAGAGACTGACAGCTGTTCATTGCTCAGGAGCACTATACAAAAGCAATGGTAGCTACCAGCAGTACATCCACCTGAAGCCCAGGATCACAGAGGGATCCAAATGAGTAACTGAGGTCAAAGGGAAGGGGAATAGCAGCAAGCCCAGAAGATGGCTTTCAGTCATTTTCAGGTTCATCAATCAAGCACTGAATGAGTTCCCCCATCCTGCCCCATCGGCACACAGAATGAATGGGTGAAATTTGAAATAGCAATGTCTGTAGTGCAGGCTAAGTTTAAATCTGCTTTTCTGACTTCCTTCCATCTTCCACAAAGCAGAAGCAAAAAAGTTACCTCAAGCTACATTAGTCCTCTAGAAAACACAGTCATGGAAAGAAATCTGGATGTTTCAATGCAATCTTCCTACAAGTACTGTGCATATAAAATGTACAAAGGCTTCAGGAAATATATGCATTAATGTATATTTGTTAAGAAATCAATTTTTAAAATGTGTATCAACCTTCCAGCTGATGAAAAAATTAAAAATGCTGATTTCTTCCTAGAAGGAATCTGCAGGTTAGATTATTCTAATACGCTACCAATCCAATGTGTTGATAAGTTTGTAGAATGCATGCTTTCAGGGTGACAAAATAGATTAAATTCTGTATTTCTTTAGAAGTGGAGAATGGAAGGCTCTTTAATTTAAAGTCAGACAAGAAGACATCATACAACAATTTATGAAATTTTCATTCTTCTCATTATTCTATCTGTCTGCATCCTAGTAACTGTTTTCTATTTTAACTCGGAAATGAAGGTGAGATGGACCAAAAGTTGAACAAGCTTGAATCACCTAATCATATGAAAAATCAGAAAGAAGATACAGAGGATGAGTACAAATATAGTTCATACCTGGGTGGATTTCTTGTCCATTAAACATCCAATGGAAGTAGTGTGTGTAATATAGTTGACAGCAGTAATGATTCCTTGAACAACTACATGTTTATGTTCCCTATAATGTAAACTTTCTACTTTTTTCTTGAATTCCTGCAATGGTGTAAGAGTGATCTCTGTTGTGTTGAATGAAAAAAAGGTATAATTTATTATATTGCATAAGGAAGAATGTGCCAAAACAAAAAATAAAAAATCTTGCAAGTTTATTAACATAGAATCATTACATTACCTGTTATTCTACGGCCAGGATTTTCTGTTCCTGTTCATGTTGAGTTGGTTCAGTGACAGGAACAGAAAATGTTGCAAGGAGTCCAAAGTCAGCTTTATGTTGGAGTGAAAACTCATGATCATTCCCAACCCCATCAGTGGTGATTGTGTTTCCCACTGTCCAACGTTGGGATCATCATTATAAATCATTACCGGGCCCATACACGACAACGTTTGGGACTCACTAATGGCATGTAAATTAGGTCATTAATATTAAACATAACATTATTTAATATTAACATTAAAATTGGTCCTTCTTGGGCACAAAGCCAATTCCACCAGCAAATCAATGCTGGTAAATTTGCGAGAGGTGAGAAACCATGCATGATCCTGACTCCATTATTCAAAAATGAATGGAGAAAGAAAGTGGAAAACTCCAGGCCATTTAACTTAATATTAGAAATTATAGCAGGGTACTTGGATAAGTTCAAGGTAATCAGGCAGAGTCAATATAGTTTTGTAGAAGGGAAATTATTTAGCAAAATTATTGGAGTTCTTTGAGGAAGCAAAATGTGCTATGGATAAACGGGAATCAGTTACGTACTATATTTAGATTTCCAGAAGACATTTGACAAAGTGCCACATTAAAGCTCGCTGCAGAAAATAAAAGATCATAGTATAGGGGGTGACATATTGGCATGGACAGAAACATGGCTAGTTAAAAAGCAAAGCTTAAATATAAATAGGTCATTTTTAGGTTGTTGGCATAATGTAAAGAATGTTGTGCCATAAGGATCAGTGCTGGGACCTTAGTTGTTTATGAATGAAGGGATTGAAAGGATGGTTGCTAAATTTGCTGATGACACAAGAGTAGGTAGGAAAGTAAGTTGTGAAAAGGACATAAAGAGGCTAAGAAAATATATATAAATAGGTTAAACGTGTGTGTATAGATCTGGCAAATGGAGTATAATGTGGGGAAATGTGTAATTATTTATTTTGGCAGCAAGAATGAAAAAGAAGAACATTATTTAAATAGTGAGAGATTGCAGACCTCTGAGGTGCAATGTGTCCTAGTGTATAAATCACAAAAGGCTAGTATACAGTTAAGCAAGTAATTAGAAAAGCTAACAGAATGTTTTCATTTATTGCAAGGGAAATTGAATATAAGAGTTACACTTCAATTGTACAAGCACTAGGAAGACCACACATGGAGTAGTTGTGAAGAGTAGTGTACAATGTTGGTCACCTTATTAAGGGAAGGATATAAATGCATAGGAAAGAGTTCAGAGAAAGTTTACCAGACTAATACCTGAAATGTCTTATGCAGAAAGATCAGACAGGTTAAGCTTCTTTCTGCTGGACTTCAGAAAAATAGGAGGCAACTTGATTGAAACATACAAGGTCCTGAAAGATCTTGACATGGTGAATGTAGGAAGGATATTTCCTCTTCTGGGAGAATCAAGAAATAGGGGTCACTTTAAAAATAAGAAGCTCATCCATTTAAAACAGAGATGAGGCAAGATTTTTTTTCTCTCTGAGGGTCATGAGTCTTTAGAACTCTCTCAATGAAAAGGTGCAGGAAATAGGGGCCAGAACCTTCTCAGTTACCAGCAAAGGCCAATGGGAAAAACGGCATTAAAGCTGCCAACAGTAATTGCAGCTTTCTCCCTCATATAGTCCAGGACTTAGAAAACAAAACTTGCAGTCATGAGCTCCATGACATTTCATGGTGAGTGGCCTCAGATCACTTACCTCAGCATCAAATCACACACTGGATGATCTGGTCACCATCTTTAAAGGCCACCCAACACACAGCGAGCAAACCAGGAAACGATCGTCAGTCAGATACATCTCCTGGTACTACTCCGCCATCAAGCTGGCACTATCCTAGCATTAATGTTTCCCCTTGAGTACTGCACTTAGCTCCAAAATCTCATGTGGCATGGTAGCACAGTGGTTAGCAGAGATCTGTGTGGAGTTTGCACATTCTACCCATCTGTATGGGTATTCTCTGGGTGCTCCGGTTTCCTCCCACAGTCCAAAGATGTGCAGGTTAGATGGACTGGCCATGCTGAATTGTCCCTTAGTGTCAGCGGGACTAACTAGGGTAAATGCATGGGATATGGGGATAGGGCCTAGGTGAGACTGTGGTCAGTGCAGACTTGATGGGCTGAATGGCCTCTTCCTGCACTGTGGGATTCTATGATTCTCTTCTGGAAGTATTGTATGTCAGATGCACACCTCCTGAGACTAATTATGCTTCATGCCATTCTGATATCACACCGCTGTGGATGATTTTTTTGAAGTGGGGGGATGGTTTTGGCTTATTGGCCTGATAATTTTGTGATTGGTTCTTACAGTCAGGTTTCTGACAATAAACGTCAGGGAATGCAGCCCATCACATGGGGGCAAAGCCAATTACTTCCAGGTTTAATGTCATCATGAAACCCCGTCTGATCTTTGAAATTTTTTAGTGTCACGAGTAAGCATTCCTCATGATATTTTCTGCTCCCAATGCCAAATCCTCCCAATGCAAATAGGGAACAGAAAATCCCAGCAGAATCTTTGAATATTTTTAAGGCAGAGATGGATAGATTCTTGGTAAGCAAGTGGACAATAGATTATCAGGGTATGGGGGGTGCAAATCTGAAGTTACCATCAGATTGACCATGATCCCATTCAGTGGCAGTTCATTTGGATGGGTATTAGGAGTCAAATAGAAACTGAGGAGAGGTGTAGGCCAGTCTGGAAAAAGGGGGGAATGGTTGGATGAAGAAGGATAGTTGGACATGGAGTCAAGTTATCAAGAAAGTCAAAGGGTAGTTGGGGGTAGCCATGGGGGTCAGGAGGATAATTTGAGAGGGCTAACAGTGGTCAAGGGTCCAGTAGGGGAAGGGGCTGGGTTGAATCAGTACCATAGTCCCCTAGGAGTTAGAAATGGTTTGAATTCTTTTAATTTCTCCTTTGTAACTATTCTGCTGTATGAATTGGAGTAATTTAAAGACTCCGATTTAAATTGGAGCACTATATAATTCCAATTGCAAGTTGATTGTCCATTGAAAGTTTAAACATCATAGGCAATTGCCATATAGTCTTTGCCAGAGTGTCCCCCAGTGCATCTTCTGCACAACCTCTGGGGTACATATCTCTGGGGAACAAAATATCTAGTCTACCTAATGTTATTCCACAGCATCAGCTTTCAAACTTTACCTTCCATGTTTTGACTGTAGGCCTGAAAGCTTGAAGGCAAGGGAGGAAACGAATAATATCCTCCAACCATAGATTTTTTCTGAAAATCTTTCTCATTTTGTGCTTTTGCCCACTGAATAAATCTTTTGACTGCAGTGTCAGTTGTGTATGGTCTTCCTTTGTGATAGCCTGCATCCAATATTTTTCACAAATTATTTAAAGTGACATTTGGAATTGAAAAATCAAATGAACATACATGACTTAAAAAAAACGATTCAACCTTTGATTTTAATTTGCATCTGAATATTTTTCAATGCTAGCAGATTTTGGTAGTTACATTTTAAATTGACTTGCTATGAATGTTGGAGTAAAGGACATTAAATTGATTTATTATTAGACAGAATATAAATGATAGATATAACAAATAATACTGTGTACACCAAAGCAATATTCCTTCTGTGGTTATTCAATCACATTCTTGCTTTCGTCAAAGATGGACACCAATATGTGACATTTAAAAATGAACTTCAAGGTAATTAAAATAATTCATTAGAATCAGCTGAAACTAACAATCAGATAAGAAAACAATGTGATCAGACTAACCAATGATCCTGAAAATAAAATGAGTGTGTTATAAAGGACTGACATGATAAAGATGAGCAAAACTCTGTTATTGGGGGTTGTAATAATCTTAACAAAACCAGTCTTCTATCACCATCTCCCTTTATTTACCATGTGCTCAAAATACCGGTCAGTGACTACAATATACAGGTCAGCTGTAAAGTTTTTTTGACAGCTGACCTCAGTGGAACCAGTTGGTTTTAAACAACCTGCTGCTCTTTCCCCCTATTGGGCAAGCCTCCACTTGTCTAATAGTGAGCCTGTATTCCATGGTTTATTGACAATCCCTCTTGCCCATCATAACAGGGATGATGTCCTAGAGCATAAGGACCGTAGGTAGGATTGGCTAGAAGTGAAAGTGAATTAATGACTGTTCCTGTTTATTCCTCTTCAGAAATTAAATTTCTGGTGATCCTTTTGATAGCATTTCCATTCAGATGATTACAATAGGATATGATTAATATTTAATTCATTTAATATTTCTTGCATTATGCTCCAACATCAGAAATACTAATGAGGAATATTACGTGTAAAAGTTGGTATTTGAATTTGGAGATATTTTAAGTGATGGTAATGCTGATCTTTATAAAATCAGAGATAAAGAAAGCTGTTTGAAATATAAAATATAGACATTCCCAACTAAAGACGACAAGAAAGATAGATACTTGACATCTCCATCTTCAGAGTAATACACGTCATGATGTCCTTTCTAAATGTTCCTTTGACATGATAAGATCACAAGAAGGGGACACATGAAGATGAGTGTTATGGACAGGAGGGGGATTAATTTAAATAGCCCTGATTTTGCCTTTCATTGCCCATTCATAAACAGAAAGGTGTTTTTAATTTTTGATTTTCCCTTTATACTTTGCTCAGAATTCAGGGACATCTCAGATGGCAGCATGGAGTCTAATGGGCTCTCTCTGATAACTGTTCTTGAATTAAAAATGTCCAGGTCCCTAAGGATCATATCAGCTATTCTGTTATTTTCTAAAAAATGGTTAAAAATGACTCTACACAACTCGTTTCAAATTTCTGAAGGAATCGCACATACTTGAGGGCCTCAGAATGTGTTTCCAGGTTAGGAAGATGGGGTATGCTGCCTTCCCTTGCAGCGGTGAGTGTCTGCTCTCCCTCTCCTTTTTGAGCTGTTAACTCTATTTCCAACTTTCAAAGCTAAAATTCTCTTTCCTTTTCTTGAGTTTCCCTCCTTTTTCTCTCTGAAATTCCAGCTGCAATTCAAGCTTTTTGAATTCAGTAGGGGATTCAGAGTCATGATCTTCATCTAACTGCTTTACTGGTGATGTGCGATCCAGGCATTTTTCACGTGGAAGACATGGGTCTCCAAAATTTCCATGCCTAAATTCTCTTGATGAACAAACATTTGAGCATCAAACAATGTCATTTTCTTAATGTTAGAACAATGATTTTTTGGGCCTGTCTGTCTCAGGCACAAATACCGTTCTGGTCACTAAATCTTGCAAGAGGGATTTGCATCAGGATGAGATCTTAGTTTGAGATCTTCCCCACCCCACACCGGTAATATAATCAGGTTCATGCACAAATAATCACATAAACCAGATCTGCATGGATTTAAATTAATTTAAGTACAATAAAAAAATTATAAATAAAGGAAAGGGATACAGAGCAAGACCACAATAAAGAGTTTCATGTGAGTTCAGTTTCATAAAGCTTCATGTGAGTTCAGAGTCCAAAATTAAAAGTCCAATGATGTATTCCTTTGGGTCACTATACCTGAGTGAGAGACAGACTGAACATGAAGTTGAGAATTTGGTTCATGTGGGAATTCAATGGAGAAAAGAGTTATTCCTTTTTTTACTTTTTTCTAGCCTCCAGTAGCTGTGGAAAACACCAGAAATAGAAATAAAAACAGTGGCAAGAGTTTGAAGATCTTGGAGTGGAGAGATGGGGACATTGAGTCTGTGGTTCAAAGCATCTCAGGGAAATTGAAATATAATGTTGGAGGAAAGATTGTAAGTGATTGATTGATTAGCAAGCTTTTTCTCATCTGCATTTGGGAATTTTAATTGAGACAAGTATAATATTAATTGAATTAAAACAATATAAGTACCAGTAATAATAGAGGTATTAAATAAAATTTAAGAAAATAATTAAGTAGTTAATTAAAACACTAAAAGGATGGCAGCACAGATAATGATGCAGCTATAGTATGTGGGATCTGATGGATGCCTGCACGATCCATGATAATCACACCTGTATTAAGTGTCTATGGATTTAGGAACTCTGGCTCAAAGTTAATAGAGGCCGCGCTTCAGTCACTGTGAGGAAGGGAAAATTACCTGAATACTGTTCCAGAAAGTAGTCACATTCCTTCAGGCTATGAATTTCTGATTTGGCTTATGGTCAAGGGTAAGAGGCTGTGACTGTGAGTGAGGCAGATATGGAGATCAAGAAGACAGAAGTATAGGAACACGGGCCTTGTAATTGTTCAACAGATTTGAGGTTCTTACAGCTTGTGTGGATGTGAATATGAGCTGCAAAGCGGAAGAGTGAACGATCCATTGCACTATGGTGCAGAAATTTCTTCAAGCCAGGGGGGCAAATAGAAATATAGTGGTAGTATGGGAGAATAAACACAGTTTTTTGCAGTCAAGAGCATGAGTACAGAAAGCTGAATTGCCTGCCCCAGTGCCACAGTTTGAGAATCTGCTCTGGGTTAGAAAAGAACTTGCAGTGGCAGGGGAAGAATGCAGTTTTACAAAATAACATGATTAGGGAGACAACATAGTTTTGTGAGAAGGAAATAATATTTGACTAATTTAATGAGAGTTCTTTGAGGAGGTGGATAAAGAGATAAAGGGTACCCTGTGGTCTACTTGAATTTCCAATAACCGTTCACCAAAAATGCCACATCAAAGATCAATTGAAAAAGAATAAGAATGCTTTCCTTTAAAATTAGCATATATTAGTAGAAAAGGGAAAAAAACCCACCAAGTTAACTGGCTGATTTTATGGTGAATTAATGTACAGAAATTCTTAATAAAAAATTGCATAATTAACATAACATCCACATGGCAGTTGCATAATAAAAATGAATTGAGAAGGTAGCAGGAATTTGTATATAAATGTTAAAGCCTATACATGAAAAATGATACATTGCAAGGTTATACTGATGAATGCACAACTATTTTGTGAAATATTGCTGGCATTTCTGCAATAATAATAGTAACTCCATTATTACACCTTTAAATGTAAATACTCTGGCAAGCGCCTGGCATCTAATATATTCACATTATAAAGACATATTGCCCTAACACACTTGTAAAACACTTGCTATCAAATACTATTATTCCAATAAATATAAACAAACCAAACAATGTGACAGTTTTATCTCATCGTTTACCTGTGATATAAATTTGCGTCTCATTAGATGATGTCAAATACACAATGCTGCATCCATTATGGAATTTGTTCTTGACAACTCTCATCTGAGTACACACTAAGAAAGTCACTGAAAGAACAATCACGAAGTAAACAAATGATATAAAGCATAGGTCTATTTCGAATGAACATTCAAGACATAAACATTCAAGAAACTGCAGTCCCAAGTTTCAAATTATAAAAGGAGTTTTCCATCCCTTCAAGTCACAAACTATTAGAGTACTCCAGTCTGAATGTCATATAAGCAGTTTACTTCCAACTGCTTTTAGATATTAATATATTGCCTTTTTAAATTGCTTTATTACTATACAAATACTCTAAAGTAAAATCACATTTAGGAGTTTATAAATGTACTGTGGCCTGGAGTTCTCACTTGACTGTTCTGGTTTATCAAAACAACTCTCCTGACATAAATAGTGCACAAAACTGTAGAATTTTAAACTCAAATTGCTCTGGCTTCCACAATCTCTTGTAACAGTTTTAAAAATATTACACAAGAAATCAACCAAGCACACAAAACTAACCACACTCCAGGTTGTTTAAAAAGAAAGACGTGTTTTTTAGCAGGTGCCTTTCATAGCCACCATTCATTTCAAAGTGTTTTACAGGCAACTAAGTACTTTTTAAGTGTAGTTACTGTTATCATGTGGGAAATGCACCAGGCAATTTGTACATGAAAACGTCCACAAACAGGTGATGGACAAATGAATATTACTGAAGGGATGAAATAGTGAGTGGATTAGACTTGTTGGTGTCATAATGGCTGAAATTTTGTACTTAATGGTAGAGAATGTAAGGCAATTTGACATCTCTTAAACTATTGTTAGCTTCAAGACATTTTTAATATCTCTTATATTTCTGTATGTAAAATGTAATTCTGATGTGGTGTGGACCAGTGTGTGTGGAGCTCATTGGGCAATAAGAACATGGAGTCGGGTATGTAGATAATATGGCCTGTCTGTTTCAATTGGCTGTTGGTATGCCTATTCTGCTAATAGATTTGCAGGGGTAACATTGATGATATCTCCCCAGGGATTTAAAGTGTCTGCTATACATTATCCATGTCTCTAATGGGGATAGTGGTTGCTCTGTAAACCACGAGCTTAGTGTTGGGTTTGCAGTCTTGGTCTCCGAAGAATCTGTTTCTCAGGCATCCAAAGACTACACTGGTGCACTGGAGTCAATGCCAGATTTCATCATTAATGTCTGCTCGTGCTGCAAGGAGGCTTTTGGGAAATGATCCAAGTCCAATGTCCAGTAGTTTGCTAATGATTTTGATTGTCCTGAACAAGGGGTGGGGGAGTCACTGTTGTGTGGCAGAAGCAGGTTGAAAGAGAACAAGTCATCCTTGATTCTGGGAAACTTCCAAACAGAAGAAAGAGGAACATGAGGTGAAGAGGACATCCAGATGGACAGAGAAGAATAACCCTGTATGATCACACAAGAATGGAGTGTGGGAATAAAGCAGATTTCCTGACATTAGCAGGATTGAGCATTTTGCACACTTAGACCAGATTCCTGCCATGACAGAGAACTTGTCCATTATCATGAAAATCCCAGAAATTGACAGAACTCCAAAGTCCGTCTCCCAAATACAGCATTTTTTATTTTCAACGAGCTGGAGTCAAGTCAAACCAGAGGTTTCACATGCATACTTCAAGGAAGCAGTTCATCATTTAACTCATCAGCTGCATTCACTGAAGTGGAATTTTGGTAGGTCAGGAGTGTGAAACATAGAGTGTGCAGATTAGACCAGGTAAGAGGAGTTCTGAATGTGGTAGATTTGTTTGAATAGCCAAGGTATTCTTTGGATCTGGTCCCAGGATACCTTTGGAGGAGACATTGGTTAGCATGGATGGGACATTTGGAATCTGTGAGCGTTGACGAGTGAGAACTCAAGGACTGTTTTTGTTTTATTCTTTTTCCAATTTAGTTTAACAGTGCCCAGACATAAAGGTAGGCCTTCTGCCCTCCACACCTCCACACCTAACAGCCTCCATACTTGTTCTGGGTTTTGCAGTCCAAGGTACAACTAGTCCATCCTATATGCTGTCCCATCCGGAAGGACAGTTCGATCTGCAGGTGGCCAATTTTAAAGATGGGGTTCACAGAGCTGGGAATTCTCTTGTCTGCGCACTCAATCTGGGAGTGAAAATTTGGACTTGAGTATTCCAAACCAACAAAAAGCACAGAGGGAAATGGCACAGGATCAGGAATCCATAGGAAAATTGGATTTCCCCCTAAAAATGGTTTGGCCACTCATGCACTGAAATGCAGCTCCACAACTAAAGATTCTGCCCAAGATGTCCAGGAAAAATAGGGAAAGAAATAGCACAGATGCAGTAGTATTGAGTAAACAGAGTATTGAAGTGTTGGAAAGAGAAATAGTCCTTTGTCATGGCAGAAATTAGGAACCTAGTGTGCCATATGCACAATCATGAGTAGAGCTGTTTCACTTTCCATCAGGTTGATACTTTCCACGTGAGCCTATCAGCAACAAAAGTAGGAAGAAATCAGACTTGAGTGGCTGAACTTCTTCACTGCATTTTTCAAACAACAGACCAGTCAGTCAGTTGTGACCACACAGGAAAACGTGGAAAATCATTTAATTTGATATTCAATAGATCTTGCATTCTTTTGCCAAAATCTTACCTTGGATTCAAGAGGAGAAAATTCTGTTTTGTTGCAAAAATTGACAGGAGGAAATGTTTTGAAACTCATTCATTTTGGGGCCCTCTGAGTTTGGGGGCCCTGTCCAGAGCAGTGTGCTCATTGTATATTCGTCCCTGCATTTCATCCCAATTTCTTGCCTTCTTCTTAGGTTGAAACTCTGGGATGGGGGAAAAGAGAGATGGTGTTCCTACATCATCATAAATTAAAGACTCCTCTGTGGCACTGTTGATTAAATGCTGGGAATCTGATTCTAGAAGAAAGCCAATTGCTGTCCCCAGATTGGCTTGGCTGGTACAAAATCCAGATGGCCTTCCAAAGCAGAGGCAGTGCAGCTGTCTCACGATCTCTCTAGATGGCAGGCAAGATCCATGTTACCAAAAAAAGATTCAGTTTACTACTTTTCTTGATCTTTTTTAATGACCTAGACTTGAATGTGCAGAACACATTTTCAAACTTTGTAAATGACCCAAAACATCTGAGTATTGTAAACTGTGAAGATGATAGTCATGGACATCAAGAAGAGGTTGCTGGAATGGGTGGACTCATGACAGATAAAATTTAATACAGAGATGTGTGAAATGATTCATTCTGGGCAGAAAAATGAGGAAAGGATATATAAAATAAATGACACAATTTTAAAGGTATCTGCCGTACAGTAAATTTCCTGACGTTCGTGCAGAAGCAGAAGGACCAGGGATATATGCGCACAAATATAATCATAAGACCATAAGAAACAGGAAAAGGAGTAGGCCATTCGGCTCTTCAAGCCTGTTCTTCTGTCAATAGAATCATACTTGATCAAACAATCTTCATGTCCACTTATCCATATTTTCCCATAATATGAATTTGCCAGTGGTGGACTTGAGTAAGTGCAGTAAGAAATCTCACAACACCAGGTTAAAGTCCAACAGGTTTATTTAGCAGCACTAGCTTTCAGATCCACAAGCTCCTTCATCAGGTGAGGACTCGTGTTCACAAACAGGACACATAAAGACACAAACTCAATTTACAAGATAATGGTGGGAATGTGAGTCTTAACAAGTAATCAAATCTTAAAAGTGCAGACAAAGTGAGTGGGGAAAGGGCCAAGCATAGGTTAAAAAGGTGTATATTGCTCCAGACATAACAGTTAGTGAGGTTTTGCAAGCCCAGGCAAATAATGGGGCTTACAGCTAGGGTGACATGAACCCAAGATCGTGGTTGAGGCCATCCTCACGTGCACGAAACTTGGCTATCAGTTTCTGCTCAGCGATTCTATGTTGTGTATCGTGAAGGCCACCTTGGAGAATACTTACCAGAAGATCAGAGGCTGAATGCCTGTGACTGCTGAAGTGTTCCCCAACTGGAAGGGAACACTCCTACCTGGTGATTGTCAAGCGATGTTCAATCATTCATTGTCATACCATCTGCATGGTCTCCCCAATGTACCACTCCTCGGGACATCCTTTCCTGCAGTGTATCAGATAGACAACGTTGGCCAAGTCGCAACTGTATGTACCATGTATATAACTGGTGTACAATGTTCTCACGTGAGATGATGACATCCTTTTTCTCACTGACCTAGCACATCTTGCAGAGGTTGTTGTGGCAAAGTTGTGTGATGTCATGGTCACTGTTCTCCTGAAGGCTGGGTAGTTTGCTGCAGACAACGATCTATTTGAGGTTGTGTGGTTATCTGAAGGCAAGAAGTGGGGGTATGGGAATGGCCTTGGCAAGATGTTCATCTTCATCAATGACACGTTGAAGGCTCTGGAGAAGATCTCCGCTCTGGGAAAGTATTGGATGACAAAGGGTACTCTGTCCATCGTGTCCATGTTTGTCTTCTGAGGAGGTCGGTGTGGTTTTCACTGTGGCACGTCGGACCTATCGATTGATCATGAAGACAATTTTGTAAGCAAAGGGGCAGCATCTTGAAGAAGGAAACATTATTGGCAGCCATGGGAACATATGAAAGGTTTAACAAATAATAATGAAGTGGCTTTAAAAAGTTAATGAAATAAATGAGGAACTTATGCCCCAAGAAACATAAATTAACTCTCAGCAGAAGAAAACTCTGATATCAGCAGTAGAAGGAAAGAAATTAAGTGGTGTCCCTGGTTTGAAACCAATATATCTTGAGAAGCATCATATAGTTATTTGCCAAAACTGGATTGGTCCTGGGAATTAATCCTGTATAGTTACAGTACAATAAAGTAGAAAAATTAATTTGGGATATATTCTTTCAATGTTCATTACCTGGATGAAGTTGATCATAAATTTCTGGTTGGGAAGTGCAATAAAGTTCCAAAATAAACGGCTTTGCACTGGTTTCATCTACCATCTCAACAAACCGTCGAACCCAAAAATCTTCACCATCTTCTACATATATTAGAAAAGAAAACAAATGATTAGTAACTTCACTAATGTCAGTACTTCCAGGAGAAATAGACTATTATTTGCAGAATATCCTTCAAAAGATAGCAGTCTTTCACATTCTGCACAAATGTAGAAAATGCATGAAAAGGCATAATATTAAAGACGGAAACTACTGTGCCATGTAAAGCTCCAAACCCATTACACTGTGCCAATTTATTTTGGCTTGCGACTAATCTCAAAGTAAGCAAATGATTATCGCTAATAAAAACTAAACCTCTGCAAAGGACGATGGCTAGGATTACAATGTGTGAAAATGCACCTTGTTTGAAAAATTAAGAAAATTCTTCATTTTGTATTTTGAATACACTGTAAGAAGATTAAATAGGTAGTTGCTTTGATTTTGAAGGATGAAGATTTTGTATCATATAGGAATAGAATTGTTTAGTTAAAGGTATCTTCTGTGTTGGAATTAATGCAGAAGATTCAACATTCAATGTATCAAGATTAATCAACATGCAGAAAGAACCTGGCTGAAAGATACTGGTTGAATAACCCTTCACTTATACCCTGGTCTTCTTCTGATTAATATAGCAACAGTGCAGAATGTATCCATGTACAGTATGCAATTGGCTATTTGCTGCTTGTCACTCATTTGACCTGGGCTCTTGCCCCACTGAAAAAATATAGCTTATTAATGCTGTATAGTGATCTTTGATTACTTAGAATCATAGAATCTCTACAATGCAGAAAGAGGCCATTGCCCATCCAGTCTACACCAAGTACAATCCCACCCATGCTCTACCTCCATATCCCTGCATATTTTACCCGCTAATCCCTCTAATCTCAGGACACTAGGGGGCATTTTTTAGCATGACCAAACAAACCTAACCTGCACATCTTTGAACTGAGGGAGGAAACCAAAACACCTGGAGGAAACCCAAGCAGACACAAGCAGAATGTGCAAACTCCACATAGATAGTGACCCAAGCCAGGAATTGAACCCAGGTCCTGGAGCTGTGAAGCAGCAGCGCTAACCACTGTGCTACCATGCCACCCATTACATGGCAGAAGCTAAATCCCAGATATGAGCTGTCTAGCAAAAAGAAATTATGCAACAATAATTTATTGATCCAAATAAAGGAATAGCAGGCATATATTCTGGAGGTCTTATGGACAGTAAAAAGTCTCACAACACCAGGTTAAAATCCAACAAGTTTATTTGATAGTAAACCCACAAGTTTTTAGAACAAGCTGCTCCTTCATCAGGTGAGTGGAAAGTTCTCAATCACAAGGTTAGAATGGCAAATCAAATAAAAGTGAACCATATTTAAAGTTACAATAATTAGGTTTGCAGTTTTAACATCCTGCCAAATGTCATGTTAAAGATGCAAATTTTCAGTTATACATTTGAAGAATCCTGTGAAAGGTTCTTTCACAAATATTTCTGAAAACTTAAACTGAGATTCCAATACAAAGTAGTGAGATCTAATTGGCAAAAATTTTCAAAAATTTCAATTTGCATAACAATGTTTAAAGGATCACTACTTGACAACCCATTTACAAGTACGCGACTGAATCAACTGAGACGTGAACCTGAATACAAGAAATCATAGAATCCTACTGTACAGAAAGAGGCCCTTTGGCCCATCAAGTCTGCACCTATCACAATCCCACCCAGACCCCACCCCCACACATTTATCCCTCCAGGGATTTATCTCAGGACACTAAGGGCAATTTTTTGCATGGCCAATCAACCTAATCCGCACATCTTTGGACTGTGAGAAGAAACTGGAGCAGGCATTAACTTGAACAGCTCCCAAAGTGGGGCTGGAATTGCAACTGAAATAATGAAAGATGATGGTATCCTCATTCCTAAAACATTTTCTCATATCCCTTTTCCTTTTCATCCAATAATCTCTTCTAATTACAAGCCACAAATGGTGTAACTATGCAGTGCTTAGTTTCTGTTTCTTTAATACAGACAGCATGGTGTGATCATGCTGCCCATTCACTTTCAAGATTTTTGAATGCAGCCAGCATTGAACATGCTGTTGAGTGCATGCATACAACAGCAGGAGACCTAAAATTGATACTTGATAGCACTATTAAAAGCTACCCTGCATTACATGGAGGTGCATTATATAATTGGAGAATGTGCTGAGAATGTTCTGTTTGCTTAACCTCATTTCATGCACTTAGCTCTGTTGCAAGCCTCATATCCCCATCTTCCAGTTTGTGCACATTGACAGCATTTCAACCATGACAACTACATCAGCCAAACAGATGGCACAACATTTGCTGCCAAATTTCCTTCTTTCAGGAGAAACGCGCAGAATTGAAGACAGTAAGAATGATCGGAGGGGGAGAAGCACAACTGTATGCTCTAATCCCTAAAGAGACAATGCAGGCTATTACCAAAAACGATCATGGCATCATATCAGTCACAATCTCATGGAATGGCTGGACTGACTCGATGGGCCGAAAGTCACTATTACGCTTATGTCTTATATAGCTTTGGAAGTCTGCCAGAAAATCCATGTTTTCAATGTCAAGGAGCACTGAGTGTTCCAGCATTAACTTCACATGCACCGAAAATTGTTGCCAAAGTTCCTCACATGGACTGTATCTCTAAGTTTGAAGTCTCTACCCGGTCTTTGATCATCATAACCTCTTTTCTGGGCTTCTTTAATTTGACATTGCCAGGCAAATTTAGAAACATTGGGCCAAACTTAGTCCAAAGGCGCGGCCTATCAATAGCTCTGGCGGGGCTATTCCCATCATCATATGTGTCATATAGTGGAAAAGGAAATATGCGAGCTTTGTTTCCAGCAAACCTATAGTTTGTTTTTTTATGCCAATTTTGAAGGTCTGGAGTGTTCTCTCAGCCAGGCTGTATCGGAGGCTTATTCTGTTCATACTCATGAATGCCTGAAACTTCTTGCAAGTAAACAGTGTCCTGTGGTCAGGCACATGAACTAAGTAGTTGATGGAGTTTTTCTATGGTATTACAAGAGGTAGTAGGGGCCATCCAGAGCACGTTAATCCATTTTGAATGAGCGGTTGAGAATTAAAAACATGGAGCCCATAAATGGCCCTGTGAAATTTGCATCTACTCACACCTAAGGTCTCCTCAGTCATTCTCAAGGGTGCAAAGAAGCTGCTGCTTGGGGCCTTCAGGTTTTTCTGGCAAGCTTTGCACCACTAGACTAGTCTTTTGATATCACAGTCAATGCCAGGCCGCCAGACATAACTCCTTGTGAGCATTTTCATCTTAGCAATTCCTGGGTGGTCACTGCGTAATTTTTGAAGTATTGGTCTCTTGACTGGATGCAGGTCAACCACCCGGACTCGCAACAAGATGATTCATCTTTTATACTCAACTTCTGATACTTACAGAGATAAGGTTTCAAATCCTCCAAAGGCCATTCTTGTGGTCCACTCAGGACAACATGACTTAGTTTTGCCAATGTAGGGTCCATGTCTGAATTTGCTTGGTAGTGGCAGTGTACATGAAGTTCAGAGTCACTGCAACTTCAGCCATCTTCTGAGGAGAAGGTAGATTGTTGGGTAGTGGCAGGTGGCTCAAGGCTATATTGACTATCTGTCTCCCCGGACATTGTTCTAAGATGTATTCATAAGCAGTGCCCAGGGTTGAATCCGGGCTGATGTAATGGGAGGAATCATCTTGGCTTCCTTGAAGAGGCCCAACAAAGATTTGCAGTCGATTACTCTGGTTAAATACCAACCATAGACACTAATGGAATTTTTTCACCATGAACATAATTGCCAAACTTCCTTTTTTGATCTGAACATACTTCCTCGCTGCATTCATTAGGATTAATGATGCATACGTCCTATCATCCCAATGGTGCGATAATATCATTCCTATCCCATAGGAGAAGGTGTTGCATGTTACAAAGAGTGGCTTCAGGGCATCAAGATGGACTAAACTGTTTGATGTTTGCAAAGGGCTTCTCTTGTGGTATTTGCCACAATCATTTGATTTTTTTTGGCAGTAACTGGAGGGTGCCGGTAGGGTCACCAAGTTTAGTATGAATTTTCCATAGTAATTTATGAAACCTAAGAAAGACTTCAACTCTGTTAATATTCCTTGGAGTGAGCCCCTTTTATGTCCTTTATCTGGGATTTCACAGGATGTAATCCATTCTTGTCAACTCTGCACCCAAAGTACATTTCATTGTTGACCTAGAATATACATTTTTACCTTTTTAATTGGACTGTAACAAAAAAGCCACATGACTTCCTTCAAACTCTCCAAAAGTTCCTTTACAGTTTCTCCTTAGACTAAGAAGTCATCCAGATAGACTGCCACTCTAGGCACCCCTTGAAAATTGTTCTCCAACACCATTTTAAAAATGGTGCCAACTGAAGACATTCCAAAGGTCGAATGAGTGTATTCGTACTGTCCTTTGTATTTATGGTGACATAGTTCCTGGATGATACCTCCCTCAAGTTCCAGTTGAAGGTAGTGTGGCTCAAGTCTAATTTGGAAAATATATGACCCCCAACCAGTTTCGCATATAAGTGGCACAGAGCATCTTTCTGAGCAGGAGATTCTGTTGACCATTAATTTATAATTCCCACAGAAATGGGCCGAATTGTCACGTTTTAAAACTGGGACTACTGGTGTGGCCCATTCAGCAAATTGTACTGGATGTGTAATGCCAAGTTCCTCCAGATGTTCCAAGCTGCCCTCTACTTTGGCATATATTGATATTGATAGGATGCAAGACTGGGCAGAGAAGTGGCAGATGGAGTTCAAACCAGATAAGTGCGTGATGGTTCATTTTGGCAGGTCAAATATGATGACAGATTCTAATATTAAGGGTAAAACTCTTGGCTGGGTGGAAGATCAGAAGGATCTTGGGGTCCAGGTTCATAGGATGCTCAAAGCAGCTTCGCAGACAGAGGCTGTGGTTAAGAAGGTGTACAGTGTACTGGGATTCATCAATCGAGGAATTGAGTTTAGAAGTCAGGAAATAATGCTGCAGTTGTATAAGACCCTGGTCAGACCCCACGTGGAGTACTGTGCTCAGCTCTAGTTGCCTTATTACAGGGAGGATGCAGAAACCATAGAAAGGGTGCAGAGGAAATTTACGAGGACGTTGCCTGGATTGGTTGGCGTGCTTTATGAAGATAGTTGAGAGAGTTTGGTCTTTTCTCCTCGGAGAAACAAAGGATGAGGGGTGACCTGATAGAGGTGTATAAGATGATGAGAGGTAGTGATCGAGTAGATTCTCAGAGGCTTTTTCCCTGGATTGAAATAGTTGTCACAAGAGGACGCAGGTTTAGGGTGTTGGGCAGTAGATATAGAGATGTCAGGAAAAGTTTTTCAGGGGTAAGGGTGGTGGGTGTGTGGAATCAGCTGCCAGTGATGGTGATGGAAGCAAATTTAATAGGGTCTTTTAAGAGAATTTTGGATAAGTACATGGAACTTCATAAGATGGAGGGTTACAGGAATGCCTAGTAGGTAGGGAATATTGTGGGCCGAAGGACCTGTTTGTGCTGTAGTTTTTCTATGTTTCTATGTTCTATATCAGCCATAAGGTCAAGTCATGCCTTGAAATATTTAGGTCGGCACTCTTTGTCCATGTAGATCTTGGCCCTAGCGCCTCTAACCTTCCACAGGCCTGCTTGGACTACTTCAAGATACTTCCTGATGACTTCATTAAATTGTCAGTACACAAAAATCTATTGCCAATCCAAGTGGATTTTCCCTTCCTAAAGGCTGGGCCCTCTTCCTTGCACCACTACTAAAGGGAGTCAGGTTGTCAGTAGTCCATGCGTTGCTGAGGTTACAGTGGTCCCAACAATGTATAAGGGCTCTGCAATGTATGTGGCCCATCTAACTTTGGTATCCTAGCCTTAGTCCAATTGGAGTTGCCTAAAGGTTTGCTCCCAAATAATAGATACAATAGTTCTTCTTTCTATCTCCACATGTAAGGATTAGCCGTTTACCTGGAGATTAATCTTGAATGGAGTTAGTATGGGTATGGTCATGCAATTTAGCTGCATCAATTCTTCATCCTCCTACTGATTTGTTTGTAAAGCTGTTTGTAAATCCTGAGATGGCTTCCCTCTTCAGTCAATGCATTTTGCCTGTTCTGGTAGCCTTGTTTAGGGTGAATCCTATGACTACCACTGCATCATGGACATAATCATTCCTCACTGTATTCTGAAGAAACTTCCCATCTAGCGCTAGAATCTCAAGGCCACCAATTCCATTCTCCCTTTCTTGGCAGAAAATGGGAAACATGAGTTTTATTCTCAGGGAACTTGTTTCTGCAATATGGGATCAGCTAAGGATGAGGACAGTACCACTATGGACTCCTAAAGCTCCTGGGCCTTTTTTTCCACACTTTCCAGTTCTATGGTTTTCTTAATGTCCAGAGTTGGTTCAGTCAACAGCTTCCTTTGATTTGCAATATTATTAATTCCATATAATAAATGACGCCTTAACATTTCTGCAAGTGTTGATCTGTACTCAATGTTTTGCCAATTTCTACAGTCTTGTCAAGAATGCAGTGACTGGTTTCCCAGGGAGTCTTAATTGCTATGTTAAACCTGTGGCATTACAATATAACAAATATTTTAGGGTTGCAGTTGTCCAATATCACACCTACCAATGTGTCAAAAGATTTTAAATCTTGAATCTGGGACTGCCGAGTAGGTTAAACTTTTTTATGATGCTGAAAGTCAGGTCGCAATAAGCAGCCAGGATATTGACTTTTTGGTGGCTGTCCCCTTCTACCTGTTTGCCTGGAAGAAATACCCCATTCTTTTGGTGAACTTGGGGCAATTCTCCACATCTGCAAAGTAAGTTTCCAGTTTCCCAAACAATGGCATTTTCAATACCTCCCCATCTTATCGGATTTGTCGAAAGACAAGGCTGTTCAAAGCTTTTCTTGCTCCTCATTGCCAATGAAATGACTCAGGAAGACCGATTGGAAAGTAACATTGACTATTACAGAATGCAATTTCCAAACCTACATACACTATCAAGGATAGCAAATTCATGGAAATACTACCATCTGGAAATTCTCTATGTAATAACTCAGGAAGCCCAACTGGAAAGTAACATTGTCTATTACAGAATGCAATTTCCAAACCTACATACACTATCAAGGATAGCAAATTCATGGAAATACTACCATCTGGAAATTCTCTATGTAATAACTCAGGAAGCCCAACTGGAAAGTAACATTGTCTATTACAGAATGCAATTTCCAAACCCACATCCACTACCAAGAGTAGCAAATACATGGGAATACTACCATTTGGAAATTCCCAATGTAATAACTCAGGAAACCCTACTGGGAAGAAATATAGTTTATTCCAGAATTCAAAGTAAAACCACTACCGTGATGTACACACAGTGGTATCTGCCTGGGACTAAACTTCAGCAAGCCCAGTTGTGAGCCTATCTTTTAAAGGCTCAGGTAATGAGTTCTAGCTGGGAAGCCCATTGCCTGTTACCAGTGGAACTCATGCTCAGTCAGCCCCACAGGGAGATCAATCAATGATCCACCATGGACTCCAAAGGGGAGCTATCACACCCTCCAAGCTATTCACCATTTTAACTTTTCACCATTCACTGCTGCCTTTGAGTCAAAATCTTGGAACTCCATCTCTAGCAGTACTGTGAGTGTACCTACGTCATAAGGACTGCAGCCCATTGAGAAGGCAGCTCACTACCCCCTTTTCAAGGCAATTAGGGATGAATAATAAATGCTGGCCAGGTCAGTGAAACCCAAATCCCTTGAATGGATAAACTTCCCATGGCAAATGGTAACAGCAGAAGAGATTCCATGTCATCCATGTTTGATATAGAGTGGTATCCTGAAAGTCAAAACAACTTACCTCTCTCTAAACAAAGAAAGGGTGCCTGTGAACTCCAGTGGACTATGACTAATTATGGACATATAGAGAAAAGCACTGATCAGTGCTGATATCTTTGTAGTAGTCGGTGCTGAGATAATCTGTGAACTCTTGTACAAAAGTTCCATGAATATCCATGTTGACAGATGCTGGTGCATTCCATCATCAGCTAAAATCAGGGATATTTTGGTGCCGATGTGTACTGAGATGTGATCATCCTACATGTCTGAAGTTCTTAGACTTACAATGAAATTTTGTTTCAAACATCAGAAACTTGGTGAAGCTATTTCTCACTTCTGTCCACTCAAGATAAACCTATCAATTTTAGATAGCAAGCAATTTACAATAGCAAAGATATAAATGAATTATTACATTTTGCACAAATTGAAACTCTTGGCAGATGTTGATGAAAACATGGGACATACACTTCTAAAAAGCACAGTCTAATATGATAACAATCTGATTTGCACAATATAGGAGTAGAAGTGCATGGGCAGCGCTATCACCGCCTATCATTAATATCATAACCATATTTCACACAAGTTCTCACACAAAATTTCAGGAAATCATATCATGCTGGAATGTAAGCTATCCTTTGTATTTGGAGATTGCAATAAACAGTGAATCTGTTTGAATAAGCAATTAATGCAATGTTACCTTTCTTTCTAATTCTTTCACATCTGCCAACAAAAGTGACAAGGCCTATGACATCGCAAACATAAGTATCAGGGACAGTGTCTAAAAGATTCCTGAAAATAAAAGATTCTGTTTTATATTTAAAAATAAGAATTCTTAAACAAACAACATACTTTGTACTTTATTATTTAATATCCAAGAGAATGTTTAACATTCAATATTTCAATATCACACCGTTTTCCATATTTCAGTATGGAAATATATGGTTGCATATATGCCATAAAAAACATTAACTATTTATTAAACGAATCTGTTCAAAAAACTCTCAGAATCTTTTAAATTTATTTTAAATTCTAATTAAATGCTAAGAAAATTATGAATATACTTTACTAAACTGCTTTGCAAATACTGTATAAATATGACTTCAGCAAATTGTTACAGCCTCTGAAAAATAATTGAAATAAATTTGTTTTCATAAAACTAAATAATTAATTATATTTATATATTATTGAAGCATTAAGTGTTGTTCATCCTATTTCTTTAACATCCAAAACATTGTCCCTGCAAAGACTGCTGCAAATTTTGAGTTTGTACAAGATAATTTCTCAGCTCAGCATCACAAATCTTTCCTGTTAAGTGAACCTTGTGTCCTGTATGAATTGTAGCACTGCTGGCCAATATGTTAGTAAATGATAGCATTACCCAAGGTTTTAGCAGTAACACTACTTGTCTTAAGTGATAGATACAATGATGTTACCATTTACAATCACATATGAACTCTCTATGCACATAAACTGCAGGTTGGAGAGAAGGAGGACTGAGTAAGCAACTTAGAAAGCAAATTAATTGTTCTAAAGGGCCACATACGAAGGTGGCAATAAGGCAAACAAAGCAAATGAAACAATAGTAAAGTGGGAGGGAGGAAGGAGGGTGTAGAAATGAGTGTATGAGGCTTCTACAACACTTTAGAAGGAACAGCAATCTGCTCAGGGCTGTTGTAGCATCAAAAGGAGTCCTAGTGGAGTGGTCATAATGCTATGGGAATCCAATACTAGCTAAATTTTACAGGACCTAAAGTGACACAAAAACATAAAAGAAAAAGCATTGAACATGCACAGTTGTGCTGACACAATGCATTTACTGCCATCATAATAACATAAGCAACTCTGTTTTTAACCACAGCCATTCCAGTTGAGTGTATGTTTTATAAACAAGCAAAGCACAAAGGTAGGATATAAACTGGAAAATTCATCAAACTGATGTTTGTTAAATGATGAATGTACCTATTTCCACAATCAAATTATAATAAAAGAGAAACGTTAAGCTGCTACAAGACAGGCCATTTTTAAACCCAGTAAAATCATTTTTTCAGCTTAATAGAAACATTTTTCCTGAAAGAGCAATTGATTAGTAATCCTGTTGTGTTGGATTAACATTCACGTCTTCTTTTTCTGGAACCTCATGTCAACGCCATGGGGATTTGCAACCTGAAACCAAGTTACATTAGCCAAAAGGAAACAGTTGATGATTGAAAGCTGTTAAGATTTTGTAAATTGAAACTTACATCTTAAACTGGCAAACAGTTTCTATGAAAGTTGAACAGTCTCAAAACTTAAAGTTTTCACTAACTTTCACTAAAAAATGAACACCTTAATTTATTTTCAATACTTTCAGCATAATGCATATCTGGAATGTCTTCAATCAGAACTGTAAAGAAAATAATAATTTTTATATGTATTGACAATACACAGGCCATGATTAAAAGAATATTGATTTGAAAATACAGATATATACATATATAGGAAGCTATGTGACACACACAATGTTGCACAGGCTTTTTCTTAGATTAAATTTGGTGGGTAGAAACCTGACGGGAGAAGAGGGGTACTGACCTTGAGGAGGGGCCACTGCCAGACTCAGAGGACCATTAATGGGGCACACTCCCCTAAATTTCACTACCATTAGTCCAGGGAACAATCCCTGACAGGCTTCAAAATTGGTGCTGGCCTCAGCCTGCTGTGGAAAAAAAATGTAGTGGGGTGGGAAGGTTGTCCAATAATTGTTACTCAAGGGCCTCAATTAGCTCAAAGGTGTCTGGCGGCTCCCACAGTACTCGTAAAAAGCAGTGGAGTTGGGTGGGGGGAGGGGGGGGGGGGGGGGGGGGGGGGGGAGCAAACGGGTGGGTGCCGATAAAGCCACTCATGGTGTGAGGCTAAATTTTATATCCCCTGCCTGTTCACCCAACACCAGGAAGCATAAAACTCTACCCCAAATTTTAGTTCCATCAAAATTATTTATTGTCTTACAAATGAATTCGTAAATGAATATACATGTACACATGCAGTGAAGCATTGTACTGATACTCTACCTTGTAATAAAATGATACTTAATATCAGGAAGCTTCCATTCAGGTTTAATTTGTTTTGGTGGAATAATCTTAATATCAGCTGCAGGCTTCCAAGGGTTCAAAGAAATAACTGAAATACAAACAGAATAGATAAAATCTATTAAAATCTACTGAATGAAATGCAGCACTGCTCAGAAATAAAAATAATTGAAAAACATGGTGTGTCTCTTTCATTGCAAATAGTCAAAATAAATTTATGCCAAAATATTGGGGTTATCTAAATAAGTAAGTCCCTATTATGAATCTATCAGCAAAAACAATATGAATCTTGCAGGCACAGACAGGATAAATCATCATGGGGAATGAGGACATAGAAATATTGAACAAATAGTTTATGTCTGTCTTCACAGTAGAGGACACAACATACACAGCAGAAAGAGGGTAATCAAAGGGCTAATGACAAATTTAAGGAACTAAAATCCAACAAATCCCCAGGACCTGGTAGCTTATATCCAGCATTCTAAAAGATGTAGCTTCAGGGATAGTGGGTTTGTGTGGTATGACTTTCCAAAATTCCATTGCTTCTAAAATGGTCTCAACAGATTGGAAGTTACCAATTTGAGAACGGAGACAAAATAGGAAACGACAAGCTAATTAGCCTGACGTGAGTCACCGGAAAAATGCTGGAATCTATTATTAATTAGCAGTATAGCAAGAAAACCAGAGTTAAGATCAAAGTAAATAAGATTTTTTGAAAGGGAAATCATGATGACAAATGTATTGGCTTTTTCAGGAAGCAAATAGATAAGCAAGTAGATAAGAGGAAACCTGTAGATGTGGCATACCTGGATTTCAAAAGGGCATTCAAGATGCTACACAAAGTTTAATACACAAGGCGATGGCTCATGGAGCTGAGGATAATATCCTAACATGGATGATAGTTGATTAACAGAGAAGAAACAAAGATTAGTGATAAACACAACATTTTCAAGTTGCCAAACAGTGACTATGGAGTGCTGCAAAAATCAGTTGAGGCTTCAGCTATATTAATGATGTAGACTAAAGAAACTGAGAGAAATGTATCTATTTTTGGTAATGATACAAAACTAGGAGGGAATGTAAGCTGTGAGAAGGGCACAATGTGGCAATATAGAAACCCAGATGTGAGTAGGCAACAAAATAGTAAATATAGAACAAAGTAGAGAAGTGTTATCACTTTAGAATAGAACACATTTTTTAAAATAAGGTGTAAAACTTATAAGTGGTGATGTTCAGAGGGAATTCAGTATTCTTATAAAAGGAACAGAAAAAAATAGCTTGCAGGCATAGTAAGTAATTAGCAAAGTAAATTACATGGTGACGTTTTGGGATTGGGAATACAATAAGGAAAATTTTGCTGCATTTGTACAGGACTTTGGGAAACCCACATCTGGAGTATGACATGCAGTTTTGTTGTCCATATTTAAGGAAGAATATATTTTCTTAGAGGTGTACAGTGAAGATTCACTAGATGGATTCCTGAGAGGTTTGTCCTATGATGAAAGACTGATTAAATTGGGCCTTTATTCATTAGAGTTTAGAAGAATGAGAGGTAATTTCAGTGAAAAATAATAGGATTCTGAAGCATAGACATAAGTCTGCTTTCCCTGGCTAGGGAATCTAGAACAGGGGCACAATCTCAAGGAGATGACAATTTAGAATTGAGATCAGGAAAAGGTCATGAAATTGTGGAATTCTGTAACAAGAGTTGTGGATGTTCCATTGCTGAATATATTGGGGCAGCACAGTAGCATAGTGGTTAGCACTGTTGTTTCACAGCTCCAGGAACCTCGGTTTGATTCCTGGCTTGGGTCACTGCCTGTGTGGAGTTTACACATTCTCCTTGTGCCTGCATGGGTTTCCTCCAGGGGCTCTGATTTCCTCCCATAGTCCAAAGATGTGCGGGTTCAGTTGATTGGCCATGCTAAAATTGCCCTCAGATGCTTAGGACTAGTGACTAGATGATGAGGGACTAGTGGGTAAAATATGTAGGGATATAGGGATAGGGCTTGGATGGGATTGTGGTAGGTGCAGACTCGATGGCCCAAATGGCCTCTTCCTGTACTGTAGGGTTTCTATGATTTCTATGATATTGGAGATAGGCAGAATTTTAATCTCTCAGGAAATCAAAGGAAATAAGGAGTGGGTGTAAAATGGAGTTGAGGCAGAAGATCAGCAATGATCATATTGAATAGTAGCAGGCTTAAAAGGCAGTGTAGTGTACTTCTGTTCTTATATGTTAATTTGTTTCATACATATTAAAAAATACTAAGTATACTCACAGTTTCTTTCAATGCCATTTGACTTTACATTGGTACATTTTTGTCACCTTATATCAAATTTCTCTTCTAAATTCCATGACAAAATATGATGGAAAATACTTATGCAAATTCTGATTGTTGTGCAATGTAGGAACTGATTATTTTCTTCAAATCTCTCTCCCCACCACCCTCCATCTCTCAGTATCAAAATTTTGAGCAGCCAAAAGTAAGATTTATCCAAAATTGAAGAAACGAATTGTCTTTTATATCCTTTTAGTACTTTTATTACAATTTAACTGAAACTACAGACTCTCCCAAAAGCAAAAGCTTGGGGCTGACACTTTTTCAGAACTCTGTTAGTATAAGTTAAATTTGGATTGTGCAGTCTGAGCACATGCAACCTACCTGCATATTTTCTCACCTTCATTGTGAAATATATTTTGTTTCGTTTCAGGCAATTTATCCAAAGAAAATGAGACTTTAAACTGTTAAGTGCTGTAAATTGCAATTGTAATGTAACTACTTTCTTCCCCTACAGACTCAAGAACAGCTTCTTCCTTGCTATCATCAGACTTTTGAATGGGCCTTTCAGATATTAAACTAACCTTTCTCTTCACCCTATCTGTAACTGCACCCCACCCTTCCCTTCTCCCCTATGAATTTTATGAATGGTAAGAAACAGTACTTTTCACTGTATCTTAGTCTGTGACAATAATAAATCAAATCAAAGTCAAGTGCAGAATGAGATGGTGGTTGAAGCAGGAATGACAAAATATGGCTCATTGGGAGAAAACATGAATTTATGGAAGGCGACATAGTCAGTACAATAATCAAGAACACAGATTGATTAAGTGGCTAATCTATTCCAGTGTTTTTATGTGGAGCTGGTAATTGACATTTGTTCAGTAATTCAACTAGGGTAATCCATTTGCTTTCCTTTAAACAATACTAATATGCAAGATTTAATTTTAGTGTCCATCAAAGCAGTTTCCTTCCAGCCACAATAAAAAATCAAAGTGACATCAACTGCTGACATTTCATAAAAAAATTAAAAAATAGAATTAAAAACACCATCCAATTTGTCATATCACTGACATCATGAAAATATATTAGCAAATATTATTTAGGGTGGGTGAATAGCCAGTGGCATAGTTCTATGATGATCATGTCACAATCAAGCATTTTTTTGCATCATTGTGTCATGAACTTGTAAACAAAGAAATAACGGTTCATATGCCCCATTTAATAAAGAATTTAATGATCATTGCACTTTTTAATACTGCACTATGGAAAACACTATCACATTACCTATTTCTTTATTGATTTTTAAGTTGGGATGATATGAAACAGGTCGTGTTCTCATTTGAAATGCATCCTTCACAACGTACTTCTGTATAAATATTACTGTCCCAACCTCCAAGCTCCGAAAGAATCTTGGACATAAGGAGTTCCATAGAACCATTGACATCATACCCGAACAGTCACCAACTTCAAAGTAAGCCTATAGAAAAAAGCATATGAAGTTTAATTAGGAAAAAATACAACTGCAATAACTTGCATTTAAGTAGTGCCTTAAGGCAGCAATGTCCCAAGACACTTCACAGGGGTATAGGACAAAAAAAAATCACCAAGCAAAGGAAGAATGTTCCAAAGCTTGTTCAAAGGGGTAAGTTTTAAGGAAGATGGAGAGACAAATACCTCAAAGGAAAAGGTTGAAACTCCCAATTCTAGATTACCCCTAGATATCAGAAAACATGCAGAGTAGGATAAGGCAAAGAAAAGTTTGGGCAGAATTTATTGGGGTGGCAATCACGCTGTAGCCATTCCTGCACCCCTGCCCCCATCTTAATTTAATATTAATCAGGCATTTATCTGGTTGATGACAGGGTCCTTGGGTCTTAAGGGTGGATGTCAAGCCTCTGAAAGCTGCTTGCCATTTAGAGACTGAGAGCTTTCTAACACTGGCAACACCACTAGGAGCGGTGGATACTGCCAGCAGTGCAGTAAGCCCAGGCTGAAGATTGTCATTGGAGCCCAGAAGGCACAATCATTAGGGCCACACGGTCTCGCCCTTGTGGATGAAATCCTGAAGTAGCCACTTATAGGCCTCACTTGACTTTCAAAAGTGAGACTTTTCTCACTCCGAATTAATCAGGGGAGTTGGGAAGGAAATGGGGTCTCCAAGCTACACATTCCTGCTCTGTTATACAGCATAGATTTGCTGCCACATTTCCTACAACTTTGACTTCACTTCAAAAGCACTTCATTACTTGTATTCAGTGGTCATGAAAAGAACTTTATAAACTCAGATAATTCTTTTTTTTCCCCTCATCTGTCTGAATAGTTTATGTGGCTTATTGTCAAATTTGTTTAGTGTTGTTCCATTAAAGAGCCTTGAAGATGCACTATAAATGCACATTGGTATTGTTATAATAAGTCATGTTACGACCCTAGTGTTTATAAACTTTTCGATGAAATTTCACAAAAAAATGTGTAACTGCTGAATCTGATGATTAAGCTGAACTTTTTCTTTGCACTCTGTAACTGCAACTCTATATTTTGCACTCTATCCTTTCTTTTGCATTACGAACTCTATGGATGATATGTTTGGTGTGTTATAGCTCGCAAGAAACAATGCTTTTCACTGTATCCTAAAACATGTGACAATAATAAATCAACTCAAATTCAATTCAAAAAGTTACATTTGTTTTATCTGCTTTTGAGCATGATTTCCGTACAAGATTGTTATAATTCTGAAACACAAACACAGGATAATTTATTTTACTTCATATACTGAAACATACGATCATCCAGCAGAGAATTCTGGGAAAAGTCAACACAGTAACCTTGATTGTATTGTGGTAGCTGAAGAACTGGCGGAGTTGCATGTCACTGCTGTGAGATGTGAGGGATCATGGATATTTCAAGTGTCCTGAAGGCTACATCTTTGGAAAGTGCAACCAGTTGCAGATGTTTACAAATGCATAGATTGATTAGAGCAACAGCTGGAAGTACTGAGGTGCACAAAATTAGTTGAAATTGTTATAAATAATAACTACAGAAATCTGGTCACACACCCAAGGTGCAGTGACTGCCAGGCAGGGTAAGCAACCAGTGCAGATGTCCCCTATGGCTGTCCCTCTATCTAACAAGCATGCCATTTTTGGATACTGATGAGGACAAAGGTCCATCAAGGACAGCAACAGTAATGGCCAGAGCGAAGGTACCACGGCTGGCTCTGCTGAACAGAAGGGGGCTACAAAACATAGAAGACCAATAGTGGTAGGGGATTCAATAGGGGATTCAGGGCATAAATAGGCATTTCTATGGCCACAAAAGGGATTCCAGAATGGTAATTTGCCTCACTGGTGCCAGGGTCCTGAAGATCTGTGAGTGGTTTCAAAGCATCTTAAAATGGGAGGGAAATCATCCAGATGTCATTGTCCACATTGGCACGAATGACATACATAGAAAGAGTAATGAGGTCCTGCAACAGCAATTTAGGGAGTTAGATACAAGATCCTAAGTAATCCTAAGATTACTACCTCTAGGGTAGTAATCTTAGGATTACTCCCATGTGCTACTGAGGCCAGGAAGAGGGAGATAGTACAGCCGAATATGTGGTTAAAGAACTGGTACAGGAGGGAGACTTCAGATTTGTGGATCATTACGATGTCTTCTAGGGAAAGCGGGGCCCATACAAGAAGACGGTTACACCTGAATTGGAGGGATACCAATATCCTGGCTAGGAGTTTGCTAGTGTGGTTCGGGTGGGAATCAGAACAGTAGGACAGCAAGTGCAGAGACTGGGGATGAGTATGAGACCAAGGTCTGGCTAGCTAAGATGAGGAGCAGGCTGGGAGTGGGCAAACTCAATGGGCCTGGAGGTCTGGCGTGCATCTGCTTCAATGCAAGGAGAATAACAGATAAGACAGATGAACTTAGAACCTTGATTCATAAACTTGGATGTGATTGTGGTAATGGAGACTGGGCTAGAAAAGGGACAGGACTGGCAGCTAAATGTCCCGGGATATAGATGTTTTAGGCGATACAGGGGGGAAGGCAAAAGAGATGGGGAGTTGCAATACTTGTTAGGGAACATATTACAGCTATACAGAGGAAGGACACCTTGGAAGATTCAGGTAACAAGACATTGTGGATAGAACAAGAATCAGGTAACGTGACATTATGGGTAGAGCTCAGAAACAGGAAGGGGACAGTCACTATGATAGGTACTACCAGCCTCCCAACAGCCCACCGGAAGTTGAAGAACAGATATGCAAGCAGATTTTGGATAATAAAAGAAAAAATAGGGTTGTTGTAGTGGAAGACTAACTTTCCTCATATCAACAGGAAATCCCTTAGGCTTGGGGGTCTAGATGGTGAGGAATTCGTTAGTGTCCAGAAAGGTTTTTTGGAACAATATGTAGATAGTCTAACTAGAAAGGGAACTAGACTGGATCTGGTACTAGGGAATAGGCCCGGCCATGTAATCAAAATTGCAACGGGGGAATATATGGTGAACAGCAAGCGCAATTCCATAAGTTTTCGGATACTCATGAAAAAGGACAAGTCCTAGGGTTAAGGTACTAAATTGGGAGAAGACTAACTACAACAACTGGATTAGGCAGGATTTGGAGGTTGGGAGAAGCTGTTTGAGGGTAAATCCACATCTGGTGTGTGGGAGTCTTTTGAGGAGTACTTGATCAGAGTGCAGGCGAGTCATGTGCCTTGAAAAGGAAGGACAGGAAAGACAAGATTTGGGAGTCATTGACAACCAGAGAAATTGCCAGTCTTGTCAAAAAGAAAAAAGACTAGGCAACTAAAAGCAGATGAAGAACTTCAAGAATACAATGAAAATAGAAAAGAACTCAAACAGGGAGTTAGGAGGACAAAAATGGGTCACAAAATGTCCTTGGCAAGCTGGATTAAGGAGAATTCCAAGGCATACATACATTAGGAACAAGAGGACAGCCAGAGAATGAGTTGGTCCATTCAAGGACAAATGAGGGAAATGATGCATAGAACCAAAGAAACTGAATGAGATCCTTAATGAGTACTCTGCATTTGTGTCCTTCACAAAGGACACATTGACTGATGTTGTATTGAAGGGGTACATAAACCCTCTAGAGCAAGTCAATTATTATGAGGGAGATGAGTCACTCATCTGATGAAGGAGCAGTGCTCTGAAAGCTAGTGGCTTGTGCTACCAAATAAACCTGTTGGATTTTAACCTGGTGTTGTGAGACGTTTTACTGTGTTTAGCCATAGAAGACAGTGGATAGCAGAAGAAGGGTGTTTTTCTGAATGGACGTCTGTAACTAGTAGTGTTCCTCAGGGATCAGTGCTGGGACCTCTGTTATTTGTAATATATATCAATGACTTAGAAGAAAACGTAACTGGTCTGATTAGCAAGTTTGTTGATGATACTAAGATTGCTGAAGCTGCAGGCAGTGATGAAGATTGTCAGAAAATTCAGCAGGATATAGATAGGCTGGAAAATTGGGTGGAGAAATGGCAGATGGAATTCAATCAGGGCAAATGCAAGATGAGTTATTTTGGTAGAACCAATTCAGGTGGGAGATAAAAAAAAATGGCAGAACCATGAGGAGCATAGACACAGAGAGATCAGGGAGTATAGATCCACAGATCCTTAAAGGTGGCAGCAGAGGTAGAAAAGTGGTAAAGAAAGCATATGGCATGCTTGCTTTCATTAGCTGGGGCATCAAATATAAAAGTTGGCAAATTATGTTATATAAAACATTAGGTTGCATTTGGAATACTATATCTGTCTGGTTCCACACTATGGAACAACGTTAAAGCTTTGGAGGGAGAACGGAGGTTTACCAGGATGTTGCGAGATATAGAGGACATTAGCTATAAGGAGAGAGTGGATAAACTGCAATACTTCTCCCAGGAAAGACAAAGGCTGAGGAACAATCTGATAAAAGTTTATAAAATTATGAGGGACAAGTTGGAAGCCTTTTCCCAGTGCAGAAATGACAATTACAAGGGGGTACATTTTCAAGGTAAGGAGGGAAAGATTCAGTAGAGATGTGCAGGGGCATTTTTTTTTAAACACAGAGGGTGGTGGGGACCTGGAATGTACTGCTAAGTAAGATGGTTGAGGCAGGCATGTTAGCGACGTTTAAGACTTATCTGGATAGACACATAAACAGGCAGGGAATACAGGGCTACAGATGGCTGATCTAGATAGGACAATGTGATCGGCGCAGGCTTGGTGAGCCGAAGGGCCTGTTCCTGTGCTGCACTGTTCTTTGTTCTTGTTCTATGAACACATCAGTCATTGTTGCAACACTTTCCATTTTGATGCAATCCCAGTGTTATTGGTTCTGACTAAGCAGTAAGCAGGAGCTGATTGCAAAAGCTTGAGTCTGTAGTGTGAATGATAGTGTGGTAGCCAACTAATGGCAGAATCACTCTAAAGCAAAATGTAATGCATCTCATTCTACAATGACATTGTCCTTTTGATATCATTTATTTTGTATATTATTATAATCAATTTATTTCTTAACCAGAATATTCACTATTACTTCCAGCTGATTGTAATCCAGCACAAAGAGGTTTTAGTCCTATCGCAAGGTAACCATTTCAACAATTTATTTTAAATCAACATTCGTAATAAGGTCTTGCCTGATAAGGCCAATCAATGTTCTTGCCAGCTCGTCCATAATGCCGTAATCTGGATTTATGCATTATTCTGACCAACAGTGGAGCCAATTTCAACCTTCCTCTCCACGTATATTCCAACTCCTTTAGCGTAATTATCCTGAGACCTAAGTACAGCAAATTAGTAAAGTATGTATAAATTTTCATAAATAAATGCTGATTTATGATGTCAGTGTTATAATAGATAACATAGAAATGCATCCATGGAAATATGATTCCTTAATTTCTGACCCACTTCATAGAATCCCTGTAGTACAGAAGGAGGCTATTCGGCCCATTCAGCCTGCCCAAACAACAATCCCATGCAGACCTGATCCCTATAACCCAACATATTTACCCTGCTAATGCCTCTGACAATAAGAGGAAATTGACCAATCGACCTAAACCCATCTTTAGGCTGTGGGAGGAAACCAGCACACCTGGAGAAAACCCATGCAGACATAGGGAGAATGTGCAGATTCTGCACTGACAGTGACCCAAACTGTGATACAAACTGGAATCCATGGCACTGTGAGGCAGTGCTAACCACTGTGTTATCATGCTGCTTTTTTCCATTCATCTTTGCCTTCCTCAACAGGTTTTTTTAAAGTTTGCACAATATGTAACACTGTTCCATTGGACTGTGGCTATTTGAGTCTTAACGTGGTGTAACGAACCTCCCAGTTTTTGCAAAACTCCGTGCCTGAAATTGTGGACAGTTGTCTGAGAACTTCAGATAAGACATGATGAGAAAAAAATTGATTTCAAATGATTCATTACAGTGATGCTATTACTATCCTTTCTCAGAGAGGTACTGTCAAGTTCCTGACATGTTCAAGGTACTTCTATTTTACCCTGGTCTGATTTCAGTTGCTCACTTAGTAGCATGTCCCAAGTACTTGATTTCATGAAAGCCGATTTGCACTTTTCCTTCTTCAGCTTCAAGTTGCTTTCTAACTTTTGCCAGCATCTGCTTTTGTGTGTGGCCATGTTCTTCTTGTGTGGCTATTCAGACCACAACATTGCAATATGTTTCCACATCCTCTAATTCTTCAAATAGTTGCTTCAGTGTTCTATGGAACACCCCAGGAACCGAATACCAAAACATAAAAATGTAAAATCTTATACAGCCCAGATGCTGTGGTGAAGGTACAGGAATAGTAACTCCACCTATCCTTTTTGATCTTCCAAAAACCTGAACTTGTTTCCAAGACTGAATAGTCAGTAGCTTCCAAACACACTGTGTGTCATACCATGGGTGGCATGGTGGCACAGTGATTAGCACTGCTGCCTCTCAACACCAGAGACTGGGTATGATTCCCAGCTTGGGTCACTGTCTGTAAGGAGTCTGCATATTTTCCTTCTATCTGCATAGATTTCCTCTGGATGCTCCAGTTTCCTCTCACAAGTTCAAAAGACATGCTAGTTAGGTACATTGGCGATGCTACATTATCCCTCAGTGTAGCTGAACAGGTGCTAGAGTGTGGCAACCAAGGGATTTCCACAGTAACTTCATTGCAATGTTAATGTAAGCCTACTTGTGACTAATAAAATTTTACTTCAAAAGACCCCCACCCCCTTCCCCAAAATGTGCTGCAAGAAAAGAATCAAAGTGGTTAAAAACTACTGTAATTAAACTAAAACTAACCTATGTCTTCAGTTTCTTGTTCACATCTCGAAGACCTGAGGAACCTCAGGCCTCCTGTGCAGCACTGGCCAGGGGCCACACGTGTGGTTGAGATTCTTTACGTTGGTCAGACCCATGCATGTAACCAACAGGACTTGAAGCTAAAGACAAAGGCCGCATGTGGCCGCATGTGCCCGCACAGAAAGCAAAAACTCAAAGGGCAAAAAAGCCCTGACAGAAGTGAGAGAGATACAAAGAGAGGTAAAGAAAGGCATAGGTTGTTCCGAAAATCACAATACTGGAACCATATCAATAACTTGTATCTATAATCATGTTAACTAATGCCTAGATAAAATTAGCATTCTGCTGTACTTCAGCTTTCTCCTTGTACTTTATTAATTACGTTACTGCTTTTTTTCATAATTTACTTTTCTACCTGAGGTAATAGTACTCAAAGAATTAATACAAAAACAAAGTGTGCAAGTGCTGGAAATCTAGCATTTGGAAAAAATACTGGAAAAACTTAGATAATCAGGCCATATCTGCAAAGAGAAAATGTCATATTGATGGTTGCTTAAAATATTAAATCTTGTATGAATTGAATTAATTATTTGTGAATTGTTAAGGAAATCAACGTTCCCTTTATACTGTTTACATTTATATCATATTGCTTATATTTTCAAATCAATGGCCCAGGGTTTGTTATAATTAGAACTGAAGCTATCAGTACTTGGCACTATTATGATAGAAATCACATTTTTGGCATCTATGCATGCACAATAAAACATGGAAACACGCGTTTCTCAATTCTCTCCAGATTTTTCATGCGTATTTCTATTCTCTCTGACAATGAACATGGGCTGAAAATCACCCCTAAACGTATTTTGTTGGAGGGCAGTTCAGAGAAAATGTAAGGTGTGCCTCCATTTTTTTTTTAATAGTATAGAAGTGTGCATTACATATAAAAGTTGGGAACCACTGAAATGTATTTAGCATTAGCAAGATTACACATGATCTCTTCTACTGTGATCTCTTTATACCATCTGGTTTAGATCACTGGGACTTAGATACAATTCTACAATTACAATTGAATTAACATGTTTTGTCCGGTCTTCAAATTTCTTAATGGCTTAATGCCATTCTGTCCAACTCTGCTTTCAATTGATCTTTCAGCATTATTGTTACTTCCCTGGGCATATGTATTTTGGGTCACAATTTTCCCGATCTTGATGGCATTTTCTCCTTTTTGGCAATCAACCCTCTTGAACACATTGTTGTACTCACTCAGGATGTCATCAGAGGATACAGTCATTATTCACAGAATCATAGAATTCTACAGTGCAGAAGGAGGCCATTAAGTCTGCACTGACAACAATCCCACCCAACCTCTATCTCTATATCTTTACCTTAGCTAGTCCCTCTGACACTAAGGGGCAGTTCCGCATGCCCAATCCATCTAACCTTCACATCTTTGGACTGTGGGAGAAATCCAGAGCATCCAAAGGAAATTCTCACAGACACGGAGAAAACATGCAAACTTCACACAGTGACCCAAGCCGAGAATTGAAACAGGGTCTCTAGCACTATGAGACAGCACTGCTAACCACTGTGCCTCGGCATTCTCTTAACTTCAAATTTTCACAAGCTTTGATTCCAAGAATGGCTGTTGCATCATTTTTCTATTAAATGGATGTGCTCGAGACTGTGCAATGGCTAGTCAAGTAAAAAATTGCTGTGTAAGTAGACAGTCTCACTTTTGTTTTAGTAGTCTTCCTTTACTTATCTTACAATACAGGATAAAGTGGATATATCTGAATGTGCGCCTATGTCAAGCTTGAAATTTACCAGTATGTCAGCAATTTTTAAACCAATCTCCCATTCATCTTCTTTCACATATGCTGTTGCTGAACCAATGAAAAGTTCAGATTCTGTATATGTCATCATCTGCAATTGTATGCACTTTCTTTGATTTACACATCTTAGCAAAGTGATTTAATTGATCCTAGTTCTAAGTTGGACAACTACATAGTAAATCCTCTGTTCTGCATTTAAATATTTTCTTTTTACCTTCAAACTTTTGATTAGTTTTTCCCCAGCACTGTTTCTGTCCAATGGTATCTAGCTGCTTGACTGAGAGGTGTAACCAGTTCCATTTCTTTAATCTAGCATTTTGTTGTCTCTGCCATTCTGCAAATATTTACTGCTTTTTCTAGTGTGAGGTCCACTATTTTCAGAAGCCATTCTCACAGAGAATCATTTGTGATCCAGCAAATTATTATATTTTGGATGTGATTCTTCAAGCTCTCTAAATTCACACAATTTAGCTCATTTTCTCAACTCAGTTGCGTGCATATACAAAATTGGTAGTTTTCGTGCATTATGTTTTTCTAACGACTGCTGTAGGCTTCAAAATTTTCAATTATTCTTTTCAAATCATTTAATTTCTTATCACTTTCAAATGTGAATATGTTATAAACTTCTAGGGAGTCTTCCCTTGCTTTATAAAGGTGAAAATTGTACCAGCTGGTCTTTCTTATCAATGCACATTACTGTGAGATAAAGGCTGCAGCATTGCTAAATCTTCTCCAGTTTTCTGCAAGATTACCTTTCAAATTGAGTTCTGTCAGTGCTTTTAGAATCTCCATTGTGGCATTAAGATTATGATTAAAATCTCCATTATGATTCTGTAATCATAATAAATCATAGAACCCTTCAGTGGACAAAGAAGCCCTTCGGCCCATCGAATCTGTCTGCACTGACCATAATCCCATCCAGGCCCTATCCCCTTAACCCTACACATTTACCTGCTAATCCTTCTAACCTACGCATCCCAGGACACTGAGGGGCAATTTTAGCATGGACAATCAACCTAACCCACACATCTTTGGACTGATGGATCCTGGTATCAAGTTTTTTTTGCTACACTTCTAACATATGTCTTGTTTTTATAATGTAGCATGATCAATATCATTATTGTTCACTAACTTTATTAAGAACAGAAGATATACACAAATGCAGGCTTACAGCCTGACTACAACTTACATTTATATCTGCTATCTGATCTCTGACTTCCAGGTAAGGTGATGCAATGAAATCCATAATGTACCATATTGTATCTATACTGAAATACATAACCACAATCACCCTAATTTCATGACAATCCTCACTTCTCATGAAAGAATGAAATCAAAACCTAAATAAATAGCTAGTGCAGTCAGGAAATTCTACAATGGGGCAAAGTTTTAAACTAAGTCTCCATCTGCTTGCTTCACCAGTTAACGCGATGTTAAACACTACTATTCAATGACAAGCAAAAATGCTATTCCCTGATGACCTGATCAACATTCCTTGCTCAAGCAATATGCATAGAGAAACTATTCCATTATTAACTATTTTTGCCTTTCACTATCAACTATTTTGTCAATTAATCTCTCCTACTTTCCATCCCATTAGACTTCCCATTTGTTCCTCTACCCTCACGTTTCCTTGTCTAATTTTAAAACTTTAACATCACTACACCGTGCTGTTCCAAAGGATCACCAACCTGAAATGTTAACCAATCATCTCGCCACAGATGATGTGATGCTGCCAGATCTGCTAAGCATTTCCACCATTTGTTTTTATATGCAGAGAAATAAATCATTTATCTAATTTCTTGCATTGTACAAGATAATTGTCATATTCACCTATATAATAGCAAACTGCACAATGCAATTCATTATAAATAGAATGTTCCTGAAACAGCTCAAAGAACAATGGAAATGCAACTTCTTCCCCATGCTAGAATTAGCACTGGCTTGCAAATACCCAACTATCATCAATGCACCCCAGTGTAATTGTGAAGGGACCACTGTTGAAGTCTTTAATGACATTTAAATGGACTAAACTGTACAACCTCTTCTTGCAGTTGGTCCAAGGTTCACCTGACATATTAGAACATTTTCTTGCAGTGTTCATTATCTGAAGATAAGTGGGAAGCCCAGATCTTTGTGACAAGTTCTCTGTAGGCTAGACAAAAATCACCATCAGTTTGAAAAATCACCAGAACGTTGTAGGCCTGCAGAGCTCTAGTATTGTGCCCACTGCAGACAATCAAGCTGTTCCTAAACATCCAAATGCATACTTTTAGTAAGGAAAACAATAGTCCAGGTATAACTGTGAAGCAAATTCTGTTCACCATGATTTATGTGTAAATTGCAACCAGAAATGTGCAGTGAAATAGTAAAATGCCAAAATTGCTGTCCAAGTTATGTTCCTCTGATGATATCACCTAACATTTTGGCGCTCCATTCATATGTTCAAAATAGCATTGAAATTCCTATACTCTCTATTAATACAGACTTTCATTCTATTTTTTTTGTACCTGATTGAATACTGAATTCACAATTCTAACAAATAACTTGCTATGTTGCACATTAACAATTTGCCAATTCAATTGGTTAAGGAGATGCCCAATTCATGCAAGTCCTAGATGTTCCTTTAATGACACTGAACATTGGCCAGAGCTTACCTTGCAAATCCTCCAAGTCTAAGGGCAAGACCACTCACAGCAAATATGGCTCTATATCAGTGTTACACAATAGGATTTCAACATTCACCAAATTTGAGCTGATTAGGTCACCATATTCACCACAATACAAAAATATGAAGTATTATGAGAACCAATGAACAATCTTTTGAAAGTAAGTTCAAGGTTTTAAAGAATCAACAATCAAGACAGATCAAGTCAATAATCAATACTTCCTGCCGGGAAAACTTTAGAGGGACCTGCAATCCAATTATTAGCAAAGCAAGCTTGTTGTATACAATCTCAAAGAATGGTGACAATTGTTACACTCTGTGGGAGGAAGACAATTCAAAACAACCAAATAACCCCACAAAGAAGAAAATCCCAAAAAGATTTCTGTTTTTATAACTGCTACTTTAAAATGAATTAGAACCAGCATAAATTAAACATGAATTAACAGGCAAATGATACTTCTAAATAAGAAAATTTCACTTTAAGTAGGCAACACAATGGAATCATAAGCACCTGCATCAATTCCTGTATAAACATGACACCACACAGTTGCAATTTCACAAAATGCTGTTCTTCTTTCATGCAGAGTAGGTCAGGAGCCCTGTCTGACAACAGCTTTCATCTTTGAGTTTCACTGGTGTGATGATCAACAACAGCAAGACACCGTACATGTACATGCAGTGTCTCTCCATTCTCAGGTTTGGGAACAAAGACTAGGGACACGTGTGGGGCAGGAGGGGGGACATCAAGCTGTTCCTGGAGACCGAGAAGGAGGACAGATTATGACACCAGCTCATCTCATCTGCAGCGAGAGAGGAAGGGAAATCTGAAAGTCATCCTTTGCCAAATGGAGATGGAGAAAATCTGTTATGTCCTCAGCAGCTAACTGAAGTCATGGCTACTAAAGTTTTCCCTCCTATCTTGGAGAAAGAGAAGTCCGGTACTGAGTACCAAGAAATATCTTCAAGAACTCACATCACAGACAGGGGTCAGGGAATACAGATCTTTATTGCAGTCTTATTCACTTCACACTCCAAACAACAACTGCTGTCTCACAGTGGTTCCTGAGGCAGCACGCCTCATATCACCTTAAAAGAGGCTTTGCCCCAGTATACATAACTTTCCACCCTTCTAAACAACAATCCCCAACAGCAACAGCATTTTTAAACTATTTACATAAAATTATACATTTATTTTACATAATTTCAAAATACTTTCTGAAGAACCCACAGTCTATTTACAACGATTCGGGCCGTTCTTTAGTTTCCCACCTATATGTCCATCCTAAATTGACATAATCAATCTATCAGGGGATAATGGTTCTGGAAACTGTCACCCTCTCCTGGTAGCTCCATTGGCACCGACTGGAATGCCCCCAAAATTGTAGATGGGGTCCCCACCCCTTGATGTGAGACTACTAGCAGTTGGCCTGCATGCTGATGCTGAACTAACTTATCCAGAGTATCCATTATAAAGAACAATGGCTTCAGTTGTGTCTTGAACCCACTTCTCCCTAATGCGTCGTTTCTGGCAAGTGCCAATTCGCCCTTCTGAAATGCTCTCAGCTTAGCATGTTTGGCTCAACAGCCCACCTGTGTCTCATGGTTCCACCATTCATCTTGTCTCAACAGGCCTCAGAAGGTCAAACATTATATGCAACTGTCTCCCAAACATCAATACCACCGGGAAACATTTATTGCTGAATAGGGTGTGTTCCTGTACACACTCAAGAATCGATTTAATCTTTGCACCAATGATCCCTCCCCCAGTGAAGCGTCAAGGACTGTATAACAGACTGCAAAACACTCTGCTAACCCAATTGTCACTGGGTGTAGGACGCAGACTTTACATGATAAATTCCATGCAGTTCCATGTACGCATAGAATTCCCATGACATGAACTGCAATCAGTTGTCACTTACAACCTGATTTGGATATCCAAGCCTAGCAAACATATCAAGCTTGACAAGGATTCATTCTGCGGCCTTTCATTTCATACATATTGCTTCTGGCCACTTCAAGTGTGCGTTGACAGCCACCAGTAATATCAGGCCTTCAACTGGCCCCACAAAATCTATGTGGACCTACTCCCAAGGCATCTATTTCCACTCCCATGGATGCAATGACAACATAGGTTTTGCTTTCCATTTTGGAACATGATATGCACAAGCCCACTTCTGCCTCAATGTTGGCATCGAATGTTTGGCCATTACACATAACTGCGAGCCACCTCTTTCATTTGCATCATCTGCGGGTGCATTTGGTGCAGTAGTTGCAACGCTTTTCTTCTCAGGAGAAAATGAAGACCAGTGTGCCCCACAACAAACAACCGACCTGCTGTAATAATTCCCATTGCAGACTTAAATATGGCCTCAGTTCCAGATTTTTCTGTTGGCTTGTCCTCTCCTTGCAGACCAGGATGACTACCTGATTCAGTATTAAATCCTCTCTTATAGCTTGTTTCACATTAGCAGCTGTAATCAGTATTTGATTGTGGTGTGAGAAGTACATTATCTGGACGACCTCATACTGAACCTCTTTGTGACAAGGCAATGACCACCTGGATCATGCATCTGCACGTTGATTTGATTGGTGAAAGTGGATTTCATGAGTAGTCTGATAATATCAATGCCCACCTCTGCAACAAAGCTGCGGCCATAGATAAAATCCCTGGGTAAAGTTCCAAAATCTTCATCAGCAGTCTATGGTCCATCAGTAAGACAAACTTCCTGCCATACAGAGAGCGAAGTTTGGTAATGACAAAAATTATGCCCAGAATCTCCTCCTCTATTGATGCATAATTCTCTTCCACTTTACAGAATGACCTAGACGTGAGTGCAATGTTTCGATCTTCTCCATTTGCTATAACAATATACTATATGTATACTATAGCACAACTCCTATGCCAGTCAGCAGAGCATCATAGGCCAGCCGTGTAGTAAGTTGGGGCTGAAATGGATTAGATAGAGTAGGACCTCGGACTCCTTCAGTGCCTTCTTTACTAATTGGTAAGGCTTTTCACACTGGTGCCCACTAGCATACCTTCCCCTTCATCAACACGCAATGCAGTGATTTCAATACTGTTACCAAATCAGCTACAAACTTGCCATAATAGTTTGAGTCCCAGCAAAGATTTTTTTGGTTGACGATGGTTAATGGTGGCTGGGAGTCTTCAGATACCCCCTCCTGCAGAAATCTATTTTAAAAATTTATTATTGTCACATGTATTAGCATACAGTGAAAAGTATTGTTTCTTGCATGCTATACAAAAAAAAATTGAGGCGGAAATGAGAGAGTGCAGAATGTTATGTTACAGTCATAGCTAGAGTGCAAAGAAAGATTAACTTAATGCAAGGTAGGTCCATTCAAAAGTCTGACAGCAGCAGGGAAGAACCTATTCTTGAGTTGGTTGGTATGTGACCTTAGACCTTTGTATCTTTTCCCCAACGGAAGAAGGTGGAAGAGAGAACGTCCAGGGTATCCTGAATTATGCTGGCTGCTCTGCCGAGGCAGCAGGAAGTGCAGACAGAGTCAATGATGGGAAGCTGGTTTGAGTGATGGATTGGGCTACATTCACAACCTTTTGGAGTTTCTTGTGGTCTTGAATAGAGCAGGAGGCATACCAAGCTGTGATACAACCAGAAAATATATTTTTATGGTGCATCTGTAAAAGCTGGTGAGAATCATATTTCCTTAAGTCTCTGAGAAAGTAGAGGCATTGGTGGGCTTTCTTAACTATAGTGTTGGCATGGGGGGGGACCAGGACAGGTTGTTGGTGATTTGGACACCTAAAACCTTGAAGCTCTCAGTCCTTTCTACTTCATTCCCATTGATGTAGACAGGGGCATGTTCTCCTCTACACTTCCTGAAGTTGATGACAATCTTCATTTTGTTGATGTTGAGGGAAAGATTATTGTCGGCACATCAACTCACCAGATTCTCTATTTCGTTCCTGTACTCTGTCTCTTCATTGTTTGAGATCCGTCCTACTACGGTGGTGTTGTCAGCAAACTCGAAAATTGGAGGGGAATTTGGCCACAGTCATAGGTATTTAAGGAGTCTAGTAGAGAGCTGAGAACACAGCCTTGTGGGACACCAGTGTTGAGGATGATCATGGAGGATCATTGTTGCCTATCCTGATTGTGGTCTATGAGTTAGGAAGTTCAGGTCCAGTCACAGAGGGAGAAGCCAATGCCCAGGCCACAGAATTTGGAAATAAGGTTCATGGGAATAATGATGTTGAAGGCTGAACTGCAGTCAATAAATAGGAGTCTGACATAGTTATTTTTGTTATCTACTCGTTCCAGGGTTGACTGCCATGACAGGGAGATGGCATCTGCTGTGGACCTATTGTGGCGGTAAATTTCTGGTTAAATTTTGGTAAACTTCTGACTACCAGCAAGGCCACTAAACAGATCTTCAATAAGGAATGACAGATACTGGTCCACACATTAGTCAGGGTTATTGTGACTTTAAAATCTCCGCATAGCCTCACTAGGGCATCAGTCTTCATGACAGGAACAATGGGTATGGCCCCCTCACTCTCAAACCTAGTCTAGGTTCAGCCTCCATCTTGGGTCAAAGTGCATACAACACTGGACGTGTCTTCATGCTCTTCAGACATGCATCTGGCTTCAGCCATAGGTTCACTTTCACTCATGCACCAAGGGCTCTATTAAATACCTTCTTGTATTTTGCCAAATGAAACTCCGTTAATCTGTTCACTATTTCCCAGTCCAATTTTAATTGTTTTAATTAAATGCAGAATAATCACCTTTAACAAAATACAAAAGCACACTTGTCCCTCAGCTGTACCTTGATTGAAACATAGTCCTGAAGAGGAACTAAGTGTCCTCTGTATGTCCTCATGATGATGTTCACAAACATCAGGAGAAGATGATTCAACTTTGTTTCATACATTAATTCTGGAATTGATGATATCACCACCTCCTGTCTACCTCCATGTTTAGTTTCTCTTCAACTATGGACATTGCCCATAGGTCTGTTTCACCTTGCATAGACAGAATGTTTAGTTTAAACTGTGTCTTCTGAGTCTGCTCTGTTCCATCTGCATTCCCCAAGACTCCTTGTCCTCACCCATATTGGCCATTTGCTATATTTTAAAAATTCATTCATAGGACAGGGGAATCATTGATTGGCCAACATTTATTGCCCATCCCTAGTTGCCCAAGGGCAACTCTTCCTGGGTTTGAACCTGATCGCTTTAGCTTTGCACTCTCCTAGGACTGCTCTGCAGTTTCAGGCAATCTGAACTCTCTACTGACAGTTGCAGCAGAACTCCCTTTGCCCACAACTGGAATCCAAGTGACCCCCTTAGCCATAATGGTGGCATTCCTCAAGCCATGACTAACTCTTCAGCATTTCTGCCTCCTTGTGCATCTTTGCACTAATGCCTAAATGCACTGCACCCGTTACAACTCATTCCATAGAAACGATGATCTCAAAAGCTTTCTTAAACTCCAGCTGTGGCTGTCAGTATTCTTTGCTGAATTGCTTCCAATTGGAGCTGCATGCAAGTTGGTCCTGTATTGAATCCTGCAAGAAAACCCACAAATTAGGCTTTTGAGGATAGTCACTAATTTAGTAATGGTCTTGCCCTCTATCTGGTCCCCCTTGTAAAACTATAAATGTTCCACAATCAGCAACAGTTTTAGCACAAAGTTTCTCTCCAACACCATATAGAACTCCTGAAAATTCTTCTCAGTTCATTTCTCTGACTGCAATAGACTCCTCAGGACGCCGAATGTTTTACTCGCAACTGTGTTCAGAAACCAGGTTTATTGAATAACAATCAGTGGTAAATTACACCAGAAGAAATAGAGATAGTACATATTCTGCCACCCTATTTGCAGTGACAAAGATACTGAACCGTTCAATGTAGGCCATCCATGACTCGACTTTCTCATCAAAACCTCCTGTGATACCAAATTTTCCTGCCCCTGAACTAAGCCCAAAGTCAGCTTTTCCTATGCTGGCGCCTGCGCTCACTTCTTCCATAACATTCAACAGTCCAGTCACCAAACAGTCTAGTATTTTTCTGGTCGCCTGCAACGTGATTCCAGCGATAGTCCGTGACTTGCAACTGTTGATGGCACCCAAGTCCTTCTCAGTCTCCATTTTCCACTATGCCCTCTTACCCCCATGGTCTTTCCCATCCTCTGGGGGTTTCTTTTGCACTGTGGATCTATAGATAGTTTATGTTGAAGATCCCTATCGTTCACCTTACAAACCATTGAATGCTCCAAACTTCATTGCCAGTGTTAAATTCAAGGAACACTTTCAAAAACTCACTCTGTAGTCAGGCATCAGGGAACACAGATCTTTATTGCAATCTTACTGATTCCACACTCCAAAAGACAACTACTCTCTCAGGGTGGTCCCTGGGCAGATGACCCCACATCCCAGCTCATCTGACCTATTCCCTTAAAGGTGCTATGCCACAACATACATAACAGTACATACAGCTCAAAGAATTGCCAACGTCAATTCACCACACGTGTGGGCAATTTACCATGTGTGGTGAATGGTAAGCGTACTGGACAACACTTTTTACATTATTATTCAATAAACCTGGTGTGATTAATCAGTGGTAAATTACACCAGAAGAAATACAGATAGTACCTATATATCAACACGAGGTTGTCCACTCTAATTGGATGCATCAAATGAATCCGTGTCTCCAAACACAATGCTCTGATCAAACAGTCTTCACCTCCCCATGATACTTTTATAATGAATAAATGGAACTATACAATAATAAAAAAGAATATATCTTATGCAATGCCCTTTTGATCTTTCTCCCGGGTTACTCATGGCCGTAATCAGCGTATTAATCCTAAAATTCAGAAGAGATGTTAACCTTACACTGGTCATATTCTGGATTTTAAACAGTCATGCTGTACTACACCTTCAGGGTTGACAAGTTCCTGACTGCAGGTTTGCACAATCCACTCCTCCCCATAGTAGTCACTCTCCTCCCAAAGGGGCAGGTAGTATTTGCTGGAGCAGAGGAAAGGGTGAGAGTGAGACAGGGCAGCAACACAAGCGGGCGGAGGAGAGGCTTCTCTCAGCACCTCAGCCGCCTCCAGAACCACCAGGCCGTCCTCCAGCACCGAGACGCGGTTCACTCTGAGCCGGCAGCCCGAGCGCAACAGGTTTTTCTGCACCAGGCGGTTCAGCTGCGGGGATAGCGCACATTTCAGCGCCGCCCGCTCCCCGTCCCCTCCCCCGCAAAGCATCAAGTCATATCGGCTGGCTCCGGGCTCTTTTGGGAGATACCGCTCCACCGCCAGCACCCAAAACACGGTCCCACCGAGCCAGGTCTGTACGGAGATAGATTCCGCTGTGGCCATGGGAAACATGCTGTGCAACCAGCCGGCCGAGCGGGATGCGCCAACTCGCACAGGCTGCCGCGCGCGCTGCTTCGTCGACCGTTAAACGCGCGAGTCCCGGACGAGATTCAAATGTTCGCGCGTGCGTCCGCCTTGGCGCCAAAAGCAACAATCCACCTCGCACCGATGCGCGAACTAACGAAAGCGGGGCACAACTACCAGGCAAAGTGTCAGTCTGAGCAGAAGAGAAATATAAAAGTCCCAAATTGAGGTACTCAGAGTTCACAAAGAAGAGAAAGCCTTCAGTGTAGGCTTGCACCTGACTTGTGGAGTGAAGATGTAGATTATAATATTGAAGAGTTACAGCACAGAAGGAGGCTATTCTCCAGACGTGTTTGTGGCTCCTCTGCAAAAAAGACTTCTTTCCATTCTCTTTTGCAAGCCATAACTGAATCTATTACCTTCAGGCGCCGCTCACTGCACAAAAAAGGTTTTCCTCGTGATTTCTTTTTTACAATCAGTGTACTCTGGTTCTTGATCCTTCCACTGAAGGGAAAGGTTTCTTTTAATCTACTTTGTACCGCCTCCCCTCCCTCCATTATTTTGAGCAATTACTTTCATTCATCCAAGGACAACAATCCCAGTATATTCAATCCATCTTTGTAACTGAACTTCCTTATGGCTGGTACTATTTTCTGCATGCTCTCCAATGCCCTCACTTTTTTACCAGAAGTATGGAGCCCAGAACTGGATGCAGTACTCCCGTTGAGGTTGAATCAGCACTTTTATGCTCTTGTTTTTATACTGTTCTTATTTATAAAGCCCAGGATCAGACTATGCTTTATTATCAACACTTCCAACGTGCCCTGCTATCTTCAATGATTTGTGCTCATATTCACCCAAATCCTTTTTCTCCTGCACTCTCTGTAGGATTGCACCCTTTATTTAATTTGCCTTCTTCCTGTTCTGATCAGAATGAATCACTTCAAACTTCTCAGCATTAAACTTAATTTCCTGTTTCATCCATCCTACCAACATATGTTCATTTGAAGTTTAACACTATCCTGCCAACAGTTCAAAATGCTTCCAAATTTTATGCCATTTGCAAATTTTAACATTCCCCTATACATTAAAGGTCAGGATCCCTAACTGGGTTTCACTTCTCCTGAGGTTCTGCAATCACTTTGAACTTCAGGTTTTTAGGTGTCCAGATCACCAACAACTATCTGGTCTCCCCATGCAGACAGTATAATTAAGAAAGCCCACCAAGGCCTCTACTTTCTCAGAAGGCTAAGGAAATTGGCACGTCAGTTACGACTCTCACCAACTTTTACAGATGCATCATAGAAAGCAGTCTTTCTGGTTGTATCACAGCTTGATATGGCCTTTGCTCTGCCGAAGACCCCAAGGAACAACAAAAGATCATGAATGTTGCCCAGTCCATCACGCAAACCAGCATCCCATCCATTGACTCTAGACTTCTTGCTGCCTTGGCAAAGCAGCCAGCATAATTAAGGACCCCATGCACAATAGACATTCTCTCTTCCATCTTTTTCCATCAGGAAAAAGATACAGAAGTCTGAGGTCATGTACCATTCGACTCAAGAATAGCTTCTTCCCTGCTGCTGTCAAACTTTTGACTGGACCCACCTTGCATTAAGTTGATTTTTTTTACACTATAACTGTAACACTACATTCTGCACTTTCTTGTTTCCTTCCCTATGAACGGTATGCTTTGCATATTGTGCATGAAACAATACTTTTTACTGTTTGTTAATACATGTGACAATAATAAATCAAATCAAAAATTTTCAAATTGCTTTCTGTGTCACTTGCCCAGTCATAGGGCTTGATTTTACTATTTTGATTTGAAGTGCTGAATCTGGGCATAATTCAGATCTGACTTGGAAAACTGTTCTCAGAAGCCCCTGTACTCATTTAGCTTTGAAAAAAAAAATGTCTGAATTGCATTGTGGACAGGGCTTCTTGCGCCAAAAACACTGCTGTTCCAGTTGGAGGTTTGAACTGTGCATGCGCAGTGAAAAAGATTTGGAAAAAAAATGCACTCCTGTCACATCACTCCCGGCAGCAAAAAGCAAATAAAGCAGCCCAGGACCAAAAAGTGGGGGTGATGGCCCCCACAGACATTGTCCCATCCCCTCAACATAACTGTCCTTCCCTTATCCACCCACTCCCCTCCCCCCACAGAGTGGCAGCAGTCCCCCTCACCCCAACCAGAGATCCATCTTAGACACCACCTTCCCCGCTCCTCCCACAGAATGATCCGACCTCCCTGCCCCTTCCAGCGGGCAACGACCTGTCCTTCCCCTCACACCGCACCCCCCCCCCCCATCCCACACACACACCAGAGAATGACCTGGCCTCCCTCCCTCCCCCACCCAACAACGACCTGGCCTCCGTCGTCTCTACCCCTCACCAGAAAAAGATGGGGCCTCCTCCCCACTGTCTCGAAAACAATCTCCCTCCACCACCCTCCCCCGACCAGAGAATGATCTGATCCACATCCCTCACTGCCCACCCCATCCGCACCAGTGACCTGAGCAAGAGAGCCATTGGAAGTTCTGAACTTAATTCTTCAGAAGCTGCAGTCCATGAAATAGACTTTTGCTGATCATGTCTGTTTTGCACTGCATCTAGATGGGGGAACGTGAAGGTAAAGGATGAAATGCTGGTAAAGTTGGATGGACAGTTCATTAATTCAATTTAAATGCATGCAAATGCACCTATTTCGGATGCGATTTGGATTGGGGTCATTTTCAGGCCTTGGTAAAGTGGCATTTGTGCGGGCATGGATTGCATTAATGGCCGACTTTACTAAGTTTTGTGCCTGAAAATGGGCGCGAAGCAATGGTAAAAATCGGGTCCATTGTTTGTTAGCTATTGATGGAATCATTAGTCAACCTATCAGTAGCCATTGGACTAAGAAGCTGGCCTCTGATTGGATGTGCTGGAAATACTTTAATGTAAACTCAGGTAAGTGAGAAATTGAGACTAGAAGAGAGGGGTATTTGAGAGACCCAGAGAGAAACTGGGGTCCTGGGTCCCCCCAGAGAGGAGTGAGAGTGCAGAAGACGAAAAAAAGGTAAGATTTGGAAGTATATGTTGAATGATAACATTTTAATTCTAATAAAGGTGTACATGTAAGACACATAAATCAAGTTTGTTTTGTATGTTTATACCTATTGCACAATAATTTTTTTTGTGTGGTTTAATTCTTCAACATAATAAGAAAGTTTCTTTGGGGTTCCATCACTACTCCTGGAAGGTCAAAAGGGCTCAGGGCATGTAAAGTTTGGGAAACCCTGGTCTAAGTAATCAGAATAAATAAAGCCAGGGTGCTAATACTGGCGAATCCCATCATAAACCTCCAATCAAAAAAACACTATTCACCACTACTCACCATTTCTTGTCACTCAGGTCCATCCTGTGGTTACTGCACTTTTATTCTGCAAGTTCTAATTTTTCTTACAGGTATTGCACTTTATCACATGCCTTTTGGAAGTCAATTTACACCATATTAACCACATTCCCTTATTTACCTCGTCAAAAACTCAAGCCTGTAATTGTTCAGCCAATCCTTACTCCCATTTTTGAACAATGCTGTATCATTTACAATTCTTCAGTCTTCTGTCAACATCCCTGTATCTAAAGAAGATTGGAAAATCATGGCCATCGCCTCTGCGACTTCTTTTAGTATTCCTGAATGTATCTCATCATGTTGAAACTTTAAGTGCAGCCAACCTATCTAACACCTCTTCATCATTTTTTTTACCCATCAACTCTCTTCTCATTCACTACCGCTTGGCAACAGTTTCCTCTTTCGTAAAAATAGATTGGAGGTCTTCCAGTGCCATGGGCAGGATGGCTACCTCTAATAACATGGTCAAACAGGTTGATTATTAACCAATAAATCTTTCCAATGTGCTTGTGGTGAGTTGGAAAGGTTCCTAGTCAGCCATGCTTGATTGGAGTGATGCTCTTCAAGCTATAGCCTCTGCATATAGGCTAGCAAACTATTCCAGCAAAAGCTAGCTATGGAAACAGACATAATCATATGCCTAGTTTTTCACATGTATCTCTCGGCATGGGATGAAAATCAAGAATACAGAAGCAAAACATTCATTTCATACCTAAGCCAAGTTCGACGCATAAGTCTTTTAAGTCCCTAATTATCCCTATTCCTTCTTTTACCATTGCCATGCCAAGAAGGCATGAAGGAAGAAAATCTTTTAAAATTGTTTATCTTCCACATTCTCTTGTGTAAATCACATTTTTTAAACTGGACAAATGTTAACTAATCAACCTCCTGGAATGTAACTTGTCTGAACTTTCCAGCCAAACCAATATAAAGGACTAGTAAATGAGACATCTGTAGGAGCCAGCTCTCAACAAAGCAGCTCCTCATCTCTAGTGTTATAGGAATGGTTCCAGTTATCTGCTCAAAATACAATGGGTTTTAACATGGTCCTTACAGGCCCTCATTGTTAGCTGAATGTCTCGACTCAGAACCACCCTGTCACATGACCAAAATTTGAGCCATTTGAATTCCTTTAATTATACAGCTTATGGATTGTCTTTAGTTGCAGTTAAGCTTCAGAAGAGAAAAGCTAAGAAGTTTTTTAAAAGTTTATTTGTTAGTGTCACAAGTATGCTTACATAAACACTGCAATGCAGTTACTGTGGAAATCCCCTAGTCACCACACTCTAGTGCCTGTGCTAGTGCACTGAGGGAGAAAACAGAACTACAGGCTAACAGCCTACCTCTGATCTCCATCACTCTCAAAGCTCTCCAGAAGAAACCTGTATTATGCCTACAGAGTGAATTAATTTCCATTAGTATTAACTAATACTTGGCTGCATTTTCAACTGCCTCAATTGACTTCCTGGGACAAACAGGAATTCTGTCAGACAAAGCCACCTCATTGGTTCAATGCTAATAGCTTTTTGATTTTTTTTTAAGCAACTTGTAATTTGTAAGTTTTTTCTCTGCCTTTCTATCTTATATATTTGTGAATGTGTGTCGCAATCCATCCCTCTAGATTTAAATGTGTTAATGAATCTAATTTTGTTTCACCTTAAAGAATTTGCTGTGGGATTATTTTTATTATTGGACCTTATAAACCAGGGTTTGGAAAACACACCATGGGAAAGAATGCTAAAGGTAACAAATTAAATTGGAAATTAAAACTCTTGCAGAAGAGGAGAATAGCAGTAATAATTCAATTCACTTCATCTTCTTGTCTGAAACTCCACCCTCTTATCATTTATATGTCCACAGGAGATTTTTAAATTTTGTTGTGACTAGCAGCTGCTAGTCACACATTCTTTCCTCAATTTTTTTCAATTCCCTTTTGATCTTCGATACTGAACCTGATTCTCAATTGTATTAACCACCTGATGTCTGTCATATGCATCCTTTTTCTGGTTCATCTTGCTCTTTATTTTTTCCGGGGAGCTCTGGTTTTGTTTGTCCTATCTTTCCATCTCATGTGAATATACCTTGACTTTAATGGAAATATCTCTCCTTTAAAGGAGCCCATTGTTCAATTACAGTTTCATTTGCCAGTCTTTGATTCTATTTAATGTGGACCAGATTCATTCTCAACCCATTGAAAATTACCCTCTCCCAATTATTCTAACTCTGGCAGATCTTTGCTATCACCACAACATCAGATTTTCACATGACTTTATGCATCAGCAGCTCAGCAATTAGTTACCACATTCTGTGCATTCATAATTAATTAATTTAGACTTAATTATATTCTTTCTTACTCTGACTCCTAATTTTTATTATTTGCTTTCCAAGTTCTCTGTGCACCTTGGTTTTTGTTTCTAATATAACTTTCTGGGTTTCCACTGTTCAGCCAAATTAGTTTAATTTTCTCCAATGCTAGCAAATTGCCCTGAAGGGAAATTGATCTTGTCCCACCCCCCTTCTCCCCACACCCCCCCTTCTCCCCCCACACCCCCCTTCTCCCCCACACCCCCCCACTCCCAACCCCGAACTGGTCTCAATATCCCAGTAGTCAAAAATTCTTTAATCCCTCCTGCACCATTTCCCCAGCTATGCATTCACGTGCTCTATCCTACTTACATGGTTACTTGTACTTGGTACTGTGAGTAATCCAACCTTTGAGTTCCTGCATACTAGTTTCTTTCGAAGTTGTCGAAATTCTGACTCAAGACCATATTTTTATTTATATTTATATTATTGGTATCAATATGGCGCATGACCACATAATCCTTCCCCCTCAGAGTGCACCATGGCTGTGCAGTGACGTCTTTTACCCTGATACCTGTGAGACAATATACCATCCTGGATTCACATGTATATCCACAGGAATACTAGTCTGTTTCCCTATCTAATCCTCCATATTGCTTTCCCAATTATCCCCTATACAGCTGAGTCAGCCATGATATTATAGACCTGATTCTGGCTGCACACCTCAAGAAACCATCATCCTCACCGATATTCAGCATACTGGTTGGGGAGCACTTAGAAGTCACCCACCAGCAATTGGTCCTCTTTGCCTACCTGGCAGTTACCCATATAGCCTTAATCTGTGTGATGACCACATCTATAAACACTCTATCCAAAGTGTTCATCTTTGCAGATGTGCTGCAGTAATGTCAGCTGCTGCACAAACACTGAAATGTGGGTCCATAGCATGGATGTTTAATTTTCCCATGGAAAAAGTAGATCACGCCACCTTGTAACATATACAAATAATAAGACCTCCAATAATGCAGATTCACTCCATTATGCTTTGTACTCTCAGTGCAGATTATAGGCTCAAGCATTTGAAGGGAAATCCTTCAAAATCCTTTTGACACAAAGCCAATAATGATTTTAACTAAACCAAGCTTAAATCTGACACTTAATGATGAAACAATTGAATCAAACCCTTGAGGCCAGCTGAAAAGAATATTGTTTGTGCCTATTGTGAAGTCTTTGTATTAGACTGTATTATAACGAATTCCAACCTATGATGCACTCTTGTATTTCAATGGCTCACCAATATTTAGACTTTGGGGATGTAGCAATCACAGGAATAGGAAGGATACATGAGAAGACTGCCACCAGGTCTTACCTGGAGGTCCTGATGTGGGATCTGAGTGGCTGCAGTGAAGTTTAAAGTGTATTTATTAGCCACAAGTAACCTTATATTAACACTGCAATGAAGTTACTGTGAAAATTCCCTAGTCACCACATTCTGGTGCCTGCTCAGATGTACTGAGGGAGAATTTAGCATAGCCATACACCTAACCAACACATCTTTTAGACTGTGGGAGGAAACCCATGCAGACACAGGAGAATGTGCAGGCTCTGCACAGACAGTGACCCAAGCTAGGAATTGAATCCGGATCCCTGGCACTGAGAGGCAGCAGTGCTAACCATTGTTCCATGAAAGTGAGCTCTCCCAATGTCAAGAGGGAGAGGACAACCTCTCTAATGAGGCAAGCATGGATGGATATGGCTGAGAAAGTCAGCAGCAGAAGTTTGAGCCCTCCAACCTGGAGGCAATGCACCAAGGAGATCCAGAACCTCAATGGGGCATGATGGGCAAGTGGCGTCACACTTTTAGTTCCAAACCCTACATCCAACTTTCCCAGTGTCCTCCTACATTTCACTCCACAGCTCCAATCATTCCTCTGTCTGCAGGAACCTAACACTCCCACCTGAACAACCAACACTCAAACTTATCCTCTCAAACCCATACCTCACAGTTAACTGCTTCTCTGCTTCAATCATTACAAAAACTCATATCTCACTGCTTTCTCTCCCGGAAGCAGAAGAGAATACCCAACCTCAGCAAAAGGTAGAGACATAGGTCAGGCATGGTGGATTGAGAATGTTTGTGGAGTGCATGGTGAGTAGTGACGGGCCAATGATAGACATTTTGTTTGCCTTTGGTAATATGTAATTACCTGATCTACTGGAAAGAAGTCATGTTCCAGGAAATTGCAGATGTCAACAGCATTCTGAATAGAGCCTGAGTGTCCTGAGTTACTGGTTTTTAGAAAGGTCAAGTGAGTTAATCCTCCTATAGATTATCTGTTAAGATACTTGCCATCTTTCAGCTAGATCTCGCTATCATTCCCATCTGCTTTTTGGAGTAGCATGTGATTGAGGAGAAGGCAGCTCGTGCTGCTGCTGGTGTTGCTCCTGCCCCGTGCCACCCCACCCCACCCCACCCCACCAAGATTGTAGGTGTGGCCTCTGCTCTTGTCCCTCAGCAGAGATGGAAAATGGAGTTGCATAAGGTACACCAATGCCATATTAAGGCTGACAACAGGAAAGTGAAGCTGAAGGTGAGTGAAGCACTAGATAGATGAAATGCTTTCAAAGAGGTTTGTTGAATTCTCTGAGAAAAGAAGAGCTTCACTCAATGGCCATGGCTGGAACTCTTCATTTAACTGATCAAAACCTTCCCGACTTGTATGTTTCAATGAATAAGCTTTCCTCAATGTGTCCTCATCTTGGGTAACTGTGACATGTTGCTAATACTTTGGGAAACAGGTCTCTTGGCTGGAAAATCCACGATTGAGGTTTAAACGTTTTCTTAATGGGTTCTTTTCCTCAACTACTTCTTAACTACTCACCTGACAGATCTTTGGGGCCTCATTACTCACCTTCAGTCCTGCCCTAGGAGAATGCCAGAAGACAATGAGATGTTTGGAATCTTGCCCTGATATTTGTTTTTGAGTTTTACCACCTGGCATCCACCAGAATCATCTAACTTGGCTGGGGAAACTTTGCCCAGCTCTTCAAGTTGATAATTCTTTGTCAGAACCGTAAAGTGTGGATGTGAACAGATTTAAGCAAGTACAAATGGTGGTACCAAGTTGGAGGTGGTGGAAGTGAAAGAAAATGATGAATTGAATGTGAAGGTGAGTGAAGTGGATGCCAAGGATACAAGAAACCCTACTGTTATTTCGGTAAAGAGGGGAAGAAGTGTGAGCAGGTCAAGGTTAAGGGGCTCTTGTCACCCATGGTGGGGAGGAGAATCTTCCCTTGTGAGAAAAGGAAAGCCAGAAGTGCTGACATGCTATTGTTGTCATTTCCAGTCTGGTGCTACTAAGTCTTTCACTCACATCTGCTTTCAACATTTCAACATTTCAAAGCCTCTATCTTTAACAGCTCCCACCCTGCCCCCCACACCCCGAGAAAATAACTCTTCTTAATTGCAAGCTATTGATTTATCCTTCTCTGCCAGCTCCTCATCCCGTTGTAGCACTAAGATGGGGAGGGTGCAGCACATCACAGTGATGCACAAAACGCTCTGGGGCTATACGGGAGGGCTCCATGTGACCAGAACAGGCATTGGAGCCTCATATTCAGGATGCTGATCATCTGCATTAGTTGCAGTATAAACTTTGTTATAATAAGTCTCTGTTGCACACAGTGGCCTACGCACAGATGTCATTGGCCACAGCCTGAGAGGGTACCCCTCAACCCCAAGGAATCAATCCTGTAGCTGCTGAGTTCCCTCAAATATTCCAATATCTGAAAATGGCCAAGAATATAGCTGTTGTGGATGGTTCCTGAAAACCTGGCAGACATCTGAAGGATGTGCTTGGCATGGTCACAGATGGCCTTGACATTCAGGTAGTGGAAGCCCTTACAGTTTGTGAAGGGTGGGACTACTCCTTAATGATATGTTCATATATTGAAATAAGGTTCACACCCAGGAAAATTAGAAACTTCATCGATGAAAGATACAAAAATCATGATCTCGCTGGTGAGATTCACGTTTTTTGAGTCTGAATATGAGGCCTGTTCTGGTCACATGGAGCTCTCCCGTATAGCCCCAGAGTATTTTGTGCATCATCGCAATGTGCTGCACCCTCCCCATCTTGGTGCTACAACGAGAGTTCGAGCTGGCAGAGAAGGATAAATCAATAGCTTGCAATTAAGAAGAGTTATTTTCTTGGGGTGGAGGGAGCGGGGTGGGAGCCATTAAAGACAGTGGCTTTGGAAAGGAGGGAACTACTTACCACGTGAGTGTGAGCTAACGTAAGTTCAGGATATTGGATAACATGGCAGAGTCTACTCAATTATCATTTTTAATGTCTTCTGTACTGTTGGTGTTGATTTAACTCTTGAAAAATATAAAATGCAAGCAGGAAATATATTTGCACTTATGAAGGGCAGAAAATCCTTCATGGCGAAGGATTTGCTATCTTCTACCTGTGAATTTTCTGCTGCAGCTGTTCAAGTTATTAATGGCAGAGGAAAAAAACTAAAAACTTTCTGTTTAATTTTAAATGTTTAGCTAAATACCAGAAAGACATTTGCAGGTATATTGCAAAGAAAAGCACAGTGTATGAATTCTTGAATGTACAGTACTTTCATTTACATTGAGACTGCTGAAATTGGCTCAGGTTAGCTGAGCTGGATTGTATTTTTGGCAGTGGTGCAATAAAAATGCCAGGGAACTAATGCCAAGAACTATAGTACAACAGCAGCATTCTGTGGTGTATTAAAAACTATTGATATCTTTTTTTCTGTTCTAGTACAAGAAGCCATGGAAACAAGAAACACCCTTTGAACAGACCGAAATAATGAAACTCAAATCTATTTAAAATGTACATTAAAATTTTAAAAATTATGAAGATTTCCAAAATGGTATTCGGCACTTTGAATCAAAAAGTAACAAGTTAAAACTAGAATATATCAACTTTCTTGTCATTCCACTGCAACATAATGCTTGCTATTTGTGATGATCCATACATTATAGTTAATAGAATCATAGAAACCCTACAGTGCAGAAAGAGACCATTTGGCCCATTGAGTCTGCACCAACCACAATTCCACCCAGACCCTACTCCCATATCCCTACATATTTATCCGCTAACCCCTCTAACCCAGGCATTTCAGGACATTAAGGGACAATTTTAGCATGGCCAATCAACCTATCCCACACAGCTTATAAGAAACTGAGAAAATGGATGGACTCTTAAAGGTAATGCTCACAAGATAGAAATGCATATAGAAAAGTGAAGCAAATTATTAAATTAAATTAGTATTGTGTTTTATTTAAAATCATATGTTATGCTTTCAACAGATTTTAAAAATACTAATTTAACAACAGTGAAGCTTGTCAAGTCTTTTTCACTTCCAGCCACTAGATGGCAGTGCTGATCAATAAAGGGTCAGGATACTTGCTGAAGTAGGTGTTAAGTAAATGGTACATTTTACACACTTTTCAGAGGGGGAAGATTTACAGTGAAACACAGTGTGCCATGGCACTGGACACCCAAATGACAGGGGTTCCCTTAATGCAGAATAGTCTTCACACTTAAAATTTAATAAACCAAATACAAAGCTGATAATGTTGCAAATATTCATAGTTATGTTGAACGGTTGGGGATGTTTCAGAAACCAGGGAAAAGAAAGAATATGAGACTAAACTTTGTGTGTGTGTGTTAGTCATTGAATATGTTCAAGACAGAGAAAAACATGAAGGGATATGGGGATAGTGCGGGAGAATGATATTGAGGTAGATCAGACATGATCTAGTTAAATAGCAGAGCAGACTCAAAGAACTGAGTGGCCCATTCTTACCTATTTCCTATGCTCGTTGGATGCAAACAATGCACATAATAAATGTTATTCTGCATTCGCCATTCTGTCATGGGTACATTTGAAATAAGTTAACAGCTCAACTTTTCTTAACAATACAGTGAAGAAGTTAACTACAAAATTACCATTGCAAACATTTCAAAATAGCCATCACACAAAGTGCAATAATATTCAGGATCTCTCTATACATCATTTTGCACACATGAAGTGCTTTAGTGCCGTCAAAATAATGTTTGATATTTCAAAATGATCATTACCAATTGTGCAAAGATATTTAAGTTGTCTACCTGGAGCAAGTTGTACTCTGGAGTGCTTCTGTACAATTATGATAATTGTAATTTCACTATATACATTCAATGTGAGTCATACAATCTGAAGGATTTTTATATAATTCCACTCTCCTCAGTTCACTGTAACTGAAAGGTCATTCCAAGAACAAATAAAAAAGGAAAGGAAGCCCGCAAACTGTACCAAGTCTGATCTACATGTGGCTGAAGTTCCATTCAATGTACTGAACCCCCATTGTGGTCAGGACAACAAGAGATGAACAATGTTGCCCTACTAGTGCCCATAGAGGTCCAAGAATAAATGAGCTAAAGCTTTGCCAAAATAATAACGAGGCTATAATACTCACCACTATTTATGTTAAAAATGGGAAAACAGCTGCAGGTTATGGCATGATGCCAACCTGACAGTGCCAACGTGTGCCAAAGGGCACAGGGGCTGCCAGGAGATATTGCCAGGCCATGTTCACCTGACGCCACCTGGGAGACTATCAAAACAGATTCATAGTCTAGGTGAACTGTTGTAAATCACATCAATGTGACAATATATAGCAAAGGGGTGGGTTAATGATATTAAAATCAATTCAAATTCATATAAAGCAGATTCATGCTCATTATGAGTACGAACCTTATGACATTGCTGATGAAGATGGGGGAAGATCTGAGATCACAATTTTGCTGGTGAGATCTGTGACTTCTGGATCTTGAGCCCCCATCAGCATTCACACAGATGGTGAATGTGGGCTCAAGATTGCTCCTTAAATCACTTTTTTTTAACATTCTCTTTATTTCTCTCTCTCATTCTAATCTTTCTCTTCCTTTTATTATCCTTTTTGCACCCAATGACATTGAATTCACCCTCCTCCTCAGTCCTTTTTCTGTTTATTTCCCAAATCTTAAATCTTATTCATCAAGGAGGTACTGTTGTTTGCCCTCTATATTCAAGTTACAGATGCCCTGTTTCCGTCTACTTAATAAAGCAGGAGAGACTTGCTTCAGCAACACTGGCACAAATTCCATTCTGTGCAGGGAAAAGATGCAGAAAAAGATGCATGTGGGAGCTGAATAGGAAATAATAAAAAACAAAAACAAGAAGAGCTTGAAGAGATAAAACTAAAAAGGAGCAGCTTGAAAAAAGAATAAGAGAAGGGGATCAATTGCAACATATAATAACAAAAATAATAACAAGATAGAGGATTAGGCATGATCATATTGAATGGTAGAGCAGGGTCAAAAGGCTGATTGGCTTACTCCTGATCCTATTTTCTATGTTTCTATATGTTCTATAGATAGGTAAGAAAAGGAGGCCAGTGCTAGGATGCAGAGAATGGCTAAAACCATGAAACGAAAAAAAGTAGCAGTAGAAAATTAAAAGCTTACATTTTGAAATCCTTATGTATATTAGAAGTCTTGCAGCGTAGTCTGCTTCTTGTGATACCCTCTTTTCCAGTTTCTTTACACACTTCTCATACTTCTGGCCAAGACAAGGAAAATCTCTGATGTCGACCTGAGCTTTAGCATGTCAACGATAACATTATGTTTATGTAAATTATCTCCATGTCTCTGGGTAATTTGCTGGAGGTGATGAGCGAAATGGAGAAGACAATTGGTGCAATGACACAACCTTTTTTGACCCCACTCTCCACTGGGATAGGGTTTGCCATGGTTCCATTGATACGAATCACAGCTTGTATATCATCAACGACTCATGAGAATCCCTGGCTTGTGACCAGCCAAGATGAAGCAAGTTCTCTGAGAAAGCACTAAGCATATCAAGAGACTTCATCAGTAATGTGCAGAGCTGAAGTCATCATATTGGAGGGAACATACAAACCTCCAAACTACTCATCTACCCAACTCTTCAAGTATGACCTGCCCTTGTATATGACAGAATCTGCAGTTGCACATTGGATTTATCCAGCCATCTCAGAACTCATTGAACTGGAATGGAATCAAGTTATCGTAGACTCTAAAGAATCAGCTAACAAGAAAGGATATTATGTTATAAAAATATATCAACACACTTTTGTTTGTTTTCTCAGATAACAATTGACTATAACATTCTGTGTTACTATTATGTTACTATTATGTTATCATGTTACTATTTTGTTTAAACTAGGTGGATGGAGATTCATGAGAACATAAACCTCTTTCTCATTAGCAAGGATATTTGGAGCCTTGGCAAACATGTGGGAGGATGACAGATGTTGAATTATTGATTACATGGAAGGCCCTAAAATATAGTGCAATTGGAAATGGGATGATGGAAATGCAAAGTTATTATGGAGAGAGTAGTCTCTTCAAAAATCAAAAGAGGATGGGGTAATTGTACTTTGTGGTTGGATCATGTCGTAGGTGGAAGATATGAGGACTATAAACAGCCAAATACAAAGGTGGAGTGGAAGGTAAGGTCAATTGTCAGAGTTAGGAGAGAATGGGCTAGAGATGAACGAAGTGAAATGTTTGGATCATTACTATGAAAATACTCAGTTGTGGATAAAGAAATGCCTTTCAGAAGCTGTGGAAAATGTGGAAGATAATGTCATTAGCACAATCACTTGCTGCTTCATTAGTGACCTTCTCTCCATAAGGTCAGAAGTAAGGATATTTGCTAATGATTCCTCAATGCTCAGGGCCATTCACAACTCCTCAAATATTGAAACATAGACAACAAGACCTAGACAATGTGTAAGTTTGGCTGATAAGTAGGAGGTAATGTTTCTGTCACTCATTTGCCAGGCAGTGACAATCTCCAAGAATCCAACCATCTCCCTTGACATTGAATGGCATTATCACAGCTGAATCCCCTACTGCTAACATCCTCAAGATTACCATTGACCATAATCTAAACTGGCTGATCCAGCCATATAAATCTGCGGTTACAGAGCAGGTCAGAAACTGGGAATTCTTAGGGAATAACATATCCCTCAACTCCCTGTCCCACATCTACAAGGCATACGTCAGAAGTATGATGGAATATGCCCCATTTGCCTGGATGAGTGCTCCTTCAATAACACTAACCTAGGATAAAGCAAGCCCCTTGGCCAGCAACCCATCCACCACCTTAAACATTCACTTTCTTCATTACTGATACACACTGGCAGCAGTGTGAACCACCTAAAAGATGCACAGCAACCCAACAAGTCACCTTTGACAGTACCTTCCGACCCATTACCCTTGCCACCTAGAAGAACCAGAGTAGCAGGCATGTGGAAACGCCATGACCTGTAAGTTCCCATCCAGGTTACAACTATTTCAAAGTACCCTCCTTCATCGTTACTGCATCAAAATCCCTCAAGTCACTTCCAAACAACACCATGGGTGTATTTACTGTACATGGACTTTTGTTTTCAACTGTCCATTGTTAGATATGTTGCTGTAGTCAAAAATGTGAATATGTTTTCAGAGAAAGAGAAACTAAAAAGTAAGCTGGAAGCTTGTAGGTAGCAGATTTTTTTTAAAATTTGAAATAAAGTTGCCTTTACACGTAAAATCTGGTATGTGTCATCTCTGCATAATCTCTGAGGTACAAAATGCATAATGGATGAGAGGATGGAGAATAGTTTAAATTGACCAGAACCATTAATGAGAGATCAACCCATGCCATGGTATTATTGGATTTCGGGCTTTAAGACATATTTGCTTACAATGGATGTGGGTAATCTGCAGGTAGCAGTGACATGCAACAAAGATACTCATCCACTGCCTTGGAGCTGAAGAACAGTCAATATACAAGCAGCCACGCAAGACACGTTTACATTTGATATAGTGGTAAGTACTCTCAGAAAGTATTTCAAGTGTGATAACCAGATAATATACATGCTATCATAGTGTCAGGGAAATAGTGAACCCATTAAACAATACATGGCAGTGTTGTGGAAGTTCGCTTCTACATATAAATTTGGCACACTAACCAGCGAAATAATTCATGACAAACTTACAGAAAAATATTTCAATGCCATGAGTCAGGAAATTCCTCTCATGGAGGAGGATGATTTAAGCTTGGAAAAGCCACAAGAATGGCAGTCCAAATCAAACCCAAAATATTTGATTCAAAGAGATTACGTTGACTCAAGGTCAAAGACACAGCTTTCCCAGCCAGCACAAATGCAAGTATTACAGACAAAGGGTTTCATCAACACTTACCCCATTATAGTCTCCCAAAAGTTTGCCCAAATTGTGGATGTACCTATCAATTCACAGCAACATGTTCATGGTGTTCCCAAGAGTGAAATATGGCTTATGTATATTATCCAGATGGTAAAGCACCAGATCATTTTGAGTTGAGATCATGGGCTTTTAAGCGTCATTATCATTGATTGGAGGAAGTGTTGTAGTGGAATGGCAATGTCATTGGACTGGTAATCCAAAGTCCCAGGCTAACACTCTGGGGACATGAGTTCAAATCCCACCATGGAAGCTGATAAAATTTAAATTCAATTAATGAATCTGGAATATAAAACTAGTCTCAGTAATGGTAACCACGACAACTATTATCAATGTTTGTAAAAACATATCTGGTTCACTCATGTCATCAGGGAAGGAAATCTGTAATTGCTACATGTGACACCCAAATAATTGTGATTGACTCTGAAGTGCCCTCTAAAAATCCATGCAAGCTATTTAGTTCAAGGGTAACATATGCTGGTCTAAACAGTGATGTCCACATCCCATGAAAGAATAAAGAAAAAATATTGCTTGATTGAGCAATAAGCTTTACCATAGTATTTTCCAATTCTCTCTCAATCCTGCAACAGAAACTGTTCAAGCTTAAAATGGTTTAATTATTTTAGATTTTGGAATGATTACCATTCCAGTGCATGACTGCAATGGTTCAGAGAGGCCACTTACCAACACCTTCTCAAAGGTAGTTAGGGATGGGAAATAAATCACGGCCTTGCCAATGTTGCTTACATTTGAAAAGAAATGTAATGGAGAGAGGAAAACTTAGAGAAGGGTTTGGAATTCTCACAGGAAGTGTGTGAGAAGAACCTGTGGGAATCATTGCACTTGTAATATTTGTATAAAGCACATTATCATGTCCTTGGGGGTCACTTGTTTCACCCCAAATGTTCACTAGTTGACATCAACTAATTTAGCATAGAGCCCTATGAATGTGACATTTTTATGACTCTTTGAATGTAGTGTGAATTCCGTGTGAATCATTTAACAAAACACAAGCTGGAAGAACTTGGAGTTGTTAATTATAGTTTTGATTTCATTTAAAAGCTTTCTAATGTTTGTTATAAAAGATCATTGTTCTTCAATTGCATTTTGAAACTTGAAAAGACCTTTATTTGGAGCTTAAGAAATTGTATTTAGTCTCGACAAATCTACAAGATTGTTCTCAATTTTACAATGCTCAATCTATATAATTGATAGCTTTGCACATAGTTGTCACACATTATATTTGTGGGTGCCCATTAAATCTATTTGCAGCAGAAAATATCTATCATCACAGTTTTTTATAGTTTCAAAGAGCCAACTGAAGCATATTGACCACCAAGCATCCCAACAGGCATAAATCTCAACCAAAGACATCACTGCAGTTATATTTTCAAATTGATTCTAGCTGCTATTTTAATGTTTTTCTAGCCCATTGTGGTGATTGTTCTTTTAAAGATCCATCCACAGATTAAGGGTCACATGACCTGGGAAACCAATTGGGGAGCAGGACAAGATCACCCTGGTGTGCTTGGGTTTCTGATCTAGAACCTTATCAGGAATTGACTACAGCTTTGTATAGCCTTTATTTGTAAATTTAGCTTCAGCTGGTGAACAAGAATGATTACATTAGCGACAAGGTCAGAAATGTACCTCAAACTGAATATATAGTTCCCATTAAAATTGAGACAAAAAAAGTAATAACAAAAATGCGTCCATTTGGAAGGGTAGATCAGTATGCTTTAGTTGGTTCTTTGAAACTATAAGAAAATTGTGATGATAGACATTTCCCTGCTGTGAACAAATTTAATGGGCACCCACAAATATAATGTGTGACAACTATGTACAAAGCTATCAATTATGTAGATTGAGCATTGTAAAAATGAGAATAATCTTGTTGATTTGTTAATATGAAATACAATTTCTTAATCACCAAAAAGAGGGCTTTTCAGGTTCAGGCATAAAGAATTAGATATATAGGCTATTACTTTAGGGTCCACAAAATAGAGGAGGGGAGGAGAAACAAAATCCTCCTGAGCACATATAGGACCCAGGCTTACAATTTGATTTGAGGCCCACAATTCTATGCATGCTCAACTTCAAGTCATTCACTGAGATCAGTGAATTGGCAAGGTCACACTTCCATCCAAAACCATCAGTTATATTGCAAAGATTTACTATTAATTCAAGGGTGAGGGCCCGAGGGGAAACTACTGCAACTTATATCATCAAGTTGAAGCAAATCTTGGAGCACTATGATTTTGGAGCCACGTTGAATGATATGCTGTAGGACAGATTAATCTGCAGGGTGAATAATAATGGGAGTTACTAGCAGAAGCAGATATAATTTTTAAGTGAGCATTAGAGATAGAATTAGCAATGGACAGACTTAAAAAGCTGTACAAGAGTTAAAAAGTGTGCAAAATGGCATTGCTCACCAGTTAGGCTGGGAAGCTGCAATCAGCAGTGGTGCCAAAATCAAAGATGCAATCATGAAGCAGGAAGCAAATTCAGCCACAGATGAAGTAAGAAGATTTGAGAAGATTTTGAATAGGAAATCAATCAGCAAAGACTGAAACAGAATATTACCATTGTGGAAGTAACCATTCCCCTGAATCCTGCAGATATAAAAAGGCTGAATGTTTTTTTCTATCACATTTAAGGCATCAGTGCAAAAGCAAGTTAAATTTACCCAGTAACCGATTAAGTAGAGCATCACAAGTATATAATGTGGAAGAATCTAGCACTGATGATATGGATGTTTAATATGAAAGCAAGCAAAATAACTCCAATTACTGTAATCCTCTTCGTAAATGGAAAGCTTCTTACCATTCATAGAGTATATAGAAGAGAAGGAAAGGAGAGGGTGCAGAATATAGGGTGGGATTCTATGGCCTCATTCATCCTGAAACCGTAAAATCTGGCCTGAGGTCAACAGACCTTTCCACATTTGACTCCTCGCAGGCTCCAATCCCTGTGGCAAGCGGAGCAGTAAAATTCTGGCCATAGTGTTAGAATCATAGCTAGGATACAGTGAAAGACCAGCTTAATATTTGATTTGTATATTCATAAGTCTACTGGCAGCAGGGAAGAAACTGTTCTTGAGGGGGTTGGTATCTGATCTCTTTGTATCTTTTTTCTGATGGGAGAAGGTGGAAGGGAGTATGTCCAGGGTTTATGGAATTCTTATTATGTTGGCTGCTTTTCCAAGGCAGCAGGAAGTGTAGATGGGATGGGATGCTGGTTTGCGTGATGGACTGGACTGCATTCACAATTCTTTTTTTTTGTGGTCTTGGTCAGAGCAGGAGAAATACCAAACTGTGATACATTTGGAAATTTCTATGGTGCATTTGCAAGAATTGATGAGAGTTGTATTAGGTGTGACAAATATCCTTAACCTCCTGAGAAAGTAGAGGCATTGTTTTGGAATCAGTGTTAATGCAGCAGAACCATTCACTGAGATGGGTAGAAATACACTAAGCAAAGGTTAAACCAGTGAAGTTTTCTGTTACTTTCTGTGTGCTCTGTTGACACTTTGGCTAGAATTTTACTGCTATGCCCATCCAAGAATCTGGGCAGGTGAAACTCACAGAATGGCATTCTCCATTGGCCTCGGCCAGAATCTTAAAAGCTTCGGGTGGGACTGTTGGTAAAATTCTGCCCTTATTTCCCACCTCTCATTACTAATATTACTCTGCATCTAAATGGACCTTTTCCTTCTCACTGAATTGCAGAATATGTTGTGGCCCCAGTAAAATCCCTGGAAATAACCTGTCAATTTTCTCACTTGCATCCAGACAAGATGCTTTTCATGGTGCATCTGAGAGTTGTAGTGGACATGCTGAATTTTCTTTGCCGTCTGAGAAAATTGGTGTGTTTTCTTAACTATGGTGTCAGCATGGAGGGACCAGAACAAATTGTTGGCAACCTGAACATCTAGAAACTTGAAGCTCTCAATCATCTCCACTTCATCATCTCTGATAGGGACAGGGACAAGGCCTTTGCTATGTTTCTGTTATGAAGTCAGTTCATTTTACTGATATTTACTGAGGGAGAAATTGGTGTCATTGCACCAGGCACCAGATTCTTTGTCCCCTTCCTGTACTTTTTCTCGTCATTATCTGAGATCTGATCCACTATTTGTGGTGTCATCAGCAAACTTGAAGATGGAGTTGGAGCAGAATTTGGCCACGCAGATATAAGTGTATAAAGAATATAAAGAGGACGCAGCCTTGCAGTGCACCAGTATTGAAGGTAATTGTGGAGGAAGTGTCAATGACTATTCTAACTGATTGTAGTCTCTGGCTTAAGACCCAGTCGCGGATGGAGGAGCCGAACTGTAGGCCATGGAGTTTGGAGATGAGTTTTGTTGAAATAATGGTGTTGAAGGCTGAGCTATGGTCAATAAATATGACTCTGACATAAGTATACTTGTTATCCAGGTATTCCAGGATTGAGTGTAGGGCTGGGGAGAGGGGATCTGCTGTGGACCCTGTTGCAGTGATAGGCAAATTGTTGTGGCTCCAGGCAATCTCGAAGACTGGAGTTGATGTGTGCCATGACTAATCTTTTGAAGCATTTCATAATGATGGATGTCAGAGCCACTGGGCAGTATTCATTAAGGCATGCTGAAGACAGACCAGATGTGGTCAGGATGAATGACTGAGTCCAGAGCAGACCTGGCCAGATTGACAGTGATGTTGGAAAGAATTTTATAGTTCACATTCAACAGTGGAATGGGTCACCAATTTCAGTTTAGTAACAAGAACATCTCAATGCCTTCATCACAGTGAATATAATTCTTTTCAAACTATATACATCAGTCATGTTCCATACAAAGCCTCATGATGATCTCCCTGGAGAGCCCCTCTGAAGACGACTTTGATTTGGAATCATCTGTAACCAAGTGACACAAAGAAAACCACACATTCAACCATTCAGTATGCATCAGCAAACAAAAACATTAACTATCTCGTCTGAAGAAGCATCAATCTTTCAGCCTGCTGATCCTGCATATGAACTCGAAGAAGGAAAAGGAACATGATTTTGAAAAAGTACACAAGTTAAGCATCAAGAAATTTAATGCTGGGCAATGAGAAAGTGATTAATACAGAAAGGTTAGCAAACTCTGTTTATTTTATCTTTCAAATTTTTGCAATTCACAGAATTATTGTAACTTGAATTTTTCATAGGGAGTAAAATATTTAACAATATATAAACATAACCAATAAAAATTAGCAACGTTTTCTTAAAATTGAAACTTTTATTTCAATCAAAACTGCTGTTACTCATTTTCCATATGTTTTCTGTGTTCTGGTTTTGTTTGAACCACTATTGCATAAGTCATGTCTGCTCTATTGCCAAATAAAGGCATTACTTTGCAGAATAAGTTTTTAATCTAGCATTGACACATGGCTAGCATACTATTTTGATTGAATAAATCCTTGGCTTGGGATTAGATGAGTTCATTGAACTGTTATATATTACAAAGTCTTTCCGTTTGGTATTTGCAATATCTTTTATCTTTGTAAGGAAAAAAACATTGAAAAAATTTGACACAAATATGAAAGGTAATATTACTTCATGAGTGCATCACTAAATAAAGGACTTAGTGAAAATGAAAAAAAGCCCATGAAAATCAAAGAATGACTTTCGAGATAATCTATGACAGAGCCATTGAGAAAAATAAAACTGACCCCTGAGCAGTTTGATCAATTTAAATTGCAAGTCTCTTGATGATATGTCATTATCAGATAAATGTTTGGAGATACATTGCCACTCAGATAGCATGCTTCTTGATTTCTGCATTTAATTGCACGTGTACTATCACTAGAAGTTACTGTCTAATAAGCACACAAATAACATTGGTATGCTAACCTTATCATTACTTCTACTCCAAAATATGGTCCAATAAAAATGTATTAGCTGGTGCTTCTCTTGAACTCTTTCAGCTTTTCGTTAAAATAAATTTTCTGTTCTGCCGCCTTCCAGCACTGTGCCCTGCTCCATGACTTAGAATGGACCAGAGTAAGCATTGCAACTCTGCTTCAAATGTCAAAATTTTCTATGAGAAATGCGAATGACACTATTTAAAAATGCACCATCTGGAAAATATAGCTGATTCACAACGCTAAATGTTTTCTTAAATATAAAATCCAGGCCCTTTTCATTCAAAAAATAAACCAGAGATAGAGGTAGAATGCGTTTCCTTAGCATGATGACATTGATGGTGGAGGCTATGGAGATCAGACAGATCATGGCAAGGTAGCCTGTCACTAAGGATGAGGCTTGTGGAAATTATGGAGGGTGAGTTAAGGAATGGTTGCATCCAGCATTCCCTCAACTATGTGTGAGCTTTGGTGTCTATATGTGCCTTCAACACTACTGGATGCCCTTGACTAAGGGGAAACACCAGGGTTTGGTTAAAGGAGCAGTCATTCCATTTAAATCATGTTTCTCCATCATGTAGATGGGGAACAGACTATGGATCCTGCAACATTGAGAAACTCAGAGGATGAAACTGGGCCATTTATTCTAATGCATCTTTCATCAGCGCAGATACAGTCACATTGGTTGGCTTCATTATGTATGTAGACAGTCCGGTGAGCACTGCACATACAAATACAAAGAGGTAACAGAGGCTGGGAGTGCTGCGGCCACTTCATCTCAAAGGAGTGAGAGATTTGGCGATGTTCAGCTCCTTGTAGATGGTGAATCTTAGGCATCCAGAAAAAGTGCCAGATGAAGGAGAAATCCATTCATGCAATGGGGCATATAACACATGGCATTCTCCACTGAAAGAGTGGCAAATGGAACCTACTACTCAGTGGATTTCGAGGGGTGCACCGATCTCCACAGGATGGCCTCATTCATGAGGTCTGTGGAGTGCTGGGTGGGTGTGATGGGCCAACCATGCATCTCCCCATTGCCAGGAGCTAATCCATTTGAGATAACCATAAGAGTGCGTGTGGGTGGGCAGACTTGAAGCAATGGAGGCTCCTCTCCAAAGTGCTTTGATAACTAAAGGTAATCTTTGGCTGCTTTGACAGTGACATCAATGCTGCATACTGGCTTGACAATTAAAGCAATAGAGAATCTTGAATACCCCAGCACTGGTGAAATTGGTTAGCAGCAGGAACACATTAGGAGTCAAGTCTAAAATAAATTAGGTTTATTGTTCACCTAATCCACCCTCTGAGTTCTGACGAAAGTTCACAGATTTGCAATTCTGTTTCTGTCTCCACAATAACAAAAGTGCTTCTCCCAATGCTTTAGTAAGCAAAAGGGCTCCAGGATATAACAATCATAATGTCCTATCCTATTATGATGCTTTCAGTCTGTGAAATGCCCCTGGTTTGTTCTCCTTTGTAAAATATGCTATTTGGATCCTGGAAATTGTTATTGACCATTGTCCCTGTGAAGTGGTGGTAAATTGGTATTAATCTAATGTTAAAATAGAAAATATCAACATCAAAAACTGTCTTGGAAAAATATAATGAATTTGCAAAGAATGTAAATGCAACCTGAAGGGGTTCCGTGAACAAGAATGAGAACAAACAGTAAGAGCAAAACAAAACTAACAAATTAAAATGACAGTAAAATAAATGAAATTGGGTGCAGGTTTATAGTGTAAATGTATACATATATCTAAAACTTTTGATTAAGTTGATTAGATTAATAGAACTAAACAAACGAGAATTGAAACTAAACAGGGGATAAAACATAACAAAGAGGTGAAAAGTGAATGCATTCTGTAAGAATATTGACAACAGATAAGGAAAACAAGTTTAAACAAAATCAGGTTCTATGAGTCTTTCAAAATTGGATGTAATCTTTTATGACTACTTATCAAACAGAATTTGATACACTGGGAGATTAATAAGAAGTGAATAAATTATACACGATATACTATTTGATCTAAATTTGTTTTTCTTTTAAAAAAGGATTAGCTACTTTGGTCATGTTGTAGAGACGATAGGGTAGATTTTCTAAACAATTATGTATGGTTAACGAGCATAAAGTAAATATAACTGAGCGGTGTAGATACATTATAACAGATTTGCAACATATTTAGTACCTCATGCAATTTACTGTTCAGGTGTTCTTGTGGCACCAGATTAATCGATATTAATCAGTAGTTTGTATTTGAGTGTATAGAATGAAGCCCCAATAACGTAATCTAGATGTCCTTGTAATTTCCCAATATTTACATCAAAATAACATTCAACTGTCTAGCTACTGATCTAAAAAGGGTGTTAATGGTGGCTGTACTGCACTGTAATGTTCTACGTTCTATGTTCTAAAGTTCACTAACTGTTTTCAGAAATATAATAAAAGGGACCTGAAGTAAAATTTGTAGCAACACTCTGAGGCTCACCTGTCATTCCTATCCTTGCTGAATTACATTGATTCCAATGCCTCAAATGTAAAATTCTCATTAATGTCTTTCCATGACCATATCCATGCCTATCTCTGTGATCTCCTCTGATCTGAAACTCCCCCACCCTAAACTACCCATCCATGAAACTTTCTGTTCTGATTGGAGCCGTCTCTTTGCTCTACAATTGGTTGTTGTGCCTTCTGTGGTGTTGATTTATGTTCTGGAATTTCAAGGTCCACTTTACTGACTTATCACCTTTAAGACTCTCCCGAAAAACCACTATTTTGATCAAGCTTTTTATCACCCCTTTGAATTTCTCCTGACCTACAATGCGCACCATCAACATTTTGCTTGCATGTATGTGGAATCCCTTGGGATATTTACTCACAATGTGGAGGATAGTTTCTTAAAAATATATTTTTGTAAAAGATATTTCCTATTTTTACAAAATACACAACAAACCCTCAAGGATTGGTACGGTACAGCATAATCACTTTTCCATATATACATACAGAAAAAAAAGAGCACCAGCATTGTTGATTCAGATTATTCATTATTCATTACAAATGGTGCCTCCAAAGATACAAACAATGAAGAGATGTTTCAGAGATTGGGGGAAAACGGGATGACAATATAAAACCATGACTACATGGCATAACTGTGCATGCCCTTGCTTACAATATATCAAAGACAGAGCCATATAATTTACATTCCAAAATTTTCAGAGTAACTATTGTCATTGCATATTCAGCCACAGAGAATGTAGGATACTGACACAGGTACAGAAAAGGCTCATCAGACAAAGATTCTAGCACCACATTTAAGTGAGTACCAAAGCATGTTTCCCCCATCTCCATCTATATCAGGGATGCCATTGATGCAAAACAATGGGCAGGATTCTCCAACCTTGCCTGCAGCTAAGATTATCCAGCCCCATTGCAGTGAACGGGGATTTGGCTAAACACTAAATTCTCTGTTGTTGTTGGCAGCCATGACAGATACATTACCCAGACATGCTATTTGACACAGCTCCCTCTATCTTTCAGGAGAGTGTGGCATGTAACACTAGGCAGAAACAAAGGTATTACAGAGGACCCATATCATAGAATCATTTATGTTACAGAACATAGCCATTCAGGGCATTGAGTCTATAACAGCTCTTTGTGGAGCAATCCAGTCAGTCTCTTTTTCGTGCTGTATGCCCTAGCCCTGGAAGTTTGTTTCCTTCGACTGTCCATCTAATTTTCCTTTGAAATAATTGAACATCTTTTCTTCCACGAACTTCATGGGTAGCAAGTTCCAAACATTACCTCTTATTGTATATAAACATTTTTTCTGATATTCCCCTACAGTTCTTGCCTCTTATATATCAGGATTCACTAGGTTTTGCACCATCACTTAATAGGAAAATCTTTTCTTTGTCTATCTTACCACAAATCGCCCACATCCTTGTGTGTCCACATGTTTCAACACCTATGTATTGATAGCTACTATGAGGAGAGGCAATGCTGAGGCCACAGCAACTTAGTGCTGAAAATGATTGAAGGGCGGGTGGATGGGGAGGGGCTCATAAATAAGCTCGGTGGCCAGCCATCACCTTCCTGTTCAACCCTGAACTGTCCCTTATATGACAGCAGCAAGTTGATGGGCATCCTGCCAATCCTTAGGCCCATTGAGATCTTTAAGTGGCCAATTAACTGCCACCTAAGAGGTTCAATCTGCCTCCACCACAATCTTTCACAATGATTATCTTCTTAGTACTGCGCGTGTTTGCTTGGGCAAGGCTCTATTGTTAGACTGCCTTTCTTGCAACTGGATTTGGAGGATATTGCGAAGGCACAATTGCTAGTACTTAACCAGTGTGCCTGCTATAGGTAGTACAAAACTTTGAAGCCTTTGGAATTTGGGGATCACTGTTGCCCAGAAAACAATGATCTTAGTCAGGTTTGAGATCCTGGCCTTCAAATATTCTTATTAGACAAGGGAAAGGTGAACAGCCCAATAGTTTTCACTGCTGTTATCCCTCACCCTCCAGCCCATGTAACCCAAAGCCAAACCCTCCTACCCTGTAAATGTCATAATTTGGCTGGAATTTTCCAGCCCTTTATTCCAGTAGGATCTTCCAGTCTTGGCAATGTGAATGGAAATTTCAGCAGCTCACCACCCCACTGCGGGAAAACTCAGTGTGGGTGGGGGGAGCTGGAAATTTTAAGCCCTTGTGTCTAATTCTGGCCACTGTACTTTATGAAAGATATGAAGGCTTTAGAGAAGGTGCAGAAACAATCTATGAGAATAGTTTAGAAATTTGTAGATAGATTGGAGAGGTTGGACTTGTTCTCCTTGAAAAAGGATGGCTCAGAGAATATTTGATGAAGCTGTTCAATACATGGAGAGTCTGGACAGAGTAGATAGGGAAACATTGGCAGTGAAGTTAAGAACCAGAGGATATCAATCTAAAGTGAATAGCAAAATAATGAAAGGTGTCACGTGGTGGAACTTTTGAGACAGCATGTGGTTAGAATCTGGAATACACTGTCTGAGACTATGGTGGAGGCAGATCCATTCATGGTTTTCAAAAGAGAATTGAATGAATATTTGAAGAGAGAATAAAATTGCAGGGCCACTGAGAAAAGATGGTGGAGTGAAACTAACTAAGTTGCTCTTTCAGCAAGTGGACCTCTTCTGTGCTGTTACCATTCCATGATTCTATTCTCTGATTCGATTTTAAGACTTTTTTGGCTTGTGGACTGTGTGGTTTGGCATTATACTGTTATGTAGCTCACTGAAGCTAATTAGTATAAAAGTCAGTATAAATTGGATTTGTAAGAAAATCAGACAGCACAGTTGAAGTATGCAATATAATTTTTCTCTCACTGTTTTCTAATTAATAGAACTACATTGTAAAATCAGTAATATCAATCTTTCATTAAATTATAGTTGTGAATAACAGTAGCTCAAGTTCAACCTTCTGCATCAACCCTGGTACAGTAAATGTTGATTAGCTATGTTTGAATTTACGCACACACTTAGACAGGGCTTCAGGATTAGGATGACTCATTTACACTCTTGTCGAAAGGATTTTGAGGTGGCTGATAAGTCCAATGCACAATTTGCAGACTCAGACACATTCAGAGCAGGTGGTTCTTGAAAGCTTGGGTAGATGAATTGTTTAGAGGATTGTGTGTTCTCTCTAACATCTTGACTTCACTTCCGTGTTTTCACGATAAAGTTGCTTGATTTGTTTGTGCTTTCTTGAAGAACCTTATACATTTTGGTTGGTCACGTGCTAGGGATTCCCATGAATCAGTGGGATGCTTGATCTCTTCAGTGCTGCTTTAAAGACACAGCTAAAGCATTTCTGCTATCCTCCTAGAAGTCTCCTGCCCCAAGTGAGTTCTGAGTTTTGCTGTTACTTTTGAAATCTGGAGTCAGTTGTTTGGGTGACATGTCCCGTTCAGCAGAGTTGATTTTGAGTGATTAGCTCCTTAATACTGAACATATTTGCTTGGGCCAGGGCACTGTTCTTGTACTGTCTTTCTAGCAACTGGACTTGGAGAGTCTTGCAAAGGCACAACTCCTGGTATTTAACCAGTGTGTCTGCTCTAGTTTGCGCAAAACTTTGAAGCCTTTGAAATATGGGGTCACTGTTGCCCCGTAAACAATGAGCTTAATCTTGAGTTTGAGATCCTGGCCTTGAAATACTCTTTTAATTATTCAGTCCAAGGCTGAGCGGGGACATTGGAAGCGTTGACAAATTCCATCACCTATTTTTGCCTTCATTAATGGGAGGGTCCCAAGATATGGAAATGGTTCACAGTTTCCAGGATGCCACAGCTGATTTTAATGAATGCAGTGAGGTTTCCTGCTGAGGAAGTTAGTTGGAAGAGGAACTTTTATTTATGGGCATTTAATAAAAGGCCTATTTTCTCATATGCTTATAGAAAAAGTCAGCAATTACCTGCTGATGCTCAGTATGGAGTGGAAAGAACAAAGTAGAGGACTTCCCATGGACTTGGCAAAAACAGATGAATTTGATTTATAGATCACCTGTTAAGGCCTCAACACTTTCCGGAATGTTTGTTAGCCAAGAAAGTATTTTTGAAGTTTAATCACTTTACGATATAGGGAAATTCAGCAGTCAAATTGTACGTGCAAGTTCCTACAAATAGTGATGAGCTACTGCTTAACTATATTGATTGAGGTCTAAATGTTAATTTGGAGTTGGAGTACTCCCCTGTGCTTTTTTGAATATTGCCACAGATTCCTGTGTGTCGTCATGAAAAGCAGAGGAGATGTTGGGGAAGGAGAGATCTTTGTTAAACTTCTAATCTGAAAGACAACATATCCCTCAGTTTTGCAATAAATTGTGTTCTCAAATCTTTGAAATGAGGCTTGAATATATGATCTTCTGACTCTGAAATAAGAAGCTGTCAGATAAGAATAAAGATTTTAATTTGATTTATTATTGTCACATACATTGAAAAATATTGATTCTGCACATTATACAGACAAAGCACATCATTCATAGAGAAGGAAACAAGAGAGTGCAGAATGTAACGTTACAGTCATAGTAGGATGCAGAGAACGATCAACTTAGTGCAAGGTGGATCCATTCAAAAGTCTGATGGCAGCAGGGGGAAGAAGCTGTTCTTGAGTCGGTTGGTACGAGACCTCAGACTTTTACATCATTTTCCCAACAGAAGAAGGTGGAAGAGAGAATGTCCGGGGCCCTTAATTATGCTGGCTGCTTTGCTGAGACAATGGAAAGTGTAGACAGAGACAATGGCTGGGAGGCTGGTTTGCATGATGGATTAAACTTTGTTCATTACCCTTTGTAGTTTCTTGCGGTCGTGGCAGAGCAGGAGCCATACCAAGCTGCGATACAACCAAAAAGATGGCTTTCTATGGTACATCTGTAAAACTTGGTGAGGGTCATAGCTGACATGTCAAATTTCTTTAGTCTTCTGAGAAAATAGAAGTGTTGTGGGCTTTCATAACTATAGTATCAGCATGGGATGACCAGTACAGGTTGTTGGTGATCTGGACACGTAAGAACTTGAAGCTCTTGACCCTTTCTACTTCATCCCTGTTGATATAGACAGAGGCATGTTCTCCTCTATGCTTTCTGAAGTTGATGACAATCTCCTTCATTTTGTTGATATTGAGGGAGAGATCAATATCGCCACACCAGTTCGCCAGATTCTCTATCTCATTCCTGTATACTGTCTCGTCATTGTTTCAGATCTGTCCCACGATGGTGGTGTGGTCAGCAAACTTGAAAATCAAATTGGAAGAGAATTTGGCCACACAGTCATAGGTGTATAAGGAGTATTGTAGGGGGCTGAGAACACAGCCTTGTGGGGCACTGGTATTGAGGATGATCGTGGAGGAGATGTTGTTGCCTATCCTTACTGATTGTGATCTGTGAGTTAGGAACTTCAGGCTCCAGTCACAGAGGGAGAAGCCAATGCCTAGACCATGGAGTTTGAAGATGAGTTTCATGGGAATAATGGTGTTGAAATGTTGTTAATGGTGTTCTATGTTCTATGTTCTATGAAGGCTGAGCTGTACTCAATAAATAGAGTTTGACATAGGTGCCTTGGTTATCTAAGTGTTCCAGGTTTGAGTGCAGGTCCAGGGAAATGGCGCCTACTGTGGACCTGTTGTAGCACTGGGCAAACTGTAGTGGATCAAGGCAGCCTGGGAGGCTGGAATTGATTTGTGCCATGACAAACCTTTTGAAGCACTTGATAATGCTGGATGCCAGAACCACCGGACAATAGTCATTGAGGCACGCTGCTTTGTTTTCTTAGATACCAGGATGATGGTCATCTTCTTAAAGCAGATAAGGACCTTAGACTGATTTAAAGAGAGGTTGAACATGTCTTCCAATACCCCCTCCAGCTGATTTGCACAGGATCTGACTGCTCATCTGAGTACCCTATCTGGGCCAGCTGGTTTCCATAGGTTGATCTTCAAGAAAGCTGCTCTGACATATGCAGTGGTGACCCCAGATATAGGTTCATTCAGGGTTTTCAAGGTGGAGGGCATGCTCTTGCTGACTTCTTGCTCAAAATGGGCATAGAATGCATTGAGCTCATCAGCTCATCAAACTAATTCCTGAGGCAATTACATTATTTTGCTTCTCATTCTTTTTTTCATTCACTTACTCATTCACACACAGACAACAGATAAAACACAAGGCTATCTTGCGATGTAGGTAAAGCTGCATCCAGGATAAAATTTTAATTCTGTTCCTCTAGAAACCTGAAAAGAGGAGTGCCAATCCACAAGTGAGTCACCTGACAGTGACAATTACTAGCACATACATACACTGAGGGGGAGGGAATATCAACAAATGAGTTGTAAAAGGAAGCACCAACTGAAATACAGAGGATAAATGAAGAGGTTCATTAAACATGAAATTGCAGACGTGCATCATGGAGGGGGCGTTTAATCGCTGTTGATCGGTTTCCCTTTAAACATAGTTTAGTGGTTGAACGTCATTAACACATGCACCACATATGCCAAACAGCTAATACGGCTGAGAGTGTCTACAGAGGAGTCTGTAAGCTGTGCCTGTATAGGATTGCATGTTTATCAGAGTGTCATTAGATTGCCATGATGAAAGTATATAATGATCAGACGAAATCTGCAACATCTTACAGTTTGTTGTCTATAGAGATATACTGAGAGGGGAAATGCAATGTATTTTCCATTTCCAGGGAGAAACAGGCAGTATGAGTACACATTTTCAGGATAGCAGACTTCCCTGAGGTGCAGAGAAGTGTTTAAAGGTTTAAACTTTAGTTGTTAATGTAACAATTAGGCTTACAATAACATGGCAATGAAGTTACTGTGAAAATCCCCTAGTTGCCACACTGAGGGGGAATTTAGTGTGGCTAATGCACATCTTTAACCAGCACATCTTTCAGGCTGTGGAAGGAAACCAGAATATCCGGGAGTAACCCATGTAGACATGGGGAGAATGGACAGACTCTGCACAGACAGAGCCACAAAAACATTATTTTGTGGGCAATGCATCAAAATTCAGAAATGAGTTCCACTCCATCAGTGTTCAGTTCAGTGTATCATACAGGTCAATGCATAGTTTCCTGGCAACAATCATGAAGCTTTTATTTTGCTCAAGTCCACTGTACCATCAGCATCTGGACCACCATAGAAAACCAGAAGTTGGCTTCAAAGTGAAGCTAACTTGGCTCATGACACCAGTCCACAACCAATGTGGACAGCATGTATATCATGAGAGCCATACAGAATGTGCAGACCACTGGGGTACTTAATCAATCTTTCTACTGCCTGGACTGCTTTGGAGAGTCCTCTTGCTCACCAGAATGCTTGTAATCATTTGCTGTGGTTTTTTGCATCCTGCCAAACTTCATCACCAGCCATATGACAAGTGGCTGAACAAGAGAGGGAGGAGGAGGAAGCAATGAACACAGAATAATGATGACAAAACTAAAGGCTTGGTAACTGAATGCATGTAGCATTCAAAACAAAACAGATGAACTGATAGTGCAAATAGAAATAAATACAATCTGTTAACCATTTTAGAGACATGGCTGCAGGACAACAAAAACTGTGGTTAACCAAAGCAAGTTAAAGATTGTCTCAAACTTAATGAAATAACATTTAATTGCCCAAAGATGGGTAAGAAGTCAGAAGATTGGACAAAAAATAAAGAACAGCAAAAAAAACAAAATGTTGATTAGATTAATAAAAAAAATTGAAGTACAAGAGAAAGCTAGCTAGAAATTTACAGATGGATAATAAAAATTTCTATAGATAATGAAATAAGAAAAAAGTTAACAAAGTAAGCATTGCTCCTACAGAAACTGAGTCTAGAGAATTAATGGAAATTAAAGAGATGGCAGATTAATTGAACAGATATTTTACATAGGTCGACACTGTAGGGGAAACAAATAATATCCCAAAGATAGCTGTAAAATGGGAATTAGAAAGGAGGGAGGAACTCAGGAAAATTACATTCACAAGGAAAATAGTACATAGCAAAGTGAGGGAGCTATGGACTGACAAATCCCCAGGTCCTGATGAACTTCATCTAGGGCCTTACATGAGATAATTGATGCATTGGTTTTAATTTTCCAAAATTCCTCTGATTTATTTCTGTGGTGTCAATGTTTTACAATTTACATCAATATTTTTGATGAGGGGGCCAAAGTTATGGTCATTAGATTTACTGATAACACAAAGATAAGTAGAAAAATAAGTTGTTAAGAGGACACAAGAAGGCCAAAAGAGATACAGATAGGTTAAGTGAGTAAGCAAATATCTGAAAAATGTAAAGTAATGTGGGTATATTTGAAGTTATCCATTTTGGCAAGATGAATAAAGAAGAAGTACATTATTTAAATGGTGAGAAATTTAAGCATTCTGAGATGCAGAGGGCTCTGTATGTCTTGTGCATGAATCACAAAAGGCCAGCACACAGGTACAGCAAGTAATTAGGAAAACTAATAGAATGTTATAATTTAGCATAAGGCAAATTGAATATAAAAGTAGAGAAGTTATGCTTCACTTGTATAGGATAGTGCTGAGACCACATGTGGAGCACTGTGTACAGTATTGATTTCCTTACTTAAGGAAAAATATAAACATCATAGAAGCAGTTCAGAGACAAGATTTATTAATCTAATACAGGAAAAGGGAGGATTGTCTTGTAAGAAAAGATTGGACAGGTTTGGCTAGTATCTCCTGGAGTTGAGAAGATTAAGGTGACTTTTTGAAGCAGATAAGATCCTGAGGGGGTCTTGACAAGAGTGGATATGAAGAGTTGACATAGGTGTCTTGGTTATCTAAGTGTTCCAGGTTTGAGTGCAGGACCAAGGAAATGGCACCTACTGTGGACCTGTTGCAGCACTGGGCAAACTGTAGTGGATCAAGGCAGCCTGGCAGGCTGGAATTGATTTGTGCCATGACAAACCTTTTGAAGCACTTGATAATGCTGAGAGAATCTCGAACTAGTGGCACTGTTTAAAAATAGGGGCTATTCATTTAAGACAGAAATTAGGAAAATTTATTTCTCTCAGAAGGCCATGAGTCTTTGGAGCATGCTTACTCAAAAGGCATTGGAAACAGGATATTTGAATATTTTTGAGGCAGAGTTAGATAGATTTTTGATAAACAGGAGGACAAAGTTATTGAGGGTATGTGGGAGGTTACAATCAGATCAGTTTTGATCTTTTTGAACGTCAGAGCAAATCTGGGGGGTTGAATGGCATACTCCTGTTCCTATTTCATATGTTCATATATTTGCATGTTCATATTTCCTTTTCAGCCATGATGTCTGATCAGCATATCCCACTGCAGTACCTGTGAATGCAATTCCTCATGCAACCACAGTCCCACACTGTACCTACTCTCTATCAGTGATTATCACAGTTTACCCTTAGACACAATACTGAAACAAAAACCACGGAAAAACCAACATTCCAAATCAACTTGATTAATCAAATTATTCAACATTCCATATAAAAGTCAACTAATCACCTTGTCCATTCCCTGGGTGGCTGTCTTACATGCATCTTGTCTTTTCTGTCTTACAGTTTGTGTAGAGCAGCCGTGGGGAAGAACTTTTTTATGCAGAGGGTGATGGGTATACGGCATTCGCTGTCTGAGTTAGTGGTGGAGACAGAGACCTTAAACTCCTAAGTGCTCTAAGCTGCAGGGCTATGGGCCGAGTGCAGGAAGATGAGATTAAAAGGAGCACCTGGGTATCCTCAGGCTGACATTGACAAGATGGGCTGAATGGCCCCCTTCTGCGCTGTAACTTTTCTATGGATTTATGGTTTGAATGTTGCTATGTAGTACTATTCCAGTGACAGCAAAATGGTTGATGAAAGGTTGCTGACATGGTTAGATGGCCTTGCAAGGTTACTTTGCAAAACATTGACCCTGGAAGGATTGATGTTGGATTCCACCATCCTGAAATAGATAGCATTAGTCTCAGCACAATGCTGACTGACACATTGACAGTTTGAGCTGATGCATGTTGACATCCTGACAGAGGACAGCAGGTTTGGTTTCAATGCTGCCACTGCTACTTCTCCAGGGATTGCCTCAGCAATCTTTGTCATCTGTTGTACCATAGATTGCTGGATGACTTTCAGACTCTGCAATCCCTTTGAACATTGGTATCCCCAGTCATGATTGTGGCAGTCTCATTTTGCCTGATGACATGATTTCAATCTGAGCTTCAACGGCAACATTCAGATGCTGAGTGGCTTCTGCTTTTGAGGCAGTAGAAGCTGAACCATCGGCACTGGATTTTTCATCGTGTTTAGGCCCACAGGTGTAATAATGGAGTTTCCAACATTTTCAAGCTCAAAAGAATGGGCTTCAAGGCCTGAGCAAAGCACTGTGCAAGACTGGTGCTGAATTTTTCCATAGCTGCAGTCAGGCCTGCCAATGACCGCAAGCATTTCTGTGTTAATGCCCATCAGTGATTTTAATTCACTGCCACACTGCAATAGGACTGGTGTGCAACCTTGTTGTCCTGTGAGCCGACAGTGAGCCTTGCACACAAGCAGTGGGAGAGAGCACATTGTGAGTGAGACACAGCTAGAGTGTGGGCATCAGGAACTTTGGAGCATAATAGGAATTGGGAACAGAGGGCAAAGAGGCAATTTTGTTTTATTTTCTTTGTTTTCCAACTTTTCAAATCCTCAGAGAGTGGTCTTGCCGTGCTGAAGCAGCAGAGGCTACAAAGGAGAGAGTTGATTGGTAAGCAGTGGATAGGGTTGCTTAAGAATTTGTTACTTTTATCACTTATGGTTTATAAGATTACATAGTGTTTATAGTCCGTAGAGGCTTTTTTCTGTAATAACAAAGACGGGCAAGAAGGGCTCTAAAGTAATTGATATTATTTTATTTTAAGCATTTTTCAAAGGTTTAATTTAAAGAGGCAAGTCATGGCAGCAAAGCTCAAAGCAGAAAATGTCTTCAGCTGCAGCTCCTGAAAACTGATGTTTTGGAGCTGGAGCAGTGGTTGAGGACACTGTGGAGTATCTCTGAGGTGGAGAGTATTGTGTATAGCTCATATAGAGAGGTGGTCACATCGCAGTTTCAGTCTCCATAGGTAGGAATGGCTGACCGTTAGGCAAAGCAAGAGGACTAGGCAGGCAATGGAGGAATCTCCTGTGGCTATTCCCTTGCAAAAAAGATATACCATTTTGTATATTGTTGTGGGAATGGCCTCTCAAGGCAAAGCAGCAATAGAAAAATTGTTACCCCACGGTGGGTCTGTTGCACAAAGGTGGAATAATAAGTTTAGGAATGCAATAGTTGTAAGGAATTCAGTTGTGAGGAGAATGGATAGATGCTGCAAACGAGACTCAAGGGTGATATGTTGCCTCTCTGGTGCTAGGGTCAAGGATACCTCCAAGTGGTTACAGGACATTCTGAAGGGGGAGATTGAACAGCAAATGGTCATGGTACACATATTGAAGGGTAGCTAACGTAACCCAATTATTTGAAAAGAAGTTAGAGAGAAAACAGGGAATTATAGACTAGTCAGCCTGATGTCAGTCGTGGGCAAAATTCTAGGGTCTATTATTAAAGATTTACAACAGAACACTTGGAAAACAGGTAGAATCAGACAATGTCAGTATGGATTTACAAAAGGGAAATCATGTTTAACAAATGTACTGGAATTTATCAAAGATGTGATGAGTAGAGTTGATGAGGGAGAGTCAGCGGATGTGGGGTACTTGGATTTTCAGAAGGTTTTCAACAAGTCCCACATAAGAGATTAGGGTGTGACACTGAAGCATATGGGATTGGGGGTAATGTACTGAGATGGATAGAAAACTAATTTGCAGACAGGAAATAAAGAGTAAGAATAAACAGATCTTTTTCCAAATGGCAAGCAGTGACTCATGGGGTACTGCAGGGATTGGTGCTAGGACTCCCAACTATTCACAATATATATTAATGATTTAGATGAGGTAACTAAATATAATATTTCCAAATTTGCTGATGACACAAAGCTGGGTGGGAAGGTGAGCTATGAAGAAGATGCAGAGCTCTTTCAGTGTGATTTGGACAGGTTAAATGAGTGGGAAAATGCATGGCAGATGCAGTAATGTGGATAAATGTGAGGTAGCAAAAACAGGAAAGCAGGTTATTATCTGAATGGTTATAAATTGAGAGGGGAATGTGCAACAAGACCAGTGTGTCCTTCTGCACCAGTTACTGAAGGTAAGCATTCAGGTGCAACAGGCAGTAAAGAAGGCAAATGGCATGTTGGCCTTCATAGTATGAGGATTCAAGTACAGGAGGAATTATACATAGCCTTGGTGAGTCCACATTTGAAATAATATTTGTAGTTTTGGTCTCCTTATCTCAGGAAGGATATCTTGCTATAGAGAGAGCACAGGTTTACCAAACTGATTCCTGGGAAGGTGGGACTGATATATAAGGAGAGATTGAGTCAGTTAGGTTTGTATTTGCAGTTTCATTTCTGAGGCTCTTAAAATTTGCCTCTTAACATCAGTTGATGCTTTGTTACTTACTTATAAAAGATTTATTTATTTAAAAATCAACTTCCATCTTGGCCAATAGCCAAATTGAGATGAGTTCTATGATCAATCATTGAATATAAAAATGCCAAACAAGAACAGAGTAGAACAATGAACTCATCATTAGATTAGTACTATCAAAGTTCAAAGTTTAACAGATATTAGATTTTGTTCATTGTACGGTTAAAATATTGCATTGAACTGTCCTTAAACCTTGGTCTTTTAAGTCTTAATTCAGGTAGTTGTTTTGTTGTCTGGAGCCACTAAAATATTCATTTTTGGGTAAAAATAAATGTGTTTTGAAGTTCAGCAGCAATCTTGCAAAAGAACAGCAGAGTTAATCGTGCCTGTTCTTGAGTGCCTCCAGACCACAATCATGAAATGTATCTGAGTAACTTTGTAATTAAGGCCAAGAATTACTTTTGCAAGTTATCCATATTTTTGGCCAAACCATGGCCATTTAAACAGTGGATGCATTTGCTCGTTTTTTTTCCCAAATCTGAAGGAGAACAGGGACAAAATATGGAAGACATATGAAAGAACCTCGTTGTCCCTACCTTGAGTGAATGGAATTCTATTGGATCAACAGGATGTGGACTATAGTAAATCAATCTGCATTTTACACATTGCTAGGTATCAACAAATTTACATAGTGGATTAAATATCTGCAAGCCATACATCATGTAAGTTACAAATTTTGCAAGATTTACATGTGTATGTACTTCTGATATATAAAGTGAAATGTTACATTGAATATCATAAATCTCAACTTTTATTGCAGTTTTTCCCACATCCTGTTGATGCAACTGAATTCTTTTCCCTGAAAGGGACAATGAGGCTTGTTCACGTGTTTCCCTTATTTTTTTCTTGTGGCCTTCTTCTCCTTCAGATTTGGAAAGAAAGACGAGCAGATGCTTCCTCATCTAACAGTACTATATCCTCTGAAATTGGTAAGGGCTCAATGTTTCTTTATGCATTCCCTGGGTTGACTGTGGGTGCTTGTGCTGTGGCGGACTTTGTGCTTCCAGTCCTTGGTTTGATTCCTTGCAGATGGTGTCCTTTGAAACTGTTCCAAGCTCATCTAAAGAGAGAACATTTAAGTGTTCTAAAAATACAACCACGGAGAATTAACCTGTTTTCACCACATATGTACACTGCTGGAGTCATGTGTAATTGAAAATGCAAACAATTACAAAAATATAGTAATGCATCTTTCATTTTGTATTGCATGTTGCATTTTATATCTGAAATGGGTAATGTCATTTAGAAATAATCGAATGAAAACAAACATTGGCAAATTTGGCAGTTATTCCTCTTCTATATTGCCTCAAAAATTTTCTAAGATTTGACTAAAATGAACATGAGCATCAGCCTAGATTTTCCAAGAATAAGCAACACAAATTTGGATGGTATGATAAGAGAAATGTGGTAATGTGCTCTTTCAACGATGCCAAAAACTGGTCAACATTATTTCCTTGTGGACAACCCTGCTATAATCTGCATCTATCTGTTCTGAGTCTGCCCCATTGTTTGTAGGTGAAGGTGGAGTTGTGCATTAACAGTCCATTTTTGCCTGACCAAACTGAAGCACCTCATCATTATTATTCATGTTAAAGGTCCTATGGTTGCTGTAGCAATAGATAATTCTGACATTCCCCTCCATTTCCACTTAATTGCCTCCTCCTGAGAACATTGTGAAGATTAGAAATCAGTGCATAAAAAATGCAGTGTTCTTCCAGAACTATGAAACTTGGAAGCAATTTCCATTAGAGTATGAGATAGGATTTTCTGGTTCTGCCTGCTGGTTTAACCTATTGGAGCCGCCAAAATCAATGGACTTTTGGCTGGCTCTCTGCATCCGCTATGGTGAGCAGGAAATGATACTAAGTTATCTGATACAAAAAAGAATGGCACAGATTTAAAATGGGACTGATGTTGTGATTGAATATTGGATTTCCTTCTTGGAATTGCATCATTTTTATGCTTTGTGGAAGAGTGAATCCAGAGAGAAGAGAGGTTAGATAGGACCGAGTCTGGCAAAATGTACAACGAAACCATCTGACAATATACCAGATGATTTACTAATTGTGCCTTCCTTATGAACCAATATTAATTATTATCACCACATCTATCTTGTGCCTAAAACTCTTTTCACATGTGAACCTAATCTCTTACTTCTACATGGTACTACTTCATGTCAGAGGATTTTCAGGCTGGTAACTTGAACTGTACTCATGGACTGAAATAGTGCTTATTTCAGGACTGTTGTCCTTGAAGAAGCTTATTCGGCTGTCCTATTCTATTTTCTGCTGGGTCCAGTCCAATGGTTCTCCTCAGTGCTGGCATTTGAGATGGGCTGTATTGAGTCAGCATAGTTATCACTATCATAAGAAGCAGTAATATTTCCAATCACTTCATGTGGCCCATCTGTATTGGGCATGGTCTCAGTTGGGCTGATAGTTTGTGAGAAAACAGATCCAATGTGGCCAATTAATTCACAAAACGTTTTGAGCTACATAGCATGAGTGCACAATAGAATCTATGAAATTTGTTATGTCTGCCAATCCAGAAACAACAAACAACTAAGGAATCTTAATGTGTATCACTGCAATGACTTTGTGACCACTACATTTACTAGTTTAGTATCATATCTACTTTATTGTATTACACATGCAGATCATGGAGCCATCAAACTTATCCATGATCTTCAACACAGGAGAAGACTTTTTAACACTGTCTGAACATCAAATCTATGCTCTTTAAAAAAAATGGGCCCTAAGATTTTATGCCCTGTTAAACTCAGTGGTAGAGGCCATCATTTCTGCTGTCTCCATCAGTAATAGGCAGCTGGTTTCTTCTCACACAGTGTCTCCTGTTAAATTCTGTTTAACGTGCAACATACTCTCTCTCTCATAATTTACACCCTCTCGAATGAGTGTTTCTGATCTGGTGCTTGAATAATTAAGTATCATGATGGAGTCAGATTAGGATATGAGAATGGGTGCAGTGAACTGCAGAATCTCCAGAATCCATTCTTTTCTGAACAACCAATAGAAATGAGGGGTACAAGATGGATTCACTCTTTAATATGATCCAGAAGAAATGATAAGCAGTTTTCCAGTCAATGACAATGAGTATACAATACATTACTGTGATCATCATGTGATAATTTACAAAAGCTGATTCAGTGAAAAGAATAGAATAACTTTTGTTAAGCGCCCTTCATAATCTTATGATATTCCACAGTGCTTCACAGCCAATAAACAAGCATAATAATCATAATAATGTCGGTTAAGTTAGCAGGCACTTTACACACTACAAGGCATACATGCCAAATCCCTAGAGACATTCTAAAAATCCAACAATTAAAAATTAATCTCCTAGATGTTTCTACAACAACTCAGAAGAAAAAAAATCAAAGGAACATTATAAGAAGTATTTTTTTCTTTCTTAATAAACACTTCCATTCATTATTTAGAAAAATATTGGCAATCAGAAAAAGAGACTGACCAGTCAGATTGGAGGTGGGGTCACCAGCATTGGCCCCTGCATTTCCATAACCTGCCCATCCCACATGACCCACAATCCCACATCTCAGCCCTGATTCCTGGCACCAACCTGATTTCAGATCCAGTTTCCAGTTACCTGAGGGCATCTGTAATGCCAGCAGCAGCCCGATTTTGCACTCCCCTTAATCTACGGTCTCAAATCTCCATTGAAATGAGTCCTGAGGTCTCACCTTTCTGCTGCAAGAAATAAATCATGAGCCCACCGTGGATCTCAAAAAGGGCTCAGCTAAATTTCTGGGCATATTTATTGCCAAATGTGACATGCAATGCTATAGATTTTATATTTATATTCTATGTAGATAATATATACCGCATGATACAGATAATCTTAATCTTGGAGGAAGAAAACAATTTATTTTATCTTTCAAAGCCTGGTTCCTAACTGTGACTCAGAGCACTAACAGTATCTCTTTTGCCACTTTGTGTATTTAATAGTGGTAAATCCAGTTTGTTATCAGACATTTTGACTCCAGCTTCACTGATAACTGCTTTGTTTGCACAGCTGGGGTCACGAGGAATTCAGAGTCTTCTGGACTTCAGCTTAATTTCTTGACTGCCAAGCAAAACTTAGCTTGCTGATCTATTTTTAGCAAGCTTTTAAATTTTCAAGGTTATAAAAGGGAGCTCTGTATTCTCAGTGGAATGTCCCACAAGGATCTGTAACAAATACGAATATTATTCGCAGCATGATTTATGTAAAACTAATTGGCATATCAACGGATTTTTGTTTAAGAATAATTTTATTCAAAGTTTTCCATTTTACAATTGTCACAAAATGCCCAAAATCTACCAAATCTAGTACAGTAGGTTGTACAGTGCAGTACAGTGGGGCAGCACAACAGCATAATGGTTAACACTGCTGCTTCCCAGCACCAAGTTCGACTCCTGGCTTGGGTCGCTTTCTGTGTGGAGTTTGCACGTTCTCTCCCTGTCTTCGTGGGTTTTTTCTGAATGCTCCAGTTTCCTCTCACATCCTGAAAGACACACTGGTTAGGTGTATTGACCCGAACAGGATTGTGGCAACTAGTGGAATTTCACAGTAACTTCATTGCAGTGTTTATGTAAGCCATACTCGTGACTAACAAATAAACTTTATTTTGTTCTATTTTAACAAAGTGATCATTATTCCACATAAACATACAGGAAAGACCAATGAATATTCACAATAATAATTCCAATTATCAATCACTGCAATCGTTGTGGTTCACATCTCTTCTCGCACAGATAAAGAAGGTATACAAAGAAGAGTGGGGATCTCAGGATAATGGGATAAAACCATGAGCACATTACCCCCATGGTGTACACCTTCCTCCTCAAAATAACAGGAACAGAACCACACAAGATATGGAATCCCTTGTGGAAAATATAGAACTAACTGGAGTCTGAACTCGACATCCCAGGACCTCTAAGCAATGGTGAGAAAAAGCAACCCAGAAAAAGGGCGGGGAACCTTAGGATACCACTATCAGTATAGAATATGGTGCATTAGCCTACGTTCTCATGTACTGGAATCAGTAAGCCAAGGATTCATCCACCTCATCCAAGCTCTCAACACAACAAACCTCCCCCCTCTCCAGCCATATAAGAGGCACAGATTAGGCTTTTGATCACTGGAATACTTAAACCATTTTCCAACAAGGAAATCCCACTAACAAAGAGAAGAATATTTAAGACATGTATCAAAGAGTATTATCCTCCTCCTCCCAAAAAGACAAGGGAAACCCTCCAGGATTAATTATAATAAATCAGTCTATATTTGTAATCCCCCTCTCCCCACCACCTCCTCCAACCTACCGAAAGAAAGGAAGTCCTAAAGAAAGAGAGGAGCAGCAAGATTTATCAATAGTCGTCAATCCCAGATTTTTCCATCAATGCTTTTACAGGAACCGTATGATGTGGGTGTAGAGGATTGGCCCTAGTATGCCGAGTCAGTATTTTGCCTTTAAGCCTGTGAGACACGAAGGCTAGCTTGACCATTGACATGGGGAAGTCCTTACTTACTATTGGAATCACTGTAATCTTAGTTACACATAGACAACTAACAGTCCAACTGCCTTTAATAAAGGTGCGGGGCCCAACCTTTCGGGAAAGGACTGGCTACAGAACATCTGCCTTAATTGGCAACAGATCTTTAAAATGGGCATTGGCAATCTATATAAAATAATTGGGAAGTATCCAGAAGTGTTCCAAGAAGGTATCAGGAAGATTAAAGATGCCAGGGCCAAGATCTAATGTAGAGCCAGCAGTTCGACCTCAATACTTCAAGGCATGATTGGTCCTCATGCCCTGTGTACCAAAGTAGGGACTGAATTGGAATGTCCAAAAGAACTTGGTATTCTACACTGAGTAACATTTGCAGAATAGACTGTGCCAGTGGTCTCAGTTTTAACATCTAACAACTTGGTCCTTTTCTGTGGGGATTATAAATTAATGGTCAATGGGCTTCCCACTTTGACAGATACCTAATGCCATGTATAGAAGACTTGTATGCGAAACTGGCTTTTGAAAAATCCAATATTTTCCAAATTGGATGTGAGTCAAGACTTCCTCCAAATACAGCTTAAATTGTCATCCAGGAGGTACATCACCATAAATACTCATAAAGGACTATGAGTACACTTGCTTGTCTTTTGAATTGTCTTTGTCTTGCACCATTTTTCACATGTTGGAGAACATCCTTCAAGAGGTATCCAGAGTTTCAGTCTATCTGATGGCATTTTAATCTCAGGAGAGATTGAAGAAAATCTTATTGCACTTCTCTGAGGCTGGTGTCAGGGAGAAATATGTGTTCCAGGTAATTGAATTCACGTGTACAGAGTCAACAAGAATGAACTACATCTGTTGAAGAGAAAGTGAAGGCCATGAAAAGGGCTCTGACTCCAAGTTTAAAATCCAACAGAGTTGAAGATGTCTCATAAATTACTGCAGGAAATTCATACCACATCTAATGACCCTGCTAGCACCTTCCATGTCCTCCAAGGTCATGGCAAATGCTACAAGAGGAAACCTTTACAAGTATTAAATTGCAATTGTTGTCAACAAATATACTAGCCCATTATGATCCCCTGAGACCACTTATTGTAATCTGCATTGCCTTCCTCTATGGAATAGGAATGGTATTATTACACCGTTGAGACGATGGGGCAGAACATCCAAATGCTTATGCTTCACGAACTCCAGCATGCAGACAGGAAGTACACCTAGATTGAGAATAACAGTTTGGTCATGGTATTCATGGTGACAATATTTCGCCAATATGTCTACGGTTGGCATTTCACTATAATGACAGACCACAAACCTCTGTTGGGCGTCTTTGCCGAAAGCAAGGAAATTCCTCCCATCACATCAACTCGATCCAACATTGGGCACTGCTATTAGGTGTCTATGAATATACCCCAGAACATTGTCCAGGGAGACAGATGGATAATCATTTATAATGGTAGCCCTCACCTTGATGTCAACAACATTGCTGAGGCATTAGCCTGCTCACCAGTGAAACTGCCACTGCAAACTGAACCCCATCTTTGTTGTCTCCGACTACTTCAATCAAACAAGGATTTTCTTGACATAACTTAAAATTTAGCCAGGGTCTTCTAGGATCATAGCACAGATTACACACATCAGGAGCGGAAAACAAAAGAGGTTAAGCAATGAGTGGCTCCAGAGCTTGTGAAAGCGCAGCCGCTCCAGCAGTAGGTCATATGACCCCCCCCCCCCAATTCCCATCAACAGATATTCTGATTTAATTTGACGGCAAATTACAAATCGCGTACATTTTGTTTTGAAATTCTTCAGTCTATATAAAGTACGGGAAGAAAACATATTACTTCCAATAGAATTGACAGCTACTCCAGGTGGAAAACAGATCAGTAACATGACAGTATCAGCCGGGAGTGGTGGAAAATGTAACTGCAAAACAGTAGACAACAATAAGCTGGTTAATGCATTGAGTCATTCCTTGCTGCCAAATCCATTATGTCATAATGGCTCCTACTCTGAATTTACTTTGGTCACTAAATCCAATCATGTCTCAAGAAACAGCTTGATGGTACTAGTGACTCAGAACTACAAATACTGAGCCACTGTGTTGAGTGGTATCTAAGGAGAAGTGTCACACAGAGATAATTGCAATATTATGTACTGGAGATGGAAAGAAAACTGGAGGGCCCAATCTCTATATTAATAAAATCTCCATCTCACTGAATTCAAAACCAGATTGGCAAGGGGTACTAGATTTAAGAAAATAACAAGATAAACATCTAGCAATGGATTTGAGGTATTCCCCAACCGTGACCATCTACTGGTGTGGGGATATAGTTATTTCAGTACTATTCTTTTTGGCACACTGAACATCATTTTAAGGCCTTGGTGGATTAGTAGCTGTTGTAACAGTCGACATCACCCACCCCACCCTCCCCACCGACCCCATTCTAATATTTCAGTGTAAATATTGGGGGGGGCAGGGGTGGTGATGATGGTATCATTGTAATGTCACTGGATGAGGAATACAGAGGTCCAGGCTAATGCTTTGGATTCAAATTCCATCACAGCTGCTTGTGGAATTTAAGTTCAATTAATAAAATCTGGAACTGAAAATTAAACTCAGTATTACTGTGACCATGAAACTACCATCAGTTGTGGTCAAAATTCCATCTGGTTCATTAATGCCCTTTAGGAAAAGAAATCTGCCATTCTTATCTGACTGGTATACATGTGACTCCAGACCCAAAATAATGGGGGTGACTCTTAACTGCTCTCTGAAATAACCTCCTCAACCAATCAATTCAAGAAAATTAAGGAGTGCAATACCCAATGGGAAGAATAAAAGAAAATGAACAAAATCTATTGACAACCAGACAGGAAAAGGAAAAAAAGTGCATTAAATGTCATTAAAAATGAAAAGGAATAGTGGCTTCTTCAAAGATCAGACAGGCGATAGGCTGATCTCATTCACTCTAAGCGACAAGCAGTGCGAGGCATACATTAGATTGAACTACCAACCTAGAGAAGCTACAAGCCAGGGATGTCTGTATACTAAACAGCAAACAGACTAGACTATACAAAATTCAGTAATTCCATCGCAGCAAAATTCTACAGCTCCAACATATCCAGTTGAGAAAACAGCTAGGATCCATAAACATCCCCATTCTTAACCATTAAAGAGCTAAGTACATGTATGTAGGAGAAAAGGCTGAAATAACAGCAAGGATCTTCAGGCAAAATTGTCATTGGATACTCTTACTCCTTGTCCTGAGGTTTTCATCATGCATGCAAATTCAATTCACTGTATATGCAAGCGCATGGAATGGGCCACAAATTTGTGACATGGGTCAACGTAAAGAGAGCAGGAATAAAGAATTTCTCTGATTTATTTGTCATGATGAGCAGAATTTTCCCATGTCCCTGCTGGTAGGAGGTGAATGCGACGAGAAGCCCAATGATCAATTTTATATCAGTGTGAATTTCTCATGGGATCTTCTGTTGGTGCCCACCATCGTGGATTGAGAAACCTGCTGGGAACTTGTGTGAAACTGATTTGCACCCTGCTAATGGGATGAAGATGAAATCCCAACTGGAATCTTACGCCCACACCCTATTGTTCATGATGTCAGTGAGAAAACACACTGGTGGAAAATATTTCTGCAACAATATGGCATGCAGAAGTCAGGACTCACCTGAACAACACCTGGGGCTGCCTCTGGAGTTAGGAATAAAGGCCATCAGCAACTCTGCACCCAGGAACACTACAGTAGTGGGTTGGTTGCAGGGGATGGATCTACAAGTGGATTTTCCAGCTTCACTGACATTAAGGAGATCCATCTACCAGCCTCAGAATATTCCTCATGATCCATCTTCATCTCAGGAGGTCTACTTTCTATCTTCAACAGTGGGTCAATGATGTTGGTCATTTTTTTCAATCTGGTGCCTAGATATGACAGTGGACTATGTGCCATCAGGTCTGCTCCACTACATAATATGGTGCAAAAACACCCAGTTGCATAATTAATAAAGTTGGAGCTGAAAGACCTCTGCAGTGGGAAACTTTCCACATTCCAGCCAGCACTATGATCCCAGTTAGGAGAATTCTGCCTATTGAGTGGTTGTCCCCAGTTATCTCAAAATTGGTGACTTATCACCAAATATAAACATGATTGTTTCAAAGATTAATGGAAATCAGAAACTATCTTCCCTAGACGTCTGTATAGTTGATAGAGTCACTGAAGCCTGAGATAGATAGTTGTTTCATAAGGATATCTAAGGAATATTGAACAAGATAAGAAAAAAGGAGTTTAAGTGCTGATGGAACAGGCCCAAGGGACTAAGTTGTCTATCCCTCACCCTAATGTTCCTATGGCATCCAAAATTTCACTTGATGTTAACATCAAAATTGACACTTGACTGTTACTAGCAGGAATTTCTTATATCTGACATTCATCCAACAGGAAATGAATGTTATGAATGTTGTGTGTGGAAATACAGCACGCAGGCTGTGCCTATACATCTGATGTAGAGATGCTGGCATTGGATTAGGGTAAACACAATAAGAAGTCTGACAACACCAGGATTAAATCCAACCGATTTATTTGACAGTAAACTCAAGCTTTCGAGTCTCTGGCCTTCGTCAGGTCTCATTCACCTGACGAAGACCAGAGGCTCGAAAGCTTGTGAGTTTACTATCAAATAAATCGGTTGGATTTAAACCTGGGTTGTCAGACTTCTCACTGCCCATATATCTGGTCAGTTATGCCTTAATTTAAAATTACAATAACTTATTCGGCATAATCAAGCTGAAAATCAACACTAATACAATTATTTAAAACATAACACACAATGCAGCATCTGAACTCTCAATCAATCTATTATTACACAGTGGTAGGGCAGTCCTTTACTGAGGCGCGTCTGTATCTGTAGTTGATGCTGTAAGGCAAGAAAAAGTGGCAGAACCTGTTTCATCCACAGGAACAGGACTGTAGTAGAAACTGAAGGAGTGGCAACAATGGCAGCTGTGAAGCAATATTCCATTCCCCTGACAAATAATGAATGATAATGGTGGAATAATGATTGGAGAGGACAATAGTTGGAGAATCTAAAAAAAAAGGAAGGAGTAAGAAGAGTAGCAATAGAATCATAGAATTACAGAATGTTTACAGCGTAGAAGAAAAGTATTCAGCCCACTATTTCTGCACTGGCTCTCTGAATAAGCAATTTATTTAGTGCCATTCTCTCAACTTTTCCCCTTAACTCTGCACATTGGTCCTTTTCAAAAACTGTCTAACTTTCTCTTAAATGCCTCAGCCAAAATTGCCTCCACCACACTTTTAGCCAACACATTCCAGATCTCAGCCACTCGCTGCATGAAAAAGATTTTCTCATATCCTTTTTGTTTCAAAATCTATGCCTCTCGTTCATGATTCTTTCACAAATGAAACGTTTCTCCCATTCTATTCTGTCCAGACCCCTCATAATTTTTAATGCCTCTATCAAATTCCCTCCCAGGCCTTCTCTTTCCTATAGAAAACAGCCCCAACAAATCCAGTTTAACTTCATAACTGATTATGTGTAACTTTGAAAGATTCTTCCATATTTAAACCCTCCAATGTTAGAGTTTTCAACCACTAGATGGTGCAACACATTTTGCTCATTCTTCATATTATGGGGTTAAGAAAATTGAACGGAAGGTAAACTTCAGTGTTTAACCTATTACAGAAACGGCATGTAAAAGATATTATCATGCAATTGATTTAATGAGTTTCACTTATTCCTGTGATGTAATTCTGGCCATGTGCCACAAAAGAAAGGATGGAACATGATTAACAATCAAGTTCTGACTAACCTGAAAGTTGTCACAAAAGACGTTAACATAGTTGTGAAACATTGCAACATATTGTGGGATGAAATTGAGACAGATAATAGTCATAACAAATTACTAGTGCAGATAAAATATGACCAATTAGGTAACCGGTTTAATATTTGTACTGAATTGAAATGATTAACATTTTGAGAAACGTCATAATAACAGCATGTTCTATTCCTTTATTTGTTGCAATATTGTCTCATTGATAATGTAGATGTTGTGATTTTTCTCGCATGTCCTTTTGGTAATAACAATAGGAAAAGCTGGAAATACACAATGGCATGTAGGCATCTGTGTTACTGCCATTATTAATGATCGTCAACATCTTTGAGTCCACAAGCATAGATTCTGGCTGCAATATGTATTTCAATGTTAATTTCAAAAAATTCTAAAAGGGCAAATGATCAGATAATAACAATGGCATGTTAGAGTTATTTGAAATTTTAATGACATTTACAAAAACATTAAATCAGCCTGATAGAAATCTGCTTTTACTCACAGATTTTCTCTTCAATTTTATTTCACTGCTTTTGCCTTTCCTGACGACATTGATTCCCTGATGGTTCACAGATATACAGGAGACAATGCCCTCTGGCACCTTTCTCTCATGGCCACTTTTGATGTGTGAGTATAGATAATGTTTGTCAGCTGGTAATTTGATCAGCACAGTCAAGCAAGATTCTCTTCTTGTCTGAATGTGACAAAAATTTACTTCCAATGAGAATCATTGGAATTTGATCAATTTCTTCCTTCCTAATGGGAGTCAAACATAGGAAGAAGGGTCTCCTTTGTCCTCACTTTTCCCCCACCAGCATCTGCATTCAAAGGATCATCTTCCATTGTTTCCACCATCCAAACACATCTTCTCCTCACTCTCGTTGTCAGCATTCTGCAGGGACAGTTCCCTCTGGATACCATGGTCCACCCCTCCATCACACCCAACAACTCACCCCCTTTTCACGGCATCTACCCATGCAATTGCAGAAAGTGCAACACCTGCCCCTTTACTTTCCCTCTGCTCATCATCAGAAGATCTAAACACATTTTTCAGGTGAAGCAGTGTTTCCCCTGCACCTCCTTTAATTTGCTCTGTTGCATTCGCTGCTCCCAATACAGTCTATCCTACATTGGAGAGATCAAACACAGATTGGGTGACTGCTTTGCAGAATACTTTCAACGTGTCTGCAAGCATGACCCAGACCTTCCGTTGGTTGCCACTTTAATACATCATTCTGCTTTCATGTCCATATTTCTGTCCTTGGCATATTGCAATGTTCTAGTGAAGCCAAACACGAACTGGAGGAAGAGCACCTGATCTTCCAATTAGTCACTTTACAGCTTTTTGGATTTAACATTGAGTTTAACAACTTCAGAGCATGAACTCTCTCTTGCGCCTTCACCTATTTCTATTAATTTATTTTGTTTAATTTCAATTTTTAAAAGTTTTCAATTCTTCCATTGTTTCATTTTTCAGCAATTTTTAATCTTGCTTTCCATCTTTTTTTCCCCACCAGTGTTCCACCCCTCCATTGCACTAGACAATTTGTTATATGTCTCAGTTTGTCATTTGACACATTGCTTACTTTTGTTCTGTAATTTACATATTCTGATTTCTTCATGATACTATCAACACCCTTCTCAGGCATAAGCATCACCAAAGCTGGTCAGGGTGGAGAATCCAATTGAAGTTCCCAAACAGCTTTTACACTCCAGGATTTCTCATTCTCATTGATCTCTGTCAATGGTATAATAGGGTTCCTGTCATGAAAAGTTGGGTATCCCATCATCCTACATTTAAATATCATTAGTGACCTTCACCACTGTATCATCCTCCACGTTAGCATTTCCCATCATTCGGTCAAGGGTTTATAACAGCTTTTGACAAATGCAAACATAGCGAATGGTCCCTTCTGGTGGTGCACAGCTAAGTACAACCTCAGTGGGGCTGGGGCATGCCTGGGCAGAATCCTGGCAGTGCCTGGTACTTAGCTATTGTCGAGGAGGGCCCTGCTGGGAATCTTCTGCTGAGGAAGTCTCTGGGAAGGCCGGTGCAGGCGGCGGGGAGGGTCCTATTTCAAATGGTGAGGGGGGGATTTCCTGGGTCTGGTGACTGCATGCATGGGGAAAGGGGTCGAGTTACACATTTGTATTGACAAAAATGTGATAAGAAATTTATCAGTGGAGCTGGTGGACTACACACCGCTTTTCACATCTGAATTGAAGCTTAGTCAAAAAAATGATAAAATTCTGTTACTTGTGATTTCATTGACAGTTACTTATGTGCAACTTGAGGATATGGTAGCTCTGTGGTTTGTTGATGAGTAAGTCACTGAAAATGTTTTTTGAAAAATTGTTCATGTCACATTTCTAAGCAACTGAAATTACTGATTTCAAAATACACTTTAAACTTTTTTTAAAATACGGAAGAAAAATATAATTCATAACACCAGGGTTAAATATACCCATCGAGCTCCATTTTATGCCTATCAGTGCCTTTCTTAGCATTTCAGGATATCTCAAATTTGTGAGATTGGAGTTGATGACTCTCAAATTACATAGCTATGGCGCCTGCCAGTGCCTTTCAGAATATGTTTATACAATATTTGCATGGGGCTGATGACAACATAGAACCATATAATCCCTATAGTGCAGAAGAAGGCCACTCGGCCATTGAGTCTGCACTGACTCTGACATATCATACCCATGCCCTCTCCTCTATCCGATGCCCATAACCCCACATATTTATCCCACTAATCCCCCTTACCTACACACCTTGGGACCCTAAGGGACAGTTTAACATGGCTTATCCACCTAACCTGCGTATATCTGGACTATGGGAGGAAAGTGGAGCACCCAGAGAAAACTCATGCATAAGCGGAGAGAAGGTGCAAACTTCACATTGTCACCCAAGAGAAGAATTGAACCCGGGTTCCTGATACTATAAGGCAGCAGTGCTAACAACTCTGCCGCTATGCCGCCAGGAGTGCTGGCATCTGCTCTCTCTTTGGAGGTAACACTTGTAAGAGATCTATTAAAAATATATTTTTAAACAAAAAGCAAAGATCTAATCTTCACTGGTCGAAACTACTTCCCTGGTTTCTATGGATTCCATTCACACCTTTCTGGAGTTCACTACACCTAATCTTGTTAATGCGTAGTTAACTGAATTAAATAGGCTGCTAATACTGCCAACAGAAATTTCTACCTTTTCATTTTAAAACTGTAGAAGTTTTAGTTTTAGAAATTTGCTTACAGCTATATAAAACCTTTCTTTTACTAAGTTTGTTTCTTAAAATGGTACATTAAAATTTAGTGCAGGAAATGTGCCTGTTCTTCTCCTTGGTCCTCTAATGAATGTTATAGCACTTTTTGCAGTAATGTTTTTATTCTTGCCCCTGGAATTCAGACCATGCAGAAGAAAGCCATTTGGCCCATCACGTCTGCACCAATCACAATCCCACCCGGGCCCTATTCCCGGAACCCCATATATTTATCCTATTAATTTCCTGACACTATGGACAATTTAGCATGGCCAATCAACCTAATCTGCACATCTTTGGACTGGGAGGAAGCTGGAGTACCTGTATGAAACCATGCAGACACAGGGAGACTGTGCAAACTCCACACAGGCAGTGAATTGAGGGTGGAATTGGACACGGGTCCCTGGTGCTGTGAGGCAGCAATGCTAGTCACTGTGCACCATTGCCAGAGGTCTGTAATTATAAGCTCAATCCAGTCTTCAAGCACAAAAATCAAGGCTGTCATCCCAATACTTTACTTAAGGAATGCTGCACTGTCAGATATGCTATCATTGAGATGTTAAATTGAGATGCTGCCTTCCCTTTCAAGTGGATGTAAAAGGTCAAATGGTACTATTTTGAAGATATATCCATAACGTCCTGTCCAATATTTATCCACCAACAAAAGAAAAACTTGACTACCTGGTTGTTATCAATTGCTACTTGTGGGAGTTTGCTGTAAGCATATTAGCTGCTGCATATCCTACATTACCGCAGTGACTATTGAAAAATACATAGTTTTGAATATTAACTAATAAAGCCACAAGATTCCATGATTGAAAACAGAAGAATTTTGTCTTTACAAGAGTCAGCAAAGCAAACAATTATACGGCCAATCCTATATTCTGACATCCAGCATTAACACAAGTTAAACATGAATTATAAGGCAAATTATGGTCAAATATTAATGATAAATTACATATTAAATGGCAGGTACAACAAAGGCAGTCCATACAAAAGGTTCCAAAACAAATCAGGGAAATTAAAGGCCAGTCGGTAGTGGGCAAATTATTGGAAGGTGTGATAAGCGATAGGATCTACAAATATTTGGATAGACAAGGACTTATTAGGGAGAATTAACATAGCTTTGTGCGTGGTAGGTCATGTTTGACCAATTTATGAGAGTTTTTCAAGAAGTTTACAAGGAAAGTGGATGAAGGAAGGTGTTGGATGTTGTCTACCTGGATTTCAGCAAGGCCTTTGACAAGATCCCTCGTGGGAGGTTAGTTAGGAAAACTCAGTTGCTAGGTATACATGGGGAGATAGTAAATTGGATTAGACACTGGTTCAATGGAAGAAGCCAGAGAATGATTGTGGAGGATTGCTTCTCTGAGTGGAGGCCTGTGATGAGTGGTGTGCCGCAGGGATCAGTGTTGGGTCCATTGTTGTTTGTCACCTATATCAATAATCTGGATGATAATGTGGTAAATTGGATCAGCAAATTTGCTGATGATACAAAGATTGGATGTGTAGTGGACAGTGAGGAATGTTTTCAAAGCTTGCAGAGGGATTTGGACCAACTGGAAAAATGGGCTGAAAAATGCAAATGGAATTTAACACAGACAAGTGTGAGGTATTGGAAGGACAAACAAAAGTAGAATGTACAGGGTAAATGGTAGGACTCTGAAGAGTGCAGTTGTGGGAATACAGGTACAGAATTCCCTAAAAGTGATGTCACAGGTGGCTAGGGTCATAAACAGTGCCTTTAGTACATTGGCCTTTATAAATCGGAGTATCAAGTATAAAAGTTGAAGTGGTATGGTAAGGTTGTATAAGACATTGATGAGGCCAGATTTAGAGAATTGTGTACAGTTTTAGTCACCTAGTTACAGGAAGGATGTAAATAAGATTGAAAGAGAGCAGGGAAGGGTGCCGCGACTTGAGAAGCTGAGTTACAGAGAGAAATTGAATATGTTAGGACTTTATTCCCTGGAGCGTAGAAGAATGAGGGGAGATTTGATAGAGGTGTGTAAGATTTTGATGGATATAGATAGAGTGAAAGCAAGCAGACTTTTTCCACTGAGGCTAAGGGAGAAAAAACCAGATTTATGGGTTAAGAGTGAAAGGTGAAAAGTTTAAAGTGAATACTAGGGGGAGCTTCTTCACACAGAGAGTGATGGGAGTGTGGAATGAGCTGTCGGATAAAGTGGTAAATGCGGGGTCACTTTTAACATTTAAGAAAAACTTGCATGGGTTTATGGATGAGAGGGGTGTGAAGGGATATGGTCCAAGTACAAGTCAGTGGCACTAGGCAAAAAATGCTTTGTCACAGACAAGAAGGGCTAAAAGACCTGTTTCTGAGCTGTAATTTTCTATGGTTTCTAAATTGTCTCAGCAGTCTGTTCAGATCTTGGTGATCATACTCACTCACAAATTCCTTCAAACTATGTCTCCTTCATGAGGAATTTCAGCTCTTCTCCCCCTAGTAGCTTGTCTGACCATCACCTGACAGCACCACGCAAATCCAACCCAAATTTCACTGGCAAATCTTCATCACGTAACACGTCTACAGAACTTGCCTGGTCAGTCTGGGTGGAGTATATCCACCAACTTTTTTTTCAAGTAACAGAAACAGCTGCGGAAACTTGTTTTTAGCTTTTGGATCTGAACTTTGTTTTCTTCAGCTTGCTCGCATTGCACAAACAGATTCATCAATTACTACCATTCAGCTTCGACTTATATCTTTTGACATCTTTTTAAAAGGTTCAGTTTACCAGAAGTTTTGGATTCCAAACCTCATTTTGTTTTTGTTTCCCCAGAAATCGAGAAAGTCAGTTTCCTTTCTATGTTTACCTATGTTTCTACGTATACTACTAGAATTCCAACCAGTGGGAAGGGGCGGACCATTTAAAGGCCCACCAAAATTGTGTGAGAATCCCTGATCTTCAGGCGAGTGCGACTGGAGAATCCCGCCCAGTGTCACCTCAGAGGAATGGAGACTCAGATGTTCATTTTAAAATTATGAGCAAAGTTTAAACATCTTCATGCCAGCAGGGAATTAAATCATAATCTTGAGATAAATGTCTCCTGCTCTACTGACCGAGCTAGCCAGGGCTCCACTCCATGGTTTGCCACCTTGATGTTGTAGAGAGTCCTGTAGACTCAATGATCCCATGAGTGAAGCTGTTGGGAGCTTCTTGTTTCTGGTAGCACTAGATATGATGGCAAGGTCAAAGGAGATGCCAGACAAGTGCAGTTCAAGTAGTTACCCAACAGCACAAGCGAAGGGGGACTGTGCCTCTGAACAATAACAGGTAAATAGTGAGGGAGGCTATAATCAAGTAAGTTTTTCTTCATATTGGTTTTATCACCACTTGCTGCAAGCCCAGTCTGTTGTTCCTTCAGGATTCAGGCATCTTGTTAAGTAGTAGTGCTGCTGAGCCACTCTCGGCAATGGACACTGAAATCTACCAGTCAGGATACTTTCATCTCTTCCAAGTACTGTTCAATGTGAAAATAATTAACAAGGTAATGTGCCAAAGTCCATGAAGGATCATAACCATCTCTGGCTGAAAGAGAGAGGTAAGTAATGATATAACTTAATGGGCATCACTCCCCCATAAGCATAAGCTTGTGTATGCTATCCACACCCTCTGCTTTTTCAACCCCGATCTATTGCAATGTACTATTAGCAATATCCTGCTGCACAGTCTGAGACATCCTGTCTACATTCTTTCAGTTTGCTACAAGTCTCTTTACATCAATGTTAGATGATTTATCTGAGATTTGACCATTATAAAGCCGAATCTTTCTCCATGAATCTGAAAAAATCTTTCATTTTGCCCAAAGCCTTTCTTCAATACAATGTTTTTCTATTTTTGCTATAAACTCAGCAAGGTAAGGAAATAACAATTCATGAACTACCAAAGCCAGTATAGGAATTAAACCTGCAACAGAGTACCATTTTACACCATACTCTACATATAACCAATTGAGCTAACTAATTACCTGTTTAGTATCAAGGAGCACTGAAGGAAGGCTGCCAGTGCTAAACCACAGGAGAACATGATGCATGAAATTTCAAGGGGTCCACAGTCAATGTTGAAGATTCACTTCCATCTGGGGACTAAGTTCCATTGCGGGAGCAGGAAGTGGGGTGTTTCCCATTGCAGAGGTTGACAATAAGGCCACAGACCATAAGATCATAACAAGTAGAAGTAGCTATTTAGCCCATCAAATTTATTCCACCATTCAATCATGAAATCATGGCTGATCTGAAATGATGGTTCTCAAAACCACCATCCCACCTTATTCTCATACCCATATTCTTATTCCTTATTCTCATATCCTTATTCTCATAACTGATTAAAAATCTGTTTATCTCAGCCTTGAATATATTTGGGACAATGGGATCCTCGCTTCCCATTGCAAGTTCCTCTCCAGTCCGGAGCAGAAGTCTCAGAAAAACATACCAAATCCTCCAACCATGATCTCATTAATTATGCAGCCAAGTGTTTTGCATTGTACTCTGTGGTGAGGCATGTCTGACAGCTCAAACTCTGCTATTCTATCTGGACATTATCTTGAAAAGGTGCCCAACATTACTGACCCACTTTTGAAGAAAGAAGATGGATCTCCTGATGGAACTTCAAGAACATTATGGGGCTGGAAGATGGACTCCATCCAGGACATCTAATCTGGTAGGCCCACATCTAGATGTTCTCTTCACCCACTGCTACGGTGTTCCATCGTCCAGCATTGCCAGTGGCCTCCATCCTGAATTCTACATTTAGTCCCAGGCTTTGCTCAGGTGAGTCGCAACATCTGCACACCATGTTGATCCAGATGTGTTTTGCACTGGTGTGTTTAGCCTCTGGCTCCATGGAGAATCTGGAATGGGGACTTCATATGCATCCTATTAGTTGGATGCAGATGAAACTGATGAAGGCCTTCAGCACGTATCCTAATCTGCTACGTCAGGCACCAGTGGAAGATCTTGCTCTAAATTCACACCACCGTAAAACTGATTACACTGGGCCTCCCACTGAATTCTCCTCCCTGCCCACCACTGAACCACAGTAGAAAACAACACTACCGCAGGGAGGTCCATTGTTAACTTGTCAGACTACACACTTCAATCAGAGGAAATCGAAGTTCTCAGCCGAGGGCTCAATTTCTGTTCCACCACCAAAATGGACCCCATCAGTCTCGCAGCGGACACAGAGGAATTCATCAGGCGAATGAGGTTGCATGAGTTCTTCCACAAACCCCAAGAGGCCAATAGTGGACTCAGTGAGACAGCTAATGAACCAGAACAGCCGACAGAGGGATCCGCAGTGCAGCAACCGAAGAGGAATGAATCCAATTGGACTCCTCCAGAAGGCCGCTGCCCCCGACTGGACATATATGCCCAAGCCATCAGGAGGTGCGTGAACACCAGATTTATCAACCGCACTTACAAGACAGTCCCGAACATCACCCAAGCACAACGCAAGGCCATCCGTGCTCTCAAGACCAACTGCAACATTGTCATCAAACCAGCAGACAAAGGAGGCGCCACCGTCATACTGAACAGAACGGACTACTGTGAAGAAGTGTACCGACAACTAAACAATGAGAAACACTACAGACAATTACCAGCAGATCCGACCAAAGAACACACTCGCCAACTCAACACTCTGATCAAAACCTTTGATCCGGACCTTCAGAACACCCTCCGGGCTCTCATTCCACGTACTCCCCGCATTGGAGATCTCTACTGCCTCCCAAAGATACACAAGGCAAACATACCCGGCCGTCCCATCGTATCGGGCAATGGGACCCTGTGTGAGAACCTCTCCGGCTATATTGAGGGCATCCTGAAACCCATCGTACAAAGAACCCCCAGCTTTTGTCTTGACACTACGGACTTCCTACAGAAACTCAGCACACATGGAGCAGTAGAACCAGGGACACTCCTTGTCACAATGGATGTCTCGGCGCTCTACACCAACATCCCCCACGACAATGGTATTGCTGCAACTGCCTCAGTACTCAATGCCAACAACTGCCAGTTTCCGGATGCAATTTTACAACTCATCCGCTTCATCTTGGACCACAATGTCTTCACCTTCAACAATCAGCTTTTCATCCAGACACACGGAACAGCCATGGGGACCAAATTCGCACCTCAGTATGCCAACATCTTCATGCACAGGTTCGAACAAGACTTCTTCACCACACGAGATCTTCAACCAAGGTTATATACTAGATACATTGATGACATCTTTTTCCTTTGGACTCATGGTGAACAATCATTGAAACAACTGTATGATGATATCAACAAGTTCCATCCCACCATCAGACTCACCATGGACTATTCTCCAGAATCAGTTGCATTCTTGGACACACGCATCTCCATCAAGGACGGTCACCTCAGCACCTCACTGTACCGCAAACCGACAGACAACCTCACAATGCTCCACTTCTCCAGCTTCCACCCTAGACACGTTAAAGAAGCCATTCCCTATGGACAAGCCCTCCGTATACACAGAATTTGCTCAGATGAGGAGGATCGTGACAGACACCTCCAGACGCTGAAGGATGCCCTCGTGAGAACAGGATATGGCGCTCGACTCATCGATCGACAGTTCCGACGTGCCACAACGATAAACCGCACTGACCTCCTCAGAAGACGAACACGGGACACGGTGGACAGAGTACCCTTTGTTGTCCAGTACTTCCCCAGAGCGGAGAAGCTACGACATCTTCTCCGGAGTCTTCAACATATCATTGATGACGATGAACATCTCGCTAGGGCCATCCCCACCCCCCCACTTCTTGCTTTCAGACAACCGCACAACCTCAAACAGATCATTGTTCGCAGCAAACTACCCAACCTTCAGGAGAACAGTGACCACAATACCACACAACCCTGCCACAGCAACCTCTGCAAGACATGCCAGATCATAGACATGGACGACATCATCAAACGTGAGGATACCATTCACCAGGTACACGGTACATACTCTTGCAACTCGGCCAACGTTGTCTACCTAATACGTTGCAAGAAAGGATGTCCCGAAGCATGGTACATTGGGGAGACCATGCAGACACTACGACAGCAGATGAATGAGCATCGCTCAACAATCACCAGGCAAAACAGTTCCCTTCCTGTGGGCGAACACTTCAGCAGTCATGGGCATTCGGCCTCCGACCTGCGGGTAAATGTTCTTCAAGGGGGCTTTTGTGATACACGACAGCGCAGAGTCACTGAGCAGAGACTGATAGCCAAGCTCCGCACACATGAGGACGGTCTTAACAGGGATCTTGGCTTCATGACACACTATCTGTAACCCCCGTAACTTGCCTGGGTTAGCAAAAAACCTCACTTACTGTGCTGTCTGGAGAAAATACACAATTCTCTAACCAATGCTCAGGATTCCCTTCACACACATTGTTAGCCACTTTAACACTTGAATAGCAGGTTAGATGTAAGGATTCGCATTCTAATCAGCAATCTCTGACTGTCTGTGCTGATGTGTGCTATTGCAGACCAGAACACTGCATTTGCCTGAGGAAGACACAGAGTGTTGAAAGCTCGCAATTTTACTATCAAATAAATCGGTTGGATTAAAAATTGGTGTTGCTAAATTCTTACTGAGTTCTTACCACCACTGAACCCACAGGCAGGAGAATTCTGCCCAAAGCTTTTGACTGACCAACCTTATTGCTAAGCATAAAATACACACACCCTGATAATTCTGAATGGAAAAATATTAAATTTTTTTTATGGATATAGCACCAACTGAATTTTAGATCTACAAACAACATTATCTTACATAAGGATCCCCAGTAGATTTCCAGATCTCTAATGCAATTGAGTACAGAATGTTCCACTATCTGCAAGAGTTATGAGTTTTAATTTGAGGATTCTGTACACCAGTCTCTATTTCTCACTAAACCAAAAATAAAGATGCTAGAAATCTGAAATAAAAACAGAAGACATTGGAAACACTCAGGAAGTTCTTTCAGCTATATTCTATTCCACACAAAATTCAGCTCATTGATTTCATGATTTTTCTTATATTCAAATCATCCCTCAGTGAAATCCTTTAATTCTGTATGCTATCCACACCCTCTGCTTTTTCAACTCCGATCTATTGCAATGTACTATTAGCAATATCCTGCTGCACAGTCTGAGACATCCTGTCTACATTTTTCAGTTTGCTACAAGTCTCTTTACATCAATGTTAGATGATTTATCTGAGATTTGACCATTATAAAGCTGAATCTTTCTCCATGAATCTGAAAAAATCTTTCATTTTGCCCAAAGCCTTTCTTCAATACAATGTTTTTCTATTTTTGCTATAAACTCAGCTCATATCTTATATAGTCCAAAGGTAATCCTTTCATTACATGTTATTGAGCATTGCAAGGCTGAGCTACATAGAGATCGGCAATTTAAAAAAAAAACTCAAATAAATAAAAATAAATATTCCACACAATATGCATAGTTAGGAAGTCAATTGTAACATCAGAATTATTAAGTTGCAAGGAATGAGTAAATCTGTGGTCAAATTGACTAACGACTTAACACCTTCATCTTCATCATCCTAACTCTCAAGTAAGCTTGCAGACAATTGCAAAGATACATCCTAGTAACACTTAGAAAGTGTTAGAAAGAGTGGAAAAACTTTGCTCTGACAGGAGATGGAAGTGATTCTTTTCTTGTATGATGGATTGGCCAGCTTATTGGTTCGTAGAACAATCAGAAGCTGTAATTCTTTCCCCATTAAATTTTCTAATTAAAAATCGTAAAATAAACCAAACAAAACATCCTGGGAAAAGCCAACACAATACTGCACTTCAAATAATGTTGCCTATTTTTTGAGACATTGTGTTGAAATTTCTTTCAAAGAAAGAAGTTCAGAACTTTAGAGGTGAAGGCCATTCGCGAGGGTAGCCATAGCAAAAACAAACATTTGCAAATTCATCAAGAATACAGCCTGATAAGATCAGCTCTCATATTTCTGGTACTGTCAGCAACTTTTGCAGCCAGACTGAGTATGCATAGTTCAGCAATTTGACTTCAAGAATTGATTAATCTGTATTAAACCTAACTATAAAACTTGACATCATGCAAAATTTTCAGGATTTAATGGGCCAAAGGATCCACTAAAGAAATTTTCTTATTGCTTACATTTAATTAGTTACTCACAGTTAACACTGTATTTATGTACCTGGAAACGAGTATCCATAAAAACACAACATAAGAATTTTTGTATTATATAGTTCAGAATTGTTTTAACAATAGTCTGACAAGATTGGTGCTTTGTCCATTGCATTTATGCTGGTAGTTTGTAAAATTGGCTTTATCCAATGTTGTAATTTAGACTACTTTTCCTCATATGAAGGCTCTTTGTTTAAAACATGTGAATGGATCCATCAGAAGGATTGTAATGTAGACCCAATGCAACATCCATTTTTTTCTCAAATGATTTCATGGTCTTCCCCCCCATTAATCTGTCTGAAAGTCTGTTCCATGCACTGATCATTCTGTATCTGAAGAAGAATTTTTTGGTATTAATCATAAGTCTATCTTCTATTAGTTTGAATCTTTTAATTTTTTAATTCAACTTGATATGATATTCCAGATTGACTTTCTCTATTTTCTTAATCCTATAATCCTTCATATCTCAATAAGATTATATCTCAAATATCTTCCTTTTAGGGAGAATCACCAAATTTTTCCAGTCCTTCTTTATAAATTGAATCTTTAATTCTAAGGAGAAGCCTTAGGGCTCTTCCCTGGACTGCCTCCAATGTCTAACTTGAACATCAGTGATCTGAACTGACTACAGTATCAAAATGTAGCTTGACCATTACGCTGAATAGTTTGAAGACAATTTCCAAGAGATTATTTTGGAAAAAAGAATATCTAAATGTAGAATCAGATAACCATTGACACAAAAATTATTATCAGAGGGGATTTTGTATTCATTAACTTACTGTTTTCTACTTTGAAATGTAGGATGGTTGATGCAGAGGACAGATTAGTGACTAAAAGTTTGAAACTCCTGGATCACCAAATGAGATTGCATCCACCAGTGCTATGGCGCACTGAACGACTCAGACTAAGAAATACCAGCTAGACCATATTTGTGCATCAGATTTGCATGGGCCGTATAATTGCCCACACTATTATTGCATTCTTTAACACACTTGCTAAATTCAGTAGGACTTAGGGAAAACATGTTCTTCTGGGTTTTCTAACTCCCCCACTCCTCTACTCCCTCCTCTCTCTTCTGTAAATATTTTGGGTCTGTATATCACTCCTTTATGCTCTAATTGGTGGTGGTGGTGGCAGGGGGGTGTGGTTGTCCAACTTTTATTAACATAGACAAACTCATCTACTTCAGTTGTACAAGCATTCTACTAATCTGGATATCCTGTTGTACCTTTTTAGCCCCATTTTGATATCAGTATGTCTCATTTCTCTTGCTGTGTGATGTTCCTGAATCAGTTCTACATCTACTCAGAGACAAGGACAGAAAAACCCATCATATAAGGAATCTCTGTCCACTATTGACATAATTATTCTATTAAAGAGCAATCAGAGAATCTATTCCATTACTAGGTCAACCAAGACCTAGTTGGTAGGCACGCATTAAACCAAGCAGTAATGAAATTATGCAGTTGCTCACAAGAATATTTGCATATCACATGGCATTAATGGAAACTACTGTTTGAGATTTCTGTGCTTGTAGCACAGAATATCTTTTCAGATAAACTAGTATACTGCACCTTGCTGTATTTAGCAGGTCACAGAAAAGAAAATCTTCAAAAGTTTCAAAAGAAAAGCAAATTCATTATCTGCTCTAAGTATATAGCAAGAGAGGGTTCTGCACTTCTACAAGGTGGCAAGTATCCAACAAGATTAAGGCCTAATCAATAGCATTTATATAGCCAGACTGGTATGTTACAATCATGCAAGAACAATCATCAACAGGAGAGGATTAATGCCCAATGTATCTAAAATCACAAGCATTGTATGATGCAGACAGATGCTAGGATATTTAGGAAACATTCATTCAATGGATTGTTTCTGGGACACTAGGGAGATTTTTGAAGTATTAGGTACTGACATCTGTCTAAAACCAACAGATCATATTAGAATGAAGACTTAAAAAAGATATTTTCTGCCATTCAGACCTAAATCAATTGTATTTCTGATTCCAAGCTGCTTTTGCCTGGATTGAACAGGAGGAATTATGAAGTACCTCCAAAGTTGATATGGTCTGTTACATGTTTTGCAATTGCCAGTTTAGAGAGGAAGAAGCTTTGGAGATGAATTTGCCAGAAGGTAGAATTCAGGATTACCATCTTCAAACTCGTCAGAGTCAGAACCTGTATATTCCTTTGCAATAGGAAATTTTATGAAATCTTGTTATATCCAAGTTAAGTTCAACACATTTGGGAGGAAACAGTCCAATTTTTAGCCTCCTTCTTCAAATCAAAAATATTTGTAGTGTGTGTCCAATCCTTTCAGAGGATTACTGAATGCTAATAACCTCCTCTGTACACATGCTATTTAGTAACATTAGCCAAGGATTAGGATGAGGAGAGATGGAACTTTTTCCTTGATCAAATAAGAGTGATGAACACAAGGAGGAGAATGAAAAAGAGGAAGAATAAATCACTATCAAGGCCCATCATAAAAACCATGGATTAATATCTTGGAACCTGCTATCTGCTGTACCTTATATACTTCATTCTAAATAGCACTAGTTCAACATCAGTGTAAAAGGAGAAGTTCAGGCTGTTACAACACCAGCCTCACTTACAATATATTCAAATAAAGATTACATGAAGAACTAAAAAGCAGGTGGAAATTTGTGAGCTTGACTTTGGAGTGGAAAACAGGTGGGATGGCTCTGATCCAAATTTTCTTACAGTTTTGCACTAAAATCACCCTGAAAATGGGAGTGAGTTGTGGAATCTATTGTTTGCAATTATTTCCTCAGTATTCCTTTTCTGGAAAATCACATTGCTGTCCTTGTTGCATGTATAAGTTCTTTAATCTTTCAGTCTGCTTCAGCCATATGCATGTCTCCCTCTGTTTTTAATAGAAATTTACTCTCCATTTAAGTTACAATGAAGGCAGTTCTGCTATTGGAAATATTATCTAGAACCATTTTTTTAGCATTGGAACCACCCATATATTTTCCTAATTTATTAGTTACCGTGAGGCTGTCATTGTGGTGAAATAGCAAATTAAATATACTATTTGTGGGTAATACACCAATTAGTTGTTAATAAATGTATTTACAAACAATTCGATAGTGTGATCATTTTTATTTTCATTATCATGATAATTCCACTTTGGGACAGCAACGGTCCATGATGTCAAAATCAACATCAAAAGGATACAGCATCTGTGTAACAAGGCTATTATTCTTTTAATTAGCTAATAGCATTATTAAAACATTAAATTACCAATGCACATATTGAACTTTTAAACAAGACCTTTTTAAAAAAATGGACATACAAGCCAGAGATGGCTACGAATGCAAATTCAGTCACTCTCTCTTTAACTCAACAAAGCCTAGTAAAATTTGCTTCTTCTACAACGTAAATATATTTGGACTGGTTTGAAGAATACCCAAGAGAAGGAATCCTTTTAAAATTAATCTCGTTATGACCAACCAAGTGGGTTGAGTAAAGGAAGGGAGCCAGTACATTTTCCTCACCTGAGGCATAGTAATTTTGGGGGCATCCCATCAGAATTTACCAAATTGGAGTTTGTGCCAAGGTAGTTCACACAAAGGAAATAGAGGGTAAGAAAATGAGGCCCTGGTCCCGGGACCAATCATAACAGTAGTCTAGTTAGTATATATTTCTTTCTTCCAAAATTCCAATGATAAGCCAAGTGTAGAAAGAAAGAAAACCAGGACCAATGTCAGCTGCAGTCAACGTTAAATATTTGATTTCCACATTCTGTTACAACTTTAGATATCAGGCTGATTTGTAAGCCCTGATGGGACAGGTACTGAGATTGGCAATAACAGGATTTAGTGTTGCCGGCCAACATGACAGTTCCTTGGCTCCTGTCCGCCTCTGGGCCATTTCCTGGAGATGGAAGAAGTGAAAGCAGCAGGTCTACTGCGCAGAAGTGGAAGATCATCAACTCAATTAAACAATGGGTTTCTGAGGCCTATTGTCAGAGAGTGAATGGAACTTCCTAGTTTCCCCCCAGGTCCTTAAGGGCACAGGGGAACAGTGTAGCAAGCTGGACTGGGAGCCAACACTCCAGGCAGGGTTGGAAAACTTGTAAAGGACTACAGTGTAGATTCTGCTGAATATTACCAGAGCTTCAAAGGTAATATTATGAAGATGATTACTCAAACGAGGCTTGTATTTCCTAGAGTATATGAAGTTAAATTTTGGTTAAGGCTTTAAAATTTTGAAAGGAATTGATATGAGCAGCACTATTTCTTTATACAGTACAGGATAAATTATATTTGCTTTAATAATTTTACGTCTGAGCAGAGGGAAGTGACAAGTGCCCCTTCTCACAGATTAAGGCTTACACAACAAATTCCTGAGGATGAAAAATTGCAGAGGACCAGGCCTCAACCTTCCTTGCAATCCTCCTTGGGTATGAGGTCAGTGCCAGAGAATTGCAAACATTACACCCTCATCTCAAAATCTGAATGAAGATAAATCCAGTAACTACAGGCCAGCCACTTTAACCCTAGTGATGGGAATGTTTTTATAAATGACAATCAGAGGCAAAATTAAAATTCTCTTGGAAAAGTGTAGATTCATTAAGGAAAGCCAGCATGGATGACTTAAAGGCACATTACTTGTCCAATTGATGCAGATAACATGGTTGAGATATTTTATATTTTATCGCTCAGAGAATAGTGAAGCTGTGGAACTCTTTTATCATAAGAGGCCTCTAGAGAGTGGATTGAAATGTATGTTCAAGGCTGAAATAGACAGATTTTTAATCAGTAAGGGAATCAAGGGTTATGGGATCAAGTGGAAAGGTGAAGTTCAGAAGTTTTGAATCAGATCTGTGGTAACCAGTTGAATGGTGCTGCAGATTTACAGAAACATAGAAACCAGAAACAGGAGTAGGCCATTCAACATTTGAGTCTGTTCTGCCATTCATTTTGTTCAGGACTGATCTTCAGATTCAGAAGCTTGATCCACCCTTCTTCATATATCCCTCAATCAAATGGCCTAGTTCTGCTCCTACAACTTATGGTTTTATTTCCAAAAGGCATTTGCTAAAGTGTCACATAATAAGCTTGTCAGCAAAATTGGAGTCCATGGAATAAAAGGGACTTTAAGAGCATGTATAAAGTTGGCTGAGTGACTGGAAAATAGTTGTTTATCAAACCAGGGGAAGGTATACAGTGGGTTCTTCTCAGGTTAATATTAAGATCACTGCTTTTAATATGTATGAATGACTTATGAGCATATAAAGGTCACAATTTCAAAACTTGAAGGTGGCTCAAAATCTCAAAGTATTATGAACTGCGTGCAGTATAGTGATAAACTACAAGAGAACAAAGAACAGCTTGTGGAATAGAACATGGAACATTACAGCGCCGTACATGCCCTTCGGCCCTCAATGTTGCGCTGACCAATGGAACCAATGCTATGACCCTCTATCCTAAACTATTCCAATGCTATCCATATGCCTATCCATTTGAACGCCCTTAAACTTGACGAGTCCACAACTGCTGCAGGCAAGACATTCCACGCCCTTACTCCCTCTGAGTAAAGAACCCACCTCTAGCATCTGTCCTATAACTACCACCCCTTAATATAAAACTATGTTCCCTCGTGTTATCCATCTCCATCTGAGGAAAAAGGCTCTCACTATCCATCCTATCTAACCCTCTGATCATCTTATATGTCTCAATTAAGTCACCTCTTAGCCTTCTTCTCTCTAATGAAAATAACTTCAAGTCCCTTAGCCTTTCCTCATAAGACCTACCCATCATACCAGGCAACATCCTGGTAAACCTCCTCTGCACCAACTCCAATGCCTCCACATCTTTCTTATAATGTGGCGACCAAAACTGTACACAATACTCCAAGTGTGGCTGCACCAGAGTTTTGTACAGTTGCAACATGACATCTCGGCTCCGAAATTCAATCCCTCTACCAATAAATGCTAAAACACTATACGCATTCTTAACAACCTTATCAACTTGAGTACCAATTTTCAGAGATCTATGCACCTGTATACTGAGATCTCTCTGCTCATCTACACTAGTAAGAGTCCTACCATTAGCCCTATATTCTGCACACATATTACTCTTACCAAAGTGAATCACCTCACACTTTTCCACATTAAACTCCATTTGCCACTTCTCGACCCACTCTGCAACTTATCTATGTCCCTCTGCAAACTGTAACATCCATCCTCACTGTTTACAACTTCTCCGACTTTGGTGTTGTCAGCAAATTTACTAACCTATCCCTCTACACCCTCACCCAGGTCATTTATAAAAACAACAAACAACAGTGGCCCCAAAACAGATCCCTGAGGTACACCACTAGTAACTAAACTCCAGGTTGAATATATCCCATTAACCACCACCCTCTGTCTTCTTTCAGCTAGCCAATTCCTAATCCAAATTGCTAAATCTCCCTCAATCCCATGCATCTGCATTTTCTGCAGTAGCCTACCATGGTGAACCTTATCTAACGCTTTGCTAAAATCCATATACATCAACTGCCTTACCCTTATCTACCTCTTTGGTCACCTTTTCAAAAAACTCAATAAGATTTGTGAGGCATGACCTTCCCCTCACAAATCCATGTTGACTATCCCTAATCAATTCATTTCTTTCTAAATGACTATCCTATCCCTTCTAATTCTTTCCAAATCTTTCCCCACAACAGATGTAAGGCTCACTGGTCTATAATTTGCAGGATGGTCTCTGCTGCCCTTCTTAAACAAGGGGACAACATTTGCCATCCTTCAGTCTTCTGGCACTACACCTGTAGCCAACGACAACATGAAGGTCAAAGCCAAAGGCTCTGCAATCTCCTCTCTCGCCTCCCAGAGTAACTGAGGATAAATCCCATCCGGCCCAGGGGATTTATCTATTTTCATACTCTCAAGAATAGCTAACATCTCCTCCTTATGTACCTCTATCCTGTCTAGTCTACAACCCTGTATCCCAGTGTTCTCCCCAACTCCATTGACATTTTCCTGCGTGAAGACCGACGAAAAATATTCATTCAGTGCCTCACCAATCTCTACAGGCTCCACGCACAACTTCCCACTATTGTATTTGACTGGCCCTAATCTTGACCTAACCAATCTTTTATTTCTAACATATCTATAAAAAGCTTTCGGGTTCTCCTTTATCCTATCTGCCAAAGTCTTCTCATGTCCTCTTCTAGCTCTTCTTATCTCCCTCTTTAGCTCCTTCCTGGCTAATTTATAACTGTCTAGTGCCCTAACTGAACCTTCATGTCTCATTTTATATAAGCCTCCTTTTTTCTCTTCACTAGTGAACTAACTTCCTTAGTACACCACGGTTCCTTGTCTGAACCACTTCTTTCTGCCTGACAGGTACATATTTATCAAGAACGTGCAATAGCTGTTCCTTGAATAAATTCCACATTTCAGGTGTTCCCAGCCCCTGCAGTTTCCTACTCCACCCTATGTATCCGAAATCTCACCTAGTAGTCTCATAATTACCTTTCCCCCAGCTGTAACTTCTTCCCTTTGGTATATGTCTATCCCTTTCCATCACTAAGGTAAATGTAGCTGAATTGTGGTTACTATCACCAAAGTGCTCACCTACCTCCACTTCTAACACCTGGTCTGGTTCATTACCCAGAACCAAATCCAATGTAGCCTCACCTCTTGTTGGCTTATCTACATACTGAGTCATAAAACCCTCCTGCACACATTGTACAAAAACTGACCCCTTTAATGTGCTTGAGCTCTAACGTTTCCAATCAATATTTGCAAAGTTAAAATACCCCATAACAACTACCCTGTTATTTTCACTTCTGTCCAGAATCATCCTTGCAATCTTTTCCTCCACATCCCTGAAACTTTTTGGAGGCCTATAAAGAACTCCCAACATTGTGACCTCTGTTTCAAATCTCAGCCCAAACGACCTCAATAGACAGGCCCACATCAAATGTCCCTTGTACCACCGTAATACAGTCTGTGACTAACAATGCCACACCTCCCCCTCTTCTACCACCTACTCTGTTCCAACTGAAACATCTGTACCCCGGAACCTGCAACATCCATTCTTGTCCCTGCTCTATCCATGTCTCTGAAATGGCCACAACATTGAAGTCCCAGGTACCTATCTGCAAGTTCACCCACCTTATTGCATATGCTCTTCGCATTGAAGTATACACACTTCAAACCACCCTCCCACCTACCAGTACCCTGCTGAGACCCAGAAACCTTATCCATGACCTCGATATCCCATTTTCCTGTACATTTGAGCTACTCAGGGCCCTATTCCCCCTTCTGAATCAGTTTAAACCCCCCATCCCCCCGAATGGACAGAAATATGGCAAATGAAATGTAATGTAGAAGTATTAAGTAATATATTTTGGTAAGAAGAATTGGGCAGGCAAATTAATGGTATAATTCTAAAAGGGACGCAGGGACAGAGTTATAGGAGTGCATGTGCACAAATCATTGAAAACGGCAGATCAGGTTGAAAAAGCAGTTGAAAGGGCATATTTGTTCCTAAGATTTATAAATAGAGATATAGAGTATAAAAGAAATGAAGTTATGATTAATCATTGTAAACAACTGATTCAACCTCAAATGGAATTTTGTCAATTTGGGCACTGCACTTTAGGAAGAATGTGAAGGCTTTAGAGAGGATGCCGAAAAGATTTATGAGAATGGCTCCAAGGATGAGGGACTTCAGTTATATGGATACATTGGAGGAATTTAGATGTAGTAAATAAATTGTTTCTGTTAGTGTAAGGTTTAAGAACAATATGACAGTAATTTAAGACATTAGCAAAAAAAGCAACAGTAGCATGGGGAAAGAATTTTTAAGCAGCAATGGTTAAGATCTGGAATATACTACCTGAGATTGTGGTGGAGGCAGATTCAATTATGGTTTTCAAAAGGGAATCAGACAAACACCATAATGGAATAGGCTAATTACGTTGCTTTAGAAGAGAGCTGACATGTTTGATCCTTTTATTCCGTGACCATTATTATACACAAGACACAGTTTCAGATTAAAAGTTAGGCCACTTAGAGCTCAAAAAAAGAATATAGGAGCAGGAGTGAGTCACTTGGCCTCTTGGGCTTCTTCCGCCATTCAACTAGATCATGGCTGATCTTTTATCTGAATACCATATTCTTGCACTATCGCTGTGTATCTTGGGCTGAGTGGCCTATTCCTGCTCCGATTTCCTTTGTTCCTAAACACAAATGAGCTCTCCAGTGTAGCTGTGTGACAAATATTTTGCTATTTACCTATTACTTCACCAGCCTGTCATTGCAACCTGTTTACTGTCTGTCAGGCAGACAGATTTTTAAAGGCTGGATTCTAGTTTCTAAAAGCCATTGCATATTATTTCTAAAATATGAATGTACAGAGGAGATGCTTCAGTGAATATACAAATGCAACAAATTTAATTCTGCAGACCATTAGAATCTGCTACAAATTCAATATGTTCACATGGCCTTCGCCACATATGCAAGATTGTAAAGAACTATGTTTTATTATCTGCAGTTACACGGGGCATGTAGCATTCAGGCCAATGACCTCTCTCCATTTGTGTTACGCATAAAATACATTAATCAAAGCAAAAATTATCATCCATGTGGTGCAATGTATCTGCCCAATTAGTTTGAAACATGGCAGATTCAGCTCTGGTTTATTTTCAGACTCAAAGTGTCTTCATCTTACATTTCATCTTCTCAGTCTGCAATGGTGTTTGAAATTATGTGAATATTATTTATTTATTTTTCATGGTTTGGTTGGGGTTTGATTATTTTCATATTTACTTTTTTGCATTTGCTATAGGTTTCTCTTATTTATATACTGTACTCATATGTATACTCGTAGTTGATCAAAACTATCTCCTGATTATTTTTTTATGTGTGTTCCAGTTGTTCTGACTCTTTCCTGGTATGTGCTTTCATTGCACTACTATAATGATTTAAAGTTGAGTTACATTCTTACTATTTACAAAGTTTACCTTTGTTTAAGGGTTACAATTTACTATCAATATCCCTTATTTAGAAAATATACATTGGATACATTTTCATTTGCTTTATACCTCCTCTTGTCCCTCTTCTGTTCTCTGCTTGTACTCTCCTCCTCAGATCTTATTTTCCTCATCACTTTCATTCTTTTTTCTTATCCTTCCCTTCACTCTCTTCTTTCTCCCCTCTCTTTCCCTCGAAAACAGGTGAATGAGAGAAAAAGAAGAGTCTGTTGAGCCGTGTTCCATAATGATTGTTACAACAAGTGATTGAAAAAGGAATGTGTTTTGATGTGAAATATTTTGTGGGATAAATATATGTATGATTGTGGGTAAAGGAATCAATACATCCAGATGAAGCCCTGGATTGGAAAGAACACAACACTCATTTGTTGTACTATTTGAAAGTCATTCAAGCACTTTAATCCATTTAACAAAAAAATGACGGTAAGTGGCATTCTTGAAATATATGGCTGGCTTCTTTTACTTTCCTGAGCTGATAAGGTCATTAAACTTATCGCAGCACTGATCAGTTACATAACTAATGTTGCAAGTCACATTGATTGCAATCTTCTACTTATCTCATGAAACCTCTGCACTACTTTTTTTGCATTTTCCTCCTGACTCTATAAGCCAGTACTTTTCCATGCTAAAAGGATTATTAAGACAGTTGTCTTATGACCACAACAAAAGTAATGTGCAATGAAAATATGATCCACTAAACTGAAATTTTTGAGAAACATAACATGATTTGCGTCCTTAATCTGAGATTATGTACAATTAATGTCTGTAAAGTATTTGTTTATTTTACAGCAATTGAAATAAATTTAGTTTGACAAACTCTTTAAAAAACTGCATATTAAACATCACAATTGTTTTTAAAATCACACAGCAGCCTCACATTATGACTTCAATCCATACAAGCTGGAAAGAGGCAACATTTTACCTTGATCTGTCCAGAAACATATAGTTGAGATACTGTAAAATAGCTTTAGAGTTCCCAAAGGGGGAAATCAGTTAGATATTTTATTTCTGGTACTTTTCTAATGATTATTTTGTTTGTAAAGTGTTTGGGTATGATCACGTGAACAAACAATAGAGCTACTCTACATCTGTCTACACGATGGAGGCCAAACACAGATTTGGTGACCGTTTTGTGGAATACCTCCACTTAGTCTGCAAGATCCTAATATAGTAAAATTTAATGCTCCACCTTGTTCTCTCGCTAACCTCCCTATCTTTGTCCTCCTGCAATGTTCCACTTCAGCTCAACACAAGCTTGAAGAACAGCACCTCACTTTTTCATTAGGCACCATGGTGGCACAGTGGTTAATATTGCTGCCTCACAGCACCAAGGACCAGGTTCGATTCCCAGCTTGGATCACTGTCCATGTGGAGTTTGCATGTTCTCCCTGTGTTTGCATGAGCTTTCTCCAGATGCTCTGGTTTCCTCCCATAATCTGAACATGTGCTGGTCAGGTGCAGTGATCTGAACAGGTGCCTAAGTATGGTGGCTAGTGGAATTTTGCAGTAATTTCATTGCAGTGTTAATGTAAGCCATACTTGTGACTAATAAATAAACATTAAATTTCACTTTTCATATAGCTTTTTGGACTCAACGTTGTCTTCCCCAATTTCAGACCATAATCTCTGTTCTCATTTTTTTCTTTTCCATTCCAGGTTTTAGTTTTAACCTGTTTTCCCCTTGTTTTTGCTTTTGATGGCATGTTTTCATTCACCTCTCTTCTAGTCATATTTTGTTTCTTTACCTGAGTCATTCTCACTTGCTTTGGCTCTACATCATCCACTCTTCTTGTTTAACCTCTACAGTCTTCCATCTTATTTCAGACCTTCACTTTTTTTTCCCTTATTACATTTCAGGAGCCATATCAAATTGTGATCTAACCAGAATGCTTTCTATGATGCTTCTGCAAAAGTTGGTGAGAGTCATAACTGAATGCCAAATTTCCTTAGTCTTCTGAGAAAGTAGAGATATTGGTAGGCTTTCTGAATTATAATGTTGTCATGGGGGGACCAGGACAGATTGTTGGTAATCTGGACACCTAAAACTTTGAAGCTCTCGACCCTTTATATTTCATACTGGGGCATGTTCTTCACACTTCCTCAAGTCAATGACAATCTTCTTCATTTTGTTGACATTGAGGGAGAGATTATTGTTGCTGCACCAGTTCATTTCAGTAAAGCATTTGACAAAGTCCTTCATGGAGGTTAGTTGAAAAGGCTAATGGGATACAAGGACAGGTAGCTAGATGGATAAGTAACTGGCTGGTTATAGGAGACAGAGAGTAATAGTGGAAGGGTGTTTTTCTAGCTAGAGGTCGGTCACTAGTGGTGTGCCGCAGGGCTCGGTACTGGGACCTCTTCTATTTGTAATAAATATAAATGACTTGGAAGAGGGAGTAACTGGAGTGATCAGCAAGTTTGCGGACAATACAAAGTTGGCTGGACTTGTGGATAGTGAGGAGCATTGTCAGGCGATACAGCAGGACATAGATAGGCTGGCAACTTGGGCAGATAGATGGCAAATGGAATTCAATCCTGATAAATGCGAGGTGATGCATTTCGGGAGAAAAAATGTAGAAGGGAGGTGTATGATAAAGGGTAGACCTATTAAGAGTACCGAAACGCAGAGGGACCTGCAGGTACAGGTGCACAAATCTCTCAAGGTGGCAGAGCAGGTGGAGAAGGTTGTGAAGAAAGCTTATAGGAAGGGGTATAGAGTACAAGAGCTGGCCTTTAATGTTGCAGTTGTATAAAATGTTGGTTAGACCTCATTTGTAATATTGCATCCAGTTCTGGTCGCCTTACTACCGGAAGGACGCGGAGACTCTGGAGAAAGTGCAGAGGAGGTTTATCAGGATGCTGCCTGGTATGGAAGGTCTGAGTTATGAGGAGAGGTCAGGCAAATTGGGGCTGTTTTCCTTAGAAAGACGTAGACTTAGAGGAGATCTAATAGAGGTGTACAAGATTATGAGGAGTATAGATAGAGTAAACAAGGTTAAGCTTTTTCCTAGGATGGACTCAAATAGCACGAGGGGTCACGGGCTTAAGGTGAGAGGGGTAAGGTATAATTTGGATGCTAGAGGGAATTTTTTCACACAGAGGGTGGTGGGGATATGGAATGCGCTGCCAAGTAAAGTGGTGGAGGCAGGCACTCTGGAGTTATTTAAGAGATACTTAGATGCCATGAACAGAATGGGAATGGAGGAATATAGAAAACTGATTTAAAATAGGGATCATGAGCCTTGGGAGTTCCCTGGGAACTGTGTAAATTGTCGATGATATTCATGTATTTGTTCTATCCTACAGGTACTTCGGTCTGCCTTGTTGTCTAACAAGGGGCATACATGCGATGGGTCGTGAGAGGGCTGCTCTTGGATTTTTCGAGAGTATCCTAGTTCTTCACGTCGTTAGTGTACGCTTTACCTGGACCATTTGATGGGCAAGACGACAGCTCAGTGACTATCGCTGTGCTATGCAGATACATGGATTTGGGCCTGTATCTGTGGGAGTTTGCACATTCTCCCCATGCGTGCGTGGGTTTTCTCTGGGTGCACCAGTTTCCTCCCACATCCCAAAGATGTGCTCTTAGGCTGACTGGCAGAACAAATTCTCCCTAAATTGTCTCAAACTTGGTTTCAATGCATACATCTATAAACATAGACAGGGATCATGGGTAGAAGTGGGAACATGGAGGTAGCGGCACGGGCTCATTGGGCCGAAGGGCCTGTTTCCTGTGCTGCTTTGTTCTTCATCAGGTTCTCTATCTCATTCTCTACCTCATTCATCATTGTTCGAGATCCAACCCACTATGGTGATGTCCGCAGCAAACTTGAAAATTGGAGGGGAATTTGGCTGCACAATTGTAGGTGTGTCAGAAGTATAGTAGGAGGCTAAGAACACAGCCTTGTGGGGCACCAGTGTTGAGAATGATCATGGAGGAAGTGTTGTTGCCTATCCTTACTGATTATGGTCTGTAAGTTAAGAAGTTCAGGATCCAATCACAGAGGGAAGTGCCAAGGCCCAGGCCATGGAGTTTGGAGATGAATTTTGTGGAATAATGGTGTTGAAGGCTGAGCTGTAATCAATAAGTAGGAGTCTGGCATCCTCTCCAATAAGTAGGAATCTGGCATACACTCCTGTGTCTAATTGCACTCTACATTGAAAATGAAGCTGAAAATGTTAAAGCCAGTAAAATCTTTATTTCAAAGAGCACATAAATGGAAACATACTTGCTTTTGAATCAGAAGGTTCTGGGTTCAAGTTCCGTTCTAGGGCCTGAGCATAAAGGTCAAGGCTGAAAATCCGGTGCAGTACTGAGGGAGTGCAGCACTGTCAGAGGTGCCGGCTTTTGGATGAGGTGTTAAACCAAAGACCCATCTGCCTGCTAAAATGGATGATAAACAATCCACGGTGGCACAATTTCAAAAATTAAGGATGTTATCCCCACCATCCTGACCAGGGATGCATAGGTTAGAGAGATTAGTGGGTATAATGTATAGGGATATGGGGGTAGGGCCTGGGTGGGATTGTGTTCAATGCAGGCTTGATGGGCAGAAGGGCCTCCTTCTGCACTGTAGGATTCTATGGCTAATATTCATTCTTTAACCAGCTTCACAAAAATAGATGATTTGGTTGTTATTACCTTGCTGATTGCCCAGTTTTGTTTTGCAGTAACATTTTAAGGTTTTCAATGGTCATGAAAAGTCCTATATAAATGTGAACTTTTATTTCATTGATCAGAAAATAGAATATAAATGCATCTTTGTACATCTTGGTAGGTAATGCTCAATCACTGCTCTTCAATCCACAGTTTTATCTTAGGTTATTTCTCTTGAAGAGGTTTGGGTGGCACAGTGGCTACATTATTGCCTCACAGCACCAGGGGCTTGGGTTTGATTCCTGGCTTGAGTCACTGTCTATGCGGAGTCTACACATCCTCCTGTGTCTGCGTGGGTTTCCTCTGGGTGCTCTAGTTTTCTCCCACAGTCCAAAAAAACGTGCTGGTTGGGTGCACTGGTCATGCTAAATTCTCCCTCAGTGTACCTGAACAGGCCCTGGAGTGTGCCGACTAGGGGATTTTCACATCCCTTCACTGCAGTCTTAACGTAAACCCTACTTGTGACACTCATAAATAAACTTAAAACTTAAAGACATCAATTTCGTATGACGCCTCTTGATCTTTTTGTAGCACCGGGGTTAGTTATTTGGACACACTTTTACAATATTTGGTCATCCTTCTCACCACCTATGAGGTGCTATTCATTATCAATGGTTCAGCGGCAGGTCTTGTTAAGTAGGTTGCTTGCAAGTCCCGATTCTATCCCGGTACAATTTCGAACACACATTACAGCGAGTTGCAACATTTAATATTTCACTGTCACGCAAACATTCTGCGTGTATAACTTGTTACGTTGAAAAAAAATGCTTTGAAATGCATTTTCGATGGACGGTGACAGAATGTAACCTTCCCCTCGGTTTTCAAGAAATGATCGCGTTTCATCACACAGTTCCGACAAACACTTCATAAGGCTGATGCATTAAATAATTCCAGTCATTATATTGTGATTATTCGCTGGTGAGCACATCTCTTCCTGATGTTCTCACGTTGACGTTTGGTGAAATCTCTTCACTGAATGTGCCGTTTTTATTCGTCAGTTTAGCATGTTGCGACCATAACTTGTGATCGACAGTCGTAGCATAATATAAGAAGCCGCATATTAGTCTTCTGTTTGTCAAATATAAATCGCGACAATGTGGAGTAAACATATCGCAAAGCAACTCAGTGTTTAACGTATTGTGAGCGCTAATAATATACATTGGCTGAAGAAACTTTAAAAAAAGTTTAGTCATTTTAGAATCCCTTACATCCTCTCGTGTATGAGCGGTGCACAATATAAACCGTTTTGCGGATCGAACATTGACCTGAATGCAATCTTTGCATTGTAATTACCGATTTAAATTAACAGATGTTCACTTAAACGCTGTGCATGGCACTGTCAGGAGATTTTGCACTGAATGTATGTATTGTTGATGATCTCGCAGTTGTTCTTGTCCCATGATATTCCATGCAGTTGCTTACAATGTATTACACTACAATTGCCATTTTCCTCATGCTTTTCACTGGAAAGATTGCAGTTTTAGGACATCACCTTTAACGTTTTTGGTTAATTTATCGACTGATAAATGTATATTTCTGATTGAGGTGCCAGCGGACCGTACACACTATAAAATGCTGATTGAGACGATCTGTACAGTTCATCGTGTCACGCGGGATACATTTTCCTTCGATGTTTATACCTTTTATTGAGTTACTGAGCGTGCCAACTCTTTATTTTCATTTGTTCGCACAAAATCTTCTGACAGTCCGCTTTTCAAACCATCGCTTGTGTCCGCATTAAACGTATCGGAAAGTTTGGCGAACTCTTGTTTTTCCTTCTCACCACACCCCTTGATGAATATGAATGACCTTTTTGTCTGCTTTGCGGACAGCCTTCCCCAGCTCAGCAGCGAGCCGGGGTGGAGAGGGCCGGGGGGGAACGGGGAGGAGGGTTGGATCAGCACTCGCGTGTTACCCAGAAGCCAAAAGCTTGCGTGTTTTCCGCTGGTGCTTGACGCCGCGTTGCAAAGAGTTTCCCGGCGAGTGCGCGCACGGACACTCACGCGCATCGGGCACGCGCATCAGAACTGCCTTTGTTTCCATTGCGATCGCGCGCACGCTCGAAGTCAGCAGAGCGGGGCAGTCAATAAATAAACAAACACAAAAAGAAAAGGAAAGGCAGCAGCCACGGCGTCGTTCCCGTGCGTTGGCATGCTGAACCGGAGGGAAGGGCAAAGTGAAGCGCCTCTGTGTCTGGATACCAAGCACATAGCGGGCAGGTTGCACCCCCGGCCATGTGACCTGGGCGCGGCGCGCGCCAGGCAGTCCCTGACTCCGGGCGCGCCGCGCGCCAGCCAGCTCCTCTTGTCCGTTCGCGTGCCACCCGGGGAAGGGCTGGGCGGGGCGGGACGCTCGGGCGGGCGGGGCGGAGGCGCAGACTCGCTCTGATGCAAGTTAGTCAGAGAGGGAGGGAGCCGGGCGGTTTCCTGTGTTTGTGTATCTGAAGGAGGGGTAAGAGCTGGGAGCAGCAGCAGCTGCCACTTTGAGCATGGCATAAAAGAAGAGAAGGAAGCAACTTGCCAAAGCTCGCCGATTGCACTCCTAAATGCACGAATCCCACCCGGTTAGGATAGTACAGTAGCCAGATTGTCACAAATTTAACGAAAATGGCGAACGACTCTCCTGCTAAAAGTCTGGTGGAGATAGATCTCTCCTCTTTGCGGGTGAGTATAGGCTTGGCTTTGAAGGAGCAGGAAAAAAACAGTTTCATAGAAAGACAATGTGAACTCTCCAGACGCAAACGGACACAGTTATTCATGCTTTCCAATTCATTCTCACAGAAGAGTGAAGTCGCTGCGTTACAAATCAGTCAGTTGTCAGGTTTTTTTTGTACTTTGTTGGATTTTGATGGAACGAACAGAGGCAGTTGAGAGCTTTCTTTGTTTGTGCATGTATTGGCATGTGCCTGGAAATAGGGCGCAACAGCTGCATTTCACCATGATCCGGCTAGATCAGATTTGGGATTTACAATATAATTACATCTCAAAAAAAATTTTCTTTTCAGGACCCAGCGGGCATATTTGAATTAGTTGAAGTGGTCGGAAACGGCACATATGGGCAAGTGTATAAGGTTTGTGTAATTTCTTTAATTTCTCTGCTCTAATCCAAGGGTTACCTCCTGTGACTGTGTGCAGTTGTAACTATTTATTTCTAACTGACTAAAATTTTATTGATTGTGAAATCTGGATTCCGTCCCTTTTAATGTTGCAGTATTAAGTAAGGATTGATTAGATTTATAGTTGGCAACGATTTCGATTTCAGGGTGATGTATCTAGACAGGCATAGCACAGATACAAAACAGAAGAAGCTCAAGATCATTATGGACAGGATTTGAACTGTGAAATGCCTCGATTCTGTTACAGTTGGTTTGAGATGTTAGTACGAAACGAACTCTCAGACCGATATCGGATCGAACGTGTTCACGGGTAATTTTAAATTGAGGCATTACTCAAATGAGTTCCCACACCTGAATTAATATTTGCTTTATTTATCCCTGGGTTTCCAATGCGGAACCTTACGTGGTCAAGTTCAGTCATCTTTTATCTCAATTCCTCCAAAACAGCAATGACTCTTACTATATCCACTGCACGCTCATGTTGATCTGGGCGTACCAGCCAGCTGGATCGCTTGAAACGAGCAAGCCCTTTGTTGATCATCCACGCTCGTACCAATTACTTCACTCTTATTGGGCCATTGCCACCACAGCTCAAACCATAAGGAAAGTGAGGTGCACAGCATATTTTTAATGTTGCTTTGTGTGCATTCATAAGTTATTATGGAAGGAAAGCATCATTCCTTTTATCAATCAACCGATGTTGCACATGCATAGTATAAAATTTACAGAAAATAAAAAGAGGGAAAGGAGATAGAGGAATAAGACGTTCTCAAAGCTGCTTGTTTTAATGCTAATCAGTTTCACTGGCACAAACCTAATGCCAAATCTGATGTGAAAAGATTTATTGCACTGACCTGTTTGAGTGAAAAGGTGGCTTTGTTTTGATTTTTTTTTTGCCGAAGTCTTTTTTGTTTGAAGCTTAAAAGGTTTTATTTTACTTGTATTGGATGTCTAGGCAACTTGGTATCCATTTCTATTCTGAAGTGACATGGGAGACATCCTTAATGAATTTTAAGCAGTTGCTCTCCAGATCTTGTTTTTTTACAGTTCAAGGAGATTTTCATATGTTGGGATTATACATTTGAATAAAAACAGTTTTGTGGATGGGTTCAACAAAAAGTGTTATCTTTCCTCAGCTATTGAGTTTTAATTTCTTCATGTCTTTTGCAACACGTAAGTTTAACCCTTTTGGCATATATAACAGGCACACAGCAAACTTTCAAAAGTGTGTTTTGTAATATCTTGATACTTAAGGAATTTGTGATGCACATCAAAATCTGAAATGATTCTCGTGACACTTTGTATTTATTATTATAGTGTTGAGTAAATGCAGAAGCAATATATTTGGGGGTTAAAGGGTGTCTATTACATAATTTTGTTTCACCTTTTGTTTTACATTTCCTGATTCACTTGATTTCCATGTTTATATTTAATCAGACTTATTTGATAGAGCATAGTGGATGAACTTTTCAGCTTTGATCTTTACGTATATTCCTATTTTTCTTTCTCATCCAAAGTCATTGACTTCTGGTATGTGTTCAATGGATGCTGACAGCCATGTAATTCTTCATGTCTGAATCTATCAATAGTCAATTTTATTGTGGAGGGCATTGCAACAGAGTCTGATCTTTGCCCTCAACTATCACTGTGCATTTTCAAGATGGTTGCACTGTAATGGAGCAACATCCGAAATCTCTATTTTTCTGATTTTTCTCTATTCTCAAGTGCAGTGTGAGTGAACTTGACAATAAAACGTAGGCCTGTCTGAGGCTGGGTATTGAATTTGAAACCTCACTAGTTATTGTGGTTTACTGCCATACTAGGCAATCTGTTTTTTGTCCGTGATACATATTTACTTAAGTCTGAATTCATTCTGAAGATGCAATAGCCTGGGAAGGGCATATTTGATTTCTATTTCCAGGCTCTACGCAAATCAGTTGGCACTTCAGAACACCTAGCTTGGAGAAATTGAATGCCATTGTTTACACTATGTGAAGACTTGCTTAGAACATAGAACATTACAGTGCAGTACAGGCCTTTCGGCCCTTGATGTTGCGCCAACTAGTGGAACCAATCTAATGATCCTGTAACCTAAACTATTCCAATGTTATCCATATGCCTATCCACTGACCATCTGAATGCCCTTAAAATTTGGTGAGTCCACAACTGCTGCAGGCATCGCATTCCATAAATGGGAGGAAATAAGTGCTTTGAATCTTTGTGCCATAAACTCCAGCCATCCAATATTTAAACCTTTAAAAATCCTTCCTTTTCCATCTTTCTATAGCTCTGCATTGTATTATTTTTCTTTGCTGTTGCCAATAAAAAGCAATTTCAATCAGCGTTATTTTACTGGTCTCCATGAACTAGTCGGTCAAACTGGTAAGAAATTTTTCTGTAGTCTTTTTGAATTAAAATATATCTTTCATGGGGCCATTTAGAAATTTTTATCCCTATCTTATGAGGATTGTTGAATATAACTTTTATATTTAGTAAACTATTGAAAAGCCATATGCTATCTATACATTTTCCATTGTTTTACTTAAACTATCTATCATTTCTGATGTCAGTTTCAAAAGATTTATGGCTATATGGGTATTCAAACTTAATGCATCCAGTTTTGCTTGTTTCCATGAATTAACTGCTGTAACATGGCATGAAGCATTTCAAATTCCAGTATATTTATATGTATATTGTTAAAAGCTAGATATTAAAGAAAGTTAACTGAATATTACCAATTTTATAAGAAAAATCAAGTTTAGGAGGAATAAATGTAGGAAACAGGCATGTTCTTATTTTTGTATATGTGTATAATAGTTGATCTCTTGGGACATTGCAAATGATAGGTAAAATTAACTGTAGTGAGCATTTAAAGTTGGTTTATAGAGCAGGAGATAAATTAGACCAGGACATGCAAAACAATTCAGTCTCTGTATAAATTAAAACAATAATTTATATAGCATATAATTCATATAGCATATTGCTTTATTGCATATCTTAAGTAGAAATGGAGTATTTCTATGTAAAATAGGAGTATGTCTGCAGTATAGGCTATAGGAGTTAGCAAATGAGATGCTTTGGACAAAATGATGTCATTGTAAGTTAAGTGGGCAATTTCCATTGTAAATGTGGAGATTCGAATTTATATTGGAAAGTTGATGCAGAAGTGTAGCAAATCATGACAATAGTATGTATGTTTTTATAGACAGGAAGTGCGCATGGATTTGCATCAGCTTGAATCTATAAATATAGTATTCTGTTGTATTACTCAATACAAAGGAAATGTATTGAGGCAAAGGAATAAAGTATATTTTGTCTTTGAGTTAGTCCATCATTGCTGTGACTCAATTTGATTTTCTCTGCTCTGTTCCATTTGCCCTAATATGCTTACCTAACAAAAGTATTGCAGTCTTAAGTTTCATATGAACATATAAATTAGAAGCAGGAGTAGGCCATTCAGCTCCTTGAACCTGTCCTGTCATTGAATAAGATCTAATTGTAACCTCTTGCCTACCCCTAGTTAAGGGGTGCCTTTTTTTTTTAAATTCTTCCTGTCATAATGGACAATTTCGTATTTGCCAGATGTTAATCCAAATCACTTTGGAGTCTACCTATGCTACTGATCTTTGTGTCATTAGCAAACTTAGCCATATTTTTAGTGCTTTCATCCAAGTTATTTATATAAATTCTAAAAAGTTGTGGCTCTAGCATGATCCTGGTGGCACATCACTTGTTATATTCTGCTAGGTAGAAATAGATTCATTTATGCTTGATAACGAGGCAAACGTCTATTGATGCCAGTATGTTGTTTATTTTCTGCAATAAACTTTTTGTGGTACCTCAAGTGCCATTTGGAAATCTAAATACAGCGCATCCGCAGCACTAACTCCAATTCATTTAATACTGCAGTCTTTTAGAGGAACTACGCAGGATGTCTCATTGGTTTTATAAATAACAGTAAACCATGTTTAATAACATGGTTTTAATGATGGTTTTAGGGTTCCATTTCATAACTATATCCATCGTTCTTTGAAAACTAAGTTAAATGATGAATGTTAAATGGACAACATTTTAAAGCTCAGGATACATATCAAGGTAAGCTGCATCAATTGCTATTACCAGGGTAGGGGCTTGGAAGAGTGAATAGTATTTAGTTGCACTAGGGGGGGCAGTGTTAGGAATCAGTGTGCAGGGGAAAACTTGATGCTTGACACAACTAAGGGTTGAACGTGAACTTGCAATCCCAAATCCCCACTGTCATCAAGGCTGCCAATTTCCATTTCCAACTCATTTCTGCATGAGTTCATCTGTTGAAATGACAATGTTTGTCAATCTTCAGCCTAAAGTTTGAATGTTTCCAAACTTTGCCTGCATTCTGACTTGCACCGAGCCCTATTCAGTCCTTAACTATGTTCACTACTATTTATTGTTCAGTAGTAGTGCAATTAAAAGAAATCATACGTTTGTGTTCACATCACTATTCTGCATCATGCATAACACTCCAAGAACTCTATTCCCAATTCTGTTGATTTGTCTATTCCCAATTTCCTTTATCTTGCTTTTACTTCATCTTCAAATTCTGTAATTCCTGACCTAAGTATCACTGCCTCTTTTTATACATTAAAATGCTTCTTGAAACCTACTTATTGGACTAAGCTTTTGGTCAGCTATTCTATCATGTACTTTTGAGGCTTGGTGTCACATTTTGTCCGTTAATGTTTCTGTCAAGCATCATAGAATGTTTTACTATTAAAAGTACTGTATAAATGCATGTTGTTGAAATTATGTGCCTTGTATTATAATTGCAATATTCTGGCCCTGAATGAATTGGGTGCCAAAATTATAGTCTAAAGTGAACTAGGAACCTTCTGATTCAAAAAGGCACAGACCTAGGGATAGATTCTGGCTGCAATTTGGTAGGTTAGGAAGTGGCATGTATAGTTTAGCAGCTGACTGGAGTTTTAAGTTGGTACATAGATGCATGGGACAATCTTGATTATTTGGTATTGTTTTGATTCATTTGTGGGAAGACCACAATCTGTGCCTTTTTGAGCTTAGTAGCAGTCAAGTTGCAGAAAAATGTTTTGATACGGGAACAATAGAAACTTTTTGAGGATAGACAGTTTCACATTCTACATTGTTTTAAAATATGTTAAGGGTGTGTAGTTTACAATCACATATTGCAGCATTGTATTACACTAATTATATTCCCTCTAAACTCACCATACCTGTAATATGCTTCTTGGAAGTTTAGCTTTTCATGTTTCATGAGTTGTATTTGGTTGTGAATTTCAGAAATGCAAAAAAAAACCTCAATTACCTGAGATCTAAAATGAAACTGTGGAAATTTTTTTGAAAAAAGAATACAAGTTGAAATCATAGGAGTATGTAGTCAGGGTAGGGGCCAGAATACTCTGATGTCATACGCTCTGCTACTGCTGCCAGAGAGAATGGAGAATCTTCATTCACAGCAGCAGGACTGGAGATCATAGCTGCAGGTGAGGTTGGAAAATTCTGGCCAAGTAGGAAAGTATGTTGTGAAGCAGAGTGAAGGAATGTAGATCGGTTAAGTAAGTAGTCAAAAAGTTTTCAGACGATATATAATGTGAACTTGTCCACTTGGCAAGAAAAATAAAAAGCAGCATATTATTTAAATGGAGAGTGATTTCTGAAATCTGCAGTACAAAGGGATCTGGGTGTCCCAGTACGTGAATCACAATATTATGCAGGTACAAGTAATTGAGAAGACAAGGGGAATTGAGTATAAACTTTACCAAATTTTGGTACAGTTGCACCAAGTCCTATCTGGAGTTTTGTGTATAGTTTTAGTTCATTGAACACAGTGCTGAGAAGATTCACTAAGAAGATTCACTAATCAGATTCTTGGGATGAAGGGGTTATCTTATGAGGATGGGTTGGACCTGTATCCATTGAAGTTTAGAAGAATAAGAGATGATTTATGGAAACATCTAAGATCCTGATGGGATTTAACAGTGGGTGCAGAAAGGATGTTTTCTTTTATTGGGGGAGCGTAGAACTAGAGGAAACAATTTAAAAATAGAAGTCTCCTATTTGAAATGGAGCCACGTAATTTTTTCTGAATGTTGATTATCTAGAATTCTCTAACTGAAAGAGCAGTGGAGGAAGGGTAATTGAATATTGTTATAGCTGAGTTATATTCTTGACCAGCATGGGCAACCTAGGCTAGTGAGTCGGCTGGGTGGCCTCCTTCATCTCAGTAGCTACAGGATTAAAATCGGGCACATTAATGTGATCCTTGAATAAGATTGAATACATTTAATACATGCCAGATATTTCATAATTTGTAGGAAATGCTTAATCATTCACATAGAACTGTCATCTTCAAGTGGTATAAATAAAATAAATATTTGTGCTTGGATGCAGAGGGTGTGCATGGTTCTCACAGTTAGTGTTTAGTGCAATCAGCACACACCTCACTTCATGTACATTTGCTTAATGAGTATTACTTTTGTCATATTGGTAAGAAAAAAAAACTGAGGATGGAAACTAACAAATGTGGCAATTCTACATGTAGGCAACATTCAACAAAATGTATCATGGACTGCATGTGACCACCATATAATGATGCACGTTGCCCACCACTAGTTGTAGAGGGGTAGACAGGAAATTGAGAATTGAAGCCACAGTCAGGTCAGGTCTTATCAAATGGTGAAGCAGGTTGGACATGCCAAATGGCTGAAAGCTGTTTCAAATCCTGCTAATCATATATTTTTATTTAGTTACTAAACATTTGTGTTGGAATGGTACTTGATTTCAGTAAAAGTATCATATTTCCATGAATAGCCAAAGATTTTGTTGATTTCATTAAAACCTAAAGGGTAGATAGGTTTTTCAGGGTCCAAATGAAGAACTGTGGTGATTCACATCCTATCCTTGAACACAGTTAGTATTACTGTGTTGTAGAAATGTATTTTTATCCATGTTAAACATAATGTTTCATTGGAAGATTTCATTTCTGCCTTCTGTTTTTAGAAACAAGTTCAGTGCAGCTTGTGTTGATGTTGTATTGCTCCTTTGTGAGCAACATGGCAGCTAAAGTCTCAACAGTAGACCAAATTTCTTTAAAGGCACTGAGGATGGAATGTTGCTGTGCATTTCAATATTTTTCTAAATCGTATTAAACTCTAGAAACTAAGACAGCACAGTGATTAGCACTGCTGCCTCATAGCGTCACGGACCCGAGTTTCATTCCCGATTTGGATCACTGTCTATGCGGAGTCTGCACTTTCTCTCCGTGTCTGTGAGTGTTTCTTCTGAATGCTCTGGTTTCCATCCACAGTAGGACAGATGTACTGGTTAGGTGTATTGCCCGTGATAAAGTCTCTGTGTATCTGAACATGCTTACTTGTGACACTAATAAATAAACTTCACACTTTTTAAAACTTCAAAAACACATTTTGTGTGTGTATTTTTAAGTATATAATACTGAAAAAATCTTTGGAAACAATTGTTCCAAATTCTTGGATTATTTTATCTTGGGATTATTCAGTTTGTGAGGCTAAGACACACCAACAGCTTTGCAGCAAAAATCTCATGTTCTAATGGTTTTTTTATAGCATCCCTATAGTGCAGAAGAGGCTATTCTACTCATTGAGTCTGTCTGACAGAGTATCTTACTCAGGCCCTTTCCCCCACTCTATGCCTGTAATCGCTCTCATTTCTCATAGTTAATGGGACATTAAGGTGCAAGTTAACATGGCCAATCCCTCTAACATGCACATCTTTGGACTGGGAAGAGCTGAAGCACCCAGAGGAAACCCAGGCAGACATGGGGAGAATATGCATACTCCACAATGTCACCCAAGGCAGGAATTGAATCTGCGTCCCTTGAGCTGTGAGACATCAGTAGCCACTGTGCCACCATGCTGTCCTTTTTACAATAGAATACAACAGAAAATTGAGAGGAAATGCTAATTATAAATACAGTGCAATTGGAGAGTTTCTTTCAGCTTGGAGGCTTTAGTGATAGCAAGCATTACCAAATCAGTCATTAAAATAGAATTGTAAAGTCTGCTCAAGCAATCTGTGAGTGTTTATGCTCTATAAGAGCAAATAGCTCTGATCGTATGTACTCACCATATTCCTATAGCCTATCAGCCCATTTGTTTTGTTCATTTATATAATGTAATCTGGAAGTTTAGTCATTAGCCATCTTTTGGCCATCTTTCAGTGGGGAGTATTATTTCAATATGGTCTGCTTAAACAGAGTGGCAATCCTGCGTTGGCAAAGTATTAGTGACAGTTTCAATCTTTTTAAGAATAACTTTGAACTGTTTTCTTTTGTTGTAAGTAGTATTTGATACGTTGTTTAATTGGCTTTGTGCAAAAAAAAAGCTTTGAGGGATGAGAAGCCACATGAACTGTTCACTCAACAATTGTCAAGTAAGTGTGAGCCCTGTTTACAGCAAGAATACTATCTCTGCTTGTTGCAAGACTAAACCATGTCTACCAGAAGGTTTGAGTTTTCCTGTTTGATGCCAAGTTATTTGGCAGTTCCTACACATCTGGTTATCCAAGATATGAAGTGTTCTGAAATAGAACAGGATGTGAAAGAGAAATTTGTTGACAAATTTATTAGAGTCTTCTGAGTACGTAATGAGCAAAGTGGATGAAGGAGATTACAGTAAATGTCAGTTTTGAATTCCAAAAGGCATTTAGTGAGGTGCCATAAGGTTACTGTACAACATAATAATTAGTAGTACTCAATTGAGGATTGGCTAACACGTTATATTGGACTCTTTTAGATCGGCAGTTAGTCACTGTGCAGTGGTCCAGTGCTAAATCTCAACTGTTTTAATATCAATATCTTGAACGAAGGAACAAAGTGTATTCATAGCCAGATTTCTGGATGATAGGTGAAAAAACAAGTTGAGGAGGATACGAAGAGTCAGCAAAGGGATATCAAGAGATTAAATAGATGTACAAAAATGGCACATAGAGTATAACGTGTGAAAACATGACGTTATCCACTTTGGTGGAAAGAATAGAAAAGCTGCATATTATTTAAATATAACAAAAGTGAGTAGAATGTGGAGGGATCTGGGTGTCCTTGTACAGGAATCAGTAACAGTTAACATGCAAGTGCAGTAAGTAATTAGGAAAGCAAATGGGATGTTGGCCTTTGTTGCAAGAGGATTGAAGTAGAAAAGCTAGAAATTGGTGAGACAACTGTTTAGGTCTTACTTAGTAGTGAGATTGGAAATAGTTCAGAGAAGGTTCATTATGCTAATTCCTGAGATGAAGGAATTGCCTTTAGGAAGGAAGGTTGGGCCATTATTCCATAAAGTTTGGAAGAATGAGAGGTGATCTTATTGAAACTTAAGATTTGTGGGTGCTTGACAGGATAGATGCTGAAATAATACTTTTATCCATAGGAGAATTGGGAACTAGGGGACACTTTTCAAAAAGTTCAAGATGGAAATGAAAAGAAATTTCTTTCCCTGAACATTAATCTTTGGAATTCTCTTCCAAAACACACAGTAGAGGCTGGATCATTATTAGTGAACCAAATGGATTTTTACAGTAATCAATGATCGTTCATGGTTACCATTACTGATAGTAACTTTCAGTTCCAGATTTAAAAGATTCCATTATGGTGGGATTTGAGCCCATGTTCTCAGGCCATCAGACTGGGCCTTTGGATCGCTGGTCCAATACAATTAAAACTACGTCATGCTCTCTGTCGTCATACAGCCGGTTAGAGAAGCTGAGAACATCTCTTGGCAGTGGTTTTACTCTGTGCTTCTAATAAGTTATATTTAAATGCTTAAAACTTTGGAGATGTTAAACATGAATGTGGAGCCCTCATGCTGTGATTGTTTTTCTCTTAGCATGTGACCATCTGGTTTTACTTTGACCCAAATGCAGTCGTTATTGTATGAGGCTGACCTTTAGGCTATATCAGTCTAGATCCAGATGGTCTCTGCTCCAGAGTGCCATGGGACATTGTTTCCTGGGTTTCCTAAATTTGAAGATCAACAGCCTAACTAGCAAGGCTTGTTTAGAGAAACAGAAAATTTAGAATTTAGGCCATAATGCCTCCTCCTATAATTTTGTCAATTGAAAAACTAGCCCATAAGTAGTTAGATTAGGGCAGTTCTAAGAATATATCCAGTTTTTTCTGAATCCAGCATTCTTTTCTGGAACTGTGTTCCAGACCTCTACCAAATTCTGGACAGGAATGTCCTGCCCGAGGTGCCCAGCCCCACCCCCACCTACTCACCCAAACTTCTACGATTCCTGTGGCACGCAGGAAAGGAAAATTCCTTCCGCAGGGTTAAAAAAACAATTCTTGAACTCTCTTTTAGCCCTTCCCACAATTAGTTTACAATTATGCCCTCCCTACTGCCCATAGTTACTGATCACTCTGCACATAGAAATAGGCCATTGAAGTCCAATCTATCCTGGCTCCTTATATATATCCCAAATAAATCTCCCCTTAATCTCTCATTCCCAAGAAAAAAAACTAGCCTATTCAATCGTTATCATAGCTAAAATTCTCTGATCTTGGATAAATCATTTAAATATCTACTGTATCTGCTTTAGTGTGATCATGTACTTACTGTAATATGCTGACCAGAACTCTATGCTGTACTAGTGTTTTGTATATTTTCAGGATATTCTCCTGCTTTTATACTGTAGGCATTGACCAGTAAAGTGCCTTATGTGCCTTCTGAATTATGCGCATTCTGAGGTACCTCTTATTCCAGAATTCTACCATTTGTTGTACATTCCATTGTCTTGTTTGCCCTCCCCAAATACATTTTATTGCACTTTTGAGATTGAATTCCAATATTGCTTTTCTGTCTACCTGACTAATCTATTAACAACTTCTGGCAGTCTCCAGCTCTCTTCTTCTTAATCAAGCTCCTTGTGTTTAAGTTTACAAAGAACAAAGAGAACAAAGAATGAAACAGGCCCTTAGGCCCAACAAGCCCGCGCCGCCACCCCAATGTTCCCACCTCTACCCGTGATCTCTGTCTATGTTTATAGATCTATGGATTAAAAACCAAATTTGAGGATGTGGGAGGAAACCGGAGCATCCGGAGAAAATCCACGTAAGCACGGGGAGAATGCGCAACCTTCCACAGACACAGGCCCAAATCCATATATCTGCACAGCATAGTGATAGTCACTGAGCTGTCGTGTTGCCCATCAAATGGTCCAGGTCAAGCGTACACTAACGACGTGAAGCACTAGGATAATCTCAAAAAAAAATCCAAGAGCGGCCCTCTCGTGACCCATCGCGTGTATGCCCCTTGTTAGACAACAAGGTGGACCAAAGCATCTGTAGGATAAAAACAAGTACATCAATATCATCATCTAGTTACACACTTCCCAGGGACTCCCAAGGCTCATGATCCCTATTTTAAATCAGTTTTCTATAACCCTCCATTCCCATTCTGTTCATGTGCCCATCTAAGTATTTCTTAAATAACTCCACAGTGCCTGTCTCCACCACTTGGCAGCGCATTCCATACCCCCACCACCCTCTGTGTGAAAAAACCTCCCTCTAGCATCCAAATTATTCCTTTCCTCCATCACCCTAAGCCCGTGACCCCTTGTGCTATTCGAGTCCATCCTAGGAAAAAGCTTAACCCTGTTTACTCTATCTATACCCCTCATAATCTTGTACACCTCTATTAGATCTCCTCTAAGTCTACGTCTTTCTAAGGAAAACAGTCCCAATTTGCCTAACCTCTCCTCGTAACTCAGACCTTCCATACCAGGCAGCATCCTGGTAAACCTCCTCTGCACTCTCTCCAGAGTCTCCGCGTCCTTCCGGTAGTAAGGCGACCAGAACTGGACGCAGTATTCCAAATGAGGTCTAACCAACGTTTTATACAATTGCAACATTAAAGGCCAGCTCTTGTACTCTATACCCCTTCCTATAAAGGCAATCATACCATATGCTTTCTTCACAACCTTCTCCACCTGTTCTGCCACCTTCAGAGACTTGTGCACCTGACACCCAGGTCCCTCTGCGTTTCTATACTCTTAATAGGTCTACCTTTTATCATATACCTCCCCCCTACATTTTTTCTCCCGAAATGCATCACCTCATGTTTATCAGGATTGAATTCCATCTGCCATCTATCTTCCCAAGTTATCAGCCTATGTATGTCCTGCTGCGTCGCCTGACAGTGCTCCTCACTATCCGCAAGTCCAGCCATCTTTGTATCATCTGCAAACTTGCTGATCACTCCACTTACTCCCTCTTCCAAGTCATTTATATGTATTACAAATAGAAGAGGTCCCAGTACTGAGCCCTGTGGCATACCACTAGTGATCGACCTCCAGCTAGAAAAACACCCTTCCATTATTAGTCTCTGTCTCCTATTACTAAGCCAGTTACTTATCCATCCAGCTACCTGTCCTTGCAACCCATGAGCCTTGACCTTCTCAACTAACCTCCCATGAGGGACTTTGTCAAATGCCTTACTGAAATCCATATAGACGACATCAACAGCTCGCCCTTCGTCGAGCATTTTCGTCACCTCAAAAAAATTCTACCAGATGTGTAAGGCACGACCTCCCTTTAACAAAGCCATGCTGCATATCCCTAATCAGATTGCAACGCTCTAAGTGCCTATACATCCTATCTCTAAGAATCCCCTCCAACAGCTTCCCTACCACTGTCGTCAAACTCACTGGCCTATAATTTCCAGGGTTATTCCTACTACCCTTTTTAAACAACAGTACAACATTAGCTATTCTCCAGTCCTCTGGGACCTCACCTGTGTCCAAGCAAGAGACAAAGATTTGCGTCAGAGGCCCAGCAATTTCACCTCGCACCTCCCTAAGCAGCCTGGGATAAATGCCATCAAGCCCCGGAGATTTATCAGTTTTAATGCTACCTAGAAGCTCGAACACTTCCTCCCTCGGTATGGATATTTCCCTCGACTGGTCCACAGCTCTCTCAGAAATAGGAGCTGTCAACAAGCCCCTCTCCTTCGTGAATACCGACGCAAAGTATTCATTCAGGATCTCGGCCATTCCCTCGGGCTCTAAGCACAGTTCCCCTCCTCTAAATCAGTGATATACCATGAAAAGCAAAGGATCCAGTGTTCAATCCTACAGAACTTCACTGGAAGCAAACTTCCAATCACAAAAAGCACTCACTGACCATAAACCTTAGCTTCCTGCCACAAAGCCAATTTTGGATCATAATTGCCACTTTCCTCTGGATCCCACAAACATTTAATTTTCTGACTGTCTGCCGTATGGGACCTTGTCACAAGCTTTGCTGAAATCCACACTAAATCAAATGTGCCGCCATCATTGACCCTTGTTACCTCCTGAAAAATTCAACCAAGTTAATCAAACACAACTTTCCCTGAATAAATCCATGGTGACTGTAATTGATTAACCTGTGCACCCTCCCACCATTCTCCAGCACATAATCCAATGAGATTATGCCTATAATTACTTAGGTTATCCCTTCCTATTTTAAACAGTTAGCAGCCTGGAGGTCCTCCAGCTACAGGTGTAGTAATAGAAAGGATTGGAAAATGCTGGTCAGAGTCTTTTATATTTATTTCCTTGCTTCCCTTAACCGTTTGCTGATGTTTTATCTTGGCCTGGCAATTTAACCACTTTTAAGGATACTGAACAGTAGTATTTCCTCTTTTCATGTTTATCCAATTCAATATTTCACGTTTTTCGTCCTAAAATCTGCAGAGTGGGTGGTGACATAATGATTTTGTCACTGAGCTAGTAACCCAGAGACCCAGTGTAAAGGTCTGGGGACCTGTGTTTAAATACCAGATTGGCTGATTGTGAAATTTGAATTCAATAAAAATCTGAAATAAATAAAATAATTGTTGTAAAAATCCTTCTGGTTCACTAATCCTTTAAAGAAGGAAATCTGCTGTCCTTGTCTGTTCTGGCCTATGTGTATTTCAGATACACAGCAATGTGGTTGACCCTTAGCTGCCCTTTGAAATGGCTGAGTGCGATACTTGCTGTAATTTTATTGGCTTGTCCTGTCCATTCAGGGGCGGAGTGAGCTGGTAAAATTGCACGAGAGCTGAGAAATCAGGATTGTGCCGAATTTCTCGGCTCTTGCAAAGTTACTGGTGCCAGATTTCTGGCCAGGTCACCTCTCGCCATTTCTGGTGAGAGGCTGAATGTATTATGTAAGTTAACTTTAATGCTCATTTACATGGCATTAGCAAATCCAGGACATAATCATCTGGACTTGCATGCCTTTGTGGCTTCGTTGGGAGAACTTCCCTTCAGTAAGGTAAACACCTGCTCTCTGTCAACAGGGAGCAGTTGTGTTGCCCTTGTCTGTAGAATTGGAGGCCATTGAGGTCTGCACATGCCTAATAGCTCCCTCTGCTGCTTGAAGAAGCTGGTTGGTAAGTTTAGCCCCACATACTGCCTCTAGTAGCTAGAAACAGTGTAGTGCATGAAAAAATGGGCTATGTGCGTGAGATTGTGAGTAAAAACATGTCTCAAAACCAGATCTGTAACTCTTCCATTTTCCTGCTAGCTGGACACTTAGAATTTTTCTCATAAAATTCCACTGACTGAGTTCAAGGGCAGTTAGGGATGGGCAATGAATGCTGGTACATTCAGCAATACCCATCTAATGAATGAACAAAAAATAAACTACAGTCTCTGTTTTAGCTCTCTTTTGTAAAAACATCTACAAAATGTTAATTAAGATCATTCCCATGTCTTCCATTTCCAGCATTTAGTTGTCTTTTTGGTCTCTACTTGGCCCTGCAGTATCCATGCTAATCTCTTATTGGACTCCACAGTCATGCAATGATGGTGAATTCAATTAGAATTTTGGACATATTTGAATAACAAGGAGCCTGTCACAGCTCTTTCCTTTGTTAATCTCTTTTTTTAATATATTAATAAAGTAGCTTTATGTTTTCCTTGATGCTCACTTGTTCTGGAGAGAATGCTGAGGAGATTTAGAAGAATGTTGCAGGGGTTTGAAAATTGCAGCTGCAAGGAGAGATTGGATAAGCTATGCTTGTTTTCCTTAGAACATAGGAGGCTAAAGGGTGACCTAACTGAAGTGAGCAGCCTAGTTAGAGTAGACAGAACATACTTATTTTCCCCTCAGCTAGAGGAATCTAACAGGGAGCATAGACCTAAGATAGTTGGCAGAAGAATTGGAGGGGACATGAGGAAAATCTTTTTCACCCAGAGAGTGGTGGACATTTGGCATTCACTGCCTAAATTGATGTTTGAGACTGAAATGGTCAACTCTTAATAGTTACCTGGATCTGATCTAAAGTGCTGTAACCTGCAAGGCTGTGGATCAGGAAAGTTAGGATTAAAGTGAGCAGCTGGTTTATTTTTCCTCCTTTTTGTTCTGCACAGGCAGTGGGCTGAATGGCACCCTCTATAACTTCTCTATGCGTCTGTAAAAAAAAAACACTGATCCAAATTACCAGGTCTTCGTTTCTTTTCTGTTGAAAAGCAAAACTGCAATATATATGCATCAGGTCTGCAGCCTCATCACCGCATATAAGGTATGCGGCGTGTGAACTGGTTTTACGGATGCAGTTGGCATGTGAATAGCTTGAAATGATTTGCAACGTGAGTAATAGGAATTTTGAATGTTTCTCATATTTGGATGGGATCAGATTTTATCAATTTACTATCTCAAAAAAATCAATTGTTTTAATGGAATTTGACTCAAATCTGACTTTAAAGGCTCCTTAGTATTTTGTAAGCTTGATTATGCAGAGAAGTTTTATTGTTTCTTTTTCAGTTATGTTTCTGAAAGCCTGAGCAATTAGAAAACTAACCTTTGTTTTGGAAGGGTTTCTTCATTTCACTCTTGAGCTGTGAGAAAGTGTAACTTGCTTAAAGGCTGGCTGCTCTATTTATAAGAATAATTTGAGAAATCTCCTAGTATATACACACTCCCATGACTTTCTGCCTTGTCCAATTTTGAAATATTATTTATTGGTCTGTGTTTCGTAATTAAGTTACAGGTTCACTAGAAATATGTACATAGTGTGAGAAATCAGATTTAAATGAAGGTAGGTATCTGCAGAGGATGTTATTGTTGCAATCTGAGACATTAAAACAATTTTAGAGGACTAGACAAAAGACCAGGAATGTTGCCTTCCTCTTCAGTTCTTGGGTGAACAGACTGAGACAAGAGCAATCCTGTACATGGACGGAATTCCAGATAACTGCCCTGAATTTATCTAATGTGTATAAACTAGAACTCCTTAACCTTGTTGCAGGAGAGTTTAGTTTTTTTAAAAAAAAAGTGATTTTAATATTTAGTTTGGGTTCTTAGTTTTTTAAACTTACTCTCTATCTTGATATAACATAATTGTAGGTGAAATCAGAGTCCTTACAGTGCAGGAGGAGGCCATTTGGCCCATTGAGTTTGTTCCAAATCAACAGAACATTCAACTCAGCCCTATCCTTGTAATCCCACATATTTAATCTGCTAATTCCCCTAACTCTCTCATCCTGGGACACTAAGGGGCAATAGAGCATGGTCAGTCAACTTAATCTGCTTGTCTTTTGGCTGTGAGAGGAAGCTGGAGCACCCAGAGGAAACCGATGCAGACATGAGGAGAACATGCAAACTCCACAGTTACCCAAGGCCTAAATTGAATCTGACTCTGGGTCCCTGGTGCTGTGAGGCAGCTGTGCTAACTACTGTGCCACCATGCTGCCCAATCAATTCAAGACCAATTAGATTGCTTCTCTTTTGGAAAGATACCAGTTTTCATTTCATAGTTTGAAACATATACAAAAACACAACCTAATATTGGCAATTTTTGGTTTGCTGGGAAAATGCCTGTTGTCTGACTTTTGATTGGTTTCATCTGGCCAGCCACATACCATTCTAGTGGTGAATGAAAGATATTCTAATTGTTGTTGACTGACTCCTATGCCTAATTCAGAGGGTAGGTTTGGGACAATGGGAGAGAGGAATAAAAGAAGCTGGAGAGGAAGGAAAGTACTGAACCAGTAAGTTTTTTTTTAATATTGGTAGTAGATAGTCAAAGTGCTTAATTGCTCTGCAACGCTCAAGTCTGCATTGTATTACAAAGAACAAAGAAAATTACAGCTAGGGAACAGGCCCTTTGGCCCTCCAAGCCTGCATTAACCATGCTGCCCAACTGAACAAAAACCTTCCAGGGACCATGCCCCTCCATTTCCATCTTATTCATGTATTTGTCAAGACACCTCTTAAAAGTCACTGCTGTATCTGTTCCCACTACCAGCTCTGACAGCAGGCTCCTGGCAGCCACCACCCTCTGAGTAAAAAAAAAACTTCTCATACATCTCCTTTAAACCTTGCCCCTTGCAACCTAAGCCTATGCCCTTTAATAATTGACTCTTCCACCTTGGGAAAAAGCTCCTGACTTTTCCAATGTGTCCGTGCCCCTCGTAATCTTGTAGACATCTATCAGGTCACTCCTCAACCTCCATCGTTCCAGTAAGAACAAACCAAATTTCTACAGCCTCTCCTCACAGCTAATGCCCTCCATACCAAGCAACATCCTGGTAAATCTTTTCTGTACCCTCTGTAAAGCCTCCACATTCATCTGGTACTGTGGCTACCAGAATTGAACAGTGTGTTCCAGGTGCGGCCTAACTAAGGATATCCTTTTGGAGATCTGTAGTGATTGAGCTTGCGTATAAATTTTCAGGTGTTCACAATGTGCATAAAAGTTTGGATGCACCAAACTTGAATAAGAAAGGATAGAAAAGCAGAAGCTTATGGACACATCAAACTTTTTAATCCATTTGTTTCTTTACATTAAGATTAGTAAATTATTGGTGTGAGATGAAGTTCAAATACTATGTTGATTTATAATTGTTAAATCATGCATACCTTTTTATATAATAGATGTTGTAAATATCTATGCACTAAACATTTAGCTCTGATTTGAGTTTTGCGGCCAGTATTTATTTCATTTTGAGTTTTTTGTTGAGTACTGTAGCTTTGAGTATGTTAATCTCTCTTGTTTTGTGTGTTTGTATGAAAATCTATCTTTGCATTGTAAGTAAAAGCAAAGTTGTTTGGGTGTAACTTTTGGTTGAAATGTAAACTATCTTATTTACTGTCCTTCACATTGCTCCCATTGTGTGCTCTTAGTCGAACTCTGGAGTATGGCAGTGTATAAATAAGCCTCTTCCTATCCATCAAAGGCTGTTATGTGGTGTCTGTTAGATACGTTGTAAGACTCAATTTAGACTTTCACTAGGGGACAGCAGATAAGATGAAAAGCCATGTTTAACCCAGCTCACCTACCAACCGGTCTGACATTTATTATTATGTCAAGATCCATCAATTGATTAAAATTTACAAATAATTTCTCTCTTCCTTCTGTGTGTTCAGGAATACATGTTTCAGTTAACAGGACAATCGAATATTTTCTTAGAGAGCAAAGGAAGAAGAGACCTTCTTTGTGTGCAGTGGATTTCTTCTGGTCTTCTAGAAAAACATCTAACCTTTTTTTGTAATCATCACCTTTAGTGGATACCATTAGGGCACTTCACAAAAAAGATTATCCAATCAATGATCATCTGATCTATCTTCACTAATGCACAGGGATTTTTGGTAGTTGGGATGTATGAATTTGCCCAAGATGGTTGAAAATGGTTGTGTTCCAAAAATTAGAGTCATTCCTTGATCTAGGCTTCTAATCTATCAGTGTGTCTTACTGAGAATTTACGACTGAAATAAAATGATTAGGGTGTCATCTAGAAACTACATATTGCAATAGTGTTAGTTAAAATGTAAAGTATTAAGCTTTGTGGGATGTTTGATATCAGGTTAGCCATTCAATTATTGCTGTTTGTACTGGCTGACTTGGGTTTGCAAATTATTTTAGCACATCAAAAGATTTATAATAGCTGTTTCTTATTTGACATTTTAAGTTGTTATATAATGTTTCAGATTGAGCTATATAGCCACCTCTGTGCCATGGTGACAGTGAGTTGTAATTTAAGTTAAACATCTTCTGACTCAAATGTGAAAATAAAAACAGTTCCATACTGTCTATGAAAATCCTGAATGAGGAAGAGTAATGGTGATCATGAAAAAGTAATGATAATGCGGTTCTGTTGATAGGCTTTTTCTCTTCATCCCTCCATAAAAGCAAATTAGAAATGAATGAATTTGTTGTTGAATGATAACATTATGATTCTCAGTAAATAATAGTGTTAGCATGGTGACTGTAATGCACCAGTACTGAAAATATCAAAACATGTGATATAATGTGAGAAGCTTGTTTGTAGCCATAATATATACCACATTTGTCACCACTGAAATTTTCTTCCACCTCACTTGAAGGTGATTTAATGTAGCATCTCCTTTAAGGAAGGATTCCTTTTTAATTTTATTGAAGTCAGTAAAGAGATAAAATCGAAGGTAACTGCCATTTTTAATTTGTTTTCCTATTTGGCAAATACTTGATCACGATGCTGTTATTTTGAACCAAAACTGATTACAGCTATTTTACCAAAAGTTATAGTGCAATGTTCAGAACAAACTTTCATGTTTTTAATCAGTTCTGCTAGTTGGCATAGCTGAACTTGGTATGGCTCGTCAGAAATTTTACACATGATTCATTATTGTTGATAAGAGATGCAAAATAGTTTTCATCGGTTGACCCTCTTTAAATTTGCTACTGTAGAATAATCATATGGGTAATGAATTGAGAATGGTGTTTAATAGCTGCTGTTTGTCATAGAAATCATGTAAAATGAAAATTGAATTGAGATTAATGAAGGAATGTCAGAGAGATGGTGCTTTGTCAGTGAAGAAATTAACCTCTATAAACAAGTTTGTAAATGTTTTGTTAAGAATCTGTATCTTCAAGAACTTTATGATATTTAAAACGGTGTGGAAAAAAATATTCTGGTGTGTCCCGATAATTCCAATATTACAAATTTATTTTGGTCTATCAGTAAGCTGTTTTTTTTCCAAGAAATCGCATTACATTGACTAACAGACTAGTAAGACACCAGGAAGATAAGTTATTTTGTTTACAAAAACTGCTGTTGCCAGGTTGTGGGTCCCTGCTGATTGGCTGAAAAACAGTTGACCTGGGAAAAATTTTGTTTGAACTCCACTTACTCCCCAAACGTAGATTGAAGTCTTTCTTCCTCAGTTCTCTATCTTCGCATGCAGAAATATGAGATTGACAGCATTAATAGCTTTTCAAACTTTGTGTGGAATATTACTATAAGTGTCAGGATTTGACTGTAAACCAGTGTGTTTCTCTCCAGATCTTCTGGCACATTGTCAGACGAAGAGGGTTGTGTTTCACAGCATCACTTTGAGTGAATGGGGCCTAAACATGCCAGTAAAGCCTGGCTGCAGGTATACCCCAAACAAATCAAAAAATAACCCACCATAGACATGAACCTTATTGCGTTGCCGATGAGAGCAACAAAAATCAGACACCATGATCTTGCCAATGAAATTTGTGACTTCAGTGTTTTGCCAGATCTTGAACCCCTACTGCCATTCCTGTGCATGGAGGATATGGGCTCAAGATCACCCTCTTTAACTTTTTCATAGTGTTCCCTTGTGCCAACCTTATTTGTCTTTTCCTTTGTTGGGTGTGGTGTGTATTGTGAGAAGGGGAACATAGAGGATTTTCATAGTAACTTCATTGTAGTGTTAATGTAAGTCTACTTGTGACACTAATAAATAATCCTATACCTCACACTTCTTTACATTACAAAAAATAGTTTGTTAATTGAAACAAGCCTGGTTAACATTTCTTTTATTTTGGTCCAGCAGCAGCAGAGGTAAACAATTGGCCATTTTGGTGAATGAAATAAACATTTTATATTTACACTATGACTCTTGGAATATAGAGTAGTGAGGCTGGAAAATTGCACATTTCCCAAGCTGGTCATGAAAACACACTACTTAACGCCAACTGATCCTTCTAAAAGATTTCACTGGATATGGGGCACTGGTATACAGACCTTCATGTATTCATGTGCATGTGTGCGTGCACACTGCATATAATTTCATATCAGTGATGCTGTTGTAATTATTGTAATCAAGTGGTACTTGAGTTACAGCAGTATGCAACTCCACATATGATTTCCAACTGTAATTGAAGGATTTAATAAGTAGTGTTTTTCTGACGAAAGATAGTGGGGGAGGAATTGTGGGGAAAATATTTTCCAGATTTACTGTTCTACTCCAGAGACTTGATTATAAAATTTAGGCTTACATGTCAGTGCAGTGCAGATGGAGTGCTGGAAATGCTATTTCTTGAATGAAACATTGAACTGAGGCCTTAGCTGCTCTCATACATAGGGATTATTTTGCAGAAGAGCAGAGAAATTATTCTCTATGTCCTGTCTAGGATTTCTCAACGAACATCACTGAAACTCTTGAGATCTTTATAGCATTGCTATTTATAGGAGCTTGATGTGTGTATATTGGCAGTTGAGTTTCCTACACAATAACAGTATACATTTCAGAAATACTTAATTGGTTGAGAGGTGTTTTGGGTTGTCCTGAGGAAGTGAAAGTCACTATATGAATGCAAATCCTTTTATAGTTGACAAAAATGCACTAATGAATTACATATTGAAGTGTCTTTGCAAATAAAATTTGATTCACAGAGGTTTACAGTAGTATTCAACTTGTCAGGTGTTAACATGATTTAAGGATACAGTATTTTATCTTTTGTCCTTAACCACTGTCAATGCATTATATAGTGTCCCATTGTCTCTCATATTCAGCAAAATTATTTTATTAACAAAATCCTAAAAATATAATGAAAATGTCAACAGTTTTAGCATTTTTCAGATTTAATGCTTTGTGTTGCAATTTTATTTGCTGACTTTTGTGAGAATGTGAGAAAAATCATCAATTTTTGTCTTTTGAAATGAAAGTGTTGAATTCCTGTGTAATTAAAATGGAAGTAGTTGTATGTTAAAATAGAATGTAATACAGAATGTAATGCTGTTTTTTAAGAAGCTATCTCTCTTGAAGTTGATATTCTGGAATTCCATTGGTATATTTTGGCAACCTTCATGGCCATTATATAGTGGGTTGGGGGTGTGGTACATCATGGCTAAGCCTGATCCACCTGACATTAATATGTCCAGTTCCAGGGGTTATCAGACAGAAGTTGGGAGTTGTCTGTTATTGATCTTCCTTTTCCTTGTTCAGGAACCCAAGGACAATTGTGACACTTCCACAAAGTGATTCAGCTGGGGAAATTGCTTGTGTTTTTAGGATGCCTGAATGAATGACTTGCTTCACAAATACGAGGCGTTAATATTTCAGATGTTATATTACTGTTGTAATATCTAAATCCTCCTCTTCAGATTCAGCTTCCTGAAGTGCATATCAAACATGCCTCTCAAGCAAGTCTAGAAGCCTAAGAAAATGACTTACTTCCTTGATAGTATGTTCTTTGCAACTATTGAAAATTGATATATATGCCTAGGTTGAATTATATTTACAATGCAACACAAGAACTGTTAAGTGATTTGATCATTGGGAGTACTGATAATTACATACACTTAGAATTAATTCTATTGGAATTAATTCCATTAAGTAAGTATTAGGATATTTCAAACACTGATTATAGCTTATTGCAAAGATGAGTGCATGCTTTTACATGAGTAATTATTTTGGTGCCTGTGAAGCAAATAGTCAAAGAACTTTGTTTGTTTATGCTGGTGTATTTTGCGTGTGTTGACTTAGTCTTTTCTAAAATGGCATTTCTTTGCAGTAGTATTTCTCAGATGATCATTTTTTTAGCATTTATGATGAAATGTTATTGTGAAAATTCTGGTGATGCTTGCATTTGTTGTTGGAATATATTTTCTTCAAATTGTATGTACCAATTTCTAATTGAAATTACAAAGGGTTGTGAATGTAACCCAATCTATCACATAAACCCAGCCTCTCATCCATTGACTCCACCTACATTTCCCACTGTCTTGGAAAAACAGCCAGTGTAATCAAGAACTTCCCAAGTACCCTGGATGTACTGGGTGGATTTTTTGGTCATGCTTGTCCTAAAACCGGAAAATCCCACTTGAGGTCAATGGACTTTGGTCTGTCCCTCTCCTGCAAGATTCTCATGATGGATGGAATGAGAAAATTTGCCCTACTCTCTTGCACCATCTTCTGTCAGCAAAATGATACAAAAGTCTGAGGTCTTGTATCAACCAAGTCAAGAACAGCTTCTTCCCTGCTGTCAGTGGGCTTTTTAATGGACCTACCATTTGGTAAACTGATCTTTCTCTACACTAGCTATGACTGACACCATATTCTGCACCCCCTGCTTTCCTTTTCTCCTATGTTCTCTAGCGCATAAAAAAAATTTCACTTTCACAACAAGTGATGATAATAAATCAAATAATTTGTCAAAAATTCAAACGTTAGAATTTGAGTTGAAGATTTGTAACAGAGTAAAGTTTTAAGTGCAGTGATTGAATTTGCATATGTCAATGTTTGGCTGTTGATTCCATAAATTATCTTCTGTCCGTTCAAAATCTGATTTAAGTTGGTCAAGTGGGTCATTAAATATTTTAAAAATCTCCTAATTGTTTCGTGTTTATTATTTGTAGAGCTCGGTTAATAGAAGTGCGAGAGTAATTTTATTCGCTAATGCACTTCTCACCTCTTCTTACAGATCTAAATTTAGTTCACATTTTATTTGGCCTTGAAAATAGTTACATTGTAATTTCCGTTGGGATTAAATATCACTACCATTGTTCTCAGCTCCTGGGTTTAGATTACAGTTAAAGAATTTTTAAGAAGCAACATTAATTCCTGTTAGAAAAGTCTTTTCTTTCGTTGGTTTGATAATCAACAAAATTCAAAATATTGATTTGTCTCTTTAAAAAAACTGTTGAATTTGAATTATTAACTAACTTAATCCAATTGTTGGTGAATATGTCATTATTAGCTGTTTATTATGCATTTTTAAGAATGTATGAAAGTCGACAGCACGCAACGACAATGCACAGGATGCAGTTTTTGCTAAATAGTGACAATTACTCATTGGAAAGTTGGCGGTTGTTTCATTGTTGAAATGATAATATGAGTACAGTTGACTATCACAAGTAACTGGGTTGTGGTAATGACTAGACAAAAGAAATTTAACACCACTTGATATAATGAACGAGATAATTTGTTTTGTTCAATTAGTATTTCTTTTATTGCACTTTTGAATTGATATATTTTGCATATAATGCAAAACTGAATATTAAGGCACAGAGGCCCTGCGACTTTAACTTCAAAGTATATTTTTATTCTCATGTAAATCTGGTTGAAAGCATTTCCGGTGTAACCAATCCCATAGTACATTGGGGTTAATGATGATGTAGTATCCAACTGTTTACATTGGTTAGGAAAGGTTTCTTGAGGTCAACGATGACAAACCAACCAGAAAGATGACTGCATGAATTGCTAGAAGCATGGCTGTTCACAGGACTAGCTGAACAATAGTTACGACGGCAACAATAGCCTAAATTAAAGAGGGGGAGAGTGATTTAGTATTTATGTTCCACTGCGATGGCTGTAGTAGATCTATTCGGACCTTTCAGATATGCTTTCACACTTAACAGATTTTTAAATTCAAAGTTGAAGACTGGGACAGTTCTGTGGAAGGCAGTAGTGTTTAATTCCAGACTTTTTAGTTGAATAACACAAGAAGTAGGATATGCATTGTAAAATTTTCATTGGTTACATATTTTGCAAGTTTTAGCATTTTCAGTTTGAGATTTTTGATTTAATTACTACATGGTAAATGACCTTTACCTAAAAATCACTTATGTGCCAATTTAAAATTTGTACTGTTTAAATACTACTTGATACCATACGGCAATGGTTGGAGAATTGTAAGTTGGTTTGTTAGTTTCTGAAAATTACCTGGTCACCTCCATAATGTTCTACAGTCGTACTTTCTGTAATCAATGGGATCAATCTAGAGATGATGATTATATGTTTCTGTAGATTTTGATCTGTGATCTTAAAAATAAAAAGTGCTTAAGAGTTGAAAAGCAATATTGAACATCTGTGATGGGCATTACGGACATGGACAGTACAGGCAATGAAGTTTCTGGGTTCAGTCCATGTTAGTGCTGAGTTAGCAAATCTTAGCTGGGTAAGTGGTAGGAGCGATGTAGTTTCCTTCTGTGCTTTTGGGATTGGGAAGTTAACTCCGCAGCATTGCTATTTCTGATCATATTCTGTGAATCATGATAGAAAAATGTATGTATGGAAATCAGTAGTATTGGAATTGGGTTCAAGCGTAATGCGTCCAATGATTGGTCCATGTGCTCTTAACCTAAATTTCAAAAGTAGATTAGACACTGAAAGGCACTTGAATCCTGTGGGAATTGTAGCATGTTCATTATTTTTTATACAGGTTCAAGACATGTTGTATCAATTTAAAATAAGTGAAATTGATTATAACACTAAGTTCACCTGATGTCAAAAAAAGCAGATTAATTATTTGTTTCAACCTTCACCTCTTTTGTTTACTTGATCTGCCTTCAGAATGAATGAAGGACAGTTGTGAAAAACACATGCACACACACACACATATGCAATTTGTATTGTGAGACTACGTTACCGTTAAATCACTGTTATAAATAAATGTAGAGCATTCTGCAACAAGTCAAAAGAGTAAGAGGCTTTGGACTAATTGGTGCTATTAGACTTGTAAACATAGCAACAGGCAAGTTTCTGCTATAATTTATAAGTATAGTTGATCAGATGGGGAATGTTATAATTCAGGTCAGAAACTCAACTGTTTTATGAAGTCCGCCTGGATCATATGTTTTGCTATTTGAATTTGACTAGGGTAAGCATGCAATCTTTCACTTCAGGTATGATTCAACTGACCAATAGAGAACTTTTATCAAACAAAGTTTGATATAACCCCAGCAGAACCCCCAATACCAGGAGAGAGAAAAAAACTGTTTTTCAGTCTGATGTCAAAAACACCTAATTAAACCAGCAGTCAGCAGCCAAACTGAAAGTGAAACCTTGAATTCACTATGAAAAAAAAAGTCCAAAACATGACCTTTTGTAAAGTCCAAATCAGTGCATTAAGCCCAGATTAAAAATAAACAAAATCTCATTTAAACTATTGAAGCAGCAATAAAAGGGCTTCTAGCAAATAGCTTGGCAGCAATGAAAGCAAATGGCCTGCTTAAACTGCAGAAAACATGATTTAAAAAAAATTCTTAACAGTAGACCAATGTCACAGATTAAACTGAAAATTCTCATTTTTGACAAGGTTTAAGAAATTCAGTTTAAATGTGTCCAAGTTATGTATGTCTGCAGAGTTAGTAAGATGGCGCTGTGGCAGAGAGTGGTTTTTTTTTAATTCATTCATAGGATGTGGGTGTTGCTGGTTGGGCCAACATTTATTGTCCACCTCTAATTGCCTTTGAGGGGATATCTAAGAGTCAACCACATTGCTGTGCATCTGGAGTCATATGTATGCCAAACTAGGTAAGGATGGCAGAATTCTTTCCATAAAACATTACAGCACAGAACCAGGCCATTTGGCCCTTCTTGACTGTGCCAAACTATTTTTCTGCTTGGTCCCACTGACCTGTACCTGGACCATATCCTTCCACATCCCTCTCAACCATGTACCTGTCCAAGCTTTTCTTAAACGTTAAAAGTGAACCTGCATTTTCTACTTCATCTGGCAGCTCATTCCAAACTCCCACCACACTGTGTGAAGAACCCTTCCCCCCCCAATATTCCCTTTCAACTTTTCCTCCTTCACCCTTAACCCATGTCCTCTAGTTTTTTTTTTCTCCTCTAGTCTCAGTAGAAAAAGTCTGCTTGCATTCGCTCTATCTATACCCATCATAATTTTATACACCTCAATCAAATCTCCCCTCATTTTACTACGCTCCAGGGAATAAAGTCCTAATCTAGTCAACCTTTCTGTGTAATTCAGTTTCTCAAGTGCTTTGACAACATCCTTGTAAACCTTCTCTGCACTCTTTCAACCGCATTAATATCCTTCCTGTAATTAGGCGACCAAAACTGCTCACAATACTCTAAATTTGGCCTCACCAATCTCTTATACAACCTCACCATAACATTCCAACTCTTATACTTTGATGTATAAAGGCCATTGTTCCAAAAGCACACTTTATGATGCTATCTATCTGTGATGCCACCTTTAGGGTATTATGTATCCCAGATTCCTCTGTTCTACTACACTCTTCACTGTCCTACCATTTACCTTATATGTTCTACCTTGGTTTGTCCTTCCAAAGTGCAACCTCATACTTGTATGCATTGAATTCCATCTGCCATTTTTCTACTTGGTCCAAAACCCTCTGCAAGCTCTGAAAACTTTCCTCACTGTCCACTACACCTCCAATCTTTGTATCATCAGCAAATTTGCTGATCCAATTTACCACATTATCATCCAGATCATTGATATAGATGACAAACAACAATAGACCTAGTGCTGATCCCTGTGGCACACCACTAGTCACAAGCCTCCACTCAGAAGCAATCCTCCACTACCACATTCTGGCTTTTTCCTTTGAGCCAATGTCTAATCTAATTTACTACCTCTCCATGTATAGGTAGCGACTGAATCTTCCTAACTAACCTCCCATGCGGGATCTTGTTAAAGGCCTTGTTGAAGTCCTTGTAGACAATGTCCCTTCATCCAATTTCCTGGTAACCTCCAAGAAAAACTCTAATGGATTGGTTAAACATGACCTACCATGCACAAAGCCATGTTGACTCTCACTAATGAGTCCCTGTCTTTCCAAGTATTTGTAGATCCCAGCTCTTAGTACGCCTTCCAATAATTTAACTACTACTAACGTTGAAATTACCAGCCTATAATTTCCCAGATTACTTTTTGAGCCTTTTTTTAAACAACAGGACAATATGAGCTATCCTCCAATCATCCGACACCTCACCCGTGGATACTGACATTGCAGGCCCCCTGCAATTTCAGCACTAATCTCCTTCAAGGTCCGAGGGAATACCCTGTCTGGTCCTGGGGATTTATCTACTCTGATTTGCCTCAAGGCAGCAAACACCTCCTTCCTTTTAACCTGTATAGGTTCCATGATCTCGCAAAAAACACATTTAATATCTCCCTCATTTCTTTTATTTCCATATAAAGCGGACCACTCTGATCTTCAAGAGAACCAATTTTATCTCTTATTATCCTTTTGTTCTTAATATACCTGTAGAAGCTCTTAGGATTATCCTTCACCTTGACTGCCAAAGCAACCTCATGTCTTTTAGCCCTGCTGGTTTCGTCCTTAAGTAGTTTCTTGCACTTTTTATGCTCCTCGAGCATCTTATTTGTTCCCCAATGCATATACATGTCATGTATCTCTCTTTTTTATCAGATGTGCAATATCCCTCGAGAACCAAGGTTCCTTATTTTATTCACTTTGCCTTTAATCCTGACAGGAAAGTACAACCTCTACTCTCAAACTTTCTCCTTTTGAAGACCTCCCACTTACGAATCTCAACCTTGTCAGAAAACAGCCTGCCCCAATCCACGTTTTTTAGATTGTTTCTCATTTCTTCAAATTTGGCCCTTTTCCAGTTCAGAACCTCAACGTGAGAACCAGATCTATCTTTATTCGTGGTCAAGTTGAAAGTAATAGCTCCTTGATCACTGGAACCAAAGTGTTCCCCTACACACGCTTCCGTCGCTTGCCCTAACTCATTTCCTAATAGGAGATCTAATATTGCATCCTCTCTAGTTGGTACCTCTATACATTGATTCAGAAAATTTTCCTGTACACATTTTACAAACTCCACTCTGTCTAGACCTTTAACAGTATGGAATCCCAATCTATATGTGAAAAATTAAAATCTGCCGGATTGTTTCCGGCAGGTGGCTGCTATCTCTTTGCAGATTTGCTCCTCCAATTCTTGCTGACTATTGTGTGGTCTATATTACAACCCCATTAATCTGATCGTACCTTTCCTGTTTTTCAGCTCCACCCATATGGCCTCGGTAGACAAGCCCTCTAATCTGTCCTGCCTGAACATTGCTGCAACATTTTCCCTGACTAGCAATGCCACCACCTCCAAAGACATTAGTGAACAAGATAGGTTTTTAAGACAATTGACAGTGATTTCATAGTTATCATTAGACTTTCAATTCCAAATTTCATCATCTGCCATGGTAGGATTTGAACTTGGGTGTCTAGAACATTATTCTGGGTATCTGGTTTACCAGTCTAGTGACAGTGTCACTATGCCACTGCCTCCCTTCTGATCTGATACATAATATTGGCTGAAGATGCACAGGGCAATTAGGGATGGTCAGCCAGTGGTGTCCAAGTCCCAAGAATGAATAATAAAGCACAGCCACCCACCCCACCAATATCTCTCTTGTCAAGCCCTGTATGAATTTTGTATTGAAATGGGATTGCATTTTATTCTTCTAAACCCTGGAGGGTACGGCCCCAGGTTCCTCGATGAACAATCCCATCATCCCAGAGGTCAGTCTGGTGAACCTTCATTGCCTTCCCTCTCTGTCAAGTATATCCTTCCTGGCATAAGGAAGCTAAAACTATACACAATACTCCAGGTGTGCTCTTCCCAGTGCAACTCCCCAGAAAAATGAGAGTAGTCGCCTTACTACCGGAAGGATGTGGAGACTCTGGAGAGAGTGCAGAGGAGGTTTACCAGGATGCTGCCTGGTATGGAAGGTTTGAGTTATGAGGAGAGATTAGGCAAATTGGGACCGTTTTCCTTAGATAGACTTAGAGGAGATCTAATAGAGGTGTACGAGATTGAGGGGTATAGATAGAGTAAACAGGGTTAAGCTTTTTCCTAGGATGGACTGAAATAGCATGAGGGGTCACGGGCTTAGGGTGAGGGGGGAAAGGTATAATTTGGATGCTAGAGGGAGGTTTTTTCACACAGAGGGTGGTGGGGGTATGGAATGCGCTGCCAAGTAAAGTGGTGGAGGCATGCACTCTGGAGTTATTTAAGAAATACTTAGATGGGCACATGAACAGAATGGGAATGGAGGGGTGTAGAAAACTGATTTAAAATAGGTATCGTGAGCCTTGGGAGTCCCTGGGAAGTGTGTAACTAGTTGATGATATTGATGTACTTGTTTTTATTCTACAGGTGCTTTGGTCCACCTTGTTGTCTAACAAGGGACATACACGTGATGGGTCGTGAGAGGGCTGCTCTTGGATTTTTTTTTTTTGAGAGTATCCTAGTGCTTCACGTCGTTAGTGTATGCTTGACCTGGACTATTTAATGGGCAACATGACAGCTCAGTGACTATTGCTGTGCTGTGCAGATGCATGGATTTGGGCCTGTGTCTGTGGGAGTTTGTGCATTCTCCCCGTGCTTGCGTGGGTTTTTTCCGGGTGCTCCGGTTTCCTTCCACATCCCAAAGATGTGCTCTTAGGCTAATTGGCAAAACAAATTCTCCCTAAATTGTCTCAAATTTGGTTTTTAATCCATAGATCTATAAACATAGACAGGGATCACAGATAGAGGTGGAAACATCGGGGTGGCTGCGTGGGCTCGTTAGGCCGAAGGGCCTGTTTCCTGTGCTGTTTTGTTCTTTGTTCTTTAACTTTCTGATGTAGAGATGTGATGGGACTTAATGTTTAGTCATCTGTCTAGCAAACTCTGCTGTTTTTGAATGCTGGCTGAGAGAATTTATCTTCAATATCCCCACTTCCCTGATAATTCTTGCTCTCCTGCTCCACTAATGGATTTTTTGCAACTCTACGCTGCTGAGAATGTTCAATAAACCTTTGAGGTCAGTTGAGGTCTACATCATGGAAACAGGCCCTTGGGCCCAACTTGTCCATGCTGCCCAGATTTTAACATTAAACTAGTCCCAATTCCCTGCCTTTGGTCCATATTCCATTTAACTGTTTAAATGCTTTTTAAAAGACAAAATTGTATCTGTCTCTACTACTACCTCTGGCAGCTTGTTCCAGCCACTCACCACCCTCTGTGAAAAAATTCCTTCCGGGCTCTTTTGTATCGCTCTCCTCTTACCTTAAACCTTTGCCCTCTAGTTTGAGACTCCCCTACCTTTTGAGAAAAGATATCAACTATCTAGCTGATCTATGCCCTTCATTATTTTATAGAACTCTAAGATCATCCTTAAGCCTCCTACGCTCCAGGGAGAAAAGTGTAAATCTATCTAGCCTCTCCTTATAACTCAAACCATCAAATTCCGGTATCTTGCTAGTAAATCTTTTCTGCGCTTTAGAACTGTATACAGTATTCAAAGTTTGGCTATACCAATATCTTGTACAACTTCAATAAGATGTCCCAACTCCTTAATCAATGTTCTGACCAATGTAACCAAGCATGCTGAATGCCTTCTACACCATCCTGTCTATTTGTGACGCCACTTTTAAGGAGCTATGAATCTGTACTCCTAGATCTTTCCTATAACTCACCCCAACCTCCTACCATTAACTGAGTCAGTCTTGCCCTTGCTTGATGTAGAAAAATGTTTATCTCACATTTATCTTAATTAAATTCCATCTACCATTCATCAGCCCACTGGCCCAATTCATCAAGATCTCATTGCAATTCTAGTTAGTCATCTTAACTGTCTACTGTGCCAAAAATCTTGATGTCATCTACAAATTTAATAACATACCTCCTAAATTCTCATCCAAATCATTAATATAAATGACAAATAACAGTTGACCCACCACTGATCGCTGAGGCACACTGCTGGTCACAGGGGCTCCAATTTGAAAAACAGCCCTCTATAACTCTCCTCCTCTTCTGTCATCAAGCCAATTTTGTATCTAATTGGTTACATCAGTCTGTATACCTTATCTTGTAACTTATGCAATAACCTACCATGCAGTATCTTGTCAAAGATCTTGCTACTTGGATAGGCTGCATTGCAAGAGGATCTTCCATGGTTTTACAGATTGGAGAGAGATGGTGGGACAACATTTTCCTTTGCTCCTTGCTGCTCAGTTGTCTGCAACAGCGTGTGTGTTTAGCGAAATGCTTTTGATTGTGACTTCATAATAGGCACAGTGTTTGAATGAGTTTAAATCTGAAGAAAAGGTAACGTTTATTCAAGCAATATTAAAGTTAAATGTAGCAAAAACACTCGCTCATGTGTGTGGACATGCACAAGTAAAGGTAGAGGCTAGAGACAAAGCATGCATTTTGGTTATTAGCAGAAATATAAGGAAAAAGAAATTCAGTCCTAAGATACAGGTATTGCAGGGTTAGAAAGGCTCTTGTGGTTCTTGTGGAAGTTGGAAGCCTCTGGAATTGTCTGTAGAGACAATTTTTTGCAGGTGAAGACAATTAAGCACCTTTTTTCTCTGTCGCTGTCTGTCTGTCTGTCTCTCGCTGTCTGTCTGTCTGGCTGTCTGTCTGTCTCTCGCTCGCTGTCTGTCTCTCGCTCGCTGTCTGTCTCTCGCTCGCTGTCTGTCTCTCGCTCGCTGCTGTCCCTGTGTCTGTCTGTCTGTCTCTCGCTCGCTGTCTGTCTGTCTGTCTCTCGCTCGCTGTCTGTCTGTCTGTCTCTCGCCGCTGTCTGTCTGTTGTCTCTCGCTCGCTGTCTGTCTGTCTGTCTCTCGCTCGGTCTGTCTGTCTGTCTCTCGCTCGCTGTCTGTCTGTTCTGTTCTCCGCTCGCTGTCGCTGTCTGTCTTCTCGCTCGCTGTCTGTCTGTCTGTCTCTCGCTCGCTGTCTGTTGTCTGTCTCTCGCTCGCTGTCTGTCTGTCTGTCTCTCGCTCGCTGTCTGTCTGTCTGTCTCTCGCTCGCGTCTGTCTGTCTTCTCTCGCTCGCTGTCTGTCTGTCTGTCTCTCGCTCGCTGTCTGTCTGTCTGTCTCTCGCTCGCTGTCTGTCTGTCTGTCTCTCGCTCGCTGTCTGTCTGTCTGTCTCTCGCTCGCTGTCTGTCTGTCTGTCTCTCGCTCGCTGTCTGTCTGTCTGTCTCTCGCTCGCTGTCTGTCTGTCTGTCTCTCGCTCGCTGTCTGTCTGTCTGTCTGTCTCTCGCTCGCTGTCTGTCTGTCTGTCTCTCGTCCGCTGTCTGTCTGGTCTGTCTCTCGCTCGCTGTCTGTCTGTCTGTCTGTCTCTCGCTCGCTGTCTGTCTGTCTGTCTGTCTCTCGCTCGCTGTCTGTCTGTCTGTCTGTCTGTCTCTCGCTCGCTGTCTGTCTGTCTGTCTCTCGCTCGCTGTCTGTCTGTCTCGCTCGCTGTCTGTCTCGCTCTGTCTGTCTCTCGGCTGTCTGTCTGTCTCTCTGTCTGTCTCTCTGCTGTCTGTCTGTCTCGCTCGCTGTCTGTCTGTCTCTGTCTCTGTCTCTCCCTGTCTGTCTGTCTGTCTGTCTGTCTCTCTCGCTGTCTGTCTGTCTCTGTCTCTCCTGTCTGTCTGTCTCTGTCTGTCTGTCTCTCGCTGTCTGTCTGGCTCCTCTCTCGCTGTCTGTCTCTCGCTCGCTGTCTGTCTCTCGCTCGCTGTCTGTCTCTCGCTGTCTGTCTCTCGCTCGCTGTCTGTCTGTCTCTCGCTGTCTGTCTGTCTCTCGCTGTCTGTCTGTCTCTCGCTGTCTGTCTGTCTCTCGCTGTCTGTCTGTCTCTCGCTGTCTGTCTGTCTCTCGCTGTCTGTCTGTCGCTCGCTGTCTGTCTGTCGCTCGCTGTCTGTCTGTCGCTCGCTGTCTGTCTGTCGCTCGCTGTCTGTCTGTCGCTCGCTGTCTGTCTGTCTGTCGCTCGCTGTCGCTCTCGCACCAGTTGGCTTGTGATTCAAGCACAGTTCTATTCTTTTTTTAGTGGAATGGCCCCCTTGTCCTATTGTTGTCCGAACTGCCTTATCTCTGGCTGGTTCTTGGACTAGTAAGATATGTTATCTGAAGTCAGTTTCAATCATGTGACCACTTGATCAAAACTTTTGTTGTCCACAGGATTCCAAGCTGGAAGCCATCGTTACACAATCTAATTGTATCATGGCTGTTCACGCTTGTGAGAAACTAATTTCTCCAGACCCCTCATGGTTGAGCTTGCAGACGTTGCACCTAGGGGAGCTGTCGAATTTGAGTTTTGGTTAATGTCCAGTCAGTTGGAGCTATAAATTCACAAGTGATTTCACGTCTTGAGTGTTTTCAAAAGAGGGCCTTCCACCCATGGTCGTTAACATTATAAGAGCTTTCTAGAACCAGTGTTAATTTTCTTGTCCAGAAATCACAAAATATGCTCTTGACCCTTGGCCATCTTTACATGATTTTGTCAATTTTAAAAAGTCCATATTGCATAAAACCTGTGCCTGTATTTTGACAGTTAAAAGTATGATATCTTTACGGGACATAGTAAGAAGTCTTATAATACCAGGTTAAAGTCCAACTGGTTTACTTAGAATCACAAGATTTTGGAGTGCTGCTTCTTGTGAGTCCACTCACCTAAAGAAAGAGAAGCGCTCTGAAAGCCTGTGATTCCAAATAAACCAGTTGGACTCCAGCCTGATGTTGTGAGACTTCATACTGTACTCACCCCAGTCCAACGCTGGCATCTCCATATCCTTACTGGGCATGTCAATGCTGATTGTTGAGGCACTACCCCTCTATTTGTTGATTCTGCTATCATCTCTGGTCAAGAATCATTTCTTCATCCAGTGGCTCACTTTATTCTTCCTGTGATGGAGATGCATGATGTTATGGAGTTTAAAGTAAATGGTGAGGAAGTAAATTTGGGGTCAGGTCGGATGTGAGGGCATCAGTATATTGCTCATCCTGTTTGCGCAGCAATTGCAATTCTTCAAATCTTGCTGTCAGAACTTCAGATTTGATTGTGCTTTTAGAAATGTGGACTGAAATGGTCACTTTCTGGAGGAAAAACAGCCTAATTTAAAAAGAATTGCACTTGTAATTTTCTGCAGGACAATTACATTCTTTACTGAAGACTGCATCAAGATTCAAGGCTCTTTCAGCTCCATCTTTGGGGAAATTGAATTAGTGTCTCCCTGAGAATCTCTGAGTCTCTATAGAACAATGCCCGATAGAGCATTGGTACATGGGTTCAGCTTGGTTCTGCTTTCTTGGCCATAAAATAGTGCATGGTAAAGGGGAAGCAAAAGGATGGGAAATGTAAGAAATAAAGACACACTTATGTTTTTACTGCAATTTCATGTCTTTGGGGTATCTCAATATGCTTTACAGCTAGTTGATTACTTATGAAATGTAGAATCATTGTTTTCCAAGAGATGCATTCGTGGCTGTCCAGAGAGCATTTAGTTTAAATCTCCCAATGTCAGTTTGAGAATTTGAGTTTGTTCATAACATTAAATCTAGAAATAAAGTGACCCTAAAGCTGTAGCATAATGTCCTTTTGCTTATTCAAAAGCTGAACAAGATTTGGAGATCTTCGTTCTCCTCCAATTCTGGTCTCTTCTGCATCCCTGATTTTTCTTTAATGGCATTGCACTTTTGGCTGCCTTGATCCTAAGCTCTGGAATTCATGCCCTAAACCCCTGAATCACCACACCACTCCCTTCCATTCTTTTGAGATTCTTTTTATTTTTGCTCATCTGTCCTGATATCTCATCCGCGACTTGGTGTTAGAGATGATTTTATTGATAGCCATCAAGTATCTTGGGATGTTTTGCAACTGTAGAAATTATGTATAAGCAGATTGTTATCAAGGAAAGGAAATCTGCCACTATTTGTGATTCCAGTCCCATAGCAGCATGGCTGGGTCTTTATTATTCTGAAGGGCCTAAAAAGCCGTTAAGTTGTAACAAATCTCAGGGCAAATAGGTACGGGCATTAAATATTGACTAGTGACCCACACATCTCACAAATAAATAAAGAGATGACTGAGTCCAGAAACTTGACAAGTGTTATTGTAGAGGAAGCCTCTGTTGTGATGCAGCTTTCGAAACCTTTTATCAAATTGGTCGTCTTGTTTTCCAGTTGTTAAACATCAAAGCAAATCTTCTCTTGTATCTTTCATGATCTGTTTTTCAAAGCAAAGAAATTGGGCACATGAAATATGTGAAAAATACTTTCTGCTCACTAGTAACGAAGAAGTCAGTGGTAAAACTCACTTCATTCATTTTGCATGCAAACATATTTTAGCACCAGAAATAGGTTACTGAGCCCCTCAACCTTGTTTGACCTTTCAATAAGTGCTAATTTGATTGTAACCTCAGTTCCACACTCCTGCCTAGTCCTGATCGTGTTTTACCCCCTTGTATATCAGGAGTGTGGCATGGTGGCACAGTGATTAGCACTGATGTCCCACAGCATCACAGACCTGGGCTTGGTTCACTGTGCGGTATTTGCATATTCCTTTCGTATTTGCTTGGGTTTCCTCCAGATACTCTGGTTTTCTTCCACAGTCCGAAAGGTATGCTGGTTGGTTGCATAGGCCGTGCTAAATTCTCCTTCAGTGCACCCAACCAGGCACTGGGGTGTGGGGGTGACAAGGGGATTTTCACAGTTGCGTCGTTGCAGCGTTAATGTAAGCCTGCTTGTGACATGAATAAATAAACTTTAAACTCTATCTATATCTGCCTTAAAAATATTCAAAGATTCTGCACCCTCCATCTTTTGAGGAAAAGTTCCAAAGACTCATTCTCTCGTGAGAGAAAATAATTCTTATCTCTGTCTTAAATGGGCAACTCTCTTTTAAAACAGTGACAACTTGTACTAGATTATCGCATAAGAGGAAACATCCTCTCCACATAGACCTTGTCAAGACTTCTTAGGATATTTTGCATGTTTCAATCAAGTTCTCTCTCTCTTCTAAACTCCAGCAAATACAAATCTAACCTGTCCAACCTCTCATCATAACACAATTATTAGCTGTTCTAGGAAGCTATCCCAAAAACATTATACGAATTTTTTGTCTCAGCTACTTTTGCAGTCAATATGTAGATTAAAATCCACTATGATTGTCACCATTCCTTTTCCAACAAGCTCCCATTATTTCCTCCTTTATATCCATTCTATTGAATGATTACTATTAGGGAGCCTTTACACCACTCATTTACAATGACTCATTTCTACCAAAACCACTTTTTCTTTATTACCTGAACCTAATTCATCCTTCTCTAATGAGTTAATATGGTAGCCCTCTACTGCCTGACCAGAAATACGCGATTCAAGTTCAATACCAGGACTTGTTGGCCATGGAAGAAGTGTTCAGGGCTCAGTACTGGGATCTCTTCTATTTGTAATATATAAATGACTTGGAAGAGGGAGTAAGTAGAGTGACCAGCAAGTTTGCAGATGATACAAAGATGGCTGGACTTGTGGATAGTGAGGAGCATTGTCAGGCGATGCAGTAGGACACAGTTAGGCTGGTAGCTTGGGCAGATAGATGGCAGATGGAATTCTATCCTGATAAATGTGAGGTGATGCATTTTGGGAAAAAGAATGTAGGCGGGGAGGTATATGATAAAGGGTAGACCTATTAAGAGTATATTAAGACTTGTGCACCTGCACCTGGGGGTGCAGGTGCACAAGTCTCTGAAGGTGGCAGAGCAGGTGGAGAAGGTTGTGAAGAAAGCATATAGTATGCTAGCCTTTATAGGAAGAGGTATAGAGTACAAGAGCTGGCCTTTAATGTTGCAGTTGTATAAAACATTTGTTAGACCTCATTTGGAATACTGCGTCCAGTTCTGGTCGCCTAACTACCGGAAGGACGTGGAGACTCTGGAGAGAGTGTAGAGGAGGTTTACCAGGATGCTGCCTGGTATGGAAGGTCTGAGTTATGAGGAGAGGTTAGGCAAATTGGGACTGTTTTCCTTAGAGACGTAGACTTAGAGGAGATCTGATAGAGGTGTACAAGATTATGAAGGGGATAGATAGAGTAAACAGGGTTAAGCTTTTTCCTAGGATGGACTCAAATAGCACGAGGGGTCACAGGCTTAGGGTGAGGGGGGAAAAGTATAATTTGGATGCTAGAGGGAGTTTTTTCACAGAGGGTGGTGGGGGTATGGAATGCGCTGCCAAGTAAAGTGGTGGGAGCACGCACTCTGGAGTTATTTAAGAAATACTTAGATGGGCACATGAACAGAATGGGAATGGAGTGGTATAGAAAACTGATTTAAAATGGGGTTCATGAGCCTTGGGAGTCCCTGGGAAGTGTGTAAATAGATGATGATATTGATGTACTTTTTTTTATCCTACAGATGCTTTGGTCCACCTTGTTGTCTAACAAGGGGCATATACGCGATGGGTCGTGAGAGGGTTGCTCTTGGATTTTTTTTCGAGAGTATCCTAGTGCTTCACATCGTTAGTGTACGCTTGACCTGGACTATTTGATGGGCAAGACAACAGCTCAGTGACTATTGCTGTGCTGTGCAGATACATGGATTTGGGCCTGTGTCTGTGAGAGTTTACGTATTTTCCCCATGCTTGCGTGGGTTTTCTCCGGTTTCCTCCCACATCCCAAAGATGTGCTCTTGGGCTAATTGGCAAAACAAATTCTCCCTAAATTGTCTCATTTGGTTTTAAATCTATAAACATAGACAGGGATCACAGGTAGAGGTGGGAACATCGGGGTGGCGGCATGGGCTCATTGGGCCGAAGGGCCTGTTTCCCGTGTTGTTTTGTTCTTTGTTCAATGAACTGATCATCAGCTCAGAACTCCTTCCACCACTTCCTTCACTGTTCCTCAAAGGTTTTTTTTGAAAATATGAGTGTAAAAATACGTTACCAACAATGTGCTAATAGTAAACTAATTAACACATCCACGCCCTGCATCAAGGTAGCTAAGTCTGTAGGACCTGATGAGATATGTCCCAGGGCATTGTGGGAGGCTAGGGAGGTCCCCCAGCCAAAATATTTGAATTATCAATAGTCACAGTTGAGGTGCCTGAAGATTGGAGAGTGGTAACTGTTATGCCTTTGTTTAAAAAGGGCTACAGGGAAAAGCCTGGGAACTATATCTCTAGGGGGTAAATTGTTGGCTTTCCCAGTCATCTTTGTGTCATCAGCAAACTTTGTTAGCCTACACTTGGTGCCCTCCTCCAGATCGTCTATGTATATGGTAAACAGTTGAGGCCCCAGCACTGATCCCTGTGGCATGTCACTAGTCACCAGTTACCAACCAGAAAAACACCCATTTATTTCCAACTCTCAGCTTTCTGTTAGACAGCCAATCCTCAATCCATGGTAACGTTTTACTCCCAACTCCATGTACCTTAATCTTTTGCAGCAATATTTTGTGAGGAACCTCATTGAACGCCTTTTGGAAATCTAAAAACATCACATCCACCAGTTCCCCTCTGTCAACCAACTCGTTACATCTTCATAAAAATCCAGTAAATTTGTCAAATACAACTTTCCCTTCATGAATCCATGCTGTGTCTGCTTAATTGAACCATTCTCTTCCAGGTGTTCTGCTATTTCTTCTTTAATGGTGGATTCCAGCACTTTCCCAACTACGGATATTAAACTAACTTATTTTGAGAGACAGCGTCTACAGGTATTTAGCAATGCAAGGACTGATTAGGGACGATTAGCATGGCTTTGTGAGTGGAAAATCATGTCTCTCAAATTTGATTGAATTTTTTGAAGGGGTAACTAGGAAGGTAGATGAGGGCAGTGCAGCTAATGTTGTCTACATGGACTTTAGCAAGGCCTTTGACAAGGTACCGCATGGTAGGTTGTTGCATAAAGTTAAATCTCATGCGATCCAGGGTGAGGTATCTAAATGGATATAAAATTGGCTTCTTGGCAGAAGGCAGAGGGTGGTTGTAGAGAGTTGTTCAAACTGGAGGCCTGTGACCAGCGGTGTGCTTCAGAGATTAGTGCTGGGCCCACTGTTATTTGTCATTTATACTAATGATTTGGATGAGAATGTAGGGGGCATGATTCATAAGTTTGCAGCTGACATTAAGATTGGTGGCATAGTGGACAGCGAAGAAAGTTATCTTCAATTACAACAGGATCTTGATCAATTTAGTTAGTGGGCTGATGAATGGCAGATGGAGTTTAATTTAGACAAATTTGAACCAGAGCAGGACTTACTCAGTAAATAGTAGGACACTGGGGAGAATTACAGAACAAAGAGATCTAGGGGTACATGTTCATAGCTCCTTGAAAATGGAGTCACATTGGACAGACCACTGAAGAAGGCATTTGGCATGCTTCGTTTCATCAGGTCAGAACATTGAATACAGGAGTTGGGACATCTTGTTGAAGTTGTATAAGATGTTGATAAGGCGACACTTGGAATGTTGTGTGCAATTATAGGAAGGATAATCTTAAACTAGAAAGAGTGCAGAAAAGATTTACTGGGATGCTGTCGGGATTTGAGTCATGAGAGGCTGAATAGACTGGGATTTTTTTTCTCTGTAGCATAGGAGGCTGAGGGGTGATCTTATAGCAGTCTATAAAATAATGAGGGACATAGACGAGGTAGATCGTCAATATCTTTTCCCAAAAATAGGGCAACCTAAAGCTAAAGGGCATAAGTTTAAGATGAGAGGGGAGAGATACAAAAATGTCCAGGGGGTAATTTTTTTCACATACAGGGTGAGAGTGTCTGGAACTAGCTGCCAGGGCTAATAGATAATAGTAGAGGCAGGTACAATTTTATCTTTTTTAAAAAGCATTGAGGTAGTTACATGGGTGAGATGGGTATAGAAAGATATGGACCAAATGCGGGCAATTGGGATTAGCTTAAGGGTTTTGAAAAAAGGGTGGCATAGACAAGTTGGGCTGAAGGGCCTGTTTCCATGCTTTAAACCTCTACTACTCTATCTGGATCTAAATACTAATTCTGTATTCTCTCCAGTTTAGAAGAATGAGAAGGGATCTCATTGAAGTATTATAAAATTCTGACTGGGCAGGGCAGGCTGGGTGCAAGGATGACGTTTCCCTTGACTTTGCTGAGAAGCGTATTATTTGACGCTTTATTAAACACCCTTTGGATGTGCATGCATGCTACATCAGCTGCAGTAACCTGAGACCTCCCTTGTTACCTCATGAAAAAAATTCAGTCCACTTACTGAAATACAATTTGCTTTTAACAAACACAGCTTGCTTTCATTAATTAAAGCAAGAGTCAGATGGCAGTATTATTGGTATCTTGACTACTCCATAAGACTTTGCCACTATGTCTCAGCAGTTTGAATCCCATATTTAAATACAATACTCCTATTGAATAATATTTCATGCAAGTCAAAACCTACCTTTTGATATACAAAACTTAGTTTTAAAAGTTGCAACCTTTCAGCACTCTATTTCCTCTTCTTTTGAAACAATTCCTCTTCTGTCCTCTGGATTTGAACTGATTAGCAAGCTCACTGTGTCATTTCTCTTCAGTATCAAGTTACAATAATACACTTTTACAGTTGACATTGTTATGAACAGGATCTCAATGCATAAGGAAAAGAAAAACAGTATTGCCCCAACCAAAATTAAGTTTCAAGTAAATACTTCAGCAGTTTAATAGTACAGAACTTGAGTATTACTGAAAAAAGACATACTGTATAAGTTTTTCATCTCATTTGAACAAATTAGTATGAGATTGTTTGGTGCACCTGCTAACATTTTTAAGTGACTAGAAGGAGGGTGGCATCTGAATAGTTCATGATAACTGACATGAAAAGGATCACTGCGTACAAGCAGTTTCAAATGGCTTGCTGTATCTATTGAAGTTATTGAGATACCCTTGGCTTTTCAGGGCAATTTGAGGTAGACTAAACACTTTTCTGGTCTGTAATTTGGGGCCCCTTGTGAACTTGATTAATGCATAGTGAGTAATGATCTGATCGAGTTACCATTGTTCCACAGGATAGGTTTGATGCACTGTATTTCTATCATTAGCTTGAAAGGTGAGCAAATAGCCAAGGCCCAACTGATGAGGCTAACATGGACTTGTATGAATCCCAATGTATATGTATGTGATCATTTCCACTAATGTTATTTTCCACCGACAGGATGCAAAAAAAAATGTATTGCCAAATACACACAGTTGAGCAATGTCAGGTGCATTTCAATGCTGGTGTGATGCTAGGAATGTCGGCCATGTGTCCCAATAATTGGGTGGCTGAATCAGATCGCATGTTGCTTTGCTGCTTGTAACAGAATACAGACTGTACTCAACCAGTCTATATTTGCAAAATTCAAAACAAAGCACCTGCAATTAGATATATTTCTGTGATTGGGCAGCACTTACTGCTAATCAATCCTGAAGATGCTACACAAACAATCCATTTAAAATAATCATCAAAGCTTAGATCATGGCTCATTTGCAGTTGCTAGAAGTGACATGACATTCCTAATGCAGGAATCCATTCTCCGCAAACAAAAGGAATATATTCAAGCCTTGAGCCTTTTTTGAATTACCTGGAGCTTAAAAAGGAAATTAAGAGAGCCAAAAGGGGTCATGAGAAGGCTTTGACGGGTAAGATTAAGGAGAACCCCAAGGCGTTCTACAAATATGTGAAGAGTTAAAGGATGAGAAGTGAAGGGGGAAAAGTCTGTGTGGAACCAGAAGAAATGGCACAGGTGCTTAATGAGTTCTTTGCCTCGATATTCATGGTGGAAAATGATCTGGGAAGTTGTACTGCAGGTTTGCGGCGGACTGAAAAAATCGAGTCTGTGGACGTTAAGAAAGATGATGTGTTGGAACTTTTAAATTCTATCAAAATAAGTCGCCAGGACCGGATGGGATGTACCCTAGGTTACTGTGGGAGGTGAGGGAAGAGATTGCAGAGCCTCTGGCGATGATCTTTGCATTGTCGATGGAGATGGGAAAGGTTCTGGAGGACTGGAGAATTGAGGCTGTGGTTCCTATTTTCAAGAAAGGGAATAGGAAAGCCCAGGAAATTACTGACCGGTGAGTCTGATCTCACTGGTTGGTAAGTTGATTGAGAGGATAATGAGGGACAGAAGTTTGGAATGATCAGAAATAGTCAGTTCGGCTTTGTCAAGGGCAGGTCGTGTGTTACGAGCCTAGTTGAATCCTTTGAAAATGTGACTGAACACATTGATGAAGGAAGAGCAGTGGATGTGGTTTACGTGGACTTCAGCAAAGCGTTTGATAAGGTCCCCCATGCAAGACTTCTTGAAAAGGTGAGAGGGCATGGGATCCAAGGCTGTTGCTTTGTGAATCCAGACCTGGCTTGCCTGCAGAAGGCAGAGAATGGTTGTGGATGGGTCTTTTCCAGTGGCGTGCCCCAGGGATTTGTTCTAGGACCCTTGCTGTTTGTCATTTTCATAAATGACGTGGATGAGGAAGTGGAAGGATGGGTTAGTAAGTTTGCTGACGATACGAAGGTTGGTGGTGTTGTGGATAGTCAGGAGGGATGTCAGAAGTTGCAGCGAGACAGATAGGATGCAAGACTCGGCGGAGAACTGGCAAATGGACTTCAACACGGATAAATGTGTAGTGGTCCATTTTGGCAGGTCCAATGGGATGAAGGAGTACAAGATCAAGGATAGGATTCTTTGTAGTGTTGAGAAGCAGAAGGATCCATAGGACTCCTTAAATTGGCCTTGCAGATGGAGGATGTGGTCAAGAAAGTGTATGGTGTGCTACCGTCATTAATCGAGGGATTGAGTTTAGGAATCGGGAGGTAACGCTGCAACTTTATAAGATCCTTGTCAGACCCCATTTGGAGTATTGTGTGCAGTTCTGGTCGCCTCACTACAAAAAGGATGTAGAAGCTATTGAGAGGGTGCCAAGGAGATTTACAAGGATGTTGCCTGGATTGGGAGGCATGCCTTATGAAGATAGGTTAGGGAGCTAGATTTCTTCTCCCTGGAGAGACGAAGATTGAGAGGCAATCTGATAGAGGTTTGTAAAATGTTGAGAGGTATAAATAGGGTGGATGCTCAGAGGCTATTTTCCAGGGCTGAAATGGTCGCTACAAGAGGACACAGGTTTAAGGTGCTGGGAAGCAAGTACAGAGAAGATGTCAGGGATAAGTTTTTCACTGAGGGTGGTGAGTGAGTGGAATTGGCTGCCGTCGAGGCGAACTTGCTGAGGTCTTTTGAAAGACTTCAGGATGAGTATTTGGGATTAAATGGAATTGAGAGTTATAGATATGCCTGGTAGGATGGATATGATCGATGCAATTTGTGGGCCGAAGGGCCTGTTTAACTCTACTGTTCTATGTTCTAAATCGACCATTAAAAATTTACATAATGCTGAAGATTTAAGAATAGATGGGTATAATTAAATTCTATATAATTATTTATGTTTTTGAGTTTTACTGCAAACTATTGCTAAAATATCACTCCCTCATATAGATATGGACAATGGCAGTTTGAGAAATGGCAGATCCTAGTTCAACAATTTCAGATTGTAACCATTGCATTATCTTTTTCAGACAGTGATGTTGGTAATGATTCTGCTGCTGCAGTTTACAGCCTCTGTAGATTCATCTTTTGTTTATTTACTTTCTCCTATTGCCACCTATCATCTTGCACCCTTTATCTTTTTTTGTCATTTAATCACTCCTTCCTTCCAGCCTATCACAGACTTTCACTGAAATCCCATGCTCTCTTTTTCTGCCACTGTACTTGCTTAATATATTTTAATTTGAATTTCTAGCTCTAATGAAAGATCACCAACTTGAAATATTAACTTTGCTTCTCTCTCTACAGATGTTGTCTGACTTGCTGAGCATTTCCTTCATTTTCTGTTTATATTTCAGATTTCTAGCATCTGCAGCATTTTGTCATTGTATTATTTCTATGCAAATACTGTTTTGGATTTGGGTTGGGTTGAATCAGATATTTCTGTTGCACAATGCCATTCTTGAAACACTAATTATAGGTTGATAACAGGTTATACACCTCATTTCCTCTGAGTCACAATATTAATGCCTTCGGATATTTGGGTGTGGGATTCCCAAGGTTTCACAGCATTGTAATGCTGAATAGTTTCATCTTTATTAAAAAATACAATTGAAATAAGGTAAACATGGAGGGGAACATGATATTCATTTGTAATATTTAATTTCTATTTTAAAATTTGCTGTTTCATTTTAGTTTTTCAATGAATCTCATTGACCTATGTTTGGGGAGTCTAAAAGCATACATGGTGGTGAAATCTTAACTTAGATTGAATTGCACCAAGACTCAAGTGTTATTTTGTTGGAAGATTTTATATTACTGTAGAATCGAGATCAATTTAGGAAGGCAATCTGAGTGCCTGCTTTTCTTAATCTTGAAAAGGTCATCAGTTCAAAATGTTCTTTGTTGTGTAGCATGAACGCAACATAAAGGAACTATAGATATAATGATTTCAGATACAATTAATTTAACTTGCCCTTGTTTAGCAGGTGTTAAAGTTTATTTATTAGTCACAAGTAAGGCAGTCAATCTTAAAGCAGGTCACTGGATTCATGAAAAAATGATTATTAATGCCATTATACTAACATTTCTAGCATATTTTAGTTGATGAGCATATAAAGGCTTGGGCATGATGGGCTGAATGCCTTCCTTTTGGGATCATAATGAATCTTGTGACCAGATGCTTGAAGTTTGGCCGCACAATGCGGCCATTTATTGAAAAAGAGAGCTCAAACTAAAATTGGCCAGGGAGGGGGTGGTGGGGTGAAGATTGGAGAGACATGTTCTATGTTCTCAGATTTACTACTTCCAGAGTGTGAATTGCAATCCTTTATACTCATTAATTGTTCAAATTCACACTTGCCTGTGTGTAACAGTGAGTAAGAACAGTGTGAGCTTTCTGTCTGATTTACTTCATGGTGATAAAGAGACTTTCATGACCGTTCAAATTGCTGAAAATGGCTTTCAGATTTTCACAATGTAGCTGGGCATTAGAATCCACCTGTGTTCATTATAGACTTTAATCATATATCGTAGTAAAAGCCTAAATACAGAGATTTGATGTAATTATCCCAAGTAAAAGTCATCCAACCATTCCAAGCCTGACTCCTAATTTAATTTCCAAACATTGCTAATTCTGGAAGTGCGTGACTGGAATGTTCAAGTTGCGTCAGTTAATGTATTTATAAATAAATACAGAAAATGCTGGAAATACTCAGGAAATCTGACTTTATCTGCAGAGAGAGAAATAGAGTCAACTTTTCAGGTCGATATCTTTTAAATGCTGCTATAAATTAAATAAATGCTGTTTCTCTTATAAAACACTAATAGTCTGACACATGGATTGAAAAGCAGGTGGCTTGGCATGTACAAATAATTTTGCAGCAACATGTTTTGCTGATGTGGCAAGAATGTGTGTGATCGTTATTTTGGGTACTTGCACACTTAAATTCCAAATGTACATTCCTTCAGAACGAGAGATACATTGACACTGTTTTCACTGATCCAATCCTATTTGTTACACCTAACAGCATTTTACTTTTATTATTTATTTTTCTGGTGCTGCTCTATTCTACTTATAGATGTACATTCAGCTGTGCTTTGTATATTAAAGGGATGTGGCCATCACATGCTAGAGCAGCATTTATTGCCCATACCTAGTTGTCCTTGAACAGATGGTGGTGATTGCCTTACTGAACTGCTGAAGTGTAGGTACAACCACAGTGCTGTCAGGGAGGAAGTTGCAGGATTTTGACCCAGTGACAGTTAAGGAATGGTGATATACTTCTCTGTCAGGATGGTGAGTGACTTGGAGGGCAGCTTCCAGGTGGTGGTGTTCCCAGGTACCTGCTCCTCTTGTCTTTCTAGAGAGTAGTTATCGTGGGTTTGGAAGATGCTGCCTAAGGAACTTTTGGGTTCCTGCAGTGGCATCTTGTAGATGGTACACATGGCTGCAACTGTTCATTAGTGTTTGAGGGATTGAATGTTTGTGGAAGGGAGGGAAAGCAATCAAGCGGGCTGTTTTGTCCTGAATTGTGTTGTTGTAGATGCAATCATTCAGGCAAATGGAGAGTATTCCATTACAGTCCTGGCTTGTGCCTGGTAGACAGGCTTTGGGGAGTCAGGAGATGAACTACTCACTGCAGGATTCCTAGCCTTTGACCTGCTCTGTAAGCTGCAGTATTTATATGGCTAGCCCAGTTCAACTTCTGGTCAGTGGTAACCCTGAGGATGATGGGTATTCAGTGATGGCAATGCCATTGAATATCAAGGGGAGATGATTAGATCTCCTCTTGTTGGAAATGATCATTTCCTGGCACATGTAGCATGCAAATGTTACTTGCCACTTCTCCATGCTTGGACTGACAATGTTCAGGGCTTGCTGCATTTGGACATGGATATTGCTTCAGTATTTGAGGAGTCATAAATATATTGAACATTGTGTAGTCATCAGTAAACATTCCCACCTCTGGCTTCTGATGGAAGGAAGGTCATTGATGAAGAAGCTGAAGATGTTTGGGCTGAGGACACCAACCTGAGAAATTCCTGCAGTGATGTCCTGGAGCTGAGATTATTTGATCTCCAATTATCACAGCCATTTTCCTTTGTGCCAGCATGACTCCAACTAACTTTCTCCCTGATTACTCTTTACTCTAGTTTTGCTAAGGCTCCTTGACTCCCTGCCTTGATGCCAAGGGCAAATACTCTCACCTCATCTCACCTCTGGCATTCAGCTCTTTTGTCTATATTTGAACCAAGGCTGTAATGAGGTCAAGAGCTGAGTGACCCTGGTGGGACCCAAACTGTGCATCCGTGAGCAGGCTGTTACTGAGTAAGTGCAGCTTAATGGCACAGTTGATGGCCCTTTCATGACTTTATTGATGATGGAGAGTAGGCTGATAGCGTGGTAATTGGCCAGGTTGGATTATCCCATTTCTTGTGTACAGGACATAACTGGATAATTTTCTCATTGCCAGGTGGATGCCAATGTTGTAACTGTACTGGAACAGTTTGGCCCAGGATGTGACAAAGCTTGAATAATATTGTAATATTGTTGAAATATTGTTAGGGACCATAGCCTTTGCAGTACCCATTGTATTCAGCCATTCCTTGATATCATGTGGAGTGAATCAAATTGACAGAAGATTAACCTCCAGAGGACGCTGAGGTTGAATATTCCGTTCAGAACTTCTGACTGAAGGTTGTTGCAAATGTTTCAGCCTTATCTTTTGCACTGATGTGCTGGGCTCCTCCATTATTCAGGATGGGGGTATTTGTGGAGCCTCCAATAAATTGTTCAATTATCCAACATTATTCATGACTGAATGTGACAGCAATATATAACATGGATCTGATCCATTGTTGTGGAACCGCTTAGCTCAATTATTTACTATTTTGTAAGCAAGAAGTCCTGTTTTGTAGCTCCTTTAGGTTGACACCTCATGCCTGGTGTTGCTCCTTACATGCTGCGTTGCACTCTACATTGAACCAGCATTGATTCTAGTGGCAAGATGGTAATGGTAGAGTGGGGGGACATGGCAAGCCTGAAGTTACAGATTGTGGTTGTGTACAATGCTGTTACTGTTAGTGGCCCACAGTCCTCATGGATGCCCAGTTTTGAGTTGCTAAGTCTGTTCCAAGTCTATCCCATTTAACATATTGTTAGTTCCAAACATGATAGAGAGTATCCTTAGTGTGAAGATGGGACTTTGCAGAAGGACTGTGTGGTGATCAGTCCTACCAATAATATCATGGATAGATGCATCAGTGACAAGGAGATTGGTGAGGATGAGGTCAAGAATGTTTTTCTCACATGATTTCCTCACCACGTGCTGCTGTCCCATTCCCTTTAGGATATGATGACGTGGAGATGCCAGCGTTGGGCGGGGGTGAAACGCACAGAAATCTCACAACACCAGTTTAAAGTCCAAACAGGTTTATTTGTAGCAAAAGCCTCAAGCTTTCGAGATAGCCTGTCTCTTCATCAGGTGGCTGGGCCTGATGAAGGTACAGGCTGTCCTGAAAGCTTGAGGCTTTTGCTACAAATAAACCCGTGTGGATTCAAACTGGTGTTGTGGGATTTCTTTGTGTTTTAGGACATGGCCAGCTCAGTTTCTGGTGGTACTATCAAGCCTCTGTTGGTGACGGACTTCAAAGTCACCCCAGAGAACGTGCACCTTTGAAACTCAGTGCTTCCTACGAGTGGTGTTCAACATGGAGATTCATCTGAGGGCCGAGATATTATGTGGTACTCAGTAGGAGGTTTCCTTACTCAACTTGGTGCCCAGAGACTTCATGGGATGCAGAATTGATGTTGAGGACTTGCAGGACAACTCCCTCCTAACTGTTAACCACTCTATCCCCCAGCTTTCTAGATCTGTTCTGCTAACTATACAGGACATACCCAGAAATAATGAAGGAGATACCTAAAACATTATCTGTGAGGTATGATTCCGTGAATATGACTAAGTTAGACTGTCGCATGACTAGTCTGAGACAGCTCTCCCAATTTTTGCACAAGCCCCCAGATGTTGGTGAGGAGGACGTTTCAAGATCGACAAGGCTGGGTTTGCCATTGTTATTTCTGGTGCCAAGTTTGATGCCAGGTATCCTGTCTGGCTTCATTGTTTTTTGTTCCATTTACAGCAGTTGAGTACAACTGGATGGCTTGCTGGGCCATCCCAGAGGGCTGTGTGGTATCAGTCCTTCCAATAATGTCATGGACAGATGTATCAGCAACTAGGAGATTGGTGAGGATGAGGTCAAGAATGTTTTTCTCACATGATTTCCTCACCACGTGCTGCTGTCCCATTCCAGCAGCTATGCCTTTAGGACATGATGATGTAGAGATGCCGCCGTTGGACAGGGGCATCGGGAGTCACACGTAGGTCAGTCCAGGTAAGGATTTTAAGTTTTTTTTAAAGTTTATTTGTTAGTGTCACAAGTTGACTTACCTTAACGCTGCAATGAAGTTACTGTGAATATCCCTGAGTTGCCATACTCTGGCGCCTGTTTAAGTACACTGAGGGATTTAGCGTGGCCAGTGCACCTAACCAGCACATCTTTCAGACTCTGGAATGAAACCAGAGCATCTGGAGGAAAATCATGCAGACACGAGGAGAACATGCAGACTCCACACAGTAACCCAAACCAGGAATTAAACCCGAGTCCCCTGCACTGCGAGACAGTAGTGATCATTCTGCCACCATGCTGCCCACAGGACAGGGCTTCCTTCCCTAAAGAGCATTAGTAAACCAGATGGGTTTTTACGACAACCAACAATGGTTTCATGATTATCATTAGACTTCTAATTTCAGATACTTTATTGAGTTTTTTAAATTTCACCTTTACTGTGGTGGGACTTGAGCATGCGTCCATAGAGCATTACCCTGGATCTTTGCATTACTAGTCAAGTGACAATAGTAATGTGTAGTAGTGTGCCACCTCATAGAATAAAATCTTTTATATTATGAAGCCATTATGCATTTAGATGCATAATCATGCATTCTGAGTGGATAGTCCTACATGTAGACTGGAATCTTAATGTCAATGGCATGATCCTTGATGGCAGTTTCAAAGTTTGGGGATGACCCTAGGATCCTCGGGTGCACTTCATGGGCTTTTGGTAATGAATTAATTGTCATTAGTGCTGCTGTCCCTTTAATAGGTGGCTGCTCATTCCAAGGAGCTGCTGGCTAAGCAGGTCCAAGCAGCTTTAGTCTCAGCATTGCCATTAAGAGTAGTGGCCCGTCCTGGGACTGCACCTAGAAAAAGAGGATGCCATGGAAGATCACTGGCTCTCAACCAGGTTCGTAGGCCTGGGACACTGGGCTCAGTCAGCTGGCCCTGATGGGAATGTGTTTGGTGAAGGCTGATGGTACCGTTGTCATATGGGTGGCATTGGCTGTTGGTAGGAGTCTTCAATGGGACACAAGGTCCTCAAACAGCAGGGCTCTGCTCCCAAACCCATGTGGTGGCTACGTTGCCAATAGCCTTTCAATGTGGGGCATATAGCTCTTGTGCCAGTGATAAAATGCCAATAGCAGCAACAAACCCTTAGTTAACGTTCTAAATGGCCCAACTGGCTTCTGAGTAGAAGAACAATTTTCCATCCATCCTAACACTGGTAAAATGGCAGAAAGACAACTTGTTCTTTGCGGGCTGGTTAAGTCCAGCTCATGATTTGTAGAATCACCAGACCCCTTATTGCTTTGTATTTTTCCATGCAGTCAACAACCTGTTTGTCCCTGCGTTCTGAAGTTAGCTAGGCCGTGGGACTGGACTAAATCCCATGTGCTGGAGGTTGAGCTGGTTTGTTGTTAGCGGTTCTCTTGACCAGTATATGTTACGCTTGTTTAGTGTTTCTCCAAGAACGTGCCCTAGATTGGTATATTACCAATTCAAGTTGAAGGTTGGGCATCACTTTTTATATTGGCATCATATTTGTGTGAGCAAATTGTACGCCCCAAAATAGAGGAGGAAATGCAGCTTCTTGCAGCCAGTATGGAAGTTGTGCTTGTCCACTTATTGCAACAGATTCTTTTCCTCCAATGAGTGATCTCAAAAGCAATAAGCTATGGACAGTGTTCCACTCTTCGCCCCTTCTTTCCAGTAATTAGGTGGGTATGGAGTGGTGGCTTGAGTGTTTTACTTTAAGTGGTTTTGAGTTTGTCTTTCAGCGTTTTGCTGAAAATGGTGCTCTTTAGGGTTTTACTTCACTTCCTTTACTATTCCTTTTTCATAGAACATAGAACATTACAGCGCAGAACAGGCCCTTTGGCCCTCGATGTTGCGCCGACCAATTAAGAAAAAGCAATGACCCTCCAACCTAAACCATTCCCTTTTCATCCATAAACTTATCTACTAACCTCTTAAACGCCACCAAACTTGGCACTGAAGGCGCCAACTGCAGCAGGCACGGCATTCCATACCCTTACCACCCTCTGGGTAAAGAACCTACCTCTGACATCCGTCCTATAACTACCACCCCTTAATTTAAAGCTATGTCCCCTCGTGCTAGCTTTCTCCATCCTAGGAAAAAGGCTATCACTGTCCACCCTATCTAAACCTCTAATCATCTTATATGTTTCAATAACGTCTCCTCTTAGCCGCCTTCTTTCTAACGAAAACAACCTCAAATCCCTCAGCCTCTCTTCATAAGACCTGCCCTCCATACCAGGCAACATCCTGGTAAACCTCCTCTGTACCCTCTCCAATGCCTCCACATCTTTCTTATAATGCGGGGACCAGAACTGCACACAATACTCCAAGTGCGGCCGCACTAGAGTTTTGTACAGTTGCAACATGACATTGCGGCTCCGAAATTCAATTCCCCTACCAATAAAAGCTAAGACTCCGTATGCCTTCTTAACAACCTTATTGACCTTGGTTGGCCTATGTTTTGCTCCGAGTTGCTTTTTATCTAGCCATGGATATAGCAATTGCACACAGTAAGGAAATATAACTGGAAAAGTGTTTGGAATTCAGAAGAAAAGTTTGTTTCAGTTTGAAGTCTGCAAACTTTTGCCGTGTTCTGGAATTGATGCTTTATCTGAAGTTAATGTTCGTCATGTTGGTTGAGATTGACATTAAATCTTCAAAATTTCCCATTGTAAGAAAACCATGTGCATGAAACCTATACATGGATTTCATTAACCAGTTTTATTTTGATATAACCATTATTTGTTAAGCCCTCTACACTTTGTTTTCTCTGACACCATATGGCTGGAATTTTACGCCCCCTCTCCCCATGGGAATTGGAGTGGGTGAGGAGCGGACCATGGAAAGGTCCGTTGATGTCAGACAGGATTTTACGTTATAGGGATGTGTACACCCATAAAATCCCATTCTATATATCTTAGCACAAAAACATGAAACAAAATTCGTGTATCTTGAAGTCACTGCTGGGACAAGTTTTCACACTCTGATTTCACGGTTCACTGTGAAGTCCCGAGGCAAATTGGTGCAATTTTGCTAATCCCACTGAAACAAAGACGCAAGTATGTGTGTCAGGGCAATGTTGTGCAAGAAGGAAAGAAAAGGGTGGGGCTTTTAAAGTACTTGTAAATTTTGAACAGTTTTAAACTGGTTTTGCTTAGCTCACCTTTGTATAAGATCCTTAAAAATCCCATAAGATTTGGTGCTTGTGAAAATGAATAGCATAACAATTCACGTGCTATATATTGTATTCAAGTTTCAAGCTTCAAAATATTATGATTTTATGATTGTGTAATTGAGAATTTGTGAATACAGTGCTCTCTTCAATCTGCAAGCATAAAGCCAAGAGAGCTTCAGGCAGTAACATGATGTAGGTGCTTGAATAGCAAAGGGAGACATTTGTTTGGTCATCATGTATTGGCATATGAAGCAGGTCTTGAACTGGAATATAATAATTTAACATATTTTTATGTGCCTATTTTATAGCATTTTACATGGGACAATGATGTAGTCATTTACAGAAAATTATAAACTTGACTGTACAAATTTAAAGATGATAAAAATGTGTTGCTCTGACTTATTTGCAAGATTGTTGGTTAAGGACTCAGTTCTACCGCGGAAGTGCAAATGGCGATTCAGTAACTTTTATAAATACTGTTGTGGTGATTGTCTCTTTCAGCATAAGACAGTCACCTGGCTTGGGGGAATAAAGTGGGTAATCTCACAGAGGGTCGGAGTCCTCTTTGACAGAAGATAATCTGAAGACATTGTAGAGACTGGGGCAGCCAAGTGCTACCAGCATATGTACAGTTTTTCCTTATTAATAAATATCTTTTGTGTCCTGGCGAAGTCTGAGCGCGTGCAGCGTTGCAACTACTTTGGCAAACATCAAGAATTTTGACTAAGTTGTGTGTAAACCATGATGCAAGTGCTATAGTTTGCTTTGTTTTTTTCTATTTGAAGGTCAAGCAATCAGTATTTTGCAACTTTACAAAATGTCAGTTTTATTTGGAAACAAATAGATGCAATGTGGGGCTGTGCAGTTTCAATAAAATTGCAGTGATTGCCATTGCCATATTTCTATTTAGGGTGGGTGGTGAAATTTTGCTGTGTTTAACCAGTGAGATGTTGGATTTCCAAGATATTTATCTGGAGAAAGACACTTCTAGGTGAATATGCCAACACATGGGATTTACACTGCTTAATGGAGCACAATAATGTCTGAAAAACTGCCCATCGTTTTGATGCCTCTTAAAGAGTTGTTGAGATTGATATCCCAGTTTTACTGGCAGATTTGCAAGTGGAATGTTGAAAAGGTATAACTTGGATATAACTTCTATATATAACTGGAAAATAATTGATCAAAGAGCATTCTTATTTATTAATAAAGTTACCTTGTTAAATTGTTAGTCTAAATGATTGTAGAAATTGAGGTTCTTTTTGATAATGAGAAAGTTAGGGGAGAATTTCATAGTGTTCAAAATCGCAAAATTTTAATGCCAATAACAGTTTCTGGTTGCAGGAGGGTTGATCTAACTAAATGATATACGCTTAAGGTAAGTGATTTGGTGATGAGGAAAATTGTTTTAGTTGAATGAGTAGTTTATGACCTTGAATTCACTACCTTAAATGATATTGCATGCAAATTCAGTAATAACTTTCAAAAGTGAATTGGATAAATATTTCAAGAGGAGATACCTGCAAAACTATTGCAAAGGAGCAGCAGAGGGCGACTAATTGGATAACTTCGAAGTGTCATCTTCGGCACAATAAAACAAATGATGACATGTTGAACTGTAATAATTCCAGGTGTTACAGACAGAATTTTTGTGGTCCCTTCCAGTCCATAATCAGGGTTTTTGTGTGGTGTATGCTTTTCCTTAGTGTTTTTTTTAAATAAATTACAGCAACAGACTTTTTGGTGATTTTTTTCTTCAAAAAGTAAGGAAGATTGTTCACTATTGCACACTAGCCCCCGAGGTTCAAAACACAACAGAGGTGATTCTCCCAAAAATACTCTGTCAAATTTACATAAAAACTGGAGTAAATGTCACTTTTTTTTTCCAACGGAAGTTTCAAAATGAATCTTCCACATTCTGTGCACTGGCGAGCGCCTCAGTGTGAATCATCAAAAAACATCAAAAGCAGCGCAGTGAGTTGGGAGAATTGCCCCCATCGTGTCATTCACTTGTCTCAATCATATTATCTCCACACAGATTTTAGATACAGATGAAGTTTAAAGAATTTATAACTCCATCTCCTATGGGTTGAAAAATGCCTGATGTTGATCCTTTAGTTGGAGTGAAGGTCTTTTAGCAACAAAGGATTCTAAAGAAGATGCACAACCTCTTGTAGATGAGTAGCCAGGGTATTGGTCCTAATAGAAACTAAAAGGAATGTTTTGGCTGCATTAGAAGACTTTCAGTTATGATGGCTTTAACTGTATCTATATCTGTATCTGGTTTTCAGATGTTTCTCTGCTGGGTTTGTTACTTAGAATATTTTAAACTGCAGCCCCTGAAAGTTAGTTTCAGTCATGTGACTCCAGGATTAATGTTTCTGGGGTCCAGACCACCACAATAACATAGCAGTTGACAATGATCACTGTTATTTTGCCCCAACTTGAGTTCAAATGTTTTCCTTTTTTTTGAATAAGACACTCAGAAATCAGCAGTGAAGAGATCCTGTGTTTCTCAATCACTGCTTTGTTCTCAAACAAAGGATGTGTTCACCTTTAAATAGGGGATGTGTTCATTATTAAACCAGGGATGTATAATCTTTACAGGTTGTTGCAAAATGGTCTTATTTGGGTCTGTGATCTTTCTTACAATCTGTAAAAATCCAGTATCATCAGGCTTATATTGAGCATGACATATGATTCTATGAGATTAACTATTTTTTAAGAAAAGTCAAAACATTTTAAGGGAGTATTTCACATCTTCAGTATTAAGGTATTTGGGCAGGGCAGGGATTAATGTGGGACTGGAGAATATTACTATTCATGGTAAGATGTGGAGATTCTTATGATGGTAGTCTGTGGGGTATGTAAGGAGTCAGTATGAAGTGGAAACAGCATCCAAGCAGGGCGGTACTACGGACCTGTACATTATTATATGGGTTACCAATGAAAGTTTATGTTCAATCATGCAATCCTCGAGACATCCTGATGAGATACCAAACATTTTATAACACTTAGGATATCCCAAAATAACGTGCAGTCAATTAAGTACTTCTAAAGCGATTTCACTGTTATAATGTGTTGAAATGTAACAACTAATTTGCACAATTGAGATCCCACAGATAGAAATGAGATAATCTGTTTTAGTGAGTTTAATTGAGGGATAGCTATAAAGTGGGACTCCAGCAGAGTTCCCTGCCAATTCTTTGATAGATCAAAAGAATCTACCAATTCTTTGATAGGTTGTTATACATAACATGCATAACAATACATGTTATGTATTGGATTTTGTGGTTCTTGCAGAACTTTCTCTTTATATAGCAACCAACCATCTTCTGTGGCCTTAACTGATATTCTGTGAGCACTTCATGAGAGCTGTCGATTTGATCACTGCATTTGATCCAGCAGAGCTACGAAATAAGTCTTGCTGAAAGACGAGCGATCTTGCTGGTACAATTTCATTGCTATTGCCATGCAGTTGTCCCACAACTGATTGCAGCATTCTTTACTAGTGTGGAATTGGAGAGCCTCTAAACAAAAAGCAGCAAACTAAAATCTTTTTTTTGCATGAGGAGCAAATTGAAGGTTGGGCCAAAACATATGGAGTAAAAGTAATAGGTAAAATATTCCAAAAAAATTTTTAAAAAATATATAAAATACTAAATTAACTAAATACTAATGTCAATTATAGAATTTATTTTGTCAGTGTCTGCTACATTCAGCAAATTTTATTAATCATTCGGCTGATAAAAACAACACAATTTCATCTGATTTAAACAAGGTGTGATCCTTTAAAGGGTTTCAGACAGTGGTGTGTGAATGAGAAAATTGAAAATTTCACTGTATGCTGGTGCTAGAGGAAGTGCCTACATTGCAGGCAATAGCGATGAAATTTTACCAGAGTAGAGCCCTGAGTGACAGATCCCAATTTGGAATTTCTGCGACAGTTGAGACATGCCCAACAATTTGAATTTGCAGTTACTTTCAGAGGGACAATGCTGTGTGTGTCATCAACTCCCAAGTCCTCTGCAAAATCTGGCTCGAGATCTTTGCAAGTCCGTTTGAGAACAGAAGGGGCCTAAGTTTACTTTCTCATCAGAAAAACTGTAGTTCCAACAGTGCAGCCCTCAGTATTACATTATAACCAAAGCTGAAACTTTAAAGAACGGGAAGACTCCCAGTGTCCTAAACCCCTTTCCAACCAATTGAGTACTTTTGCCAGCTGTCACTGATATTAAAAACATGAGCCTTAAGTTGTGTTTAAACCCGCCATCTTGTGATTAAGGTCGCAGTAACACTAAGTACTACAGACAAAAGTTAGTATTTGAAGCAAAGATCATATCAACATTGTTTATAAAAACAGGATGGATGCATCAAATTCAGGCCACTGTTAAGCCAGATAAATGCCAACGTGGACTGGGCTGACTGTGTTTTCCATGTTATTTCTATGCAATTATTTTTTTAAAAGTGAATGTGACTGTGTACTTGTCAGTATGGTTCCATTACTCTCGATTCCTATTTAAGTTCTGAACTTTTTAAGCAACCTTAGACTATATAACAAACTTTTGCAAACCTATTTTGTGTTTTGCAAAAAAAAAATCACTGGGCTAGTAGAAAAAAACTGGAACACTGATTGCTCCATACTAGTGTCTTATACCCAGTTGTTTGATCTCTTTCCCTCCACTGGCATACTCCCCCACCATCACCCCCACCCCCTCCCCGACAATCGAGAAAAATCTTAGACAGCTTCTCAATTCAAACCATGAGTCCACCCGGAATCACTTATCTCTATGGTAACAGAAGATTGTTGAAATGTGAGATGGATATTAAAATTAATTATCTAGCTTCAAAACCAACATTTTGATTCTGAAACTCATGAATAGTTTATACTGTAATTCAGTTAATGACCCTCTCTCTGAACTTGCTGGTGTCCCCAGGAAACTCTCTTGTCTACCAAGATACTTCTAGCTTGATTAAACTCAAAAATAGCCCATTCTTTAATGTTTTCACACTTGCGCCTTTTGACATCTTTATGTAGACTTAGATTATCCTTTGGCAATTATTTTGGGAGTGTTTAATCTATGTTTTACTCCCTGTCTTGTGTTTAATGCTTTAAATCCTTGAAACTAAAAATTGTGTGTGAAAGACATGAATTATGAAATTGGTTACTCACAACCCCCTACTATCATGCAAAGTGTATTTGAAAGCTGTTCCTGAAAGCTGTCTTCATCGTCTATCCATAAATCTATCCCTCAAACATTTTTTTTGTATTTTTCCATTTACTTTCTGACATCTCTCTCAAGTCTAAATATTTGATCATGTTTTTGGTTGTCTTTGCACCTTTTTACGTATTGATACGTAAAATATTTGTATTCATCTTTGAAATTATGCTAATTCAATAGTTTGATTTCTTTCAGTACTTGTGAAGATACACAACATATTTAAACATTTATATGTTTACAGTCCCTTGTGTGTATAATATATTGGCATTTTAGAGCAGCTGATTCAACCATTTTGAACAAAGGGCCCTAATATGAAGTACAACATCCCTTTTGATGAAACCCCATCAAAGAACAAGGAATATGTCAATGAAAAACAGCATCCAGATTCACATCATAGTCATGAAATGTTCCAAATTACTTCCAGAATAGATTCCTGTTAGTGCTGAAAATCTGAAATAAAAACAGTATTGGAAATACTCAGGACTGGCAGCATTTGTGCGGCAGAAGAGTTGAAAATGAATTTATGAATTTAACCATCTCCCCAAGATGTTTTAGTAGCATTACCATTGCTGAATCCACCTGCACTTGCACTTTGGGGGTTGCGATTTGACCAGAAGCTGAATTAGGCCTGTCATATAAATACTGTGCTGACAAAGACAAGTCGGAGGCTAAGAAATCTTTGATAAGAAATTCTCCTATTGCTCCAAAGTCAGTCCACAATACACAAGGTGCAGAGCAGAAGTGTATTGGGATGCTGTCCACTTGCCTGGATGAATGCAGTTCCAATTATATTCTAAAAGCTCAACATCATCCAAATCAAAGCAGCTCACTTGATTGGCATCCCATTCACCACCTTAAATATTCGTTCCCACCACCTACTGACACAATAGCCACAGTGAGCACAATCTATTTAAGATGCACTGCAGCAACTCGGAGGCTTCTGATGAGTATCCCCTAAACTTGTGATCTCTCACTGAGAAGGATAAGGGCAGCAACTGCATGGAAAATTACACGCAGGCCGCACAGTTTGACTCTCAACAATATTGCCATTCCTGCTATTTTGCTGGTCAAAACCTTGAACTCCCTTTCTAATACCTACCTATAACTACTTCTAACAGTACCTATACCACGTGGACTGCAATGGTTTAAAAAGGCTACTGACCATTGTCTTCTCAATGGCAGTTGGGTTAGGCAAGAATAGATAGTTTTACTAGCTGTACCCACATCCCATGAATTTTTTTTTAAGAAACTACACCTATCCAGCAAAACTTCTGGAGATGCAGGACAGATTGGGCAACAATTTCCTGAATGTTGCATTTGCGCTGGAATTTGCTATTTGATTCAGTCTTTTACAGTAAACATTGATAGTCTTATTGTTTTTCCTTCTGTAAAATCTCAGCCATCGTGCTTAAGCTGCTGTCAGTTAGTAGAGAACTTGAGTGCAAGTTCAGTGAATATAAAGCTTGGCCAAACAAGCAAGTTGTGATTTGAATGAAACTAAGTCTGACCATTTGGATTGGTACTTAGATTTCTCCAGGAAAGAAGAATGAAATGGCTGACAATTGTTGTTAAATATTAACACTTGAAAAAAATCTTCAGAGCTTAAAAGTAAAAGGTGAGATTTACTTTTTAAATCCTTATCCACTTAAACGTGATTTCAACTGTTGAAATCTGTCCCAGGAAAGGTTTGTGGAGTATCTTGATGTACCCAATGGAAGTATGAAATAATTGTCAAGTCCCGTTTCACTAATTTTTCTTTGACTTATATTGTCTTCACGATATTGAGCGTGAAGAGTACCAATGGGTATTAAGGGTTGCTTTGCATTCACATAAGCCAGCACTAGTTAAAGTACAAAATTATTGTATTCAAATATGATTTGGGCTTTAATGAAAGCATAGCTAGATTATCAAAAAATGCTATACTTGAATGAGAATTTCAATAAACTGTGTTTAGTAGCCTTTTTTAAAAAATGTAATATGTCAATAAATGAATCTAAGAAAAATGAGTGGTGTACAGAATCAATATGTATATAATTGGTTTGCAGCAAGCCATTTAGACTAGGGGATTTGGAGGAATTTAACATGCAAGAGAAAGAGATCAGCCAGAGTTAGTGTAGGCCAGAAAGTTACCATGAATTATTTTCCATTTGGGTAACTGTTTTAGAGCAAAAATGAAGGAATTGAAATTACAAAATATGTCAAGGGAAGAGTATGTTCACAATTAAAATGATTATAAATCAGCAATAATGATTGGAAATTGTAAAGAAGTTTTGCAATCCATATTAAATTAACCTTTCTAGATGGGCACAGTTTAGAAATTCATCAGAGGTTGCGTATACTTACAAGTGTAAAATGGGCACTTCAGTCTTTAAATTGGGGGCATTGCTTTCCAAGCTGAAAGTGTACCATAGTTGGGCTCCTCTGCGGGTTGCACAGTATACCTTGGGTATAAAAGTTAATTATAATATGGAAATAAGGGTCCTGTGCTCATTTCATGACAGTGATCTACCAGAACTTGACTCTCCACCATACAAACTTGCTCAGCAATTCATGATCAAGATTAGTAAGAAGCCTTCAGGAACACTGCATAAGTGGTTAGCCAGTAAATGCAGATTAGTTTCTGGTTTTTGCTTTAGGCTGCTGGTTAAAGTCTGGATTTTTTTCTGACTTGTACAGTTAATTTTTGACTTCTGCTAAAATGTTTTTGCCAGGGCTGGTTACTGTACCCTTTTTATCTTTTCAAATAATTGTGTTGAGCAACAATTAGACTGCAGTTTAGAATGTTCTGTTTACTTTCGGTAACATGACTCAGGAAGGATATCAAGACCAGAGAATGTCTCAGTGATTTATTCTGATAACAGGAGATGCTTTAATTATAAGGAGAAGATCAAAGAAGATGGAGTTTTTCATAAAAAAAACCTAGTTAAGAGATCCAATTAAACAAGTTAGAAAGTTGATATTTCAATATCAATCAGTCAGTAACTAATAGTGCAAGTTCAAATCAACATAAAAACAAAGAGAGAAGCTAGTTGACTTTTAATTTGCAGAGAAGATTTTAGGATGCACAACACTGTTAGAAACATAAAATGTATACAGATATGTGAATAAAAGAGTAAGGGCTGGAGCTAATTTGGAAACTCTTTCAGAAAGTTGGTGGAAATTGATTACATGGTTATCCTTTTCTGAACAGTTCTGTGGTTCTAAATGCTGTTGAATTTCCTGCATAAACTCTTCTCCCTTGCCAGCTCCCTGTCCACCTCTAACTGAACTCTTAATTTAAAACTCATCCAATACATGTGACATAACTACTCTTTTTTTTTTGTTCGTTAGACCCTTGAAGTGCTTTAAAATGTTTGTGCTATATTTAAATGTATGATATAAATGGAAGTTTTTATGTGGCTGCTAAATTCAATATTTGGACAGGATATAGTTTTAGTATGTATACCTCACCATTAACCTTCCAGAAATTTTAACAACAATTTTATGCAGAAACTCTTAAACTTGTGCTGTAGTAAAAGCTTTGGTTAGAGATTTTGAGAACTAAGCTGTTTGCAATGTAGATTGCAGTTGCAGAATTTAATCATATTGTTAAAGGGAACCTGAGATGCCATGGTAGTGTCATTGTGCTGCTTGATCTTGAGTCTCAAGACTGTGTAACTGTATCCTAATGATGAACTGTGTCATTTGAGGATTACCAGAAATAAGAATCGAATGTGAAGTTGCTCGAGATAAAGTATCGCCAAGCAGAAGGTGAAAGAAGATTAAGTGCACATCAAAACTTTCATATTCTCAAGTATTCTTGTCCAAAGCAGTCTAATATATGCAGTGGAATCCATTTTAATTTTTCTCTTCTCTTCCCCTCCTCTCTCACCTAACCAATTGCTTTCATGACTGTGCATTATAATGCACGGTGGTCTTTTTATAACTGCACTCTTGACAGTTTTGTGATGTGCAGTTGAAGCAACAAATTATTTTTAATGTAAGGCAGTTCTGAACAGTTGAGATTTATCTAGTACATTTTCCATTATGGTGTGTCAAGAGAATGATTTGGACAAATTATTTCACATGGTTTATGATAATGATCTTTTCCAGATGTTTAAGTGTCTGATAACTTGTACAATGTAGTGCATTTTGAGGGCTACTGCAGTGAAACTGACTTTAGTTGGTACTGCACAAGATCTGCATGACTGCATATAAGAAACAAAGGATTTTTGACAAAGAATACTGAAATTGTGGTGTAACTATGAAGAATAAAGAAAACAAGCAAAGTGAGGCAGTGATTAAGAGGACAGTGAATGTGAACAAAATCTGATACTTTCAGTGCAGGGTAAATTTAACACTTTCCACAAGTGACTTTTGTCATTAGATACTAAAAATGACATTAATCTCATACTGAATAAATAAGTGCAAGCAAAGTCAAATAATGAGAGTTCTGGTGCGATGGCCACATTTTTTTTCATGAGAGGGTTTCCATTCCTGTGAAATTACAGCCAGATTCTTTAATATCAACATCGAAGAATTTTAGATAATTATTTGTAGCACACAAAATCTAAGTATGCATCTATAAAAGGGATTTTGTTCAATATTCTCCTCTTCTGAATCTTTCCTGTTTGGGAATACTATTGCGAGGATAGTTTTCCATCAAAATATCAGACCTTTAAGTCCTGACTGAGTACGAGGGCATTGGAAATTTGCTCACTATTGTTTTCATATCACCCCTGCACTTTGGTATTTGCAGTAAGAAGTTTGACAACACCAGGTTTAAGTCCAACCGATTTATTTGATAGTAAACTCACAAGCTTTCGAGATTCTCCTCTTCGTCAGGTGAATGAGGTGTTCTGGTCTCAGACAGCTGTTATATGTGCTGTCTGAGACCAGAACACCTTATTCACCTGATGAAGAGGAGAACCTCAAGCTTGTGAATTTGCTATCAAGTAAATCAGTTGGACTTAAACCTGATGTTGTCAAACTTCTTAGTGTTTACCCCAGTCCACTGCCAGCATCTCTAAATCTTTGGTATTTGTAACATAGTAACTGGATATTCTACAGAAATAAGAGGGCCTTCTGATTACCCCTTTTCGTAGATGTGGAGACCAAAAACAATTACAGCGCTCTGATGTTTTAGGGCAGGAACAAAATTGCATTGATGTAAAAATACCTTTTGAATTCTCTTTCCTTCAAATGAGGCATAAAGTAAGGCCTAACCTAGTCTTTCAGATGAATGTAAAGCATCCCATAGTACCATGTCAAAATTAGAGGAGGGGAGTACTCCTCTGTTTCTTGGCAAATATTTATCCTAAATCAAAAGCACTAAAAACAAATAATCTGGATATTACCATATTTCTGCTTGACCTTGCAATCTACAAATTGGTTGCCAAGCTTCTCTATTACTATATTTCATACAGCCAATCAGTGCTTTAACATTGAGTTGTCCTTGAATGCACTGTCACTTCCGAAGTCTGTGTCCATCATTCTTCTCAAAGTCTCAAATGTCACCTGTTTGCCTGTCAGAAAGGTAAAATATCTGTTCTCAACCTGTCTGCAGCATTTGACACAGCTGACCACACTCTTTTGCTGTGCACTGATCTTCTCAATCATATCCCCAAAGTCAACCTGAAAGGACATCAATCATGTTGCCTGGTCTGTCATAAGCTTGACTTATTGGATGCTGAAACCTTTATATATGCCTTTGTCACATTTTGACTTGACTATTGCATTTGTGTCCTGACCAGCCCCTCTACTTTCATCCACAATAATCAGCTGACTCCAAAACAGCTGAGCGTACCCTCTGGTCACCTCTCAATAATACTTTCTGTTACTATTGGTAGCAGTGCCTTTAGATGGAAAGTATCACACTCTGGAATTTTGTCTTTCCTGCCTACTACTCCATCTTTCACGCTTCTTGTTCTTTGACCAAGCTTTCTTCCCAATCCTTCTAATAACTCTACTTAGATTGGTTGTTCATTTTTGATATTTCTGTGAAGAACTTTGAACATATTTGAATGTTTGAGGAATTATTGAAATGCCAAATGTCTTAAATAAGTAGGGTATAAATGTCAAGAAGAGAATACTTATTTTAGACTTTAGGCAGCATCTAAAATTGTTGATTTCTTTCTACTTTGCTCCTATATGTAAATTTTCTTGATCCGTTTATTTGCAATTGTCAAGCAGCCTACATACCTTTTGGAGGTTGGTAACAAGCAGGCACATGTAATAAATTGCTTCTGCGATATAAATGGATTATTAAACATTTATAGTGTTTTGGTTTCAGTAGTTCCTGAATATTCATGAAGTGTTAATAGATTGTGATTTTTATAAAACAGGATTGGAAGTTTTTAATATGTATTTTGGAGGTGAGAAGTGCCAAACTCTCTGTACAGATGCAAATTACTTCAGTAAGATGAATGGAACAGGTTTTTATGTAAACTGCCAATCTAGTTGTTCAAGATTTATGTAAATATTCTAATAGCAAATCCACTGGATTTCTTGAAGATGCAGCTGCACTCTGCTTGCATGTACTGGCTGGCTTGTCCCCACCTTGTGTACAAGTGTTGCTCTGCACGAAACTGTTACTGTGATGCATTTACCTTAAGGTGAAATAGATTGATATGCAAACTGAGTTCTGAAGGAGAGTCGTATTGGATTTGAAAAGTTAACTCTCTGTAGATGCTGTTAGACCTGCTGAATTTTTCCAGTAATTTGTCTTTTAAGTTCAGAGTTTTAACATCTATGGCATTTTGCTATTAGTATAGTTTTATAGCAACCTCGGAGTGAACCTACAGTTGATGCTCCCAATTTCTTTCTTGGGAATTTGACTCAAAAGAAGTTTCGCAACAGCTCTGCACTGTAACTACAAGTATGTTTACTTCCAGTGTTGGAAAATATAACAAGGTGCTTCATGGAAGCATTTGAAAAAAGCATAGCTGAGCCAAAGGAAACAAATCTAGGTGGGCTGGCAAAAGCTTGACTTAACGTGGATTTCAAGAAAAGAAAGGTGTGTGCTACAGATGGATTTTGGGAGATAATAATTCAAGAGCATGAGGACAGATGGCTGCAGGCACCAGTGGTGTCATAACAAGAATTTACAGGAGACTTGTATCAGGTAGTTAAAGCTGTTGGCCTCTTAAGGACGTTGCATAGTTGAGAGCATGAAAGTAATTTTCACCCATCCAGAGAGTTTGGCACTCCACTCACCAAGATATATATATTGAAAAATTTCCAATCCTATTTTATGAAAATTAAAATCTGTTAATAGATTTAAATACAAGATTAATACACATTACTTGAAAGCTTTAGAGGACCAGGAGCAATGAGACTCAGGAAGAATAGAAGTGATAGGTGATCAGCAGAAGTTCCAGTAGTCACTTGACAAAAATATCAGTAATTTTTGAAAAACTCTGAAGAAATAATGTGTGAACTAAAATGTGTGTGTAAGTCATCTGAAAAAGCAAAGATTCAAGAAAGAGTAATGGCCATATATTAAAGAAAAACACAAAATCAAATTGATCAATTAGAGCCCGCCCTATCCAAGCATTAACTTTTGATAGACTCTTCTTTCATTAGCCAATGCTGGGAAAGGTAGGGCTCTGGCCAACCGATTTATTGTTTTATTTTGTTACTGGGCAGAAAGTGAGCAAAGCAAAGACTTAAGCGACAAACGGCAAGGACAAGTACTCTTAGTGAGAGAAATTGCTACTGTAGCAGTGTCAGCCACATCCTGACAAATAAACTAAATGCTGTGTAAGGGAGGCTTTGGGAGGGGATTAATGGGAGTAACTTTGGCATGGCATTCATGGGGAACTTTGGCATGGAATTCCAAGGGCGGGGGGCTTTGGGAGTGGATTCATGGTGTACTTTGGCAGGAGATTTGTTGGGGGGGGGTGGGGTGGGATTTTATCAGGGAATTGCTGAGGGGAGGAGATCTTTGGGAGAGAGTGAGCTAAAACATGTTATTGACATTTTAATGTTTGGGGTTCCCCGAAGCTGTTGGGTCATGAGGGGTTCCATAGCTGTAAAAATTTGGGAAATCCTGCTTTAGAAAGTGGAAGGCTGGAAGTCAACATGGAGACTGTGGGTGTAATTGAGGTTGATGATAGTGGTAGATGAGTTGAAGGTTGCTCTGCTGCTGAAATATACATTTTACATGATTTTGTCTTGCTACTTGACCCAATTACTTACCTGTTTATGATCTGTTATATTTAACCTCTTACTCCTATCCTTGTTGACCTAGATTTGCTTCTGACCTCTCATTTCTTATTCTTGACTTGACCCTCTTACCCTCTTCTTTCACCTCCCTCAAACCAAAATGTTGTTCTTCCAGCTCTAGAATCTTCCCACTTTGCTCTTTCCTTCACTGTCATTGGCAGACATGTCTTCAACTGTCACATTAAACTCTCTGAAATCCCTGAAGTAATCTCCACCTGTCGGTGTCCCTTGCATTTTTAATATGTTAGAACTTGCCTCTTTTGACCCTTGTAGATAGTCCTTGGGTTCAATGCTCGTGTGAATCAAGTGCCTTGGGATATTATTCTACATTAAGGGTGCTATTTAAATGCACGTTTTTGTGAACTTTTTACACTGTCCTTTTTCAGTTTAAGAATACCCTCTTGTTATGTTGTCTGAATATGATAATTGGGTCCAACACTCTTGTTGTAGATGCTGTTTAAAGACTTCATTCAGTCTTTCATGTGGTTTTATGCTAGTGTTACAGTATATTAAAACACACAGGCCGAATTCTCCAGTCATTCACACTGGTGGGATTCTCTGGTCCCACCCCTGGTGCTGGTTTCTCAATGGCATGGGATGGCTTCAATGGGAATATCCACTGACAGCAGTGGGACTAGAGGATTTCACCACCAACCATTGGCATGCTTTTTCCATTGCCAAGGGAAAACAATGAAGGGAGGCCAGAGAATCTTGTCTGCAATCACAGTTTGATTCTGTTCTGGAATGCTTGAATTATTCCTTTTGGCGCTCTGACTTTAAGGCCTGTTGTTTTCTGCTGATCCATTTCTCCTTGGCTCTTTGAACAAAGTGGAATATCTGTGAAAGCAGAAAACTCTCCCCCAATTAGGTCTGAGTGTTCCTTCTATAGCCTGAATCAACAGATTTTTGTCCCTACTTTGCTAATCTGAAGTCAAATGGTTTCCATTAAGATATTCTGTTTTTACTATTTGCTAACAATGAAATGGAAGTGTCAGCGAATTGAAAGGAATTAAAAGTTACTATCAAATTTAAGACATGTTCAATGCAAAATGATTTTTTTTTGTTATCTGCATCTCTGCTTGCAAAAGTAATTTGTCAGTTTCTCAGTTCTGGTACTATTATGATTTTTGAATTTAGATGCAATGTTTAATATTGATGTATGTTGATATGGCTTTCACTTACCATTTTTGAACATATTTTACATGTTTTGAATATATATTAAAACATTTTTAACATTTGCATCCATGTGCTGGCTACATAATTTGCATGATGTGATTACCATTTAGACTTGGGAACATTCAGGAATTACAGCTGTTATTAAAATTATAATACCTCAAATTGGCCATTGTTTTATTATACGTTGTGAGAAGAATGACAACGTTGTCTTTTTTTCGATTATTCTTCAGTGAAGTAATTATTATTTTGGATCACTGATAACTATTGCATACATCACTGTTTTTAATAAGTTTATGTCGAACCTTTTTTTATGGTTGAATATTCCAGAAGTAGATGCAGATTAATCAAGTTAATGTGCATAAAGATATTCAGAGGTCTGACTGACTTCTCATTTCATTAGAATTGATTGTACACGTGTGACCAGATATTTAGTTCTCAGATGGCCCTCTTGTTTGATACTCTGTTATATCTAAACAAAGTTTAGTATTCAGCACATCAGTCATCAAGCTTTGTGGAAGGGCAGCCGCACTGTTCCCCATCCGATGCCCTCTGGACACACTTCATGCTTGGGCCTAGAAATTCAGCTCAAGTGGAACATAAATTCAGTCCTCAACTTATTTCAAATTAAATTTTTTATATTCCTTCAGCTTATTTTGCTTCATTGCAAAACTTTAACTTCCCTAATCTCCTTGTAATCTCTGCTGATGATTTACCCTGAGGAAATAATCTGGTTAGGACATCCTGAAACTTGGAAGAATCTCCTAACCAAACAAAAAGCATAAGAAAGATAAATTCAACAAGTGTTTCTTTTGGAGCATGAAACAAAGATCATGTAAATTCACTCCCCAGATTGATTTTTTTTTACAGCATACTATTTTATTCTACCTGGCAACAAACTGTTTAAAACTGATTTTCAGTTTCTAACCATTTTTGGATGTATATTCTCTTGCAGTATAATATGTGCTTTCTCTATCATTTTTACAGAGAGCTGTCCATTTAAAAAGCAAAAGTATTAATTCAGTAACAGGAATAAGTTTGGTCATAAGAAATGAATCAGAGATAAACAGATAATGAGAGGAAGGGACAGTACTGGGACAAAGCATTATAGTTTAGGAGGAAACAGAGTTACAGGAAGCTGGTTTAACTCTGGTTAGATCTGATTGGTTAGTTTAAATTTAAATCTGACGGTTAGTTTTTAAATAACACTTGTAAATTAAAAACTCTTCCATAGAATGCTGAGTTGTACATCTTCTGTAATTGTGTGATAAAGATTGATGTTATTGTGGACTGCAAAGAACCTATACTTTCACACTTTACATGTTCATCATAAGATTCAAATATATTTGTAAAGATGTAGGTATCATTTGAAAGTCTAAGTTGAGTTTTATAAATTAGACTTTTGGGACCTTATTTGGTGATGACATGTTAGCAAAAGACACCACCACACCTGACACTCACCATAGAATATGCAGCACAGAAATAGACCATTTGGCCCAATATTTATGTGCCACTTGAATTCTATCTTGTTTTCCTTCATCAAACTCTTATCAATATGACCCACTATTCCCTTCTCCCTCGTGTTATTTTACTAATTGAAATAAAAAAGCCAGCTGTTCCATAAACAGGAAAGAAAGAACCAGGAAAAGATATTGATGGTATTTTTTTTTGGATTTATTGTAAGTTTACTATGTGTGTTGCATGCTCAGAAGAAAATAATGGTCAGTTTGAAACAGCTGAGAGTGCATAGCTCCAATTTTTCAAATGCCTCATTTTTAATAATGTTCAAAGATAAGAAGCATTGGCCTTTTTCAAAAACAAAAATAATAAGATCACTACAATTAAAATCTATGCTGGCAGGATGCTTATTTTGGTAAATGTTTAAAAAAAAGTAGAAAATGCCATTACTACATTAATTTCTAAGAACTTGTTTTGTATTTAGTATTGTAAAGAAAGCTGATTGAAGTCAAATAAACTTGGATATATCTAGGAATTAAAACTGGCAATTAAACAATGATTTTGCCCCTTGAACAGTGCTACGGGTGCAGCTTGGACTGCCAGTGCTCAGGGGCATTCTCTGTGCTGACTGTCTGGGGGGGGTCACCTGATCGACCCCCTTCAATCCAGCAGAGTTGGACTGCTAGTTCCCCATTAGTGGGGAGTAGTATAATCCCTGCTGGTGTGAAATACTCTGGTGAGGTGGGAGATGCTAGCAGGTCTGGAGACTTCAGTCCCAGGCCCACTAATCACATGCAAATGATACTGAAATGACCATTTAAATGGCCTGAACGTCTCCCTGCCAATTTGTGACATAAAGTATACATTGCTGGAAATACCACACATTGATTTTGTGGGATGCACAAGTGGGGCGCGAACGCGTACGCAAATCCCACAAATTGGCCACCGCGTGATTCTCTTGGCCCATTGCGCTAAAATACTAGCATAGTGGAGTGGGAGAATTGTGGCTAAGGTTCTGTATTCTCTGTTCACAAGTAATAACTTGCTGTCTCAAATAATGTTCCAGCAATTTTTAATTATATTCCTGGCAGCTGGATGTTTAGTTGTTTTTGACTGCTAGAAAAATGATCTTGTATTCCGCCAGAATTAAAAATTCAATTTCTTGGCTGCTACACATTAAAATGAAGAGTTTCTAGCATCATTTAGTATGCATGTACAGATGATAGTCTCATGGTGAAGATAAGCACAAGGCTTTAGAAAGGCTTCACAATTTTTTAGAGTCTCAAAGGCATGATTCTTAGTGCAAAAGGTTTCCCATTCGATGCCCAGATAAAGGCAATAAAGCAGTTGATATTGACATGTCATCAGGCTGTGGTGACTTCAGTTTAATTGAAAATCCATGTTTCAACACATCTTCAATGAGCCAATTTTGATCTTTTTTTAACCTAAAAGAAATCTGCATTTTGCCTTTTTCGTTCACGTTTCAGCAAGGCCAAGGTGCATGGCTGTACTTAAATGAACTATGTTTTTCTGAGAACTTACGGCCAAAATTAATATAACTCTGTCTGGAAATATAGATTAATGAAGGATTTAAATGGTTACTGTGAACTGCTTTGTGGAAGACATTTCAAGTTGTAGACGCCCCCATCTGAACTGCATGGTTCAGTCAGTTCTATGTGTGCCTGATGTAGTCTCTTGATGTTTTAAATACCTTCATATCCTTGTCCTTTTCTCTCTGATTTTCTGACAATGCCCTGAGATGTCTATGCCTCATTTAATTCTGACTTCTTAACATTTTAGTAATATCCTAACCTAAGTGTGACACATGGACAAATCAGACACTGCTCAGCTGATTCTTTGCCAAAGTCTGAAATCATCAGCTGTAATTCCAGAGCGCACAAACCTTGGCTGACACAGTGTAGTAATGAGGGAGAATCGGATCTTTCAGATGAGGCGGTAAACAGAGGCACTGGTGGCACAGTGGTTAGCATTGCTCGCTCACAACACCAAGGGCAGGGTTCAATTCTGGCTTTGGGTGACTATGTGGAGCTTGCAAATTCTTCTGGTGTCTGTGTGGATTTCCTCAGAGTGCTCTGGTTTCTTCCCATGCTCCAAAAATGTGTGGATTAGCCATGACGAATTAACCTTTAGTGCTGAGGGGCTCGCAGGACTGGGTGGGATTATTGTTGGTGCAAGCTCAATGGGCCAAATGGCCTCTTCTCTACTACAAAGAACAGTACAGCACAGGAACAGGACCTTCAGCCTATCAAGTCTGTGCTGACAGAGATGTCTCTCTGACCTAATATTTTCTTGCCTCTACCTGATCCTTAATCCTCTATTCCCTGCCGTTTCATACATCTATCCAGATGCCTCTTGAATGTTATTATAGAATCTGCTTCCATCACCTCCTCTGACAGTGGATTCCAAGCATTCACCCCACTCACCTCAGATCCCATATGACTTCACCTTCTGTTTCAGCCTGTCATGAGGAACCTCATCAATTATCCATTGCTTGCCCTGGCTGATTTTTTTTTTTCTTCTTGTCACTTCTTCAAAGAACTCAACCAAGTTTGTGAGACACAATCTTCCATTCATATAATCATGCTGCCTATCACTAATAAGCCTATTTTCTTTAAAATGTGAGTACATCCTGTATTTAAGAATCTTCTGCAATAATTTCTCCACCACTGATGTAAGGCTCACACAGGCCTGTAATTTCCTGGATTGTCCCATTTGCCCTTTTCAAACAGAGGAGTAAAGTTAACTACTCTCCAAACCTCTTACCCTTTCCTTAACTACCTTTCCTCCTTATATATGCAGAAAAGCCTTGGGATTCTCCTTAATCCTGCCTGCCAAGAACATTTCACGGCCCCTTTTTTTGCCCTCTAAGTCCCTGTTTAAGGTCTTTAATAATATCTTTGTATTCCTCAAGAGTCTTATCATTTTCAATTTTCTGAAATTTGTGTGCCTCCTTTATCTTTTTCACTAAACTCTCAAGCTCTCTTGATATCTAGAGTTCCTGACTTTTGATGCCTTTTATCCTTCATTTTTACAAAAACCTATTGTCTTGAATTGTTAACAACTGACTTTTAAAAGGCTTCCCACATGTACCCTCAAATAACCGCCCACAGTCTGCATTCCCTAGCTTCCTGTCTAATACTGTCATAGTTAGCCTTTCCGCAGTTTAGCATTTTCACTCTGGGGCTACTTCTATCCTTTTCTACAATTATTTTGAAACTTAGAGAATTGTGATTATTGTTCCTAAAATAGTCCCCCACCAAGTTATCAATCTCCTGTCTGGGCTTGTTTCCCAGGAAGAAGTCTGACAACACCAGTTTTAAATCCAACCGATTTATTTGATAGTAAATTAGTTTCCCAGGAGCAGGGCTAATATAGCCCCTTCCTGTGTTGGACTATGTACACATTGCCTCACGAAGTACTCTTAGACATTCTGAACAAACTTGGTCCCGTCCAAGACCCTGGCACTAAAGGAATCCCCACTGTAGGGATTTTGTGCTTCTTGAGTTTCGCTGATCTTAATTGTTCCACGATTTGTAGTTGTTTTTCAAGTGCTTGAACTCTAAGCTCTGGAATTTCTTGCCTAAACATCTTTGCCTGTCTATCTCTCTCTCTTCCCTTATGGTTCTTGAAGATCACCTTTCTGACCAAGCTGTTGGCCATCTGTCCTAATATCTCCTTATGAAGCTCAATATCAAATATTTGCCTTATTACTCTTATGTTGGGGTGTTTGATTATGTTCAAGATACTATAAAAATATATGTTTTTGATGAAGTAAATTCATTCCTGAACATTTCAATCTGCAGAGTACATGTCTCGAAGACAGAATTTTAAGAGAGAAACAACATGAACTACTAATGTGAGTTAAGGTTCTTGTCATTTGGGACAACCTGGTTTTGAAATTCTGGATTTTGATTCCGAAATCAAGACTTAACCCTATGTTTTCCTGACGTGACTAATTGTTTCTAGATTCTTCCTTGCAACAACTCTCTCTGTACTGGGTTCTTTTTCTTCCTTTTACATTCTTCTCAGTTTTAAAATGAAAGTTCTGTCTTATCTTATCACTGGTACTTATTTTTAAATAGCTTTTGCTCTCCAATCTTCAGCCTGAGACCCTATATTATTGACCATTGTCTGTTGCCTTGGTTTCTCAATTTTAAAAATGGTTTCATTCAGAAGCTGCAAGGAGTTGTTAGCTCATGAAAGGCAACAAAAGCTCCTTTTTAGAATGAAGTAAATGAAAGAAAGATTTGGATTTATGCAGATTATTTCACAATCGCAGAACATCGTAACATGCTTTACAACTTGGAAATATTCCTTCGCAGTCACTGAGTCCAAATCCTGGAATTCTGTACCTAATGGCATTGTGGGTAAACCCACAGCAAGTGGACTGTAATGTTTCAAGAAGAATGTTCAAGAAGCTCACTACCACTTTCTAGAGGGCAACTAGGATGGGCAATAAATGCTGGCCAGCCAGCAATACTCATGTCCCATGAATGAATATAACAAAAACAAGCTTTGAAGTGTAGTCATTGTTGTAATGTTGCAGTCAATTTGCACACAGCTAACTCCTATCAACTACAATGTGATAATGACCAGATAGTTTCTGTTATTTTGATTGAGGGATAAATATTGGCCATGACACTGAGGATAAATGCCCTACTGTCCTTCAAAATAATGTCATGCAATCGATTGCATACACCAGGAGAGAAGATAGCATCTCTGTTTCCCATCTCATCCGAAAGGTACCACATTCCCTCATACTGTATTTAATGGTCGACCTAGATTTCTCTGCTCTGGAATTGGACTTGAGCTAATGACTTCAGACTCTGGCAAAGAGTTAACTGACCAGTGGCTGACCTGTCTGTGAGTCATACTTATGTTAGGATAGTACTAAAATGTTATGAATTAAACTGCATGTTTGAGGTTGTTTAAAATTGAATTAACATGGATTGGGGTTGCAAATCAACTGGTCCGAATATTTTAATTGTTGAAAATTTGCCTTTTTATCTGCTGAAGGCATGACAAACTTTTAACCTTGCATGCTGAATTTTCTATATTCACTGGCCATTCCCTCTTTGCTCTCCTCCTTTATTCATAGACACAGTCCTGTGAACAATGAAAAATACAGTTTACAATTGGAATCATTAGCAATACAGTGCTCTCTTTCTCAACATAAAAGCCAGCATCTCTTTCAGTTTTAAGTCTCTTGCTTTCTTCATTGAAATGATCGAGCATGACTCCAGCTCTGTGGCATTTCCTCAGGAAAGCCTGTTGTGCTATGTTTGCTGATATTAACCAGCATATCCTGCTGACGCATGTGAAAATGGATGTCAAGACAGCATCAAAACAATGTTCATTGTCTTTTTGTTAATGCATTCTTTCTTTATTACAAATTGCCAATCTTTGATGTTTAAGGGAAGCGTGCAATTTTAACTGCAATTTTTTGAGGAGGGTAATATAATGTACCCTGTAAATATTTTGCCCTTGTGCACATTGTAGCTTTTTTATATTTTGAAAGTTTCTTCTCTCCCTTCTTTTGAGAACAATTTCCAGTGTTATGTGCAATCAAGAGATGTAAAAGGTGATAGGCTCCTGTTGGTATCAAGTGGTTAGTAACAAATAGTCAGCTTCATACTTTGTCCTTCTCATGCTGCCTCATCCTAACCAAGATTAAGAATTCTGCTAGGGAAGAATGATATCTGCAAGTCTTCACTTAGTGATATATTTTGAAATCATTTCATTTCTTTCTTATTGAAAATAAATACATTTCAATTCCCTTTTATTTTTTATTATTTTCCTTTCTAGTTTACTTAAATTCCTAGTATAAAAGGGAGGATGTAACTTTTTATTACTTTTTCACAATATATTTTGCAATGATGACAATCTGCTAGCACACCCTGTATCGACCAACATAAAGTCCACTGATTGCATAACTAATATGGCTTCTTATTTGTTTTCTTTTATTGGTGCAGCTGATTAACTGGAGAAAGTGAAGCATAGCCAAACTTCCTTGTAGAGATGTGACCATTATGCAGTCAGTGCAAAGAGAGAAAAAAATTACGTGTGAATGGCATAAAATAAAGTGGTGTTCATCGAAATATAAATGTTGGTCAGCATATTGGGCGAACTCCCTTTTTTTTGCACATACCTACTTGAGAGGACGGATGAGACCTTGGTTTAGTGTATAATCTAAAATACAGCAGTTGTGAAAATGCAATATTCTTTCCATATCCTACCTAATCTCAGCTGACACTTCATACTTACGTGCCTAAGTTTTTGCGGTAGGATTTAAACCCATCTTCTGACTCTAGCATCTACCACCTAAACCAAAACTAATACTTTGAAGAAGTCAAAAGTATGTTTTATTCCAGAAATTTAATATGTTTTAATTGTCCTAAGTCTCACATACAATAGCTTTGCTGAGACAAAACCCCTGCATGTGAAACATATCTTGAACTAAGGTTTTCATATTCTTCTTTTGTCCAAATGAAAAGTAAAGTAAATAACTATTAGGTTTATTTAAATAAAAGTTTTTTTTATCTCTAGTTAACCACATTTGATAATTTGGAGAACAAAATTGTAAAATTTCAGACTGATTTCATATTTAACAATAAAAATTGTTTGGGCAAATCTTGATAAATTTCTCGTGCAGCGTGATGAATTCCATATTAAAGTATGCCTTCTCATCAACAAAGTATTTGTATTCTCACCAGCTAGGATGACAATTGAATAGTCTCCAAATATCATTCAAACTTTGAATGTAGGATTCACTGTTGGGTTTTTAATGGGAGAGAATTAAAGTACAAATTCTGTCCTCCTTCCCAAGATTGTGTATCTTTTATCATTTTGACCAAGTAACCTTTGTTTTACTGGAAGTTATGGTGATATGCACTTTGTCAATGGTTTTGTTTCTTGAGCCAAAGTTTTTATTGATTTGTGAATTAAATTTTATATGAACCTACATTTCCATTAACATTGACTTAGCACAGAAAAGGAAATGCTGTATATAAGATTTACTGGAAATTGATATTATCAGGCATCAATTTAATTCAAACTTTATGGCATTGACTGATAATAATGTCATCCATTTCAGACTCTCCTGAAGTTAAATCTATTCAATGAACATATTACTATTTTGATTAAAATATTTTTATTGAGAATTTGCAATGTGGTTCATCTCTGGTCATTTTCTCTCCATGCTCTATTGAATCAAGTGCTTCATGTAACTGAGGCCAATGACAATCTTTACTTGGGAGACAAGTTTTTCATTAGGTAATTGATGGGGGTTCAGGCATGTTTTCTTGAATGTTCTCTCAGCATGTCCCTCACCAATTCTCTTATAGCCCTCACTTGGCATCTTTTAATAGGCAGTATGATACATCAAGACTTCAGTGAAAGGGGAGGAAGATATTTAACCCAGAGTATAACTCAGCATTTTTTCTGGTGTAGTGTTCTGTGGTGCCCCATAGTAGATTATTTGGTAGTGTATCACTTTGTGTAGTGATGTTTTTCTGATCTCAGTTCCTTTGTACACTGATGATTAATAGGAATAAGGACTACCCCATTCGACCATAATGTACAATGTGGCTTCCTTGAGCAATTAAATTGCCACAAAATGAATGGGTAAAGCAATGTTTCATTTCAGATTTGTTCAGATAGCCATTAACATCTGATTTTTTTTTTTTTGTTTCCCTGGATGTGAAATGTAATGTGCGCTAGTTTTAAAATATCTGCTTTCTTTCTTTTTGTCTTGATTTTTCTCTGGGGCAGTGTGAAGCAGTAATTTTGGTTGTTCCTTACATGGGTTGGCTCTTATGCCATAAGAAAGAAGTGGTTTTGTTATGAACACAGCACCAACCAGCAAAGAATGCTGCTCGTTCAGGTCGTCAACCAACCTGGCTTGGATGGCGTCTCCAAGAATTGAAGATCAATCTCTAGGGCACAGCTCTGACCAACACTGGAGGAAAAAAAAACTAATTAAAAAAAATTCTATAGAATGGTCAAACAGACTCACCATTGACCATGTTTCTTTCTCCACAGATGCTGCCAGACCGTTAAGTTTATTCAGCAACTTCTTTTCTATTTCAGATTTCCAGCTTCTGCTGCAATCTTTTATAAAAAGATTTCGTTTTGGCATTTTCTTTGAGCGTTTCTCTTTACCAGAAAAAAATTATTGAAAATGAAGGCTGTTTTAGCTGCATCATCCAATTGGGCATAAGCTTTCCAATAGCGGGTGAAGGCAATATGTCGCAAGGTTGAAAATGTTGGCAAACTAATGACTTGGGGCAGTAGGGCAAGTCATGTTGAAACCACCAGGAATACATTTCATCACATTCGGAATTCTAGTTAGTGTTATATTTTCTCATTAGTGTTTTTAAAAAAAACCTCAACCGTTAGAAAAATGTTTCCACCAGCTAAGTAACTGGAATCCTTTAACTACACAATTTTCACGTGGAATCAACAATAAACATCATTCTTCTTGAATATAATTTGAAACAGTTCTATAAAATTAGGACAAGGAACCCAATAAGTTGTCCTGAAATATAAATGTGCTGTAAAACTGTTCCTGTATTACACTGATATTTTGCTTGAAGTTCCTAGAAGAATGAGTTTTGAAAGAAAAATCATTTGTTTTAAGTTTTTGGCAAGGTTTTACTTGGAGAGTTAATTATTTCCTTTCTTTGTGTTTATAAGATTTCAATAGCTGAAATTGAGCTTTGTCTTGATGGAATATACATTAAACCTCTGACTGCACTTTCAAGTGGTCACCTTTGCAGGAGAAGGTACTGCTGATCTTACCAACTGAGGGGACAGTTTGCTGACTTGGCATTAGATCTATTTTCTTGAGTGTGCAATTTTTTTTCCCCCTGTTAAATGCAATATTATTCTTGCTATAAGAGGGGGGGATTCTCATCTGATTATAGTTTGTAATTCAGAAATGCAAACTAGTAAATACTGTTGAATGTGAATTAGTTTCAACCTTGGTAATGATTATGATTAATCTAGCAACAAGACTTAATTTGCTAACTTGTCATTTAGATAATCTGACCCCTGCCTTCTAGATGAATGATTTCACTGAAACCGCGTAATTTTATGTGCAATTTTGTTGAACACTTTGGGAGTTTATGCACTTTGATTCTAAGAACCTGACATTTTTTAATAGGTATGAGAATTTGCTGTGCATCTGATATCTTGAATTTTCACATAGCACAATGGAACACTAAAATTTGCTGAGATCAGTAGAGATCTTGACATAACTTTGTGAAAGAATGAAGAACATTGCCAGCATTACTTCAGAAAGTGTATACGTTTAGACGTTCTACCTAATGAAAGATCCAAACATTACATTATAACTGGACAGAGATGCTGACAATCATTTCATCTTGACGCTCATTGAGAGGTCCAACACTGCAGTTGACATGCGCGTGCTGTGAAATTTAAACAGTGGAATTGAACATTTCATTGTAAAAAGAAATATGACACACTACATTCTGAATTGTATTTTATATTCTACTCAATTTTTTTCCTCATCAAAGAAGGGACTTTCATCAGAATGATTGGCCTTTTTATGCACATGAATTAAATCTGTAAAGGTCCAGATCTCAATAATAAGAACTTAAGTTTTGCTGAATTATTAAACCAAAATGATATGACTAAGTTACCAACAAACTAAAATCATGAAGTACTCAGTCAAAGCTATAGGTGCATTCTTGAAAAGTGTGACCTTAACTGAAAGAACTTTAAACAAATCAATTTTCTTTTTGCAATGTCAAAATTGGCGGCACAGTGGTTTGCACTAATATTGTTCTTTTTGAATATAATTTCAAACAGTTACTATAACACTGTTGGTAATCTTTACCAATAGAAATCTCTCAATTTAGGGTCCTGAGCTTGATTTCCAGTTTGAATGCGCAGACTCCATACAGACACATTCTCCCTAATGTCATTGTGGGTTTCCTTCAGAAATCTTGGCTCAAAAGATTGCAAAATCAAACTTTTTTTTAGAAAACATAGAGTAACAGAGTCACAGAAGTGCTGATTAGTTTTAACAAGAAAAAACATTTAAATGTGAAAAATTGGATTATTATACAGTACTCCTTTACTCCCCCCTTAGCTTAACACGCATGCAGATCATAAGATCAACACTGATTACAATTACTTCTTAAGCTATGGTGGTCACTTTTAAATACACAAATTGGCTTGTTCAAATATACACACTGTCTGCTCTGAACCCAAATTAGTGTCAGCGACTTCCCCTCAGAATCCCCCAAGATGATTGTTACAAGAGTTTTGAAACTCCACTTCGAAAAGCATGCTTTAAAATCTCCCCTTGTAATAATGCTTTTCCTTAGATGGTTGCATTCAGAAATCCAGCCCACGTTTTCCAAATAATTATTCTAAAGATGATGTGGAGATGCTGGCATTGGACTGGAGTGGCTACAGTAAGAAATCTCTCAACATCAAGTTAAAAACCAATCTGGTGCACCTGAGTCTCACCTGATGAAGGAGCAGTGCTTTGAAAGCATGTGTTACCAAATAAATCTGTTGGACTTTAACCTGGTGTTGTGAGACTTTTTACTGTTTTAAACTTGACTTACACTTGACTTTTAACAGCGAATCCAGTGCAAGATTGTACCAATCCCTTTGGGATTTCTATGTCTTGACTGCTGCACAAATTGTTCACAATAGCTTTAATTCTCAGTTCCGTATCCTGGTAAAATGGCATCAAATGTTTAATTTACCTCTGAAGTCTGCTGTTCCACTTTAAATCTGGTTACTGTAATTGTCTCTTTAACACAGAACCCTTAGTTTACTCTTCCTTGATTTCTCCTTAATAATTGGTCTTTATTCTTGTACTCCAATCTCCTAAAGCATTCTTACTGCCCCAATTCCCTGGTTACCTTGGCAATAACTGGCACTCTAGAGAGCCTGCCTCTCTTTGCAGCTTGCATCCTATCCAGTCTTTCTTGTGACAGAGTTGAGAGATGTTCACTCCCTGGTATTCTGTCTCCAACTACAATATATTCAACTAAAACTTTAAAACTTTTCAGCCCTTACAAAGGCCTCCAGTGGCTAAGCAACCCCAGCTATTACTATTTATTTTCCACATCATAACCCTCCCTAAGCCACAATAGAACCACAGTTGGAATTGATCAACCCCCCACAAATGTAGCAGCTTTGCCCAGCATGAATCTTAGTTTTGCCGTTCCAGGCACAGAAACATTAAATTAAAACTACTTTATTTCTAATCTTTACCAATATAAATCTCTTAAAATTAAAGAACTGTCCCAAGTGCATTGTGAACTCTTAGTGCTACCTTGATATTGTGATTTTCATAGTAGAAAAATCTCTCACGGGTTTATCTGCAGTATTACTTATAGATTTTGTTAATACCATCTGCTTGTGGTTTGGGATATGACTCGTTTCCTTGTAATTCAGCTTTTCTCTCAACCTTTGCAAATCCAATGGTGTAGTGGTGTTTTTACTGGATTAGTTAACCCATAGACCTGGGATCTAATCTCATCATGGCTAAGTTTGAATCTCACTACGGCAAATTGACCTTTGAATTCAATAAAAATCTGGAATTTAAAAAGTCTAATTGATAGTTGTCGCTAAAACCGATTTTGGTTAGAAATGTGCTTTAGGGAAGGAAATTGACCTTCCTTCCTTGGTTTGATCTACATGTGGCACTCCCTGAATTCAGTGACAGTTAGGGATGGGCAATAAATGTTGGTCCAGCCAGTGATGCCCATCAATGAATATTGCTGTTTCAGAATTTAAATTATGTTAAATGTAGTTCATATTAAAAGTAAATATCAAGAGGCAAAAAAAAATCATTGAGATGTGTTGTGCAACAAGTAGTTTATAATTAACAAGCAGTGAATGTTTAGTTTCTTTTTTACTTTTGGCACATTAGGCTTTTTGATAATAAGATGCTAAAATAACTTGAGCAGATCACTGAATCCCTTTTCTGGTTAAAATTGCACTTGTTGTTTTGTGATAATATATCTTAGTGATTGCAAAATTAATCAAAATTAGTCTGTGGTATGTTCAGATTCTGGATGCTCTGGATTCTGACTTGCACTGCAGGGCAGCAATTGAAAAATAATTGTATATGCAAACTTTCACATGTGCAGTTAATAGCTACAAGTAGAGTCAATTTTGGCAGGAGGCCTTTCCCTCGTGTTTTGGGAACATCTGGTTGGACCAGAATTTGTAAAATGACATCACTAGACAATTTGAACAGCTTGTATTCCCAAAAAATAGCATCTAGTGATGATAGAGAAGTATAAGGTTTTGGCAGGTTTAGATAAATCTGCATCCATACCTAATGGTATCAAGGGACAGTGTTATAAAGGTTTTGGCAAGAGATGCGGAAGGTATGTGAGAAGTAACTATTTGTAAAGCAACAGATTAAAATGAGCTGGAACTCTGTCTACAGAGATGGTAGAAGCGGAGGCAATGAATGATTTTGAAAGGAAATTTGATTGATGCTTGCAAACAAATTTGCAGGATGACAGGAATGTATAGTGCAGTTATGCATTGAATGGCCAACTTCTGTGCTGTCATGACTCTTTTTTTAAAAACAAATAATGGGGTTACCTGTCACTGTTTCCAAATTAAATTCTATTTCAATTCAGTTGTAATTCAGTGGACAATCCATAGGGAAAACTTTCTTGTCATTGTCAACTTTCCTTTGTTTTGAGACGCTTGACCTGGACCATTTGATGGGCAACACGACAGCTCAGTGTCTATCGCTGTGCTGTGCAGGTACATGGATTTGGGTCTGTGTCTGTGGGAGCTTGGGCATTCTCCCCATGCTTGCGTGGGTTTTCTCCAGGTGCTCCGGTTTCCTCCCATATGCCAAAGATGTGCTCTTAGGCTAATTGGCAAAACAAATTCTCCCTAAATTGTCCCAAATTTGGTTTTTAATCTATAGATCTATAAACATGAACAGGGATCGCGGGTAGGGGTGGGAACATTGGGATGGCGGCGTGGGCTCGTTGAGCCAAAGGGCCTGTTTCCCATGCTGTTTTGTTCTTTAATAGTGAGTTCTCAGGGTTGTGTTTCTGCCATGGGAGCAGGTTGGTTCTTGAACCACAAATTTTGGGCACATGAAGCATGATGCCCCATGAAGTGGTAGGATCTGGAGTGCAGTGTTTACTTGCCCTTTTTTTGTCTGCTGTTGCTCTGCCTCTTCATTAAAGTTGTTATTTAGCATGATGTTGTTTGATAGACAAGTTGTCACCATTTTGAACAATTAGTAGCAAACTCCTGATTCTCCACTGCCATGCTGCAAGGAGAACTTACGAATATCTTTAAAACATTTTCCTCTCCTTTGACATTAACCATTTGAGAAAACAGAACATGGTGAGCAATATGCTTCTGGGCTGACAAGACCATCAAACTTGATTTTTGCCTGAAAGTTGTGGAACTTTTGTTGACAACTCTGCAATGAAACTGGGCGATATAGAAAAGGCATTTGAATTTGTCTAATGCTATTATGTGGTGCTGAAACACAGTTCAGATCTCAGTACACTATAAGAGTGTGATGACAACAGCTGCTCTGTATACCACTCAACATATTCCACAGATTCTTCAGTACATATGGGAGGTGAAATATTTCGTTGACCAAGTGTGGGTTGATATGTGCTTTGTTTTAGCAATATTCAAGGACAGGTTGTGTTGTTTGTAGTTGAAGAGATTTGAGAGTACTGATGGGTTATGTGATGGAAGGTGAAGGAAGGACACATGGTAGTTGGGAGTGCTCAATGTCTCTCAGTTCTACACTGATCCCTTATCAACTCAGTCAGTGACCCACATTTTGCTTTGTGCCCTAGGACTCATGATTTACTGAGGCAAATCTTTAGTCAGATTTATGAATGCATGAAGAGTCCTGATGTTTTTTTTTGACATTTTTCTTTGATTTACCTGACAATAGAAGGCCATGTCAGGGATTCCTCTGGAAAGTCTGAGGAGTGCATGGAGTCTTGATGGGAGCAGATTCCATGAGCTTTGAAGATTACAATTGCAACGCCATTAGAGTGCAGGTTTTGTTGTTGTTCATTTGTTTGATTACTCATTGCAGTTCACCTATTGGTTCACCATGGATTCTATCACAGGGTACTTGGGATAGCCTGGAGAGCATTAGCTGCCACCATGAATCCACAATTGAGGAGTTGTTGAAAATGTTCTCTTCAAGCATTGATGATGATATTGTCATGCTTGAGAGAAATACTATCGTGTGAATTGAAGGGAATTTTGTCCATTTGACCTAAGAACATAAATCACTTTGGTGGTTTCACTAAGTCATTGCAGGTCACGATAAAATATATTGTTGAAACTGTTGGGCTTTCTCTCCCATCACTTGTCCTTTTATCCCCAGGTGTGTCTGGAAGATGTCAGTCTTCAGCTGTGGGAATGTTGTTGTCTTTATTTGCAACTCTGGGCGGAATGACAGAACAGTGGTAGCACTGCTGCTTCACAGCTCCAAGGACCTAGGTTCCATTCCTTGCTTGGGTCACTGTATGTGGAGTTTGCACATTCTCCTTTTGTCTGCGGGGGTTTCCTCCCACAGTACAAAGATGTGTGGATTAGGTTGATTGGCATGGTAAAATTGGCCCTGAGCGTCCTGAAATGCATAGGTTGAGGGATTGGCAGGTAAATATGGATGTGGGGTAGGGCCTGAGTGGGATTGTGGTTGGTGCAGACTTGATGGGCCATATATCCTCTTTCTGCACTGTAAGGGTTTCTATGATGCTATGAACCCTGCGTTGTTCTGTCAGGAATGAAAGCTGCTTATTTTTCAGCAGTCACAGATTTCAGCATTGTTTTTGTCAGTTAGTCCTGGTGATGGTACTTGAAGCCAATAATCTGGGTACAGAAGTCTTACACAACTGATATATTGGATTCCACTGATGTGGAATTAAAAGCTATTTGTATGAATATTTTCCAAAGTCCTGTGAACTGAACTGCACTTGGAATTTCCTCTCTTTGGCCAGGCTGAGACATTGATCTTGTTCCTCTTGAACTTTTAGGTTTTTTGATGTTTTGGTGTCAGATGGATGGTTATTATTGATCGAACAAGTCTGTGATCTATCCTACAAGCATCAGTTCCTTGCATGGATTAATGAGACAGATGTCACTTAGATCTCTGACCTGAACAATAACATATTCCAAGAGATGCCACTGCTTCGATCTAGAACACCTCCATGTGGATTTTTATTTGTCCTTCTAGCAAAAGATGGTGTTTATTAAAATGAAACCATACTATAAGCATACTTTGTCAACTGGAGGACGCCATTTGCTTTGGTTTTTCCCACCCTACTGGTTCCTTGCCAGATAGCAGAGTGATGGCCTATCACATCATTTAAGTCCCTCAGAAGGATCATCTTTTCTTCTGGGGTAGCAATGAAGGCTCCAGCAAGCTCAGATTAACATCTTCACTGGAGTGAGGATAGAAGCACTGATGAAGATGGCATTTTGATTATGTTTAAGTTGTAGGTGAAATGTTATGAGTCTACTATTTATACAATTGTGCAACTTTCGTAGTGCATACAACGTTCCGGTCTGGATAGCAAAAAATCTGAAGGGACAGGAATCGCTGTTAGCCTTTCCTTTCCATTAAAAAATATGTTGCCCTACTAGCTCTTTTAGCAGCCTCTCCTAGGAGGGTGTGTCTCACTGAGGGCACTGATGCCTTGGAGTCTTGATTCCTCATGTAATATGATTACAATTCTTCTTTCTGGATGTCACTCTTGATTTATCCATGACTGTTCTAATATTTCAAATTTCAAAATTTGGATTTTTCTTTCTTTGCCCATGAAGATGGTAATTGCACAGGGTGTGATTCTCCAGCCAGAAGAAGGGGGGGGGGGGGGAACAGCTTTAAGAATAGGAAAACATTCAAAAAGATATCAAAGATTTATACACGTAGTTCTATAGATGACGAACTTTGCAGGTAGGTTAAGCTGAGGCTGTTCTCTTTTTAAAAAAAGAGGTTGAGAGGAGATCAAACAGAGGTATTCAAATTCGTGAGGGCTCTGGACAGAGTCAGTAGAAGTATTCCTTCCCATTGGACGGAATTGAGAACCAGAGGGCATAGTTTATGGTAAGTAGTATAGGAAATGATGGTCATAAATTATTTTCATGCTATGAGTGGTTAGGAAATTACTGGAGGCAGCTTCATTGAAAGCATTCAAGAGGGAGCTGAATTCATATCTGAAAAGGAAGAATCTGGGGAGTCATGAGGTAAAGATGTAGGAGTGGCACTAAGTAAATTTCTCCAGCAGAGAACCAGGGGCATGAATAGTCTCCTGTGCTGTAATTATTCAATAATTCTATGATTCAAAAATGGGCGGGGGGGCAAATAGAGCTTAACAAGCAAAGTAAATTTGCAGGAAAACAGTAAAATATTGACTCTATTGTTAACATGACTAAATATTGTATAAAAGGTCTAAATGTTTCTCAGTGCGATAGTTTACATGGTCTTAGGTGCATTTATGGTATTTTTAAATACTCTGCTGCAAAATGTTGACTGGAAATGTGAAAGTAGAACATCACCAACCCAACATCACAAACAACAATTTGTTTCAAGTCTTAATTCATTCCAAAATTTAATATTTCAATATGTACTGAGTGGTATTCTGCAATTGTTCTATGCAGTGTATCTATAATGTATTTATAAATCATTCTCATTATTCAGACACATTTTATTTTGCTTCAGACTCTGTTGTTCCACAATACTAAAATTCTTATTTGGCATGCATCTTTTCAACACTTTCGTTTTTTCATTCCGTTTTCATTATAAACTTGAGTTTTCTGGTGGGGCGTTGATGAGTGGTATACTTCAGGCTGACAATTGTGTGACTAGTAATCACTACGTTGTCTGTTAAATGTGCAACCTTGTTACATTTTATCACAATGCCTCATTTGAATGCCACTTTCATTTCCTTTTTAGCACGTCAGGTCACACATAGCTTAAATAGCATCTCATACCGACTATCTCAAATTCTTAAGTATTTAAAGAACTAGCATGAAGTTCCTTTTCTTTCAGAATGGACATGTATTTCGATAAGCTTCATGGTGAAATTACTAATGTGAAATGTTATACCTCAGGGTCATTATCACCAGGTTGATTTTTTTTTCGTGTGAAGATCTGGGTAGCAATTGATCAACCAACCTGGAAAAAATCTGAGAACGCTTCAGTAAAAATTGGTACAAATTCTGATAATGTATAATTTCTCCAAAAATTACTTTTCCGATTTAAAGTGATTTGATTTTGAGTATCGAGGATTGACAGATATTGTCCTCTATCACAATTACACACTGTTGCTAAATGTGTGAAACCAAATATCATATTACTGTAACAATGCAGATCCCCCCCATCTCCATTCACTGCAGTGGGATGGGAAAATCCCTGCTACGAACGAGATCAGCGTATCTGGCTCCAATTGATCTTGTTTGGGCATCATTCACAAATTACAGGAAGGTCTAGGTTCTAGATTGTTATCTTTATAATTTGGTTGAACATACCCAAGTCATTTTAAAGTTGGGGACAGGATGATAGAAAAGCATATTTTTATTTACTCATCACTTATTCAGCTGTGCTCAGACTCGAGTGCAAAATTGGTGTTTGGACTATTTTACCACTTTTAATATGTTAAAAGTCATGTTGGCTTAATACTGATGGCTATAGTAGTGCATAACATTGATATACTGCAGACAAGATTTCATTATTTTAATGTTTTGCCATTTTCTTTCCTAATCTCATTTTTTATTACAAAAGTTAAACTTTGCCCCAGTTGCTTTCAGTTGTGAACCCAGAAATTGTGTTGTCAGGCTGTTTTGATCATGGGGTATCACTACATCCTCCATTCAAGTTCACATGTATGCACTTTTCAGCAGTGTCTGGATGATCAGAAGAACTGTAATTTTCCTTGTCTGTAATGAAGAATCGCTGAAGTCAGTTTTAACTAATGATAATGTAGTTATCACATACCGAGTTAATTGTAGGATCTTGTGGTCTGTACCTTTCCACCTATGTGCCACCCTTGCTAACTAACCTGAGGGAGAGCTTTTGATTTCCTTGGTACCAATGGCTAAACTGTGTGTCCTGTCATTTTGCAAGCCAACTTTAAGTAATGTTCATATGGTGTTGATTTTCAAAAATGATGACCTTATCGAATGCATGGTAATCAACCATATATATATATTTTTGTTTGCGATTCATTCACTTAAAACACTTTAGTGTTTCACTGAGTTATTTAGATTCTGATCACCCACAGGCAGTCTAATAGATTTGCTGTCATTAATACGGATTGTTGACTACAGATGGAGTTTGAGTCCAGTGAGCTCATCTTGCATCATTTTGCAGGGTTTAGATCATTGTCACAAGCCTTTGAATTGAAATCAGAGTTAAGCAGCTGCCTGATCCGAGCATTCAGGTTTGATACTTTAGTTTCAAATTCTACTGATGGTTTATCAAAAAAAAATACATTGAAGCATTAGTTTCATGTGTGGAACCAAATTAAATGCTTTTCTTGAATTTTTATTTCTGGTAGTGACGACTGAAAAAATATAACAAAAATAATGCAATTCTTGTAGGGTTGGATTTCAGCAACAGCCACAACAGAATTTTTCATCCCAAAACAATTCACAGAAATACATAAAAATAATAGATACTATTCCATCAGAAAAGTTACTAAAATCAACATTTCAGTTTTAAGAAGGGTCTTGAAGCTGAGGGTGGTATAAAATGTTTACAGAGCACATGATCTAGGAGGCTAAATCTTTTAGTGAAGAGATGGAAGGACTTGTGTATTTTTTAATACATTAAATGAAATTAAAACATCTAGTATCTATATGTTTGCATACCTCACCAATACGTTTCTATGGGATTTACAGCTACAAATATTTTTCTATTGATCTGCCACCATTGCTTCACATTGTGATGGAGCTAAGCTGAGAGTTGATTAAGATGTATTACAGATCAAGAGATGCATTTTATTTTATTTTGATTTAGTTTTTATATAATAAAAATACTATAGCTTTCATTTTCATTTGAATTGCCTCTTTGAAAAACATTTAACCTGTAAATTCTGAGATTATACACAACAAACTGTTCAGTGAGATACAGGAATATTGAAGTGAGCCAAAGTGTATAAGGTATCCTTCAAAATTGAAGAAGCTTATTTATATAAATGATGTTTGACTTGAACTCTGACATCAGTGTTTTTAATTATATCACACACTTCTAAAGAAAATACCTCCATTTTATTAGCCCGTAGTGCTGTAATGCAAACTTGTATTTAATACTAGTAACATGGAAGAAAAAGTCCTAAGCTTTTCTCTAAATTAGCAAACTGATGCCAAGACATGGAGATGGAAATTAGAAGCTCGAAAGGAATGATTTGAGAAGGCTTTTGAAACTGTAGAGAGAAATAGATTGATAAGTGTTTAATCTTTGTTAGGGATTCCAGAAGGAAGATCAAGATGACTGAAGGTTCTATCACGAATGATAGAACAGGAGGGTGTTACCGACAGAACTTGTGTGATTTCTTCCAGTTCATAATCAGAATGATTGTAAGATATGCATTTCCTTAATCATATCTCAATGATTTCTTCCCCCCAGTTTTAAAATGGATTCCAGCCATAAGCTTTTGGTGATATTAAAAATAAAAAGTAACTCATTATTACATTTGCTCAGGATGATGAGCTGCCAATTTGAATTGTTACCGTCAGTGTGGTATAGGTGCACCCACAGGGCTGGTGTGATGGGGTTTCCAAGATTCTGACCCAGTGACAGTGAAGGAACAGAAATATAGTTCCAAATTGGGATGATGTGTCCTGAGGAGGAATTTTCAGGTAATGCATCTGCTGCCCTTATCCTTCTAAGTGGTAGTGGTCATGAGTCTAAAAGAGCCTTGATGAGTTGATCCTGAATGGTACAGTTTGCTGCCATTGTGTATTGGTGATAGAAGGAGGAAGGAAGGAAGCCCACTCCTATTTGATGATTTCACTTGCAGCGATTAAACAGTGGGAGCAATGTTAATTGTCTTAAGATGAGATACCTGTCCCTTTTCTTGGGAGGAAGTCTCCTTAGGGAAACCCTAGTTGCGCCAATATGCGTCTGCTGAGGTTTTAAGAATTCCACCACACTGAGGAGTGCAGAGAAGTTGGGGGGTGAGGGGGAACAGTGAGGTACATTGGAGATCAAGTGCTTGAAGTAAAGGTTAAAGGAGTGAATAATCTTCGGTGGGAGGTGGGTTGCTGCTTCCAATTGGTCAAGAAAACCCATATTGGAGCTTTCCCCACTTTGCCTCACAGCAGCCTGTGCAGCTAAAATTGTTATGCTTCCTGCATGATGTGCAGCCATCACAGATAAAATGGGTAGGAAGAGATGAGGCCTCTAAATGTGACTAATTGCTCACTTAGATCCAAGTATGGGCAGACTGTTAACACTTCTACATTCCCTGTGCAATGTCAGATGGATCCAGGGCAGGATGGCTAGACAGCAGGAAGACTGGATGTTGCTCGTTCCTTTGCTTTCAAATCTACTAGCAAAGAAGTGTAAAATACAGCTCTATATTTCCAACTTCAAAAGGAAGAAGAGGATAATTGCATGTTTTGAAAATCTCAATTTAATGTTCCATTTCCACTTAGTCATAGACATAGAGGTTTACAACATGGAAACCCCTAAACTAAACCCAATTCCCTGCATTTGGCCCATATCCCTCTATACTCATTGTACCTGTGTAACTATCTAAATGCTTTTTAAAAGATAAAATTGTAACCACCTCTACTACTACCTCTGGCAGCTTGTTCCAAATTCTCACCACTGTCTGTGTGTAAAAAAAAAAGTCCCTCTTGACACTTTTGTATCTCTCTCCTTTCACCTTAAACTAGGTGCCCTCTAAGTTTAGATTCTGTCCCTTTTTCCCTCCCTTAGTTCTCTTGATGTTTATTGATGCACTAAAACGCAGTTACTAAAATAAATGTGAACTGCAAGGATATCAGTTAAGGATCAGAATACTTCACATGATGTCAGGTCCTTTCAGGGAGGAAATCAGCCATCCTTTTCTAGTCTGACCTTCATGTGATTCCAGGCCAAGAACAATGTGGTTTGATGACTCTCAATGTGGAGAAGTTTGAGGTGATAATTTTGATAGGAAGAATATGGAGAGACAAGACAAAATAAGGGCTAAGATCCTTTAAAGGGGTGCAGGAAAGAAAAAACACAGGTGAATAAGTGTATAGATCATTGAAGATGTCAGAACAGGTGGAGAGAGCAGTTGCTAAAGCTGGGCTTTATTTATAAGAGCATAGAGTACATGAACAATGAGGCTATGCTGAACCTACACAAATCAGATATACCGCAGTTGGAGTATTGTGTATAGTTTTGGGCACTACACTACAGAAGCAGAATGTGCAAAAGTGGTTTACAGGAATGCTTACAGGGATGAGAAACTGCTATTATAAGGATAGAGTAGAGAGGTTGGGATTGTTCCCAGAGGAGATTTGAAGGAGATGCTCAAAATTGAAGGGGCTGGGCAGAATAGGCGAGGAGAAACTGTTCTCTTTGTAATAAGATCAGGAACAAGAAGGCACAGATTTTAAAATGATTTGCAAAAGAAGCAAGTGCGATGGTGAGAAAAAAAACTTCTTTTCACAAGGGATGATTCCAGGTTTGGAATGCGCTCACTGGAAATATGATGAAGGTAGGTTCAATGGAGGCATTCAAGAGTGCAGTAGATTATTACTTGAATGAAAACAAATTGCGCGGAAGTATGGGGAAAAAACACTTAGTCTTCTGAACTAGGGGTCATAGTTTGAGGATAAGGGGTAAAACTTTTCGAACTGAGGTGAAGAGAAATTTCTTCAGAGAATTGTGAATGTGCGGAATTCACTGCCACAGAACTTGGTTGAGGCCAAAACGTTTTCTGATTTCAAGAAGAAATTAAATATAGCTCTAGAGGCTAAAGAGATATGGAGGGGAAGTGGAAGGATTAGGATATTGAATTCACTGATCAATCATGATAATGAATAGTGGAGCAAGCTCGAAGGATCAAATGGCATACTCCTGCTTCTAGTTTCTATGTTTCTGTGTCATGATGCTTGTTTGGAGAGCTGGTGCAGATACAGTGGGCTAAAGGGCTGCCTCCTGTGCTGTAACAACTCTGTGATTCTGTGACAATCTGGGTGAGTGAGGGGTGGACAATGGAAAGAGTGGTTGACCTCTGGCTAGATTTTGCAGTTTTGAAACAAGCGAGGCTAAAAAATCCCACCTAAAAGTTAGCAAAAGCACAATTCATGAATCATTTCAGTCTTATGGAGTTTATTTGGATTCACATTTCCAATGCTCTCGATCAAAACATGGAACCACAATTTTGTGACATTCTGAGCAGTGAAACTTATGGGGTAGATGGTTTATGATGTATATATTTACAAATTCAATAAATTAAAGAAAAAGTTTGGCAAAGGACAATCCTGAATGTTTTCAAAATGATGTAGGTAATTTACAAATTTTGATGGAAATCATTTTTGACGATGCCAGTAATATAAAAAATTATTGAATGTTATTACAAATAGTTCAATGTTTTCAACAACTGAAATTGTTCAGATGGTTCTTATAATAAACATTTATTGGTTTGGCCCTGAGAGGGGACCGACTAAATACAAACAGCGCTGTTTGTTTTCATATAACTACTCAAGATGCACATCCAGTGTCCAGATACACTTCCTTTTGAAAAGACAACATTTTGTGCTGATGCCAAATTAACTTGCTGCCAATTTGGTGTAATTGTCTACCAAACTGCTTAAAAAAGAGACCTAAATTTACTTCTTTTGGAATGATGTTATATTCTCGAGGGCAAATCAACATTTTAAAAACTGGCCAGTGAATGAAAAATTTAGGAGGGATAGGAGGAAAAAGTTGTCATCTGTCCAATGTTAGTCACTATAAATATCATGAAAACTGCACTAATAATACCATGTTTTGATTAATTGAGGAAAATACACTCTACACCAAAAATTGTATTGTTTTGAATTTAATGTGTCATTGCAATATTGAATATTTCCACTGTTTGCAGTTTAAAATGATAGGAACTATTTATGAATATAATTTGTTATCTTGGCTAGATCATTATCTCGGTGCTAATGCTGCTGCTTTTTTGGCATTTGCATATCGATTTTATGCGTTTTACCATAAACGTGAGTTTTTTATTCATTCACGGGATGTGAGCATTGCTGGCAAAGCCAGCATTTATTGGCCATTCCTGATTGTCCTTCAGAAGCTGCTGATGAGCTGCCACCTTGAAATGCTGTATTTCGTATTAAGAAGCTCTGCTATACAGCAGTCATCTTTCATTTGCTACTGCAGTCTTTCTGAGTTCATGATTGCAGGGTTCAATCAGAAAATCTAAAGCACATTGAAAGAACTTATGTTAAGAAACTAATATGGGTAGCGCCTCAATTATTTAAAAATTATTGGAATTTTCACTAAATTTTTTTTGTTCCAGTGCTGATTTGTTCAGGAAATCTCAAATGTTACTGTTGTAAACAATCATTTTGATGAGTATTGTCTCTTCAGATTTAAAAAAAAGTGTTGGCAACTTTTTTATTCATTCGTGGGACTTTGGCATCACTAGGTGGCCAGCATTTGTTGTCCATCCCTAGTTGCCGGAGTGCAGTTGAGAGTAACCATGTTGCTGTGGCTCTGGAGTTGTATGTAGACGAGACTCTACTGAATGGCAGATTTCCTTCCCTAAGGGCATTAGTAAACCAGATGGGTTTTTCCAACAATTAGCAATGGTTTTATGGTCATCAATAGATTCTTAATTCCAGATATATTTTATTGAATTTATTTTCCACCATCTGCCATGGTGGGATTTGAACCAGAGTCCCCAGAACACTAGCTGAGTTTCTGGATTTAAATTCAAGGATTAATCCTGCTAGGCCATGATCATTCAGAGCAAAGCTTTAACTGAGTTATATTGACAGAGACATATGCTTTACAGGACAGATTTTTTGGTTTACTTGTTGAGAAGACCTCCACTGGACTTGTGTAACTCCTTCAGATTCTTCAATTTATCATATCACAAGTTTTAGAAAAATTTATAGATACTTCTGGTTTAAGTTAATTTATTTGCACATTTTTTAAAAAATGAATGTGCATTTGTTTGAGTTGTAGCCAAAAGTTGCCCTTTTGTAAAATGTCAGGCCTTCAATGTTTTGTGCTATCATTATTGCAGACACTGTTGGAATTGCATATATTGTATTTATCACAGATTATATAATAGCAAAGCATTTGAAATGTAAAATATTGAGATGAAGGGGAAACATGGGCTTATTGAGCAATTGGAAATGAGTGAATCAGAATGTCAGAGGGGAAAAGCTGAGCTTTCCTGCACAATTATAACTTGTGTATTTCTTGGAAAGTGATTCTTTATTTTTGAGGCATAAAATAATCTCCCGGGGAAAAGGTCCAAGGCCAGCTTTGGAAGGAAATCTGGCAAATTTTCAATAGGTGATCAAAACTAATTCAGGAGATAAAATTTGCCATTTTTTTCCACATTGTATTCTTGGTATCTGGCTGAGTGGCGATTACATCAGTAAGGTGCACGGTGAATCAATTTGTGTGCAGATTGGCAATTTGTTCTAAAGATCAGCTATTCTTAGTTTTTCTCTTGAATAATTTGTATGTGCAACTCCTGATCCTCCTGAACCAACCTAATTGATGTTATGAGTAAGAATGTACACTTTGATGGTGAACTTGCCTCTTGCTCTAAAGCCTATCCAGCATCTACAAGGCACAAGTCAGGAATTTGATTAAGTGCTCCCCACTTACCTGGATTAATACAACTTTAACACCATTCGAAAAGCTTCAACCATCCAGGGCAAAGTAGCCCACTTAATTTTCACCCTATCAACCACTTTCAGCATTCACTTCCTCCATCACTGGTGTACAGTGGCAACTATGTGTACAATTTTTTAAAAGATACACTGTAGCATCACATATGGCTTCTTTAAAAGCATCTTCCAAACCTATGATTTGTATCACATAGAAGGGTGGGCAACACACGCATGGAAACACCACCTGCAAGTTCCCTCCAAGCCACAAACCACCCTCACCAAACTATTTTACCACTCACTACCAATTGGGAATGAACAATAAAATTGCTGCCCTAGCTAACAATGCTCATGAAAGAATAAAAGAGAGCCCCATCTCTTCATTGCTTCATTTACTTGATGCAACAGGACACAGTTTTCTCAATTAGACTTAATCAAGACTTTTGTGCAAGCACAAAATGGCATGTTTTATTTCCCAATGGATATTGCTGTGAATGCAGTTCTAAACCTTACTTGCTTTAATTATTTTGTGAAATTGATTGTTATGAACTATGCACTGAAAATCTTTTTATATTATATTATCCTAGAAGGATGCTTAACAAATGTGATCCCATTTTTCCCAATACCTCAATTTTTTTGCTGTTATTTTGTCTTCTCCACAGTCTTAACTTGCTCAAATCTTTCTCATCTGCAAATTTGCCAAACATTCCCATACCCCTTTTTATTTAGACAACAAATCTAGTTGGTAAAAAGAGCAAAGACCCTGACACCCGTTTTGGGACACCACATGTAAGTAGCCTCCAAGCAGATCTGCAGTGCTGATTACAATTTTTTGCCAGTGTTACAGGGTGAAATTTTTATCCACTGTAGCAGCAGCTCTTCACAAAATTCTGTTCTTTTGTGAGATGTCTCACATCAAATGTTTTCTCAGATTAGTAAGACACTGTCAAACTTTTACTAGTGTTCTATCCTAGTGAATTCTTCAGACTATTAATTTTATATTGCATTTCCTTAAACTGCACATCTAAAAGTTTGTATCACTTCATCAAACAGCTTCTCAAATTGTAACAGTTTATGGAGCTATGTTTAATAATATCTGTCTAGAAGGCAATGGCTGTATTTTTTAAACCAACAACATAGCAGTGATGAACTGTTGGTTCCAATGTTGTTAAATCTTAACATTACAAACAACGAAACAATTTCTGGTGATTTATTTTCCCTACTGAACTTATCCTTTATTTAATTTAGCAAGCTATCAGAAATCTAATTAGAAGGTAGTGCTTTTGCATCAATGGGTACTGACATTGAAATTTTGGTGGAAAGGCATGAGTTATTGAACTTCCTGTGGGGACTAAGGCATATGGGCCTTCTGTAATTAAAAAAAGAGTATAAACATAAACACTACTGAAAAATCCATCTTCATTCATTTAGAATATCTCCTGTCATTTTGGTGTTATTGTTAGAAACTTTTCATATTTTAAAATGTATCAGAAGTGAATTTTGGTGAATAAAAGTGAACTGAAGTCCTACTCACTTGGAAAATTGAACAGTCACATATTGTGGCAAGCAGTCCTGAAGTGGTGATTTGTCATTGAGGGGAGTCTGCCAGAAACTGCCGTTTTGGTTTTAAATTGTTTTTCTACTGGTACTTGGATTTGTTTGGTGCTTTTCCTGGAATCCACAGGTGTACCATTGGGATAAAGTGTGTGGGTTTGGGACTGGGATTTGGCGAGCCAGCATTGGTTTCCTAGAACCCAAGGTAGCAAAATGTGCCTTAAATTCTGGTTTAGATAAAGCCTATTGAGTAGAAGGCATTTGTAAATCTACCTCTGAAACTTGTATATCATTTTGATTCATGTTTATGATAATGATATTTCACATTGTGATTAAAAAAGGAATATAGATTGTGTGCAATATTGGGTGGTGTTTAAATGGCTTATTTCGTGTATTTTTTCTATTGGTGTTATAAAGAATGTTTGAGAGATTAAAATAAAAATATGTTGAGATTGAAGTTTCAGTTTATAATCCTTGTTCTTACCTGTTACAGGTTGATGAATGAATAAATAAATGTAGTTAAAATATGTAAATCTCTGCCATTTATTAAAGAGCAATAACTGGTTAATGTTATTTGTGTGTGGTTGAAGTTTTGAGTAAAAATTGAAGGGTTGATTAAGTTTTTAAATATTTAGCTTTTTGCTTTTTTATCAATTATCTCGAAAATAGTACTTTATTTTACTTTATTATTTTCAAGTGTTCTACTTGAATATGTATGTTTAAATCAAGATCTTTTACTTGGAACCTTTTTGAATATTGAATAATAAATTGTGCAGTCTGTCCAGATGTTGTCGTTTATTGTTAAAGTTTATTTGTCACAAGTAAGGCTTACATTAATACTGCAATGATGTTAATGTTAATGCGAAATTCCCTTAGTCGCCACACTCTGGTTCCTGTTCAGGTCAGTGCACCTAACCAGCACATCTTTGATTTTGGGAGGAAACCGGATTATCTGGAGGAAATCCACGTAGAGATGGGGAGAACGTACAAACTCCACACAGACAGTGGCCCAAGCTGGGAATTGAACCCGGCTCCATGGCACTATGAGGCAGCAGTGCTAACCACTATTGTTGTGAATTATGCTTATTTTTCATTTGAGTATCATAGTGACTAAAAGTGAGGTAGCCACTTTTGGAAAACACAGAATATCTGGAAACAACTTAATAACTTGTAATAGAATGGGTGTATAGAAACACTATGCAAATAGTGTTATTATACACCCTCAAGTTATCCTAAAATACATTAGCCAATGGATTACAAAATACAAAGGCATGGAATAAATATTCCCCTTATGTTCTCAACTGCAGTTTTGTTTTATTATTTTAACTGTCAACTGTATTTGTAAGGCATTGTATTTATGTTCAGTGTGAACAGTCTTGGTGTCAAAAGTGGAAGTTCAGATATATTTTGTGCCAAACCACATTCCAGTTACCCTAAAATAAACAATGTAATCTCTTCTAAATTTAGCATTAGAAGACATGGGATTTGCAAAACACCATGTTGCATTGTTTTTTGATTGTGGAACCTTGCTGTCAATCAAATTCTTAAAGCTGGTAGCTGATATGTACAGGAATCTGAAAGTTGCTATCCTGTTTAATTTTTGAAATTGATAATTCTGAGATTCCATGAGGTCTGCTGGTATGATAGGTGAACTGGCTAGGAAAGTACTTGAGTGGTAGAAATTAGTTTGCATTTACTTAGAACTGAATTACTTGGTTCTAAATTTTGTATTTTTAAAATTTCCATTGTGTAGTAAACAGTATTTTGGGATAGTTTCCAGGATTGCCAAATAAAATGTGGAACAATATTTTATGATTGTTTGCTTCTTTATATTCTATAGCTTTTGCTGATCTTTTTGTTACTTTATGAAAACTGCTCATATTTTTAGCTGCTATGGATACAATGCATATTTCACGTACTTGTGCATTTTTCCATTCATAAAATAACTGAGTTTAATTGAGTTTTTTGAAGGGATAACCAAAGAAAGTAGATGAGGGCAGCTCAGTTGATGTTGTCTACGTGGACTTGAGCAAGGCCTTTGACAAAATACCACATGGGAGGTTATCGCATTAAAGTTAAATCTCACGGGATCCAGGGTGAGGTATCTACATGGATACAAAATTGGCTACTTGACAGAAGCCAGAGAGAGAGGGACTGTAGAGAGTTGTTTTCCAAACTCTACATGTTACAGTGGTGTGCCTCAGGGATCAATATTGGATCCACTATTATTGTCATTTATATTAATGATTTAGATGAGAATATAGGGGACATGGTTAATAAGTTTGCAGGTGACACAAAGATTGGTGGCATGGTGGACAATGAGGAAGGTTATTTTCATTTGCAGCAGGTTCTTGATTAATTGGGCCAGTGGGCGGATAAATGGCAGATGGAGTTTAATGTAGATAAATGTAAGATGATGTATTTTGGTAGATTGCACCAGGGCAGGATTTACTCAGGAGAATTGGGGAGAGTTACAAAACAGATGTAGGAGTATATGTTCATAGTTCCTTGAAAATGGAGTCACAGGTGGACAAAGTAGTGAAGAAGGCATCCAGCATGCTTGGTTTCATCAGTCAGAACTGAATACAGGAGTTGGGTTGTCTTGTTAAAGACATTGCTAAGGCCACACTTGGAATATTGTGTGCAATTCTGGTCACCCTACTATAGAAAGGATATTATTAAACTAGAAAGAGTGCAGAAAAGATTTACTAGGATGCTACCGGGACTTGATGGTTTGAGTTATAAGGAGAAGCTAAATGGGCTAGGACTTTTTTCTTTGGAGCGTAAGAGGCTGAGGAGTGACCTAACAGAGGCCTACAAAATAATGAGGGGTGTAGACAAAGTAGATAGTCAATATCTTTTCCCAAAGAAAGGGGAGCCTAAAACTAGTCATTGGATAAAGATGAGAGGGGAGGGACACAAAAATGTCCAGAGGGGCAATTTTTTTCATTCACAGGGTGGTGAGTGTCTGAACAAGCTGCCAGCGGTAGTAGAGGCAAGTACAACTTTATCTTTTAAAAAGCATTTAGATAGTTACATGGGCACGATGGATATAGAGGGATACATGCCAATTGTGGCAATTGGGATTAGTTTAGGAGCTTTAAGAAAAAGGGCAGCATGGATAAGTTGGGTCAAAGAGCCTGTTTCCATGCTATAAACCTCTGTGACTCTAATTGTAGAATTTCTACATGCAGTGCAGTCTACAGTGTGGAAGGAAGTCATTCGGCCCGTTGAATCTGCAGCGACCACAATCCCACCCAAGCTCTATCTATATAACCCCATGTATTTAGAGTTAGTCATTAACAGTGCAACAAAGTTTTGGTGGAAATCCCATAGTCGCCATACTCTGCACCTGAACAGGCGACACAAGAACATAAGAAATAGGAGCAGGAGTAGGCCACCTAGCCCCTCAGCCTGCCTCGCCATTCAATAAGATCATGGCTGATCTGTAGTGGTTCAGTACCACTTTCCTGCTTTCTCCCCGTAACCCTTAATTCCCTTGTCAATCAAAAACCTATCCAGTCTTGACTGGAACATATTCAGCGAGAAAGCCTCCACCACCTCATCAGGCAGAGAATTCCAAAGATTCACCTTTGCGTGAAGAAATTCCTCCTCAACTCTGATCTCAATCACCCCCTCCTAATCTTGAGGCTGTGCCCTCTCGTCCTGCGATCTTTGCTAAGTGGGAAGAGTCTCTCAACCTCTACCCTATCCATCCCCTTCAATATCTTATATGTCGCTATAAAATCCCCTCTCAGCCTTCTAAACTCCAAAGAGTACAAACCTAGCCTATTTAGTCTCTCCTCATAATCCAACGCCCTCATCTGAGGTATCAGACTAGTGAACTTTCTCTGCACCCCATGCAAGGCCAATATATCCTTTCTCGAGTGCAGCGACCAAAACCGCATACAGTACTCCAGCTGTGTCCTCACCAGTACCCTATACAGCTGCAAAAGTACCTCCCTACTTTTATATTCTATCCCCCTAGCTATAAAGGCCAACATTGCATTTGCCGCCTTAATCACCTGCAGACTGTGTTTTTGCGATTCGTGCACAAGGCCCCCCAGGTCCCTCTGCACTGTCGCATGCTGCAGCTTTTCACTATTTAAATAGTAACCCTTCCTATCATTATTCCTACCAAAGTTGTTAACCTCACACTTGCTAACATTATACTCCATCTATCAGATCCTCGCCCACTCACTCAACCTATCCAGATCCCTCTGCAGGCTTTCCACACCCTCCACACAATTTGCTTCTCCACTCATCTTTGTGTCATCACAAAGTTTGTCACCTGCACTCAGCCCCTTCCTCCAGATCATCTATGTAAATGGTAAATAGTTGAGGCCCCAACACTGAACCCTGGGGCACTCCACTAGTCACCAGCTGCCAATCAGAACAGCACCCATTAATACCTACCCTCTGCTTCCTATTAGACAACCAATCCTCTGTCCAGTCTAACACCCTACCCCCAACTCCCTGCACCCTAATCTTCTGCAGCAATCTTTTGTGAGGCAATTTATCAAACGCGTTTTGGAAATCCAAAAACACCACATCCACAGGTTCCCTTCTATCTACCGCACTAGTCACTTCCTCATTGAACTCCAATAAATTAGTCAAGCACGACTTCCCCTTAATAAATCCGTGCTGTGTCTGTCTGACCAAACAGTTCATATCCAGGTGCCTTGTTATTTCTGCTTTCTTGACAGATTCAAGCATTTTTCCGACTACGGACACTAAACTAACTGGCCTATAATTCCCTGCCTTCTGTCTGCTACCTTTTTTAAACCGCGGCATAACATTAGCCGTTTTCTAATCCTCTGGCAACTTCCCAGAGTCCAGTGAATTCTGAAAGATAATTACTAGGGCATCTGCTATCACCTCTGCCATTTCCTTGAGAACCCTGGAATGCATTCCATCCGATCCTAGGGACTTATCTAGCCTGTTAGCCTATCAAGCACCACCTCTCATCAAGTGGTGAAATCTCATCAAGGACCTCATCTTCTACCATCCTTCTATCTTTAATTTCAGGCAAGCTATTTTCGTCCTCCTCTGTGAAGACCTACACAAAAAAAATTTATTCAAGGTCTCCGCCATATCCTTATCATCCACCATTAAACCACCTCTCTCATCCTCCAAGGGTCCTACATTAACTCTGGCCAACCACCTATTCTTTATATATTTATAAAAATTCTTACTGTCCTTTTTGATATTTCAAGTTAGTTTAGCCTCATATTTTATCTTTCCTTTTTTAATCACCTTTTTGGTCATTCTTTGCTGTTGCTTGAAACTTTCCCAATCCTCCGATCGCCCACTAATTTTTAGCCGTTCTGAACGCCTCAGCTTTTGATTTAATACTCTCCTTAATTTCCCTGGAGGACCACGGCTGATTTTCCCTTCTCCTACAGTCCTCCTTCATCGTTGGAATATATTTTTGCTAAGTACCACAAAAGATCTCTTTAAAAATCCCCCAGTGTTCCTCAGTTGTCCTACCAACCAAAGTACTCCTCCAATCACAGTTGCCAATTCCTCTCTCATCTTATCATAATCCCTCTGTTCAAACATCGTACATAAGTCCGGGACGCTACTACCTCATCCTCCATCTGCATCACAAATTCTATTGTACTATGATCACTCGTCCCTAGAGGATCCTTCACATGAATATCCCTAATTCTATCTGCCTCATTACATAATACCAGATTCAAGATAGCACACTCTCTCGTCGGTCCTGTAACATACTGTTCAAGGAACCCATCCTGACAGCATTCCAAAAACTCTTCCTCCAGCCCACCTTGTCCGACTTGCCCTGTCAATGAGGAGAATAAGGTCGACAATGAGGGAGAATTTAGAATGATCAATGCACCTAATCAGCAATCTTTTGGATTGTAGGAGAAAACTTATGCACCCAGAGGAAACCCATTTAGATACGGAGAGAGCGTACAGACCCTGCACAGCCAGTGAACCAAGCCGGGAATCGAACCTGAGTGAGGCACTGTCAGGCAGTAATGCTAACCTCTGCCACCGTGTTACTCCCAAATAGATTGTAGCACAAAAACATTAGTCCAAAATATTCCTTTAATGTGCAGAGGAACTTCATAGACAAACCAGTACGTTCTGTCCCCATGCTTTGTTATACTTTGAGAAGAAACCTAAAATGTTATATACTTCTGGGCTGAAGTCTGAATGAAATTGGAACATTTTAATTTAAAAAAATTTCTGATCAATTGAATAAACCGGGGCCCTTAAGAGTTTTAGTGTGAGGAGGCACAGACCCTTTTTTCTACGAGATCATGTCTTGTGAATTATGTAGCTTAGTGGCAATAAAAAAAAAGCACTTTGATTTATATTGCATTTTTGACAACCACAGGATATCCTTAAGTGCTTCACAGGCTGCAAAGTACTTTGAAGCAAAGTCATTGTTGTAATGTTGGCAAACATGGCAGCCAATTTTCTGTGGCAAGATTCCACAATAATGATGAGGTAGATCATCAAGTAGTCTATTTTAGCCAAGTCTAGCACACCAAACTTAAAATGGACTGTGTCAAATGGAGCTAATATCAGTAGAAATGTTGCTAATTGATAGTTACTATTGTGAGTATTCTATGTGATTAGGATTTTTTAAGCTATTTTCATTTTTCACATTGGATGTAATGCATTAAGCTGCAAGACATGGTAATAACAGAAATTATTTTACTGATCAAACAGTAATCAAACAAATGTAGTTGTACACATTGGTGAAAATGACATAGGTAGAAAGAGCAGGGGGGTCATCCAAGAACAATTCAGGGACTTGGGTGATAGACTAAAAAGTAAGGCCTCTTGGGTAGCAATCTCTGGACTGCTCCTGGTGCTTAGTGCTAGTGAGGCTAGGAAGAGGGAGATTGTACATTTGAGTGCATGCCTAAAGAACTGGTGCAAGAGGGAGGGCTTCAAATTCGTAGATCAATGGGAAGTCTTCAAGAGAGGATGGCACCTGTACAGAAAGAATGGGTTACACTTTAACTGGAAGGGCACAAATATCCTGGCTGGGGATTTTCCTAGAGTGTTTCGGCAGGGTTTAAACTAGCGTGGCTGGGGGCTGGGGGTCAAAACAGTAGGTCAGTAAGCACTGAGGCTGGTGTCGAGCTGGGGGCCAGGGCAAGGCTAGCTAAGAAGAAGAGCATTCTGGAGGAGGATGATCTGAGTGGGCATGGAGGCCTGGAGTGTATCCGCTTCAATGCGAGGAGCATAACATCAAAGTTTCAGTAGGGGAACATGTGGCAAATAATGACCACAATTCTGTTAACTTTAGGATAGTAATGGACATGGATGAGTGTTGTCCTACGGGTAAGGTGCTAAATTGGGGAAAAGCTAACTATAGCCGGATTAGGCAGGAATTGGTGGCCGTTGATTGGGAGAGGCTGTTCGAGGGTAAGTCCACGTTTGGCATGTGGGAGTCTTTTAAGGAACAGTTGATAAGGCTGCAGGACAGGCATGTGTCTGTAAAAAGGAAGGATAAGAAAGGTAGGATTTGAGCGCTGTGGATAATCAAGGAAATTGAGGATCTGATCAAAAAGAAAAAAGAGGCGTACGTCAAGTCCAGGCAACTGAAAACAGGTGGAGGCTGGAGGAATACAGAGAGAAGGAAAGAATTCAAACTGGGAGATAGGAGGGCAAAAAGAGGTCACGAAATGTTCTTGGCGGACAGGATTAAGGAGTATCCTAAGGGATTTTATTCATATATTAGGAACAAAAGAGTTGTTAGGGGAAAAAAAAAATCAGACCTCTCAGGGACAAAGGAGGGGAATTATGCTGAGAACCCCAGGGAATAGGGGAGATCCTAAATGAATACTTTGTATCAGTATTCACAAAGAAGTGGGACGTGTTGACTGGGAGTGTCTCAGAGGGAGTGTTGAATCTCAATTACAAGGGAGGAAATGTTAGAGTTTTTAGGGAACATTAAAACTGACAAATCCCCAGGGCCTAATGGCATCTATCCTAGACTGCTCAGGGAGATGAGATGAAATTGCTGGGCCTCTGACAGAAATCTTTGTCTCTTCACTGGACATAGGTGAGGTCCCAGAGAATTGGAGGATAGCTAATGTGGTCCCGTTATTTAAGAAGGGTAGCAGGGATAACCTGGGTAATTATAAACCATGAGCTTGATGTCCATGGTAGGGAAACTGTTGGAGAGGATTCTTAGGATGTATGCGCATTTAGAATGGAACAATCTCATTAGTGACAGACTGCATGGTTTTGTAAGAGGGAGGTCGTGCCTTACAAATTTGGTGGAGTTTTTTGAGGAGGTGACAAAAACGGTTAACAAAGGAAGGGCCGTGGATGTTGACTATATGGGTTTCAGTAAGGCATTTGACAAAGTCCCTCATGGAAGGTTGGTTAAGAAGGTTAAGGCTCATGGGGTACAAGGAGAGGTGGCTAGATGGGTAGACAACTGGCTTGGCCACAGGAGACAGAGGGTAGCAGTCGAAGAGTCTTTTTTCAGCTGGAGGCCTGTGATAGGTCGTGTTCCGTAGGACTCTGTATTGGGACCTCTGCTAATTGTGATGTGTATAAATGATCTGGAAAAAGAAGTAATTGGTGTTATCATCAGGTTTGCAGATGACATGAAGATGGTTGGACTTGTGGATATCTATGAACATTGTTGGACAATACAGCAGGATATAGATAGGCTGGAAAACTGGGGGGAGAAATGGCAGATGGAATTTAATTTAGATAAATGCGAGGTGTTGCATTTTGGAAGAACAAATGTAGGGGGGAGTTGTACCATAAATGGCAGGGCCATCAAGAGTATAGAAACACAGAGACCTAGGTGTGCAAGTCCACAAATCCTTGAAGATGGCAGCACAGGTGGAGAAAGTGGTGAAGAAGGCATATGGCGTATAGAGTGTAAAAGTCGGAGTCTGATGTTGTAGCTGTATAGAATGCTGGTTAGGCTACGTTTGGAGTACTGCATCCAGTTCTGGTCGCCACACTACCAGAAGGACATAGAGGCTTCAGAGAGTGCAGAGAAGATTTATCAGGATGTTGCCTGGTATGGAGGGTCTTAGCTATGAGGAGAGATAGGGTAGACTGGGGTTGATCTCCCTGGAAAGATGAAGAATGAGGGGAAACCTAATAGAAGTGTATAAAATTATGAAGGGTACAGATTGGGTGAATAGTGGGAAGCTTTTTCCCAGTTGGAGGTGACGATCATGAGAGGTTACAGGCTTAAGGTGAGAGGAGAGAGGTATAACTCGGATATCAGAGAGACATTTTTTACGTAGAGGGTGGTGGGGGCCTGGAATGCACTGCCAAGTAGGGTGGTGGAGGCAGACACCCTGGCATCGTTTAAGACTTATCTAGATAGTCACATGAGCAGTCTGGGAATGGAGGGATACCAAATGAATGGTCTAGTTGGACCAATGAGCAGCGCAAGCTTGGAGGGCCGCAGAGCCTGTTTCCTGTGCTGTACTGTTCTTTGATTCGTCCAGAGCAATACTGGAGATTTTACATGCTCTCTATTTTGCAGTTATGCTTTTCAGTGGTATTTCCAAGGCAGCTCTGTACATTTTTCTCAAGTTTTCAGGCATCTTTTTACCCTGAGAGTGAGATGCATTTTATATGTGGCCTAATATAGCTTGCTTAGACTGCAATATGCTAGCAAACTAAAATATGTAATGAATGAAAATTATTAGAAGTAGAAAAGCTGTAATGCCATTACACTGTTATAACATGCTACTCAAGTTTGGATTAAGCATTTGTTCTCTCATCATTTAGGAAAATTTACATTGAATTCTTTTACTTTATCTGTGTGACTGAATACAGTGCATTGCTAAAAGTAATTCACTATCTGGTTCTAAGTTTAAATTTGCTGTAGAAAATTAAATTAGGAAATTTAATAGTTGTTCCAGTCACGCACAGAGTTTTGCAAGGATGAAGTAAGACTTTCAAATTTATGTATCTGTCTGTCTTCTCCATGTGTGCTCTAAAACTTGAATTTATTTGATGTCTTACAATATGGGATGACCAGGTGCAAGGGTGACGTTTTGAGTCAGATGACTTATGTTAATTGAAAGAGCTTTTTATGAGCTAACCCACATGCAACATCAAGAAAAGTTTTAGATGATACGCATATTCCAATGTCAGAAGTGTGACATATTATGTTTCTTGTAAGGAATATGTTTAGAATTCAGATCTCTTTGGAAGGTGCCAATTTGTCTAGGAAATCTTTTAAATTGATAGCTGGGATAACAGGATAAGTCCTTGTTTTAGACCTGGAGTGTTTGTTTCAAGCTAAACTAAATGTGTTTATTTGGATTTCCTCTGGGGTTTCAGAGCAAAGTTTTGATTTAAATTAATTGACAGGGATAGAGCCATATGCTTAATGGGAGGAGCTAAGCTTGCAGAACAGATGCACAATTTCTTTTATTCTTAAAATAATAAGTTGTTGACCAGTTCTGAAAGAAGCAAGAGGTCTCTCTCTCTCTCTCTTTGTCTTTCACCAGAGGCATTTTGGAAGTTTAGGATTGTTAATCTGATGCAAGCAAGCTTGTGTTTTGTTAACTGAGAGGTTTAAGGTAACAAGAGGAATATTGCCTGAATTGGAACTCGTAGGGATAATTAACAATTGAGAATTGTATCTTAACATGCTTAAGTCTTGTTCAATTGTTAAATATTAAGCTAATTCATTTCTTACAGTTAAACTGTGTTGTTAAGTAAAGTTTGCTTCACAGCATGTCAGTAGAATAGCACCTAAAGTGGACTACCCTAGATGGGATTTTCCCAAAGACATTCTAAGTGTCGAACTTGCATAAAAACTGTAGCAAATCCCACTGTTTGTTTCAGTGGGACTTTTAAAATGAATCTCTGACATTCTGCGCACTATGTGAATCTCATTAAAGATCAGGAGCAGGACCTATTCCCACCGGAGAAGCTGGCAACATAACACTGAGTGACCGCTGTGCAAGCTCTAAAGTCGGTGCATGGCAGTCACTCTGTCATGCTTAGTCACCAACCTCCTGGGTGTGGCAGTGCCATCAGACCACGTTGGCAATGCCCAGGAGACAACCCCTGACCTCCTTGGGCCATCAGTTTGGAAGGGGTGGGTTTGGGCCTGGAGGCTTCAATCCCACTAATTATATTAAAATCTTCAATCAAATAATTTTTGAATCTCCACGCTGATTTCTGGTTTAGAGCTGATGACACTGGAAATCTGATGACATGAGGAGGCCGTACTGCCCAGCAGGAAGAGGGTTACATGGCTTCCGCTTAAATCTCCTGGCCAATTTGTTAGGGTCGAGCCTAACTCATACCTTGGCATTTCTGATCTGGTTTTCTAACAGGAACCTTATACTATATTATATTTGGCGTAATATCGTGTTTGCATGGAAGAGCTGCATTTAATGTGGCCTATGACCTTAAATCCAATAGTCTAATTACCTGGGCTCAATTAGTTAATTACTGCTTGAGAAGAAAAGTATACAGATTGAAAGATATTTGTTTTTAGATGAGCACGGAAGCCAATTAAACTGAGCAATTATATCTGTGGCTTTAAAGGAATAAGCCTCCTGAATTGAAGAACCACTTAGAAATGATCTGCTTCTGAGAATATGCCACAGGTGACCGACAAATATGAATGAATGTATCTATATCAATCCATCTCAATCTATTCAGCTATTATCCCATTTGAGATTATTATGAAGGATTTTCCATATCCCTTGATTAAATAAGGAAAGTGACTTTGCTCATCTTTGTTCATTTATTTGGGATAACCTAATGTCAGTTGCAGCATTCAAATGGTTATGCATTTCAAGATTTTTAGTTTAACTGTTTAATTTGGGAATCCATTCCATGCACCTTTCTTCCTTGAAGAACAACGTTTTGATTCAGAATCCTAAATTTGCTTTTTATGAGCTTAGAACCTCTGTTCACAGATGATGCACTTCCAAATTAATTTGCATAAGATCTCCTCTTAGGTCTGCCTTTTCAAAGCCCAAAGATTCCAAATTTCTCGAATCATTGATCATAAAAACAGATCTTTAACAGTAGGGATAAGTCTTAGTGGCTCCTTGTTGCATTACTTTCAATGCTTGAATGTATTATTTCTATCTGGGTGACAGAAACTGGGCACCATATTCACTGTGTACTCTGACTAGATTGTGTAGTTTGATCATGACTACTTCTGCCTTTTTTTTGACTGTGTATTTGAACATTCCATTGGCTATGTTACTTAGTTGCTTAGCATTGGTTGGATATGTTTTGCATCCAATTAATTAAAACTTCTATGTCTCTTTCAACTACATCTATATCTATTTATGGTGTGCCAATGTTACTTATTTTTCTGTGTATGTGTGCTGTACTTTACATTTATCTGTATCATTTTTCCTTCACTGGAAATGTGATAAATGAGGGGAATTTTAAATATATTGCACGTGGCACTATGGTTAGCTTGGTTGTTTCACAGCACTGAGGACCTGAGTTCAAATCTGGCCTTGGATGACTGTGTGGAGACTGCACATTCCCCCTGTATCTGCATGGGTTTTCTGAGTGCTCCAGTTTCCCCCCTCAGACCAAAGATGTGTAGGTTTGGTGGATTAGCCATGGTAAATGCATAGGGTTATGAAGATAGGGTGTGGGCTGAGGTATTCTCTTTTGGAGAGTCAGCGCAGACTTGATGGGCTGCCTGCACTTGTAGGGATTCTATGGTTCATATATTTGTTAAGCTTATTTTTACACTGGAGAATTTATTGTAGCACACAATTTCTTTGTTTCGTGTGCAACTGAGCAAAAAAGGAATTTGCATAACTTAATCATAATTGAAACAACTAAGTGAAACCACCGTCCTGGAAAATTATCCAACTTTACTTAGTTAGAATTTGAAGTATCTTCCTCCTCCTCAAATCAACAAAATGATATGTTTGTTTTCAACAGGACAATCACAAACTTAATTGCTTTTTCCATATTTTTCATTTTATCAATAGGTACTTATATTTGTGATGCTCCCAGTCCAATCATGACACAATTATGTTTGGCATAAAAGTAATATTTTGCACAAGTGTGGCATCAAGGCACTCTAGTCAATTTGAATCCACCAGAGATGGGAGGAAATTCTCAATTGACTAAAGTCAAACATATCACAAAGGGAGAGACTGTGATTATTCAATGTCAATTACCTCAGCCCCAAGACATTGCGGTAGGATGTCGTCATGGAATATCCTAAGTTCAGAAAAAAACCCTTTCCTAATTATAAAGCATGAGTTATGTAAAGAATTTGAGCCTTCATCTCAGACATCAATGTCAGCTAAGAATTACTAATTTTGATTGACGTCTAACAGTCACATCATTTTCCTTTGTGCTGTGTTTGACTTTAGTTGAAGAAGAGATTTCCCTAGTCTCCAGTGGATTCAGCTTTACTGGGACTTCCTGATGCCACACTCAAGAGAAATAATACCTTTATATCAAACATGATTGTTAAGTGTAGAATTATAGGGCCGGAGGGACAAAAGAAAGCGGATACATATTACACTTTATTGGATGAACTAAGAATATTATTATTAGTTTTGTACAGCACTCCTTAGCAGGCGACAGTAGAGGGAAATGAAGATTTAGTTCCAGAAAACTGCTTTAATTTGGAGATCTTTTCTCTCTTTACCACCAAATATTGAAGTCTCTTGGATTAATTTTCATAGTTGAGTCTGGATTTGAGTATCTTAGTTGACTTTTTTTTAGCTGTATTAAGTTTCTAACTTCAAGCTGAAGGTAGCTAACAAAGCTTTCATGTAAATTGCCCTGGCTACTGGAACTATTGTATGTCTCCACAGGAATTATTTTGTGGCGAACTGGTGCGGCATTGCTGTATTACACTGCTTCTGATTTGAACTATTAATTAATATGCTGAACAGTAGGTGAACAGGCAAGTTTAAAAAAAATCTTCGTGGAACTTGGGAATCACTATTAAAGCCAACATTTGTTGCATGTCCCTAGATATCCTTGAAGGTGATAGTTAGCTGCGTCCTTTACCTGCTATATTCTATTTCGTGAAGATACTTCTGAAGATGCTATTGAGTAGAGATATACTGAATTTTGATCTGGCAACCATAGAGGAAGGTGATGTGTGATTTGAAGGGAAACTTAGAGGTGGTCATATTTTTATGCTCCTGTTACCCTCATCCTTCTGGATCAGAGTACTTTGGTTTAGAAGATGCTGCTCAAGAAGCCTTGACAAATTGCAGTGGTGCATCTTGCATGATGTTCAGTGTTTGAAGTGGCGGATGGGGTGCTAATCAAGCAGGTAACTTTTTCCTTGACCTTGAGTGTTGTTGGAGTTGTACTCATTCAGGCAAATAGAGACTATTCCATCACACTCCTGAATTGTACCTTGTAGATGGTGGAGAAGGTGTTGAGATGTTGAATGGATTATTCAGAATATTTAGCTTCCTACATGCTCCTTCAGCCACGATATGTTACTGGTCTAATTAAGTTTCTGACCAAATCCAGGTTTGGGGTGGAAGTTTGCAGTGATAGTGCCATTGAATGTCAGGGGAGATTGTTAGATTTTTCCTTGTTGAAAATGTTCATTGCTTGATATTTGTGTGTTGCGAGTGTTACTTTTCTTTTCAGCCCAAGTCTGAATGTTGTTCATGCCTTGTTCCAAGTGAGCATGGACTGCTTCAATATCTAAAGAATTGCAAATGACGCTGGGTACCGCAATCATCAGCAAATATCTTCATTTCTGACCTTATGATAGAGGGAAGGCCATTTGGGGAAGCTGAGGATAGTCTCTGAGGAACACCTGCAGCACTCCTAAGGCTGAGATGATTGATCTCTAATGATCACAGTTACCTTCTTTTGCACTGTATGTGACTTCAGTCAGTGGAGAAATTTCCCCAATCTCCAGTGGATTCAGCTTTACTAGGCCTCCTTGATGCCATACTCAATAAAATATTCAAATAGCCACTCTGCATTGTCCTCTGGAATTTAACTCTTTTATCTTCATTTGATGGACTGCATTAACATAATCTGCATTCTCATAGCGGACATCCGAACAAACTCAAAGGAAAGCAGTAAATACAGTGCCTAAACTAAGGTATTGATTTGTATAAATCCTTTAGTTATGTAACATTGTTTTTATGGCTAGAAGAGTTAAGTGCCCTCTTTAAGACCATCTCCTCTAAGATCACCAATCAACCTGATGGTGAGAGCAATTCATCTTATTTAATTGTTAACTCAAATCAAAAGGAACTGTTCATCATATACAATGTGAACAAATCACGTGATTCAAGTCATTTGCTTGAATGGCTGCTCCCTACAAACATTTAGCAGCTTTGGAAATGAGTAAGCCACTGTAACATGGTGACCTATGGTTGACCCACTGGCCACTGAAAAATTGTCTAGAAGCTGCCATCTACATTTAAATTACATTGCTCTTGAAAGATTTGCTGAAGTTGAGTGGGAATTAATAGTGAGGTCATTTCTAACCATAAAATTTTTTCCAGTAAGAATCACACTATGGAGAAAGTCCTCCATTGTTCAACTTTAGCTGAAGAGACTGTTATTGAACCTCATTTTTGTCTGTAGTTTGGGCATCTGTAGTTTTAATTGGAGGATGGTTGAAAAAAACCTAGGTTAAAATTTTCCAAATCCACAGTTGAAAAGTGCAATTTGATTTACTCTAATACTTGCATTGAGCTTAAAATGGGCTTTGCATCTTATGTTGGAATATTTCTGAAGAATTGTATCAAAATTCATTTTATTCACCATTGCAGGTGATCTCAAAATGAGAATTGGTTAATCCAGGATATGTCGTCAGGAAAAATGGAACTGTGTTTTGTAAAGCCTTATTTTGATCATTTTGCTTTGAGTTGACCATTTGAAGCTACCATAAAAAAATTATTATTTTCTAATTCATATATTAATTAAAGGCTGCTTCATGTAATACATTATTTGTAGACTATTTTTTGGGTTAGAACATTGACTTCTCTTTGAGAAAGTACTAATGTCAAGTTGATGCAAAACCTAAATTGTTGTTGCTTATAAGCATTTTTCAGAAAGAAAGTAACCTGCAGACTGTGTATTAATTAGACTTAGTTTTCAGTTTCAGTGCCCACAGAATTGGTGTTTCCCATGAATGAAAGTTTCATGCATGTTAAATAGTGCTCAACAGATGCCAGTACCTTGTGGCCAAAATTCTGTCAAATGGTATGAGATTACAATTATAGTAGTCAGACAAACAGAAGGACGAAATATCTCATCAAAAATGTTTCTCGCTTGTGAGAAATCTTCATTATAACAAGTCCTTGTAAAGTGAGATTTTTGTTCTCTCTGTAGCCAGTTTCAACTCTATTTAGTAAAGCAGCTAGTTTTAAATCAAATTAATACTCACATTGTGCTCACTGCATTCATCATAGAATCCCTGCAGTTCAGCTCTGCTAGTCTGCACAGAGTCTCTGAAAGTAGTTTGCGCAGCAGCCCCTCCCCCTCCCCCCAGCATGTTCAATCCAGCTAACCTACACAGCTTTGGACAGTGGGAGGAAACTGAAGCACTTGGAGGAAAGCCATGCAGACACAGGAAAGACACGCAAACTCCACATAATCACTCAAGGTCAGAATCAAACCTAGATCCCTGATGCTGAGTACTACCAGTGCTAACCATTGTGCCACGATCTGGCCTTGTTAAGAGATGGGAGCAGTTCACTGCTTCCAAAAATGTATGCTGCATATCCTTATATCAAGTGTTAATAGAAAATCCAGATACTAATCGTTAGTGGGTATTAGCAGGAGTGTTACTATTGAAATGTAATAAAAAATTTGATAATATCTGTGTAGTTTTCACAATGTTGCTTTGGCCTAATCTTGTTAGCAGAAGCATTTCTGTTTACTTAGATTGACTGACATAATGACACAGCCTAGCCCCATATCAACTGCAGCCAAAAAAACCAAGCTGGATTATGTATATAACAAGTAAGGAAGTTTGCGTGGTTATCCTTGTCCTGATAACAAAAATGTATTGTGACATTTGAATACATGTAGCTGAACTATTTAGATTGTCCAAGCAAAACATGGTTTAAATACAGAATGAAGAATATTACAAGAAATTTGCACTTGATTGAAGGGTATATGTAAATCTGAATAAGAAACTATTAATTGTCTGGGTATAGATACACCTGTGAAGGACTCCTGTGAAAACTGTTTGTATTAATTCTTTATATTTCCTTAGCAAACAGTGAAAAGCTGCAAATGACAAACATTGTTGTGTTATATTCCCAGTTTCAACAGTCTTCTAACAATGCAGCGGAAGTACAATTAAAAGCTGTTTATCTGGATACCACTTATCTATTTTGAATAGCCATGTATATTGCATATTTACAGTGTGCATTTCATTCTAACCTCCTTTCCTTAATTAATATTCTTCAATAGAATGCAAATTTGGAATTATAAATTGCTTAATTATTCATTTCTAGGAAAAGGTCAGAGAACATTCTTGTTCAGAGGTTAGAATTTTTCTTCATTCATTTGTGGAACATGGGCATCACTAGCTCGCCAGCATTTATTACCCATCCTTAATTTCCCTTGTAGGGCAGTTGGGAGTTAACCACATTGCTGTGGCTCTGGAGTTACATGTAGGCAGACAGGGTAAGGACAACAGATTTCCTTCTCTGAAGGACATCAGTGAACCAGATGGGTTTTTCCAATAATTGACAATAGTTTAATGGTCATCGGTAGATTCTTAATTCCAGACACTTTTTATTGAATTCAAATTCCACCTGCCATGGTCCCCCAGAACATTAAGTGAGTTTCTGAATTAATAGTCTAGGGATAATACCACTAGGCCATCACCTCCCTTAATACACTCATTGTATTTTGTGTTTCCATTTGTTCATGATTTCCTGTTTGTATTAGGATAGATTGAGCACTAATTTGGTTAATTTGGATTATTTTTCTAATTGAGGTTTGATCTGAATTAGGAATAGTTTCTAACAAACAAAAAGCATCAACTTTGGACTTTTATCTTGAATTCTTTAATGGAATAATTGGTAGCCATGTAATCAAACAATTAGAAAACAGGGTCTTTAAGTCTATCAACCCTAATTGTTTACATCCCCAAGCACTATATTCCTATGCTGTTGAAGAGAGTATTCTATGGAAAAATTTATGCTGTATAAAATTTTGATTTTGGCTAATTCAACATGGCAATACTTTTCAATAAAATATTTTAATTTTCTGAAAGAATGTCAGTTTTTGTTTTTGAGAGGTTACATATTAATATTGAATTGTAAAATACTAATGCTCTGGCTATGAGGATATTTGACATGGTCAAGCTTGTTTGCTGAATTGTTGATGCAATGGTTTGCTGAAGTGACAAAAATTGCTATAATTTGTTAACACCAAAGTAATTTTATAATAGTTTTATAAGGGGGTTTTCATAGCAGTCTCGAATAGGATAAAATAAAATAGATTTTTGAATTCCAGTCAATACAGTAACTTAAATCATCATAGCTCCAAAAGAATCCATTCACCACATTGAGTCCATGTGTCTCTCTGCTTTCGTAAAATACTTCAGTTAGTTTGCATTATCCTTGTAGCCCTGCATGTTTGTTTTCGTCAAGTGGTCATCATATTTCATTTCGAACTCCTTCAACATTCCCATTTTCACAGCTTCATAAACAATGAGTTCCAGGTCATTACCACTTGCTACATGAAACAAATTCTTCTGCATATTTTGCTTAATCTGTGTCTGCCAGTGCTTGTACCATTATCTGATAAGATCAACTTTTCTTTGTTAGGTTTAGAGACAGTAGACAATCTTGTACATTGCTGTTAAATTTCTCTTAATTTCCTCTGCTCCAAAGAGAACAACCTCAGCTTTTCCAATCTACTTGTAGCTAAATTATTTCAGTCTTGGAACCAAGTAGGTAAATTTTTTTCTGCCCCCTATCAAAAACCTCTCATTAAAGTGTGGTGATCGGATCTAGATGCAGTATGGCAGTTGTGGTCCACTTACAGATTTGTAAGATTCAGCATAACTTGCTTTCTTTTGTGTTTGATGCCTCTATGAAACTGGAGATCCCATATATTCTATTTCTCTCAATGTTAGATGCACATAATCCCCCAGGTCCCTCTGTTACTGAACATTCAATAGAATTATGCCACTAAATCTATACTGCCTTTCCCTTTCTCTTCTACCACCTTACACTCCTGTCTATTATGTTTTATCTGCCAGTTGTCTCCTGAATGTGCTAGCTTAGCTACGCCCTATTGCTGTTTATGATACCATTCCTCACTGTTTGCAATATCTCCAAGTTTGGTATCATTGGAAAATGTTTATTATATTCTGTACTCAATATCCAGATCATTTCATGTCTGTTTTTAAGAAGTAGTGGTCCTAGCACAGACTCTTAGTGAACATCATTGCTACCATCCTCCAGTCTGAAAAATGACCATTTACCATGATACATTATCTTCTGTCCATAAGCCAAATTTTTTTACATCTGAGCTGAAACTGATATTTCTGTTCCTTGAACATCAACTTTAATTAACTAACCTTTCATCTGGCACTTAGTCTATATGGATTTTAAGAAATAATTTGACAACATGCATTATGTTCCCTTTTATCAACCTTTATCTGTTATGAAATTGATTCGATTAATTGTATAGATAGTTTAACTTATTTTGAAGTTACAAGGATTCACAATTTTACTTTGCTTTAGTTTTAGTGGAGACAGCTTTTCCAGTAAAGAGTGCTGAGGACAGTCTTCTGCAGCATATTATTTTGTGTTGTCATTCAAGGTTCAAGCAATGAGATTAGGGCTATTGGAAATATTAAACTCAAGTACAACAGGTTGGAGCAATGGACAGAATGCTTTGGTCTGATTATCTTCCTGTGGTTTTTGCAACATGTTCTGTATGTTCTTATGGTAGTTTCTCCATGGTGTACCTTCCATGACTGAGTACAGCCTGGAAAGCTCCTTTAAGCTACCAATAGCACTGAGTGTAATTGGCCTTTACACTTTTTTTCTCTTTTCTTCTTCTGTTGCTTTGGAAAGACTAATGATCTGCACAGTTTAGATGGAAAATTTACGGCACTGACTGCTTGGGGATAGTGTGCTAAAATCCTGGTGCATGTGATCTCGAAGTTTTCTGGGAAAGTTGAGCTTTTTTTAAAAAAAAGTCAGTTATATATTATTGCCTTTCTCATAATCATAAATTCCTTGGGATGAAAATAATAGTATAGTTGGGTCTTTTGGTAGTCTTAAAAATTGCTGAAAGCTTTTCATCTTGGACTCATTAGGACACTTTGCAAGAATGCCAGTATAAGGGGAAAACAACATTTATACTATGAGGAGAGAGTTCTATTGTTTGGCAAATGGACTGTTTTAAAGGTGTTGCCATGGAGAATGGCCTAGGTAATGGTGACTTATGCTAGCTCAAGGAATTTGTAATTATGATAATTAATTAATTGTAATTTCAGCCCAAGGAATTTATAATTATGAGAATGGCAGTAATAGATAATTGCCAAAAATTGTTTGAAATTTAAAACAGGCAGGTTGGCCCTGATTGGTCAAGGCATTGCCTGAGAGAATGAATCAGCAACTGGCTGTCACTTTGTTTAGCTAAAACAGGTGCTAATGTATGATGTTCTTTGTCTGCAAAGAGCAGGGTCATGTGTGAGTTTGTGAAACTTTCAATATGCGCAAACACTTCAGACCACGAGACCAACTGATCATCCTAAATTGGTTGCCAGTGTAAATTTTCACACTCTGAGGATTGTTTAGCAAATGTTGCCTAACGCAGAATCATATCTAATGTTGGACACGTGTTTTGAGTTTTGCAAGCATCTATCACAAACAGTGGAAAGGACATACTGTTTGATATCTTACATTACCTGCATTGCCCTGGCACTGACATTCACATTACTATGTTACTCATTTGTGTGATCGGCAAAACATCTTTTCGACTTGATGGCAGCATTGTGTTAGTGAAGAATATGACTTGGGGTGTTACTGCATTGTGAAACAGTTTGCTCAAAGTTTTAAGGTACCTTATCCTTTTAGGGTAATCTGAGGTAGAATGGTTATGTTTCAGGGCGTAAAGTGACAATCTTTGGCCCATTCATGTGTTTGTGAGATATACAGCACAAAATGATCTGATAGGGTAGATGTTATCTGCAGGATGCCTTTGATGCACCCTATTTCAGTATCTATCTTCCATGGTGAGCAAATGATTTGGGTCCTATTTCTGATTAAAAACCTGCAGCATGTGGAATTATAAAAATCCTAAATTGGCAGTAATTAGGCAACTTTTTTTGCAGCTTCATCAGTGTGCCAGTTTGTTTAATAGACCAAATAAATTCCTTGTTTCTTTTGTTAAACTGAAACAAAATGTAAAAAATAAATTAGCAAATGACCAATTTTGAATAAAATTGACTTATGAAAATCAACACAGGTGCTGTTAATGTATTGCAGATATAAAGGTGAACACTGACTTGTCCGCAGTGGTGGGAGTATCATCTGGGGTTGCACAAAAAAGTATTGCAATGCATCTAATTTTAAATGCTGAATGATCTCAATTTTCTTTAATTTTCAGTGCTCAAAATTGTAATTATAACTGAATATAATTGAGCTGTAAATAAATAGTGTTATGCATTTGTATGCAGTTAATTTCTGGATGTTAGAAGTTATGATTGTGACTATAAATATCTGCATATCTGGTTGCGATTGGACTAAGTTTGCCTGCAACCAGCATTTGCTAGTGTTTTTAATTGTATTTTCTTGCTACAATGCAGTAGCATCACAAGCCATGTTCACCACTAGCACAATACTGCTGTCAAGCCAAAAAGACGTTTTTGTTGATCACATGAGTAACATGGTGTATGAATTCTGCCAGGGTGAAGTCAGGTATGTAGGGGATGAGTCCCAAAGATGGCAAATCATGGCAAACAGCATGTCTCTTCCACTGTTCATAATACATGCTTGCCAAATTCAAACCATATGAAATACTATGAATGTTCAATTTCAGTATTACCATGTGCAGGTTTGTGTACATACAACTTCATGCAAGTATATACCAAAACACTCACTTTCAGTGGAAACGGGGCACTTTATCAGGAATCTCAGTTATGCCAGTATTTCTTGGTGAACTGGAGATTTGTCTAAACAAGACAGCTATTTAGATTGCTAATTTCAAGGTAAACAAGACGTTGATGAGCAGAAGTATGGGCTGTCTGGGGAAAATAATACTTGAACTGAATTGGAGAAATGTTCAATTTGTTTTGTTCATCAAAATTATATCCGTTCTCAATTATTCTTTGATGCTGAACAGGAAATGAGAATCTGTCTCTAGGTGTGTCATATTGCTTGAAGTTGAGATAATTCTGCACTGTTTCCTCTGCTTTGCTGTGCAAATTTTCAAAAAATTACTGCTGCCTTAGTGATGCAATAGATACATTTATAGTCAGTTAGCTCAGTTGGCAGGATAGCTTGTTTGTGATGCAAAACAACCCCAATAGCGTGGATCCCCTTTTTTGCATCAGCTGCGATTATTTGTGAAAGTCCACTTTCTCGTCCCCTTGCATGAGGTGTGGTGATCTTCAGGTTAAATAATGAGCTTACAGTCACCTTGGACTTACCCTTTTACCTCCCATGCAATGACATTGAGCAGAAAGACAGGTTGTTGACCTTTGCTGAGATAGTCAACCTCAATTTGGGCACCAATGATATGAAAAATTAAATGCTTAAATCTGTTAGTATTCATTCTTCTTCCTGGATTCCAGATTTAAAATTGGGCCTGTCAAACTTGTAATTTGTTCTATTGGTTGGGAGAAGTAATAGAGCAGATTTTTTTAAAAGAGAAATTAGTTTAGCCATGAGGATCTGGCTACATCCAACTTGATCTGAAATCTGTTTGGTGCCTTTTGATAATGGCGCATATTAAGGGCTTGAATCATACCCTGCGTCCTCTACTCCAGTCTTTGTAATTTACCTTCTCCATCTCTAATAATATTGCTGGGGTTTAATTTACCATTCGGACTATGGACACTTTTTTTTAAATTCTAAAATACACAAACTGCTTTGCCATTTAGAAAGCTCTGCTTTTTGGTATTATAGTATGGTGAATCTTTGCTGAGATAATTGATATCTTTTTAAATGTATAGCAATTTTTAATTATGTAGCAATTCAGGAGTTGTCATTTTTACAAAGAACAAAACAGCATGGGAAACAGGTCCTTTGGCCTAACGAGCCCGCGCCGCCACCTCAATGTTCCCAATTCTACACGCGATCCCTGTCCATGTTTATAGATCTATGGATTAAAAACCAAATTTGAGACAATTTAGGGAGAATTTGTTTTGCCAATTAGCCTAAGAGCACATCTTTGGGATGTGGGAGGAAACCGGAGCTCCTGGAGAATGCGCAAACTCCCACAGACACTGGCCCAAATCCATGTATCTGCACAGCACGGCGATAGTCACTGAGCTGTCGTGTTGCCCATCAGATGGTCCAGGTCAAGCATACACTAACAACGTGAAGCAGTAGGATACTCTCAAAAAAGGTCCAAGAGCAGTCCTCTCACGACCCATTGCGTGTATGCCCCTTGTTAGACAACAAGGTGGACCAAAGCACCTGTAGGATAAAAAATTTTTAAAAAAAATTTTAAATTGATGAAGAGTAACCAATTGTTCTGTTATCATCAGTCTTTAATCACATTGTGAACCATTGATAGATTCAACAGGTCTAAAATAAATCTTGAATCTATGTTAAAGAAGAGCATGAAGATTTTCACAAAATGCCTGACACATGTTTTGTTCATGCTCCTTCAATGTCCTTTGGTAAAATCCTTTTGTGTGAGGTAATTTTGCTATCTGTGACTGGAAACATCATTGACTCTGATGACTTGACAGTGCTAGATTGATTGCTCAATAAGTTGAGAATTAACCAGAATCTTTTCCAGTTAAAATTTGAAAATATCAAAATCACCTAAGTATTCCTCACTGTTGACTCTGACCCCATTCTCTTTCTACAACTAGTAGCTCAGTGTCTCTCAATTTCATGTTTATTTCCAAGAGTGCTTACTCCTTTCCTATCATTATTGAAACTAGTATTTCCCTTGCCTCCAGACTCAACTTCCCCAAAGCTGCTATCATTTACCTCCCATATTCCTCCCTATATGGCTTGGTTGCATGCATTCTGTCCCATATTTAAATCCCATTTATCTGCACTGCCTCCCCTAAATCTTTCAGTCTTGAATGCAAATCAAATTCAAAGTTGCCTTCCGCAAATGCTCTTTAATGCCACCCCACTCTCTTTTTACAACCTATTCCAGCTGTGCTGTTTTATTTGTTATACTTGTCCTTTATCACTCCACAATCAGTGGTAGGACATTCAGCTGTTGCAGTCTACTTTCTGGAATTGCCTCTTTTCAAAACCCACCCACTCCCCATCCCTGTGTCACTTCAGCTGCTACTTTCCTCAAAATATATAATTTAAATCTTGCATCCTTTGAACAGAAATTCCTTGCTAATTTTTCCAACATGCCTTCTGCCACTAGTATTTTATTGGACAGTTTGCCCAACTGTCTTTGGGGTTATTCAGGCCCTTTAAAGACGAAATAATGGCTTTCTGCTGCTGCCATCTGGTAGCAGTTTCCTCCTAATGGAGGCCACTCCATAATATTTTCTTGATCCACATCTCCTTACAGCCTGTCCATCTTGCCTGAATGAAACACCCATTCAGCTCTTCATCTGAATTCATGGCTCCTTGGTGTTTGAAGACTACCTATAGTCGCAGCAATTGCCACTACTCTGTGATATTGCTCAACTATAGATGCTAGCCATTTTGATAGGCTGACAGGACTTCTTCCCAGCTGGAGGTGGAAATCATGACCCAACAATTTTAAAATATTAATAGGAACCTGGCCAAGTCAAGGTGGGCTTACCCTTTAACTCTCGGGATGGGGCTACTACTTGTGTGCAGATTTCCCCACAATGTGATCAACACTGCTCCTTCAATTCTTAAATAAATTAATTTGACAGATCAAAGGATTATAAGAACCACAGCATATGAGCCACAAGGAAGTAATGCCATTTTTTTTGAACCTTTTAAATATATTTGCTTATGGTTTAAAACAATATGTTACAGCAGTTAAAAGCAAGCAGTGTTGATCATGTTTGTCATCACAACTGAAAATTTTTGTTTACCTTTGCTTTTGGTTCCTGGTTAATGTTGTGCTAGTTTTAATAAAGGAACGCATGTAAAACTTTCAGGTTTATGAGCAGTTTTTCATGGACTATCCATCAGCATGGAATTTAGGCACAAATAAATAGTCTTAATAAACAGTCACTGAAAAATTTGCAAATAGCATTTCAATTTAATGTCCAGTAATTCTTCTGGTGGGATAGAGAACTGCATTTGGGTAGAAGTCAGTTCCATCACCATAGATGAAACCAGTTTGGACAGTAGAAGACCCAGAAGTAGAATGCTGTTTTTATTGTGCTTGTGTGCTGCCTGTCTCAGGACCAAAACAGGGATCTGTACTTTCATGGAGATGTGAAATTCATCTGTTTAGTTTTATCATGTTGACAATAAGGGTTCTGCACACCTGCTGTTGACACAGAGCCATATGACTCTGCTCCAAACTGTGCATTGTCTCTACCACCCTCAAGAGGGAGGAGTCGTTTGCACTTGGGCAAATATTGTTGAAGGCGAATGGCTTTTTCTCATAGATATTTGGAAAGGAAATCTGAAATTTTTGGTTGTGTGAACCTTTCTTGAACTTATTTTTTTAAAAATTCAGTTCCATGGTAAAAATGTTACCTTTTCTGAGATTTTTAGTATTTAAAAATATTATAGAACAAAGTTGGGATTGATATGTATGCACATTTTAGTCATAATATTGTTGTGGAATGAATTTGTAATTGCTGTAATTTCCCTCTTTTCAAAATGAAAATAATTTCATTGTACTTAGTAGCTGAATGGAATAAAGGTTTGCATCAGCACAGTTTAAAAAGCTATATTTTGGTTGTGAACAGTGGACATTTTTGAATATGGAAATGTCCTTGATTTGGTTAGGAATATCTGAATGAAAATTATGATACAACGGAGTGTAGAAAATACAAAGGCAATCTGTAATCATTATATTGGATTGGACGTAATTTCTACCAGGTTTATTTAGAGCTAAGATAAACAATTTGCGCAAGTTAAATTGGTGGTACAATTTTCCATCCTAAGTTCAACTGGCTTTAGACAGGCGTATGATATAAGAATAGGTCAAGTGGTATAAGTTTGCATTGTGTTCAAGAGGATTGGCACATGGAGAACGAGGGGATTAAAATAGCATTAAAATGTCTACAAATCTCTAAAAGTTGCCTTTGATTAAATACTATGTACCATCTAGAGTGTCCTGAAGTAGAATGACACTCAGTACAACTTGCTGTGGTCCTATCAGAGATAATTGGTGAAATTCTGTTTGTACCAGCTACTTAAAGTTGTATTATGTAGATTTGTGGGAGTGGACATGCAGCTGTGCTGGGAAGAGCAGGTGGGAGATGGTCAAGGTTTCATTAGTGAGGACATCAAAGATGGAAGTGAGGGTGTGGTGGAAAAATTAGTCATAACTTTACAGTTGTTATCTAAAGGGCCAAAGGCCAGGAATACAGTTGTTAGTTTTAAAATTCATTTACTGAATGTGAGCGTCGCTCATCCCCAGTTGAGTTGGGGAATGCATTAGTTTATGATTTGGAGATTTTTTTAAATCCTGGGATGGATGTGGAAGGAAGTGTGGTTGAGAAGGGGTGCGAGGTTTGAGGGTGACAAATAAATGGTTGATATTTGCCTTTTTAATTGAATCTGCAGGACATGGTGTGATTCAGGAGATGGCTATAGAGGGGAGGGCTATAGAAGCTAAGGAAACGAACAATTAGGGAAGAAAGGGAGATATGTTGGGGAAAAATTTGGGCTATGATATCACACTCAAAATTATTAATTCATTGTTGTTAAAATGCATATGTGTCACTTGTGCTGAAGAAATGTGAATATCTACATCCGTTAATATGTTTGAATTATTGTTGGACAGTTACCAGTGCCAGGCTGGTATCTCAGACTGGTTGCTGAGTGTCAACAAAGAATACATCTATAGTTTGTCTTGCTGTTTCATTTTATATAGAGCATGTCTTTGAAATTTCAATGTTTGATGTCTTAATAAATTTTCTCTTTACTATATTCTAATACCTTTATTTTCTTTTGTAGGGTCGCCATGTCAAAACAGGTCAACTTGCAGCCATTAAAGTTATGGATGTCACAGAGGTGAGCCAACAGCATTTCTATATAATAATTCCAATCCTTGAGTTATTTAGCTTGTCTCTGCTTAGGTAACTCACAATGTAAAGCTATATACTTGCATGAAAATGTTATTTAAAATGTTGACTTAATATCCTTTTTTTAACCTAGCCATGTCTGCTGTAGGTTTGACCAAAAAATACAAATTAGGCAATATTAATGTTTTAAGCTTATTTAATAAGTGCCACACGTGGTCTTACATTAACACTGCAATGAAGTTACTGTGAAAATCCCGAAGTTGCTGTTCTCCAGTATTGTTTGCATACATTGAGAGAGAATACACCCAACCATATCTTTTGGATTGTGGGAGGAAACCAGAACAATGGGACGAATCCCATACGGACACAGACATGCAGGCTTCACCTAGACAGTGACCCAAGCTGGGAATCGAACCCAGATTCTTGGCACTGTGAGGCAGCAATGCTAACCACTTTGGGTGTCCTGTGCATTTAGGTTTGTATTATATTCCACATAGTATGATGATTGTGTTTAATAATTTTTGATTGGACCAAATTACCTTCAAAATTTTTATCCAGCAGTGATACAAAAAGGTTCTACAATATGCTTGAAGTGTTGAAGGCATTATCTCCTTTTTCTGCAATAAGAAAGTTATGATCTTGGTCAAGATCATCAACTATTTTTCAATCATATAGTCCTTAAATTCTGTTTTCGTCCTGAAGAACTTCAGCTCCTTTTGGGGTTTACCCTGATCCCCAGCTGACAGCAGTATAAAACTAACCAATGTTACATGGGTATGTATTTCACCAAAAATTACATGAGCCTGCAGAACCTCCTCAATTCTGCTTATGAGAATCTGGATGGCATAAATCTGCCAATATTATACTGAAGCCATAGAAACGATATATTTGTCCATTCTCAGCTTCTGGATATAGCCACCATCATCTTCAGCCTACCTGTACAGCACCACTGGAGTTATTATCTGAACTTCGTTGAGTCTGTCTTTTTTTGTATGGTTTCAAACTGTTCAGTCTTCCAGAGTTTTTGTTTTCAACCTTAGTTTCCATAGAAATTGGGATGGTCAGTTTCTTTCATCAATTAGAGTTTGTCTCAAAAACATACAAATTTTTGAAGCCATGAATTTCATCACAGCAAGAAATTAACAAAGATGTCTGTCACTAGCACCATTTTTGATATTTGCAACAGTCATTTTTTCGGTCCTTATGCTGAATGAATTTTGTCATGTGAACCAATATCAAAATAGTATGTGAACAAATGTCACCAAAAGAAATAAAAAAAATAGTATATACTCAGAAAAAGTTTATAAAGTTATGAAGGGTGAAGAAGAAAAATGCCATATCCAGCCAGACACAGTCACATGCTGGTCCCCACATTACAAGATTTATAAAATTCAAATTTAAATTTGCTGCAGTGGCATTTGAACTCAAGACCTGTAGGCTTAAGTTCAGTACATAACCATAATATTGTCATATATGAGAGAGACATTTCTTAGTTTTTATATTGCAGCTTGTATTTTAATAATTTGATAGAAGAAAAGTTGAATAGGTGGCAGTGGCTTAAGGTAAACAAGGATCTTTTGTTTCAATTTGATAAACTCAAAATAGAAAAAGCTAAGTACATTTGCCTTTATAATTGACAGATGATGTGGAAAAGGCAACTTTTTTTAGTTTATTATTAGGTGTTAACTTTATTCAAAACTGATATGAACAGTGAGGAAAATAGCCGAATAATTCTTCACATCAACAAACAAAATCAAACAGAGGTAAAGTATCTCTGAATTTGAGAGAGGTTGACTCTTGTGAACTGGAAGGTGAAGGCCAGAGAGACACTGTCCCAGTAAATTAAGTGAATATTGAAGGGTAAAATTATAATTGAAAACTGGGGCAGAGAACATTCTGGTGAAGAGAGAATGGGCTCCCAGGAAGGAGGAATTTTGAGGTAGTTTTTGGGGAGTAGTGGCAGGGTGGCACAGTGTTTAGCATTGCTGCTTCACAGCACCAGAGATCTGGGTTCAGTTCCAGCCTTAGGTGACAATCTGTGCACATTCTCCCCTTTTTTTTGTGTGGGTTTCTTTTGGATGCTCCGGTTTCTTCCAGCTATTCAAAGATGTGTGGGTTAGATTGATTGGCCATAATAAATTGCCCCTTAATGTCAGGGGGACTAGCAGGGTAAATAAGTGGAATTATGGCAATAGGGCCTGGGTGGGATTGTGGTTGGTGCAGACTCAATGTGCCAAACGGATGCCTTCTGCATTGTAGTGATTCTATAACTATTCTATCAAGAGCATTTTTAGATTTAAAAAAAAACATGAATTTAGAAGAAATAAACCAATTCACCCCTCGTAGCATAAACTGACTCTACATGCAAACAAATATGAATTGGGGAGAGGTATCTTGGAGAATGCACAATTTTAAAAAGTCTAATGAGTTATCCTCACAGGAACCTTTGCATTATCATTTGTGGATCTGTGTACTTTTCACACATTCCCAAGAATTTCTCTTCAGGTTGGGCTTTTAATGATTGATTGAGTATCTTTGAGATCAATCTTCTTTAAGTACTGCAATTCCACCAGTCCAGCTTCAGCAGAGTGACTTGATCAGTGGTATTATTGGAAGTCTACCTCCCCTCCACCCACCATTCATTACTTTTGTTTCTTAGGTTGTGGGCTAGACTGTCAGTGAGGCATGACTTTTGATGGACTATTGCACGGCCTTGCAGGTCCACAGCTTAAAGAGGATACTGGTGTTAAGTTTCTACTACTTTTGCCCTCCACGTTTTGTCTGCAGCAATGTTAAATGTACTAAGTTGCTTAAATGTTACATTTGACAGAAAGATTTGGCATTTATTTAGGCACTTTCAGAATCTCAAGATGTCCAAAGATGCTTTATAGCTAATGAGGTATTCTTTGAATTGTGGTTGCTATTCGAATTTAAGAAATTGGCTGGTCAATTTGGGGGCAATTAGGGAACAGACAAAATACTTCTTTAGCCCCCAGAGAACCTTAGATTGCAGGCATGGCAGGAATTGCTAGATTATTTTCTATTAGTCAAATAGGAATTGATTTTGCCTTCTCGTGATTCTCCTGAAAAAAAAAATCAAAATGTTGCCACTAGCAGAAAATGGTGTGTTTCCTGCTGCCAGTGCCACCAGGTAAGATTGAAGTACTCTTTGACTGAAAAAAAATCTTCTTTGTGAAACCTGCCTGCAAGCCCATGCCCTGATTGTTTTGCCCCCTCGCCCCCCACCACCTGTCAGAAGCCTTGCTCCCCCTTATCCCCAACATGCACATACATACCACACACACACTCTTTGATATGAAGTCCCTGCCCCCTTGAAAGTGCCAACCTGGCAACACTACTGAATTGCCACTGCCAGGGTGGCCTGGAATAGAGCCAGGGCACTGTCCAGTCTTGCACTTGACCACCCGGAAGCTCCAAAGGATGTCCCTGGCATGGTCCTACAGTGTCTGCTAGAAGGTCTTCATTGAAAACTCCTAGAAAGATAATTGTGGTTTAATTTTTTTGCCAAGCATCTTTAAATTGATGTTAAAAACAGAAAACACAGCAAATACTCAGTCAGTTAACATCTGTGAAAGGTCACAGATCTGAAAAGCTAATTCTGTTTCCCTGTCCACCATAGCTGCCAGATGTGCTGGGCATTTCTAGCCTTTTATATTTTTAGTTCTGATTTCCAGTGTCTGCAGTGTTTTGCTTTTAAATTTAAATTGGCGTCCTCTGGTTTTTGACTCTGGCCAATAGGAACGGTTTCTCTCCATCTCTCAAGATCCCTCATGATTTTTAACATCTGTATCAAATCTCTTATTCTGCCTTTTAAGGAGAATAACCCAGCTTTTCCAATCTAATCCCCATGACTAAAGTCCCTCATCCCTCAAACCATTTTAATAAATCTGAGATATCCTATATGCAATACAGTAAACATGGTTGACTGTTATGGTACTTGTTTAATTCTGTGTTTTTGTGAACTAATTTTATTTTTTAGTTAATTTTATAATCTATATTATAAACTATATTTATAATATAGTTAAATTTTAACTATAAAATTTAGTTAATTTTATAACTGACATAATGTCAGTTAAGCAGTTAAAATGCACGGTGGTGATTAAAAAATTGAGGATAGTCTCTGGAGAGTAAAGCTTTGTGTTATTAACATGCATGCAAAGTCTGAACCATGTCTTTGAAGGATGTTACAGAGGAGTAATGTGTAGATCAGGGAATAATGACAAAAGGGACATGGGGCTAGAATAATATAATGTAGAATATACATAGAAAAACATACTAGCATGAAAGGACTTGATGGTGGGAGTTGTGAACAATAGAGCTGGATGTATTGTCTCGATCTCTTTGAGGTAAAGAAATCCATCAGAATGTTTTTGTGCGATTATATTGATTCTTAAGTTATTCACTTTTAGATTTACTTTGTACCGTGCATGAAATTCTCCAATACGTTGCAGAAAATGTTAATCAATAATAAGTGGTAGATGTTAGTGAGCCCACAGTTTGATATATTTATCTGAAGTGTCAAAAGCTTTTCTTTATAAAACATGTTAATGCATGGGACCATTTGCTTAGGCATTTTCTTCTCCCTCCCAAGAACACCACCACCTCTCTTCTAAAGGTCACCCTGACCCCACCTGTCCTTTCCAATTTCTACAGCAATTCTGACCTTTCTTTTCTCTACAAGGCTTAGAAATGGCTTGTTTGCTGTCCAGCTGCATCTGGAACTGTAAATATTGTCATTGAATCCTTTCGGTTTGATTTCTACACCATTTGTACCACCAAGGCAACCATGAATATATTCATATTACATCATAACTGCACAACATTCAAGACCATTTGTGAATATGCAGATACTGAAGTAGTCCACATCCAAATTCAGCAAGACCAAGACAATATCCAGGCTTAGGCTGACATTGGTAGTAACATTTGTGCCACACAAATGCCAGGCAATGAGTATGTCCAAGAAAAAAATTCAATAGCATTACCATTGCTGAATCTCCCACTATCAAATCCTGGGGATTACCATTGACTAGAAACTGAACTGGACTAGCCATTTAAATACAGCAAGTCAAAGGCTGGGAATCCTGTGGTAAGGAATTCACCTCCTGACTCTGCAAATGCTGCCACCTGTGCAAGTCAGGTGTGTAATGGAATATTCTCCACTTGCCTGGAAGAGTGCAGGTCCAACAGTATGCAAGAAGCTGAATGTCGTCCAGGCAAAGCAGTCTGCTTGATTGTTACCATTTCTATAAACATTCAACATGCTGCTATTATAGTTACTAAAGCCTGCCAACACCTCTACTTTCTCAGAAGATTAAGGAAATTTGGCGTGTCAGCTACGACTCTCACCAACTGTTACAGATGCACCATAGAAACCATTCATTCTGGTTGTATCACAGCTTGGTATGGCTCTTGCTCTGCCCAAGACCACAAGAAACTTCAAAGGGTCATGAATGAATCCCAGTCCATCATGCAAACCAGTCTCCCATCCACTGAGTCTGTCTACATTTCCCCTGCCTAAGAAAAGCAGCCAGCATAATCAAGGATCCCAGATGTACTCTCTTCCACTTTCTCCCATCCGGAAAAAGATACAAAGGTCAGAGATCATCTACCAAGTGACTCAACAACAGTCTCTTCTCTGCTGCCATCATTCTTTTCAATGAATCTAACTCGCACTAAGTTGATCTTTCTCTGTACTTTAGCTATGACTGTAACACTACATTCTGCATTTTCTCCTTTCCTTCGTTGAATGGTATGCTTTGCCTGTATAGTGCACAAGAAACAATACTTTTCACTGTATACTAATACGTGTGACAATAAATCAAAATCATCCCTCCACCACTTATGCACCCTGGTAGCAGTCTGTACCATTTACAAGATGCACTGCAGGAACTCACCAAGATTTCTTAGGCAGAACCTTCCAAACCCACAGGTGCTACCATCCAGAAGTACAAGAGCACAGGTACCTGGAAATGCCACCACCTGGAGATTCCTCTCTAAGTCACTCACCATCTTGAGTTGGAAATATATTGCTGTTCATTCACTGTTGCTATGTCGAAATCCTGGAAATCCCTCCCTAACAGCATTGTGGGTGTACCTATACCTCCAGGACTGTAGTGATTCAAAAAGGCAGTTTGCCGACACCCTCTGAAGGGCAACTAGGGATGGACAATTAATGCTGGCCTAGCCAATGACCCCCACATCCCATCAATTGATTCTTAAACTCAGCAGAACAGGCAGAATCTGTGGAGAGAAAAACTGAATATTTCGAAAGGTCACCAACCTGACATATGTATCCTAATTTTGCCAACCCTTTAGGAATGAGCTAGGAGGTTGGAAGACTGACAAAGTTGTGGAGGAAGATGTGAAGTTCCCAAAGTGCTCTTGTAGCCATGCCATTTTGCTCCTGTCAGGGTGATCTACTGCCATATGGATTGACTGCAAGGCAAACATTGCTGGCTTCCCAATAGATTTTGCCTCCTTTTTGGCTGATGGAAAGGCCCCCTCGTATCACTGGCCATTCTTGTGGCAGTAGTGCTACCTGTCCTCAGCCATCTTCTACTATCCCACTATGTGAAACATGTTTTATGTGGTTCCATTTTTACTTGGCCCAATACTGTCAGCACATTTCCAGCTATGTTTTCTCTACAACATTACCTTTGATACTATCATTGATACCATCTTCTGATCATCTTCATGTCATCCTCTGATGAGATTAGGTCTGTTTTGATACATATGCTGATAATATCCAGCTCTACATCTCCATCAGTTGGTTTGAACACAATCTCTTGTGCTGTCAAATAACCTGTCTAATGTTACATTATGATAAATCAAAAATTATTTTAATGAATTGTTGGGAAGACGGAAACTGATGTTTTGATCCTACCATAAATTTGGGTTCCTCACTACAAACTATTATCCCCTTCCCCTGGCTACGTGGTTAGCCTGAACCAAGTTACTCGAAATTTTGGCATCCGTTTGAACACAGAGCTGAGCTTCCACATCTCTATTGTTGCCATCAAGAAGACACTAATTCCATTTTTGCCACATCACCCACCCTTTGGCCACAGCGGCTGAGACCCATGTGAATATTTGTTCACTTAAAACCTAATTACACCTGTACACTTTTTAATGGTTTCCCGTGATTTGTTCTTTATACATGTTCAAAACGCAGCTGCTTATATCCAACAGAAAGTCCTGTTCAGCTATTAACTATAGCCTTACTTTGCTCTAGCTCTCTGTCCTTCAGTATATTAAACTGCTGCAATTGTTTTGAAATTTCTCCTCTGCCTCTTCCTGCTCTACCTCTACAACCATCTCCATTACAATAGAAACAGGTGCAGGAGAAGGCCATTTAAATTCTTGATTCATTTACTTAAGTCAAAGCTGAACTTTTCATGTTCGTTCTACTTTCCCACCTTACCTCGATATTCTTGATTCCCTTTGTGCCTAAAAATCTACTGAACTCAGTCTTGAATATACTCTAAGTAGCCACAGCCCTGGGTACAGAATTCCCAAAAGATTCACCACGCTCTGAATGAAGAAATCTCTCCTCAGCTGAGTCCTGAATGACCATCTCATGCTAAGAATATAGCCTTTGGATCTGGACTCTCCAGCTAGGGGAAACCTGTCTCTTATCACCTACCCTATCAAGCCCTAAAGAATTTTGTATATTTCAATGAAGTTATCTCATCTCTCTCAACTCCAGAAAATAAAAATCCGTTCTGCTCAATGAGGAAAGCCCTCTTATCCAGGAACCATTCTGGTGAAATATTATTGCACTCACTCCAAGGCCAATATATCATTCCTTGGGTAAAGTAATCAAAAATGTGTGCACTATTCCAGGCATAATCTTACCCAAGTGCTATATAATTTCAATAGACCTTCATTACTCTTGTATTTTATGGAGCATACCATATCACATATTTTTCTGATTTACTTGTTGATAAGTATGCAATGGCTCCAAATATCTCTGAACATCAAAATTTAGCATTTTTTCACTCAGCATTCTGCTTTTCAGTTTTTCCTACCAATTCGATCATTTCACATTTTGCTCACCTGTGACCTTCATGCACAAGCATCTAACTATTTGCCTGCGTCCTGCTCATTGCCACTTTGTCACCTAGCTTTGCAGCATTAGCAAATTTAGAAACTAAATCGTGGTATATAGGTTGACCTGGCATAAAAGACCCCATTTTTCCAGCTGCAAAAATTATGTTTTTGCATATACTCTGCATACAGATCAACTTTCCCAACTGCTCTCTCTCATGATATGCTATTCTCACATTAGTTGATATCTATTTTTCACCTCTTGAATGCAAATTTTGCTTAGCTGTATCTTGTAACTGGGAGCAAGTGTAGGCTGTGTACAAGGCAGGCTGTGTTGTGAAGATGCATGGGAGTTTAGTACTTGTTGCTTGCGTCAAACACTAATTTTTTAAGAATGGCAACCACCCCCACCCATGTTGACAGTTTACTTTTATACTTGGCGTATAAGTCAAAGCTCATTTTCTAGGGATTTTTCAAGGTCCAGAGGGCGAGTAATTGGAGATATCTATGATACATTATGTTCAGTCCCATCATTTATTGGTACACATTGTAAGTAGCTGAGGCTTAAGTACTGATCCTTGCCTCTTTCTGCTAGTAACATTGTGTCACTCTGAAAATAACCCATTTATTCCCACTCCCTGCATATTTTGTCCATCAAGCAACTATCTATTCATGCTGACTATTTCTTCCAATCCCATGATCCCTAATGTGCAACAACCTCTTTGTGGCACTTTATCAAATGCTATTAAAAATCCAATTAAATTGCTTTCACAGGCTCACCGTTACCTATCCTCAGTAAACCCTTTAGATTTGTCAAGCGTGACTTCTCTTTTCTAAAATGATGTTGACCCTGCCAAATCAGATTGTGATTTTCCAAGTGCCCCATTATTATGTCCTTAATCAAATATTTCAATTTTCCCTGCCAATTTTCATATAATCTCTGTAGAGACCAATAATGGTTTAAAGAAAAATTCAACTCCCTGAAAGGATGACGTGTCAAGGTTTCACATTCTAAAATAACTTTGTCATTCATGACTAGAGATAAAACACTATTAAGCAGAATTTTTCTTTTGAAGGCAACTTGGAACAAGTAAGAAAAGATTTCCTTCATAAACTTTTACTGACAACTAGAAACTCATTTTGTTACATTCATCTCTCCAATAAATGTTCATTCCTCTTTGGAACAAATCAAAATGTTTTGCAGCTGTTGAGCTTTTTGATCCTGTTTTTTTCCTTTCCCAACACTATCTTCATAGTGAGAGTTTTCCTGGGATTCTTCATTTAACTTTAGCGTTACTTAACTCAAACTTTGGTTCTCAAACTGAGCTCCCACCTGCATTCTGCATAAAGAATATTGAGAGTCAGCATTTTCTCTGTTTAAGGTACAGGCTTGGCCAACATCTATCTTTTGCTCATGCTCTCTGTTAGTTGGAGATCTAGTCCCAAAGCATGGTAATCACATGCAGCCAATGTTGTATCAATGCTGACTAACTGGACTGTGATTCCCCACCTTTCTTGAGCAGTATTGTTACGTTTGCCAGCTTCCAATCCAGAGGAGCAGTTCTCGGACCTATGGGATTCTGTAGGATCAAAATGGTGCACTAACTATTCTGCAACCTTTAATTCCCTCCTGCATCATGATATGCTAACTTTTAATCTTTGTGTTTCTTTTCTTATCTCACTCTTGATGGAAAACTGATTTGGTCCTTGTTGAAAACAATGTTTTCATTCAGGCTCTTCTCCTCTTGACAAATACTGTCACTGTAGGCAGGATTTTTCAGCCTCGCTTACCCTGATAATCTGGCTCAATGAGCCTTTCCATTGTGCGCCAACTTTGATTCCTGTGGCAGCAGAGTAGTAAAATCCTTCCCTCTCCCTAACCACCATGCCTTTGTAAAATGTGTCAGCTATGAATATAAATTCTTATTGTATACCTTAGTTAAGAATTGTATTACCCAAACGTCATTGCCTGCTGTCATAAATTTGTCAGCCACTTGGTCATATTAATTTTGTGGTAGACTTTATCTGCTGTTGATTAGTTGCTCAGTAACCAACACTGTTGAAGTGATCGTGCCAAACAAATTATAAAATTACTCCCTCGTGTTTGCAGGCCTCCTTGTCCAATCAGCACCCAACTACCCCCCGGACGGCCACAGCACCCCCCACCCCCATCTCTCTCTCTCTCTCTCTCTCTCTCACAGACACACACACAGACACACACACACAGACTCATACAGGCGCGCGCGCACACATACAGGCATGCGCGCACACACACACACACACATATATACACATACACACACACACATATATACACACACACACACAATCCCCAATAGCAGTGTGCATTGCTTCCCCCACTACCCAGTGGGCACCAAACAATGGGCCCTGCACAGCCTGCCCCTGACCTCCCTGGGGGCTCCCAATGGTCTTTGATGAGACCATCATGATACGTCTCCATTGATGGGGACTGTACATGATCCAAACCAGTGGGGAGCTTCACCAGTGAGGCTGCTAAGGCCAGTTAGCCTGAATGTTTGCATCCTGGATTCACTAATATTTAAATCCATGTTTGCAAGGATTTAAATATTGAGATCAGCCTTAACAGAAATCTGGGCTCAGTAAGATTGTGAGAAATCTTTTTTTTGCCTCGAGTGATCTTGTCAGCTTGCCCTGCCAATCGATCAGTAAGACAAGAAGATAAAATCATCCTGTGTCTTGCTGCTAAATGATAAAATGCTTCATTTGCCAGGACATTTATATTAAATGAGTTGTACGAAGGTTTGCGTCGATGTTAGTATTATAAAACATTATATCTGCAAATGGATGCTATTTCTGCCCTTCAGAGCAGATTGTAAAACCCAGATGCCTGCAAATTATATTCAGAAACTTCTTTCATTTGCTCTGCCCATTTCTATCTTTTTGCTTGAACTTCATTTAAAGAAGCGGGTTCTGTTGAGCATTATTGGGAATTATTGTCTTAAGGAGTTCATGTAGAAGATGATTACGTGAATTAAGCATGTGTTCAGGAATAAGAATGTGTTCAGAATCTTTATGATTCAACATAATTGTTTACTTCAGTTTAGTTTCTCTTCACTGTTGGCATTGGTAATGCTTTGAAGCCAATGTGACCGAAGATGTTATTGATGCTCGTTGCTTAAACAGAAGTTTAGTCTGACACGTTTTATATGAATTGGTCAGGAAATGCCTTGTTCAGATAAGGGAATAATGTAATTAACTGATTACATTTTTTTTACAATGTAATGTGTAATGCTGATTTAAAGGATATTAATTCAGCATGGAAATTGATATGCACAGTAAAGAAATAGCTGTGTCTTCTGGATGCTGGGAGGTCTATTTTGTTCAGCTAATTAGGCTAACCATTGTTTAGCTTAACTGATTTGAAAACATGACTGGAATGGATGTAGTAACGCAAGAGAAAGTTGGTTTTTGCAAATGCTAATTTGAAAAAGAAACAAATGATCGCAGTAATGAAATGCTCTTTAGAGAAATTCATTTTGTTTCTTTTTACTGTAATGAGCTTTCTAATGCATTATTACACGTAGATGATTTGAAGTTGGGGACCAAGTGTAGTGTGTCAAAATTTGCAGATGATACTGAGTAGCAGAGCCAAGTGTGCAGAGGACATTGAATGTTGCAAAGAGATTTGGATAATGTGAGTCAGTGGGCAAGGGTCTGACAGATGGAGAACAGTGTTGGTAAATGTGAAGTCATCCATTTTGGTAGGAATAACAGCAAAATTGACTATTACTTAAAGGGTAAAAAATTGCAGCATGCTGCTGTGTGGAAGGACTTGAGTATCCTTGTGCAGGAAGGAGTTGGTTTGCAGGTGCAGTAGGTAATTAAGAAGGCAAATGGAATTTTGTCCTTCAGTGCTAGAGGGATGGAGTTTAAAAGTAGCAGTGTCATGTTACAGCTGTATAAGTTGCTGGTGAGGTCACACCTAGAATACTGTATACAGTTTTGGTCTCCTTACTTGAGAAAGGATATACTAGCGCTGGAGGGGGTGCAGAGGAAATTCATTAAGTTGGTTCTGGAGTTGAGAGGGTTGGCTTATGAAGAGAAACTGAGCAGACTGGAGCCTTATTGGGATTCAGAAGAATGAGGTGAAATCTTATAGAAACATATAAGAATATGAAAGGAATAAGTAAGATAGAAACAGGGTGGTTGTTGCTACTGGCAGGTGAAACTAGACCTAGGGGGCACGGCCACAAAATAAGGGGGAGCAGATTTATGACCTAATTGAGGTGGAACTTCTTCACACAAAGGGTTGAGAGTCTGTGGAATTCCCTACCCAGTGAAACAATCGAGACTACCTTATTGAATATTTTTAAGGCAAGGTTTTGAACAGTAAAGGAATTAAGGATTACGGTGAGTGGGTGGGAAAGTGGAGCTGAGTCCACAAAAAAATCAGCTATGATTTTATTGAATAGCGAAGCAGGCTTGAAGGGCCAGATGGCCTACTCCTTGTTCTTATGTTCTCACGTGCTTCAAATGAGTACAATTAAGAAGTGGTAATAATGGGTAAACACTCGGGTGTCAAGAACACCTCTTTTGCTAACAGTAGCTGCTAAACTTGATTTGAGATGTCTCTTTGTGCAATATTCTTGGCTGTCTTTTTTCCCAAGATTTGTTTTGCTTTTCAGGCAGGGGGTTCTTTCAGTTAGACCATTTTTTTCCTTCTCCTTCAGGCTAAACTAGAACATAGAAACCTATCGTGCAGAAAGAGGCCCTTTGGCCCATTAAGTGTGCACCAAACACAATCCTACTCAGGCCCTATCCCCATATCCCAACATATTACATACACTAATTCCTCTAACCTACGCATCCTTGGATACTAAGGGGAACTTTCTTAGCATGGCCAATCATGATGCTAACTTGCACATCATTGGACTGTGGGAGGAAACCGGAGTACCAGGAGGAAACCCACGCAGACATGAGGAGAATGTGCAAACTCCATCAGACAGTAACCCGAGCCGGGAATCAAACCCAAGACCCTGGAGCTGTGAAGCAGCAGCGCTAACCACTGTGCTATCATGCCACTACTGTAACTACTTAGAATCCCTACAGTGCAAAAGAGTCCATTTAGCCCATTGAGTCTGCACTGGCTCTCCAACAGGCCCAACCTCCCTCACTAATCCTGTAATAGTGCAGGTTTACCTTAGTTAAACAATCTAACCATCTTGGGACAAATTTAGCCAATACATCTAATCTGCACATTTTTGGACTTTGGGAGGAAAATGAAATATCGAGAGGAAATCCATGCAGAAATGGGGAGACTGTGCAAACTCTACACAGACAGCCACCCAAGACTGGAATCAAACCCAAATCCCTGGCGCTGTGCGGCAACAGTAGTAACCACAGTCTTCAGTTATTAGGAAAGTATGTTCACAGAATAGTAGTTTCAACTATTGTACCTATGAATGCACACTTATGTACAGACTTTATGATGCTTTGCAGGCTGGAAGTATTACAGCACAAGAAGAGGCCCTTTGGTCCACTGTGTCTGCACTGATAATCAAACATCCGCCTATTCTAATCTCATTTTCCAGCACTCAGTCCATTGCCTTGTATGCTATGGCATTTCAAGTGCTCACTTAAATGGTGCTTATGGATGCCTGTGGTCACTGGTGTATTAAAGGGACTGGGGCCATTGTTACTTATCAATCATATAAACGATTTGGATGTGAATGTAGGAGTCATGATTAGCAAGTTTGCGGGTGACAAAAAATTGGTGGTGTAATAGACAGTGAGAAAGGTTAGCTAAGACTACGACAGAATCTTGATCAACTGGGCCAGTGGATTGAGGTATGGCACATGGAGTTTAATTCAGATAAATGAGAGGTGTTGTATTTTGGTGAGACAAATCAGGGCAGGACTTGCATTATTAATGGTAGGACTCTGGAGAGTGTTGAACAAAGTGACCTAAGGGTGCAGATACAAAAGCCCTCGCAAGTAGCGTCATAAGTAGATTGGATGGTGAAGAAGGCATTTGGCACATTTGCTTCATCGGCCAGAAATTGAGTGCTGGAGTTGGGATGTTATATTACATTGTATATGACATTGATAAGGCCACATTTGGAGTACTGGGTACAGTTCTGGTCACCCTGTTGTGGGAAGGATGCTATTAAACTGGAAAAGATGTGAGGAAGATTTACAAGGATGCCATCAGGACTGGAAGGTTTGAATTATAAGGAGAGGCTCAGATTTTTTTTCCCTGGAGCATAGGATAATGGGGTGGAGTGGGGGGTGGTGTGCAGTGACTTTATAGAGACATAAAATCATGAGGGGTATAGATAAGGTGAATAGTCATGCTCTTTTCTCCAGGGCAGAGAAGTCTAAAACTAGAGGCCATTGGTTTAAGATGAGAGGGGAAAGATTTAAAAGGCATCTGAGGGGTAATCTTTTCACAATAGGATGGTATGTTTATGGAATGCTCTGTAGAGGCAGGTACAATTACAGTATTAAAGAGAAAAAGCTTTTTTAAGTACAGTGAATAGACTAGTGTGCTTCTACATGAGGCAAAAGTTAGTGGATTCACATTCTATACCTAGACATATGAACCAGTTCTGGATTGATATTTATAAGGCAGTGTTACAGATGGATGTTAAATTAAGATTTGTTCAAATGGATGTAAAAGATCCCAAGGCACTATTTGATGAAGAGAATATCTTTTCTTATTTTTTAGCTAGCATATATCCTTCGGCCTACGTGATATTTATTTGATCACTTATTTTATTTCATCATATAGGACCTTATTTTTGGAAATAATTACTGAATTTTCCAGTAATTCTGCCCTTCAAAACAATATCAGTTGTTCTTTGATAGTGAAATGCTTTGGATAGCCAATAATATGAAAGGCACAATATAATTGCAAATTATTTACAACTGCCCAGTGGAATATCCAAGTATGGATTAACAGTTGGGCCCATTATTCCCTTGTGAGAGTACTGGTTATGTTATGATTTCCATGACAACCTAATCTTCCATGATTGGCATAATGGTTAGCACTGCTGCCTCACAGCACCATGGACCCAGGTTTGATTCACAGCTTGGATCACTGTCTGCGTGTTTGCACATTTTCCCCATGTCTGCGTGGTTTTCCTCCCACCTTCTAAAGATGTGCTTGGCCATACAAAATTGCCCCTTAGTATCAAGGCAAAAAGCTGGGATAAATGCATGGTGTTATAGGGAAAGGGCCTGGATGGGATTGTGATCAGTGCAGACTTGATTAAATTTAATCTTGATTTAAATTTTGATTCTGCACTGTCAAAATCTATGATTCTGATTTTTTTTTCTGGTTGTCTCCTTTTAACTCTTCCTAGCTTTTTTCCACCAAAAGATAAAATCTGTAAAATCTCAGCAGGTCTGTCAGCATCTATAAGGAGAGAATAGTGCTGATGTTTTGGGTCCAAATAACCCTTTGTCAGAAACTTTTTTTTCTATGCCATTGTTCATTTTCTACCTTTTCTGTTATAGATTTTCTTTTTAATCCAGTAATTATTTAGTCTGTTGCTGAGATTTTTAATATTTATACTCCATTTTATTCCATTTTTTTCTCATGCCATGCTCACTCTGTTTGTGCTTTCATCCTGCTGTCCTACAATCTGCAGTATTTACTGTTCAATTTCTTTCTCATCCTGTCATTTCTTGCCAATAGTGATCAGGCTGCTTTGTATTGGGGACTACATGACAGGAGGAAGATGATAGGCTGCTGAGAAGTACAGCTTCTGGGCATGATTGATTACTGTTTAAATATTTCCATGGAACACTCTGCAGTGACTTTCATTAACAGGACAGTGGAAACTGCAGAGCTCATTGCAGCAGATGAACTGGAGCATCACCTGTCAGAGCTCAGTAAAGATGAAGAAAAGGCAACAAGAATAAAATCTTCCTCAGTAAATAGTAGACCAGAATTGAAATTGGGATTTAAGAACCACAATTCTCAAGAATGCAAAGCTTTAAATGACCACAGCTATAACACAAAGAAAATTGGGATTGCTTCAAAAATTGCAGGTACAAGAGTGATGGTGTCACTGGAAGTGTTGTAGCACTTTGATTCCTTTTTCTTCCCAGCGTGTGTTTGTCTAGAGGTTGTTTTCCATCTTCTTTCAACTTTTATGTCAGTCCACCACTTGGCCAGCTGTACTTAGTCATCTATTCATGTATAGAAGATAGATGAGCCAAATCTAGAGATGCCAAGCACTGGCAAATGCTTATGCATTAACTTTCCATTTGACTCGCTCCTTTGTTCCTTTCCCCAACAAATTTGAGTTAAATCACTTCACAGAATTATGCCAATTCAACTTACAGCAAATGACAGGTTGTCGTTTGCAATTTTCAGTAAAATTTGTGGCAAATCGCTATTTCCTTCCTCCTCACCACTACCCTCTTCCATGCCCCCATTCCTTCCTACATTTCTTAGTTCTTTGATGTAATCTAAGCCTTGAGTGGCTTCATCTTAAAATTTTTGTCCACCACTGGATTAAATTTACCTGTACAGCTCTATAGTTTTACTCACTATGTGTGATTTTGGAAAAGGCTGAACAATTCCAAATCAATTACTACATTATTCCATGATAACTTTGGGGTGAGTTACATTAAGACAAATAAAGCAACCCAAAGTGTTTTTGCAATTTAATCAAAATCATTGTGCGTTCAAGTTAACTGTGTCCAAAGCTTTTCCAACTTTCTGAAACTGCAGATGGTTCTTTGTAAATCTGACTCTTTGTTTATTTGCACTTCTGCCACATGTGAAGTATGTTAAGACTTTGACTCAACAGAGAGCTGTATAAATAATAGAGACATAATTGTCACTCTTCGACCAAGTCCTTTTTAACTTTGTTCAATGCTGCTAACTGTATGGCCAAATGGACCCCATCTTCAAGATGGCAGTGGAGCAAGATGACTTCTTGCAAGCTGTGCTCAGCATACCTTCTTATTCAATCTTTTACTCTCATTCTATGCTTCTAAAATTTCACTCTAATTCTTTTAAACGTTGTATGACTGTAACACTACATTCTGCACCCTCTCGTTTCCTTCTCTATGAATAGTATGTTTTGTCCATATAGCAAGCAGGCAACAGTACTTTTCACTTATGTTAATACATGTGAAGATAATAAATCAAATAAAAAAAAAAAATCCCCACCAACTCAATTTTCAAGTTTGCTGTTAATACGACCATAGTGGGTTGGATCTCAAACAATGACGAGACAGGGTACAGGAATGAAATGGGGAATCTGGTGAACTGGTGAGACAACAATAATATCTCCTTCAATGTTAACAAAACGAAGGAAACTGTCATCAAATACAGAAATGACAGTGGAGAACATGCCCATGTTTTCATCAACTGGGATGTAGCTTCAAGTTTTAAGTGTCCAGATTACCAACAACTGTCTTGGTCATCCCTTGTCATCATTATAATTAAGAAAGTCTACCAATGCTTCTATTTTCTGAGGAGACTAAAGAAAGTTAGCATGTCAGCTACAACTCTCTCCAACTTTTACAGATGCATCACAGGAAGCATTCTTTCTGGTTGCATCACAGCTTGGTATGACTCCTGCTGTGCCCAAGAAATTACAAAATGTTGTGAATGTAGTGCAGTCCATCATGCAAACTTGCTTCCCATCCATTGACTCTGTCTACACATCCCACTGCCTAGGAAAAGCAACCAGCATGTCTGCATACCAGACATATCCTCTTCCGTCAGGAAAAACATACCAACTGACTCAAGAACAGCTTTTTCCCTGCTGCCATCAGACTTTTGAATGGACCTACCCTGCATTAAGTTGATCTTTCTCCTCACCCTAGCTATGACTGTAACACTATATTCTGCACTCTCTCCTTTCCTTCTCTAATGCTTTGTATAGCGCACAAGAAATAATACTTTTCACTGTATACTAATACTTGTGACCATAATAAATCAAATCAAATGTATGAGTACTGCACTATATGAACAATGTCCAGAAAATTACTGAAAGTACATAGTGTGGCAACTGAGTTTTGTTCCAAAAAGAAAATAATTGTTCATTTAGGGATAGAGAAGAGCATTTCATGCTGTAAGATGCAACTAATATTTGAGCTGTAAATAAATTGCATGTTTTAAGTTGCTCAATTTTATAATAGAATAAGGAAGTATTCTAAAAAAGCAGCCTTTTCATTTATCTTGCAAAGCATTATTAAAAATGCAGGATTCAACGAAGAATGTTTAGCCAAGATTGCCTACAGCATTGTTCGTTGGCGTACTCTGTGGCCCATTTTGCATTGCCCTATCAGAGGAAATCGTTTGTCATTATCTTCTCTGTTGAATCTTTTTATTATTTAACCATTTGAAAAAGACCATCTCTCAGTCTAAAGTCAAGAGATTGCAACTGAGTTTGCATTCCCTTATAAATTAATCTTTAGGCCTGGTATTATTTTACTGATTCTGCACTGTATTCCCTCCAAGGCCAATATATACTTAACTGAATATGGATAAGGTCTGACCAAGACTGTAGCATTGAAGCTTGGCTTCCTTTGTATTCAAACTTTCCTGATACGAAAGCCAACATCAGTGATTATTATTGATGACTTCTAATAGCTGTGCAGTAGTCAATTGTGTGCCTTTGATTCCCCCGAATTCCTAATTTCTCATCACTAATAAAATATTCTGATTTACCTGTCTTGAATCTAGTGAAGATAACTTTATGCCTGCTCACATTGCACTCCATTTACCAATTTTGTCTACTTATTCAATTTACCAATTTCCTATTTATTGTGCCTCCAATTTACTATCATTTGCTACTATAAAACAATCAGGGACACTCTAGTAATATCCTATGAATCCGAATATAGTTCCTTTATCCTTACTCTGTCTTGCCATCCCAACTAATTGCAAACTCATATTCCAATATGAGTTCCAGTAATCTTTACTGTATATTTTATCAATTCAGAATGCTGGTGACCTACTCAATTGTCTTAATTATATTAACATAAGAACTGAACATTATTGATGTGATGCATCTATAAAAAATCTCTGATCAATTCATGTTGCTGAAAATGCTCAAACACTATGACGATTGTTTCCAGTAAATTCAACATAACTGACAGATCAGCTGTTTCCAGGTCCCTCGTTCACCATTGTATTAAATAATTGAGTAGTATTTGCATAACAGACTTGACAAAAGCAATGACTAATTTGCGAGTCAGTTTAAACTGTCAACTTGTCTTAACGTGCCTCAGAGTTAGATCAGCTGCAGAGATAAACCTTGATTGGTAAAGCCGTTCTGTTGCAGACAGTTTACAGTGGCAACAGAGAAAAAAAACACGAAAATGGGTAAATCTGGACTTCCTTTCTGACTTTAAATGAATTGGCACAATCTCCCTTTCCAGAGTTTCTAAATAATGAGGGATATTTGTCATCCAGAAATTGATGCTTTACAAAGCTCCTTAGTATTTGATTTCATGGTGGCTTTATTTAGTTGGTAAGCTAGATTGTTCATGAAATTAATGTATAACGTCTGAATGGCCTAAAAGTTGTCATTTCAGCCCTCATTCTGTTTGAGTTTAGGAGGATAGAGAAAGCTTCAATATGCATTTAGAGATGCTTCACTGAATAAAGTGCGCATCTGGAGGGCAGATGGGTGAAGGAGATCAATTTTGCTTATGACCTCCCAGCATGCTCTACACATTAAGTGTAAACAACATTTGCACTGAATTTACAAGGTAAATACAATTGCATCTTTCCCTTTGAACTATTTTCCTATTTATTTATTTGTAAATTTCCACTCCAGCTATCTTGTTGAAGAGTTTTGGTTGACAACTTTTTCATTGCTTGATTTGGAGGCTGGAAATGCCACTTGGAAATATAAACAAGATTAAGGTATTTTTAAATGTACCTTTGCAAATAAATTCTGCATCTGGTGCAAGTTTGCAGAATGTTTGAAAGTGTGTGACATATCTTCTGGTTTTTAGTACAATGGAATTTCAAAGCAATTGGGAAAGGAAGTAACTCAAAATCACTTAATTAAATAAAAGTATCTAAAAAAGCAAATGAATACCCAATAGCTACCACATCTGTTTTTTTTAACACCACTGAGGGGTCATGCATCACACTATGTAACTACTATTTATTGTTTTAAAAAATTTAACATACTAAAGCTATACGGCAATACTTAGCATTTAACTTGCTTAATTTACTCTACTCAGTGACTTCATAGACATCCACAGGTCCCTTATTTCGTTGAGAGCTAAAGCTTGCCTCTGCTCCATTCGGACAGTTGAAGATCCTATCTGTATGAGGAAGTTACACGTAATCGTATAGGCTTCTCATCCCACTCTCTAGCTAAGATTAAAGCCACACAGTGATGGAGATTCCAGTGGAATATGAAGAGGCATCCAACAAAGAATTGATGGAAATAGTGCACAGTTGGGGAAAGATATATTTGTTCTGTGTGCTAATGCCACAGAAGTTCAACTAAACTATATAATGTACTAAACTTGAGTCTTTTTTTAAAATCATCTATTGGCTTGTTTTTAAGATTAAGTAGTGTTTTGTGAAAATGCCAAGTGTCTAAAATTAGGATAGCATATATAGAGTAGTAGGAAGCTGAAAAGGCAATGAGCAGAAATGGAGTTTATATACATAGGTGACATTAATGGTGGCACAGTGCAACAGTGGTTAACACTGCTGCCTCACTGCGCCAGGGACTCAGGTTTAGTTCTGCCCTCGGGTCATTGTCTGTATGGAGTTTGTATGTTCTCCCTGTATCTGTGTGGGGTTCCTCCAGGTGCTCCGGTTTCCCCCCTCCTCTGTCCAAAAATGTGTGAGTTAGACTGATTGTGTATGCTAAATTGTTCCTAGTGTTGGATGATTAGCAGGTAAATATGTGGGGTTATGGAATAGGGCCTGGGTGCAATTGTGATCAGTGCTATGTCCCCTCGTGTTATCCATCTCCATCTCCATCTGAGGAAAAAGGCTCTCACTATCCATCCTATCTAACCCTCTGATCATCTTACATGTCTCAATTAGGTCACCTCTTAGCTTTCTTCTCTCTAATGAAAATAACCTCAAGCCCCTTAGTCTTTCCTCATAAGACCTATCCATCATACCAGACAACATCCTGGTAAACCTTCTCTGCACCCTTTCCAATGCCTCCACATCTTTCTTATAATGTGGTGACCAAAACTGTACACAATACTCCAAGTGCGGCCACACCAGAGTTTTATACAGTTGCAACATGACATCTCGGCTCCGAAATTCAATCCCTCTACCAATAAATGCTTCTTAACGACCTTATCAACTTGAGTACCAACTTTCAAGGATCTATGCATCTGTACACTGAGATCTCTCTGCTCATCTACACTACTAAGAGTCCTATTATTAGCCCTATAAAAATGCATTTTCCAGTAATCAGTGATGGCTCCCTCATGAGGCATCTTGAGTACCTAAATCCCATTGACATTCGTGTAATTATACCCTAATGTTTCGAGAAAATGGGCAGAGTAACATATTTCTGATTGTTTAATTGAATTGTTTATAAATTATTATTTTTATTATTATAATTGTGCAAATTATCTCTGGGATGCAGAATGTGAGCAGTTTTCAATGTTAAAATACCAGGGATCATACGGTTAACTGAACACTGTAACAGCAGCCTTCTGAGTTAAAATATTGAGGATGATTAATTTATTGGGTCTTACCATAGTTAATATGTATAAAGTAAAATTTGTGTGGTGAAATAGCTGTTCAACTTTAATTGTAACAAATATTGGAATTTCTTGAGTGGTTTGAGAAGAGAGTGGCTTGAAGTGAAGTCTTTGACAGCTGTACAAAGCTGTTAAACTTTCATCACTAAGTGTGTCTCTCTGTAACAATCAATCTTCAAAGTCAACATACTATTCTGTGTTGACTTAACTAATAGTTGTTGAGTCAGTATGTATGTTTACCTAGGAGTATCAAGAATCATGCTTATGTATATGAAATTCTTTACGTTAACCCTAAGGAGGGATCAAAAAGCTTTTTCCATCGGAAAAAATGACAGTATAGGCCCAATTTTACCATCTAGTGGGGTGTGAGGTGCGTAGCATGATCCATGCCCAGCTCTGCACTGGCTCTCCCTTTGCCAAGACCCGGAAATGGCCAGGATTGTGACCACGTCTGAAATGGGCATGATAGTCATTTAAATGCATTTGCATGCATTTAAGTTGACTTAATGGGCTGCATGCCCAATCTTACTGGCACTTTCCCCTTTACCATCACATCAATCCATCCAGAATCGGTGTGAAACAGACATGCTTCGTAAAAGTCCAATTTGGGCACTTCAGTTAGTGAGGAAGTAAATGCCAATCATCCGACGACTCTCTGCTTGAGATGGAGGAGGGGAGGAATCTGCTGCCACTTGGCCTGAGATCAGTGAGGGGGAAGGGAGGTTCCACTGCCACTCACATTGTGGTCAGTGAGGGGGTTGGGGGGGGTCTGCTGTCACTCTGCCTGAGATTGGTTGGGGAGGAAGGGAGAGGGGTTCGTGATCAGTCTGGATGATGGTAGAGGTGGGAGGAGGAAGGGGAACCTGTAATTTTTGGGTGGTTTGGCAATGTCTGTGGGGGCTGGGGGAAGGCATTATCCAGCTTGGGTGTGATGTGACAGGAGAACTGCAATTCATCATTTTTTCCTGCACGTAAGCAGTTCGAGGCACCAATCAGAGCTGCAAGATTTTAGACACGTTAAGCCCAGTTGACGACCTTGTGCAACGCAATTCGGAATCACTGATATTTTTGCAGGCAGAGAGAAGGGGTGCCGGAGAATGGGTCTAAAAAGTGGATCTGAAAAAATCCTAGTTTCAAGTCTGCCCAGCACTTAAACCCTATTTTACCATTTTGATTCTGTGTACGTGCAAATAGTTGATATAGCCACAGCATCTCCTCTAACTCCAGTGTCCTCTAACATTTTTTTGGATTTCTGTAGAAATGTATTTTTGATGAAATGAGCTCTAATCTCCTACCTCATGCATAATTTCGTCACGTGGATGTTATCTTATTGATCTTTGAATCTACAATTACTTGTAAGGATTTCCATGCACACCTTGATACAATCCACTCTGTACTCAAATTATGGAGCAACCTAACAAGCCCCTTTCCTTGACATGAGTTGAAAAGTCTGCTAATGGGTTCTTCAGTGTTGTTTGGTGGAAGCCTATCTTTACCAGTCAATGCACACATTGGGACTCAATCCATGCACTATAGGATTGGCCTGATCAGAAATCTTATAATAACTTTGCATAGCTGACATAAAAATGGGATCATCAAATCTATCTTGTAGAACAATGGCTTTCTTGGGCATTGTTTGCAGTGTAGCTCAAATGGACCAAAGGCTGCCATTTTGGATTTAAAAAGTGCTTGGGTTACTTCAGATCAATCCGGTAAGGCAAAATTTCTCAGAAATTTGAACAACGGGTAAAACAAGCTCTTTCACATTGCTACAATGTAGTGACTTAAACAGTGGGATATTTGGTAACAGTGTGCTGCTGCGCAGTCAAAAATGTTGTATCTATCACACAATTGAGCAACAACATATGTAAATTGCAGTGTTAGTGCAATGCTAGATATGTAGGCTTAGCGACTGGCAGATTGAATCAAACGCTGTGTTCTTTCAGCTGTTTATAATAGGAAGAGCACAAGTGATAACACAACCAGCCTCTGCTTGAAGAATCCAAAACAAAACATTTGTTAGATGTAATTCTGTGATTAGATAGCACTTGCTGAATGCTTCTAATAGTAGCACAATAAATTTTAAGATAATCAGTTAATCTTGGAATGTGGCTCATTTATGCTTGCTGGAAGTGAAATACATTCATACATAAGAACCTGTTCTCTGCAGACAAAAGGAATATGTTCAAGCTTTGCTCTTTTTCTGAATTACCCAAGAGCTTGGGAAATCTATAATCCTTTGTTGCTTTCTCTGTGGCAATGACTCACACAATCAAAATTGACCTGCCAACCAGTCAGCTCTCATTTTAAATTATTGTGCTGTTTGCCCTGAACTGTGCAAAACCAAAAGCTTTGGCAACATGGTTCTCTTTCAGCAGTATTCAAGTTCTGCACTGCCAAGTGATTATGGTTAGAAGAAAATACTTTGTTTTTGTGCTTCACTTAGCTCGTAACTATATTATATTTTGAAGTGCTGTGGAAGGACTATGTGCTGGCCTTTAAGGTCCAAATGCCATAAAATAAATCATTGAATTGGGGTGTTCTTTACTTTGAAACTGAGACATTTTTGTAGGGGAATAAGATGAATTCAAAATGAATTATTTTTGTGTGTATTTATTAACTCATTCAGTAATGGAAAACAATCAAATGTTAATTTCTACTTGAAGACTCCTTTGGGGACACATCACATAAGGGTGTCAGATATGAACAATCTAGTAGTCTGCCTGATTTTTGGGTAAATTTAAATTTTCTTCACATAGTTCAGAGGTGCTCTGAGCAATTTTGTACATAACTATTAATTTGCTTTTATACTTTGTTTTATTGCTATCAGCACATCTGGTTTGGCTGGGGGCAATCAGCTTAAGTATTTTAAGTGTCACTGATGACAATTTCATCTTAGTGGTATAATGTATCATGAATGCTAACTTTTGCCAAGCATCTAATTTTTTTTGTACTTGATGTAGCTTGTTAAATTTTCAAGTTTTTAAGCAACCTTTCTGTTTTACTAAATAATATAATTGCTGTTCCTATAAATGGACTTGCACCTACAATCCAGCTGCTAAACTTCAGGATACACATGAGAACATTTTTCAAAGCTAGGATTACAAAACTATAAGCCAGCTGTATAATGGGATCGATGTCTTGCGAACTAACTTATTGTGTAATCTGCTCTTGCCGTGTTCTGTGACTTGAGGGATTCACAATTATTCTTGCTTGCAGTAATCTGTGAATTAGATTTATTTGTAGTCTCATGCTGAAATATCAAATTCACTTGGGAATGATGGCTTTTAAACACTAATAGACTACAGAAACTAATAATTATAATTAAATGGGGAGAAGAATGACAACAGCATAGTGAAAACCAAAGTATTAATACAAAGTTTGTAATAAATAAATTATTCTAAAAAGAAGTCTTTGTGTATGAGCTTTTTAGAATTCAAGATAAGTTCTTGATGTAAACCAAGTTTAGTTGTTGTTTCTTCACGCAAGTCAGCTGAGCTGCAGTGAGGAGATTTTCTATCCTTTTATATTCATGTGTTCTGATGTACCAATAGTGACATCAAGATACTGGGCTGCAACTTCCAAACTCCAGGACAGTATACCTGCTACCCACCACCCTCCCCCACCCCAATCTATAACTCCCTCCTGCCTCCCCCTCCCAGCCAACTACCAACATTCCACCCCCTGCCCAAAAATCCTATCCATTTACCTTCTCTATGCTTTGTGAAAGGCCTTGAAATCTGGTTGGACCTTGACATTTACCTGTTTTATGGCAATTAGTGGTTTATCTACCAGCCTTTGACGGCACTGAACTGACAGATCATGTCCAATCTGAATCAGAAGGTCAGGAGAAATAGGATCGCTTGGATTTCCAGTGAAATGATTTCATTCGGAGTGGTGATCTGACTCAATTGCTGTTTCCCATTGGAAATTGCCACCCAGTATAACTTGGAAAGCATGCTGCAGAATTAAAATCATCCTTTGGCTAGTAAAACAACAGAAATTCTTGAATTGTAACACATTTTCAATTACATTGTTTTAAGTATTTATTTATTTTTGGAGTCAGGCTCAGACAATTGCAATACTGCACTCCATAAGTACAAAACCTGTAATCAGCACTACAACATTGTGTACATGTGGAATTGATTGGATGCACACATTATTCTGTTGTGAACTACAGAATAGTTGTAGTTTTCTACAAACTACAACTATTGTAGTAGTTGTACAATACAGCTATTGTAGTAGCTGTAAAGTTGTAAAGTTTTATGGCAATTAGTGGTTTATCTACCAGCCTTTGACGGCACTGAACTGACAGATCATGTCCAATCTGAATCAGAAGGTCAGGAGAAATAGGATCGCTTGGATTTCCAGTGAAATGATTTCATTCGGAGTGGTGATCTTTACAGATCACCAACTTTACAGATGTTCAGAATGGATAAATACTGTTTGTTCAGAAAATGAGAAATTCTGCTCTTTGTATTAAGAAGTCAGTTAGCAACCAAGATTAATCTCTGATCAAGACACGTTATATCTCTCAAATACAGCCGCCACCATTGGTCTCCAACTAATGAGCAACATCTGTGCACGTATGTAACACTTGCTATAACTTGTACTTATTAATAAATGGAAACAGTATTATTAACAGAAAATTTTACTTGATGTAAAACATATTATTGTACTAATGATATTACATTAGCAAGATAATTTTATAATGGTAAAAAATTAAGAATATCAGATCAACCTGACCAAGTCATTTGACTGATCCACCCCCACCAGATGACAATCCTCTAGGCAATTCAGTCACATGAATTATACCATGATTGGAGGCTGTTTCGTCTTAATGCCTTTTATCTTGTTTATTTTAAAGCATAGTGGTGCCTAATTGTTATGTCGCTGCTAGGGTTCAAGTTGGTCAACTTCTATAAAACAAAATGCAATAATATAGATTGCTGTCTTTTAAAAATCTCTGATTATAAACTTTAATCCTACTTCTGGATCCCTCACTTCAGCGTAATTTTAAAAATCTTATTTATTGTTTTAGAGACGTGCATCAAACAATTGTTCATTTTTTTCAGAAATTTAATCAAAACACAAAGTTTGAGACTCCCTCTGATCATTGTTTCTATTAACCCCAGCTGTCCTTTATACTCCTAATTTTTTTGATTTTGCTGAGCTTTCACGCAATGTGAGCCCTTAAATATGATACATGATGAGCCACTGGGCTGGAATTTCCTGTGAGGTGAAGCCTTTGCTGAAAAAGTGTTGGGATTTCCAATATATCCACTCCATTCTGTCATTGTTACAGGAGCAGTATAATTTTGATGTTGAGGCCCGTTTTCCTTGTAACTTGTGAACTCTGGAACTTGGCTTTGTCAAGAAGGGAAATTCAGTGCCACGGCATTTTTAATAGCAGCATTGCTGATTTCAGAGCAACAAACATGCTACTGAGTGAAAGAAGCATAACTAACGGAGGTGCAGCGCAGCCATTAACTCACAGAATTTTTGACTTTACCGTTTTGATTTTTATTGGCTCAAAGGTGAACAAAAAGTTGTGTTTGTGTGGCACTTAAATGTAGGAAACACATCTGGCAGTATTTTGTGGGGTCATAATCTGGTGCTGAACCAAAGAAGGGGGATGTTAGCAAGGTATGAATCAAAATGTCCACTTAGCACCTATTTGTCCAATAAGGGTGGCACAGTGGTTAGCACTATGAGGGAGAGGGCCTAAGAAGGATACTTTGCCAGAGAGTCAGTGTTGACTTAATGGGTTGAATAGCCTCCTTCTGCATTATAGGGATTCTATGATTCTAAATACTTTAACATCCCAGCCTTCCACACCTGGTGCCGCAGAGGACAACCGCTTTCTGACTACTTACAGCCTCCTGAGTCTTCCCAGTTTGTAAATGTTCCTCCATCTCCCATTTTGTGTTCTCAGGCCTCATTTCCCACTTCAGCTCTTGCACAGACTTTCTGCAAATTTGATCAGAAACTAGCACCCACTCTTGCATCTGATTTTCCATGATTACTCTTTGGCCCTATACTCTCTTCCATACTGCAACCAAATTTTACTTCGTTCCAGATTTGCTAGATGACTTTTCCTTGCTACCTTGGGTATCGGCTGTAACTCATCAGCACTATTGTTTCCATGTTACAGTATGAGAATTGAATGGCATTAACTACAAAAGTGTTCGGCAGCGTTCTGAGCATGAGAGAGGGGGGGTGTAAAACAAAGATGATGACACAGGAATTATCGAGGAAAACCAGCAGGGATAAAAGTACATGAAGGGGAAAAGCAATGCTACCTATAATTAATTAATGCATGATGTATCTCAAAGCAAAGTTGTTGGAGGTCCGCAGCACATATGTACTGGGGCCCCATTTTGTCATGGTCCAGAATATAACTTGTAACACCAAACCAGAAGCCAGTATAATAAAACAAGCATCAACAAGCATGATAACATGCCAATCAATTGAGAATTTATTTGACTAGAGTAGCCCATTATATGAGCTACTTTGCACAAGGAAATTAGGATGTCTTTGTGTGTATTAAAAATGTGTAACTATAACATTCTGAGAAAGTTACACCTCTAGGTGACTCACCCTGACAATCTCAATTCAATTTTTGATGTAATGTAGTTGGAGCATCCCAAAATGTGTTGACAAACTACATAGGAAAGAAGTACCGAAAGCATAAAATGGAGCAGGAAACTTTGGAACCGCAGGACAATGAAAAATTAAAATCTGATGAAGAGATCTATTGTAATGATAGATTTGCTGCCTTAACTCAAAGGAACAACTCTCAACATTTGATCTTGGAATCTTCCTGGTGTGTCTGGTTTAGGATTAGTCAGGAAGTGTTGTTGGCCACTAGAGAGTCTACCTCTATGGTCAACTGGGGATTCATGAAAAAAAGATTCATTTGAGGTATACACAAAAAGGTTGTGTATTATAATATGTTGCAATGCAAAAACTACTTTGCTCATGATTGTTCTTTCTATAATTGAACAGGATCATTTTGAACCCTTTAAAAAAACGGAAATGGTGCTAATGAATTGCTAAATTGTTTTATTAACATGGCTGATTAGAAAATTACTATTTGTAAGGTTTGGAATTATGCCCATTAATCTCATAATGTGTTCACTGTGAGCAACTACAGTTTAAAATGGTTGTATTTTACATGGTTGCAATGTTTCCACAAAAACGAACAGAATGACTCAATTGAATAACCTCGAATTAATTACAAAAGTAGCTAAAATGTTTGTGCGTCAAAGCAATAATGAGAATGACACTCTTCAACTTTGCTCTTGAGTTTTTGAATAACTGATTCTTGTCGATCTGATCATAACCAGAGAATCACTTATGATGGCTTCCTTTCCGCTTCTGCACCCTTTTTCTCATTTTCGCATTCCTATTTCTTACCTACATGTTGTCCATTCCTTGACATTGCATAAGTTTTCAAATATACACTGGCAATACCTAGCTTCCCCTCAGCCGTCAATTTTCTCTTTACTGTCGCTGAATTTTAAGACTGATTGTCTAATAATTTAGAAATAGATTATTAATTTAATTAATAAATGCGCAAATTATTTTCCCCAATCAAATACTGGAAAAACCTAGGACAGGATTTCCCGAACACATTCAGCCATTGAATCCTTTTGCTCTCTCAAAAGTACTGATGGGAACTCCTGAGAAACATTCTTATGTTGAGTTAAATCACAAAGTTGATTGTTTTTGTGCAATTGGTACACACTTACACATTCAAAATTATAATAGTTTTTTTATGTATACATTTATTAACAGTTGCTTAAGTTGTAATCTTCCTGTCGTTTTAGTAGGAGGAATGATGCTGCTTCTATGCTCAGAAATTTGCTTCCTTTTAGAAGTACTGCTGGAGAGCTGGATTCTGATATCTCTCTTGCGCACGTGTGTTCTCGTCTCCTGCAGTCATACCTCACTTTATCTCTCTTGCACATTTACACACTCACTTCTTTTTCACACAATCCTACTCTTTTTGTCTTGCTTTTCAATTCCTTAGCTATTGGTCTCAAATTTCAGCAACCTGAACCTTATTCTAGGAGTGTGTCTAAACTCTTAACTCATAAAGTGGGCAACCTGTTGTATACTCTGACATTATCCTGTAGGAGAATAGAAGTTGCCAGTGTATATCTGAAAATTTATGCAATGCCAAGGAATGGGCAACATGTAGGTAAGAAATAGGAAGATGAAAATGAGAGGGCGCAGAAACAGGAAGGAAGCCATCATGAGTGATTCTGTAGGAAAATAGAAAAGAAACAACATACTCTTGACCTTTTTGTTTCTGTGTTTGACAATTGAATGAAAGGAACCTTGGGTTCCGAGACACACTTAACAACTTATCACTGACTTTTCGATATGTCTGTCCACCTTAGGCTGCCAATAATAGTTTTTCTGACTGTTTTCTTAAGGATTGTTCTTGTTTTCTCTTGGAGAAGTGCTCTAAGCTGAAAAGGAAACTATCCTAACTGACTCTCCATCTTGCTTGAAATTGTACGTGTGGTTAACAACCTGTAGCCAGAGAATCTTGATCTGATAGTAACCTGTCTACACTTAGAAACCTACAAAACCAACAGAAAAGGAAATGATCCAGCTTTATATATTCCTCCATGCTAAAGCTCTGTTAGTGGGAACTTAGACGTCTACTGGGACTAACTAGGGAGCTTCAGATTATTGTTGAACCTTGCAAACTTTTTTTTTTACTAAGTTTATTCTAACTACCCACATCTGCAGAGATTATTTGTGTGTCCTTTTGTCTGTTTGTGTGGGCTGAAGAGGCTTTAAGATGAGATAGATAGTTACAGGTTACTTCAGTTCTTGCAACTTGTTAAAACATTTTCTTTATAATAAATCAATTGTTCTGAATTTATTAAAAGAAGCCTGGTTAAAAATGTCTTTTTTTTTCTGGGTACCAGTAGTGAAGTAGTAAACAGTTGACTGTTTTGGTGAGCAAGTTAAATGTTTGAACTAATGGTAGGGGCCTGTGATACAGTGGGGCTAAGTAATCCGCACACTCCTCCCATTCCAGTTATAACACAATTAATTTATATATGATAGAAGCAAGTATAGTGATGGAATGTAGATCCTGTCAAATATGGATGTGCAGACGGCCTATATCAAACAAAAAGTGCTAGCCGTTAGCCAAACGACTTGAGTATTATGCTGTTTTGGTTAGTTTTTCATCCCTTATTAATCCTTAATTCAGTATTTAAGGATGTGCGATGCTCAGTTTTTATTTCCACAAGAACTTCAGGAAACGTAGCTTATGTTATGCATCTTTCCTATGATTTTTGGTGCTGCAGACACGTACTTCCTGCTGGAAATTCTCTCCTTCATTAATGGAACTGAATCTGACATCAGCTCATGGTTTAGTGACCAGTGAACCCCTCAGGAATCAGAGCAATCCATAACTTATTGCTTTAAAGGCAATATATACTTAAGACTTTAGATAAACTAGATTAGCAGCAGATCCTTGATATATCAGTCATTAAACGTGGAGCTAGAGCAAGCAGATCACGTCATTAAAATTCAAGATTTAATTTTTTATGAAGAATAATCAAATACAAATGGAAGTAACGTTGTACAAAACCATGATCAAGTAGTAGCATACAGTCTGCAGTTTTAGGCACTCCATTGGAGAAAAAATGTAAAATAATGGAGTTGCAGAATTGCATCACCGTGATGTTAATAGAGGACCATAAATTTCAGTTTTGGGAAAACTGGAGATCACAAATCTTCACTATGATAAATGGGTTTAAATTATTGAGTGTTTCTGGTTGGTGGTGAGATCGTCATGTGAAGTTGCAACTTCGGATAATTGTTGAAAGAATTAAGAAGAAAATAAGAAAATAAACTTCCAGTTTTTATGCAAAGTCAATTCTTAGAATTTTTTTGAGAAAATCCCACCCAATATCTACAACCTTTTGCCACTAATTTAGCAGATTTTCTCCTCTCTTGAGATGCTGATTTTTTGGAAGGGCTGAATGACAATCCCATGTAGTAGCCCAATCTCCGTTCCGTGTATGAACTTTTGGGTGTTGACAGGTTAGTGAGTGCATTACAAGTAAGCTCAATCCTGTGCTCATGAGGAGACTTTCAACTGCTGGCTGTTCATAATGCTGCTGACAAATGACTGACTAATTGTTTAAAACTTGATGTGTGACTTAAGTAGCTGTTTTCTCAACAGAAGCAACCTTCAGATAGTCCTTAAAATCAATGCTCCATATTCTCACCCAAAACAAATGGAAAGGATCTTTGCACAGGCGGACTAAGCTCCAGTTCTAACTTGCAAGTAGAAATGAGTGGAACATGTACATTAGTCCCATGCGTTAAAAGGCCTTAATTGTGATCCTTAAAATATTTACAGGGTAACTTGCTTCATTTTTAAACTTCATTAGGTCACAAAAATGTTCTTGCCAGTATGTTCTCACCCTGTGTTCAATGAAGTTCCTGCTGACGAGCTTTTGATTTTATTTTATTCATTATTGTCACATGTATTGTTTCTTGCATGCGATACAGACAAAGCAAATAGAACATAAAGAAGGAGAGAGTGCAAAATGTAGTGTGACAGTCATAGCTAAAAAGTGGAGAAAGATCAATTTCATGTGAGACAGGTTCATTGAAAAGTCTGATGGCAGCAAAGAAGAAACTGTTCTTTGAGTTAGTTAATACATGTCCTCAGCCTTTTGTATCATTTTCATGATGGAAGAAAGTGGAAGAGAATATGTTTGGGGTGTGTGGGGTCCTTAATTATGCTGGCTGCTTTTTTGAGGCAGCAATAAGTTTAGACAGTGTCAACGATTGGGAGGCTGGTTTGAGTGATGAACAAGGCTTCATTCATGACCTTTTGTAGTTTCTTGTGGTCTTGGACAGAGCAGAAGCCATACCAAGCTGTGATATAACCAGGAAGAAGGGTTTCTGTGGTGTATCTGTAGAAGTTGGTGAGCATCGCAGTGGACATACCAAATTTCATTTGTCTTCTGAGAAAGTAAAGGTGTTGCTGTTGGCATGGGGGGACCAGGACAGGTAGTTGTTGATCTGGATACTTAAAAATTTGAAGCTCTTGACCATTTTTACTTCATTCCCATTGATGTAGCCAGGGGACTGTTACTGCTACGCTTTCTGAAGTCAATGACTATCTCCTTTGCTTTTGTTGACATTGAAGGAGAGACTATTGACTATTGACACCAGTTCACCAGATTTTTTTATATCTTTCCTATACTCAGTCTCATCACTGTTTGAGCTACAACCAACAATGGTGGTATCATCAGCAAACTTGAAAATTGATTTGGAGGAGAATTTGGCCACACAGTCATAGGTGTATAAGAAGTATAGTAAGGGGCTGAGAACACAGCCTTGTGGGGCACCAGTGTTGAGGATAATCATGGAGGAAGTATTGTTGCCTAATATTACTGATAGTGGTCTGTAGGTTAGGAAGGATCCAGTTGCAGAGGGAGAAGCTGAACCGCAGGACGGGGAGTTTGGAGGTGACTTTTTTAAGAATAATGCTGTTTAAAGCTGACCTGTCGTCAATAAATAGGAGTCTGATATAGGTGTTGTTGTTATTTAGGTGTTCCAGCGTTGAGTACAGTGCCAGGGAGATGGTGTCTTCTGTGGACCTGTTGCAATTCGTTCAGCACAAATTGAGGATTACATCTGGGACCTTTCTTTAGTAATAATTTATGTTCTAACTCGCAAAGCCATTTGGAAATAAAACCAGAAAACGCTAGAAAAACTCAGCAAGCTAGGCAGCATTTATAGGTTGAATGTATATTAGCATTTATTGCAGAGAAACAGAGTTAGCATTTTGAGTCTGTAAGGTTCTTCAAGCAGTTGGGAAAACCATGCTGGAATATTCTATTGCAGCCTACTTTCAAAACAGTGTTGTAAGTTATACTTCAGTCTAACAGTATGCCATACTGAATGTTGGTGTGATTCCAGTTAGTAAATGATTATCGTTACATTTTGCATTATGGCATGTTACTGTCTAAAAATACAAGTGTCAAGGCTACATCAATGACGCTTGCAAAAACTTCAGTAGAAAACACCAGATGCTGGCACTGAATGCATTTAAATCCAGTGTACAATTTTAGTACTGGTTTGCTCTATTCACAACAAAAACTACCTCAAATGTCTTTAATTATAAAAACAAAACACTTCAAATGCTGAAACAAAAACAGAAAATGCTGGAAAATCTCAGGTCTCACAGCATCTGTGGGAGAGAATAGAGCCATGGACCAACACTGTAGCACAGTGGTTAACAATGCTGCCTTACAGCTTCAAGAACACAGGCTTTATTCCCGACTTGGGCCACTTCTATGCGGAGTTTGCACGTTTTTCCGTGTCAGCATGCGTTTCCTTCAGGTGCTCTGGTTTCCTCCCACAGTCTGAAAGAATTGCTGCTTGGGTGCATTGGCCATGCTAAATTCTCCCCTGTTGTATCTGAACAGGCATTGGAGTGTGGCAACTATGGGATTTTCACAGTAATTTCATTGCAGTGTTAATGTAAGTCTACTTTTGAGTAATAAATAAAATTTACTTTTGGGAGCCAACATTTGGGGTGTGGATGACACTTCATTAGAGCAGCTCTAATGAAGAAATGAGAAACTTCTGAAGAAATTAAAAAAATGCTGTACGAAGCTTTTACCATGTCTCATCCACGTTAATATTTACTTAAATATTTACTTTTTTTATAGGATGAAGAAGAAGAAATTAAATTGGAGATCAACATGTTGAAAAAATATTCTCATCACCGGAATATAGCAACCTATTATGGTGCTTTTATAAAGAAGAGTCCTCCTGGTCATGATGATCAACTCTGGGTAAGGAAAACAAGTATTGTACTTTAAAAAGTCTGTGATCCACATTCAAAGAATGAGTAGTTTTAAGGTGCAGTTGATTGTTTGAAATTTCTTTGCACACGAATTAGAACTATCCAATAATTTAAATTAATCAAATGAAAATTTATCAACAAAGTTGCAAATAGTGGGTTTTTTGACACCTAACAATGTCAAGGACATTAAGCTTGTCATCTCAGACGATACAAAGATGGCTGGACTTGCAAATAGTGAGGAGCATTGTCAGGTGATGCAGCAGAACATAGGCTGGTAGCTTGGGCAGATAGATGGCAGATGGAATTCAATCCTGATAAATGCGAGGTGATGCATTTCGGGGGTAAGTATATGATAAAGGGTAGACCTATTAAGAGTATAGAAACGTAGAGCGACCTGGGGGTGCAGGTGCACAAGTCTCTGAAGGTGGCAGAGCAAGTGGAGAAGGTTGTGAAGAAAGCATATGGTATGCTAGCCGTTATAGGAAGGGATATAGAGTACAAGAGCTGGCCTTTAATGTTGCAGTTGTATAAAATGTTAGTTAGACCTCATCTGGAATACTGCGTCCAGTTCTGGTCGCCTTACTACCGGAACGACGTGGAGACTCTGGAGAGAGTGCAGAGGAGGTTTACCAGGATGCTGCCTGGTATGGAAGGTCTGAGTTACGAGGAGAGGTTAGGCAAATTGGGACTGTTTTCCTTAGAAAGACGTAGACTTAGAGGAGATCTAATAGAGGTGTACAAGATTATGAGGGGTATAGATACAGTAAACAGGGTTAAGCTTTTTCCTAGGATGGACTCAAATAGCACGAGGGGTCACGGGCTTAGGGTGAGGGGGGTAAGGTATAATTTGGATGCTTGAGGGAGTTTTTTCACGCAGAGAGTGGTGGGGGTATGGAACGCGCTGCCAAATGACAGAGGCAGGTACTCTGAAGTTATTTAATATACTTAGATGGGCATATGAACAGAATGGGAACGGAGGGATATAGAAAACTGATTTAAAATAGGGATCATGAGCCTTGGGAGTTCCCTGGGAAGTGTGTAAATAGTGAATGATATTGATATATTTGTTTTATCCTAAAGGTACTTTGATCCACCTTGTTGTCTAACAAGGGGCATACACGCGTTGGGTCATGAGAGGGCTGCTGTTGGATTTTTCGAGGGTAGCCTAATGCTTCAAGTCGTTAGTGTATGCTTGACCTGGACTATTTGATGGGCGACACGACAGTTCAGTGACTATCTCTGTGCTGTGCAGATGCATGGATTTGGGCATGTCTGTGGGAGTTTGTGCATTCTCCCCGTGCTTGTGTGGGTTTTCTCCGGGTGCTCCAGTTTCCTCCCACATCCCAAAGATGTGCTCTTAGGCTGATTGGCAGAACAAATTCTCCCTAAATTGTCTCACATTTGGTTCTAATGCATAAATGTATAAACATAGAGAGGGATAACAGGGATCGTGGGTAGAAGTGGGAACATCGAAGTGGTGGCGTGGGCTTGTTGGGCCGAAGGGCCTGTGCTGTTTTGTTCTTTGTTCTTTATTCGTTACTAAATGGAAGGAAAGAATAATAAAAAGCAATATACAGAAGTGAGTCCAAAAATAGTCAAATCAATCTTTGGCTGTTCTGTGAGGAGGAAGTGGAGAAACCCTGCGGCTGTTAAGCTGGATGATACTGATAGGGCTGACTTTTGCATTTGAGAGTTTGGGGATTCTTAGTTCTGCAGGTTACAAGGAGTCGTTCTGTTTCCTTTTTGACTGCTGTGTTGCTGATTTACAACTTGCTTTCAGCAAGCAACGAGATATTTTACCTTTAAGTTCAGAGATACCAAGTGAATGTTCTTCAGCTTTGACCTTCATACTTCCACTCATCGATCGACAGTTCCGACGTGCCACAGCGATAAACCGCACTGACCTCCTCAGAAGACGAACACGGGACACGGTGGACAGAGTACCCTTTGTTGTCCAGTACTTCCCCGGAGTGGAGAAGCTACGACATCTTCTCCGGAGTCTTCAACATATCATTGATGACGATGAACATCTCGCTAGGGCCATCCCCACCCCCCCCACTTCTTGCTTTCAGACAACCGCACAACCTCAAACAGATCATTGTTCGCAGCAAACTACCCAACCTTCAGGAGAACAGTGACCACAATACCACACAACCCTGCCACAGCAACCTCTGCAAGACATGCCAGATCATAGACATGGACGACATCATCAAACGTGAGGATACCATTCACCAGGTACACGGTACATACTCTTGCAACTCGGCCAACGTTGTCTACCTAATACGTTGCAAGAAAGGATGTCCCGAAGCATGGTACATTGGGGAGACCATGCAGACACTACGACAGCGGATGAATGAGCATCGCTCAACAATCACCAGGCAAAACAGTTCCCTTCCTGTGGGTGAACACTTCAGCAGTCATGGGCATTCGGCCTCCGACCTGCAGGTAAATGTTCTTCAAGGGGGCTTTCGTGACACACAGTGCAGAGTCGCTGAGCAGAGACTGATAGCCAAGTTCCGCACACATGAGGACGGTCTTAACAGGGATCTTGGCTTCATGACACACTATCTGTAACCCCCGTAACTTGCCTGGGTTAGCAAAAAACCTCACTTACTGTGCTGCCTGGAGAAAACACACAATTCTCTAACCAATGCTCAGGATTCCCTTCACACACATTGTTAGCCACTTTAACACTTGAATAGCAGGTTAGATGTAAGGATTCGCATTCTAATCAGCAATCTGTGACTGTCTGTGTTGATATGTGTGCTATTGCAGACCAGAACACTGCATTTGCCTGACGAAGACGAAAAGGTCGAAAGCTCGCAAATTTATTATCAAATAAATCGGTTGGATTTAAAATTGGTGTTGCTAGATTCTTACTGAGTTCTTCATACTGCACACCAGAGCACCAAAGTAATGTGCAGACCAGGGTTGCAGTTGGTTTTTGATCTTTTGTGTAACCTGGAAGGGGAAAAAATACAAATGTCTTTTGCCCAGAACTCCTTGCTTTCAATTCTCACCTGGGAAATGACTCAGTGATGGTTTGTGTTGAGATGGTAATTAGCCTCCGTTATCTCTAAGAGATTACAGTTCAGCTTTTTTGCATTACGTTTCTTCATTTTGCATTGCATTTCTTCCTTTAAAGTGTCTCTGACTGAAAGTTGTGTGCTACTCCCACCTGTCTGGACAAGGTGTAATCTACGTTGGAATTCCACTTTGCTTGTTATGTCCTTTTTCAAAAAATGCATCGTTCTTGAAAGTTAAAATTTAAAGTTAAATATGTCCGTAAGAAATAGGCTATGCTCCTTTGTCGTGAGAGTTCTGTCTTTTCCCCACCCATGGACTTCTGCTTTTGAACCAAAATTATATCCAAAGTCATTCTTGCAGTTTTAAATTCACTTTTGATTTTTGTACATTGGACAATAATACATAGTGTGTATTGTACCTGAAGGACTGAGATCAAGACCCCAAGAAACCTACATGCATTAACAACTGTATCAAATGCTTCCTAGGTTTCTGTTAATATCTTGAGGCATACAAAAAAAAAACTTGAATTAGCTACTCATATATTCTATTGGTTAACCAATTATTCAAGAAAACAAAACAATTCATCCCGAAAGGAACCCACTAACAAGGTATTGTTATCTCGGAAAACTCAGACCAGAATTCTTCCTGGAATGTCCAGAACAGGAGGATTCAGGCTGACCCTGTGCAAACCAACACATTGTTAATGAAGATCTGATGAGGATGAATGACAATGGATAGCTTTAACTTTTGCGTTTCTTCAAACGTTGAAATATCGGTATTTAAATCCTGCTGAAGAAATAGATTGTTAATTTGATATCAGCTGTTTAATGACTGCCACCTGCATATCATTAATTGAGGCTTCACTTGAGCCTATATTAACTAGTGGATGCTTGAATTAACAGAAATATGTTTGCAATGTTTTACTCTGCTAATAAACATAACATGGAGCAAAGATTAGTTTCAATATCAGCCTTCACCAGTTGACTTTCTAGAATACAAGTAGACACATTTCAGTTTCTAGTTTCTTTATGAAGTATCAAAGTGTATGAAATAAAGTTGTGCAAAAATCAATGTGAATGGGCATCACTGAGCCTCTTAATTCTCATCTCTAATAATGGCAAAATATTCTGTACGCATTTTTTATCCAAGTAAATTGCAGCACGTTCCTTTCTAATTACACTGAGCTTCAAAACATTTAAACTGTATGCCTGAAGAATCCTTTAAAACAACAGTTATCAGCAATATTTTGATCTAATCATCGTATTTAAATCACAACTATGTTGTGAGATACTGTGCTCAGTGTGTGTCTCAGATAGAATTTCCTTCATTTAAGAAGAAGTAACTCCAAGGTAGAATCTTCAAAGCTGTTGTTTTCACTTATCAGAAACAGCATTGCAAAATTGATGATATTGTCTCCCTTGATTTATTTCACTACTTAGTCATCTCCAATACAATTTAAGTTAGTTCCTGCAGCATCATGTAATTGGCTGGAGGTTTAATATAGACTAATATCACTTGCTGCCATTTCATCCCTGGTCATTTGGCAGTTGAGATGTTTGGAGTGCTTCACATCAGTGAAGCACTGGCCTTTGGCATGGATCTGTAGTACAGCATTAAAAACTATATTCATCCCTTTTCCTGCTGTTGTATTCTCATCACAAACCAGTGCAAATCTACATGCACAAAAATGGCATCAGAACATATGAGCAGAAGTTGTTTAGGGGTGGCACAGTGGTTTGCACTGCTGCCTCACAGTGCCAGGACCCAGGTTCGATTCCCATCTTGGTCAGTGTCTGTCTGGAGTTTGCACACTTCCTCCGTGTCAGCGTGGGTTTCCTCTGGGTGCTCTGGCTTCCTTCCACTGTACAAAGATGTGTGGTTTAGATGGATTAGGATACCAAATTGCTCTTTAGTGTCAGGGCGATTAGCTAGGGTAAATGCATGGCATTGTGGGATAGGGTCAGGGTGGGATTGTGGTCAGACTCAGTGGGCTAAATGGCCACCTTCTGCTCTGTGGGGATTTTATGATTGGCCCCTTGAGCCTGTTTTGTCATTTGGTAAGATCATTACTTATCTGCAACCCAACAGCATAGATCTGTCTTTGCTTCATATCTCTTATACTTCAATTAATAAAAAGGAATCAGTATCCAATTTAAAATCATACTGGCCCAGAACAATTGCTGTTTGTAGGAGTGAGTTCCAAGCTCCTGCCACTCTTTGTACATAGGTGTCCTTCCTAATTACAAGCTGAAATGTTAAGCTTTAATTTGTAAATTCTTTCCCTTAGTCTTAAGATCCCCCAACCAGCAGGAGAGTTCCAACTATCCTGTATGATACTTCTAAGTCTTAAAAGCATTGATCAAATTAAACCCAACTGTAGTAATGTAACCACACATATAATGCAAAGATCAGGGCTCTGCATATTAATGTATGTAGCTTCCAGTAACACACACAGGCCCAACTGACAATCTTAAATTGGTTGCCAGTGTAATTCTTAGCACATTGAATAACATTGGCTAAATGATCCTCAATTGTGGAATCGTATCAAATGTGCATCACTATGTTTTAGGCTTTCCAAGTAAAGGCTAGTTGGATGTGGTCTGTACATTAGTTCTATTCTCTCTCTCCATAGAAGCTGAGATTTTCCAGCATTTTCTCCCATTGAATTCTTAAGTTCTTGTCTGTTTCTTAATTCTAACCATGAAACTTCCACTGCCTGCTTATCCTTTCTTATATTGTTCTATCATTTGAAGTGATTCCATCCTTAATTATATTGGTTACCCTTCCCTTCTACTAGTTTCCCTTTAAACTTTATAATCTGAAATATTTAGTTCCCAATCCTGAACATCCTGCCATTCTTCATTGTTGGATATATGTCATTCCTTCCTATTACTTGTTCCTTATAATAGAGAACTCTTATTTGGTCTCGCACCCTAACTGGATTTTCAACTCTAATGTTTTGCTGACTTATTTCTCTCTCATGGTTAAATTACTATACATCTTTATTTTTCAGTTTACTTGTGTCAAAAGCACAATTTCTGACTGTTATTCCACTCTGTTCCCTTTGAATAATATTTATCATCTTTTCATTCTGCCATTTAATTAATGTAAACACGTTGGTCCCATCTATTTTTGGCACCTGACCTTGACTCCAGGCGGAATACATCCCAATGTAAACATTCATATTGGTACCATTGCTCTCTGAAATAAGATCCCCTTTTCCTACTTCACTCCTTCAGCCTTGTGTTCATTTTTTGAATCTGTTTATATCTATATTTATCCCTTACTACCAGATTCTTTCCTTCATTTTCCAAAATCTAATCAATCTGTTTTGATATGACCCTTGGCCTGGCATATCACGTGTAACGCTTGATATTACCACAAAGCATGCCAACAGACACTCTATGAATCCTTGAAGCTACCACATTAATGTTTTTCCTCCTACACCCACTGGCTGAACTAGAAAAATTTAAGACAAAGACATCAACAGCAGTTTGTTCATTCGGGATCGCTGTCCATAAGATCCACAAAGAAGTCTAGGAATGTAAATTACTTTGCCTTATCTTAGGCTGGATTATTTATACTTGGCTTGTAAGAAATAATGGACAGAGTTTTAAAAGACTTATTATCTCAACTTTACATGAGTCCCTACAGGTATTGAAGGCAAAAAGCAACACCGGCTTTCCACATTTGCATTGTCAGTGTGCCCAAGTAAGTGTTCTATGAACAAACGTGGAATATAAGGAACAAATTGAATACACATCAAACTCCTAGCTTTTACACGCTCTTTGCAATGTACTTTGTCTATGACTATTCTGTGCCTCAGTCAGTAATGTTTACTTTATTCATCTCTTTGAGCCCCACCCAAGTTACCGTGTCAGTAAAATGAACGAGCTAGTCATCAATTTCAGGAAACATAGCTGATGACAAGCTCCTATCTAGATCAAAGATGATGAATTGGAGATGGTAGAGGTCTTCTTTTCTTTAGGTGTTCAGATCACCAAAAATCTGTCCTGCATCAGTTGGACTTAAACCTGGTGTTGTCAGACTTCTTAGTGTGTTTAGCCTAATCCAACGCCAGCATCTCCACATCATGACTACTATCAACATCACAAACTGCCGGATCCAAGTGGAGAGGATCTCCAAAAAGATTGTGCATATCGACACAGACATCAAGTTTTTTTAAACTGTCTGTGCTGTTATATGTACTGTCTGAGACCAGAACTCTTCATTCACCTGACGAAGACGGGAACCTCGAAAGCTTGTGAGTTTACTATTAAATAAATCAGTTGGACTTAAACCTGGTGTTGTCAGACTTCTTACTGTGTTTACCCCAGTCCAATGTCGGCGTCTCCACATCTGGACCTCGATGCCAATGCTATAATTAAAAAAGCTCACCAATGCCTTACTTTCTCTCAACGCTAAGGAAATTTGGCATTTTCACTATGATTCTAGGCAATCTTTACACATGCACCGTAGAAAGCATCCTATCCAGCTTGGTGTGGCTTTTGCTGTGACCAATATTGCAAAGGGTTGTTAATGTAGCTTAGGCAATCACACAAACTTGCCTCCCATCCGTTGATGGTCTATATTTCCTGCTGCCTCAGGAAAGCAGGCAGCATTATCAAGAACCCTACAAACCCCAGATGTAACCTTTTTCCACCTTCCCTCAGAGAAAAAAGATACAAAAATCTGAAAATATACCCGCAGATTCACTTTTTTTTCCCCTGCTGTCATCAGACTTTTGAATGGTCTATCATATATTAAGCTGATCTTTCTCTCCACACTACCTGGAACTGCAATACCATATTCTGCATCCTATCTTTTTCCTTTTTCCCTGCGTACTTTATGAATAGGTACGCTTTTCATGTATAGTGCGTAAGAAACAATACTTTTCACTATATCCCAAAACGTGACAATAAATCAAATCAGTTGTTTGTTCATGTTCCTGCTCACTTATGAGCAACTTTTATCAGCTTACTTTCAGTTTATTGATAGTTCACTGCTGCTGACTGGCATTTTTTATTAACAAGCTTGCAGTGTCTTTTTCATTTTTTGCAGTTCTAATGCAAATTAAAATTTTAAGTTAAATTTCAGCTCAAGATATGTAATCCAGTATTGCCAAAGAATCCCAACTTGCTCCAAATTCCCAAATTTTATACTATTTTTATGACAACAATGTGCAACCGCTGTGAATCACCATCACAAAAAGTTAGTTTGCAGATATAGCAGGTGATTAGGAAGGCATATGGAATGCTTTTTATTGTAGGGAGAATGTAACATAAGCACATAAGAAATAGGACTAGGAGCAGGAGTAAGCCATCTAGCCCCCCAAGCCTGCCCTGCCATTCAGTACGATCATGGCTGATCTGAAGTGGATCAATTCCACTTCCCCGCTTTATCCCCATAATCCTCAATTCTCTTGTCTGTCAGAAACCTATCTACCCATGACTTAAATATATTCAGCGAGGCAGCCTCCACCACTTCAATGGAGAATTCCAAAGATTCACCACCCTTTGAGTGAAAAAGTTCCTCCTCAACTTCAATCTAAAACACCCCCCCCCCCCCCCCCCCAATTTTGAGGCTGTGCCCTCTAGTCCTGCTATTCTTTGTAAAGGGGAAGAATCTACCTCTACCCTATCTATCCTCATTATCTTATTTGTCCCTGTAAGATCCTCCCTCAGCCTTCTAAACTCTGAGTGCAATCCTAGTCTACTCAATCTCTCCTCATACGCTAACCCCCTCATCTCCGGTATCAGCCTAGTGAACCTTCTCTGCACTCCCTCCAAGGCCAATATATCTTTCCACAAATGCGACGACCAAAACTGCACACAGTACTCCAACTGCGGCCTCACCAGCACTCTGTACAGTTGCAACATTACTTCCCTACTTTTATATTCTATCCCCCTGGCTATATAGGCCAACACTCAATTCGCCTTCTTGATCACCTGCTGCACCTGCAGACTGGGTTTTTGTGATTCGTGCATAAGGACTCTGCACTGTAGCATGCTGCCTCTTTTTGCTTTTTAAATAATAATTCCTCCTATTATTTCTACCAAAGTGGTATTATTATTATTATTATTTCTCCTATTATTTCTCCTCCTATTATTTCTACCTCATACTTGCTAACATTATACTCCATCTGCCAGGTACTTGCCCACTCACTCAACCTATCCAGATCTCTCTGCAGACTTTCCATACCCTCCACGCAATTTGCTTTTCCAGCCACCTTCGTGTCATCAGCAAATTTCGTTACCCTACACTCAGCCCCCTCCTCCAAATCATCTATGTAAATGGTAAACAGTTGAGCCCCCAGCACCGATCCCTGGGGCACTCCACTACTCACCAGCTGCCAACCAGAATAGTACCCACTGATTCCTACTCTCTGCTTTCTATTAGACAACCAATCCTCTATCCACACTAATACCTTACTTCCTTGCACTCTAACCTTTTGCAGCAACCTTTTGTGAGGCACCTTATTGAACACCTGGAAATCTAAAAACACCACATCCACCAGTTCTCCTCTGTCTATCGCACTAGTCACATCCTCATAGAAATCCAATAAATTCGTCAAACACGATTTCCTCTTAATGAATCCGTGCTGCATCTGCTTGATCAAACCTTCTTTTCTAGGTGCCTCATATTTCTTCTTTAATGACGGAGTCAAGCATTTTTCTGACTACAGACGTTAAACTAATCAGTCTATAATTCCATGCCTTTTGTCTGCTACCTTTTTTAAACAATGGCGTAACATTCGCCATTTTCCAATCTTCCGGCACTTCCTCAGAGTCCAGCGAATTTTGATAAGTAATTACTATGGCATCCACTGTCACCTCTGCCAATTCTTTCAGAACCCTGGGATGCATTCCATCTGGTCCTGGGGACTTATCTACTTTCAGCCCCGTTAGTTTATCAAGCACTACCTCTCTAGTGACTAATCGCATCAAGGACCTCATCTCCTACTATCCTTCTATCTTTAATATCCAGCAAGCTATTTGTGTCCTTCTCCATGAGGACCGACACAAAAAAACTTGTTTAAAGCCTCAGCCATTTCCTCATCGCCCCCCGCTAAATTCCCCTTCTTGTCCTCCAAGGGTCGAACGTTCACTCTAGCCAGTCTCCTTTTTATATATTTGTAAAAACTTTTACTATCTTTTTTATATTTAGAGTTAGTTTAGCCTCATACTCTACCTTTCTTTGTCACCTTCTTAGTCATTCTTTGTTGTTTAAAACTTGCCCAATCTTCTAATCGGCCACTATTTTTAGCCGCTCTGAACGCATCAGCTTTTAATTTAATACTCTCCTTTATTTCCTTCGATAACCACGGCTGATTTTCCTTTCTTCTACTGCCCTCCTTTACCATCAGAATATATTTCTGCTGAATACCGAAAAAGATCTCCTTAAAAATCCTCCACTGTTCCTCAGCCGTCCTACCAACCAATCTGCGCCCCCAATCTACATTGGCCAATTCTGCTTTTATCCTATTGTAGTCCCCTCTGTTCAAACAGAGTACACAGGTTCGGGATGCCACTTTTTCATCCTCCATCTGCATCCGAAATTCAACCATACTATGATCACTAGTATAAAAATAGGGAAGTGTTGCTGCAGTTGTACAGGCAAAGTTCTGTGGACAGTTTTGGCCTCCTTATTTCATTAAGGATAGAAATATGTTAGAAACCATTCAAAGGAGGATTCACTCGACTGATACCTGGGATTTGGAGGTGGTTATCATATGAGGGAAGGTTGGATGGGCTGAACCTGTATCCATTGGAGTTTAGAAGAATGAGAAGTGGGCTCACTGAAACATTTCTGAAGCAACTGAAGCAAGATTTTGCAGTTACTTACAGGGTCAATGCTTCCCCTTGTAGAAGAGACTTGAACAAAAGGGCATAGTTTAAAAGTAAAAGTTATACCATTTAAGGTGGAGGTGAGGACAAATTTTTCAAAGGGCCATGAACCTTTGGAACTCTCTTCCCCAGAAAGCATTGGAGGCAGGCTCATTGAATAATTTAAAGACAGAGGTAGATTCTTGACTAACAAGAGAGTTAGATTATTGGGAGTAGGTTGAAATGTGTGGTTAGGGCTACGGTTTGATCAGTCACGATCTTATGGAACAGCAGAGTAAGCTCAAGGGGTTAAACAACCTACTCCACATGTTCATAAGCTCCACACTTGAAAAGAAATAAGTTGTGGGACATTATGGAGAAATATCTAAAGAGGGGCTGAAGATGGTAGGAAGTTTTGATTTTTGTTTGTTGATGTTAACACAAATCCCTAACAGTTGAAGTGTGTGTATAGGATCAAGTTTTAAAATTTTTATCCTGTATGGATCAATACTACATCAAGAAGCATAGTTATGCACTGAAACCCCAAAATGTTTCATTACCTACCAATTTTACATCTGATACTTATCAAGGAATTATTTTTGGAATAGCTTCATCTTAAATTGCAACTAATTTTGTTTGGCTACTTACTAGAACCAGAATCACAGGTTTTTGTGAATTGATGTGGGTGTGAATTCCAGGCATGATTGAAGTTTTTTTTTAATTTTCATACCGGCCTCGAACTAGTTGTTGACTATGACCTATTAGTTTATATATACTGGGCGTGCAAACTTCCCATGTGCATGAGCATTTTCTATGGGTGACAATTTGCTAAAAACTTTAATCTTGTAACTAATATTACTAAATGTAGAAATAAAAGGAAAGATACATTAATTGGCAAAGACTTGTTGCCTAGGTTGGATTTTGGACATTTTCAATTTACTCCAATATGTCTCCATTGTGTACTTGACCTGGGGTAACTCTCAGCAGTCTGTTAAAGTGGCTGCAGGTCCTTTATAGATAATTCTGATTGTGTAAATTTAAATCAGTCTGACTGTTTCCTAACTGAATTTGAATAGGTCAGCACTTTTTATTCTACAGTCAGTGCAGAGATGATGTGTATGCTATCTGTGAATTATTACCATCCATTATCCCAGTTTGGTTTTCTTCATCGGTGAAGAATCTTAGAAACAGAAAATGCTGAATAAACTCAGTAGGTCTGGGCAGCATCTGTGGAGATGAAAGCGGTTAGCACCTTGAGTCAGCGTGACTTCTTCAGAGCTGAAGAGAGGTCAAAAAATGATGTTTTATGCTGTTGAAGAGGGGCTGTAGCGGGTAGAAAAAAAAGACCAAGGAAAAGATTCTGAAAACACTTTTTCTGGTCTTGATAGTTCATTAAAGAAACTTAGTTGACCGGGTGTCAAACAACTACTTATTAGTAAGAAATCTCTGAACACCAGGTTAAAGTCCAACAGGTTTATTTGGAATCACAAATTTTTGGAATGCTGCTCCTTCATCGGCTGAGGTAATGTCAGTTACAGTTAATGTCAGCCCACCGCAGTCCAAAGATGGCTTCTTCAAATTGCAGTTATTTATCAGTTGACTATCTATTAACTGCTCATGAAGAATGTGTTACAGATGCTAAGTGAAGATAGGATTAGATCCTGCTGTGATATCTTTCATAGTGTCATGACTTGCTGTCACTTCCTGCATAGAGTCAGAGTTGAAGAATGGCCAGAGGGCTGCTGAGAACTGCAAAACTATTCAGTTTCAGGACAGGAGAAAATACATTGGAGAAAATTATAAATAACTTTTTCAGTTGGCGTACACTGTTCAGATCCTTGTCACCTATCTCTGATGTTGTCTGGTTTATCATTACTTTTGCTGTTTTTAAAAATGCATTACGTGATGATGAAGAATTAACTTCCATATTTATTTCAGTTTGAGCAATGAAAATGATGTTTAAGGTCTCTGTATGTCATTTTATAAAGTGAAATATTATGAAAGTCTTTATTCATCACAGTGCTGAATGTTGAATAACCTCCATAGCAGTATAAGCGTGGCATTAATGCTCAATGTTGTCTTGGTTGATAGTTTTCAAAATTATTTTGGCTGTTTGTAGGTGTTGCATCAGAAATCTGGTTTTCATTCTGGTAAATGGAGTTTTTTATTCCAATTTTGTGTAACCAATCATTGCCTTCTATTTAAATATGTATGCAAAATCTTGTGCACTGTTTTTGATAATGTCATCTGCTTCACATACTCTGTTGCTTTCCATTGGACAAGCAAACATTTTCAAGGAATCCGTCCATCTGATCTTTCTCAAATTACTTTTTTAGGGTGGAAGCACTGTTAGAAACACTTGTGCGTCTCCATTTTTTTTTCATTCTGTAACTACATTTTCTTCCCTCAATCCCCTGACCTTTTTAACTAAAAAGTCTCATGTGGCCTATATGAGCTTTTAAATTTAAGAACAGGACTGGTGTGCACAGATTCTCTGTTGAATTTAATTTGTGCATATTTTTGGACTGCATACTCCTTGTCAGTTGAATTATTTTAAACTAAGTGCATTTTTTGTTTTTTTTTTATATTCTGAAAGTTTAAAAAAAGTTACCAAGACCCAAAGAATTTTCATGCACTTCATATATATTGCCAGTAGCCAAGACAATTTTAATCTTTCAATTGAGACTTGTGCTCTCCCAGAACAGGAAGAGGTGTACACACTGAGGAGTTGCAAGTCTGCACTTAAAGGTTGTTCCCTAGGAGTGACAGCATTGAAATAAAGTTTTATATTTCAGAACAAGAGGAGGTTTTGCAACAGTTCCTCACTGTGTCAGTGATGTATGTAAGCCCTATTGCAGTTGTAGAATGATTCATAAAGCAGAACAAAAAGCTATTTTTAAGTTACAATATACTATATGCTTTCTGGTACTTTATAATGGTTGGGGAAGATCCACACAGGTCAACAGCTCAAATTTGTTCCATTGCATCTTTTGTACCACTCAGCCTGCCTACTGGTGATAAAACACTTAGTGTTTGTGTTGCTTCTGTAGGGCTGCACTCAGAAAATCTGGCTCCTTTAGTAAGGCTTGGATTCACTGGATATAACTGTGGTAAAGTTTCTGTTAATAAGGAAAAACAAATGAAATAGAAAGCAGGATAGAATTGCTAGTGAATATATATGACTAAGTCAAGTTAGATACTTCAAGGTGTTCTATGAAGCTTGCCTGACCTGTAATGTTTTGCACTGAATTTGGCTAAGATGAGCATGGGAGGTTTTACAACAGTTGTGTTTAACTGACCCATGAGAAGCTTGTATCAAAAACAAAGGTTAATTAAGAATATTGTTGACGTGTATAGTAAGACCCTTAGCAAGGACTTTTAACAATTATAAACAAGAAACACAACAACCACAATAATGTATAACTCTTCAGAAAATATCATTAATATGCTCCAACCAAAGCCAATATCCAATAAACAAAACCTTCCAAATGAACACAATACAGCATAGGCTAATGCCCATTAGTTACAGGAATCCCGTCTCCTGGATTGAGTGCTGAAAGTCCATTGTAAAGAAACTCAGAAAAGATTGAAGTCAAATCTATTTACCAAAACACAGCTTCTTTAGGGCAGAACCAAACAAAGAGAAGAACCAAGAGAGAGACTGTTCCTTAGCTTGCTGTTAAACTGCTTCCAAAAGCACGCTGCCCAAAACAAAACTAAAAGCCCAAAAGGTCACCTGACTGCCACAAATTTGCTTAACCCCTAATGACATCACTGAAGCTATAAGCTGCATGATTTTTTAAAAACTTAAAGGTACACTCACATGACAATAGAAAAATTAAGTTAAAGTAAACTAGTGAAGAAAGACCAAGATAACAAGCTGCATTGGCTAATGTAGTCAAAGTCATGTGGTGAAATGATGAAGATAAAGCCATCAAAACTAGATCTTTTTCATATCTAAAGTTTTTTTTAATTGCATGTCTGTTTACTATCATGTCTAAAACTAAAACTTGTCTCATTTGTTGTATTCTTATCCCAATAATCATGCACTATTGAAGGAGAAACAATGGTCGAACATTGTTAATTGGACTTTATTAAGAAAGAGGGTCATTTATGGAGAGGAGGGATGAATACTTTCCCATCACAATCATTTCAAGCATTTAAGTTAGATTCATTGAGTTAAGCATAAACGGCTGTGAACAAGTTATCTCATCACTTTCACAAATCACGATCTGTTTTTGTATATTTGGGTTATAAAATGAAATAGTATTTACATAATCTTTCATTATCTTTCTCCCTCATGTCATGCCTCCTGAGTTTTCCGTACCAATACGGTAAAATTGTTGCTCGTGTTTACCTTGGGTCTTCAGTTTAATTTTTCACATGAAAGAAAATGGTGCTGCTCCAATGCCGGATCTGTAGTAGAAAATTCCAGGATGTGACCGTAATCTGGTTGAGTGATGCTTAATCGACAAGTTCTGGCTCAGACGGGAAAAATGTTAACAACCAAGTGAAACTGACACTTGTATTCAAATAAAATCAAGTGAGATCAATTTTGGCCATATAGTGCGCATGAATTCGAAGCTTTTATAGCAGCAGAGGAAAGAAAAAGTGTGAGCAAATTCTTTGTGATGTCACCTGCTTTGCATTCATTGGAGGCATTATCACATATGTTCTGCCACGTGCGGCATGATCAGATCAGTTCTTCATAATAAACATGATACACAATCCTTTTTAAAAGACAATTAAGTGATCAGATACTTTCTTAAATTAAATGTCTATTTTCAAAGTCATTTTTGGTTGTAAATCTTTACCTACAGCACTGAAGAATGTGATAATCTAAAAAGATTGTCTGATGTTTAAGAGCATATGAATTAAGCGTGGGAGTAGGCCATTTGGCCCCTTGAGTTTTCTCCACCAATACAGTAAAATCATGGCTGATTTTCAACCTTAACTCCACATTCCTGTCCAATCCATATTTCCCTTGATTCTCTTAGATTCCAAGAATCTATCAACCCCAGTCTTGAATATATTGATTAATTAAGTCCAGATTTGCAACAGAGAATTCCAAAGATTCTGAAAAACTTTTCATCTCAGTCTGCTCCTGAAACTGTGATACCTAACTCTGGAATCTCCAGGCGGAAGCATTCTGTCAGTATTTATGCTTTCAGTTGTTTAAGAACCCGATTTCAGTGAGATATTTCTCACTCCTCTAAACTTCAGAATGTATTGTTTAACCAAGTTTGGAGGGGTGAATAAATTTCCCTCTTTTCCAACCTGAGCTTGATGATAATACAGTTTGAAAAAAAATTGTAATTCTTTCAATCAGTATGTACTTGGCCGTATGAAGAAATAAGGCAGCCAGATCCCTTGAGTTAACAAGTAAGGAATTAGTTTTATTGTTTAATAACATGGGTAAAAGAATTAAGAAGGTAGAAATGTGCCCTGAATTCTCCACACGTGCGTGCACACATGTGGAATTGATGGGTTTAAAGTCCATAAGATTAAAAAAAAACCTTCTGACATTTCCTTTGTGATCCTGAAATTCCAAGTGTTGTAGCTGATGTAGATTGGTTATTTTTCTGAAGACAGCCTCATTTCAACAGTAATCCGTCTTTTTCCAAAGTAGATGTTATGTCACTTGAATTTCTTTTTGATTGAAATGTTCCATCTGTGATGTGTTCCAAAATGTATAGAAATAGATGCAGGGATAGGCCTTTCAGCCTGCACAGCCATTCAATATGATCATGGTTGCTCATGCATTTTTAGTATTTCACTGCTGCTTTTTCTCTGTACCCTTGATCCCTTAGCCACAAAGGCCAAGTCCACCTTCCTTTCAAACGTATCAAACAAACTGGCCCCAACAGCTATCTGTGTTAGAGAATTCTACTGATTCACAGCTCCGAGTGAAGAAGTTCTTCCTGATCACAGTCCTAAATGGCTTACCCCTTATTCTTAGACTTTACCGAGTTCTGGACTTCCCCAACATCAGGAATATTCTTCGCACATCTAGCCTGACCAGTCCCATCAAGATTTTATGCTTTTAATGAGATCCCCTCTCATTCTTTTAAATTTCAATGATACAAACCCAGTTAATCCAATCTCTGTTCATGTATCAGTTCTACCATTCCAGGAATCAGTTTGTTAAGGCATCAAATTACTAAATAGAGAAAGGTGTTATTGCTGGGATATTATGCTGACAACTCCTTTCTGATTTTAGCAGCTTGGTTCTTTTCTATACCTCGTAGTAGAGATGGCTGCTGAGCTGTTACAAGCTTTCAAGCTTCATTGGTCTCCTCTGGCAGTGGGATTCTTGCTAATCTGTTAGAAACTCTATACATTAATAGTGGCCTCCCAACAGGTCAGAAAATTAATTACTTTTACCCTGTTAGCCATTGTGATAGTCAAAGTGACTGAGTATTAATGTCTCAGCTACTTGAATGGTCCATTTTCTCCTTGGTAATATGGAAAGGAAGTTTTACGCCTCTGAGGGTATGCCAGTGTCTGCGGATTTTGCAGACTTGATGACTCTCTAACTAGGAATGTGGCTTTCACAAATGCAAATCAGCAGATATTTTAAAGTCCATGCTTTTGCTTCATAAAGGTCCTTTTAAAGAAGTTCTGTATACATCTGACCAACTGATGAAATTGAAGATTAATATCCCACATCACGCAAAGCACTATCCTAATCTATTGCTATTTGGAGGTCAACTCTGTCACCCCAGGAAACAAATTTGCTGAACCTTTGTTGCATGGAATGATGAAGCAACAGTAGGGTAATGATAATCTTTAGGCTGGACAAGAAGCCCAGACTATTTCTCCAGAGACAGGTTCACATCCATATGGCAACAATTACTTAATAAATCTGGAATTTAAAAAAAGCTCAGCATGATAATGATGACCATGAAACTACTTCATTATTGTAAAAACTCTCAAGCTTCATTATTAATCTATTAGGGATAAAGTTTGCTGTTTTTTTTTTTTATGCAGATCCACAGCAAAGTGGCTTGGCATCAGCTTGCCAACCTGAAAAAGACCCATTTATCCCAACTTTTTTGTGGCCAGCCAATCCTCTATCCAAACTAATATATCCAAGCTATCCAATCCCAACTCTGTGGGATTTTACCTTGTGTGTTAACCTTTTATGCAGCAGCTTGTCAAATACCTTCTGGAAATCCAGTTAGACTACATCTACAGTGCTCTCAGCATCCACTTTGTTTGTTATATCTTTGAAGAACTCTGGCAAATTAGCCGTATAATATTTACATTCATAAAACCATGTTGATGGATTGTATTTTGACTTTCCAAATGTCTCATTACTATTAAATTAAGGATTTCAACTAATTTTCAAGACAGACACTAAGCTAACAAGTCTACAATTTCTTCTTTTTGCCTTTCTCCCATTTTAAACATGAGTGTAGAATCATAGAAACGCTATAGTGCAGAAAGAGGGCATCTGGCCCATTGAGTCTGCACCAACCACAATCCCACCAGACCCTACCCCTACACATTTACCTACTAATTTAAGCATCTCAGGACACTAAGGGGCAATTTTTTTAGCATAGCTAATCAACCTAACTCGCACATCTTTTGACTGTGGGAGGAAATGGGGAAACCCACGTAGACACGAGGAGAATGTGCAAACTCCACACAGACAGTGACCCAAGCCAGGAATTGAACCCAGGTCCCTGAAGCTGTGAAGCAGTAGTGCTGACCGTTGTGCTGCCATGCCACCCACACTGAGTGTTATATTAGCCTTCTTTGAAGCTACTGGATCGTTTCCAGAATCCAGGGAATTTTAGACCATTATAAACAATGTCTTCATTACCTCTGCTGCCATTCCCTTTCAGGCCCAAAGATGTGGACCATTAGACCTTGGGGTCCTGTCTGCCTTCAATCCTAGTAGTTTGCTCAGTACTTTTTCCGTAGTGATGGCAATTGTTTTAAATTCCTCCTTTTCAACAAGTTCTGCATTACCTGTTACTATTGGGATGATTTAGTGCCCTCCACCATGAAAACTGAGGAATTAATATATTGATTTACTGTCTCTGCACTTCTGTCTTCCTTATTATTAATTCTCCAGCCTTCATCTTTAAGGGACCAATGTTGACTTTAGCTACACTCTTCCTCACTATATACTGAGAATCTTTTGCTATCCATTTTTACGTATTGTGTTAAAATACTTGGTGAAACAAATTTTAGAGTCAGTATCCCAGACTTCTTTCATCACTATCTCTGGGTATGTCTTGTCCCACTGGCGGGACGGATCTATTAGCAATGGTCGTGCACTGGTATGCAGTTAGGATGAATGATGCTAAGTGTCCTTAACATCGACTCTGGACTTCATGAGTGCATAAGGCATTAGGTCAAACTACTGCCCTTCATCTAATGGATAGCAAATGGAAGTGAAGATTGAAGTAGGGAGGTTTGTTCCAGTTGTACAGGGCATTGATATAATTACATGTGCAATACTGTGCACAATTTTGTGTCCTTATTTAAGAAAACACAATTCCATTAAACCAATTCAGAGAATGTTTTCTCAATTGATTGCTGGGATGAGGAAAAGTTAGGTTGGATCTATATTCATTTTAATTTAGAAGAATGGGAGGTTATCTTATTGAAGTATATAAGATCCTGAGAGAGCTTGATAAGGTGGATAGGCCAGAACTGGGGACAGTTTAAAAATAAGGGTTATTCCAATAAAGGCAGAAATGAGGAGAATTTTTTCTTTTGAGGATTGAGTTCATGGAACACACTTCTCCAGAGACTGGTAGAGACACGGTCATTAGATGTTTTTAAAGCTGAGATAATTGTGACTAATGTGGGAGGCAGAATAATGGTGTTGAAGCCATAATGAGATCAGGTGTGATCTTATTGAATGGGAAGCAGATTTGAAGGACAAATGGCCCATTCCTGACCCTAACTCATGTTCATATGAATCAGTGTTTTTCCATCTTGAACACTGCTTGGATGAGGCATTGAAGGTAGCAAGAGCACAAAGTATACTTTGGGTGAAGGACTTCAATGTCTCTCACTAAGTGTGGCTCTGTAACACCACTACTGAACCAATCTGGCTGAATCATGAAGGGCATAAAGCCCAATTGACCTCATACTCACCAATCTCTGTCACAGATGCACACGTTAATGGCAGTATTTGGGAGTGATGAGCACACAGCATTGTGGAGATGAAAATCCTGTGTTCAAACTGAGGGTATTTTTCATTGTGTTGTGTACCACTGCCCTGTCCTAAATAGGATACATTCAGAACTAATCCAATACCTGTAAGTATCAATGGGTACTGTGAACCCACAGCATCTGTAAATCTGTATTCATCCTGGCATTTGCCTCACTTAACAACTGCCATTAAGTTAGGGACCAACTCTGACTTAATTCAGTGTATAGTAGAGCGTGCCAGGAGCAGCAACCTATGTTTGTGAAAGTGAAGTACCAATCTGGTGATGCCACAATACAGGACAACATACATGCTAAATAGTAGAATCAGAATGCTAGCAAGAGTTGAATGGTCAGTCTTGCCATATCCAGTCACAAATGATGGTGGGCAATTAAAAAAGTTAACCTAAGGAGAAAGCTCTACAAACATTCCCTTCTCAGTGATAAGGGAGTCAACACATCAGTGCAAAAGATAAGGCTAAAGTGTTTGCAACCATCTTCAGCAATAAATATGGAGAACAATCCATCTCTGCCTTTGCCTGAGATCCATAGCATCACAGTTTCTAGTCTTCAGCCTATTGATTCACTCTGCATGATCTCAAGAGACGGCTGGATGCACTAGATGCAATGAATCCTGACAAAATCCCAGCAATAGTACTAAAGGCTTGTACTCCAGAGCTAACAACATCTGTAGCCAGGGTGTCCCACTATAGCAACAACACTTGTGCCTATTCTACAATGATGAAATTTGCCCAGGTATGTCTGACCCACAAAAAGTAAGAAAAATCCAATCCAGTCAATATTGCCCTATCGGTCTGATCTCAAATCATCAACAAAGTGATGAAGTATATTGTTGACAATGCTATCATATGATACTTGCCTAGCCATAACTTACTTATGCTTAATTAGGTTTTGCCAGGGTCATTCAACTTCAGACTTCTTTACAGGTCTAAATGTGAGCTGAATTCCATGGATGAACTGAGAGTGACTGTCTTTGATAGCATAGCAGCATTTAACCAAATGTGACATCAATGAGCCCTAGAAAAATTGAATTAAATGGGAATTGTGAGAGAAATCTCTCCACTGGTTAGCGTCATCTCTTGCATAGAGAGAAAGGATTATGTTTTTCGAGATCAGTCATCTCAGCTCTTGGACATTGCTGCAGGAGCTTTTCACTGTAACATCCTCAGCCCGACCATCTTCAGCTGCTTCATCTATGACCTTCCCTGCAACATAATGTCATAAGAGAGGATGTTTGCTGATGATTGTGATATGTTTAGTACCATTCCAGCTTTTCATATACTAATGCAGTTTGTTTCTGCATGTCTTCGCTGTGTACCATATATAAAATGCACTGCAATAGCTTGCCATAGCTCCTCAGATGGCATCTTTCAAATCCACGGCCTCTCTCACTTCCAAGAACAAGAGTAACTGATGCATGGAAATGCCAGCAACTCTAAGTTCTCCTTCAAGTGATATATCAGCTGGACTTTTAAATATATTGCCATGCTTCACTGCTGCATCAAAATCCTGAAATGCTCTACCTGACAGCAATGTGGATGCAGTGGTTCAAGAAGGTGGCTCACCATCACTACCTTGAAGACAATTAGAGAATGATTATAAACAGTGCCTTCATCACAAAATTCTCCATAATCAGTGAACAAATGAAAATATAACCCTCTAATGCAAACATATGTTGCCTTCAGTGAAATGACAACAATTGTACATGTTGTTGCAGGAGTGATCTCACCAAGGATCTGCACAATTGGAGCATGACTTCCTTACTCATGTACTCCAACCTAATGCGATAAAGGCCAACATACCTTTTATGTTTTTAATTGCTAGGGTACATACATGTTTTTAATATGGCCATTCATCCAATCTCTCTCAACACCAGCATTTAATAAGTTCGATGAAGTCCTGTTTTTCTACTCTTCCCATCAAAATGCATACCCTAAACACTATTCCATTCCATCTGGCACCTATTGACTTAACTTCTTTATTTGCAGACTTTTTTTCTCATAACTTGGGTTGTTTTCCATCTAGTTTTGTATTGTTGGCAAATTTTAAATATTTTAGAGTTGGTCTCTTCATCTAAATCATTTATGTAGATTGTAAATGGCTGAAGCCCTTCATGACTCCCACTAGCTACAGCCTGAAAGTAAAACGTTCATTCTTGTTTTATGTCTGGATGTCAGTTTTTATTCCCAACTTTTATCAACTTCTATAAGATTGAATACACATATTCAATGTGTATTCACAAAGCACTTTTGAAAGAATATGAAAAGCCAGAGTTTAGTATTTTTATTGATCCTCATAAGACAATGGAGAAATAAATCTTCAACAGGTACAAAACTTAAGATTTTCACAACTGAAGTAACTTGAACTTTTTTTTAAAACAGCTTGTCATGGAGTTTTGTGGTGCAGGATCCATTACAGACTTGGTGAAAAACACGAAAGGAAATTCTTTGAAGGAAGACTGGATTGCATATATCTGCAGAGAGATACTTCGGGTGAGCATGGATTTTGTACAGCATTCAAATGTTGATTGTGTACAGGTGTTAATGAAAAACATGAAAAATCACAGGTTATTGATGGAGGAATTTGGCCTAGTCATTATCAATGCATGGCTTAGAGATTAAAAACGGAATATGCTGCACCTATTCAACAGATCAGGCAGCATCCATGGAGAGAACCATGTAAAATTTCAGGTCGATGATCTTTCATTAGAACATCGACCTTAAACATTAACTCCCTTTCTCTGCCCACAGATGTTGCCTGACCTTGTGAGTTCTTGCAGAAATGTTTGTTTTTATTTCAGATTTACAGTATCTGCATTGCCCTTTGGACAGTCTGATTCAGGACTTGGCCTGTGTTCAAACCTTTGAAAGGGAGTATGTGTGTTAAATTTGAAAAAAGTGGACACTTGATATCAAATTAACAATATAATCTTGCAGTTTCTGGACCAATTACTAATGAGCATGAGCTGAATTGTATGCACTATTTGCTTTAAAAAAAACAGAAAGAAGCTCATTATTTTATGTAAAATTTTCATTCTGCTGTTCAACATCTTTCAAAGTAGTAAGACCTGTCAAAATTACATTCCAAACTCTTCCCTTCATAGGAATTCTTTCGGAATGCAGCATGGCACTCTGAGCTAGCTGCCATTGTAGTCGCCTTCAGATTTTGAAATGTGTTTAAAACAGCGAGGTATACGAGGCATCGCATAAGATCTGATTGTTTCCTTTCTTGGCTGTTGTAGTCTGTGGACAGCGTTATTATTACTCCTTTTGTGGACAACACATGAAACTGTTTTCGATTGGAAAAACCTGTATAGCATCTGCGTTTAATATAAAATCTGCCCATTTCCATCTCAACAGTTTCAGATGTAGATATATAGATACTGTGGCAGAATTCTACACTAAACTTTCAAAAACTAATTATGTAGCTATAATAAAATGGCCATGTTAAATTTTGCTGTCTTAGATGCATCTGGAACTCTCATCTCACCCCTACTTTGAAAACTGCTATGTCTCCCCATTTATTTTAATAAGTGGGTTTTAGAATAGTTGATGTTGAAATACCATGCCAGAACTGGGAATTCTTTGGCAAGTAAATCACCACGTAACTCCCCAAAGCCTCTCTGCCATCTACAAGATGCAAGTCATGTCTGTAATGCAATAACCTGAATGAGTGGACCTCCAATAACACTAAGAAGGGTTGAGACCATTGAGGATAAAACAGCCTGCTTGATTAACATCCCATCCAGAAGCTTAAGCATTCACTCCCTCCTTCGCTAGTGATTAGTAGCAATAGTATGTAGCATCTACATGAGGTGCTGCAGCAACTCTCCAGTTCATCTTTGACTATACCTTCTATATCCCTGACTAATACCTCCAAAAAGATCAAGAGTAGCAGATGCATGGGGCTACCATCATTTGCAAGTTTTTTTGCAAACCCCACGCTATCCTCGCTTGGAACTACATTGCCGTTTCTTCATAGTTGCTGGATCAAAATCATAAAATTTCCTTACTAATAGTCTGTAAATGCAACTATGCCCTATGGACAGCAGCAGTTTGAGAAGATGGCTCTTTACCACCTTCTTAAGGATGCTTAAGATTGGGCAACAAATGCTGACCTTGCCAGTGACCTGCTCATCGCATGAACTAATTTTTTAAAAAAAGGAGAATTTGGAATCAAGCCAATCTAGAAATATTAATTTCACCCCCTTGCATAAATTGCATTCAGGCAAGATTATAAATTATCTGCATACTTTTTCTTTTGTGTTTAGGGCCTATCGCATCTTCATATACACCATGTCATTCATCGTGATATCAAAGGGCAGAATGTATTGCTGACAGAAAATGCTGAAGTGAAGCTGGGTATGTAACTAACAATGGTAATGGGAAGTCTGAATTTTAAAGTTTTGAACATGTCCCTGAGATAGCTAACACAATTTCCAAGCCATAAGCAGAATGTTTATGTATGCACACTTGCATAGGCCTTATTAGATGGAACGTTCAAAATGAATGGATTACTTCCTTACCACTTGCAGTTCAGAGTGAGTCTATAATGTAGGATCCCTTGATTCTGAGTCAGTTGTTTCATCTCTTGGTTTGTATTCAACAGCAACCATATTACATTTGAAGTCCCCAGACACTGTTAACATTGCCTTGATGTATGCCTAATCCTAATGAACTCTCTCTTACCCAGACCACAATAGTCCTGATGGTATAGCTATCCTGAATTCTCTTTTAATTGATCAACCAACTCACTCTGTTCTCTGATACAAATGCTCAGCTTGTTCAGACACTGCCTCATCAGGAGTTTCTGGAGTTGTATTTTCTTCTTAGTGCCAGAAAACTGGCCTATTTGTACAAAACTCTGCTTGCTCCCTTCACACAATTTCTATGTTCTGAATTGTCAGTTCTGTTCTGAAATGTCTATTTTCCTCCAACTGATCCTGCTTCAAAGGACCTGGCTGTAATTCAATTACCAATTAGCAGTCTATTTACTTTTTGTTTCCATTTTCTCCTTCATAACAATCTCCGGTTAAGGATAGAACCCGACGAATATCATAACCAAGAATTATCCCCCTTTTCACTGATTCGCTTTTGAATTAAGAGGGAATTCGCAATATAGGAAAATACAAGCTTTTGTTTCAAGTGCAAAATTCATCATCCTGAATGCCTGATCCATCTTTACTGTTATGTCAGTAAAGTGTTCATCATTGATTCTCATGATGTGTAGGCTATAATTTCATGTCATTTCCCAGCTGAATGAAATGGAGTTACTCATTTTTATATAATGGTAATTTCTGAGGTCAGTCTTCAAATTATCTGCCATAACTTTGGTAATCACAAAGGAACAATGTAATGCACAATTATGTCATTCCTCCATGTAAATGTTGATCTGTTTATTATAGGTAGTAAGATTCGGGAATCACTTCAGAAATTCAGCATTTTGATGCCTATAAATTTAATATGTATGAGGCTTGTTACCAGTTAGCTCACTTTATTAGCATAACAATCCTGCCATTCATTGTATTCATTCTAAGAGAAACATGAGTTTTTGGAAATTTTCCTCAAAAGGCTTTGGAAGCAGAGTCTCTGAATGTTTTTTAAGGTAAAGCAAAATAGATTCTTCATTAACAAGGGATGAAAGATTATCTGAGATGGGAAGGAATATGGGGTTGAGGTTGCGGTCAGCTGTGATCTTATTGAATGGTGGAACAGGATCAGGGAGCCTATTCCTGCTCCTAACACATACGTTCATTCTCTAACTATTGTGATTACTATGTACCCTAAATCTTTCATTTCAGTGGATTTTGGTGTTAGTGCGCAATTGGACAGAACTGTTGGTAGAAGGAACACATTTATTGGGACACCCTACTGGATGGCACCAGAGGTCATTGCTTGTGATGAGAATCCTGATGCAACGTATGATTACAGAGTAAGTTGTTACCTTTCTTTTACTTTCAGAATCAGTGGTTAGGTTTCTTTTTTTTGAAGTCATGAGATTTTAAAGAACTACTTTTATGAGAAGATAATACAAAATTATGAGATTGGGCAGTACTTTGTGAAACACCTCTGCACAGCAAAACCATGGCCTTCAGATTGCTTGACATTTAATTTCACTACCTTGGTCATGCTCCCATTTCAATTCTTGGCCTACTGGGACAGCAGTAGTTGGGTACTTTACAGCCTCCGGATACAACATTGAATTCAACAATTTCAGACCATGAACTTTGTCCTCCATTTTGATTGTTTTACTTTTTGAAATGTCCTGGTATGTATCTTGTTTTTAATATTTTTATTTTCCGATAGAAGTGTCCATTATTCAGACTTCAACCCTTGTTCAGGACAAATGCTTTGTTTCTTTACTATAGCCATTATTTCTCCTATACCTTTTTGATCCCTGTCACATTTGTTATTTAATTTCTCCTGTCCTCTAATCTATCCAAACCTTCCCTTTTGTTCTCTCCCTACTCCCATCAATGGCAGAAAACCCAACACTTCAATTCCTAAGAGGAGTTACATTCAGTTCGAAATGTAACTCTGCTTCTTTCTCCACAGGTGCTGCTAAACCTACTGAGTATTTCCAGCAATTTTTGAGTAAAAATAATGTTTTGTTGTTGAATTTACTTACAGATAGTAAGAATGACCAAACCAACAACCAAATGCAAAAAAACTTATGGATTTATTTTATTTTGTTTTGTTGAAGTTAAACTCTCACAGAAATGGAACTACAACCTAGCTTCACATTTCTTTGATTATATCCCTTAATATCTGATGAAATAGTCACATTGGAATGCAATTTCTTGATCATTTGATATTTTCTAGCATTTTGTCTTCTCCATTGGCCATGTTTCGCATCTGTGCCTGTGCAGGCTTTGCAGCTAGGGCTAGGGAAGGACCAGTATGAGACCCAATCCTGTCTTTTTCAATCTAGTCTGTGTGGAGAGTATATAAATGATGGCGAGCAGCAAATCTAGCTCAATGTTTTTTTTTAAAATCTCTTACCAGACCAGGGGTACTGACAATAATTGTAGTTTATATTTGTCTTGGTTAAACAATGCTTTCTCCATTTGAGATTTTAAATAGGTACTCCAGACTGACTTGCCAATGCTGTTCTGTAACTGATCACAGGGATCATGTCCAGAGTTGCCCTTGATCCCCAGAATTTCCCCTGAGGAATAATATTGTTTTCCCACAGGGTAGTGGTGATTGTGAGTGTTTGTGTGACTGAACTTTCTTTCTTCACACTTCAATGACATATTGTGTTGCCCTATTATGGGTTGCTTTTAATGTTTGCAGTGAAGATGTGTGCAACTTATTTACATTAGAAATTGACTCAAACTATGTAGTCAAATACTGTTTCAGATTTTTAAAATAAGTTGTGGTTGATTTTTTTTTTTACAGACTTGTCATTATTATCTATTGAAATAATAATGCCACCTGAATTCTAATTCCTACAGCAAAGAGGCTGGAGCACTCGATAACATTTGACAGTAACTTCTTGTTGATTTGAGGAAAGAAAATGGCTGATGTACAAGTTGAAAGACCATGAACAGTCGTGACTAATGTTTACTTTATCAGCTATGATGCATAGATCTATGCTAGTTATTGGGTTAGAACTTTCAATGAGTGGCATTCACAGCCAGATTTCCACTGCTCCTTGTTGCTTATCTGAGCTGGGAGCTCCAAATTTCTCACCCCACCCATTCCAACTTGGGCTTGGTGAGAAAACTGATGCGCAGTAAGTTCCTGAAGCTTTGGGTGCGAAGTAGTAATATTGATATGAAGTTAACCCATGTCCCTTTTTTACAGCAATCTTTGCTGGTGTCAAACAATTAAGTCAAAAAACTCTGCGGATTGTGGGGTGGGGAGGATAGAGTGAGAGATGGACCAGTGAGAGAGAATAATGCAGGGGTGGAGGGGAGGTAGTGGCTGAGCTACTATGGGGATGAGAGGTTACTTGGGGGTGGGGTTGATGGGTTACGTATGGGTGTGGGGAGGCTAGTTGGGGGTTGTTGCAAATTTAGTTGAGGGTGTATTGTATAGTTGGGCGATCCAATGGCACGGTGGGGCCTGTAGTAAGGATGTCAAGTTAGGGATATAGTTGAGTGGGTTCAATGGTGGGTAGGGAGGTGCAATTGGTGTGTCCAGTGAGGGGTGTGGTTCGACAGGTTCAGTAGGGTCACTAGCATAGTTACCCAGAAGTTAGAAGCCCTTTTAATCTAATCTTTTCCTGGATAACTATCTTGTGAAGAGAATCAGACCATGCAAAGTCTTCGATATAAATCAGAGTATCGATAATTCCCAATGTAGGGTAATTGCCCATTGGGTGTTTTAACATTCTGGGCAATTATTAAGCAGTCCATGTTTGGAACTTCAGGTAGAGGTGCCCACCAGTTGCAAGACTCTGATGTTCAGAATTTCTGGCCCAGTCTTTTCTCTGGTCTATAAATTATACATTTGGTATGTTTATTTACTGCTTTTGGTAATAATGAGTGAATCAAAAACAAATGGTGGAAACTGTGTTGTTCTAAAAATAAAAGATGCATGCAGGTTATTTCACTAGAGGAACATATAGTTAGATAAGAAATTATCCATAACGTTATTGGAATTATTCCTCCTCAGTATCTTTGCGATGCAGATTTTTTAGTTATTTTCCACTCCTTTCCAGATTTAGTGCTAGAATGGCCACCTGTCTGATTTTGAAGTCACTTTCAAATGTGACCCAGTAATATTGGGGAATTAAATTTGGCCAACAAAAGCCCACATTTTAATTGCTTTTTTTTAAAAGACAATTGGCTGCTTGAGTATGAGCTGACCTGTTATATTTGGACATATTTAATTTCATGTTGTACAGTTATAGTTCAGTATTTGTGTTTGTAATGTCTCTAACTTGAGAACCTCTCTGGAAGGCGATTGGGCATAACTGTGAGATGGATTGAGAATTGTTTGTGTCATCTTAGCAAGAAAGTCAACATGTAAAGCACTGACTCCAAAAACCAGATTTGTTCAAGGCCTGGTGAAATCGTAATCCTATTCTTTTTAATTGAAGTTGTGCACTCATGTCTTGGATGCTTTACGGTTTATGGTTCTTCCTGCACGTACCTTTGCAAATGCTCCAACAGTGCCACTCCAACCCAATCTTCTGTCTTCATCTTCCCACTGTTGCTGGAATAGATTTCCACAGGCTTTGGGTACTGCCCAGGATCTCATCCAAGTGATCATTATTCATTTCTGACTCTAGACTATGCTACTAATCAATTCTGGAAAAAAATCAGTGAAATCTGTCATATGAGAGTTCTGATGCTGTCTGTGTACCTGCACTTTGCAGAAGAGGTCACAGTACTGATAATCAGGAGTAGGAATATGGACTGATAATTTCTGTAGTCAGTGTGCTTGGACATAAGGTACATCTTCTGTAGTTCCAATATGATCATTCAACAGAGAATCAAATTTGGGACCTTCAGTTAAAAAGAATAGGATTATGATTTCACCAGCCTGGGGACAAATCTGGTTTTTAGGGTCAGTGCTTTGCATGTTGACTTTCTTGCCAAGATGACACCTGATGATTGGTTCAAAACTGTTAACTATTATTTTGACTTATTATTGTTTTTTTCTTTTATTGGGGGAATAAGAAGAGAAAAGATAACTCCCTACTACTTGATCCATGAAACATTATGAATTTCCTATAATTTTTTGTTAGAGACAACTACTACATTTTTAGGAAGCTAAAATCGAAACACAAACATGGTTCCAAAAATGACATCTGTCTGTGTGTTTTGTAGTGGATTTGATTTAAGAAAGCAAAGGAACTCTTTCCCATTTTAAATTGAAACTTGGCAATTGAATCTTTAAACCTGCACATGGTGGTAGGGTTATTTTTTTCATTCCAATGAACATCTGCGATTCGATTTCTTACAGTAAGCCTGGGAACTAATTTCAAAAGGGTTTTGTTAGGATACCAAGTATCATGCAGGAAAAGAAGTCCAGTCACAATTGAGTCATTTTTCACTTAAATCTAATGGAGAGAAAAGGTTATATTGAAGGTGATGAATCTCTTTCTCCAAAGTTTAGTTTCATGATAATTGCAAAGCAGTTCTAAAAGATTTGCATGTTTTGGGTTTCAATACATTACTTTCTGCATTTAAATATAGCTAGTAGTTAATTATCAGGTTAGATGATCTAAGCTGACACTTCAGGGCAGTATTTGAGGTAATACCATATGATTTGATTGCCATGATTTGCATAAGACCCATTTGTCTACCCAGGTGATTCAGATAAATCCAAAAGCTGCTGATGTTATTGGAAGAGCAGAGTTTGCCTGGTGCCCTGACCAACCTTGTTGCTTCAGCCAGCACTATGAATTAACAGATTAATTGGTCTCATCTCATTGTTTGTAGGATTTTGCTGTGTGAAAATGAACTGTTCTATAACAATTGGTGCTTCTCAGAATGATTCATTCTAATTGGCATAATTTAGGGTATTTCTGGGTGATCTGCTACTACATAAATGCAAGTATGTTCTTTGTGGTGGACTCAGATTATTGAGTCTTTGCTCATTATGATATTTGATTTCTGTTTAATATTAGACTTCATAGAGCAAGTGCAGTTCTGCTTGTGTTGTGATTTGTTTCTATTCTTTAACCATAATTGTACCTGACTGACTACATACTTTGTAGGTGAATGCTTCAGTTGTTTATGCAGCTCAGGTTTATGTTGAGGAAATCAGGTACTTTGTCAGGTTAACATAAGTCTTTCTTTTTGCTGGTTGCCTTGGTTGAAAATTCTTGGTACTAAATGTTCATGTCAAAATCCTTGAACCACAGAACTGTTGTCAACATGGGTGCTACATTTCAGATTAAATATTGTATAGGGATACGCTTTATAGTAACAATTCAATACTGAATTCTGGAACCATAAAGATAAAGAATTGAAAAGAAAATGTGCAAGCTTTGTCGTTATCTTTATTGCTCATAGAAACATTTTTGGATTTTTCCACTTGGGCTTCACTTTATTGATTTGAAGAGATTCTGATGTGGTGGTAATGTCTGATTGAGTGACCCAGAGGATAAGGTTAATGCTCTGGGAAAAGGGTTCAAATCTTGTCACAGTGAAATTTAAATTCAGTTAATTAATAAATCTGAATTAAAAAGTTAGTACCAGTAATGGTAATGGGGACAATGATCATTGTTGTAAAAACTCATCTGGTTCATAAATGTCCTTTAGGGAAGGAAATCTTCCACTCTTATCCAGTCTGACCTACCAGACCCACATCTATGTGGTTGATTTCAACTGCCTTTTGAAATGGCCCACCAAACCACCTGGTTTAAGGGAATCCAAGGTGGGCAATAAATTCTAACCATGCCAACACCAACCACATCCCATGAAGGAATAAAGAAAAAAATCCAATTATAAATTTAAATGACCTCAAACTTTGTTTTTGAAAGCTGTTAGTTGTGATAGTTCATATTTTGCCTTGTTGTAACACTGGAGGTAAGACACCAAATTAAGACAAAATATGATTGCTTTCTAACGTTTTCCAAAATGTTGTGTCTGGTGAGTCTGTATGTTGTTGTTTGAAAGTATTTTGGACAAATTTTATTATAATTGCCATCTTAAAGTTGGAATTCTGTTAGTAGCTGCATATGAGAATTGAGGGGAACTAGGTTAGAGGGAATGAAAGAGAAGAGTTTAGGGAAGAATAGCAACATATTGATTGTATATTGATACAGAATGTTGCATTGTACCTCCTGTAGGCCTCTATTCCCAGCTGTGTTTTAACAGCATAAAAGAGTTGAAAAAACATGGGAGTTCAGTTGGGGTATTTCTGAACCTCTGTCATTTCAACTCTTTATTTATTTCCTTTGCACTTTCAGGAACAAGATCTTCTTCAAACCAAGTCTGAGAGCTGTCTTCAAATAGAAACAATAGGATTTATATTAGGAATTAGAACACAATAGGTAGCCACTCAACACATTCATGCATCAGTTGATGCTTCTTTTAAATTAGAATCATTGAATCTATTTTGATTTCGCTGCTCTTTCCCTCTGTGATCTTACATTTTCTTAATATTCAATGCTTAAATTCCGTGTCATAGGGATGCAATTCTCCCATCGCACTGTGTCAATTTTTTAATGCAGCAGGCCAGGAGATTGTTGCAGTAGCTGATTTGCGGGATTTGTTCACACCCTGTTGCTATCTTCCAGTGCCAGATTTCTGCTCTCTGCCAGAATTTGACAAGGAGGTGCAAAGACATTGTCATTTCAATCTCAATTGAATGTGATTAGCAGGCTCAGGACTGAAGTCTCTAGGCCTATTAGCATCTCACTCCCATCATGTATGGGACAGTGCCAAGGGGGCTGGGGATGTGGGAGCAAGCTGTAGTGAGGGCAGGACATAGGGATGATTGGTGGGGGTATCTCTCTGCCACGCTGCAGAGGGATTGGTGAGACCAGTGATTGGGGCAGATTGGGGGTCAGTTGAGGAAGGTTATCAGTCTGCAGAGGTTAGGAGGAGGTATGGAGGAAGCATGAAATTGGGGGTCAGGCTGTGCCTGGGAATGGTTGAAAGGGGCTAGCAATTGGGCCATCGGGTGGGTGCGGAGGTGGTGGGGGGTGGGTTGGCAGAGAGCCAATGATGTGGGATTCACAGGATTGGCCAGCAATTGAACTGGCTAGCCATTGGGAAGACATCTACAGATAGACCGATCTCAGCATTGACAAATCAGCACGTTTGTAGTGGTCTGTTCAGCAGGAATAGGCCCCGCCCTCTGAAATTCAATGCTATTCATACTGGTGGTCTCTGCAATACACAGAACATGAGAGATACTTCTCTGAACTCCACTGAAAAAAATGTGAATCATTCCAATTTTCACGCAAATTTAACACTTAGAATATTCTTGGGAGAATTCCACCTAAAGTCTCTGTCTCAGTAGCTACTTGTGATAACACATTCCATGTTTTGATAATTATTTTTATGAAAACAATCTACTTCATTTCTTCATTCTTTTGATGTTATTCTTCATTTCCTATCATGGATTTCCATTGTTGGTATCAATCCTTTTGTTCTAAATTTAAAATGCCTAATAGGAGTCCTCTAAACCTGTATTCCAGTGGGAAAATAAAGTCTTATTAATAACTATTTCCTCCAATTTCTGGTGTCATTTTCCTGAATTTTCATTATATGATTTCCATGATTGTAGTATGTTCTCTTTTGGCGTGTCAAGAACTGCATGTAAAACTGTCAACTGTAGCAACTGATTCTTTGTTGCATAAACTCAACAATGTTTCTTCAAAGTATTTTTCATGTTTCAGTGCATTGAACTGTACTATGTCATTTCTCATCTGTTTAGATTCATAAAATCCTTACAGTGCAGAAGGAGGTCATTGAGCCCATCGAGTTTGCACCAATTCTCCAACAGAGCATCTTAGCTAGGTCCACGCTTTCCCTGCAACCTCACATATTTATCCCTAACCCCTATAACCTACACACATCTTAGGACGCTAAGGGACAATTTAGCAGGACAATCTACCACAACCTGCACATCTTTGGATTGTGGGAAGAAACTGAAGCTCCTTGGAGTAAAACCATGCAGACACAGATAGAATGTGCAAACTCAATTTCACTGACATATCTGTGCCTTCCATGATTCTTTCCCCTAATTTACTATGCTTCTAATTTGACACTACCCAAGGATCCTGCTACCATTCTCATACTTTATGTACAAATTATTGAAATAAATAGAAATCAAAGACCCCAGCCTAGATTCCTAGGCCATGCCACTCTTCATAAAATTTAACTTCTCTGTCTTTGTATCCTTCTGGTGAATTTTGCATTGATAATTTTTCTAACGTTACTAATAAAACCACACTGCTCTGTGATGCTCAGAAATCCCTAGTTAGGACTTTGATGGTTAATATTTCTTGGTACAATTGTTAGGTCAGTGGCTTGTGGGTTTCTCCAGTTATCGGATTAATGTAAAATTGCATAGATTGTATGCATCAGAAAATTGATTGTAAATTTCAATATAGTATTTCTTGGATGTTAAGGAATATGCTTAACATTTGTTGCATTTTGTACATTTATACAATTAATATGTACCTCCTGATTTACATTTATCATTTAAATTTTACTTGGGCATTAATTTACTGTATAGCAGAATTGAATCACTTTCTGCAATTACAGAATAACTACATAATTAAAAGCTGAAAAAGCTGTTTGTCTTGTTTTCTTGCAGAGTGACTTGTGGTCGTTGGGGATCACAGCTATTGAAATGGCAGAAGGAGCACCTCGTAAGTTATGTTGAAATGGCCAATTGTGTGATCCAAGATCAACATTTAAATTCAGTCAAACTGATGGGGTGACATTATCATCTTGTGGCTGAGAGTCCAAATTAAATGAGTTTGCTGAGCTATACAAGACAACTTATGATTTGCTATGAATCAGCTATAGATGGGCAAACTGATGCCAGGCTAGGACATTGTATGCTCCTGTAAGATTGGAATTGAGGCACGTTGTAGAAGTGCACCCAGGACATTTGCTATCAATACCTGATCTCTGCAACTTATCTGGGAAAACTAAGTATGGATCTTAAATGCATAAAATGGAAGTATGTTCCATTCCTAGCTTGGCTTAATAATTATAACAAAATTAGGAAATAAAAGAATGTTGATTACCATAATTATTTTGAATGTATTCAGTGGTTGCTAAAATTAAACTTATATTAATGGTGTCGAAAGGATACAACATCATCCAACTCAACAGATAATTGAGTTAATGTGATAACTATATTTAATAAAGCAAAAGTAGTCTGGGAAAAATGAAGTTGATCGAAATGGACTGTAGCTGAGAATTTTATTCAGAATCAGTTATCCTAAATAAATCATAATAAATGGATCTATAAAAGAATTGGGTGGGAGAGATTGGACAAGAAAAAGAAAGCTGACCCTCAATTTTAGGAAGAAGGATAAGAGACTCCAATAGGGAAAATTATTTTTTAAATACGATCAGAATGGCTAAACAATAATAAATTCTTCCCATAGCATCAGCAAGAGAGGTGAAAAGCTTAAAAATGCCAGTAGAAATGAACTGATGCTGAATGGAAAATCATAAAGTGCTCTGATTGCTACATTAAAGTATTCAGTTGAAGGCCAAAATTAATGTCATATATTCATGGAAATAACATGCAACTTTGCAGACAACTTTCCAAACATGAGCTTCTAGACAGGCTTAAAGGCCTAAAATAAACAAATCTGCAGGGACTAATGAAATCTCTTCCCAGAGTTTGTGAAGAATATTGGGATGAAATTTGCCAAGTACTGATGATGATGAATAAGTCACTGATTGCTGGAGAGGTCCCACTAGATAGAAAACAAGCTATCTTGAAGAAAGGGAACAAATCTAATTTGGGTAATTGCATCAATCTATCTTCAGAAACTAATAAGATATTGGAACAAATTACTAAGAACTTATAGATTTTCCAATAAAACATTTCTATGTTTGTTCACAAGGAAATAGTCCAATCCTATTTACTGTTGAGAAACGGAGATGAGTTCCTTGTGAAAGACTGTTCCTGAAACTAGCCTCTGAAACTAAAGAGTAGTGAGAACTCAGTATACAGATGTGGAGTAGGACACAATGTGCATCATTGTGGGTGGGATAGAACAATCTGGACATTGGGTAAAAGTAACACATTTAGCTGCTTTCTGAATTTTTCCATTCCACCCATGATCATGCGTGACTGGCAAGATTGGGAAATCCCAACCATGGTTTTGGATAAAGAATTGGTTGAAGGGAAGGAAACAGCAGGTACTTGTTTTAGAAACTAATGACAGGGTGGCAGGCAGAAGGAAGTACTCAATGGAGTGCACTAGGAGTCAGTGCTGGGGCTCACAATTTCATTTGAGAATGTGATTAGTGACTGTGTGCCCTTGCCTATGTAGAATGGTCACTATTTGGAATAGTTTACTGGTACTTCAGTGAAATTAAAAAAAAACATTCTGAGACAAATGACATGATAGGGCATGTATTTACAGTTGTAGTAGCAAGGATGGATTGAATAGTTTCCATCACTGATCATCTCAGTAGTCATTGTGATATTGTAAAAGAGATGCTATGTGTTTACTGTGACTTGGGACTTGTAAATGTGATTCATTGCACACCAACATAACTTCTCTTAAGTGCAGATCCATAAAATATTAATAAAAGCAAAATTCAGCAAGTACTGGCAATCTGAAAGAAAAGGAGTCATTTCTGACTCTAAAATTTACCACTCTTTCTCTCCACAGATGCTGCCATACTTGCTGTGTTTTTCCAACACATGGCTTTTATTTCATAAGACAAATGACATGATAGGGCATGTATTTACAGTTATAGTAGCAAGGATGGATTGAATAGTGTTTTACATGAAAGTATATTTAGTGCATTCTTAGTATCAGTGCTTAAATAACACAACCAGTATGCTGTGGAAAAGTGCCATGTCATTTAGAATTCATTTATAAAATAAAATAAAGTAAGCAAGTGGTATAATGATCAAATATGTCCCACTGGATTGGAAAATCTAATCTGATCAGATCACAATACTGATTCTGTAGAGCTATAATTGTTTTTTTTCCCTATTATAGAATATAGATTACAGGCAGTGCTCAAAATTGTATACTAGCTAGCTACCATTTGTCATGTAGCTGCATTGATGCTTCCTTCAGCATATGACTTAGCATTTAAATGCCAAATCACTTGTGACTTGGAAAAAGTGAGTTGATATGATTCTGGGGAAAAAAACATTTTAATAGAATGAGATCAAGTTAAACGTAGAAATTTGTTTCAAGTAAGGCTTGGGGGCATTCTCTAGTAGCAAGTAGTCAATCCCGAATTAATTTCACACACTGCCAGTTGGCTAATTCATATTCATATCTAGCATTAGATTTTTTTCCTTTCACCACCTCCCCCCACCTCCCCCCATATCAAGTTGATAATGAGGGGTGGTCTAAGAAAATATAATTTGTGAGATGCTAAGAATATAAATCAAATAGCAATCCTTACATTCAGATGTAATCACATTATAATTTCTGGGCTAAAATCCATGCATCTTTTTGACTTACACAGTAGGTTAGAGGAGAGTGGGTGGAGAATTAATAGATGAACCTAAATGATTTAAATTTCATGAAATAATCATGAATTTTCATTTTGCTTTGGCTAATTTATATTTCTTTGAAGTTCATGCAACTATTCTTTGTATTTCTACTTTTAGCCCTCTGTGACATGCACCCAATGAGAGCACTCTTCCTCATTCCCAGGAATCCGCCCCCACGACTGAAGTCTAAGAAATGGTCAGTACAATTGAGTCAGTGGGAAAAGTTTGAGCAATTTAATTGCTTTGACTTTTCAAAGCCTATTGTTAATTTCTTATAGTTGGTCAAATTGCATTTTCAAAGTGCAAATGAAAGGATGTTGTGAATGAGAGATTATCACAATGTTGGTACAAAACACTGGCTTGACTAATTCACGACCAATGCAACTTGAATTAAAACAACTTAATTTGTGCTTATATCGCAGCTTTTTAATTGCTACTTATAAAAGGTGATTTTTCCTTTACAGTCAAATGGTTTTCTACCCATTTTTTGTGTATTCTGTTCCCAATCGAAGTGTAAGGCTTTTTGGGGGTTTTGAATTCTAATTGATCAGTACTTTTGTAAAATCATTTAAATTTATATTCCTACTCTTAGTGGTTTTAGCACATTATATCACAATTTTTTTGTCAATCTGCCCAAATCCTTAAAAAAAAAGGTTTGGATTAAATAAACACGGCTTGATGGCAACAATCCTTATAGATTTTCTAATCCATATAAGTTTTCAGTAACATTACTACAGCCCTGCTGCTGTTAGGGAAAATCTTGCACAGTGTGGAGAATTCTCTGCAGCGCACGCAGAGTGCAGGCTGAGGCTAGAAAATTGGTGTGCAGCTCTGCAGCTACACAATTAACTCCTGTCTTCAGATTTTAGTGCAGTCCATGCAAAGTAAATCTGGAATATGGCTCTGGCAGATCGGAGCCTGATGGAGAGGGATACCCCCCCCCCCCCCCCCCGCCGCCGCCTCCGCCTCCAAATTAAACATCGGTGAATACACATGCACGTATCCGGAAGGATCTCTTCTGGTCCTGTTGATGACATGTCCCAGTCACGTGTTTCCTGGCTGTGTGATGTGGAGTTGATAGGAAATCTCATATGGTCTCTTGTGGGCTTTTCTACTGGTGTTGTCATTTTCACTCAGTAAAAATCTTCCTTCAAATAAGTAGGCATTGGCCATGTTAAATTTATCTTTCATAAAAACTATTAATTTTTTTTATGGAAGAAGATTGCATTGAAAGCTAATTCTGCTCTTTTCATTTAAAACATGTGATGCTGATTCTTTTTCACGTGCACATTTTGAATTGGTCAGTGTTAAATTTAACTTCTCTTTCACAACCCACAATATGATTGATCTGAATACTATATATTGTATTCTGTGTCCCTATTGTTTTCTTTACTTGTGTTGTTTGCAAATTTGACCATTTTGCAAAGCATCCTGACTTAGAACCGTATCACCACCTTAAGGGCAATTAGGAGTGGGCAGTAATACTGGCCTGCTGGCAAGTAATGTTCATGCCCCACAAAAGCGTTAGGAAAAAAGAACAATTTGTATGATTGACTCTTACAAATGATTCAGCAGCATTCCAGAGAGCTTATAATAAATTTACAGAAAAATTGGTTTGGCCTCAAATGGAAAATTGTGCCATTTTGGGCACCAAACTTAAGGAAGGACCTGGCCTCTTTCAAAGCAGTATTAGTGAGGGTGCAGAAAAGATTTATATGAATGGTTTGGATAGATTTCCATCCAGCTTTGTTTTTTCTTAGAGAAGAGAAAGTTGAGAGGTTTTGATAGAGGTGTTCAGAATCATGAGGGACCTATCATGAAGGAGAAACTGTTCACAATGGCAGAAGGGTCAAGCACGAGAGGATACAGATTTAAGATGACTGGCAAAAGAACCAAAAGGTGAGAAAAGAACATTTTTTACACATTATGTAGTTAGAATCCAGAATGCATTTTCCACAGGGTGATGCAGATGCAACCATGACTTTCAAAAACAAATTCGGTAATTACCTGAAAAGAACAAAAATTGCAACGCTAGGGGGAAAGGGTAAGGATAAGAAACTAGCCGTACCGCTCTTGCAAAGAGCCAGTATGAATGTAATGAACTAAATGGACTCCTTTCATGCTGTAAACATTTCGAGACTTTGGAATATAGATCAAGTGTGCTGATCGATCAACTTCTACAGTAATCAGATCAGTGCCTTCAATCCTCATAACGTTCCATTTAGATGTTGCACCTCAATCCTGCATTAATTTCCCCCTCTTGAATTTTAATGCTTTCAGACTGTGTCACAGATTTTCAGAAAATCCAAATAAATTGTAGGGAGTTTTATTCTTCATTATAACACTTGAGGTATTATATGGTTGTTTAATTAAAATGCACAGGTTATCCAGTGGCTCATTCTAAAATGTTAAAAGCAAATAAACTCTGGCCAAGGTAGAGTTTGCATCTTTGTTTTCTTGGCTCAATGGAGTAACTTGCAACCAATTGATCGCATCAGCACACTTGATCTATATTCCAAAGTCTCGAAATGCTTATAGCATAAAAGGAGTGCATTTAGCTCATTACGTTCATACTGGCTCTTTGCAAGAGCGGTACGGCTAGTTTCTTATCCTTACCCTTTCCCCATAGCGTTGCAATTTTTGTTCTTTTCAGATAATCACCGAATTTATTTTTGAAAGTCATGGTTGCATCTGCACCACACTGTGGAAAATGCATTCTGGATTCTAACTACATAATGTGTAAAAAATGTTCTTTTCTCACCTTTTGGTTCTTTTGCCAGTCATCTTAAATCTGTATCCTCTCGTTCTCGACCCTTCTGCCATTCTCCTTCATGATAGTTTCCTCATGATTCTGAACACCTCTATCAAAATCTCTCAACTTTCTCTTCTCTAAGAAAAAACAAGGCTGGATGGAAATCTATCCAAACCATTCATATAAATCTTTTCTGCACCCTCACTAATACTGCTTTGAAGGAGGCCAGGTCTTTCCTTAAGTTTGGTGCCCAAAATGGCACAATTTTCCATTTGAGGCCAAACCAATTTTTCTGTAAATTTATTATAAGCTCTCTTTTCTTCTCTGCATCTGTTTGTAAAGCTAAGGCCTCTGCATACTTTTCTAACCTGCCCTGCCATTAGCAAAAATTTGTATTTATACACCCCACATTCCTCTGCTGCTCCGCCTCCTTCAGAATTCTGTGATTTACTTTATATTGCCTTTTCTTGCTCATCCCACCAAAACATATCATCCCTGCATTAAATTTCATTCACCCAATCCACCAGTCTATGTCCCTTGAAGCTTCTGCCCCCTTGAGATCCTCCTTTCTCACAGCTTGCGATACAGGTTTTGTGTCATCTGCAAAAGTTTGAAATTGTGCTCTGCACATCCAAATCTAAGCCATTAATAGTTTTCAAGAGAAGCAGCAGTCCTAGTACTAACAGCCAGGACACATCTCTGTACACCTTCCTCTAATATGAAAACCAATTATTCACCATTATACTTGGTTCCTGTCGCTTGACCAATGTATCCACACTGCCATTTCCCCTTTTATTCCATGGGTTTAACTTTGATGAAACGCTATTATGTGACACTTTATCAGACATCCTTTGGAAGTGCATGTACACCACCTCAGCTGCAGTAACCTAAGACCTCCCTTGTTACCTCATCAAAAAACTCAGTCCATTTGCTTAAATACAATTTGTTTTTAACAAATACAATCTTGCTTTCATTAATTAATTCACATTTCTCCAAGTGATTTGTTGTTTTAGTCCAGGATCAGCATTTTTTAAAAACTTTCCTACCACTGAGATTATACGAACCTACTTGTAGTTGCTGGACTTTATTCAAAAAAAGAAATATATGTTGTAACATTTGCAGTTCTTCAGTCCTCTGGCACCACTCCTGTATCTGAGCAAGATTGGAAGATATGGCCAATGCCATCTCAATTTCCACTCTTTTCTTTGCCTCATATTCTTGATGCATGGTATCCAGCCCTGGTAATTTTAACAACTTTTTATTGGCAGCTTTTCTAATGCCTTATCTCTATCAAGCATTAGCCTATCACTTATCTCAATTGCCTCCTCTCTCACTATGATTTTGGCAGCATTTTCTTTCTCAGCGAAGATGAATGTAAAATTTATTCAGTATCTTAGTTATTTAGTACCTCTGCCTCCATTTGTCAGTCTCCTTTTAGGTCCATCCTTGGCCACTCCCTTTATTATTCTTTCACTGTTTTTATGCCAACAGAAGAATTTTAGGTTCTTTATGTTGGCTACCTATCTTTTCTCGTACCCTTCCTTTTCTCCTTCTATTTCTGTTTTCATTCCCCCTTTGAGCATTCTCTATTCAGGCCTTATTAACCTAACATCTGTCATTCACCCTCTTTTCTGCTTCATTTTACTTTTCGTCTCTTTGGTTGGAAGCTCTGCCTTGGTATGTCCTGTCTTTCCCTTGGGAATGTACCTGGACTGAATCTGTACTATTTCCTTTCTAAAGGCAGACTGTTGTCCTATTACAATTTTGTCAGCCATTCATTGATTACAATTATCTTTGAGCAGATGTATTCACACTGTTTTGAAATCGATCCTTTTACAATTAATTATTTTCATTCTGAATTGCTCCTAGCCCTTTTCATTGCTAACCTAAATCTTATGATGCTATAATTGCTATCTAGCTACATCTCCAGTGAAAACATTTCATGATGAAGCTGTAGGCCAGACCTTGTTGCAGTCCCCCCTTTTAAACTGGCCAATTCCCTTGTCCATCTGCAGTCCTGAATCGGACAGGACTTCCGGTCACACTGGTTGCAAAGCCATCTCCGACAAGACCTATCTGATGCCTTGCAAAGCTACCTTTATGTTTCTGGTCTGGAATTGAGCCTATGAACGGGATCCTTCCAATCTTGGCAAAATGCAACTCCTGCAATCAGATTCTTAAAGACTTGTTCTAAGAACTTCTAAAGAGTGCATAACATTTTGTAGAATCCCTACTATGCAGAAAGAGGCCATTCAGCCATTGTGTCTGCACTGGCAACAATCCATTCAGATCCTATCCCCATATCCCCATGTATTTACCCTGCTAGTCTCCCCTGACACTAAAAGCAATTTTTGCCTGGCCAATCAGCCTAACCCACACATCTTTGGAGGAAACCCATGGGATAATGTGCAAACTGCACACAGTCACCCGAGGCTGGAATTGAACCTAGTCCCTGGTGCTGTGGGATAGCAGTGCTAGCTGCTGTGCCATCTTGTCACCCATTTGGAAGAGTTCTAAATAATTAAATTATATATGTTTGTTTTATTGCTTGCAAGTTTTAAAAATAGTTTTTCGAACTAATTTTCTAGACAGGATGGTACATAACTTTATCTTTGGTAATGCAACAACGTGATAGGGTTACGTTTGACCCTCAAAGGCCTATATAATAAAATGAATTTAATAGAATTCCTGCATTGCAGAATGAGGCTATTTGGCCCATCAATTCTGCACCATCTCTCAATACATCATCTTAACCAGGCCCAATCCCTGTAACTACGCTCACTTACCATGGCTAATCTCCCTAACATACACATCCTGGAACTAAGGGGCAATTTACCATGGCCAATCCACCTAATTTCCACATCTGTGGACTGTGGGAGGAAGCCAGAGCATCTGGTGGAAACTGATGTAATCACTCAGGGCTGGAATCGAACCTGGGTCTCTGGTGCTGAGAGGCAGCAGTGCTAACCACTGTGCTGCCCAATTTTTGGCCTCTGATTCATAGAAATGTTGGCAAACGTACAGATCTCTTCCACCACTTTACACTACCCTTATAGTGCTGTGGGATAGGGGGAGAAGTACAGGATCTCATTATTAGGTAACCTCATTACAACAATTGGGGTGGCACACGGCTGAATGCTTAGCACCCTTAGTACTAACGGACCTGGATTCATTTCCGATATCGTGTAACTGTCTGTGTGGATTTTGCATGTTTTCTCCATATCTGTGGATTTCCTCTCGATGCTCCGATTTTCTCCCACAGTCGCAAAGATGTACAGATTAGGTTGATTGGCCATGCTTAATTGCCCTTTTGTGTCAGGGAGATTAGCATAATAAATACATGGGGTTATGGGAATAGACCCTGGATGGGATTGTTGTGAGGCAGTCTCAATGAGCCGAATGGCTTCTTTCTGCACTGTAGGGATTCTATGAATTCCTACACTGAGTGACCATGTCAGAGGCAGTATCTGACTGCCATCAGTGACCTGCCTGCTAGGGCTGGGTAACTAATTAGGCTCAAGTACCAAAGATAAATCTTTGATGCTGTTGAGATCTATCTGATGGAGGGCGTGCACGCGCACTTCTTCACTGAGGCTGAAGGCCGCTCTCTGTCTATAGGTGGTCTTCTGGCAACAGGTCCGATGAATTTTACATCAAATTCCCTCCCAAGGAGCAGGTGTTAAAGGATAAGCTGCGATTACGTTGCAAGTTCCAGAGAAGCTGTTTGTGCATATTTATTTGCAAATATAGAACAAAAAAAAAAAAAATTATAGTAGAGAAACAGGCTGTTCAGCCCCCCACTACCTCCCCAGCAACAAGTTCCAGGCACCCACTACTGTGTTTCAAAAAATATAAATCTGTCTCATACTACTTTAAACCTTGCCCCTCGCACCTTAAATCTCCTAGTAATTGACTCTTCCACTCTGGGGGGGGAGAAAGCTTCTGACTTGCCATTCTGTCCATGCCCCTCATAATCTTGTAGACTTCTCTCAGGCCGCTCTCAATCTTTGTCATTCCAGTGAGAGCAAACCGAGTTTCTCCAACTTCTCCTCATGGCTAATGCCCTATATACCAGGTAACATCCTGGTAAATCTTTTCTGTACCCTCTCCAAAGCTTCCATGTCCTTCTGGTAATGTGACGACCAAATTGAACACTATATTCCAAATACGGCTTAACTAAGGTTCTATAATGCTGCAACATGACTTGCCAATTTTTAAACTCAGTGGCTTGGTTGATGAAAGCAGGCATGCCGAATGCCTTCTTGACTACTTTCTCCACCTATGTTGCCACTTTGTGACCTTTATACCTGTACACTAGATCACTTTACTTATCAATACTCTTAAGAGTTCTGCCATTTACTGTATATTTTCTATCTGCGTTAGACCTTCCAAAATGCATTACCTCTCATTTATCTGGATTAAACACCATCTGCCATCTCTCTGCCCATGTCTCCAACTGATCTATATCCTGCTGTATCCTCTAATGGTCCTCATCAATATCCGCAATCTACCAACCTTTGTGTCATCTGCAAACTTACTAATCAAACCAGTTACATTTTTCTCCAAATCATTTGTATATATTACAAACAGTAAAGGTCCCAGCACTGATCCCTGAGGAACACCATTTCACAGCTCTCCATTCAGAAGCTCACCCTTCCACTGCTACCCTTTGCCTTCTTTGACCAAGCCAGTTTTGTATCCACCTTACCTGTTCACCTCTGATCCCATGTGGCTACACTTTCTGCGCTAGTTTGCCATGAGGGATCATGTCAAAGGCCTTACTGAAGTCCATGTAGACAACATACACTGCCCTACCCTCATCAATCACCTTCGTGGCCATATACGTGGCCATTTTGTGGTCTTGTGTACGTATTAAATAAAGAATTGCTGGATAGTGCAGAACTTGAATGTTGCTGAAAAGTGAGAAATGTTGCCAAAGATTTTTGTTTTGTACTCATCAAGACAAACATAAAAATTGATGTTTTCACACCACCACTGTTTATATACAGGAGAAAAGAGGTGCTGATTGGGTTGGCAAGTTGCCCCTGTCCAAGTCATTGCCATTGAGAAAGCAATGGGGAACTGCAGACACCCAAAGTCACCAGATAATTAAACCAAGACTAAGGCTTGAACAGGTTCCTTTTGTTTGGAGAACTCAGTTGATCTCCTTTTTGGCAATATAGGTATTAGCACACTCAGGATTAATCAGCGAATGTTGCCCACTATGCAGTCACATCTAGTACAAGCAGCCAAAGGAATATGTTGTTTGTTTTGGTCAGCCAATCATTGGGACATAGTCTATGTACTTGGCATTGCACCGGCACTGAAATTCATACTCTGCATTGTTCCATTGTGTGGTAGATGGAGCATCTTTTTGGACTGATGGCAACATCTTTTAGGTGGGATATGATATACCACTTAGTACTAATATGAAACAGCTTGTTTGACATGTTCAAATTTTTGCAATACTTTGCATTCCCAGGATATTTTGAGATAGACTACACATTTTGGGCCTGAATATGGCAGCCTTTGATCCATTTGTAAGTTTGCATGATGCACAGCGAGTAATGACCTATTCAGTACATCCATTGTTGTGCAGGATAGTTTTGGTGCACTCCATTTGTGTATTAAGCTTGCAAGATGAGCAAATGACTTGGGTTGATTATAAAATGTGTGTAGCGATATGAACCCCAACATGTACGTTGTTCCAACACACACATTGCCAATGAAGGTAGGCTTGTGATAAATCATAGTGGAGAATCTAAAATAGCACGTTGAGAAAAGGGAATGCGTTACACTGGTCCACTCTCCGAAGTTAATTTGAGCAGGGGATGGAGTACATTAAGGTGCGTGAGAAAATCCTTACATGCGTCTACATTCAAAGATTGTGACTGTGCTAGTAAAGGATCAGAAATATGCACAGGGCAAGAGGTCAGGGCTCCAATTTAAGATAATAACTTGAGCACTTAATGTGACTTATTTACCCTTGCTGGAAGTGACATAACCTCAAAAGGCAGCCATTCCCTGTAAACAAAAGGAATATGTTCAAGGCTTGTGCCTTTTTCAATGACCCGAAGACTTGGAGGATTATAGTTCCCCATTGCTTTCCCCATGCTTTGGCTAGTTTGGGTTGAACTGTCAACTGATCAGTGCTCCCTTTCTCCTGTAGATATAAACTTCTGTGACCATTTGAAATTTGCCATTCTTGCATTTGTCCTGATGAGCACAAGATGAAAATTTCCAATAACGTCTTATTTTTCAGTAAATACTATAATTGACCTAAGTGAAGACTTGTTTGAAGATAGTATTTGAAGTAAATACTTGCGCAGATACAGTTGTATTTTAAGTTGAAATTTAATGATAAACTTAATTTAGGGTTCTGAACAAAGTCAGCTGTGCTGCTGTGTATGTGTGTTTAAAAAGCTCCAGGTAGAATTAGTAAATGGATATCAAGTAATCCTATCTGAAATTAATTTCCACATCATTGATCATTCAAGCAACTCTTTTTTCTACACATTTGCAGGTCAAAGAAATTTTTTAGTTTTATTGAGAGTTGTTTGGTGAAGAATTACATGCAAAGACCTTCAACTGAGCACCTGTTAAAACATCCTTTTATTCGTGATCAACCAAATGAACGACAAGTTCGAATCCAGTTGAAAGATCATATTGACAGAACGAGAAAGAAGAGAGGAGAAAAAGGTATGTGGTGCAATGTTGATGTCACTGCAAAAAATAGTAACATTGATCACAGGCTTCTTCAGTCAGCAAATGTAAAGTAAATTTGCGTGAGAACATTACTCTTCTTTGACCAGGGCAAGAATTTAAACCTAAAAATTCAGACACGTGGGTCTTGAAATTATTCCCACAAGAGGAGAATACTGAAAAATGTAAAAGCCATTATAATGAGTGTGTAAGAAGTTACATATCATCAATTTAATGCATTCCATATTGTCAAACACTAAATAGTGAAATATAAGCCAGCATTTTTCTCTTTGCCTTTTGGCCAGCTTACCTCTGGCATGCTGAATTCTTTTTTATCAAAGTGCTTCACAAATGACTTTCCTGCATTGAAAAGACACTTTTGCTTTTTCTATAAAATGACCTTTTTACAATATTCATACTTGAAGAATATATAGCTTATTGTTTTACAACTATAACAACATCAGTATGTCTCGTGGAATTTTATAGCTGATACATCTAGTGGAACCTTTCTGATTAGATAACTGACCTGAGGCAGCAACATGGGATAACAGTGATTCATAATGTGTAGTTTGCCACCGTTTGAAGCATTTTGCAATGAAGGATGAGGGGAGACAATATAAGCTATGTGATACAATTTTAAAAGAAGTAAAGAAAGGACAAGACCCTAGGGTTCACATTCGTAAAACTGTGAAGATGGAAGGACAAGTTGATGTTTTTTTTTTAAAAGGCAAAGGGACCTGTGGCTTTATAAATAGAGCACAAGTGCAGGGAAGTTGTGCATCATCCTTTGCACCCTTTTCAGTGCTATACCATTCTTCCTACAACATGGATTCCAGAACTGCACACAATATTCTAACTGTGGTCTAGCCAACAATATACATTGTTCCAGTCTAACCTCCCTGTTCTTAAACTCTCTGACTCGGTTAATAAAGGAAGCATACCATAATGACTTTATCCGCCTGTCCTATCATACTAATAATCAGAATGCTGAATATTCTCTGAGCTGATTCCAGTACAAGTATAGCCTTAAGTAAGATGACCAAAACTGTACACAATACTTCATTTATAGTCTCACCAGTGTTTGGTACAGTTTTTTTGGATTATGTACTTCTGTACCATGGCATTCTGCAGTCTCTCTACATTTAAATAGTATTCTGATTTTCCTACCAAAGTGGGCAACCTGACATTTTTTAACATTGTAGTCCATCTGCCAAATTTTTGCCTACTCATTTAACATTTCTATATCCTTTTGCAGAATTTTTGCCTCCTACTTGTAACTTGCTTTCCCACCCATCTTTGTATCAGTGACAAATTTGGCTACATGACAGTCGGTTTCTTCATCTAAGCTATTAATTTAAATAGAACATAGAACACTACAGCACAAACAGGCCCTTCAGCCCACAAGTTGTGCCGAACACATCAAAACCTACCCAGCCATAGACCTATCTATAACCCCCAATCCCATTGGATCCCATATACTCATCCAGAAGTCTTTTAAAAGACCCCAGCGAGTTCGCCTCGACCACCACCGACGGCAGCCGATTCCATTCACTCACCACCCTCTGAGTGAAAAACTTTCCCCTAGCATCCCCTCTGTACTTGCTTCCCTGCACCTTAAATCTGTGCCTCTCTCGTCGCGACCATTTCAGCCCTGGGAAATAGTCTCTGAGAGTCCACCCTATCTATTCCTCTCAACATCTTGTAAACCTCTATCAGGTCGCCTCTCAACCTTCGTCTCTCCAGGGAGAACAGTCCCAGCTCCCTCAACCTGTCTTCATAAGGCATGCCTCCCAATCCAGGCAACATCCTTGTAAATCTCCTCTGCACCCTTTCAATAGCTTCCACGTCCTTCCTATAGTGAGGCGACCAGAACTGCGCACAGTACTCCAAGTGTGGTCTGACAAGGGTCCTATAAAGCTGCAGCATTACCTCCTGACTCCTGAACTCAATCCCTCGATGAATGAAGGCCAGTACACCGTAAGCTTTCTTAACCACATCCTCCACCTGGGAGGCCGATTTGAGAGTCTTATGGACCCGGACCCCAAGATCCCTCTGCTCTTCCACACAGCTAAGACTCCTACCTTTGATAGTGTACTCATTCATCCCGTTGGATCTGCCAAAATGGACCACAACACATTTATCCGCGTTGAAGTCCATCTGCCACTTCTCCGCCCAGTCTTGCATCCTGTCGATGTCATGCTGCAACTTCTGACATCCCTCCAGACCATCCACAACACCACCGACCTTCGTGTCATCGGCGAACTTACTCACCCATCCCTCCACTTCCTCATCCAGGTCATTTATGAAAATGACAAACAGCAAGGGTCCTAGAACAGATCCCTGGGGCACTCCACTGATGACCGACCTCCATGCAGAAAAAGAGCCATCCACAACCACCCTCTGCCTTCTGCAGGCAAGCCAGTTCTGGATCCACAAGGCCAAAGCCCCTTGGATCCCATGGCCTCTCACCTTCTCAAGAAGTCTTGCATGTGGGACCTTGTCAAATGCCTTGCTGAAGTCCATGTACACCACGTCCACTGCTCTTCCTTCGTCAATGTGTTCAGTCACATTTTCGAAGAACTCAATTAAGCTTGTAAGGCACGACCTGCCTTTTACAAAACCATGCTGACTATTTCTAATCAACCTAAACTTCTCCAAATGCTCGTAAATCTTGTCCCTCAGAAGCCTCTCCATCAGCTTACCAACCACTGAGGTCAGACTCACCGGTCAGTAATTTCCAGGACTATCCCTGTTCCCTTTCTTGAAAATAGGGACCACATCCGCAATCCTCCAATCCTCCGGAACCTCTCCCGTCTCCATCGACGACGCAAAGATCATCGCCAGGGGCTCTGCAATGACATCCCTCACCTCCCACAATAACCTGGGGTACATCCCATCTGGTCCCGGAGACTTGTCTATCTTGATAGCATTTAAAAGTTCTAACACATCCGCTTCCTTAATATCTACATACTCAATCTTTTCAGTCTGCCGCAAACTTGTAGTGCATCCTCCCAGATCACTTTCCACCGTGAATACTGAGGCAAAGTACTCATTAAGCACCTCTGCCATTTCTTCCGGTTCCATACAGACTTTTCCCCCTTCACCTTTTATAGGTCCTATCCCTTCTCTTCTCATCCTTTTACTTTTCACATATTTGTAGAAGGCCTTGGGATTCTCCTTAATCCTACCAGCCAAGGCCTTCTCATGACCCCTTCTGGCTCTCCTAATTTCCTTTTTAAGCTCTCTTCTATAAGTCTTATACTTCTCTAGATCCCCAACATCTCCTAGCTCTTTGAACCTTTTATACACCTTTCTTTTCTTCCTGACTATGTTCACCACTGCCTTCGTGCACCACGGTTCCCGCGTCCTACCAAAACCTCCTTGTCTCACCGGAACGTTGTCGTGCAGAGCTCCAGACAAGCATTCCTTGAATATCTGCCACCTTCCTTCTGTGCTTTTCCCCAAGAACACCTCCTTCCAGTTTATTCGCCCCAACATCTGCCTGATGTCTTCATATTTCCCCTTATTCCAGACAAACACCTTCCTAGCCTGCCTGATCCTATCCTTTTCCAATGCAAGGGTGAAGGAGATAGAATTATGATCTCCATCCCCAAGATGCTCTCCTACCGAGAGATCCATCACCTGTCCTGGTTCATTAGCTAGTACCAGGTCCAGTACAGCCTCTCCTCTCGTAGGCTTGTCCACGTGCTGTGTCAGGAAACCCTCCTGAACACACCTAACAAACTCCTCCCCATCCAAACCCCTTACCCTTGGGATATTCCAGTCGATGTTTGGGAAATTGAAGTCTCCCATCACAACAACTCTGTTATTTCTACATCTCTCCAGTATCTGTTTCCCTATCTGCACCTCAACTTCCCTGTCACTATTGGGCGGCCTATAGAATACACCCAGCAACGTCACCGACCCTTTGCTATTCCTAACTTCCACCCACAGAGACTCCGTAGACATTCCCTCCTCGGTATCCACCTTCTCTGCAGCCATGACACTGTCCCTGATCAACAGTGCCACTCCACCACCTCTTTTGCCTCCCTCCCTGTCCTTCCTGAAGGATCTGAATCCCGGGACCTGTAGTACCCAGTCCTGTCCCTGAGACATCCAAGTCTCTGTAATGGCCACCACATCACAATCCCAAGCAGCAATCCACGCCCTAAGTTCATCCACCTTATTTACTACACTCCTGGCATTAAAATAGACACAGCTCAGTCCCTCAGACTGGACATTTCCCTTCTCCCCCACTCGTCTAACCTGCCTCTCATCCTTCCTAGAGTCCTTCCCGACCTGGGAGCTAACTTCCTTGCTCCCAGTCTCCACATCACCATTCCCTCCCCCTAACCTTTCTAGTTTAATCATTTATAAATTTGTTGAGGTCCTAGCAATGATCTTTGTGGCACTCCACTGGTTAAGGCTTTTCCAGCTTGAAAATGATCCATTTATCCCTACCTCTGACTAACTAACAGGAAACAATCTTATTTATGCCAATATACTACCTGAATACCATGAGCTCTTATCATTGTCTTTTATGTGGCATCTTATTTAATCCTTTTTGGAATGGAAATAAATAACGTCTACTTGTTTAACTGCCTGCTTTTCACATCCTAAAAGAACTAATATATTTGTCAAACCTTTTTACCAAACTATGTTGACCTGACCTTTATGATTTTCTGAAGAGCATGCTATTATGTTTTTTTTCCCAATGACAGATATTAGTCTAACTGGTCTGTAGTTTCCTTCTTTCTATCATCCTTTTTCTTGAATAGTGGTGTTAAATTTGTGGATTTCCAATTCACTGGGATCTTTCTAGAATCTAGTGAGTTTTGGAAGATTGCAACTAATGCATCTACTATTGCTGTAACCAGTTATTTTGAGACCTTAGGATGCATGCCATCCTTGAGACTTATAAGCCTTTAGTTTTCCTGGTACCTTTTCCTCTAATAATTGTGATAGTTTTATATTATTCTCTCCCTTTCGCCCACTGATATTTCAACTACTCTTTGCTTGCTTTTTATGTTTTCTACTGTGAAGATGAATACAAAAACTTGTTCAATTTCCTTGCCTCCCACTGTTAATTTCCCAGTCTTACTCTTAAAATACCACTGCTCACTATCACTACATTTTTCCTGATCTGTGGGAGCTTTTACTATCTTTTTATATTGCTAATTTTCTCAAATTTTTCCCTCTTTGTTACTTTTTAGTCATTCTTTGCTGGTTTCTAAAATATTTCCAATCTTCTGGCCTACAACTGATCTTTTGTGTATCCTTTCAATTTGATACCATCTTTAACTTTCTTAGTTAGCTATGGATGGTATAGCCTTTTTGTAGGCTCTATCTTACTCAATGGGATGTATTTTTGAAATATTATCTGCTGCTTTTCTACTGTTTTACCTTCTAACCTAGCTAACCCTATCTTTGTACCCTGTAATTGCCTTTAGTTAAGTTTAAGGCATAAGGTTTTAGCCCCACATTTCTCACCCTTAAACTGAATGTGAAATTCTGTCATGTTAAGATTATTCTTACCCAAAGGATCCTTTATTATGAGATTAATTAATCCTGTCATATTACAAATGACCAGATCAAAAACGGTCTATTGCTATGGTTTCCAGAATGTAGTATTCTAAGAAATAAGAACATAAGAAATAGGAGGAGTAGGCCATACAGCCCCTCGAGCTGCCCTGCCATTCAATAAGATCATGGCTGATCTGAATTCACTATGAATTTATTGTCCAGGCTACCTTTTTCAATTTGACTAATCCTGTCTGTGTGAAGGTGAAAATTTAATTAGCTTATTGGCAAAGCTTTCTTACAAGCCCCTATACTTAACATTTATTCATTGTCCTATGGTGTGCTACTAACTGGGGGGTGGGGGGCTATAAACCATTTGCTATTTCATATGTTCTCTCAAAATTATTCTACATTTTGATTCTCTGAACCAAGATTGTTTCTCACAACTATACTGTTCTTCCAAAATATCAATTACCCTTGAATATTCAGGTCCTAGCCATTGTCATTTTACAACTATGCTTGGAATACCCCCGCCTTCCTTGCCAGCGGGATTCTCTAGTTTCATTGCAGTGAATGGAAATTTGGCTAAGCACCAAATCATCTATCCTCACAGCAGTATGAGGCATGAATGAACGGAGAATTCTGGCCCATGCCTATATAATTGCTATCATATCCTACTCATTTATGTTTGAACAATCAGTTCATCCATCTTGTTATGAAAATGGTGTGCAATAGATAAAGAACTTTTTTTAAACCATTCTTACTCGCTCTGACTTTATTTGCTGGTGCATACATACGTTTGTAGGCTGTGTTCCGTCTTGTTGCACTCTAGTTATTATTATCCACATTGCTATCCTGCATTATTGCAGTGGTTTTCTTCTTTAACTTTTTAAATTTCTCCTCCTATGAACCCTCCTTCTCCATATTTAATTTAAAGCACTCCCTAGAGCCCTAGTTATATAATTAGCCATATAATCACTCTTGAAGAAGTTCAAACCCATGCTGACTGTCTTTGATTAGCAAGAAATGTTGAAATCCACCTGACCTTTTAATTATAAAATCTCTGAATTTCATGACAGTAAATGTTAGGTGAAACTCATGTATGGCTTCCTGGTTTTCCTCTTGTGCTTCTTGGGTAGCAGAGTAATTATTTACTAAACACCAATAACTTTCAGTGAAGAATTGGATATTAACTTGAAAGGGATGATATTGCAGGGTTATGGGATAGAAGGAGACTTATTGGATAGCACTTTAAAGAGCTGGCATAGGTATGATTGGCCAAATGATTTCCTGTGCTGTATGATTCTCTGTACTGTAACTGTGGCCCCTCTTCCTCCCATGTCCAATAATAAACATTCATCTTCTTCCTTCTCTACCCAAAACAAACTGGCTTATTGAAAACTAACATGATGGCTGTAAAAGCATAATGTTTAATTTAATTTAGATGAAACTGAATATGAATACAGTGGGAGTGAAGAAGAGGAGGAGGAGTTGCCTGAGCAGGAAGGAGAACCAAGGTAACAATGCTTTGTCAATTAAATGTTAATTAAAATTACATTGTCCTATCTGAATTTATACAAGATTAGATTGGTGAATTATTTAGACAAATAACGAAAAATCTTTAGCCCCATATGGGCCAATATTTTGGTTTCTGCATTTGGATACCTCCCTTCCTCTTGCAGATTCTAAGTTTTCCTCAATCTTCACTTTTATAATCTTTTGTTAGTCTTTTTCATCCAGATTCCACTTTTTATTTTAGTTTCTTCCACTTCAAAGAAAAAGCTCCAGAATTACTGGAGCTAAGTGTAAAGCCAATCCCTGGCTAAGAGATTGAGCAGATAATGTTACCGGTTCACATTAGTACCCTTCAGCTGATTATTAGTGAGGTGTGCAAGGTTACTTGTCTTCTGGACTGTTTTTATCTTCTGTTTTCCCCCTCCCCCCTTTACTTCCCTCCTCGCTGGAAAATGTGCTTGTTCTTGTTCTTTGCTTCCCTCTTGTGGCAGAAGGTTAGAATTTATCATGTGCACATTTGTGCACAGCCTTGTGCTCCACCAACTTTCTCTATCACTGCAGACATCAACTTTTATAACCTGCATCTAACAAGCTCATTTGCCACAGGTAATGTGAAAGATAAATGGAAGTTCCTCCTCCACAGCAAAGGGCTTTATCATGCAATTGAGGATGGTTCAGAATATAAAAGGGATTAGACTTTGAGTAACCCAATACAATGATTGAGAGCTGGATGACTGTCATACAGATATGCAAAAGTATTAAATAAACTTGATTTCCTGTGGGTACATTGTGATTAAGTCCAGAGAAAGGACTGATTTTTGAATGAATGGCAAAACTTGGGTATTAATTTCAGAGACTTTTAATGTTTTTCTGCATATATTTCCTATATCACACATGTGACAGTTGACCGATAATTTCACAGATCACAAATAATTATTGTTGAAATATACTTTGCATACGGGGCCAATTTCAATGGGTGTATGAATATCATTGCACAGTATTTCATTTACCATTCAGAAATGAATGTGGAATGATTTACGCTTCTTACCACATTATCGATATGTTTGTGAGAGTCTATTTTCTTTGTTCAGTCCTTGTATTTTCATCTGATGTATTTTGGAACTGGCAGTGCAGATGGATTTACATTCACATTTCTGATTTTGTTTGGATCAATGCCTCATCAACTGGTTGAGATTGCATGCTGGCTGGAAGATTTTCCTGAAACAGTCAGCGTAAATTAAGTATTGGTCTAGCAGTAGGGATTCAGGGACTGTTCTGAGACTAACCTTCATTAGCTGTAGACACTCACCCTGAACTGTTTAAGTTACAGTTTTACATAACATTGCTGCAAATGTAATGTTAGGGCTGACCACTGCTCTGTATAGGACCAGTAATGATACTCAATATTTACCATGTTGTTGCAAAAAAAATTATGCTTAAATGTGCCTTATGTCAAGTCATGATGTCCTCAATGTTTCTCAGCATGGAAATTAAAAAATGTAATTGATTATTGCATGCTCTGAAAGACAGATCAGGTTTGTAATAAAATGATGTCAAAAAGATTTACAAATATATCAGAACTGAGTGTTAATAACTTTTCAGAAGAAAAGATTATATTTTACGTTGGGGTAATAGTCCCTTTAAGAACTAAGTTTCTCTGGAAGTTAATTTCTTGTAAAAAGCAACTTGTTCCAGGAATGGATCATGTGACCAAGTTACCTGAGGATAAACATTAGTAAAAGCAAAGAGTAAACAATAAGCCTATTGCAGGGAATATCTCTTTCAAGCAGTTTAGTTTAGAGCTAGCATGTTGCAGGGAGGATCTCTCAGCAGAATTCAGCTGAAATGCTTTGTGTTGGCTAGAAGGGTTCAAAATCTTTGATAACTGAAAGAGTATGTTAACCATGAGTTAGATTTATTTAAGTAACTCAGTACAGTGATTGACGGATATATATGCAAGAGCATTAAATTAACTTGACTTTCTGAGGGAGAGAATGCGTCGATAGGCAAAATTCCAGAGCTAAAGAATATTAAAAACAAGAGGATTCTGATCTGTAGTGGCTACATTTAAGAGGCAAACAACGCATTGAACCTCAAATCTACAGCTGAGAGATGGTAGGAGAGGTTTTGAAGGGAAAACTTGGCTGGAGGAAAACTGAAGGCCCAAGAGATCTTTGGAACAGTATTTGGATCAAGTAATTTTTTTTCATTCATGGGACTGGGGCATCACTGGCTGGCCAGCATTTATTGCCCATCCCTAGTTGCCCTTGAACTGAGTGGCTTGTGAGGCCATTTCAAAGGGCAGTTGAGAGTCAACCACATTGCTGTGGCTCTGGAGTCACATGTAGGCCAGACAAAGTAAGGCAGATTTTCTTCTGTAATGAACATTAAGAGCCAAATGGATGGTGACAATCGGCAGTGGTTTCATGATCATCAGTAGATCCTTAATTGCAGATTTTTTTTTATTGAGTTCCAATTCCATTATCTGCCTTGGTGGAATTTGAACCTAGGTCCCCAGAACATTTACTATGTTTCTGCATTAATAGTCAAGTGATAATATCACTAGGTCATCACCTCCCTTCCAGTTTATGTTACGTATCTGATTGGAATTTTTGGGGTAGAAGTCAAATGAGTTTGGATGGAAGTTTAAATCAAGAAGATAGAGGCTTCACTGTACTTTGAATATGTTTAATGTATTGATTATTTAAGATAGTATGATTATTAGTATTCATATTCTTGATTTTTTAAGTAATAGAATACTTTGGTTTTTACAGTAAATCTTATCACAAAATTTTTTTAGTAATTATTTGGAATTTTTGGATTTCCAAATAAAAAATACTGGTCTTTGTTGTCACTGTCATGTAAACTAATCTGGTATAATTTCCTCTGTAAATGGGAAGGCTGAACAGTGACCAAATGGAGATCTTTAAATTATGAGGAATTTGACTGAGTAAAATTGGAGGTGTTGGTGGTGGGTGGGGGGGGGGGGGGGGTTAGGTGGAAGTTGAGCACTAGGGGACATAAAATTAATATAATATTAATGCAATCAGGAATTTTGGAGAAAAGTTTTTTTACCTGGAAACTTAGTCAGGGTAAAGAAGTTGAGGTGAATAGTATTAATGCATTTTAAAGGGAAGCTGGCTAAGCAGCTAAGGGAAAAAGGAATATTTCATGAAATAGGAATCTTGTGGAGCATATACACCTGCAGATTAGTTGAGCTAAATGCTATTAATTCTGTCTAATCTATACCTCATCACAAGTCAGCCTGAATTACGTCCACAAGGGAGCAAGTGTAACCACTAAAGTAACATTGTTCAAAATAAGGTTGTTACAAGTTTTGGGGAAATTCTAAAAAGTCTTGATATGCAAAATGTTTCCTGACACAAATCATATTTGCTTATTTTGTACTTACGCAGAAGTTGAATTTTCAAAACTTGGGCTGTATCATAGAAACAAAATCACTTTATAAAATTCTTTACATTTGTGTTGAGATCTAAAAGTTTCTAATTGTTTATGAATATACTGAAATGACAAGAAAAGACAATTTGGCCCATTGAACCTGTTCCGCTCCCAACTGACTCCTGCCTAAAGCCATGGTGAAGCAAAACATAGAGGAAAGGAAAACCTAATCCAATTAAGAAAAAAAGCTCTTGGAATTGTTTTCCAATTGTCTTCAAGTAAGTTTCAGGAGATGTAATCGTATGCTTTTATCAATTGAATTGATGTCTCCAAGTGTTCTTTTTGCTTATCCAGCTTAATCAATCTTTCCAATTCCTTCACTATTTTAAAATGTATCCTTTCAAAATTTATACTTCTTTGAGATATAGACTGGAATTTTCCAGCCCCATCTGCTCATATGATCTTCTGATCTGTTGAAGTCAATCGACTTTTGGATGGCTTGCCATATCTGCCATTACAGGGCTGGAATATCCTGACCACATTATCCCAATACTCCAACTTTGTTTTGAAATGTAAAAGCTTTTAAATTTGTATCAGTCAAGTAGTGCTGTTGTAGACCTTTCTTCAAGGACTGAAGTGTCTAATGATGTGAGAGACAAAAAAACAGAAAGTATTTTGATATAACTGGGCAAGGTATTTAACTGTATATCTAGCTTCATGTTTGCGCATCCTAAATGGTCTTATCATTAATTCATTCATAGCTACTCCTTAGTTTTTCTCCTGCTCTGCTGCCTTGAGTATGCAATCCTCTATTGTATATACTTTCTTATACTTATCCTGACCAGATTTATAGATCGGAATTTTACTGTCCTGCCCACCACAGGAATCAGAAGAGGCGAGGGGCGGACAAGGGGAAAATCTGTTGACTTTAGATGGGATTTTATGGTTTTGGGCTAAGTGATACTGTAAAATCCTACCTGTAGCACTTGTGTATTTGAAAAGATACCTTCCAGTCATGGGGCCAGTTTTTGCATTGCACCCAAATTTATTTGCAAACTCTTTGTTTCATGTAGCGTTCTTACCTATCTTTGTGAAAGAGGACATTGGGGAAAAAAGTTCTCTTTATCTTGTAGCTCAATTGTTAATGTGCCTGGAGAATCAACTCTTCGTCGTGACTTCCTGAGATTGCAGCAAGAGAACAAAGAACGTTCTGAGGCTATGCGCAGGCAACAACTCCTTCAAGAACAGCAACTACGAGAACAGGAAGAGTATAAGAGACAGCTCCTAGCAGAACGCCAAAAACGTATTGAGCAACAAAGGGAACAAAGGCGACGACTTGAAGAAGTAGGAATTTTTTTTTAAAACATGACATTATTTGCATAAATTTTGTGTTGAGGTATTGGAATGCCTTAAAGATATATTACACTTCGTGTCAAGCAGATTGAGACAATAGGCAAGTTCAGTCTTGTAACTTGCAGTAATAACTTCTAACAAATGCTTAGTCTGTTGCACAATTGAACAATGCAATTATAAAGCATTGATTTTAGTTTTACAAAAACTACACCCGGCTTTCTTGCCATGCCATTTTTTGTCAATTACTTTTTTGCTCTTGGTTGTGCATTTATGCTCTTAGTATTTTTTCAGACCAGACTTTTCAGATCAGATGTATTATTGATCATTATGTATTGGCTATAACAATCACCTTGAAATAGGTGCACCGTTAATCAATAGGAAAGTGGTTCACTTAAAATTACATAGCCGGTTTCTGTTTTGTATATTTTATTTGGCCCGTTGGTCTTTGCTAGTGTTTACGTTCCTCATGAATCCCCCTCCCAGCATTGTTCATCGTGCTCCAGCTTAACCTTTTATTCCTTGTTCCTTCATGTGTTTGTCAAGTTTCCTCTTAAATGCATCTTTTTTTTGCTTCAACTGCTTCTTGTGGTTGTGAACCTACATGGAAAAATTGAAACAAGGTTTAGATGTTCTTTGATATCAATTTTTTTTAATTTTTCTACCTACATAGGCTAATATAGGCACATTGTTAATTCTCAGGAAAAGGTTTATTATTAAGTCGGTAAGGAGTGGCTCTGCAGAAAGCTGCAGATGAATGTGCATTGTTTTAGTTATCTACTTACTTCCCAAGACAAAATTATTTGAATTCCACTAGTTAAGTGAATTTGAAATAAATGTGGAAACATATACCCATTGCATGTAAGTATAGTTCAAGGAATTGAAATGGGGAATAATGAAGTTGATGACATCAGGAAGCACGGATTCCCTTAAGCAAGAATGAATGCAGATAACAGTATAATAAAATGAATAGAATGTTATTTCTCAACTCATAATTGGTTACTGATCTAGACTGATAAATGTGATTGTGAATTGGAGAAAATGGATCAGGTTTTCATCTTTGTGCTTTAATGTTAATGATGCATAATGTTGCAATCTACTCCTTAATTCAGATTCTTTGCATAGTGAGGGTGGGAAAGTGATAAATGACAGTGCTAAGATATCTATCAGTCTTGCCATTGTACCCTCCTTTAATTTGAAAACACCATGGTTCTTTTTAGTTATATTCAGCTTTGATAGCTGAATCAAATTAATGGATGTTCCTCATAAGATCTATTGCTGCAGAATGTTGTTCACTGTTCACTATTGTTCTGAATTTACCCCTTCCTAAGCGTCATTTCCAGTGTCTTATTAGCAGTCAATTTTACTTTTATGTGGAAATTTTCTTTGCTCTTTCAGCTCAAGAAAATTGATCTTTTCTACCATTCTAATTGCCACCTTATTGAACTTTATCTTGATGCTTTCTAAATTTATAGGAATAATTTACTTGCAACTCTTAGAAGTTTTGGTCAAACACTTATGTGTTGACATTTCACTTGTCATCAAGTGCTTACCACATACAACCCCATTTCAAAGCATCACGAGTTGGAGAATCTTCCTTATTTCCATTCCATGTTCCCTTTGAATATGTCCCTGCTGAACATATCCTCTTTACATTTGATTTTAGTTGAAGTGTTTGAATTTTCATAATTTTATAACTTAGATTCGGTGTTACTTCTACTTTTGGTTTTTTTTATTATTTTGAAACTTGGTGTTCAGCATTACAACCCTTCACTTTATTTCTCAGTATTAAAAAATCACATCCATACAACAGAGCTCAAAATTACAGTTGCAGTTTTCAGTTCAAATGGAATGTCAGTTGCATTGTCTACACTCTTGAGTATTGTTAATTGGCAGTTATATTTAACTGATTGCATAAGTATGCAAGGTGACTGTAATTGAGTTCAATATTTGTTTATAACTTAAATTTTTATGCGGATGCATAATTTTAACATCCAGATTTTAAAAATTTGTTCTTGAGTTATGGACAGTGTTGGCAAGCCTAGCATTTATTATCCATCCTGAATTTCTACAGAGAAAATGAAAGCACAGGAATAGGCCCTTTGGCCCTCCAAGTCTGCACTGACCATGCTACCCAACTGAACTAAAACCCCTTCCTCTTCTGGGAACCGTATCCTTCTGTCTCCATCCTATTCATGTATTTGTCAAGACACCCCTTAAAAGCCACTATAGTATCTGCTTCCACTATCTCCCCTGGCAGCGAGCTCCGGAAAAAAAAAAATTGCCTTGTATATATCCTTTTAACCTTACCCCTCACATCTTAAACCTATGCCACCTAGTAATTGACTCTTACACCCTGGAAAAAAGCTTTTGAATATTCACTCTGTCCATAGCCCTCATAATCTCTCAGTCATCTATCAGGTCGCTCTTAACCTCTGTCATTCCAGTGAGAGCAAAGCAAGTTTCACCAGCCTTTCCTCATAGGTAATGCCCTCCAAGCCAGCCAACATTCTGGTAAATGTTTTCTGTACCCTCTCCAAAACATCCACAGCTTTCTAGTAGTATGGCAATCAGAATTGAACATTATATTCCAAGTGCAGCCTAACTAAGGTTCTATAAAGCTGCGATATGACTTGTCCATTTTTAAACTCAACGCTGCAGCCGAAGGAAGCAAGCATGCCGTATGCCTTCTTGACTACCTTCTCCACCTGCATTGCCACTTTCAGTGACCTGTATACCTGTAACACCTAGATCCCTTTCCTATCAATACTCTTAACGGTTCTGCCATTTACTATACATGTCCTCTCTTCCAAAATACATTACCTCACGTTTGTCCAGATTAAACTCCATCTGCCATCTCTCTGCCCAAGTCTCCAACCAATCTATGTCTTGTGTATCCTCTGATGGTCTTCATCGCTATCCATAAATCCATCGACCTTTGTATTGTGTCGTCCGCAAACTTACTGATTAAACCTGTTATAGAGCAAAGGTCCCAGCACTGATTCCTGAGGGACACCACATGTCACAGCCTTCCATTCTGAAACACACCCTTCTACTGCTACCCTCTGTGTTCTATGATTGAGCCAGTTCTGTATCCACCTTGCCAGCTCTTCTGACCCGAAATGATTTCACCTTCTGAACCAGTCTGCCATGAGGGACCTTGTCAAGGCCTTGCTAAATCCATGTCGACAACATCCACTGTCCTACCTTCATCAATCATCTTTGTCACTTCCTCCAAAAATACTATCATGTTAGTGAGACATGACCTCCCCTTCACAAAACCATGTTGCCTTTCGCTAAGTGTCCTCCAGGCACTCCAGTTTCTGGAAGCTTTTCATCTTCCACAAATCAGACAATCACAAGGATACCAATGTCTGGGTAAACAACAACTTTGTACTACATGAAAAGAGAATGCTGGTTGGTTGGCAAGTGGACTCTGATGGGCAGAGGCATCGCCATGGAGAGTGCATAAGGTTGGCAGTTAACTGGTATTGTGGCTGCCAGTTAGCTGCCAACCATTTTTTGAAAACTTAAAACAAGCAGCTTGATTCTGATTCAGATACGCTGAGCATGTCTTTTGAACTGCAGGAAGAAACTGGAGTGCCTGGAGGAAATATTATTATTTCCAATGGGAATAAACCCTGTCTCAAAGAATCCTCTCCAATAATTTCCCTACCACTGATGTTAGGCTCACTGGCATGTAATTACCCAGATTCTTCTTGCTACCCTTCTTAAACAAAGGAACAACAGTGGCTATTCTCCAATCCAGTTGAGGAAGTGGTGATGAGGTATCATGTTGAATCACTATAGCCCATGTGATTCAAGAAACACACGGAAAGGGCGTTCTAATGAAGGAATAGTAATACATTTCCAAGTCCAAATGTTAAGTGTTAATCTGGGACTAAGTTGATTGGTCTCCAGCAATTACCACTGTCTCCTTTTGTGGTAGGCATGACTCGCCAGTGGAGAGATTTCCTCCTGATCCCTTTGACTTTAGTTTTAAGAAGGTTTCTTCATGCTGCAGTCTGACAAAGGCTGCCTTGATGTCAAGGACAATCACCCACGTCAGCCTTGGAATTCATTCTTTTGTACATTTTGGACCAATTTAGGTTTGGCGCTGCATCCAAACAGATTGCAATCTGCTTATTTAATGATCAGTTAGTGCTACTTTTTTCATTAGTTGTTTACTCCATCCTTAGTTATGAAGCCAATACTCAGAATGGAGTGGGAAAATCCATTTCTTGCTTGTTCTTAAAAAAAAATCATTCAAATTCCAATTGAATCAAATTCATGGTCCCCACAAGGAAGACAAACAAGATCCAAACTGACAAGATAAGGCATGCATCCCATCTTGGGTTTGATCTGACACTTGATCTTGGTACTTGATCTTAACCACTGTAAACAATGCTTTCTATCACTTAGATAATTTTGAGAGTAGCCTATTAGGGCAGTAACTGGCCAGATTGGATTTGCTGCTTTTTATGGTTGGGATCAGCCTGGGCTATTTTCCACTTTTTAGCTGGATGTCAGTGTTGTAGCTGCACTGAACAGCTTGGCTAGAGGTCAGGCTAGATTTGGAACACAAGCTACACCACCACAGTAAGGATGATGTCAGAGCCCTAGGCCTTTGCTATATCATGTGCGCTTTTATCATATGGAATGAATCAAATTGGCTGAAGAGATGAATCATCCACGGGGCTTTTCTGCCCGAAGAAGAGCCTTGTCTTTTGCACTGACATGGTGAATTCAATGATCATTTAAGGGTAGGGATGTTGTGGAGTTTCTCCTCGCGTTACTTGTTGCCCACCACCTTAATGATTGAGTGTGACAGGACTGCAGACATTTGCTTTGATCTGTTGATTGTAGGCTTGCTTAGCTCTGTGTTTGCTGTTTCACGTGTACGTAGTCCTGTGTTGCTTCACTGAAGGGTGGCACCTTTTTAAGGTATTTCAGATGATGCTTCTGGCATAGTTTACAGTCTACACTATTAAAGCAGATTTTCTTCCTGATTTTGATGGCAGTAGTAAACGTGAAGGAAGTGCAAACATGAGGTTACAGATTGTGGTGAAATACTACTGATACTCCATAGCATCTCATACATATCCAATTTTGGGTTATTTTATCCGTTTTATATATATGCTAGATGAGAGATTGCATCCTCAGTGTAAAGATAGGACTTCATCTTTACATTTGTAGTGATCTCTGCCACCATAGACCCCTTGAGTAAACCTTGCTGGTTGTTGTCTATGATTCATAACATATGACTAGGTCAAACTGTTGTTTGGTTAATCTTTGGAGAAGCTCTCCCAATTTTGGCACAAGTTCCTGGATGTTAGTGAGGAGGGTTTTGCAGATTTGATCGGCCTTTGTCATGGGCAAATTCAGCATCCAATCAAAGCCAGGTAGCCCATCTAGTTTTATTATTATTGTAGCAATTTTTGCTAAAAATTAATGGTATGCTAGGTCATTTAAGGCAGTTTATGGTCAACCACGTTGTTATTCCGACTGGACTCAATTATAGGCCAGAATGGATGATTACAGGTTTCCTGGCTGAAAGCAAGAAAGCTTACAATGAATGTTAGTGAAACTAGATTACCATAATAACGAAATGGATATTTCTATGGTCACCATTACATTGCAAATAATAAATTGTCTTCTAGACTTATTTTGTCACTAAATTTAAATTCTTCAACCCATGTATTGGGATATAAACTCTTGTCTCCCCAAAGTTAGTCCAGGCCTTTGCCTTACTACTGAGTTCTATTCTACTGTATCCCTTATTTGCAAACAGCTGCTACTAAAACAATGCAAATATACTAATTTTAAAGCAAGTGTTTTGATAACATGACAACAATTTTACCTCATGTTTTAGCAGCCCTTTGCAAATAAGGGTACAGTAGTATAGGACACAATAGCAAGTTGCATTTTTATTGCAAATGTATCACCTATTGAAGGGAATGATTGAAAAAGTTGAAACCACCTTGTGACAAAGTTAGTTTAGGGTAAACGTCGCAAAGCAGTTACATTTTGACCTTAGTGAGCATTTTCTTTACATGTGCAGCAGCAGAGAAGGGAACGAGAAGCACGAAGACAACAGGAGCGTGAACAAAGAAGGCGTGAACAGGAGGAAAAGCGAAGATTGGAGGAACTGGAACGCCGAAAGAAGGAAGATGAGGAAAGACGGAGGGCAGAAGAAGAAAAGAGGCGAGTGGAGAGAGAGCAGGTGATTTTTGTTGTTATTCTTCATTTATTAATGTTTGACCAAGAAAATTGTGTGCATAATTTTCAATTTGAATTGGGTCATTGATGAATTTTAACAAAATGTTGACTTTAACATTCTGAATCTATCCCTCTTATTTTGCTATCTCAGCAAATGTTTGGGTCTATAAATGTTTGCACGATTGCCAACAACGCTACAACATGATTGATTGGTAAGAAAGATCCAAGTAAACTGACAACACCAGGTTAAAGTCCAACCTGATGAAGGAGCAGCACTACGAAAGTTCGTGATTCCAAATAAACTGGTTGGACTTTAACCTGATGTTGTGCGACGACTTATTGTGCCCAACCCAATCCAATGCCAGCATCTTCACATCACAAGTAAACTGCGACCATTTCTTTTGACTATTGTGATGGAATAGGACATGAGCCTCATGCATTCCTGCATCCAATGGCACAACTGAGAATATTCAAAAAGCATGACATGATTGATTTGATAGTAAGTTCCATTCCTAGCTTTTTGTGATCCTCACTCCATTTCTCATGCATTCCCTTTCATGAATGCGCTCTCTCCGTCTCTTTTGCCAGTTAACAGTGCATAGCAATACACATCCATGAAGTCGACATTGAGTTGTTTGACATCAAAGGTAGCATCAAAGCTAAAATGTACAATTCTTTGAATTAAGAGTCTTGCTTACTTTTTCTTTTGGTTTAAAGTTTAATGGATATGAAATTGTATCACAATGAGCAGATGTGATCAATGTGGCGACACATGGGCAGCATGGTGGCACAGCACCAGGGACCCGGGTTCTATTCCCAGCTTAGGTTATTGCCTATGTGAAGTCTACACATTCTCCCCATGTCTTCATGGGTTTCCTCTGTATGCTCCAATTTCCTCCCACAGTACAAAAAACATAATGATAAGGTGCATTGGCCACGCTACATTATCCCTCAGTGTATTCGAATAGGCACTGGGATGTGGTGAGTAGGAAATTTTCATAATAACTTATTTGCAGTTTAATGTAAGCCTACTTGTGACACTAATAAATAAACTAAAAAAATTAAAAATTCAAAAATCTGATGAATTTGGGAGTATTTTACTGATGACCATATCTCAAAACTCTGCAATCATTTAATTTCAAATGAAGCATTACTTCCATGATGATTTAAAACTGCACAATTTGACTGATGCCTTATATCCTGTACATCAGAAATTTCCTATTTTTTTTTAAACAAACTAAGCTAAAACAAGGTTGAGTAGTATTATTAATTCAATTCATAAGCAATTTGTCAGTTCAACTTTTCCTGTTAGTGCATGCCAGATGTTTAAATAGTGGCTACAACATGATTCTCTTGAGTACTGTTAGTATTATTTGGGCTTTGAGACATGTTATTAATTACTATTTGAAAGCTGATGTGCTCAAAGTGGTAGACCTGATCATGTATTCAGGTGTTTTTATTTGCCTTGCTACAAATCATTGACATTATCATGATAGAAATGATCTTGGTGTCCTGGTGACTTAAATCAGACTACTTATATGTTTCATATGTGAAATTGGCTGAGCTTCTAGTTATTGCAACACATCAATTACTGTTATTGTAGGGGAGCAGCATGACATAGAAAACATCTGTCAATAGAATTAGAATGATGTTGTACACAAGTTGATTATAATGGTTTCTTAACTGACAGTTTGTGGACTTGCAGCTTTTTTGGCTGCTCTTCGGGGAATGGGAAGGAGATGCAAATATGTTAAAACTTTATTCCAAAATTATCTAATATATACTTTTATGACAAATGGAAACCATGCTAGCCTTTTCTCTAGTATCTTTAGTATGAGTTTAATGAAGCCCTGTTATATTTTCATACAAGGTTAAAGAAGCAATGTCACCGATGAACTATAAATACATAATTTCTAACTAAAACTGTACTTTTATATAATTTTGCAACAGGAATATATCAGGCGTCAGCTTGAAGAGGAGCAACGACATTTGGAACTTCTCCAGCAGCAATTACTCCAAGAGCAGGCCATGTTATTGGTAAGTAGCTTACTGATGAAGCTGGTGAATTCTGTGCTGTACCTGGGCTGCAATGCTCATATTTAACAGCAAGTTAATCAATCAGTTGAAATTAAAATAATAGTCTAACAGCACAAGAGAATAGTCTCGATAGTTGTCATTGAATTATGTGACAATGATTTGTCATCTACTTAGACTTCCGTGCTGCATACTGCAAATCTGCATTATATGCATGTTGCTGCTTTAAGTGCGATCCTTTTCACAGCATAATTCATAGTTAAAAATGTAAGCTGTTATTATATAATTAAATGCCACCAAGCCTGGTTTATCATTGTGATGTATGAATGTAATCTTAAACCACATTTCTCTGTTCTGCCCAAACTATCAGTGTTGTACTCGAGGTTTGTATGGTCAGGTTACTAGTGTTCAATTAAGTAGTACAATTGTGTTCTTCATTGATATAATTTCAATCATGTCATGCATATTCATCAAGCTTTAAATTGAACAGAATAATGAGAGTAAATGCAAATTATCTTGTGATTTTCATTATTACAGAATGCAAGCATTTAGTTATTTATGTAACTAAAGTGGGTATGGTCTTGTATCATAATAAGAATGAATCATGTGACCCCTCAAGCCTGCTCCGTCATTCACTATGATCATAGCTGATCTTTGGCCTCATCTCCAATTGCCTGCTCATTCCCCAAATATTTCTTTTGATTGTCTGAGAGGCCAAAAATCTGTTGTCTCAATCTTAAATATATTCAGTATCTGCGGAGCAACAGCAACTATCTGGGGTAGAAAATTTCAAACAGTCATATGATTTGGGTGAAGAAATTTTCCTCCTATCTCGGTCCTAAATGCTCAGCCTCTTATCCTCAGTCTGTGCCCCTATGTTCTGGATTCTGTCACCAGCAGAAAGAACCTTTTGTATCTAGTACACTCATTTCCTTCAAAACCTTTAACGTTTCTGCACAAATCAGAATGGGAAATGCATAACTGCTATATCCTTAATATTTACTGCAAAGGAAGGAGAAAAATAATCTGTTCATGTTCTATAAAATATGGAATTAACTAGTGGAGATTGACAGAAACAAGGACTTGGTGCCCTTTGGCAATGATGATAACACGAGGTAACCATCCACACAAACTACAAAGACCATTTGCTTCTAAGATAGTGCATCAACGATCTTTCTTCCCAAAGACAACCCCACAATGATTCAAGCTACCAAAGAAAATAGAGATGGCCCCATTTGACATCTTCAAGACCTGTCTTTCAATTATTTATATTTTTGAAGACGTGGGCTACCATACCTGCAGGTCATGCCTGATTTAACTAGCATTAGCCAGATAAATGTTGGTGGAATACAGGTATTAGTCTGTGATTCAGACACAACTAAAGTGGAAGCACAGGTCACTCCATTCTTCTAAACTCTGAACAATACATGCTCTCATTTATTTAGTCTCTCAGCATAGGCCAACCCCCTCATTCCAGAAATGAATCTAGTGAGCCTTTGCTGTATCGCCTCCAAAACAAGTCTATCTGTCTCTCTGTATGGAGAAAAAGATTGCACAGAGCACTCTAGATGTGGTCTCTCCAGAGCCCTGTATAAATGCAGCACAACTGCTTTGATCCTAATTAATTTTTCAAAAAACTTGAGCTGTGGGGTCATGCCAGAGGACTGGAGAAATACAAATATTACATCCTTATTCAAAAGAAGGGTATAAAGATAAGCCCAGCTACCACAGTTGCTTTACTTTGGGTGATGGAGAAGATTCTAGAAAGAATAATGTGGGATAAGATTGATAGTCACATGGGAAAAGTATTTTATTAATGAAAGCTAGTATGGATTTATTAAGGACAATTGTGTCTTGCTGAAATGTTTTTCAAGAAGTAATAAAGAAGGTTGATAAATATAATACTGTTGATGTGGTGCTCATGGGCTTCAGAAAAGCATTTGATTAAGTACCCCACAGCAGACTTGAGCAAATTATAGCTCACTGGATAAAAGGGACAGGAGCAAAACTGGTATGAAATTGACTGAGTGTCTGAAAATATGAGAAGTGATTAGTGGCGTTTTTTAGTCAGGAAGAAGGTTAATAATGAAGCTATGTGGGTGCCAATGTTGGGATCTTTGCTTTTCCTGGCATGTGTTAATAACCAAATCTTGTACCCCACAAGGCACAGTTTCAAAATGTATGGATGATACAAAACTTCAATGGATTGAGGACTATGAGGAAGATAAGATAGAACTTCAAAAGAATATATAAATTGGTCGAATGGGCAGACAAATGGCAGATGAGGTGGAGAAATGCGAAATGATTCATTCTGGCAGGAAGAGCATGGAAAAGCATAAAACAAAGGGTACAACATCAAAGGATGTGCAGGAACAGAGGGACCTGGTGTATTTGTGCATAAGTCATTGAAAGTGATAGGACTAGTTAATAAAGCAAACAGTATCCTCGTGTTTATTAATAGGGTCATGGAACACAAGTACAAGGCAATTATGTTGAACTTGGATGACGTAGTTCTTGGCCTCAGCTGGAATATGGTATCCAGTTCTAGGTACCATTATTTAAGAAGGATGTGAAGGTTTTGGAAAGGCTGCAAAAATAATTCTCATGAATGGTTCCAGGGATGAGGAACGTCAGTTATGAAGATAGATTGGAGAAATTAGGACTGTTTTACTTGGAGACAAGAGGCTGGGGGGGAATTTGATAAAGGTATTTAAAATCATGAGGGGGCCTGGGCACAGTGGATGGGAAGAAACTGCTCCCAGTTGTGAAAGGAATGAGACAGTGAAGGCATAGATTCAAAGTAATTGGCAAAAGATACAAAAAGTGATATGAGAAAAAAAAAATTGCATTCACTGAGTGGTTAAGTTCTAGAATACACTGTCTTGAGAGCATCATGAAAGTGACGTCAATTTAAATGTTTAAAATGAAATAAGATTGTTAATTGAAAAGAAAGAATGCGGGTTTATTGGGAAAAGATGGAAGAATGCTCATTCGGTGAACTGGTGCAGACATGTTGGGTCAAATGACTCCTCTTGCACTGCAACAATTCTGTGATTAAGATCTAGAATATACGGCCTTAGAATGTGATGGAGGCATCTCCAAGGAGAGGTCAGATGATTATCTGAAAAGGCAGAATGTACAATATTACAGGAAAAAGCTGGGAAAGTAACATTAGGTGCATTGTTCATTCGCAGAGCTGGTGCAGGCATGGTGGGTTAATTGTCCTCTTATACTGCAACAATTCTGGAATTGATTCTGTGCTCCAATCCCCTTGCAATAAAGGCCAACGAACTATTTGCCTTCTTAATTGTTTGCTGTACCTACATGTTAAATTTGTGTTCTTTGTACTAGTACATGAAAATCCCCTGAACGTCAAGATTTCCAACAAAAACAGAAAACATTGATAAATCTCTGCAGATCTGATAGCATCTGTGGAGAGAAAATGGAGCCAACATTTGGGTCATCCAGACTCAAAACTTTGGCTCCATTCTCTCTCCTCAGATGCTATCAAATTTGCTAAGACTTTCCAGCATTTTCTGTTTTGTTTTAGATTCCAGCATCTGCTGTTTTTTGCTTTTATCAAAATTTACAAATTTTATGCCATTGTCAACATTTTCCTCTGTCATCTTATTTACACACTTAATCTGTCTGTACCCTCCTTGCAACCTATGATCCCCCTCGCTTTGTATCATGAACAAATTTAGGCATGTAGCCATGCTAAATTGTCCCTTCATGTCCAGCGATGTGTAGGTTAGGTGGATTGCTATTGTATGTGTCTGGGGTTGGGCATGGGAGGGAGACAGTGCTCTTTTGGAGAGTCAGTACCAACTCGTTGGGCTGAAAGACTTTTTCTTGCATTGCAGGGATTCTATGGTTCTGATTTAGAATTGTTCACTACTGCGATATCATAATATTGGAGTATTGGGCTGTCACTGAAAATATATTCACAATTATTGTAAACTCATAGCTGTAGTATAAGATATTCTTTTAGTGCCTTTTCAATAAAGATGTCTAATGATGTGCTTCAGCCTTTACGAGGATTGTGCTATTTTTATGGAATTTTTAATACTATTCATGTTACAAGCTTGATAGTCTATGTAGTTATATTTTATAATTTACAATATCCTTAAAGGAGTACAAATGGCGTGAAATGGAAGAACAACGACAGGCTGAGAGATTGCAGCGCCAGTTACAGCAGGAGCAAGCTTACCTTCTGTCTCTCCAACATGACCACAGGCAGCAAGAAAGAAATAAACCATACCATGCACCAGAGCCTAAACCTCATTTTGAAGCAACAGATAGGAGTAGAGAGGTAAGAGAAGTACTGTTCATCAGATGTTTGTCTGCAATAAAGGAGACTAAACAATTAACTTGTCCTCATTTTAGATTCTGTATTAGCTATTACTTTTTTGCTATTATCTAACTTGCATTACTTTCCATTTTATCTAAACTAAATATAAAACCTGTTAACTATAAAGAAATACAAAATTTTTAGGCACCCTATTCAGGGAATTCTAATCAAACTGTCCTAATTTTTAAGCAGATAGGCTTGAACTGTGACGAATATATTTGCTAGAAAATGGGAAAAAAAATTCTATGTTTTAGATGAAAGGTAGCTCATTCTATTTAGAAAATAATTAATCCTTCAAAACAACTATGAAATTTACCTGTATATTTAAGGTTGTTAAGAAGGCATATGGAGTCTTAGCTTTCATTGGTAGGGGGATTGAATTTCGGAGCCACAACGTCATGTTGCAACTGTACAAAACTCTAGTGCAGCCGCACTTGGAGTATTATGTGCAGTTCTGGTCCCCACATTATAGGAAAGATGTGGAGGCATTGGAGAGGGTACAGAGGAGGTTTACCAGGATGTTGCCTAGTATGGAGGGCAGATCTTATGAGGAGAGGCTGAGGGATTTGAGGTTGTTTTCGTTAGAAAGAAGGCGGCTGAGAGGAGATGAAACATATAAGATGATTAGAGGTTTAGATAGGGTGGACAGTGATAGCCTTTTTCCTAGGATGGAGAAAGCTAGCACGAGGGGACGTAGCTTTAAATTAAGGGGTGGTAGTTATAGGATGGATGTCAGAGGTAGGCTCTTTACCCAGAGGGTGGTAAGGGTATGGAATGCCCTGCCTGCTGCAGTTGTAGATGCTCCAAGTTTGGGGGCGTTTAAGAGGTTAGTAGATAAGTTTATGGACGAAAAGGGAATGGTTTAGGTTAGAGGGTCATTGCTTTTTCCTAATTGGTTGACGCAACATCAAAGGCCGAAGGGCCTGTTCTGCGCTGTAATGTTCTATGTTCTATATGCAAGAATTTCCCACTCCAATTCCACCTTTGATGTTTTATTTTTACTCTTTGCCCTTCTGAAATTGGCTGCTCTATTTGGGATATTGGTGTGAACCATTTTTCAGTTGGCAGCACTCTGACCCCTGAGAGCAGACTCAAATGCAAAAATATATGTTGACACTCTGGTGCTGGTATCTTTGAGATGAGATGGTGAACCAAATTCCTAGCTATCTTCACAGATGTACATTGAAGAGCACCGACACTATCTTGAAGAAAAAGGAATAAATCTTAGTGTCTTGGCCGATATCCATGCCTCAGTTAACATCACAAAAACAAATGATCAGTTCATTACATTATTTTTGGTGGGAGATCGTTGTGTGCAAAGTACTAATTGTATTCCCTAAATAACCATAATAACTACCAATTCAAATAAGAAGTACTTCATTGCCCGTAAAGCACTTGGAAATGTCCTGAGGTCACAAAAGGCGTTATATAAATTAAATGTTTTCTTTTTTCCTTGTAGTTTATAGAAACATAGAAGATAGGAGCAGGAGGAGGCCTTTCGAACCTGTTGTGTCATTCATTATGATCATAGCTGATCATCCAGTCAATAGCATAATCCCACTTTCTCCCGATAATCTTTGATCTCGTTCACCTCAAGAGGCAGCAATATCTAGCTGCCTCTTGAATACATTCAATGTTTTGGCATCAACTATTTCCTGTGGTAATGAATTCCACAGGCTCACCGCTCCTTGGGTGAAGAAATGTCTCCTCACCCTCACCCTAAATGGTCAATCCTGAATCCTCAGACTGCCCACCATCAGGAGCATCCTCCCTCATCTATCCTGTTAAAATCCTGTTAGAATTTTAAGTCTCTGAGATTCCCCCTAATTCGTCTGAACTCCAGCGAAACAATCCTAATCTAGCCAATCTCTCTTCATACATCAGTTCCTCTATCCCGGAATCAGGTTGGTAAATGTTTGCTGCACTCCCTCAGGAGCAAGAACATCCTACCTCAGAAAAGGAGACCAAAACGGCATACAGCAGCTCTCAAACTTTCCAATTTCTTTTCCTCACTACAAGTTGAGAGCAAGCAGCCTTTTCAAATGTGTGATTGTTACACCTCTCTGCTGTATGTATGTTTCAGTTTAAGCCATAGGATATTGATTAGGAGCCAGACTCTTCATTATTTTTCCCTTTGTTCTCACTCCTTTCTACGTCAGAAATGCTGAAGCCATTTGAATAACTTGCCAGTTCTTTCACTGTAATCGGAGTGGCGTAGAGACCAGGGATTGTGCTGAGCAGTTTGATGCCATGTGAAGATTTTATTCTTTCCAGTTTTTTCCATTTCTCCCCCGCCCCTCTCCTAGTCCAGAAAAGTATTAATCCACGAATGTGATTGGTTCCTAAAGCCACTTCACTAAAATTATATTCTTAATTTGTTTGTGATTTATAAGCTTCACTGGCAAGCTCACCATTTATTGCATGTCTCTAATTGCTCTCAAGAAGGTAGTGGTGAACTCTGCCTTGTATCCCTTTGACTGTCATAGTGCTGAAAGGAAAGAGTACCAGAATTTTTACCTGGTGACAGTGAAAGAATGATAATATAGTTCCAAGTCAAGCTGGCTTATGAGATGGAGGGCAACTTGCAGCTTGTGGTTTCCTGTGTGTCAGCTATAGTTATTGCTCAAAGTATTGGGCATCTCTCTTTAGTAGAGTTTACTGCTGTCTTATTAAATTTTTGGGCTTGCCAATGAGGTAATGAGCCTAGTTCCAGTGTATGTTTTTAATTTCCCTGTTTGCTTATTCAAGATAAGAGTGTGTGATGTCTAGCACTACCAAGTACTATTTAGGCTCAATAATGTTTAAATGATGCCTATGAGTTTTGTAGAGGACTTCTTTATGCCTGCATTTTGTATAAGTTCACTTAAAATATAATAAAGGAGTACAGTGTTATCCATGGTTTACAGGAATTATAATGTTACAGAGGTTACATAAAGCCTTCATAGATACTTCTAAAAATTAGTGCCCAGAGATTGATGCTCTGCTAAACTAAAGGTGGCAAAATGTTGATACAAAGCATATGTTGTGGGTTCATTAAAAAATACAAGTATTGCACAAATAATATAGCTATGAAAACTGATTACAGGACTCAGCTCTAAATGTAAAGTCAAAGCCAGAGATTGTTACATATTTACAATAGAACAAGTTAAAAAGACTAACTAGTTCTGACTAATTCTATAGAATCTTGCCATTGTTTTACTTTACACAATTTTAACAGGGACCTAGTCATCTGACTTACTGGTGTCTGTTACTGACTATAATTTGGCAGAATATCAAGTTGCTTTAATTGATATTTTTCAATGACTTGACCATTACCTTAACCAAATTACAAACCAATTATTAAACATTAACTTTTCTATAGTGGATGTAATAGGAGACAGTATAGTGAGGGAGATTCATATGATTCTCTGCAACTGAAACCATGCCCAAAAGGATGTATTGCCTTTCCTGTGCCAGGATAACAGCTCTGGACTGCAGATGAATTTGGAGTAGATGGAAAGAATCTAGTTGTCATGCTTCATATGGGTACCAATGACATAGGTAGGACTATGAAAGCGATTTGGCTAAAGGAGTATGAGCAGGTAGGCCTAAATTGAAGAACAGAAACACAAAAGTAATAATCTCTGGATTACTACCTGCGTCACGAGCAAATTGCCACAGGGTAAGTAAGAAATGGGTTTCTTATGTGAGAAATGGGTTTGGCTTTGTTCAGCATTGGCACCGATATTGGAAAAGAGAGGTAGCTTTCATTTGAATTGTGCTTGGACCAATAATCTGGTGAATTGTAAAGCTGGGACTGTAGAGTGGACTTTTCATGTTGATTGAACAAATCAAATTAGCAATGGTAGTCTGGAGAGTGAATTCGTGACACTCTGCTTAAAAAAAAATACATTCTGGAAGCTGCAAGGCTATTGTGTCGTAAAAGACCCTTAAAGTATGAGTGATCATAACATGATAGAATTTTGCATGCAGATTGAAAGGGAGTAATTGGGTCCATAACTAGTGCCTTAAAAAGCCATAACGGATATGGAGACAGAGTTGACCAAAGGAGTTACAAATGGAAACGGAGGAGCAAACACTTAAGAAGACATCTCATAACTTTCAACAGAGGTATTCCATTGAGGAAAAAAATCAACAGGTGCTTCTAGCATCTATGCCTAACTAAGGAAGTTAAGAGTGCTATCAAATTTAAAGAATGGATTTACAATACTGCAAAAATTGTGGGTACAGAAGATTGGGAAAGGTTTAGAAACCAGCAATGGATGAGAAAATAAAAAGAGGGAGAAATCACAGTATGAGAGAAAACCAACATGACACACAAAATCAGGTGGTAAAAAGTTCTGAGTATATAAAAAAAAAGAAAAGAGTAGCTAAACTGAATAATGGTCCCTTAGAGGGTGAGACTGGGGAATTAATAATGGGGAATGAGGAAAAAGCAAAGATTTAAAAGTAATTGTGTCTTTACAAAAGAAGGCACAGAAAGCACCCTGAGGGTAGTTGAAAATCAAGAGGCAGAAGGAAGAGAGGAACTTAGGACAATCATGGTCACTAAAGAAAAGGAAAATGCTAAAGACGCTTAAAGCTGGCATTTGTCCTGGACCTACCAATTGGCAGCTGAGAGTCTTAAAAGAAGTGGCTGTAGAGATAATGGCTGTATTAGTTGTAATCTTCCAAAATTCCCTAGATTCTTTGAAGGTTTCTACGAATAGAGAAATTACAAATGCAGTGCCTCTGTTCAAAAAAGGAGGGAGACAGAAAACAAGAAACTATAGGCCAATTAGCCTCCTGTCTATGTTGGGAAAATGCTCATTTCTATAATCAAGGAGGCAGTAGCAGGACATTTAGAAAATTCATAATAATCAGGCAGAGTCAATATGTTTGATGTAAGGGAAAAGGAGGGTAAAAGGGAAAGTTTTTTTTTCAAACAAAATTCTTTGAAGATGTTACAAAAAGAGTGTAAAAGGAGAAGCTAGTAGGCAAAGAATATTTCGATTTCCGAAAAGGCAATTGGTAAGTGCCACATCGTTTACTTTGCAAAGTAAATTGCAAGTATTGTGTTAGATGATGTATTTGAATGGATGGAGAACTGGCTGTTAATGGAAACAGAGCTGGAATAAATGTCTGACAAACTGTAACTAGTGGACTGTCACAGGGGTCAGCGCTGGGCCTTAACTATTGATAATCTATATTAATGTCTTGTCTGAAGGCACTGACTGTATTGTAGTCAAATTTACTGATGATTCTGTGATGACTCCAGTCACGCCACTAACGTTAGCCTGTTGGAATATGAACCCCTATTTAAAGAGTCAGTTCATGGGCCAATCAGGAAATCTTTTCCTTGTAATTAATGAGGAGTATCAGTTCCTCTGGCACTCTTGAAGGTGGGCTGCTGACTGATAGCACTCTGTATACTGCTGTTGGAATTGTAAATAAAGAGATTTTGGTGAAAGGTCTTCTGCTTCTGAAGACTTTTTACTGGTCCAAAGATGGAAGGCAAACACAATGCAAAGAGGATATGAAAATTCTGCAAAGGGCTAAAGATAGGCAGAATAGAAAAGCAGAGTATTATTTAAATGGAGAGAAACTGCAGAATGCTATGGTACAAAAGGACTTGGGTGAGTTTGTACATGAATCACAAAAACCAGCATGCAGTTATAGTAAGTAATTCATAATGCAAATGGAACATTAGTTTTTATTCTAAGAGGGATGGAGTATAAAAGTAGGGAAGTCTTGCCAGAACGATACAGGTATTAACAAAACCACATCTTACTTGAGAGAGACAAATTGGAAGGAATTCAGAAAAGATTCCCTTGGGGATTCCTGAGGATGAAAGTATTGTCTTATGAGAAAAGATTTTGCAGGTTGGGCAGAAATACATTGGAGTTTAGAAAAGTGAGAGGGAGAGAGACAGCAGATGTTGAGAGGGTGTTTCCTCTGGTGGGGTAATCAAAATAAGGGCTCCCCCATTTAACAATGCAAGAAATGGAGCAGAAGTTGAATAGACTATCTTCAAGCTTTTTCTGCCATTCATTGTGATCATAGCTGATCTTGGGTTTCATTTCCAAATCATTGCCATGTCCCTTGATTCCCTGAGGGATCAAAAATCTGTGTCTCAGCTTTAATTGTTTCCATACTGGAGCTTTCATAACCCTCTGAAGTAAAGCATTCCAGAGATTCACAACCCTTTGAAGTGATTTCTCCTCATCTTACTCCTAAATGGTAGGCTCTTTATCCTGAGATTGTTCCCCTGTGTTTTAGATTTGCAGACCAGCAGAAGGACTATTTTAGCTTGCCTAGCAAACCCCTTCAAAATCTTGTATGCTTCATTGAGATTGCCTTTAATTTGCTAAACACTGGATAATATAGGCCTAATTTGCTCAACCTGCAGACTTTCTCTCTCAAGGAGTCATTAATCTTTGGAATCCTCTCTCCGAGTGAGCAATGGAGGCTTGTTCATTGAATATGTTGAAGGCTGAGTTCACAGACTTTTGATTGACAAAGGGGAGTCACAGCTCATAGCGGGGTGCTGCCAGGAAAATGGAGTTAAGGCCCCATTAGATCAGCCATCGTTTTACTGACTGGCAGAGCAGACATGAGAATCTGAATAGTTGGCTGCTGCTCTGATTTCTTGTGTTTCTGTAGCAGTACTGCAGTAGCTTGGCAAGCTGAACTGCTTACTTTCACACTCAGATCTTTAGGACAACAGCCAAAATATTATCAAGGCCCATAATCTTTTGCCATGTCCAGTGCACTTAGCCACTATTTAATATAACGTGGATTGATCTTAATTGGCTGGATTTTGGTATTCAAGATGGGGATTTCAGGAGGAAGTCTAATGAGATTGCACACTTGATATTTTTAGCTGAAGATTTGCAAGCACTTCAGCCTTATCTCTTGAATTGACATGCTGGGCACCACTGTGTGAATGGGATTAATCTAAAAGAAGGTACTGGTGCTATAGAATTCTGCTGAAATTGGTGTGGCACTGCTTAGTGCTGTTTTAGCCTGCTGCTTTTGATGTTTTGCAAGGAGGAAGCAGTAGGTTCACTAATGCCAGCTCTCCATATTGCCGGATTCTCCGTTATACCAGAGAATCCTGCTTGATTTTTGTCTTCTAATCGTCTGAGAATAATTGCAGCCCTTGTACCACTTGCTGTATTAAGAACATGAGAAAAAGGTGTTGGCTGTTTTTTCTCTTAAGCTTCAGGTGCCATTCACTATGATTATGACTGAAGTTTTGCACCAACTTCACTTTCACATGATTCTCTGCATAGCTAAGAATATATCAATCTCAGTCTTAATTATACTCAACAGCTGAACAACTACACACTTTTGGAAAGAAAATTGCACTGATTTGCAATATTCTGTGAAGAAGTTTCACCTCATCCCAGTTCTAAATCACTGCTTCTTTACCCTGAGACTATGATCCCTAGTTCTAGGTTCTTGAACTGTCTACATTTCAGTGCAACCACCTTTCATTCTTTTAAACTCCAGAAAAAAAAGACTCATTTTCAATTTTGCTTCATAGGATGTATCTCATCGCAGGAATTAACCTACTGCCCTTTGTTGCAACCTCTCTAAGTAGGGAAAGAAGACCAAAATAGTGTACACCTTATGTGATTTAATCAAAACCCTATACAATTGCAGCAAGATTTCAACACTTCTACTACTTATGATAAAGGCTATTTGCCTTTTTAATTGCTGCATTTGTACGAGAACTTCCTGATTTATGTACGATGATTTGTGCATTCTCAGCATTTTACTTGCCTCTCACTTTTCTTAAAAAGAAATCTGCATTTCCATCCTCCTTACCAAATGGGTAACTTCACATTTCCTTATGTTGAACCCCATCTGCTAAATTCTTGTCCGATAACTTAACAGGCTTATATCACTTTGCAGATTCCATCTCTTCCTCACAATTTATTTTGAAATGAGACCACAAAAGGCAGAATTATAGTCAACCTTCCAGATAGAATCATAGAAACGCTATGTACAGAAAGAGACCGTTCAGCCCATCAAGTCTCCACTGACCACAATCCCAGGCTCTATCCCTATATCCCTACATATTTTACCCAATAACCCCCTAACCTACATAATTCAGGTTATTAAGAGGCAATTTAAGTATGGCCAATCAAACTAACCTGCACACCTTTGGACAGTGGGAGGAAACCGGAACATCTGGAGGAAACTCAAGCAGACACAAGGAGAATGTGCAAACTCCACATAGTGACCCAAGCTGGGAATCGAACCCAGATCCCTGGAGCTGTGAAGAAGCAGTGCTAATCACTGTGCTACCATGCTGCCTCGGCATGGTAGATCTATGTGACTGAGCAACACACTTGATAATTGTTGAGCCATCAGGGAAGCTGTACATGTTTAATTATCTTTAATGTGACATTTCTGTTTTATAGAAGCAGTTTTCCTCTTGGAATCATGAACTGAATTTTAATCTTGTGTCCAGGTTGATGAAAGATTCAAGAAGAGTAACCAGGGCTCACCTCAAACGCAGTCAAAACAGAGTAGCAAAATTTTGGAGCCTCCAGTGCCTTCTAGATCAGAATCATTTTCTAATGGAAGTTCGGAATCCACTCCAGCTGCATTGCAAAGGGCCACGGAGTCACAGGTAAAGAATCAAAAACTGTCTGTACACTGCTGTATGGTAATTGTTTACATCAGACAAGCGAGCTATGTTCATGTGCTTCCCTTAAACTCCCTGATCTTTTTGTCTTAGTTTATTTTTTTGAATAAAATTGCATATTGATTTAAAATTACCCTTTCACTGGACAATCAATGGAACTTGCATCCTACTTGATTTCAAACATCTGAAAATCACTTTAGCATTAGAGCCACTCCTGCGTCATGTATTTTATATTGTGTATTTTCCAATGCACTTAAAAGTAGATTGTAGCATTACTATAACATTTCATGTAATTATACATGTACAAAATGATTATTTCACATATGTAAGAAAAAATATGCAGGGCTCTGGGATAGATCGGAAAGTGAGAATTTGCATCCAAGAGTAAGGATTGAAAAGGGGCAAGATACTGGGGGCGGGAGGGAAGGAATTCTCCTATCCAACTGTGCTAATTTTTTAGTGCGGCAAGCCGGGAGAAGTCCGCAGTGGGCGATACACGGGGATTCGCACACGAGTTTCTGCCAGCAATTGGGAGGCTGTCAGTGAGGGGCTACTGTGTGTATGCTGATTGAAGCACTGACAGATCAGCACATGTGCAGTAACCCGCTCAGCGTGCTGATTTCAGCCTCTCTGGGAATAAGCCCCACCCCCTAAACTTTAATAATATTCACGCTGGAGGACTCTGAGTGTGGGAGATTCTTGAAAATCCCACTGAAGAAACCAACGGGAATTACTCCAGTTTCCAACCAAATTTTTTTTGGTAGAATCCTGGCCATTAATTGCAAAATAGTGACAAGATCCTCTGCATATTGAGGGCTCATAAGATAAATTCCCTGGCATCTGACTACTTGTGGAGGCAGGACTTCATTATAAATATGAAGTTGTTGCAGGTTAATTCCAATTGCAGTATTTTCATCACTATGGTAAGTATTGTTAATTTCTAAAATTATTTTAGCAATGTGGATTTCATATTTTAGCTCCATTACTGATCGCTGTTTGGTGCTTCACAGCCAATACTGCAGAATTAATTCCAATTAGTATATAGAAATATTGTGATATTGGGAATGGAGAAAATTTTCTGTACTGATTACATATGGACAGCAAATTTATACTTGGTGTGCAACAATGATGATACTTATTTTAAAATGGAATTTGATTGTCAGGCTAGCTTGTGCTTGATTACTGGAGCTAAACAGCGTAATTTTACTGTCCATCTCTACCATATCAGGATTTACTTGAACTAGCATCATTTGAAACAAGATATCTTAAAGTTGAAAATGATTGAAAACTTAATGGAACTGGGTAGGCCATATTGCTGGCAAAAATAGTTCAGAATGATTTAATTTCAGTTAAACAAATAGATTTAAGTATATTAAAAATATTTTAATTTCAGTATCAATAGTAATAGAATGACAGCATATTAATAAGAAATTAAGCAAGATTTTTTAAAACATAAGAACATAAGAAAAAGGAGCAGGAGTAGGCCATCCAACCCCTCGAGCCTGCCCTGCCATTCAATAAGATCATGGCTGATCTGCAGTGGATTCACTTCCACTTTCCCGCTTTCTCCCCATAACCCTTAATTCCCTTGTCAGTCAAAAACCTATCCACCCTTGATTTAAATATATTCAGCGAGGAAGCCTCCACCACTTCAACAGGCAGAGAATTCCAAAGATTCACCACTCTTTGAATGAAGAAATTCCTTCTCAACTCTGATCTGACCCCCCCATTTTGAGGCTGTGCCCTCTAGTCCTGCTATTTTTGCTAAGCGGGAAGAGTGTCTCAACCTCTACCCTATCCATCCCCTTCATTATCTTATACGTCTCTATAAGATCCCCTCTCAGCCTTCTAAACTCCAATGAGTACAAACCTAGCCTATTTAGTCTCTCCTCATAATCCATCGCCCTCATCTCCAATATCAACCTAGTGAACCTTCTGTGCAACCCCTCGAAGGCCAATATATCCTTTCTCGAATGTGGCAACCAAAACTTCACACAGTACTCCAGCTGTGGCCTCACCACTACCCTATACAGTTGCAAAAGTACCTCCCTACTTTTATGTTCTATTCCCCTAGCTATAAAGGCCAACATTGCATTTTCCTTCTTAATCACCTGCTGCATCTGCAGACTGTTTTTGCTATTCGTGCACAAGGACCCCCAGGTTCCTCTGCACCGTCGCATGCTGCAGCTTTTTGCCATTTAAATAATAATCCTTCCTACCGTTATTCCTATCAAAGTGGATAACCTCACACTTGCTAACATTATACACCATCTGCCAGGTCTTTGTCCACTCACTCAACCTATCCAGATCTCTCTGCAGGCTTTCCACACCCACCACGCAATTTGCTTTTCCATTCATCTTCGTGTCATCAGTAAAATTGTTTTTATTGTTGAATAGCATGAATGCCTCCCACTCTCACAATCTTTCGCTCAATACTGTTTCTCATACCATTGATCACTATTATTTTTATTTCGTGGTATTTTTATCATTTTGCCAAATGTAGTTTGGAACCCTTTGCCTAAATATTAAAGGCAAGAATTAGTTATGTTTTTAAATTGAAGGCATTTTCCAGTGTGAATGACAAATTGGGATGGCATGGTGGTTAGCACTACTGCCTCACAGTGCCAGGGAGCCAGGTTCAATTCCTGGCTTGGGTCACTGTCTTTGTGGAGGCTACATATTTTCTCAGTGTATGCTCCAGTTTCCTCCCACAGTCCGAAAGATGTGCTGGTTAGGTGCATTGCCATGCTAAAATTCTCCTTCATCGTACCCAAACAGGCACTGGAATGTGGCAGTTAGGGGATTTTCACATCAGTGCTGTGTTAATGTAAGTCTATTTGTGACTAATAAGTAAACTTCACTTTAAATTGGTATTTTTGCTACAAGGTTGCAGTGAGAGCAACACCTAGATCCCCTGTATTGTCTCGTCGGGATTCTCCTTTACAAGGCAGCAGTCAGCCAAGTGGACAGAGTGGTCCGAAAAGCACAAGGTTTGGATCTCGATTTTTCTTTTTGATAGTATGTGCAGTTAATTTCTAATAAGCAATAACATTTTTGGAAGGAGGTTATCCACTGACAGCTACCATTTATAAAGTGCAACTATGCTCCTCATTAGACACTTGCAGAATCCAGGCCATTAAATGCTGCAATCCACATCCAATTTGTTCTCCAAAAAATGAAAATGGTTTTGCTTTCAGTTAGTTGCCATGTAGGTTTTACTGACAACAGCTGATTGAGGAAAAGATTTGTTAATAAGTCACAAAATGCTGATTTAAGCTGCAGACTCAAGAAGAAGTTAAAAATACATAATTAGCATACAGAAACAAAAATACAGTATGTAGTTGACAGGTAAATCCTCACAAGTGAGTTGTCATTTCCATATCTATTGTTCAATGGAAATATTCGCTGGGGTCAACAACTTTACCACAATGGGAGAACTTCAGAAAATAATTATGCGCGACACCTATCTTTTCCACATTTTAGTTTACTCAACAAAAAAAATGCTTACTGAGATTGGACTGACTAGTCGTGTCTATATTCTGCTGGGAAATATTGTAACACACTCGTCCCAAGCTGCTACTTTCCAACTGCATGCAAATCATTCAAAACCAGGAAGATCTAAGGAGAGGAAGATATATTTACAACATGTGAAAATATAGAAAAAATGTAACTAGGAAGATAGAAAAAAAACATTTTTTACCACTTAAATTCTGAACACCTACATATTAAGGAATGTCTAGACATTTTACATTTCAAACTTAAATGGAATTTCCTCAGATACTGCCTGACTTGAATATTTCCAGCATTTTCTGTTCTAATTTCAAATTTTCAGCATTCACACCAGTTTGTTTCTGTGTTATAAAATGCAATATTCGAAAGTTTGACATTCTCTGTCACAGTGTGTCTGAATGGGAATAAATAGTGCAGTGGCAGTCTGTTTGACTGCATGTGTTGTCTTGGAGCTTTAACTGTTGCCAAAGAACAAACTGCCTGAGTATTTTAGTTTCAAATACACAGAGCTTTTCCTTCATTCCTTTTCCACTCCAATTGACCTAGAGATTGTATTCTAAAACTGCAACTGCTTTGTGCCTATTTAATCTATGTACATTATGTTGCTCAGGCCAGCTGTGAAGAGTGAATGTTCTTTATTTAAATTGTTCCCCCTTTAGCAATATAGAACCCAGACTGTTGTGGGAGAGGGTGGAGAAACTTGTACCAAGACCAGGCAGTGGCAGCTCCTCAGGCTCTAGCAACTCTGGCTCGCAGCCAGGCTCTCATCCCGGCTCTCAAACTGGATCTGGTGAACGCTACAGGCTACGATGTGAGATTTTCCTTTTTGAATTATTTAACTATATTATTCACCGCTTTGCTCATTGCCCCCTTGAAGAACTGGTTCCCTTAGAGACAGTGTTGGTTTGAAAGAAGAGGATAAAAAACTCACCAAAGGAAAACAGATAAAGCTTTCAGCTGGTTGGTTTTAATCGCACAAGCATGAGAAAAGCAATTTTAATTTTTAAAAATAAACATTTAGACATCAGAAATCGTAAGCAATCTAATGTTTAGATGTCTACTGTTATCACTTAAATAAGTATTTAGGTGCCAAGGAAATAAAGTACTCTTTTCAAAAGGAATTATTCCTTTTTAGCAAGATATATGTCCTGCAGTGTACAGGACCAATAGTGTCATCACAATATATATTAAATTTATGCCACTATTCAGTCTGTGAAGTAAATAGATATAAGAAATGCAAAAGATAAAAATCAACTAAAGCTTGATTGCATTTCATGACATTGATATTGTATAGCCTCAGATTAATAAACCAACATATTTTTAATGTATTAAATTAAGATGTTAGTTAAACACATTTTTGCTCCTTAGGCTGCTTAAAATTTACAAGTGCTGTGATTCATGTTCTTGTGAGAAATCTTGAAATTTAGTGCATCAATGCTCAGGCTTTTGATCAAATTATTTTGTTCGCAGCATCATCCAAGTCTGAAGGTTCACCATCTCAACGCCATGAAAATCTTAACAAAAAACAAGAGGAAAAAAAGGACTTCCGACCAAGTAGACCAGCTGTAAGCCCCTTAAAGCTTGCTTGCTTATTTGTAAATTTACATGTCACGTTTTTCAAAATGCAGTTCATGCTGACTTAAAAGTTGGCTTTCTTGAAAAAAATCTTTTGATGACGTACAGTAAAATTTTATTTTTTTAAATTTAATTTGAGGTGCAATTCCCTATGTATTTGCATGATCCAATTTGATGCTGAAAGACAGTTTATAAAATCAAACGGATCTTTGTTTCATTGATTTCTTAAAACCATAACTCAATCTGTTCAAGTAGGATTCCAGGTAGCTGCACAGGTCATAACATACATGGTTTTTATTATTCAGATTGCAGTAAGTGCAATAGTAAATACATTTCTTTATGAGAAAAAGATGGTAGAAGCGTATGATTGTTTATGTTGGTTTTTTTTCTTCTTTCTCTTTCCCTTTCACCCTGTTGGTATGACCAATGATGGCTCATGACTCAATCACATGACCACTCACATGGGTTGCTGAATGTTGTAGGGGGATGTGGTAAGCTATGTCATTTTAGCAATCTTGTATGTGCTTGCACTTTTAGTTGCATGCATTTATTTCTCAGTTTAAAAGCTGTGATGTGTATGTTTTTTGTGTTCCAGTTCCTGTTTTTAATAAACAATGTATCCTGAGTTCTTGGAACATTTTTAAAGATATGTGAATTGATTCCATGCCGTTTAAGATTGTAATAAATATTACAATTTCAACAATTTTCTGTGTAAAAATATTGTGCCTCACCCTGTAACTCAATATGTAAATTTATATATTTTGATTCCTTTTGAAAGTGCTGTTACTATTTCTGTCAGGACAGAAGTTGCAGGGATATAGTTATAATTAGTGGAAATATGCAAGATACAAATACTTCGGATAAAATAGATTTTTCACTTTTTAAACCTTGAAACCTATGATTTTATGTTGTTTGGATCAACAAACAAATTATTGCTTGGGAGTTGTAACTTTTGGAATGGTAGAGGGAAAAGGATGGTAAATTTTCTAGTCAGATCAACAGTGTACTTTGACAGCAAAAATACTATTAAGCTGTGTTTGGTTAAATACTGACTTGTACTGAATATTATTTTAATTATATGTAGTGTGACCTGTGGGATGCAGTTCATGTAAATCGAGGCTGTATTTCTACCAATCATGTTCTGGCACTTATCAGAAAAAAGCTGGAATGGAAAAGTAAAGGTGTTGCTTTCCCTGCTCCCTAAAACCTAATTAGTTTCATTGAAACTTGCATCTTTTTGAACACTGCAAATTTGTGTTTGATTTTTTTTTTAATGAAGTAACTTTGAACTTTTCTGTATAAATCTAAACCTGAACCAGAACCCATGTTGTTATTTGCCTAATCTATCTTTGTTTTGGAATGTTTTAACTTGAAATCAAATGTGTCTCATTTGAACATGCATTGAAATTTTCGATGGACCACCATTATTTCACTTCACCTTTACCCTTTAAGTTTTATTTCTACATTTCAGTTTCCAAGCTAGATTACCCTTAGCTTAATAGAAAATGTTAAGCTGTAAGATCATTAGAAATTCTTTTATTTCAATATTTTAGCTAATCAAGTATATCCATGTTCCTGGTTATTACTTAAGATAGTAGGATTTGATCATGACGTAAAAGATATTTTGCATTTCAGTATTTCATCAGATTTAAACACTGAACCCAAATACTTGACCTGTAACCTAATTTCTTAGTTTCAGGATCTTGCTGCCTTGGCTAAAGAGCTTCGAGCTGTAGATGACGTTCGACCTCCTCAAAAAGTTACTGATTATTCGTCTTCAAGTGATGAATCAGGAACTACTGATGAGGAAGATGAGGATTTGGAACAAGAAGGGACGGATGAAACTGGACCCATGTCAGATGATGCTAGGGCAATGTATGTAATATTAATTAATGTTAATGGTGAAACTAATTTATCTGCGTTACTCATAGCATGAATTGAGATCTTTTGAAACCCGCAATTGTTGCGCTAAGTGTCTCTAGGCCCCCATTTATTGCCAGTTTGTTATTGAAAATTTTTACACTTTATAACACCAAAGGCAGCTATTTGGTCCATTGGCCTGGATCTTTGAAAGAGCTGTCTAATTTAGTCCCATATCCTAGCCTTTTTCCCTTGAACTCTAAAATGCGTGCTCTTGGAGTACATGCCCAATCGGTTATTGAAATTTTCCTTATCTGCTTTGACTGTCTTTGCAGGTAGTGCAAATACAGATCTTCCCCTGTGCTTCCTTTGCTCATTATTTTAGCCTTTGGCCTCTGTTTACTGATCCACTTGTTAAAGAAAACAATCAGCAAGGAAAAACCCTAAATAACTCTATAAAATGTTTAATACTGCTACTTTTCTCCCTTTGACTTTCCCTGCTCATTGGGGAACAAATATGCTTTCTCTAATCTACAAACACATCAACATCCCTGGTACCTAGTAATTTTCCTGAGGCCTTTCTGGTAGCGTAGGGCCCAGAGTTGCACACAATTGAACAACTAAGGCTTAACCATTCATTTGGAAATGTTTAACATGACTTCCTTTCTTTTGAACTCTGTGGGCCTATATATGAAGTTGAGTATCCCACATGATTACTTCTAACTTCACTTTCACAATTTCCCAACCTTGAAAGTTTGTGAAGGTGAACATACAAGTTTGCTCTGTGTTTGATAGGCTGTTTCTCCATGTCATTCCTCCCAAAGTATATCACCTGACATGTATTACATTGAATTGTGTTTGCTATCTGTCTGCCCAATTTGCCGTCGTGTCCTCCTGACAGACTTCTGATGAAAATTGAATACCTGTTGAAGCTTAATGTGATCTCTTTCCATGACAATGTGATGTATTATGGATGGGAAGTGGGCTTAATTTGAAAAGCACTAATTTCTCATGCCACCTATCTCATGCTCATCTATCCATGAACATAAAATTGTTTTGATTCCCTCATTATCAGCGAAGGCATATTTCCCATATATCTCAGTTTTTGTGTGATCCAGTTTCTATTAATAATGCCATAGCAATATTGAGATAGGATGAACTCAGTTAGTTTATTTATGCATGCTCCAAACATAGGAAGAAGAGTTTGCAATTTCACTGCCATACACAGACGGTACAAGGATGGATAGAGAAAAGAAGGTTTTATGTAAGGAGACCACAAAGAAAATAAATATTGGTTCATGTGGGGCCCAAGTCCAATGAGATATCCCTTTACAGAGGTTAGCGGTCTGAAAACTGATGTTGTAGAATTAATTTTTCCACCAGATGAATAGGCACACACACATGAATCTGTTTTGTAGGTGATGGCATTGAGTTCCCAATGGGAGCACTGTGGAAGAGGTCAGGTTTTCAACTTGGGCAAAGCTCCTTTCGATGTGGCTGCTAGTCTGATGTTAAAGAGCAGGCTGAGCCATGCAGCTCTGCAAAGCAAAATTAACTTGTTTAACAAGCTAGAGGTCTGGGTCATATGATCCCCACCCCTTTCCACCAGGACTTCAACGAAGAGTATATATCCAGTAGGTGGAAGTGTACAAGAAAAATTCTAAGTGTCCTGCTAGCATGATACGGAAGAGTTTCAGATCCATTTTTTGGGTGAGTTTTTTACTCTGTATCTTAAGGACTTAGACTATGATAAAATAGAGCTGCCTCATCTGACTGGATTGCACCAGCCTGACCCTATCCCCCATGCCAAGGGACTACCCCAGGGGCACCTCCTGGGGTGGGGGTGCCTCAATATTCTCTGGTCCTTTCATTGATGCCAGTATGACTGTTCCCCATTGATGGGGACCAGGTGTTTTCCTCGTTGGAGAGGACCTCCCTAGTGGGTGCACAAAGGCAAGTGAGCCTGCATGATTGCAACCTGGGCTTGTTAATCACAAGAAATGAACATTTCAGCCTCTTATTTGAAATGGTCAAGAGGCTGATTGTGCTGGATATCCGGTGCCGGTAAGATTGCGAGAGGCAACCTGACTTCTCGACTGGTGTGATTTTTCCAACTTGCCCCGCCCATGAGTGCTGGTATAATCTCAGCTATTGACAGGAATTCAGCAGTGTCTCAAAGATGGCTAAACGTCCCATCCATTATGAATTGAAAGGAATGCTTAAGGGGCCTTTTGTCTTAGCAGACCATCTGTTTTCTGCTGACATGCATGGATTGTTCAATGAAAATGGTATAGCTATCTTTGAAGTGGGCTGCACAGTACGTGATCCTTAACATATCCTCTGAGATAACGAGGTGTGAGTTTTCCTGAATTAATTTTAAAAAAACTCCTATCCCATGGCCAATTACTGACCTAAATTACCATTATTCCTTTAATCTTGTTACTTCTGCTTGCGACCACGTCTGTAATTTGGTAATCTGTCAAATGCCCTTCAAAAGTTAATTTACATTTCTACTGCACTACCTTCTTCAACTCTTGTCACATCATCAAATAACATAACCCAGTTAGTCAAACACAATTTTTCATTTCATAAATCCATGCTGGCTGACCTTTTATTAACCTTGTGTCTCCACCAGAATTTTATCTTTGACAATGATCTTTAGTATCACTGCTGATGTTACACTGACTAGTATGTTGTTTTGTTTTTAAATAGCGGTTTAGTATTGGAGTTTTCTAGTCCTCTGACATCATGTCAAAGGAGGATTGAAAGATTGTGATCAGAATTCCTAACTCTATCCCCATCAGAATTCCATATCGGTCTGGTTACTCTTTGCACTGCCAATTTATTGAGCATCTCCTTTCTATTTATTTTTGTCATAATCCCTTCTACTTAATTGCAACATTAATTTAATCTTATTCTTTCATAAAGGCAATGCAATGCACTTGTACAGGATCTCAATCACGCTTTCTATCTGGTTGGGAAATTAGTGGTTCTGCAACTTCAACCTTTACTTTCCTGAGGATCATGGCATCGATTTTCTCTAGGGTGGGGTTAGTTTTCTACTTTGAGACTGGCAATCTTTTAAATACTTCATTATTTTTAACTATCCAATATCACTAGTGCCTCTTCCTCTATTACAGCATTAACTTCAATGTCCTCTTTTATTAAGACATGCAATATACTCATTCAGAATCTGTCATGCCCTCTGACTTCACAAAAAGATTTTCTTCTTTGTTCTAAATCGAATTTTAACTGTACTCTACATATTTTAGATTTTTGGGTTCTCTTCTATGTTAACTGCTCCTTTCATGATATTTCTTTGCCCTTATGTTTTTCAGTTTTCCCCCATGTACACGATGGCTGGAATTTTACTGGCATGCCCGCCCTAATTGCGGGAGTGGACCAGGCTTGGAGAAGGGCATTCTCCATTGACCTCGGGTGGGATCATATGAACCTCGAGCGGATATGCTAGTGAAATTCCATCCAGTGTGTTAAGCCCCTGTTTCTACTGCACTCTGTGCCTGCTATTTGTCATAACACGAGTGTAATTGTTTTATTTTCATTTCAACTCCCATTCTCATCGAGGAAACTCGATATTCTGTGTTTCCTTGTGCTCACACTCCAAAATTATAGCATTAGTTTACGATGGCCTAAACTTTCTGCCTCTGGATTGTTGGAAGCAGCTTGTACATTAGAGGATGCATTTTGGACCATGTGGAAGCCCTGATGCATAAATATGTGTTAAAGTTGATCAGGAAGATTGAATTTTCGTTTGGTTGCTGCCTGAGCCCTCTATGAATGCTTGCAACTCAAACACAATCCACATCCCTCTTCTATCCCTCTCTCCCCCTTCTCCCCCTCCGCCACTGCCCCCCTTCCCCCTGCCTCTCCCTTTGCCCCTCGCCCTCCCCGTCCCCTCACTGCACTCTTTCCCCCCCCCCCCCTTCCCTTCATCAATCCTCCCTTATGTTGACCTGCCCATTCCTTGAAGGTGATTGTAGTGTATTTACGCAGACTTGCAGCTTGAGTAACCATAAATGGCCTGAGCTTCAAATTTGTCTTCTACAATTTATGTATAATTTACATTGATTTCTAAAATGGTTCTTGATTACAAACAGTGTGTGTGTGATATGTTTTTAATTAGGTCTTCAAAGCTGAGCAATGGAGAAACTGAGTCAGTGAATACAATGATAGTTCATGATGATCTGGAGCTGCTGACTGAAACTTCGGTTACACCCTCGAAAGATGGCACTTTAATTGTTCGACAGGTACTGTATTTGTGGCAGAAAGCTCTGTCTCTTTTCAATTAATGTATTTGCCCGGTATTTTTTGTTTTGCTAAGCGTTTTTTTAAATCTTAATAGCTGTAATTGACGTGAATTTCAGTTCTTGAGTCTAGTTTTCCTTTTTGTTAGTGCAAAGAACATTTGGATTTCTTCTATTCACTGCAGTTGTCTTGCATGTGTTACTGTGTCCATCGTGAGAATTAACTTGTGTTCAGATGGACAGAAAGTGACTGCAGGCAAAAATCTTAGAGATGCACAATTCACTTCTAAAGACTGACATTTGTTGAAAATATTTTTAAATTAAACTAACCTGTCTGTAAGACACCATTCATTCAACTCTAACTTCAAACATTTTTAAAACTAAAATCTCGCATTTGCAGCTGTAGTCAGGTAACTAGCTTTTTAACTCCATTCAGCATTTTTGCCCTTCCATCAAAATGGAAATGGGGGGAAGAGAGAGAGATGTTGACTCTCCACATTAGATTCTCTTTAAATTCCATTACTTTAATTGTTACAAGCAATATAAATTATTCATTGCATTACAGCACACAAAAATCAAGCTTTAATATTTGTCACTTTTTCAGAATAAAATAATGCTTCTGATCTAATCAACATCTTAAAATTCCATCTGAAAAGAGCTTTAGAATGTAGATAATGTGCTCACTTTTGTGAAAGCACTGCTGAAATTCTAGCTCGTATCTGTTCTACTTGGAGTAATGTGAAGTGTTTGTCTACTGAAGTGATTTTTGTCAAATTATACCAAATTTAATTGCTTTTAGAACTAGTCATTGTGCTGAGATAAAAGCTGCAGATTCCAACTTTGCTGCATTAACTCTTCTGCCAATTAACTGCTAGGGTGATAGGTATTCAAGCAACTCTTAAGCAAGACAAGTATGCCTGTTTTTTCTACAGAGCGCAGGTGAATTAAAGCGTGCCAGCCACCATGAGAGTAATGGCTTTGCAACCCGCATTCACCTCTTGCCAGATCTCATACAGCAAAGCCATTCCTCCACCTCCCCAACCAGCCAGCAGTCTCCCATCATGTCCCCTCAGCTGCCCCAGGACGAGCTAACTACTAATGAGGTATGTTTGACACCATAGCCGGCTGCTGTACCGGCATACCTCTCCTGTAAACTAGTTAGTCACAACAGCACTCCAGTCAATCTCAAATGCTTTTCATCTTTAATTTTTTGCTGTGTATTACTTCTACACTGCTATTGTAGAAAACACTAAATCCTCTTACATGGTAGAATGTTCTGACTCCAAAACTTGCCAGTTAATGGATATTAAAACAATTGATTTGTTAAAAAAAAAATCTGTTTTAGTAGAATAGACTTTCACTATGCCATGAGCAATGTTTTTGCTTCGGAGTTAAGAATGCAAACAACCTCATGATTTGAATTGGGCTTTTAAAAGAATACATTTTAGACTTTAAGGACATGACCTTGAAATGTAACCAAACACAACATTTTGTGGGAAAAAAAAATCATATTCCAGCAATAGATGTGATTGGTACTCATTGGCAAATTGCCATTTCTGAAGTCTCTGACTGCAGATTTTTAATTAACTGTAGTGCAATTGTGGTCAAAAAATAATCTACATCACAAATTGTGAAGCTGGTGTGATGATATGGGATGTTGTCCATGTATATATCTAGAACGAAGTGGGGAAAATAAGCTCGTTTAGGAGCAGAATGTCAAATAGGTGCATAGAGTAAATCAAGTTCTGTCCAACTGTCTCCCCCCCCTTCAACTCATTGCCAGACCCATCTGTCATATAATTTAAAAAAGTGAGAATTCCCACCGTTCCAAGTTTATATTGCATTTTTAGGTAGAGCTAAGACTGAATGATACACGACCTTGTGACAAAAATGGAAAACAACCAATTTGTTTTTTGTAATCCGCAAACATTAAAACTGATTTTTATCATTTTCACTGCAAATTTTAAGACATTTAAAAATAAAAGCCCCACGCAAGAAACTGTTAACAGAACTCTTGATGTCATGTGCACGCATGCTGCAATTACTGCTCTTTACCAATAACAAAATAGCTCCTCTTACCCCACCCACTACCACTACCATAAGCAGGTTGTGGTGCAAATTAATTACCCTTCTCATGCTCTCTTATACATATGCAAACACCACCGTCTTTTTGCTCCAAACTTCTCTGCCTGACCCACTGCTCCCATTTTCTCTCTTACTCTCTTGTGCATTTCCTTATCCCCTCTCTCTCCATTCACCACCCCCCCCCCCCCAAACCCCAAAACTCCACTCGCCCTTCAACTCCATCCTCCCTTCGCAGTCTTGTAGCTGGCCTCCCCCTTTCCAGTTTCGTGCCTACCCCTCCTCCAGTCTGCTGCACACACCTCCCCTACCAGTGTGGCACACACTGTCCTACCCACCTCCCCCTCCCAGTTTGGCGTGCACACAATACCCCCCCTTCCCAGTCTGCATGCACCACCCCCTTCCCAGTTTGGCATGCACAGCACACTGTCCCTTCTCCAGTCTTGCACCCTCCCCTTCCAACCCACCCCAACTCCCTGTCTCACAACCTCCCACTCCCCATACTACACATACAATACCGTTAAGGAGGGAATTCCAGGAGCTTGACCCAGGAAATGTGAAGGAGTGGTATATAATTCTAAGTCAAGATTGTGTGCAACTTGGAGAGGAACTTTCAGGTAGTGATGTAGCCATGTGCATTTTTTTTAGGCATTAGAGGGTTCTGGGTTTAGAAGCTGCTTTTGAAGGAGTTTTTGTGAATTGGTGCAATGCATCTTATATATGGTATGCGATGTTGCCACTGTGTGTTGATGGTGGAGGGAGTGAGTATCTAAGGTAATGAATGGGGTGACAATCAAACAGACTGCTTTGATGGTGTCCAGCTTCTTGAGTGTCGTTGGGCTGTACTTATTCATACAAGTGGTGAGTATTCCATTACACTCCTGCCTTGTGTCTTGTAGATAGGAATAGGTTTTGGAGAATAGAGATGAATTACACACTAAAAAATTTCTGACCTCTGACCTACTCTTGTAGTTAAAGTTCTTGTATCAAAAGTCCAGCTAAGTTGCTGATTAATGGTAACACCTGGGATGATAATGGAGGATTCCTTTTTTCATTTATTCAACGCGAGTTGTGGGCATTAGAAGCTTGGCCAGTATTTACTACTCATCCTAATTGTCCTTGAACAGGTGATGGTGTGCTGTTACCACAGGCCATGTTGTGCAGGTACACTCAGTGCTGTTAGGGAAGGAGTTCCAGGACTTTGATCCGGTGTACAAAAAGTGAGAGAGTTCCAATTCAGGATGGCTTGAAGGGGAACGTGGCAATGACCCCATTCATCTGCTGCTTTGGTCTTTCTACATGGCAGATATGGCAGATTCAAAGATGTTGTCAAAGGGGCTTTGGTGCATTACCGCAGTGCATCTTGTAGTTGGTACACACTGCAGCCATTGCGCAGTGGTGGTAGACAGAGTGAATATTTAAGGTGGTGGGTGGAATCCCAAACAAGTGCGCTAGCTTGTCTTGGATGGTGTCAGGTTTTGTGAATGTTGTTGGAGTTGCACTTACCCAAAGAAATAGAAGATATACTATCACTCCTGACTTGTGCCATGTGAATAGTTTTGGGATATTAAGAGGTGTTTCTTAAGAGGGATTCAATAGAATCCCTGTTGAGTTCTGACTGGCTTTGGTAGCAACAACATTTATAAGGCTAGTCCACTTCAGTTTCTGGTTAATGACAGTCCCCATGATGTTGATAGTGGGGGATTCTGGTAATGTAATGCCGTGGAGCTGATTGGTTTTCCTTGTTGGATTCAGTGCCACTTGTGGCACAAAATCTACTTGTCACTATTCAGCCCAAGACTGAATTTTGTCCAGCTCTTCCTGCAAGTAGATATGGACTGCTTCAGTATCGCGTCAAGAATGGTGCTGAAACTTGTGCGATCGTGAGCGAACATCCCCACTTTTCTTATAATGAATGGAAGGTAATTGATTATGCAGTTGGAGAAGGTAATGTCAAGGACACTACCCTGAGGATCTCCTGCAATCATGTGCTGGGACTGAGATAATTGACCCACTGCAATCTTCCTTTTGTGTTAGGTATAACTCCAGCCAGCGGAAATTTTTTTCCCTTGATTTCCATTGACTTAAGCTTTGATGTTTTGGTCAGTCACATGTCCTGATGTGAAATACAGTCAATCTCACTTTGTTTCCAGAGTTCAGCTCTTTTGTCTATGTTTCAGTCAAGGCTGCAAAGAAGTCAGGAACTGAGTGGACTTGGCAGAACCTAAAGTGATCGTCAGTTGAGCAGATTAATTCTGACTAAGTTTGTTTAATGACAGTGTCAAAGATACAGCTTCTGTCACTTTGCTGATGATCAAAACTAGACTTTTGAACACTAATTGCTGGTTAGATTTTTCGTGCATTTTGTGGATGAGACATACCTGGGCAATTTTCCACATTGATCTATGCTAGATTGTAGTTTACTGGAACAGCTTGGCTGAGGCATATATTTTCAGTGCTGTTACTGGAATATTGTTAGAGTCTTTGGCGTACCCAGTGCTTTTAGTCTTTCTTGATGTAACGTAGAGTGAAACAAACTGGCTGTGATGCTGGGAATCTCAGGAGAAGGAGACCAAGGTAGATCATCCGTTCCGCACTTCTTGCTGAACGTAGTTGCAAATGCTTCAGCCATATCTTTTGCATTGATGTGCAGGGCTCCCCATCGTTGAAGGTAGAGATATTTTTGCATCCCTTCTCCAGTTTGTTGTTTAATTGTTTGTCACCATTCACACTGGATGTGGCAATATTGTGGAACGTGGAACTTGGATCTGACCTATTAGTTGTTCAGCTGTTTAGTTGTCCACTGCATGCTGCTTCCACTGTTTGGCATGCAAGTAATGCTATGCTTTTTCTTTCACCAAGTAGTGATTTCATCTTTAGTTATTGCTGATGCTGCTTCTGGCATGCTGTCCTGCGGAATTCATTGAATCTGGGTTAATTCCCTCACCCCACTTGATGATAATGGTAGAGTGGGGGATATGCTTGACAGTGAGGTCATAAGTTGTGGTTGAATACAATTCTGCTGCTACTGATGGCCCTACAGCTCCTCTTGGTTGTCTGGTGTTGAGTTGCAAAATTGATTCTAAGTCCATTCCAATTAGGAAGCATTGAGGACATTCTCAGTGTGAAGATAGGACTTTGTCCCACAATGAATGTGTGATGGTTACTCCTGCCAATGCTGTCGTGATTAGATGCATTGGCGATAGGTAGATTGATGTGGATACGGTCAAGTCGAGTTCCAAAGAAGAGACATAATGGATCCAACCATTACTCATGTTTCTCTTTGCACAGATGTTGCCAGGAGTTGTTAAAATGCTTTGTTTTTATTTCAAATCCATCATTCACAATATTATTTTTATATTAATGAGGTCAAATAGGTTTTTCCCTTCTGTTGGTTTCTTCAACACTTGCTGCAGACTCTGTCTAGTAGATATGTCCTTTAGGAATCGAACAACTCGGTCAGTAATGGTGCTTCCAAGCCATTCATAGTGATGGAATTGAAGACCCCAACCCAATGTGCATTCTGTGCCCTGTCACCCTTCATGCTTTCTCACAGTGTTCAACGTAGAGGAGGTCAGATTCATACTGAGGAGTGAGTTTTAGGTGCTAACTAGCATGGGGTTTTTTTGCCGGTGTTTGACTTGATGACATTAGATCTTCTGTGATCTGGAATCCTGTTGAAGAATCCCAAGGCCTTCCCCATTGTATACCACTATGCACCACCTCTCGTGGATCTTTTCTGCCAGTGGGAGATGACATTCCCAAGGGTGTTGATGGTCATATCTGAGACATTGGCTGTAAATTATAATTTATAGTTTCTGACTATATCAGGCTGTTGTTTGGTTAATCTTTAGGTCAATTCACTCAGTTTTGGCATGAGGCTCCAGATGTTAGTAAGAAGGATTTTGACAAGGCTGGGTGTGCTTTTGTCTCTGGTATCTAGATTGTTACTGAGTGGTCTGTCAGATTTCGTTTCTTTTTGGTCTTGTAGCAGTTTGATACAATTGAGTGGCTTGCTAGGCCATTTTAAAGGGCATTTGAGAGCCAACCATATTGTTATGCGTTTGGAGTCACAGGTAGGCCAGACCAGATAAGAACAGCACAATTCCTCCCCTAAAGCACATTTGTGAACTGGATATGCTTTTACAGCAATCAGCAACAGTTTTCACAGTCGCCATTACCAAGATGACCTCTTAATTCTGATTTTATTTATTAATTGAATTTAAATTCCATCATCTGCCATGTGTCAGCAGAGCATTAATCTTTGTCTCTGAATTATCTCTGTCTTGTTCTTGTGCTTGATCTGTTTCTCTCTCCACTTTATTTTCACTCTTTCTGTGTCCCCTTTCCATTTCATGTCCCATACCCATTGGGCCAAATGTAATGCTCACAAAAATCAGTGAAGGATTCAGCAATGAAATTAAATGCCCGTGTGGGAGCACTTCATGAGAATTAAATGATCACATTTTCTATCAGTTATTGAGTGATAAATTTAATTTTCAATCATGTAACTAAAATATTCTTAACACATTATGTAAAACTTGACACTTGGACGTGGGTTCTGTAAGCATGAAGTAATTGTGATCATCTTGCTACAAATAATATTTTTAATCTACATCTTTTAAAGTTTTGTTTCCCCAGACATTTTCTGTTAATTTTCAGAGTACTAAGTGTGTTGCCATAAGTTGCTTTTAATTCCAATTGAAATTATACACAGCTATTTGTTTGAAACTACATCTGTTAACATGTAATTCAGCTTTAATAGCTCCATTTACTTGTCTTTGAGTTGTATCCTTTGATATACTTAAATAACAATCTGTTGATCTTAGTTTCAATATTTCAATGAATCCAGTATCTACACCTCCCTATCCTAGGGGAAGTATCGAAGATTTCCACTATATTTATGTATAAAACTGATTCCTGGTTTCACTCCTAAATGATGTAGCTCAAATTTTAAATTTGTTTCTCTTGTTCTGGATTTCCCCATTGGAGGAAATGGTTTCTCGATATCTAGATTATTAAATAAAGGTTCTATCTTAAAACATGATAATTAAACCACTCCTGTGGAATGTAAATCACCTTCTGTAGTTTATCCCTTAAATCTCTGATATTCTAGTGAATCTACTACTATATATTTTTCAAAGTCAGTATATACTCTTAAGGTTTTTTGTCTGAAACTGAATGCAGATAAGGACTGAACCAAGGCTATGTAACTGAGATGAAGCATAACCTCCTCACTTTTATATTCCAATTTCCTTGAGATTACAACCATCATTCATTATTGTTTTTTGTACCTGCATACTAGCTTTTAGTGAATTTGTGTGCATGAAGTTCATTTCCTGGACTTCTGCCTTCAATACATATTTGCATTAAGTTTTCTTGGTTCCAAAGTGGACTACCTGGTGTGTCCTTGCATTAATTAAATGTATGTGCACCTAATCTCTGTATTCTCTCCATGTCTGATGGGTTTCCTCTGGGTGCTCTGGTTTCCTCCCACAGTCCAAAGATGTGCAGGTTAAATGGATTGGCTGTGTTAAATTCTTCCTCAGTGTACTTGAATAGACACCAGTGTGTGTCCACAAGGGGATTTTTACAGTAATTTCATTGCAGTGTTAATATAAACCTACTTGTGACAATAATAAAGTAAACCTTAAGATCTGTACTGGGGCCTTAGCTCAAAAGTTTAAGGTAATGCAACTTGTCACATCTTGCCAATCAGTACATTGTTTTTGTTTTTTCATTATCCATTATCCCCTCCATCTCGTCCAATGGCTAACCTGTTAACCCAGATTGTCTCCAATTTGTCCTCTTAAATATGTTAATATGTGGCTTGATTCACTGTGTAGTAGATGTTAGGCCAAATTGTGATGTAACTTTCAACAGTATATTAAAAATCCTGTGGATTTATGGTTTTTGTATATTTTAAGAATTGAATATTAACTCGGAATAAGAGAATGGGATTTTGAGGTTGGAGATTCTGATAAACCATTGTTTTAAAATGCTAAGGTTATTGAGGAAAACATTATTCTGCTTTGGTTCCCATTTTGCTATAATCGATCTGGAGCTGTGTCTGGGGCTCTTGCACCAAAGCCTCTTTCTCCCATGCCGGCATTCCACCCAGCAAATAGAAAGAAAATGACACCATAAAATTTATAAGATTAAACCTCAAATTGTTGTTAATTACAAAATTTGCATTAATATGAAGGTGTAGGCATAGTGAAAGCATATTTGATATATAACCAGTTTTCTTTTGGCTAAGAAAAGATGATTTGACGAGTGTGCAGCATCGTTTAAATTACAATCAGCTCTTTCGTGCTCCATTTCGGTCATTTGTAATCATCCTAACATTTATAAGCATTAAACTGGCAAGTTTTATTTCCTTAAAGTATCATTGCCATTTCATATAATTTCACTAATTTTCCGTTTCATGTTTAACCAATGTCATATTTTCTTGTGTTTCTGCAATTAGACTTGTATGTTTTTGGTTAAAATAAAAGCAGTATTAACCCTTTGATCACTGCAGTCACATTTCTGCACTGCAATTTAGCATTTAGGCATTTTATTTGCCCCAGAAATTGTTGTGAATTATTTGGCTCAACGGACAGCACCAAATTCCAATTCCGAATGAATCAGTCAAGGATGGGCTGAAATAAGCCAGGATGTGGGGAGATCTCATGGTGTATAAACACTGACATAGACCTGTTGGGCTGAATGGTCTGTTTCTGTCCCTTAAATCTTGTGTAATTTTTACTATTTTTGATGTATAAATTTTCATGAATATCATTTTGGGGCAATACAAATATTTTACAAGAAGGACACTCAGTTCTCAGAGGGTTAAATGAAAGATATTGTCAAAGTCTCTAAATTCACAAAAATAACCCACTATTGTTGAAGCGCCTTCATGCCTGGTAATATGTCTGTCTGTCTCCAGTCCTTCATTTCATATGAGAATTATCATGTCTTTGCTGTCTTGTATATGGCTCCACAGCTTGATTCAATTTCTTCTTGCATCTCTCTCAACTGCTCTTGATGCCTATCACTTCCACCTTTGCTCTGGCTCTCTTCCAACTTTGTGGCTCTTGCTCTTCCTCTTCATCCGCCTTCGCTCCCTTGCCACCCAATTCTGACATACTCTCGCTCCCTGCCCCAGGCTCTGTCTTGCTGCTGCCCCCCCCCCCGCCCCAGCCCTTATCTGCCACTCTTCCATCTCCTCTCCCTCACCCCAATCCAAAAACACTGTCCATCCCGTCCCCCTCGAGCATAATTTTGGTTCCATTTGGATGATGTAATTGGGTTATTTTTGTGAAAATGTAGCTGTTAAGTAGAATGTACAACAGAAATATTGACATTGCAGGATATGGCTTTGTAATTCTGTTTTGGGAAAGCCAAAGTAAAACTTCATTGTAATTGGAAATGCATTCTGGTTCAACTGATTTTTGAATGATGTGTAATGTTTAATGTGAAGGAATTAACTGATGCTCACTGTGAGAGATCTGAACTTTCAGTAGTGCAATCCAGTATGTTTTAGCAATCTTGCTGCTTTACGTATATGTATCCATTTAATTTCATCGTACTGTTGATTCAAGTTTGAGCAAGACACTCCATCTAAGCAAAGTCAGCATTCATAAGTTGAAATACATTGAAAAATAAGTAATTTAAATTTAAACTTTTTTTTTGCAAGTGGCAGTATCACTTTTGAGGCTTGTAGGCATTTCTTAAATTAGTATTGTAATGTGATAATGTTCAAAATACCATAACGTGGTCACTGTCCTAAAGTAATATCTTATAAAGGAGGAATTCAGAACAGTTTGAACTGTTTTATTGCTGTTCAGTTCAGCATCTGTTAGTGAAACTGTAAGCAATAATTGCATGCACACAATCAAGCAAATCTTTGAGATTATATATATTTATTACACATACAAGTGTTACAGTAGGCCTTCTGTGACCAACTGCATTGAATTTTCAAAGTACAAAAATACAATTTTTCTTGTAGCCTTTTTCTAGATGCAGAATATATCTTAGCACATTTCAAAAGAAGTGAGATACGATGTATCATAATTCTTTGATTACTCTTCAAAGACTCAATAATTTTTACAGATTTTCGTTTTATTGCTATGACATACAAACTTCTAATAGACGAATTGTCTTGAACACGTTTCTGAACAATTGTGCCTAATTATGCTTCCAAATTTAATTGCACCAAATTATGCAGTTTGCATTGGAAATGAGGCATAACAATGAATTTCATTAGTCATTCAATATACCTCATCATTAATAGAAGGTTACAAGCAATTGAACTTCTATTTTACAGAGCTGTTTTTAGTGAATGCAGTTTTAGTGAGTTTAAGTTGGTCACCCAATCTGATTTGATTTGTGCACCATAAAATTAAACTATTTTATATATAATCAGGTGTTCCCGATCAAAAATAAGCTGCATCTCTCTGCTGTGAAACCTGTTTGATGTAAAATATAAACTAACTTTGGAGATGCTCAGTTGACCTAAATTTCTAAAATGCTAAATTTCTAAAATGCTAAATTAAAGAGAAGTTGTTAAAGTTTAAGGTTTTTCATCAGAATTTGGAAAATTAGAAATGCGTTTGACTTGACTAAGTAAAAGAGGAAATAATGCAAAGAAGAAGAAAAGGGAGGATTTGTGATGGGACACCAGAAAAAAAGAGATTAAAGGAGAAAGGATTCATGGTGCACAAAGGAAATGGTAATGGGACAAGCAAAGAAATGAAGTTATTACCTGGAGGAGGTGTAAACATCACTGTCATAAATAGTTGCCTTCTGAAAGCAAAAGAAAAGGGAAGTAAAAGAGAAATGAGTAAGGAAAAAGGAAACAGCAAAAGAAAGCAACATGGGAGAAGACACTAAACTTCATGTTAAACACCAGAAGGTTGTTTGGTGCTATGCTGAAAGGTTATGTTGAACTTCATTAGAACGCTGAGCGTGGCTGACAAAAAGGTTGGCATGAAACCAATATGAAGAATTACAGTAATAAGTAATTGGAAGCTAAGGGACTGAGTGGAGGTGTTTTGAAAGTGGTCATATGGTCTGCATTTGTTCTTCCCAGTTGGTGGAGACTACATTGTAAATGGTAAATATAGTGTACTAAATTGAAAGAAGTAAAGGCAAATTACTGTTTGATGTGAAAATATTGTTTAGGGCTTTGTTTTTTTTTTCATTCCCTTGTGGGATGAATGTGTCACTAGCAAGATCAACCTTTGTTGCCCATTCCTAATTACAAAGAACAAAGAGAATTACAGCACAGGAACAGGCCCTTCGTCCCTCCAAGCTTGCACTGACCGTGCTGCCCGACTGAATTAAACCCCCTACCCTTCAGCGGACCAAACCCCTCTACTCCCTTCCTATTTATCAAGATGCCCTTTAAAAGTCACTACCGTATCCGTTTCCACTACCTCCCCTGGCAACGAGTTCCATGCACCCACTACTCTGTGTAAGTAGTCTGCCTTGTACGTCTCCTTTAAATCTTGCCCCTCACACCTAAACTTGTGCCCCCTAGTAATTTATTCTTCCACTGGGGAAAAAACTCCTGACTATCGACTTTGTTTGCGCCCTCATAATCTTGTAGATTTCTATCAGGTTGCCCCTCAATCTCCGTTGTTCCAATGTGGACAAATCAAGTTTCTTCAACATCTCCTCTTCCATGCCAGGCAACATCCTGGTAAATCTTTTCTGTACCTTTTCCAAAGCCGCCACATCCTTCTGGTAGTGTGGCAACCAGAATTGAACACTATATTCCAAGCGTAGCCTAACCAAGGTTCTATAAGGCTGTAACATGACTTGCTAATTTTTAAATGCAGTACTCCTGCCGATGAAGGCAAACATGCGTATGCTTCTTGACTACCTTCTCCATCTGCATTGCCACTTTGTGACCTGTGTATCTGTATACCCAAATCCCTTTGTTTATCAATATTCCTAAGGATTCTGCCATTTACTGTATATTTCTTACCTGTATTAAACCTTCCAAAATGCGTTATCTCACATTTATCTGGATTAAACTCCATCTGACTTCAGAAGGCACCAATGCTTGCTTTAACAGCTCTCTTCTTGTATATCTAATTATAGAAACTGATTATTTTAATATTTCTTACTCGTTCACTGTCATCTATTTTCTCCCTCATAATTTGCCAGTTTCGAAAATTTTTCCAACTTTTCCAACTTTCTGGCCTGCCAGAGTTAGAGGACTTGCTGACAGTGCTGCTGTCAAGCATCTGCTATCTTTGTTCTTCTAGGTGGTTGAGGTTAGAGTTTTGGAAGGTAGTGTCGAAGAAGGCTTGTTAGATTGCTGCATTGCATCATGTAGATGGCACATGCTGCAGCCATTATAGTATGCTAATGAAGGGAGTGAATGTTTAAGGTATTTGGGGTGCTGATCAAGTTGGCTGCTTTGTCCTTGTTGGTATTAACTTTGAGTGTTGTTGTACCAGCACTTTTCCATCAATCTCCTATTTCATCATGTTTCTAGCTGGTGCCTTCTGCATGGTGAACATGCTTTGGAGAATCCAGAAGTGAGTTACTCACCAAAGAATTCCCAGCTTCTTATAACCACAATATTTACATGACTGACCTAGTTAAATAGTAATTCCTTTGATGTTGATGTCAGGAGATTCAGCAATGATAGTGTCATTGAGTGTCAAGGAAGATTGGTTCAATTCTGTATTTTTGGAGATGGCCATTATCTGACACTTCTGTGCAAATGTTACTTGCCACTTCTCGGTCAAAATCTGAATGTTGCCCAGGTCTTGCTGCCTATTATTTGCAAATTTGCCAGGAGTACTGAAGATTCTGGAATCGTTAAGTGAAAACCCTCATTTCTGACCTTAGTTTGGAGAGGGTAATTGATGAAGCAATGGAAGATGTTTGGGTCTAGGACACTACTCAGTGATGTGCAAGGGTTGCGATGATTGACCTCCAGCAGCCTTCCTTTGTGCTAGGTATGACTCCAAATAGTGGAACGTTTCTCCTGATAACCATTGACTTCAGCTTTGCTTCTTGATGACGTATTCACCTAAAGCTGCCTCAAAGTCAATTATTTTTAATGTAAGTTTTCATGCAGAGGTGTCAGTGGAGAGACGGGGAGTGTTGGGACAAGATAATGGAATAGACCAGAGGAGCTGTCTCTTTGTAATGCTGAAAGGGAAGAGGAAATTGTTTGTGGTGACATCATGCTGGAGGTGGTGGAAGTGGTGGAGAAAATGGAGGCTAGTGATGTAAAAGATGAGGGTAAAGGAACTTTATTTTGTGGGACAGCGGGTGCTGGGAATGCAGAAGGGCTGAGGGCAGAAGTGTATGATATAGAATATATACGTTGAGGACTCCATTAACCATGATAGAAAGGAACTAGTTAGAACTTTACACAAAACATATTCCACATATCCTATATAAAGATAGGCATAGCTAAGAACCGTGTAAATACCTATATCAACACTTTGTATGTAGGGGAATTAAATGGAAGTAAAGAAGCATTTGTTCAACATGAGAATGAGATCGGTCAGACAGAGGAGGGAGCTGATTGGGATCTGTGCAGGGAAGAAGCGATTAACTCAGAATGGCTTGGCAGGATGGTAGAGATATAGAGAGATCTGACTTCCAAGATTAAAAGGAAACAATAGAGCCAGGAAACATGTGATGGAAGGCATTGAAAGTGTCACAGATGTAGGTAGAAAGAGACTGGCTATGGGGAGAACAAAATCGCAATAGGAAGAAAGCATAAAATCACACATTAGGCCAATTGGCTCCTCAAATCTCCTCTGCCATTCAATAAGATCATAGCTGATGTGCTTTTGACCTCTGCTCTACATTCCATCTATCCCTTGACTCCCCTATTAGTCAAGAATATATCCACTTCTGCTTTAGAATTATTTAAAAACTCTTCCTCCACTGCTGTTTGGGGAAGAGTGTTCCAAAGATTCATGACCCTCCAAAGAGAGAAACATTGTTCTCATCTCTGTCTTAAATGGGACACCCCACTATGTCTGCTGATTGTAGTCCTTCCGTAAAGGGAAGCATCTTTCAATATCCATCCTCTCAAATCTCTCAGGCTATTATGTTCCCATAAGATAAGCTCTGAATCTTCTCAACTGCAGTGGCTACAGGCCTAACCCCCTGCCCCCGGCTTCAATTCCAGGTGTCAGTCAAGTGCATCTTTTCTGAAATACTTGTAATACATTTATATCTTAAATAAGACCAAAACTACACAGTACTCCAGATATGATCTTGCCTGTGCCCTGCACAATTGTAGCAAAATAGTCCTACCTTTATGTTTCATTGCCCTTGCAATAAACAACAGCATTTTATTTGTCTTTCTTTGCTGTACTTGCATACTAATGTTTTGTGATTTATGCATCAGAACACCCAGTTCTCTTTATACCTTGAGTTTTGCAATCTCTCTCCATTTAAATAATATGCTCAAATGTTATTAAATGAAGTTAAATTCCACCAGTAACTGTAATGAGATTTCAGCTATGAACCCAGAGCCCAGACCTCTTGATTAATAATCTAATAATATCACCACTATCTCATCTCACCAAAGCAATTCAGTGGAGCACAAACAGGTTAAAAGGATGAGTATATTGATAGAATTCTGTTTTGTGTGTATTGAGGAAGTAGAAGTAGGTGTTGGAATTAGGTGACCACCAAGATGCAGGCTGTAGAGAGAAGATCTCTAGGAGAGATTAAAACCAGTGACTATCATAGAAACAATGATTTGATGTTCGGGGGAGTGTAGGAAGAAGTGACACAGTCAACATTTGGCCTCTTCTGGTAAAGGTTGGTATGTCAGACAGCAATAGCATCACCCTTGATAGCACATTTGTTGACAATGTCAGGGTTGGACTTGAAAAAGTGGAGTGCAGCAAGTTCCAAAGAGATTGGGTGAATTGACTGAGGGAGGCAGAGAATAGAGGGCACACTCTCCTTACGTAAAACAGCAATTTCCATGTCCTCCTTTTTAATTTAGTACACCATATTCACTGTTTACAATGTGCTCTATTTTTGGGAAGGCTGAACGTAAACATGGGTGACCGCTTTTCAACACCTCTGTACTGTTCACAGATATGACCCCGACCATTTTCATGCTGTCAGTTACCTGTTATCTTAATTCCCCATCTTTGTTATTGACCTTCCACAATGTTCTAATGAAGCTCATACAAGTTTGAGGAAGAACAATTCATCTTATAATTGGGCACTTAACTGTTGGTCCTCAGCATTAATTTTTACAAGCAAAATATTTGTGGACGCTGGAGATCTGAAATTAAAATTGAAAAGGCTGGAAAAACAAAATAGGTTTGGCAGCATTAGTGGAGAAACAGAGTTAACGTTAACATCCAGAGGTAGAATTGTGATGAGTTTTGTACTGTTGAGGGAGGATGGAGCAGAAAAGGTTAGAAATAGGTGAAAGCTCAGTAGAGACTTGACAAGCTTGTCATGGACAAAGTAAAGGGAGTGGTAGTAGTAGTATTAAAAATTAAAGCAGGTGTTATTAGTGGCATGAAGGTCAGATAGCAGAATGTATTAATAGAGGAACAAAGATTAGTGCTCTCTGAAAGCAAAGCATAAGAACTATTGACATATTGGTCCTTTGAGGAAAGGGAAAGAAAAATATATCAAAATGGAGGCCAGAGCTTATGTGTAGAATTCACTGTTAAGTTCCAAAGACTGCAAAGTGCCTAATTGGAAGATGAGGTGCTTATTCTCCAGATTGCATTAGGTTTGCTGGAACATTGTAGCAGGTCAAGGTCAGAAATCTGGGTATAGAGCAAAATGGTGAATTAAAGTGGCAAGCAACAGAAAAATAGGGATCGTGCTTGCCAACAGAGTGAAGATATTCCACTAAGCAGTCATCCAATCTGCATTTAAACTCCGAATGTAAAGGAAACTGCATTGCGAGCAACGAATACAAATTGAAAGAAATGGAAGTGATTTGCTGTAGCACCAAGAAGAAGTGTTTGAGACCTTAGACAGTAAATAGGAGGAAGTAAAGGGACAGATTTCCACCTCCTGCAATTGGATAGGAAGGTACAATGGATAGGAGATGAGGTATTGTGGGTAATGGAGTGACCAAAGTGTCACAGAAAGATTAGTCCCTATGGAAAGCTCACAGGAGAGGTGAGGGAAGATGTGCTTGATGATATTGATTTCTCCAATTTTAGATTGTAATTTCTGCTCATATTTTGTGCATTTTTTTCTTCACTGATTTTCTCTTTTTTTTCCATTTAAAAATTTACTTTCAGGTGGCAGCTGTTCAGATTCTATTATTCATGCTATATCTTGACACATATTTTGTTTGTTTACTTGTCCCATTATCACTCCATCTAGCAGCACGTACCCTTTTGTCTCTCCTACCTTCCTCCACAGTTTTCTTCCCTTTTGTTTCTCTCATCCTGCTTTTTCCTTGCTGATAATCTATAACATTTCTGATCTTTCCCAGTTCTGATGAAAGGTCACAGGCCCAAAATATGAATTATTTTTCTCTACATATGTTCCCAGACTTGCTGACTGTTTCCAGCATTTTCTATTTTTACATCTAAATTACTTCACATCTTGTTGAAATTTTTCATTTTTAAAATAGTCTGTAACCAAAATGACACTGAACAGCTGAACAACAGTGTTACATTTGAGGATCGCAACCACCACTTAATCTAACCTGTCAAGTCTAATTTACATTAAACCATTGACAATAAAGCCATTTATTTTGATCACTAAATGTGTTGGTCAAGGTTTTTTAAATTAAAAGAAATCTTGTCTGCCACATTTTATTTTGTATAATATACAACTTCGATTTGAAATTGAAATTTATAAGGTATGTTCATTTGTGTAGAATTCACTGTACATTTCTTTGTGGATTATTGCATTCTTCAATACAGCATAGATGTTTTGGCCCTGGCTTAGATGTGGTAAAAATAGATGCATGTCAGATAAGCTCATGATTTATGAATTTTCTTTTTCTAGTGTTAAGTACTTATGATCTCTTAATGTACAATTAGTTCCCATTGAAAAGTGAATATGTATTTTGGCAAGCAAAATATACAAAAGGAAATCAGATATGCAGTTATGATTACAAGGAATGTATTCTGTACTTTTCATTTTCTCTTGTTAATGAATCATAATTGAATGTTCCTTTTCCAGACCGAGCCAGCAGGAAACACACTTCAGAAACACAAATCTTCTTCTTCATTCACACCATTTATAGATCCCAGATTATTGCAAATATCCCCATCTAGTGGGACCACTATATCTTCTATGGGTAAGTGTTAAATTTTGTCATAGTACAAGATTTTCTGAGAATTCTTTGTAATTCACTTTTGAAGGAAATGAAATTGTACATAATCTGTTGTAATACTCATCCTAAAGACCTTAGATACGCAGTATAGTGACAGGGCATCGAATTGAAACATACTAAATTCTGAAGGAGCTATTTATTTTTATCTTTCATGGTATGCAGGCTTCAATGGTAAGGCTAGCATTTATTGCTCATCCCTAATTGTTCTTGAGAAGATAGTTGTAAGCAGCTTCTTGAATCACTGCAATCCATGTGGTATAGGTATACACCAACAGTACTGTTGGGTAAGGAGTTCCAGGATTTGAACCTAGTGACAGTGAAGGAATGACAATATATTTCCAAATCATGATGGAGAGTGGCTTGGAGGGGAGCTTGCAGGTGGAGTGTTCCCATATATTTGCTGCCCATCATCTTCTAGATGGTAATCGTTGTGGTTTGGAAAGTGCTATCAAAAACACCTTGCTGGTTTCCTACAGTGCATCTTGTAAATGGTACACAGTTTCCACTGTTCTTTGGTAGTGGAGGGAATGAATGTTTGTGGATAGGATGCCAGTAAAGCAGGCTGCTTTGTCCTGGATGTCTCAAACTTTATGTATTGTTGGAGCTGCATTCATCCCAATAAGTGGAGAGCATTCCATCACATTTCTCATTTGTGTCTTATAGATGATGGACAGGCTTTAGGGAGTCAGGAAGTGAACTAATTGCCACAGGATTGCTAGCCATTGACCTCCTCTTGCAGCCACCGTATTTATATGACTAGTCCAGTTCAGTTTTCGGTCAATTGCAAGCCCAAGGATGATGATAAGAATGGATGCTGAGCAATTGTTCCCACTGAATGTGAGTGTAAAACTAACAGGCACAGCCTGAGGATTAGGAGCCAATCATTTAGGACAAAGGTTAGGAAAAATGATTATGCTCAAACAGTTGTGAATCTTTGGAATTCTCTGCCCCAGAGGATTATCAATGCTCCATAGTTGAATGTTAGGATAGATAGATAGATTTTTGATTCCCCAGAGAATGAAGAAATTTGGGAAACAGTCAGGAAAGTGTAGTTGAAACCCAAAATCAGCCCTGATCTTAATGAATGGCAAAGCAGGCTTGATGGGCAGTTTGGTGTACTCCTCCCTCTATTTCTTGTGTTCTTTGATTATAATCTCTTACAGCACAGAAGGGGGGCATCCAGCTTGTTGTATCTGTGCCAACTGTTTGAAAAAATTACCCATTTTAGTTCCACATCCCAGCTTTCCATCAACCTTACAAAATTGTACTGTTCAATTGCCTTTGGCAATTCCTAAGGAATTGGCTTCCATAGCCCTATTTCAGGTCTTAACTGTCTAGGCGAAGCGGGAGAGAGGGGGAGAATATTCTTACGTTCTCTATTCCTTTTGCTATTATTGGATCTTTTATTTTTTGTTCACCACCCACTTGAGAGAAGAAGCAGTTTCTAATTTCTCTTAAAATCTTCTGCCTTTGTAAATGGTACACAGTTTCCACTGTTCTTTGGTGGAGGAATGAATGTTTGTGGATAGGATGCCAGTAAAGCAGGCTGCTTTGTCCTGGATGTCTCAAACTTTATGTATTGTTGGAGTTGCACTCATCCCAATAAGTGGAGAGCATTCTATCACATTTCTCACTTGTGCCTTATAGATGATGGACAGGCTTTAGGGAGTCAGGAAGTGAACTAATTGCCACAGGATTGCTAGCCTTTGACCTCCTCTTGTAGCCACAGCATTTATGTGACTAGTCCAGTTCAGTTTTCGGTCAATTGCAAACACCAGGATGATGATAAGAGTGGATGCTGAGTCCCCCAAACTCTCCGCATAACTAAAATCTGTAACTCCTGGTATCATCTTTGTGTGTCTCCTCTGTATATTTTCAAGCCTTGCCATTCTTCCTACAGTGTTGTATCTAGAATTACCCTAACTGAGGGTAAAGGTTTAGCAACTAATTGCTTTTCTATTCAATGTCGCAGCCTGCAAAGCCAATTATTCTCTCCATCTTTTTAAAATGCCTTATCAGTGTATCCTGCAACTTCAACAATTTGAGCATATTCTACATTTGACCTAACACAGAAAACTTCAGAACACTACTTGCAACACCTCTTCATTCCAAGAAAGTTTATTTCGGTTGTTTTCCAATTTTCAACCATCTTTAGCCACATGGTCACGTTCTCCTTGATTACATTGCCATTATCAACTGCTTTATGAAAATGCACATAGTTGCAGTTCCTGTTGTTAATTCAATTAGATATATAAGGCAGATCAGCTGTGACTTGCCTGTTAGAAATTAACTCTTAATTGGTGGACTCGCCTTCGTCCCAAGTGCTGAATAATTTTGTACTGTAATTTTTATTAACTTAACTATGCCTGTTCAGTCTTTCCTTGTTCTTCTGTCTTTGATTAGCGGAATGAAATTTACCACTCCCAAAATTCACTGACTTTTGGAAAATCATAGTCTAAATCCCTCATTTCTTTGCTAGTTTCACTTTGGATACCCATATGTAAACCACAGTCCTCCATCCTTCATCTACCTGATATGAATGCTATTGTTAGGATGTTAAAAGAGCTAACTAATGTAGAGCACAAAAGGTCATATCACCTTCTTCATTACATTAAATCAGACAACATGTGTGGCTTGCACTTAAAAGAAGGTAAATTCAAAAGTAATTTGAAATGTCAGTAAAGGACTGAATAATCTCAAGAACCAGCTCCCTCAACATCTTTATTAGCTATTCCAGTTTCATTTTGAGCAATTAAAATTTCCCTATCATAATATTACTCACAAAAATGCTTATTAAATTTATATTGGGTCAAATCTTTCGGCCTCTGGATTATTGAAAACTGGATGTGCCCCTCAAGATGTACTGCAAACCTTTTGGAAGTGCCACGGCAGTGACTCTGTGTGAATTGTGTGGGAAATTTAAACTTCTAATGGGCAATTCCCTTGCACTTTGGCGCACCCCCCCAAACTCTAACTCAGAGTTGGAGACTTCAGACAGTTCTGAAATACATACCTGGATAGTTATTCAGGAAGGAAGTGGGTGGGGGGGTGGGGCGGGGGGTGGGCAACGGCCTAGAGATATTACTGCTAAACTATTAATCCAGAAACTCAGCTAATGTTCTAGGGTCCCAGGTTTGAATCCCACCATGGCAGATGGTGGAATTTGAATTCAATAAAAAATAAATATCTGGAATTAAGAATATATAGATGACCATGAAATTATTGTCGATTGTCGAGGAAAAACCCATTTGGTTCACTAATGTCCTTCAGGGAAGGAAATCTGCAATCCTTACCTGATCTAGATGAGCCACATTAATGTGGTTGATTCTCAATTGCCATCAGGCAAGCAGGGATAGGCAGTAAATGTTGCCCAGCCCGCAACACCCATGTCCCAAAAATGAATAAAGCAGTGAATCTCATCTTGCACCTTAAGTAGCTACAGAACAGACCATCCCAATCACACTCAGAAACCCTCTTCCTTCACTTAACCCTCTAACCCTTTTCCCTCACTTCCCCTTGCAATTCATTTGATTCATCCCCCTCCCGATCCTTGGGCTCCCTTTGTCCCTTCCCGATTCTCAGGGCAGCATAGCTAGCATTGAGCAAAACATATGACATCTTGCCATTAAAATCCATATTGCATGAATAGATGGATCTTATAATGGATATGTAATGAAGACTGCAGAACTGAGCACTTATTGTAGGTTATTCCTTCATTAAAAAGTTTACCAGAATCAAAACTCCCTCATCTTGAAACACTATAAAAAGCTTGTCCATGTATGAAAACAGGCCAAGGGGTATAAGTATTGTCAAAGAATTTGGCCAGTTTATACTCCTAAACAAGGAAGTCAATTGAGAACACATTTCTCGTGACTTAAAAATGCAGGCTTACATCTGATGGGTTCAATATTATTCAAAGGTTAACGGTAGTGGTCCTGGGCCAAAGGAGCCTTGAGTTCCTGTGTGTAGATCATACACATAGCTGCCATTGTTTTCAGTGATGAAGAGATTGAATGTTTGTGGGAGGGATGCCAATTTAGTCTTGGATGATGTGGAGCATCATCTTTGTTGTTGAAGCAGCACTTATCCAGGCAAGTGGAGAGGACTCCATTAGACTGTTGTAGATTGTAGATGGTGGACACGCTCTGGGGTATCAGGTGGTAAGTTACTCACCACAGAAATCCTTGCCTTCCTAGTCTGCAACTGCTGCTTTTTTGAGTCTATATTTGCACTTTGGCATGTGTGTTGGAGTTAGACTGTATAGAAACACTGGAGGACATAGACTATTTATCATCATCTTTGTCAGTAGAATAGGATCATACACTGGGGCAGGATTGATCAATCGGCCTGTCACTGAGCCTGCCCTGCCATTTGATAAGGTTATGGTTGATTTGGTTTTGCTGATTTACAACTCTGTTTCCCTTGTGCATCAAAAATCTGTCTAACTCAGCTTTGAACATATTCACAGCCTCCAGTATTCTCCATGGCAGACAATTCCAAACACTAACAACTCTCAGAAGAATTCCTGCATGAGTGCCCCCAAGTTCTAGATTCCGTCATTAAAGGAGAAACGTTCTCTCGGCATCTTTGCTGTCAAGCCCTCTCAGAATCTTGTATGTTTTAATAAGGTCACCTCTCATTCATCTAAACTCCAGTAGATATTGACATGTCCTGCTGGACCTTGCCCCATTAGATAACATTTTCATCCAGGAATAATCTTAGTGAACTTTTTTTGAACTCCTGCTAACAAAATAAGGAGTTCAAAAGTTTATAGGAAACTCGAGGTGCAGACATCAGTGCCCTATAAAGTTCTACAAACTTGCATACTTTTTATACTTCATCATTTTGTGCAATAAAAGCCAAAATTCCATTTAATCTCCACATTACTTGCTGAATGTGTATGCTCGCTTTTTGTGATTCATGTGCCAGGGCTCCTTTTAGATTGCATCATTCTGTTGTCTTTCTCAATTAAATGATGCTCTGCTCTTCTATTTTTCTAGCCAGAGCGGACAACTTAGCAGTTTCCCACATTATGCTCCATTTGCCAAATTTTTGTGCATACTCTTAGCATATTGTATCTCTTTGCAGACTGTTTATGTTGTCACATCTTGCTTTCCTGTCTTTGTGTATCTTCAGAAAATTTTGTTGTAACATACTTATTAATGAAGGTAATGAATATAGATTGTAAATCGTTGATGCCCCAGCATTGATCCCTGTGGCTGTCCACTTGTTGCAGTTCATCAAACTGAAAATGATCCATTAATCTCTACTCTTGTTTCCTGTTAGTGAATCCTCTATCCATGCTAATGTATCACCCATACCACCCTTGTGCAGAAATCAGGAATTTCACCCTTTATTGAATGTCTATTGGAAATCCAACTGCACTTCGTCCACTAGTACCTCTCTCTTCTTCTTTTGCAGTCCCTCAGGGTCGAGAGTGACTTGACCTTTTTAACTAGCCAGCTTGTTACATCCTCAGATAACTAATAAATTTGTCAAACACCATTTCTCTTTCACCAAACCATGTTGACTCTGCTTCTGCTTGATTGTATTATGGCCTGCTACCTCTTTGATTATGGATTCTCAATTTTCCTAGTTAGGCTAACTGACTTGCACGTTCCTGCTTTCTGTCTCCCTCCTTCCTTGAATAGAGGGGGTTATATTTACAGTTTTCCAATCTACTGGAACTTTTACAGAATCTAGGAAATTTCAGAATATTGAAACCAATCTGTCCATTATGTCATTTGTTAAAACCAATCCAGCCATTTATTTTAAGGCCTGAGGTTACATATCACAGGCCCAGGGACTGGTCAGTGTTTAGTCCCATTAGTTTTCTCAGTATTTTCTTTTGAGTGATCATGATTGTCTGGACGTACTCCGCTTTTCCTTTTAATCAATGCTGATTTATATTTTTCACTTGACTGCATTTTTATCCACTTTCATCTGAATTTTTAGCAAAGAGAATAGCTTTTGAATAATAACCTGCCTCAAGTAATTGTCATTTTGCCGCATTTAATCAATTATGCCACCTCCTCTGTCACATGCCACCTGTCTAATGCCACTCTAGGTTCCCATTGCCACCCCTTCATTCCATCCCCATCCCATTACTTCTGTCCTCTGTTTTCCCCACCATAGTCTTGCCATCGCACTCATTCTTAACCTCATAGGAAAAACAATCTCTTCATCCAGTCACCACCATAACCAACCATTGGCAGCCTAATGTAGTTCACATGTTCCAAACCTTTGCATGTCCCTCACATCTCTGCAGATATTAGATACTGTTCATCAACAGATCTGTCTCCCAAAGCAACTAATCAGACCAAATACTGAGTATTATTTTAGATGGTTTCTGTACTTAAAAACTGAATCATGGTTTGTGCAATCCCATTGGCAATAACATGAAGTTGTGGCATAGTTAGTAATAGCTATTGTCCACCTGAGGGTAATAGTTGATTTGAGATACCACTATGTTTTGGTTTACATTCTTTAGCACTGGTGATATAGGGTCAGAATCTATAATGTGACTGCTCAAAGCTGGTCAACTTACAATCAGTGTCAGAATCAATTAGAAACTCTTCTTACTGTCACCTCAAAGACGTGAAATCCTACCACAGCAATGGCCTAGATCTCTGGTGGTGATCTTCAGTCCAGCACATTTCAGGTGCTTGTAATTTCAATGAATAACATGACTAGGGAAAAGAGTACATAAGGTGATTTCTTTTGTCTTCTTTGTGCATTTGAAGGAAATACAAGTCCTCCTACTGAAGGATCCACCTCTAAGCTTTTGCTCTTTCACCATCACTATCATCATAAATTTGCTGGTTCCACTGTTGGCCCTGGTTTATAACACAAAGCATGGGACCCTTGCCTGGATCTGGTGCAACTTGCAAAAGGTCAGGAACAATCAGCCCCTAAGGTCTCAGATGACCTACATTTGCTATCCTGTCTTACCCTTCAAAAGGGTTTTCAAGCAACCAGGCTACCTCTGGCAGCAGTTGATTATAGTGGTCGCAGAGATGTGTTTTGTTTTATTCATTAGTGGGACTTGGGTACCACTGGTTGGTCAGCATTTGTTGCCCATTCCTAGTTGCTCTTCGAGGGCAGTTGGGATTCAATCCCGTTGTTGTAGTTACGTGTAGGCCAGACCAAGTAAGAATTGCAGATTTGCTTCCGGAAAGAACAATGTAGGAAGCATTGTGTTGGTGACAGTTAATTTTTTTATTGTTATTATAATGGTGAACTGGCAACTCAGTGCAAAATTTTATGTCCATTGATGTCCAGCCCATTGTTTGATTTTTTAAAAAAATATTTTAAATGTCAAGCTAATTCAAAGACCAAGCAGCAGTAACCAAATTATTTGCCTGCAGAAGTGGTGTTTTATCTTCTCCATGGAACTAGCCAAAGAAATGAAAACTTACTCGATTTTTCAATTTTTATCCGAGAAAATAAAGGTGATTTAACATTTCCCATGAATGCACCAATAGCTGTTGTACAAATCATTATGATAGATAATGTAATTTTTGGTGGAGTTGCAGCCACTATCATAGAAACTGAAATTCATCTCTTCTTTGCAACACGCTGTAAGGCAACTCAGCTGAGAATTTTTACAACAAGTTAGTGCACTAGAATTTGTGTCATTTCTGTGACAGATACTTCTGGTTGTGATTTGCACATTTGGCTGCTCAAGCTAGTGGCCTGGCAGTATTGAAAACATGAGAGAATTATTAATGTAACAAAAAGTAGTGTCATGTTGATTTGGATTTGTCAGCATTGTTTATGATGATTAGGTGGGGGGGGGGGGGGCATCACATTGTACTGATTTGAACTTTGATGTTTTTCTTTTGCAGTTGTTTTTTCTAGCGATCAGATTAGACCAGAATCGGTAAAGCAAGATCCAAGTAGAAAAGGATCTGTTGTCAATGTAAATCCGACTAATATAAGGCCACAGAGTGACACACCAGAAATCCGCAAGTACAAGAAGAGATTCAACTCTGAGATTCTTTGCGCTGCTTTATGGGGCAAGTTCTTTTCATAAAGCTGTCCAATAATTCTTCTGTGTGAATATAAATTAATTTAAGATTGTATGTAAATAATGAAATTTACATTGCCCATTTGCCTAACCTTTTTATCTGAATTGAGTATGTACAACCAGAAATGCAGTATTACTGTAGAGCCATTTACTTTTGGACCAACTTAGAAGCTGTGAAACAAATACAGACTTGGAGTTTGACCTTACTCTGAAATAGGGTAGAAAGACTTGACTCAATTCAGTGCTCACTTGGGGCTTATACAAATGTTAGCTGTCATCACAAAACAACACTACTCTACACTAATGCTACAATAATAGTGTAAATGTTCAGTATTGTTAAATGAATAAGGTGTTTACTTTTTGCTGTTACTTTTTTCAGGTGTGAATTTACTAGTAGGTACAGAAAGTGGGCTGATGCTGCTGGACAGGAGCGGTCAAGGGAAGGTGTATCCTCTTATCAATCGTAGGCGCTTTCAGCAGATGGATGTGCTTGAGGGTTTGAATGTTTTGGTAACAATATCAGGTAAGTGTTTGTTGGCACCTAGAAATATCAAGCTCTTATCATGGTAAATTCTGTTTGTGGCAGTCTTTATTAACCATATATTGAAATAATAGCATCAGGCCTTTGTCAAGTGATTTGCATACAACTAAAATGGGAAGCTGTCCATTTGAAATCAGGTTGCACATTTCAATTCAAGTTCAGTGTTAAGGCAGATTGGCACAGGTTACCTTCGCCAGGAGCTTATAACCTAAGAAATAGGAACAGGAGTAGGCTGTGCAGTCCTTATAGCCTGCTACACTGTTCAGTAGGATGACAACTGATGTGATTGAGCTTCCTCTGCTCTCTGGGCTGTGGATTCAAAAGATTCACGACGCTCAGGAAAGGAATTCCTCCTTGACTTTCATCTTAAATAGGGGACTCCATATTCTGAAACTATTCCTATGACCCTGGACCATACTCCCAGGTTTTTGGCAAGATACAGTTAGAGACCAACAACATTCTGTCTAAATCAGACAAAGCTTGAGATTCAGCTTGCGGAATGGTGGGATGGCACAGTGGTTAGCATTGCTGCCTTACAACTTTGGGGACTTGGGTTCAATTCCTAGCTTGGGTCACTGTCTATACGGAGTTTGCACGTTTTCCCCATATCTGCATGGCTTTCGTTGGGGTGCTGTGGTTTTCCTCCCACAATCTGAAAGATGTGCAAGGCCTTGGCCATGCTAAATTCTCCCTCAGTATACCTGAACAGACACGAGTGTGGTGACTTTATTGCACTTAATGTAAACCTATTTGTGACTAATAAATAAATTTTTAAGAAAATAAAGCGCCAAGATTCCAGATTTTGGACAAACAAAAGTAAACTTTACAAGGTGAGAAATTGGAAGAATTTGTAACATCCGTTTTCTCCACTAAGATTCAGGATTAATTAGTTGAACACACCACACACACAATAAATGGCAGATGCTCCCAGATGTCAGTAAACACTGAGGGCTGAGTTTTCCAGCCCTGACCATGAGCGGGATATTCCGTGCCCTACCTGATGGCCAAGGTTTCTCTTGCACCCTCTCTGAATTAATGCAAATCATAATGAGAGACAATTAATGTGTCAAATTTAAATAAATGACCTGTAAACTAAATTAAATGATTGTAAATTAATTGACATCTCTATATTACAGTCTATTGGAAATAAAGACCAGTAGAGTTCACATTGCAGGTAAAAAGTGCAGTTAAGAATCTGCAAGTAATTGTAATATCAGAATTCAGTTATTGTGTCCTGCAAAATAATAAATGCAGGAGAAGGGTGGTACAGAAGTGGGGGCGCCAATACATCACCTCAGAATATGAAGTTAGTAAGGAAACGTAGAGAACATTTGCTTTGTCAAAAATGTTACAAATGATGTGTGAAACTGGTGGTAATTTAAAAAAATGCATATCACTGAGATTATCAAAATCAGCTTAACGTGAAAAGTAATTAGCTTTTAGATATTTAGTTTCAGGCTTAACTGTTGAACACATTGAAGTCACTTCAAAAAGAAAACATGTTTGATTATGGGGAAGTGGGGTGTTGGGGGAAGGAGCACATAAACAAGAGAAGCACCATAGCCCATGATCTTACTCTTAGAACCCTGATTACAGTGGGGCACCTGGACATGCACTTGGTTTTGGCTGCATGCACCTAAGCATGCTCTAGTTGGATAAATTTTGTTAGGGATAGTGTTTGGAACCAATGTGTGTCCTTATTTCTTAATTCTGATCTACTGGAACATTGAACTCTCAGTTGTCCCTCCCCCATGTCTGATTGTATGTTTACTGTCTCGGTACATTAAAGGATTTGAGAAAGGATTTTAAATTCTGGTTTTACTCCTCCTTATTTCCCTTCTTTATATGGAGACATCCTTAGTTCACATTGCGTTTAAGATTGATTTCAAGGAGTCATTGAGGTTGAAGGATCTTGTTCTGCTTTTCTTTCTCTTTGGAAGGCTGAGCAGAATGAAAGAGACTTTCACAGCCTATGGCTGTCAATCTGTATGTCCTGTTGCAGACATTTTTCACTTGAAGGAGAAAGTATCAGATGTGACATCAAGCAACTCAATATAAAAGCATGAACTTGAGTGACATTCATTGAACTGATAATCCAGAGACTCAGGCTAGTGTCTCGCCATGACAGCTGGTGGAATTTGAAATCAAATTAATCGTTCTGGAACATAAAGCTACTTTTAGTAACGGTGATAATTACAATTATTGTTTTAAAACCCCATTTGGTTCCTGGAATCTGCTGTCCTTGCCTAGATAGGTCTGTGTGTGACTCCAGACCTGTAGAGACATGATTGACTTTTAACTACTCTAAAATAGCTTAGCAAGCCACTCAGTTCAAGAACAATTGAGAATGTGTAACAAATGCTGGACTTGCCGGCACTGACAAAGCTTGACACTTATGCTCAGTTCCTGAGGGAGCCACTGGGTGGCAGCACTGTTCTGCATTTTTTGGAATGATATTAAGCACCAGCTTCATTGATCTAAGCCTTTTTGAATCATAGAATTATAAAATCCTACAGTGCAGAAGAAGGCCACTCAGCCCATTGAGCCTGCACTGACCACAATCCCGTCCAGATCATACCCCTGTAACCCGATGCATTTATCCTATTAGTTCTTCTGATACTAAGGGCCAATTTAGCACGGCCAGTCCACCTAACCTGCACATGTTTGGACTTCGGGAGGAAACTGGAGCACTTGGAGGAAACCCATGCAGACATGGAGAGAATGTGCAAACTTCACACAGACACAGAATTGAACCCAGCCACTTGGCACTGTGAGGCAGCAGTGCTAGTCACTGTGCCACTGTTGAAAGATCTCAGTTGATCTATACAACTCTGGTAGAATCAGGCTCAAACTGATAAGATGATGATCTCATCTTTCCTTGCAAGCATAAGGATCTTGCATAATTAAGGTATATTAGTCTCAATCCAGTCTGTTTTCTGCTAGGAACTGTTAATAGCTTCATGTTGGCACCAAAGTGATAAATATTGTTAATTGAGAAAAAAGACTAAGATGTGTCACAAATTTGGGAATCAAAGGGTTCAGATTAGAATGAGTTTTGTTTGGTCAATGCTTAATCTAGTTACTGGGAACCAAAAATAGCACAATGGTTACCATTGCTATCTCATCACCCCAGGGACCTGGGGTTCAATTTCGGCTTTGGGTGATGATGTGGAGTTTTCACATCCCCGCTGTGTCTGTCTGGATTTCATCTAGTTGCTTGGGTTTCCTTTCACAGTCCAAAAATGTGCAGGTTAGGTGGATTGGCCATGATCAATACATCGTTTATGTGGGTTTTGAGGGTCAGTGCAGATTCAATGCGCTGAATAGCCTCCTCCTATGCTCGAGAAATTCTATTGTATAACTGTAACCTATTTTGATAGGTGAGGGCACTTAAGTTGATTAATTTTTTGTTCCCCAGCGAAAAGCCATTGCCCAATAAAAGCCACTGCATACCCAAGGTTGAGAACTCCAATTTGATTAGCTAAGAGTGCAAAACAGAACTCTAAACTGTGAGAAAATGCTCTGGAGTATTATGTGAAAACATTTTTCAAGTAGTTGATTACAGAATGGTGACTGAAAGCTGAGAGCCATTCATTCTGTATCCCTATTCTAGGAAATATTATTGCTGAAATAGGAAGACTAACATGAAATGGAATACTATCTTTCAGGGTTGAGAGTGATATCTGTTGCAAGAATATTTAGTGTTTTTTTTACTAAATCTCATTGTGAATAAAAGTAGTACCCTGTAATCAACAGTTCTTGTTTATTGCAACTGAGTGAATGATGGCATCTGAATGGAATAAAAATTGTTTTGAGGAAGAGATGTAGCTAATTACAAAATATTTACTACATAAACCTGTATAAAATTGCAAAATACTATATAATTAAGAATATGTATGCAACACTTAGTATTATAAAAACATTTATTTTTAGAGGAATGTTTAGTGAGCAATGATTGTTAGTTTTTAACAGATTTAATTTTGCTTCTGGCAAAAAAAGTAGGTTACAAAACATAACTTCAATCCGTGACAAATTTGCATGGGAATGATATGTTCGAAAAATGATTCTAATAGTATTTCCCTTAATTTATTCCATCTCTACATAAAAACAAATTTCTTTCGCTTCCTGGGGAAAAGAAACAAATTAACCAAGAACCCTTACATCTAGTTCACATCATCTTTCTTAAATAGGGCCTTACGCCAATGGTAACCTGAGTTTCTTCTCATCTGTCATCAGCAGACAACATGATACTTGTACCATAGACTGGTAGATTTAGAAGCTTGCTGTGTCTAATGATGCAAGAGGCAGACGAAGCACGTGCCTATTTTCAAAGCTAGTTTTTCCAAGAAAAGGCCACCAACTTTTCACCAGAATCTGTAGTTTGAGGTGTGTCGTTCTGCATCAAGCTTGGCTGACCAGGAGATTTTCCTTCTCCCACTGTCTGCCATATTGGAAAAATTTACTTTAGGTACATTGTGAATGCATCTTCTATAACCACCTGAATGGGACTTGAACCCAGGACATCTGGTTCAGAGTTAGGGATGCTGTCCACTGCACCAAAGACCTCCTTGTGTAGAATGTTAATGTAATATATTTTTAATTTTATTGAATTATTTGGGGAAGATAATATGTCCTGTAGAAAATGTTGAATATACACATTAGGCCTGGCAGTTCCATACATAGAAGTGCAGACCTGACAAATCACTGACCTGAAACATTAACTGAATCAGTTGTGTGTTTTAAGTATTTTTTGCTTTTGTTTCGTAGGTCCAATAGCTGCAACCTTTTGCTTTTATTATATTGCTTATAATGGCCTTCTGAATTTAATTCATGCGCAACTTCTAATTTATAATCTATATTCCAAAATCTGCTCTGTCTGTTGTGGATACAAACTATCTTGCATTGTAAACTTTTGTCAATGTGAAATTTTTACAAGTATTAAGTCTGCTTCAAAACTTTGGAACTCTTCCATCTAGTTATCTGGTTTGTAAACAAAATCAAGCTGCAAGCAATTTGTTTAATTATGATGCCTCAACAAACAAGTTTACAACCAATTGTAATACGTCAATCCAATTCATGATTAATGGAAAACAAATAATATCTCAATATTATGCACATTTGACAATGCCAGTGTTGAAGCATTAGAGATCTCTTGTGGGAGGAATCTAGCCACTCATTTGCTTTCTGAAATTCTGCAATGAAGTCATATTGTCTCGCTTTATAGAATTTCTAAAGTGCAGAAGGAGGCCATTCGGCCTATCGAGCCTGCACTGACAACAATCCTCCCCAGGTTCTATTTATCCCTGTAACCCCCATGTATTTACTCTGCTAGTTTCACTTGACTAAAGGGCAATTTACCATTGCCAGTCAACCTAATACGCACACCTTACATGTTGGAGGAAACTGGAGCACCTGGAGGAAATCCGCACTGACACAGGTGAATGTGCAAACTCCACACAGACAACATAGTGCAACAACCTTCCATGTATTGATCAAACTAGCATATTCTTAGCCCAACTTGAGTTGTTTCTAAATTAATTGTCATTCTGTATTATAATCTGTTAAACTCTCCATTCTGCCACAGTTTCCAAATATCTCCTATCTTGAGAAATCTCCTATTTCCCAAATAACTGTGTGGAGTTCCATGCAAATGCTTCAAAAAAAAAACTTGTCTGTATCAAAAGTAGCCATAGTAGCATATTGTATATTTTCGTAGTTTTTGATCTTTACTGGATCCACATGAAGAAATTATGTACCTTACTATTAAGTAGTAAGGGACTATTAATTTCTGTCCCTTATACTTATGGTAGTTTGTTACTCTGCCAAACAAATTATGCTGTGATTCTGCAGCAGAAGTTGGTATCAGATTGGATTTGGTGAAATTATGCCCGAGAAATTTGTGTGTGTTCGAATTTGCCTTCATTATCAGACTGCACTATGAAAGTAGCTTTCTTATTTCAAAAAGTCATCAATGCTGCTCCTGCCTGCTTGTCAAATGTCTCCAGTTCTGGGGGACAGTGTTCCTTCTCCCTCATCCAGAGTGGTGATTCTTCTCCAGTTTAATATTCTTGTTCAGAATCTAATTGGGTTAATTCTGTTGATATCTCACTGCCTGAGTCCTCTTACTTTTGTAGGTTCTCTTATAGCTCCACTTAAAGTTTGTATTGCCAGTCTTTGAGTGCCTTTTGCCACCACAATTATATTTGGATGTAGGGGCGGGCAAAATGGTACCCCTCTGTATTTTGAGTTCTACATCGTTGATCAAATCCCATAGGCGAGCTCTGTCTCCTAGAAAATATTTTCACATCACTTAGATATCTCATCAAATTATGTATTATGCACTGAACCTTTTCACTTTGTTACAGTTCAGTGGTTTTAGTTGTCCCGTCTAAAGATGTTTGTTGAATTCAGGTGAATTAGAGTAAAATTACACTCTATCGTCATCAAGGCTTTAGCCATGAAATAAGCTCATTAGACATGGAAAGGTGTAATGAATCCTGGTCTGATCTGCTTCAGGCGTTATCCAAATGTCAGCCAGGCAGACACCTCTCTAACTTCTCAGTACAAAGACTGAAAAAAAAACTTCATTGAGAAGAAGCCAGGTATGAATCATTCAGCTACACTTTATCCAGAACTCTTGGCAGCAGATTCATGGGCACTTCTTTACAAACTAATGCTCGTGTTATGATATTTTGCCATATACTTTTATTATATTATGTTAAACAGATAAGCTATTACTCTAAACTTGAGCATCAATAATTTTGTATTATTTGCTTAAAGGGAAGAAAAACAAATTGCGAGTATATTATCTATCCTGGTTAAGAAACAAGATATTGCACAATGATCCTGAAGTAGAAAAAAAGCAAGGTTGGACAACAGTTGGGGACTTGGAAGGATGCGTACACTACAAAGTTGGTGAGAAAATTATATGTGCTTTAAAACATCACTAAACAAAGTAGAAAAGTTGCAAAAAAAAAATGATACGTCTGCAGCATTGCAACTAAGAAGGCATATATTGTTTATTTTCATTTGCCATTGAACTGTACTATCTGTGAGAACGAAGTCCTTTTATTAAATCACTTCTGGCATAAAGTTACATCAATTGAAATACTATTGCAGACCCTGCAACAGATGTGTGCTGTGCCTTGCGGTATGTACACAAGTATATTTGCCGTGGTCAAAATTTGCCATGGTCAAAATTTGCCATGAAAATGCTGTCCGGTATGTGCAGTGTCACCAGGTTTAGAAAATATTAAGAACAAACATCCTTCATTTTAAAAATATAATTCCAAATCATAAAACAGTATAACTTTGATCGAAAAATCGGCCCATTACTGCATTACACCCCTGAAGACCTCTTTCTGACTGAGAAAGGATCTGTCAGCCAGGAGTCCACAAAGTGAACGAAACACTGGTAGATTAAATGTGACTTGAACACAATGAGATCATAAAATTGCCTTTAACACTTCTTATGACTATATTTGAAATCCCACTCACTGGCATTTAGGCAATAGGAGTGCAAATGGCACTAGTGCTGCTGGAAATACTGTACTGATGTTGTGGCAAAGGAACATTGCAAAGCAAGATTTGTTGCTGTCAATTCATGTGTGAAATGATCAATCACAAAATCACGTCCAGCTGTGTATGTAGTTACCCTATATCTTTGGCTGTTCGGGTGACGGTTGTCCTGAGCTCCGTCTTATGTTCTTTTCAGGGGTCAGTGGGAGGTCTACGTGGTGTCTCCTAGTCAGTCAGACAAATGCATCAAGCTCGTCTCTGCAATGCACTGTCCTGAAGGGTCAGTACCTTCGTTCATTTTAGGACCAACAAGTCTAAGTAGGCAGAGCGAGCCAGAGCATTTGCTGCCAGAGTTAGATTCCCTGAATCCAGAGAGCCATTGACTACGTAAAGGCACTAGCAGTTGAGCCGATTGCCTCTGTCACTAGAAAGGGCTTCTACTCCCTCAACATTCAGATTGTGGGAGATCGCAAGAGTCAGATACAGTAGATTTGTACTATGGACATAGGAAGCTATCAGGATATCTATGTCATTCTCAGGTGCCAAGACACTTTGTTGCTCCAACTCACTTAAATGGTCCTCTCCTAGAGAATTGATTTGATTTATTATTGGCATATGTGTTAATATACAATGAAAAGTATTGTTTCTTCCGTGCTATACAGACAAAGCATACATTATGTAGAGAAGGAAAGGAGTATATGCAGAATCTAGTGTCACAGTCATAGCTAGGATGTAGAGAAAGATTAACTTAATACAAGGTAGGTCTATTTCAAAAGCCTGCTGGCATCAGGGAGAAAGCTGTCCTTGAATCGGTTAGTATGGGACCTCAGACACCATTGAGACACCCAAGACTGCAACAAAGGAGAGCCACAACTACAGTCGTGTCTTCACAAGGACAGTAATTGAGAGTATTGTTGTCCTTCTTAAAGTGAGGTTTTACTACCTTGACCGTTCAGGCGAATCATTTCAATATCCTCCTGAGCATGTTTGCCTTTGTGCTCTTGTTTGTTGTCCTGGCACAATCTAGTGCTATCCAGTGGGAGCTCATTGGAAGATGGAGACAGTGACACTGCTCCACTGGCCGCAGAGGATGAATGAAGCATTGAGTATAAGCAGGAGTTTGAACAGTCCCAGCCTAAGGAGCAGGAATCTGATTTGAGGATCATTATGGGAGATTTGTAGGCATCCAAATCAAGGAGCCAAAGGTTATGCCATCTTAATGAGCTTTCTTGGTTAGGTAATCCTGTCAGCCTAAGTCAAGTCTCATCAAATAAAATAAACTTTGCAGCTCTTTGTATGTACGTCACACTATTCATAGACCTCTTCCTTATCAATTCCATGAAGTGCACCAAGACCATTGCACGTAATGGCACATTTTTATAATTAATGCCAAGATACAAAAGGACCAATAGCGTCATGTCAAGGAAACAGAAGTGATCATGATCACCCTGAGTGCCTTTAATTATGTCTTATTGCTACTTTGGCAAGCTCTGGCTTTATCTGTTGATGCACTCTTATATGCTCTGTCTCTTTCTGCCCAACTTCTGATTATCATTACTTTATATTGCTACCTTGCTTTCTTGCTCTGTTCTTTCCCTTTAATTTATTACATTACAGTCACTTGATCCCTCAACCAACTGTTAAGTTTAAAGCCCTCTCTACTACATTAGTTATACAACTTGTCAGAACACCAACCCCAGCATGGTTCACTTGAAACTCTTCCACCAGTACAGTTCTTATTTTCTGTAGTACTGATGCCAGTATCCCATATATAAAAATTTCCCACACCAATCTTATTTACCCTATGCCAATTTGCAGCTGGCTGAAGTTATAATTTGAGAATAACATCTTTGTGGTTCTGCTTTTTAATTTAGCCCCAAGCTGTTAACCTAAGTAAAGCTTCTTTTGTAGTCTTATCCATGTTGTTTGTACCAATGTGGTGAATGAGAACTCGATCCTCCCCTTCCTACTGATGGTTCCCCACCAGCCCAGAGCAGCTCGTTCTGACATTGGGCAGGCAGCACAGTTGTTGAGACTCTCACTCTCAACCCTGTGGGTAACTTTCCCCTTCCCTGATGCATTGCAATGTCTGTAGTTCAGATTACCACTCTGATTCAAGAGCCTCAGCTACAGACATTAAGTGCAGATATGTTTGCCATAGATCACACTGCTGTCCACAAATTCCTACGTATTGCAGCACATCTTTTTCTCTGCCATCTTTGTAATTTCATTAATTATTTTAAATTTTAATTAATTCCTAGTTCTGCCTTCGCTTATGTTATTATTTCAACTGATGCTCTACTTTCTCCAATTGGAATTCATTGGCTTAAATAACAGAAATAGAAGATACTCACCACCTGATCAGTACGTGTTTCCTACAACGTCACATCTTGATTCCTCTTTCCGAACGTGACTCTGACTGGCTCCTGGTCTTGCTGCTTTGTGCCTCGCTCCTCTCGAAAGCTTAAACTGCTTTATCATTTCAACCTTACGTGCTCGCATGTATTTTAATGCTGAGCCTTTATCGTTCCACCCATGCACGGTTGCATGTGTTTTAGTGTGACAACAGTATGGCTTGCGGAGGAGCAAAGTAGCTGAGAGCGCAACATTCAAATTTCCATGTTTAACTGCACATGTGCCATCTCTGGAAATTGCTGCCTGATTTACTGAATCATAACGTTGAGTGCCATTAGTCTCCCCATTGTTCTTGATGAAAAATCAAGCTGTTAAGTTTCGTTAAAAGTCTCTTCTCTCTTTTTCCTCCCAGTTGCTGTAAGCTCCATCACATACTTTTCTGTAGCCAAAACATTTTTAATCCACTTTTCATCCCCCAAATCTCCTGCAATAGTTACTTTATTCTAATAGTAAGTTCTATCCTCTGATACTTTCTCATATGAGCACCTCCATTTTTTATTTTTTATTTTTATTTATTGGGGGTTAAATATTTTTATACTACTAATTGGCTGATTGTTTTGTGAATGTCATAGTGTACAGCTACAGTGACACTGTAAGTACATTGTGTTGCCATGTAGCTGAGGAACAGACTTGAAAAAAATGGAGAAGCAAAAGTGATTTTTAAATATTGTGGGAAAACATTGCACTTTCAGAAAGGAAGTTTCTGAATATGATTTATTCTCTATTCCCTCTCCCTGTCTCACATGACGAATTTTAACACACAAAACAACTGCTGGAAGTATATTGCAGTCCATTGACACCAGAAGAGCATTAGAGTCTTCTAAAAATGCCAGGATTCTTCTTTTGATCTCGTGCTTTACTGAGAAAATTCATAATTGAGTGACTAAAGAGTTGGACTCTAGTTTGAGATATAAAGGACCTATGATAGAGTTTCTAACCAAATGATGAATACCTGAGGACAGTTTATAATTTAATTTTATTATTACACTTTATCTCATTTTGTTTGCTGCTTAATTTCAGTGTTTAAATATTTCTGAGATGAGAAAGACATTTAAAACTTAGTCCATAAATGTTGCACTGTGTTAGGAAGAATGAGACGTCCACACACTGCTTGGATAATAATCTAAATGAGACAGAAGACTAAAAGTTAAAGATAAATAAATCACTAAATTAGTGACACAGGTTAATAAAATCTTTTATAACATGAAACCGCAAACCAAGCAATGAGTTTCTTTCTAGAAAGAGAGAATGGAAAAGAACAAAGAACTGAGAGATCATGTTAAACGTCAACCAAACATTAATTAGACCACAGCGGAAGTTCTATGAGCCATTCTGGCCCCATATTATAAAAGTGATATAGAGGTGCTTGTGATGATGGTGCTGTAATTGATTTAGATATATTTTATATAAAATAGTTTTTGAAGAGAATGTTTAAAAATTCAGTTTTGTGCTACACATAGTTGTTAAATCTGGGGGGAATACTCATCTCAATCTTGCAAGTGATTATGTTAAGTAGAGATAATGGACTTCTGTTCATAATTCTAAAACAAAATGCTGTAAATGCTGCAACTCTAAAATAAGAGCAGGAAAAGCTGAAAATGTAAAGGTTAGACAACATCTGTAAAGTGAGAATAAAGTTAACTCTTCAGGTCAAAGACTTTTCGGAATCATGCCTGATCAGATTGTAAATTCTATGTGCCATGCTTTATAGCATTTTCCCTATTACTCATGTCTTACTAAGTGGCCTATAATTCTTTGTATTCTCTCTCCTTCATGTTTTTGGATCATAAGATGACATTTACTACCTTCCAATTCTGGGAGACATCAATCGCAACAATTAACTCTGTAATCATTCCTTTTAAATGCTATAGAGTGCTGATCAGGAGATGGTCATTTTTTTGTTTCTTTAATGTTCCAATACTTTTTTTTGCTAATAATCAGTTTAAGATTCTCAGTAGACTGGTTTCAAAGGATTAATTGAGGCAAATAACAGATGCTTTTAGAGGAAATTAGATAAGGGCAAGATAGATAAAGGCATAGAAGGATTGATGACAGTAGGGTTAGATAAAATGGGTTGGAAGGAGATTCATGAACATGAATTCTTGCATAAACCACTCGAATCAAATTAATTGTTTCTGTGCTATACGTATACATGCGATAAGTGTTTTAAAAAAGTGGAAAATGTTTCACGACATTTTAACTGAAATTCCTGTCTGACTTCTGTGCAGACACCCTCTTTTAATGTGCAATAATGGTTTATGTTGAAATAGCTAACCTTTTATTATGTATTGCTCTCAGAACATTACTGAATCCTAACTGTTAGGAAGTTGTCTTAAAACTTTTTCTTTGACTAATGCTGGATTGTTGTTGAATTAAATCTATGCCGTGACATTTGTCATCATTATTTTAATTCACTGATCCAATAAAACTAAAACAGCTTTAAATTAAGGGGTATGAGTTATAGGACGGATATCAGAGGTAGGTTCTTTACTCAAAGAGTGATTAGGGAGTGGAATGCCCTGCCTGCAGCTGTTGTAGATGCGCCAAGTTTGGTGGCGTTTAAGAGGTTAATTGATAAGTATATGGAAGAGAAGGGAATGGTTTAGTTTGGAGGGGCATTGCTTTTTATTTTGGTCGGCACAACATCGAAGGCCGAAGGGCCTGTTCTGTGCTGTAGTGTTCTATGTTCTATACCCGGACTATAATTTAACCAAACCTAGATGCTGTGTAGCTTGAAAGGCTAATAAGGCATTTTTGGCTTTACTGTTTAAAATGTTCATGGTTAAAGATGAAATCTTTCTGAGTAGTGGTTTCCTGAAGTTGGTTAACAATTGATAACAAATTTTCCAAGATATTTGCAATCTTAGTTCATTCTTTCCATGATATTTCCGTAGTTTTGAATTACTTCAATCCTTATGCATTCTGTCACATTTCTATTTTATGCTTTATGTAAACTCTATCGCAGCATCATTTTAACCTACTGATTGAAATCGTAACGCCACTTGAAATTGTTTAGTTATAAATATTATAATATTATATATTAATATTATATATGCAGATATTTTGCTTCTGTCTATACAGTACTAAAAACTAATTTCTTTTTCCAGTAAAATATGAGAGGATCAAGTTTTTAGTGATTGCTTTGAAGAATTCTGTGGAAGTCTATGCATGGGCACCAAAACCATATCACAAATTTATGGCCTTTAAGGTGAGTGGTTTCTCCACATAATATTTGCACAGTTTTGGTTTGCAGTTAATATTAGCCGTAGTCCAGATGAGTAGCACTCTGGCTCCGAATGTTGTGGATTCAAGTCCCAATCTGAGCCTAAAAGACTAGCCTGATCTTGTGCAGATCTGAGAATATGTTGCGTGGATAGACTTTCAGTCATGGCCTCATTTGCCCCACCAGGTCTTTAAAAGATCCAGTGGCATTTTTTTTGAAGAGTAACAGGGATGCTCTGGCCAATATTCACCCTGCGATCAGTATCACTCAAACGGTTTCCACAAGTTGCTGTGTGCAGACTGGTTCCCGCATTGCCTGCACTACAATAGCGAAAACTTGTTTTTACAAAAGAGTTAATTTGCTATAGTGTGTTCCAGGAAACACTATTGTGAAAGATACTATTTAAGTACATGTCTGTTCATGTTTTTGGAAAATTTATGCCATTCAACAGTTATGACAATTTTCCACGAGTACTACTTCTACATCTGATGACATGAGGTTAGCACTGCTGTCCCACAACGTCAAAGACCTGGGTTCGATTCCCACTTGTATCACTGTCTGTGCGAAGTCTGCACGTTCTCCCTGTGTCTGTGTGAGCTTTTTTTTGGGTGTTCCGGTTTCCTCCCACAGTATGAGAGGCATGCTGATTAAATGCATTGGCCGTGCTAAATTCTCACTCAGTGTACCTGAATAGACAGAGGAGTGTAGCAACTAAGGGATTTTCACAGTAACTTCATTATAGTGTTAATGTAAGTCTACTTATGACACTAAACTGTTTTAAGAAGTGGATTGTCAGAGCTTTTTCCCAGGTCTGAAATGGCTGCCACAAGAGGACACAGGTGGCAGCTGTGGGTGCTGGGGAGTAGGTACAGAGGAGATGTCAGGGGTAAGTTTTTCACTCAGGGTGGTGGGCGAGTGGTATTGGTGGTGGAGGCGGATTTGATAGGGTGTTTTAAGAGACTGCTGGATGAGTACATGGGATTTAGTAAGATTGAGGATTATCGGTAAGCTTAGTAGGTAGAGAGATTTTTGGTGCAACTTGTGGGCTGAAGGGCCTGTTCGTGCTGTAGTTTTTCTATGTTCTATGTTTTATGTTCTAAGTTGATTGACAATGGTAAATTGCCTGTTAGTGTTCCAAGATGTGTAGGTTAGGGGGACTCGTGGGATAAATATATGGAATTACAAGGTTCGAATCTGAAGGATTCTAAATATTTACTCCCTCTTGTCCCTGACGCACATGACTGCAATGTGTACCATCTACAAGATGTACTGCAACAACTTGCTGAGGCTGCTTGAACAGTAACTTTCAAATGCATGATCACTGTCACTTAAAAAGATAAGGCAATAAGTGCATGACAACAACACCACTTCTTGTAGGTAGAATATAATAAGTGAATGGTTTCCAAGAAATCCAAAGGGAATTCAGAGGAAATTTCTTTACAATAGGGCTGTGAGAATATGGAACTCAGGAATACAGAAATTTTACTGTACAGGAGGTGGCCATTGGGTCCATTATGTCTGCATCAATTCTCTGAATGATCAGTTTACCTAGTGCATTTTCCCACCTTTTCCATATAATCCTGTCCATTGTATTTTTCCAAGTGTGATTCTAATTTCTTTTTGAATGTCACAATTGAGCCTGCTTCCAACACAATCTAGGTAGTCATTCCAGACCTTAACCATTCACTGCATTAATTTTTTTTCTCCCATCTACTCTGCCCAGATCCCTTGTAATTTTGAATACCTCAACCAAAATCTCTCTCAGCTGCTTTTTCTCCAAGAAAAACAGTCCCAACTTCTCTGATGCCTTCATAACTGAAATTCCCCAAGCCTAGAACCATTCTCATGAAGCCTTTCCGCACTCTTTTCTATCCTTCATAAAGGGCTGCACCTAGATTGGATGAAATGCCGCAGTCAGCGTTGAGCTAGTATTATATAAGCTCAACATGACATCCTGGTTCTTGCATTCTTAGTCCTTATTAATGAAACCTATGATATTTAATGCTTTTTTTACCACTATCTCATGTTATCCTGCCATCTTCAATGCTTTATGCACATATACGCCCAAGTCCCTTTGCTTCTGCTTATCCTTTGGAACTGTACCTTCGTCAAGGAGCAGAGGTAGTTTTAAGTGATTTTTGTTTGTCCTATTGGATATTAGGAATAAGTATAGATATGAGTTTAATTTCATGCTTCTGTCTAAGGAAGAGTAAAACCCTAGTTACATTTGTGTTGAGCCAAGATGTTTGTTACAGGGGTTTTTTTGTTTCTGTTCAAACAGTAACTGTGTTGTGCTACCAGAGTTTATGATGTGTAAGTAAAGAGATTGGAGAAAAAAATGACCTATTGCTTCGCAACCAGGGGCCACTTTAAGGGAAAGATCTTTTTGAATTTTGAAATGATCATAAGTTTGGTGCCCTTATTTCCAGGCTTTGATAATAATAGTATTCTGTTTTGAACTAAGTACCTGAGAGTTTGTGTGGAAGTTTAGATGCTATGGACATTTAGACAAAGGAATACTGAAAAGGGAGTTGGACCACCTGGAGGTGGATCCTTGCTAAACCACTATGAGAGTGCCTTGTTTGAAAAGATTGTTGCAAAGCCTGGATGTGAAACCATAATGAAACAGCTGAGGGAAAACAGTGCTTGGAAGTTTTCAAAGCGTGTCTTTTTGAGAGGGTAGTTTGTTACATGAGTGTTTGCAATTATTTGGGGGACACTTGAGGAGAAATCCATAGAAGATCAATTAAGTGGCATCTGCCACTTGGTTTCGAAGTGGCATGTTTTCTGACCACCGTTAGTCTGTTTGGTTAGAGGGACTAAGAACATTATACATAAGATTTATTGTATAGTCCATGATGTCTTTGAAATTTTTTTTCATTTGTGCAGATAAGGGAAGTGAAGGAGTATTTATTATAGTCAAACTTTTCAAGTTTAACATTTTTCTTGTCAAAAGTTAATTGGCATTCCTGTGACTCTATTCCTCCATATTTTTTCAAATTAAATGTTATGATCTTTTGAACTATAGTTCCATTCTGGTATATGGAAGGTTTGTCCGTAGGGATTGGCTTCTTTAACGTGTTTAGGGTGGAAGCTGGAGAAATGGAGCATCATGAGGTTACCCATGGGTTTGCGGTACAGTGAGGTGCTCAGGTGACTGTCCTTAATGGAGATGCGTGTATCCAAAAATGCAACTGATTCTGGAGAATAGTCCATGGTGAGTCTGGTGGGATAGAACTTGTTGATGTCATCATATAGTTGTTTCAGTGATTGTTCACCATGAGTCCAAAGGAAGAAAATGTCATTGATGTATCTAGTGTATAGCATCGGTTGAATGTTCTGTGCAGTGAAGAAGTCTTGTTTGAACCTGTGCATGAAGATGTTGGCATATTTAGGTGCAAATTTGTCCCCCTGGCTATTCTGTGTGGTTGGATGAAGAACTGGTTGTTGAAGTTGAAGATATTGTGGTCCAGGATGAAGCGGATGAGTTGTAAAATTGCATCTGGAGATTGGGAGTTGTCAGCTTTGAGTACTGAAGCAGTTGCAGCAATGCTATCATCATGGGAGATGCTGATGTAGAGTGCTGAGACATCCATTGTGACAAGGACTGCACCTAGCGCAACTTCTCCATATGTGCTGAGTTTCTGTTAAGAACAGAATATGGCACTTGACTCATCAATCTACAGTTCTGACGTGCTACACGAAAAGCCGCACCAATTTCCTTAGAAGTCAAACACGGGACATGGTGGACAAAGTTCCTTTTGTCGTCCAGTACTGCGACATCTTCTCCGGATCCTTCAACGTGTCATTGATGAAGACGAACATCTCACCGAGGCAATGCTCACACCCCCACTTCTTGCCTTCAAATGTCCTCAAGCAGACCATTGTCTGTAGCAAACTACCCAGCCTTCAGGAGAACAGTGACCACGACACCATACATCCCTGCCACAGCAACCTCTGCAAAATATGCCAGATCATCGACGTGGATGCCATTATCTTGTGAGAATACCATCCAGCAGGTACACGTTACATACTCTTGTAACTCTGCCAATGTCATCTACCTGATGTGCTGCAGGAAAGGATGTCCCGAGGCATGGTACATTGGGGAGACCATGCAGACGCTACAACAATGGATGAATGAACACTGTTCAACAATCACCAGACAAGACTGTTCTCTTCCTATTGGAGAACACTTCAGCAGTCACGGGCATTCGGCTTCTGGTCTTTGGGTAAGCACTCTCCAAGGCGGCTTACAACACAACAGCGCAGAGCCACTGAGCAGAGGCTGATAGTCAAGTTCCACAGACATGAGGACAGTCTCACCTGGGATCATGGGTTCATGTCACCCTATCTATAACCCCCACGATTTGCCTGGACTTGCAAAATCTCACTAACTGTTCTGTCTGGAGAAGTACAGATCTCTCTAACCTATGCTTAAAGCTCTCCCCACTCACATTGTCTGTACCTTTAAGACTTGATTAGCTGTAAAAACTCGAGCTCCAATCGCTATTTATGTAAATTGAGTTTGTGTCTTTATATGCGCTGTTTGTGATCAGATCTCCCACTCACCTGACGAAGGATGAGCATTCCGAAAACTAGTGGCGTTTGCTACCAAATAAATCTGTTGGACTTTAACCTGGTGTTGTGGGATTTCTTACCATGTAAAGTGAGCCAGCTGTTTCTCAATTTGGCTTGCTTCTGAAATTCATTACCTTAAAACTGCATGCGCCTTATAGCCAATGTGTTCACTGTATCAGAGTATTTTTAATAGACGAGGATCTGATTTTTTTTTGATAATCTATTTTTGATTGCGGTTTTTTACTATGCTCAGTCACTCCTCTGTGGTAAGATTCTAGACCAACTCTTGTTTGTTCCCTCCCAGTCTCTACTGTCATGAAGTTATCCATTGAACTCTTTTTGCTTTTATTTACTGCATCTTTTGAACTCTCTCAATAGCCTCTCCTGTTCATTGTGACATATTCTGCTGTCCCTGTTGGTGCCCTCTTCTCCAGCTTCAGCTTCAGGGCACAATCCCAAGTCAAACCAGTGATCAAATATGTAATCGTTCTCATAGATAAGCTGAAAACCCAGACAATCCTGCTTTCAAGCTAAAGAGCTCCAAGTCTAAATACTAAATAGCTTCATTCTTTGTAATCAGGTCTGTAGATAGGTGTGGCTAAAGTATAGGAAGAAGACTGTACTCCTGAAAAGTACACCAGCTCTTACTGTCAGATTAGATCACGCTATGTGCCCTTTGGGTTCATAAATCTTAAATCCAATGGATTGTGGCAGTTACTTTAGAAGAATATAGTAGCATTTGATTTCAAAAATGTGTGCCAAAATACTTTTGACCATTCAAAACGTCAATAATATGATGTAGATTTCTATTTACAGTATAGGTTATGTGAATGACACCATTATGTAAGCCATGAATTAAATCCATGGCTTGCAAAGATTAAGGATCAGCAAGAAAGATGAGATGCAGTAATGTGAAAATGTATTATTTCTGACCTGTCCTTCACCCACAGCAATTTCCTGCCATCAGATTAGATTGCCCATCAGTAAAAGGAGTCTGCCATCTCTTGTACTCTGGCCAATACATGAAAATCATTCACCCAACATAGTTGACTCTTAATCCCTTTGGGGCAATAAGTGTTGACTTGCCTGTTTCACCCACATTCCAAAAATAAGTTTTTTTTTTCATTAAAAGTTTCTTTCGTACTGTCTAAGTACTATTAGTAAACGCAAATTTAAAAAATCTCATACTCCAGCGATGTCACCTTGAGAGAGAAAGGTGATTCAACTTACGACAAATAGACATTTAAAATAATTTATTTATTTTATTCATGTTATAACTACAAGTCAGCATTTATTTCATTAGAATGCCCATTATCAACATTAATTCTATATCATTCTGAAGAAGAAGATATTGATGTCATAGAATCCTTACAATGCAGAAGGAAGCCATTCAGCCCATTGAGTCTGTTCTGACACCAACCCCACCCAGGCCCTATCCCTGCTTAGTTACCCTGTTGATCAACATGACTTGCACATCTTTGGACTGTGGGAGGAAACTGGAGCACGCAAAGAAAACCGCAGCACCCAGAGGAAACGTGCAAACACAATGAATGTGCAAACTCCACACGGACAGTGACCCAGGTCAGGAATTGAACCCATGTCCCTGGAGCTGTGAGGTAGTAGTGCTAACCACTGTGCCACTGTGCTGCCCACATTCATTGTCAAATCCTGAAGCCATGTGTAGGTTTTTTTGTGGGAAAGGTGGGGCGGGGTGGAATAATTCAGAATTTATCTGCACATGAGAAATTATTTGAAGATGTACAATAGATTGAAAAGGTTCCCGCAGAAATACCTATGATTTACTAGATTAAATGTGCAATGATGCTTGACCTTGTTTTGTCTTTTGCAGTCGTTTACAGACCTGTTGCACAGGCCATTACTGGTAGATCTCACAGTGGAGGAAGGGCAGAGGCTAAAAGTGATCTATGGTTCCAGTGCTGGGTTCCATGCTGTTGATGTGGACTCAGGAACAGTGTATGATATTTATCTGCCAACACACGTAAGATTACATTCATTCCCTTTTCCGAAGGATAAAATAATATTGAAAAAAAATACTGATGCGAGATGCAGTTATAGTGTTCAAATACTTCACAATTTTTGTGTGAGTTTCAATATTTGAACAGAATTGCTGATTTAGAGTTTAATTTTATTTAAGACAAATCAAAGGTGATCAAAATTGCTGCTTGTTTTGTCCTATTATAATTGGGGATTATTAAAATCTTATTTAGTTGTATCTTAAAAACAAGCTCTAAGTTCTGAATAATTTTTAAGCGGTAAATCAAAGTGCTGGAAATGTAAAAAAAATACTTATTTTTCCAAACCTGAATCTCAGGATATAAATGTGTTTTGTATAAACTCAGTACCAGAAAGCATCATGGAACCTCAGGTCCTTTGCACAACAGAGTACAAGTTAATTTCAAAGAATACGCATCTTATCTCTCAACACTCTAAATTTCTGGCATTATAGATGACTGCTGAAATGCATTGATACCTGCACAAGATTTAGAAGTGTTTTAAAATATTGTGTTTCTCACTAACAGAAGCTCTAAGGTATCCATAAAACAAATGTTTTTTTATGACAGCCAATTTTCAGCTTATCATTCCTTCCTTGTGGATGTATGTCAAATATAGCAGTAAGCAATGGATAAATATATAGTGTGTGTATGTAAGAGACTTGTTACAGCAATATTACAGGAAATGACTACTAGACAGAAAAGAGAGAATAGAAATAATAAAAAATCAGTCTTCTGGATACCTTGGAACTTAAGGTAATCAGAAACACTTGATCATTTGAGACTCTTCTAAATCTTGTGCAAGACTTCATTTCAGCAGTCACTTCTCATGCCAGATCTTAGTGTTGACAAATAAGATGCGCAATTTTTCAAATTAATTTGCACTTTTGTACTGAGTTTACAAGAAACGCATCCTACGCATTAAATTGATGAATGTCCAAGTTGTATTTTTACAGTAAGAAGACCATTTTTGTCATTTTGATTCACTTTTTTGAAATTGAGTAATAGAATGTAGATACTTTGATGGAATGTGGATAGTTGTGTGCCCCACGACTGAATGCTATGACTTATGACTTTCCGTGCTTTTAAATGATTTGGAAATGGAAAAGCCAGAATAATATTTGCTGATGATATCTAATTAGGGGCACACCAAAGAGCAAGAATGTAAAAAAATTGCAGGAGGAACAAGAGGTTAATAATTTGAAAGGTAGATTGCAGACACAGTTCCAATGCAGAGAAATACAAATCAAGGTATTGTGGGGAAATGAACAAGAAAAAATTGCCTTAAATTATCTGAGGAACCAAAATCTTGGAGCATAAGTACAGAGATCTTTGGAAGTAGGAATGCTGCAGAAGGAATGCTAAGGAGCTGCAATAAGCATTTAAAATTAGTTATTCAGTAAAACACAAAAATATCTAGATTGAGATTCACATTGTTATTAAGTACTATAAACTAAATTGAAGGCTGTTTTCTTGCAGATCCAAAGCAGCATCCAACCACATGCGATCATCATACTTCCAAACACAGATGGAATGGAATTATTGGTCTGCTATGAGGATGAAGGAGTCTATGTTAACACATATGGGCGAATTACTAAAGATGTGGTTCTACAATGGGGAGAAATGCCAACATCTGTCGGTATGTAAATGATAGATCATTTGATGCAGTTGAATTTGTCATTTCCTCACTTTATCCTTTTGCATTATTGAATATGGTAGTAGCCAACAGTTTATTATGTTTTATTTATTATATTGTCATTTTACTTCACTAAAGAGCAACAAACTGAAAAAATTGTGCTTGTTAAATGACCATGCAGCTTTTCAAAAACTGGTCTTCCATACTTTGTGTTGCCAAAGTTCTGATATAGCCACTTTGTAATATTTGCTACTACGAGGCAACAAGCATGACCCAGAATAATGTGACTTATTTTTAAATTGCATTGTACACGAGCGGTCCAATTCAATTGTAGCTAAATCAGAGGCATGAACAGGCACGCTATGTTGTACTGTTAAAACAAGTCACTTGTTTAGTTTATATATTCATTAATTACATTGCTTTTTAAAAGCTAAAATTTCTCTAATTTATCTCTAAGTTTTATAAAATATACATTAATATAAAATTGTGATCTGCATCCCAATCTCTATTTGCAAATGATCTGTTAAATTTTCCTAGTTTAGTGTATAACAACAATCTATATTATTCTTTCCAGTGTGCATATTTACTTTTTAAATTGAACATACAAAAACAATTTGTTCTTCAAAGGACTTTGCCACATTAGTATTAAACCATTATTACAATAAACTTGGGGTCCCAATCATTCAGAACTATTATTTGAATGATATACATCTTGCTTGAAATGTCATATTTCATGTAGCTTAGTAAACTCACTTCAAAGGATACAAAAGCAAAGTTGCATTAGAAAAAAAAACATTTTTATGAGCATCAACAGCCAAATAACCCTTTTCAACTTTTAATGTAAACGGTTCCTCCCAACTTTTTTTCCTTTGTGTCACTGATTCCAGGCTATAGTGTATCACTATTTGATCACTCGTGCCATCAGTGTTGGGGTTTACATCTCAATCTTACCTGGTTTTCCTTCCTCAGCTCTTGCATTAATAAGCAGTCTGAGCCATCAGCAAATTCCTTCCTTTTTTTTTACAGCTCAAACGAGCACATTGTATTTTGCAGTTTTCATTAGAATTTTTATTTTGACTTTTTTCTCCAAAAACACAAATCATGTTATAAATCAAAGCAGAGACTACATAGCAATGATTACATAAATTTACTTGCAGCTATCTTACTGGTGTTTAGTGGAGTATTGACAATTTTTAAAATTCATAATATCTGAAGCAGCTTTTTAAATGAAATGTTATTTCAAACTTTTCTTCTCCCCAAAAATTAAATTGTTGCCCTTAAGGTTAGTTCTGGCATTGTATTTGCTCTAACTGGAATGGCAGGATAACTGTAGAATAATAATTATTAATGTTTCTTTATATGAGATGAGCTTTTGATACTGGACTGATCTTAAAATCCTTCCTTCCCCAAAGGAAATGTTGCTCTGCTGCTGTTTGAGTTCAGCCAAATCAAAACATTTTCGCTTCTAGGAGGTGCAATCTCTCATGACCAGCACATTACAGATGCATTATAGATGTATTCCTGGGTTAATCCATATCTAGACTTGAGCCTTGCAGTGTCAAAGAACAAAAAAATTACAGCATCAGAACAGGCCTTTCGGCCCTCAAACCCTGCACTGACCATGCTACCTGACTGAACTAAAACCTGCTACTCTTCAGGGGACCGTATCCCTCTAATCACATTCTCTTCATGTAATTGCGAAGATGCCCCTTAAAAATCGCTATCGTATCAGCTTCCACTACCTCCCCTGACATCGTTGTCTCATCACTGATGAAATAGTGTTACCAAATACTGCAACTGATCAAAAGCATTGAAATAATATCAGACTATCACAAGTAAATAAAGTCTTTTCATTCACATAAAAGAAACAGTGGCCCCTAGGAAAATAAAATAATTTGAAGTAAGTTTTAGTTATATTTAACTAATGCACTTGCTAACCGTGGAGCATTTCACAAGCTTATAGTACTTCTTTTAGCATCGTGGAATTCTTTTCAGCTTTACAGCTAACATCTGTGTCCAGAAAATTTTTACTTGGATTTTGAAATTCTGATACATTTTTCCTTTCTGTTTTAAACTCAGCTTATATTCGTTCCAATCAGATTATGGGTTGGGGAGAAAAGGCCATTGAAATCCGTTCAGTAGAGACTGGGCATTTGGATGGTGTATTTATGCACAAAAGAGCGCAACGATTAAAGTTTCTTTGTGAAAGAAATGACAAGGTATGTGCATTTACATGAGGTTTTTTTCTTGTGGTAAGGTGCACTTGAACTTGATCATTTGCTAATCTCTGCCTATGTTGTAGAAAATGTGTCACATATTCAATTTTCTCTTAAAAGGTCTTCTTTGCTTCAGTCCGTTCTGGTGGAAGCAGCCAAGTTTACTTCATGACTCTCGGTAGGAGTTCACTTCTCAGCTGGTAGGAGAACAAGTGATGAATTAAGAGCAACCGGAGTCTTCAGAAGATCTTTGAAACCTTGAATTAACTAACAACTGGAGAACAAAACTGCACTGATGCAATGCATTGCCCAATCTGTCACTAAAATTAAGTGATCCATAAAAAGGATGCAATGCTACTGGTGCTGTTAGAATTTTACTGTCAGGTGACAGCCAGTCTAGAATAGAAAAAAACACCTCATCTCAATTGTACGTCCCTTGACTTAAGATGACTACGTTTTGCTTAAGAAAAGTGCCCCAAGAATGTAGAAGGTTGGTTCTAATGTGGTTGGGCAAATGGGAAGTGGAAGCAACGACATGCTGACAGTAGAGAAATGTGTAACATGGGAAAGGGGAATTTTTTTTAAATGTATATCATTCTAAGTGACTTTTCTTTTGTAAGGTGACAGAGTGTTAAGAAGAAAGAAAATGCAAGTTAGGAGTTTTTATTGAAATGTGAATGGCAGAATCAGAGCAATTAATTGTGTCGGTCTTTGCAAGGGAAGGGTGTTTTTCGTCATTTTCTGTATATCAGGTTTTGCTTGTGTTCTCCGAAACTTTTTTAAAATAAAAGTCAATTGAAATTTGTGTGGAGGACAAGGCTTTCAGATTTGTATGGCTTTGTGGGACAGACCAGAAACTTGATGTTTGGTTATGTTACAGTATTATAGATGCCTCTCCAAGATTTGACTTATTTGTAGCAGTGCAAAAGCAGATTAACAAATCCTACACTCGTAAATCTCCCAAACTACTTTTTTAAAAAATTTGTTTTGCCTACCTCATTTGTTTAAGAAAGGAAAAAAAGAGGTGGTTTAGTCATTTTAATGTTATTTGTATCTAAAACTTACACATCTTTGTCTAATTTAAAGTTTATTGATACCAAATTTATGATCAAAATGTTTGTCTACTGTTGGTCAAATTGCAGCTCGTTTTAGCAGGCAAACAGTGTGACTGTTTTTGTAATTGGAAAATGCCAGCTGAGACCAGAGTGACAGATCAGTGGTCAGCTGTTGTGGTTAGAAGCAAAAAATGGAGGCAAATAATCAACTGTTCTAAATTGGTTGACAGAGATTGACACAATTGTAATCCTCCAGTTATGTGCAGATAGCAACAACTGACTTACTTGTTACTCGGCCAGAATCAGATTCAAGTAGCAGTTTGAAAATAGTTTTACTAAGCTATTCTATTGCATTGGAATAAACTGTATATGTAGAAGGGAGCAGGTGGTTGATTTAAGATGCAATGCACTAAACACTTAATTTCAAGAATGTAGTGAAACTGCTTATCAGTACAATATATCTTCCCAAACTTAGATCCAAAATTTCGCCGTGGAAAGATTTTTTTAATATTGCTGTCAACAGAATTTTATTTTACAAGTGTTAGACATTTAATGTGTCTACAGTAATAATCTGTTGAACTGTCACTCAATTACTTGAGATACCTATAGTGTATAATATACTATACTGGTGATGTAATAATGCACAATAGCATTATATTGATCCTATGATATGTTAAACTTTTTTTTGGTACTTTTCAGACAGCTGCCTTACGCTGTTATGTGCACAGGATCTCAACACTACAGGGCTTAGTTCTCTCAATGGAGACTGTTCATTCTACAATGAGATATTCTCAGTAGTGGTACAGTGAAATCAAAGATGTACCAAGGGAATTTTTCATTCATTCATGTCACTGTGATTTTTTTCCTCTACTAGCTCCTGGTCACTGAATAATTTGCAATATTTGTCCTATAATCCTCTGTTAACTGTAAAAGTAATCATAGAAACTTCCTGACGTAAGTAGGTTTACCATGAGCAGAATATTTTTTGGATTTAGTTTTTAAAAAAAAGAGAATTAAAGGTCCTGATGACAGTTAGAAGTAATCCTCTCACTCAGCAGAGTCTGTGATTAGCAACTCCCACCTATGAGAAGTGCCAAGGTGGTGTAACAGTATTACAAAACCACTACGTCTATGTTTGAAGAATAATTTCAACACATTAAGTTTTAATACTTCTAGATTTAGTGAAAATGCCTATAATTACTTTTGAATTTGCAACTTTATTTTAAGTCAAATAACGCTTGTTGTATGACTGCAGTGTCTTTATCTTATGCACGTTATGTTTGAGAAAATGTTTACAAAAATTGTTTTGTTACACTAATGTGCATCGCATATTTATGTTTTTTCTGAAATTGTTTGTTATAAGTTTTAGTTTTGTATTATGAGTACACTTGATGTTATAACCCTGAACTCTGCTGATAATCTAGAAGCTGATCTAAGACAAAATTGAGGTATTACTGTGTCTGGCTGCAAAGCAGATTGGGAAATATGGTTACAAGTAAACCTCTTCAAACAGTTTTCTGCTATGTGATCTAACTTATGTCCTCTGTGTATTATGGGAATTCCTGTATTTTCTCTGACGTTCATCTTTTCTTGAATAAAATCAACTAAATGCACATTGTGCATAACACACAACTGTAGTTTTGTGAAGCTTGTCCACAAAGCTTCAAATCTTTATTTACTTGCTGTTCCAGTGCCATTGCATGCCCTGTGACTAAGGAGAAGAGGATCTGCTTAAGGGTGTGTAAAAATATTCTTATCTCTCCACAAACATTCTACCAATCTTCCTGACTTCAATTTGGTTCCATCCTGACACAGTATAGATGAGATAAGAAGGTAACGGTTCTGGCTGGTAATCATATTTTTACTGGCATATACAAAATTGACGACTTACGAGAAGTGGCAGGTTGATGAACTATCTAAGCTGCTGCAAGCCTGATTAACAACTCTCAATAACTTACTTCAACTGGTTTCCTGCTGATATTGCTTGCTAGCATCACAGGTAATTGCTGTGCAGATAATGATGAAATCTTGAATTCGATTCAAGATTCAAAAAGACAAACTAAACAGAACAGCAGGATATGTTTGTGTGAATCATTATTGCCAAAAACCAGAACATTGCTACTTAGCTTTCAAGGCATTGGTGTTCTAACCTGCAAGAATTTCCATCCTGGTAGCAACGCATTTTGACATTCCAGTTATTTACTATCACGTATAATAATTTTCAGTAAAATAGTTGCATTTGAAACCTTGTCAGATATATCCCAACTCTCCATGAATAATATGGCAGAGTTAAGCAGCACGGTGGCACAGTGGTTAATACTATTGCCTCACAGTACTTGGGGGCTGTGTTTAATTTCCGACTTGGGTGACTGTGGAGTTTGCACATTCTCCCCATCTCTGTGTGGGGTTCCTCCAGGTGCTCCCATTTCTTCCCACAGTCCAAAGATATGTAGATTAGGTTGACTGGCTATGCTAAATTGCCCCTTAGTGTCAGGAAATTAGCAGACAAGTAAGTGAGGTGATGGAGATAGGATCTGGGAGGGATTGTGATCTGTGCAGATTCGATGGACCAAATGGCCTCTTCCTGCATTATAGGGATTGTATAATAATATCTGCCAGAGGCATAAGATGACACAACAGCAAGCCCAATTTTATCATCCATATCCAAGCTTTCTTTTCTCTCAGGTCCTCTTTCCCTCTGTGCTGTGGCCTTTCAAATCTATATCTTTCTTTTAACTCCTTGTTTGATTAGCCTTGTTTCAATGCTGCAGCTTGGCTGAAAAAGTTCAAAGTCATAAATAGCACTCACTGTGACTATAATGTATTTTCCTTCCTTGATCACTCTACAATATTCGTATGGCCAACCATACCATCACCTTACAATGCCTCTTTGCCATTGTCCAGCTCAGTGCAACTTGGTTACATTCTTAACTATCCAATTGCAGCTGTAATATCTCAAGAAATATGTTCTTCCATACTTAGGACATTTCCCTGAGTTTTTCATGAACCTATTCTTCATCCACCAACCTCCCCCACCCCTCCTCTCTCGTCTCATCTACACGCTGCTTGGCACAAACATCTAAAGATAGTGGGACCAGTTTTCACATGGTGTCACAGGTCTACCTTTTCTTGATCTCCTGAATTGTCATGATTCATACAATTCCCACTGATTTCATCCTCCTGTCCAGCTATTGTCACAGGGTGGACCAGACAGTTGCCACCTCAGCATTTGACCCAAGGCTGACATTCTGATTCCATATACGCTCCATCATAATGACCACCTCCTGTATCCACAGAACAAGCCACCTCCTCCCTTATCTCAAGCAACCTGTCAGTGCCATCTTTAGTCTTGACTGTTCTAGTATTTTTGAGGTTGATGATCCATTCTCCACACTTCATGAATCTACATTTGTTCATAGTTGCATATCTTATCCTACTTGCACATTATTCCTGCTGTAGTCGACCTGAACCCTTGCTCTTCCTTTAAGATTTTCTCTAATATCCAATTCTTTGACCAAGATAATTTTCATCCCTCATAATATTTCATTTTTAGCACAATGTCAATTTTCATTTGATTTTAACCTTCTTTTGAACTGTTGTGGATAGTTTGTTAATGTTTGATTAATTGTATAAATGTTGTCAGTTGTCTTCATTTCCATCTTTAGGATATGGCTACATTGTAGTGTGCTGTGTATTGTGGGACAATTTTATTTGGGTGGGGAGTACAACAGATCTAATGCTCATTTTGCACTCCAGTACAAGTTGAAAGTTACGACTTAGATATCCATTTCGGAAAAATAAATGAGCATGGCTTGTAAAACCATATGTGACTGCATTGTATGTTTTTAGTTCAATGCTTAGTTAACTCTCATTCTACTTCTCTTGTAAAATCTCACGCCAAATATTCTTCATGTTTCCCCATATTTTTCTTTGTGTAACACCTTGTATTTATTATTAAATTTTATCTGCAACAGTTCTGCCCTCAGGCAACTTCTGTCCAGGTCTTTCTTTAACTCCTTGGATTCGATGTAAGATTCTGGCTGTTCCCATAATTTAGCATGTCTGTGAATTTGACCAAATTGATTTTATTTTTGGAAAAGCAGATTTCTTTAACATATTACTGTTTTGGAAGCTTGCGAATCTCCAATTAGTTATCATTTTTCCTACCTTAAAACAACAAGTAGACTTAAAAATGCATCATTGATTGCAAAACAGTTTAGGACATCTTGAGATTATGGCAGATGATGTATAAATGCATGTTTTTATTTTCTGAATCTAACTGACTTACATTGGTTTGCAAATAATACAGAAAGAGTCACTCATTAAAGTGGATGTTCTAGTGTATTCCTGATGCAGTTAATTTACTGTCTATTAATGCTAGAGTAATTGTTATATAGTTCTTTGATTTTGTTTGAAAATGAGTACAATATTGACTTGTTTCAAGCTGGATGACATGTCCCATTCTTTTAACTCTCTTCTGATATATCCCGTTGCATCCATGCTTTTTTCACATACTTTAAATTTAGAATATGTTTTAAATGTATTTCAGTACTTGATTGCCATGTTGCTAATAGCTTTGTGATTACTGGATATTTTCACAGGTGATTTGCAAGTGATTCTGCCAACTCTTTTCTATGTGCTAAATTAGCCCAATCAGCCAATTTTGGGAATTACAACAATTGAGAATTAATCTTAGGAGATGGGGATGAAATTTAGCTGTTGTTCTTGCTCCTCATCATTATCCTACTCAAAAATGCTTATTTGTTCATATTGACTAGAAAGTATATTGGCCTTAGATTTGAAGCTGTCTGTAGTCAGCTTGCTGAGGTTCCTACAGAAAGAATGATCATATGAACAAGGTACCTATGGATGGATATCCCAGCTAAGAAAAGGAAGAAAAGTTGGGAAACTTCTCAGCTTAACAATTGAGCAGGGAAATTGCTCAGCTTTTCTTAAATTCTAGTGATTGAATTAAATGGGAAATGTATATTATATGTAAATCTGTGTGAATATTGTACAAATATGAATATTTCTAATCCTTAAAATGTGTACTTTTCAGACAACTTTGGTTTCATAATAAGTATTTAACAATTTTAATTATACAAAACTTTGCTTTTTTTTTTAGCAATAGTCACAGTCATTTAAAATTTGCCACATGGAATTCTTGGCCCTGAAATTTCGTGCTCAAATTTAATATATTTGGCAGCATTGGTGGTAACATCACATTCGACAAGCAATGTCATCTTATTACTTGAAATAAAACCTGAGAAGCTTTCCTTACTGTTGTTCAAAGTATTAAGTGATCTTTATTTACCTTCATTCATTATTTCTGAAGTGCAAATTTCCTTTTGTTCCATGAACTATATTTACTAATGTCCTGCAGCTCACATTGGTGTCAACACAGAATGATATCACCATGATTCAGAGATATTTACCCTAGTTTTTTCAGTGGTGCAGAAATTTTGCATCTACTTTGTCTTGTCAGTGCCAGACATTGTTGAATCATTGTGGTCACTGATATTTGTTTAGATAAAATGTGTTCAATCATAATGTCATTTTTATTGCGCACATCTAGCCTTTGAGGCCTCATTCACAATAATAATATTGCAAGTACTGATTTGTGAAATAAACTCCCACCATCTCCTCCACAATAAAACCATTACTCTCTTTTATCCAGTCTGACCCTCATCTATACTCCCTTAAGTCAACAGACATAGAATTGAAAGAACATGGCAGGCAATTAGTTTAGCCACCCAACACCAATCTGGCTTAACCACACTGAGCACAAATGGGCCTTGCTTTTGTCTGCTAAAACTGCTCACAATTCTGGAGTAATGTCCAGCTGCTCTACTTCCTAAATTCCTCTTTACTGTCTCCTGCACCCAACCTAGCAATAAGGGGCTTATGGACTATTTTGACCCTCTGATCAGAACCATCCAATTAGCTGCCTCTACCTCATCTCTCTCACAATTCCAGACTTCTTTTAAAACTCCTCGCTGCTCTAGCCTTGAACTTCATCGTTCTTTGGTTTGTCTCTTATCTGACCCTATTGCCACTGAACTGCTGACCACCCAACATCCCCTCTTGGGGGTGTTAAATGATACTTTCTTCATATGTTGTCTCTGTCTCCTTTAAAGCAGCCATCACTAATCTTTAAAAATACCAAAAGTTGACAACACCTTTTTTGAAAGCTCCTGTCCCATTTCTAATTTTCCTTTACACTACACTTGAACATGTTGTCACCTCAAATCTATTTTTATTTTCTGAGAATGATATATTCAAATCTCTCCAGTTTTCTACCCCAGCCACTTGCTCCAAAACTGTTCATCAAAGTCATAAATAACATCTCATTTGACTGTGACAAAGCTAAACTATTGCTCCTTGTCCTTCTCAATCAGTCCTTGGCTGTTGGCATCATTGACCAAACTATCCTTCTTTCAACACTTCTCCATTGTTACCTAGCTAGATGAGACTGTTCTTGTCTTTCCTTATTCATATTTATGTAACCATAATCAGTGTATCATTTGCAATGACTGTTTCTCTTGTTTTCAGACTATTGCTTCTGGTATCCGCATTTGTCCTTGGTCTTTTTCTTTTGTGCATACTACCCATTGGCAACATCATCTGAAGCCACAGCATTAGTTTTCACATGCACATTGATGACACCTAGTTCTGTTACCTAGCAATGGACATTTGCATAGCCTGTGTCCTGGCCACTACAACTCCCCTGATAGGCAGAGTGTAAAACTGCCAGTCCTAAAAGAAAATGGTAGCCCAGGAGAGTGGGAATCACAAAACAACAGGTGAGATTACAAAGCTGGAGAATTGAAGATGCGGGCTGGAATTTTATCAGCCTGCCTGCTACAGGAATTGGAGTGGGTGAAGTGCGGAGTATGGGAATGTCCCTTCATCTCGTGGTGGGATTATGTTTTGGGATGAGTGAGATTGTAACATTCCACCTGTGATGTCTACACTGCTTGCAAAGAGGTCCAGTCCAGAAAATTTTTTTTTAGAGTTAGAGCTAAATTACTTGACCGTTCAGTGAATCCTGAAAGGCTACAATGTCATGGAGAGCGATCGGGTTTTACAAGGTTTTCTGGCCTCAATTTGTCTGTGATTTTGCTGGGAAAGGAGTTGGTTGAAGTTTGCACACTGCATGGTTCGTAGCTTGTAGAGTTAGGCCTCTAGAGATGTCCTGGGGAGCTGAAAAAGTGGCAGAAAGTCACTAGTTCCATGCAATTCAGTTGGAGCTCAGAAGTGCTGGGAGCCATTTATAGCTTGATGCAGCCTGGGGTAATCTGGAGCACTGTCAGCTTATTGAAGCTAGTGGTCTGGGAAAGAGGTAAGAGTGCAGCTTTGTAAATCTTGTGAAGTGTGGTCATGGGAGAAAAGATTGAACCATTGGGATGTGAATAGTCTTTGAGGCAATCATGAACGGGAACAGCTTTGAGGAAATTCAGAGGCTAGCTCTTCATCAGGGTGTGTTGCTGAGAAATCCATAGGTTCTGTCTTGGTCACATTTTCCATTTCACTATGCAGTTTAAGTAGGTGTATTTGAATGCAGTTTGCCTGTTACGTTGTATTCACCTTGTGTTGGTTCTAATGTGTGTATGAGAAAGAAATTGTTCTACTTTTTTGACTTTGTAAAGTTTATTTTGTTTAAAACTGTGGAATCTTGTGGCTTTATTCCTTTAGTGGGCAACTAGGATTTCAAACTTAGTCCACTTTAAGACAAAGGCCCATAACTGGATTGCAATAGTGTGTTGAGATAAAATCTGATTGTTTTCAATCTTGGTGTCATATTCAATCTTGGGATAATAATGTCATATTCAACCCTGAGAACATACATTCATGCCTTTACTAAAATCTCTGGTTTCCACCTCCGTAACATCACCAACCTTTGTCCTAGCCTCAATTCTTTAGCTGCTAAAACACTCATTTATGTCTTTCATGACCTGTTGGAGACTGATAACTTTAACAAAGAAATTTGAACTTCAGTTAATAGCTGATTTCCCGTTTTAAAATGTTAATTTACTATTACAAAAGAAAATCTCTATTACGAAACACTATTGTATGCACATTATGCTCAATGCATATAACCATGCAATTGATGGAGACCAAACATAGTGTGTCAATGTTCGCAGATGATACTAAACTGAGTGGTGGAGAAAATGTCTGCAAAGGCATGTAGATAGTTTAAGTGAGTGGGCAAGGGTCTGGCAGATGGAGTACAGTGTTTGTAAATGTGAGGTGATCAATGTTGGTAGGAAAACAACAAAATGGATTGTTACTTAAACAGTAAAAAAATTGTAGGATGCTGCTGTGCAGAGGGATTTGGGTATCCTTGTGCATGAATCTCAAAAATTTGGCTTGCAGGTACAGCAGGCAATTAAGAAGAATTTTGTCCCTCATTGCTAGAGGGATAGAGTTTAAGACAGGGAGATTATGTTGCGGCTCTATAGGGTGCTGATAAGGCTACACCTGGAGTACAGTGTACAGTTTTGGTCTCCTTGAAAAAGGATATATTGGCAATGGAGGGGGTGCAGAGGAGATTCATTAGGTTGATTCTGGGGTTGAGAGGGTTGGCTTATGAGGAGAGATTGAGTAGATTGGGACTATACTCAATGGAATTTAGAAGAATGGGGATGATCTTATAGAAACAAAATTATGATGGGAATAGGTAAGATAGAAACAGGAAAATTGTTTCCACTGGTAGGTGAAATTATAACTAAAGAGCATAACCTCAAAATAAAGGAGAGCAGATTTAGAACTGAGTTGAGGAGGAATTTCTTCACTCAGAGTTGTGAATCTGTGGCATTTCTTGCCATGTGAAACAGTTGAGGCAACCTCGTTTAATGTTTTTAAGGCAAAGTTTCTTGAATGGTAAAGGAATTAAGGGTTATAGTGAGCGCGTGCGTGAGTAAACCAAGTCCACAAAAAGATCAGCCACGACCTTATTGAATGGTGGAGCAGATTCAAGAGGCCGAATGGCCTATTCCTGCTTCTAAGTATTATGTTCTTCTCATTTTTAGCATGACTGAAAAGAACAATTCACAACTGTCCATTATACTGCCCTTTGAGTAGAAATTCAGTTCTGAAATCAGTCCAAAGTGATTCTTAAACTAATTTTGTTTTCCATTCTCAGCCTCAGAACTTTAAACCCCAGAATTAGCCTTCATGGTAGGAGTGTAACTGGAGCTCCTCCCATGAATGCAAGCTAGACAAACACTGCAGCTTTTGTTTTAACTCATTAATGTGGTTTTAGTTGATTAGTTAGTTTTATAAGCATGGTACTATAGTCAGTATTCGACACAATAGAGACTTTCAACCTTTAGCTCCTTTCTTGCTCGAGGATCCTCACAGGCTATCCTTGTCCATGAGCTTTCAAGTATACCTGCCTCTCTCAAAGCCCATTATGAATCACATGGGCCACGTATTTAGGTAGAAATGTCTATTTTCTATCTTTTGAAGCCCTACTTTTATCTTGGAAGTAAATAGATAATTTAGTGCACAACTGTTTACAACCCAACATTCTTAACATTTCTCTGGAATTTTGGAGAATCGGTCTTTGTGAAGGTTAGTGTCATAGGCTGCAGCTATTGTCTTCGGCATCTACTTTCTGGTAAAACAATATGGATTCCTCATATTTGTAACTGTTATTTCCAGGTTTAACTAGACAGTGTCCTGGATTCTAACTTCTATGAACTTGAATTTATCCAAAACCCAATTCCCAAAATTATCTTGGGTATGTGGTTAGTTTTCAAAATTCTGACCTCTTCCATGCCCAAAATACTTTTTTCTAAAAAGCTAAACCATGTTGAGTTTACCAGAGGAGTTTTAGATGTTATTACAATCATACTTATATATTCAAAATTGCAGTTTTACTCAACAAATAGTGCACTGTTGTATCTTCAGTTTTAAAGCAGTTATATTAGCACCTAGCCTCAAAACTTTCATGAAGGCTGTGAAAATTGGTTCAGTTAATTCTCAAACCATTAAGTTGTTTCTTGGATATTAAGGTCTGGATTTTCACACAGTTGGAATGACTCAATAGCAGTGACAGGAGGAAGCTGATTCCAGGATTCCTGCCTCTATTGTCTGTACTTATTATGGAACCATTCCGTTACCATCAAAAGAGGCTAGGGTTTCAAAATTTTAATCTGATGTACGAATGGAGGTCTTAGGCAACCCAAGATCAACTTGGAAGCTTTATATCGAAGTCACACTTTATGCACAGTTAGTTGCAGACAAATGCATTAATCTGCATATCAGCTGTGAAACATATGTCTTGGATTTGATTGCTGTTCCCATGAATATACACAATAGACACTGTCACACAAATGGAGACCCATATCATGCAAGCCCTGATCTTGTTGGGACATATGGCCTGAATACTTAGCATCATGCTGATACTGAAATTCATATCACACATTACTCGTTTGTGTGAAAGGCAGAACTTTTGGTTTGACAGCAGCATCCCATTAGTGGTGAACACCATTTGTGTTGTGGCAGTGTAGTAGCAGTGTGAAACAGAAATCTGAAGATTGGTACATTATATCAAAAGCATGTCCCTTCCAATTTTTGCAGCTGTGAGGGAAGGTGCCAACCTTGCTATACATAACCAGCCCATGCTAACGAAATCCAACGTTGGATGTGATTCTATGATTGGGCAACTTTAAATAAGCCTCAGCATGCTAAAACTTATGATAACAACCAATTTAAGATTGTCAGTCAGACTCAGTGTAGCAAGTTGCATATACTGGAAACTGCACAAATTTTTATATACAGTACTGTTCGCAGACAGAAATCTCATGTACATACATATATTGCACCATGTTCAACTAAATAAAACAAGTAATAGCCATTTGCTGGTTCATTGGTCAAGGCATTGCCCTGAAGAATCAGAATCAATTTTTCAACAATGCTTGGCAGTCCACTGGTTCATTTTCTATGGTAACGCTTTTACCAATCAGAATCCACTTTCCAACACATTAATACTCTTATAGTATAAAATTGGTATTTCCCCAGACTTTGGGATTTTCGTGATTGTCCTGATGAGTACGAGGCAAAAAGCTTTGACAAAATGTATTTTTTCAGAAAGATCTGTTTTGTACTATTAAATCACTATTGTGTGTAGTAACTAGTTCTTTCTGTAATTTATTTTAGTCAAATGTTTCAATGTCCATTTGTACAAAACAAGAGGTATGAGTGTTTTAAGCTCTGTTGTTGATTCTTTGATCTGATGCTTTTATTGGGGTTGTATGAACAGTTTTTTTTCCAAATGAAAATTTGTGAATGTGTGTTTCTGGTATGTATGGGATGCTTGTTGTTAAAATATGTTTCATTGTTTCTGAGCAGCACTGAGCAAGTATGTGCAATTTGGGCCTTTCAACTGAGGCAGACCTGGCCAGATAATTCCAATTTGAGCAACCTGCTTGGTAGTGAAAATTCAGCCTTGGGTGATTATGAATTATAATGGTTCTTTTGGAGAACTTTCAATTATATATATTTTTTCCCTGACTATTGTTGCATCAAAACATTTGACATCAGATGAGATACCAGTTTAGAGAAAGCTGCTAATGGAGGATTTCAGTGAATAACTCATCTATACTCTTGCATCTAGAAGTTTGACTATTTAAAGTTATGGGAAAAAGTTTTATTTGATATACAATGCATTGGGAAAAAGAACTCAGTGAAGAATACAAATGTTTTCTTTTTAATTACATTAATAAAGAAATTAGTTATAAGTGATGTAAATAGATAAAACTTTGCACCTGGGCAAACTAATCCGGAATAGTTGTGTCATGATGTTACACATCAAAAAGAAATTGTTTAGAATTGGGATTGACCATTTTCTGGTATGAAATACTTAAATATTCAACTTGCAGACTTCTTTCTTTAGTTGCATATACTCCAGTGATCAAAAGTGGAAGCTGGTGGGATGAAAAACCATGATAGTTCCTGCTCCTAATGGCTTTTCAATGATTGAAATAAGTTGTGAACACCTCCACAGTTATATAACTGGATAGCACTGGTGAGATGAGCAGTAGCTTTGTTCAAACAATGTTACTTAAAGAATCACTGGGTGAAGAGGTAAAAAGGTGAACCCAGAATTTAACGTGTAAATTCTGAGTTTGTTTCCTACTTTTGTGAATTAAGAATGGAATTGTTGTTTCACTAATAAAAGTTACTTTGATAAACTCCTAGTATACAGGTCATAAAACACTTAGTTTAGATTCAATGTTGTAATAAATTGAGTAACCTAAACAATGAAAAATTAAGTTAAATTTTCCCTCGGATGGAATTGTGTTGGTAAACTAAACATGCTAAGAGTTTTATAGCACAATTGTAAAATTAGATGCAGCAATCTCCGGTCAGAGGGTTTTACCAAATTATAATGAAATTATATTTAATTTTAGAAACAATTCAATATAAATAAATTCTGAAAAGTAGGTTTGTGAATTGTCAAATTGATGTTTAGTCACCATATAAAATAAAGGTGCACGTGGTTCATGATATTCTGCTTCACTTACCAGTTCAGCCACATTATTCTCTCTTTGCTTGGCCATCGTCTCAACCTCCTCCTTTAGGTATGGTCACCAAGAAACAAACAAGGAGGAAGAAAACGTATGCATAGCATGCCTTATTTCTCTGGTATTGACAGCATTTCACATAAAATGCAGCAGTTCATAGAATATACCACCATTTAGCCTCAACCTTACAAGTTTGAACCCAGATGCATTCACTTTAATGGCCATTTAATCATAACAAGTGAATAGGGTGATAAGATGCTGCATGCCAAGAGTGAACAGAGCCAAGAGTGAACAGGAAGAGGTGGGGAGGAAGACATTGTTGGCTGGGAAGTAGTGGGGAGCAAGTGATATGACATATCGGCTGAAAAGTCTTCCTCCAGTCCAAACAGCAACTACTCACCACTACCCTGTTTATTCAGCCAGCTTTGTATTCATATTATCGTTGTCCCTTTTATTTCTTGAACCAAAACTTCTCTCAAATAGTTTATCAAATATCTTTTGCAAATCCTTGTACATCATGTCAACAGCATTACCCTTAGCTACCCTCTCTGTTACATCATCAGAAAACTCAAGAAGATAGTTCTATATGATTTGTTCTTGAAAAATTCACACTTGATCAGCATTTGCCCATGTGACAATGTTATCCCAAACCATTGTTTCTAAAAGCTTCCCCATCACTAAAGTTAAATCATTAAAGTTAAGAATTGCTGGGCTTATCTTTGCATCATTTTTTGAACATAGGTGCAATATTTGCAATTTTCCTGTCCTCTGGACTGGTTCATGGCTAGTGTCTCAGCATTTTCCTTCATATCCTTGGATGCATACCATCCAGTCCAGTACTCCATCATTTTAAGTGCAGTCAGTCTATCCAATGCCCCCACTTCATCAATCTTAAACCCATCTAATGCAGTTTCTCCTCTCAGATGTTCTGAGGAGCATCATCATCTTCCTTGTTATAGACTGATGCAAAGTTTTCATTTAAGACCTCGGGTGTACTTCCACGCAAATATGTTTTTTTTTTGTCCCTAATTGGCCCCACTCTTTATGATTTATATACCGATCATTAAATTCTTATGTTCAATACTTTATTCTTATTGCTACTTAAAAAATGACTTTTTGATTAACCAAAAAGAGAGAGTTGTTACAAGTCACATGACTACTGGGTTGGTCCTTTGTTCTAGGAGCTAGCACCAGGAGTTATAAGAACAAAATAACGTTTTTCTCAGCCTGTGGAATCTCGTACCTCATCCACTGTAATGACGAAACCAGGAGAATTCGTACATTGAAACTCTTTACACCTGAAACAGGCTCCTATCACACCTGGGTCAGTAGGCAGTCAAGTGGATAAAGTTGTTAAGAAGGCTTATGGAGTCTTAGCTTTTATTGGTAGGGGGATTGAATTTAGGAGCCGCAGCATCATGTTGCAACTGTACAAAACTCTAGTGCGGCCGCACTTGGAGTATTGTGTGCAGTTCTGGTCCCCACATTATAAGAAAGATGTGGAGGCATTGGAGAGGGTACAGAGGAGGTTTACCAGGATGTTGCCTGGTATGGAGGGCAGGTCCTATGAAGAGAGGTTGAAGGATTTGAGGTTGTTTTCGTTAGAAAGGAGGCGGCTAAGGGGGGATCTTATTGAAACATATAAGATGATTAGAGGTTTGGATAGGGTGGACAGTGATAGCCTTTTTCCTAGGATGGAGAAAGCTAGCACGAGGGGACACAACTTTAAATTAAGGGGTATGAGTTATAGGACGGATATCAGAGGTAGGTTCTTTACTCAAAGAGTGATTAGGGAGTGGAATGCCCTGCCTGCAGCTGTTGTAGATGCGCCAAGTTTGGTGGCGTTTAAGAGGTTAGTTGATAAGTATATGGATGAGAAGGGAATGGTTTAGTTAGGAGGGGCATTGCTTTTTATTTTGGTCGGCACAACATCGAAGGCCGAAGGGCCTGTTCTGTGCTGTATTGTTCTATGTTCTATGTTCTATGTTCTGGGTCTGTCCAGGTACATTTCAAAAATGGTCCAAGAGATATCAGTTGCATTTGAAAAGTGGAGTCAGAGAGACTGTGTCTAGACAATGGCTTCCTGATACCAGACTCACAATGTGGATGGATAACTCTTTCAAAGGATAATGACTGGGACATCAGTCCTAAAATCAAAGCCAATTCCAGACAATGGTTCCTTTTCAAGTGATTAAATGAAGTAGGTCTCAAGTTTTGAGGGACTATTTTAAAATCTATATATCTTTGAGAACTGAACCTCTTAGTCTGCTGTCTTAACATTCAAGAATCATATTTGAAGGAAAAATGGCAGTCTGCTCCTTGATGCCTGTCTCTGCTGGAAGATTTTCTACCATTGCCTGCAGAATGGACCCAGTCTCCCTGTACAACACCTTACGGCATGAACACCAACTGTAAAGTGAGCTTGACAATTCTGGTCTTCAGCCAGCTGAACTTGAACTCCAAATGAAAGAATTCTTCATTGGACTCTGGAAATCATATGAACTAATATTCACTTTTGTGGTTCTTGTAAAACAATGTTTTCTATCCCCCAGCACTATTACATCCATTTACTCCATGTTTAGTGGAACAGTTTTGAATGTGAACTGAATGAATTTTGAGTTAATTATAATGTGAGTTTGCTACTGGTTATTAGCAAATTGGGCCCCTCAAACGAAAGCTTTGAAAAATATGCCACCATGTACATTGACAAATAATTCGTTATTCATTTACAGGATGTGGGCATCACTGGTTAAACGAGCATTTCTTGCCCATTTTTAGTAGTTCTTGAAGAGGTAGTAATGAGCTGCCTTCTTGAACTACTCCAGTCCTTGTGGTGTCAGTCCACTAACAGTGCTGTTTGGCAGGGATTTCCAGTGTTTTGACTCAACAATAGTGAAAGAATGGCGATATATTTCCACGCCAGGATAGTGAGTGGGTTTGAGGGAAACTTCCAGGTGGTGATGCTTCAATGTATCTGCAGACCTTGTCCTATATGGTGACAATCATGAGTATGGAAGATGCTGCCTAATGAGTTTGAGTTTCTATTGTGCATCTTATAGATGGGTGGCATGGTGGCACAGTAGTTAGCACTGCTGTATCACAGTTCCAAGGATCTGGGTTTGATTCCTGGCTTGGGTCGCTGTCTCCTTGGAATTTGCAGGTTCTCCCTGTGTCTGTGTGGGTTTCCTCTGGGTGCTCCGGTTTCCTCCCACAGTCCAAAAATATGCAGGTTAGATGCATCGGCCATGATAAATTACCACTTAGATATGCATATATTTGAATACAGATCCTAACTTATGATTTCAGAACTTAAGAAAGAGTAAAATAGTTGTTTGTCTACTCAGTTCCTAAGATGTCAAATCCAATCTTAATACAACACAATACAATCTCTTTGCGAATTTTGAGGTGTGGTAACATGCAGTTATCTTGGATTTGGTATGAACTAGTTCCATCCAATTTTCAAAGGACTGCATAGTTTCTATGCTAACTTTTGGAAGTGCCATAAAATGCAGTTACTTTGGAGATGGTTCTGACTTGTCATTAGTGTTGTAATAGAAAAGTCCCCTTGGGTACAAGTTGTCTCCAGAAATTGTAAAATGTGCCCCAGGCTAGGGTAGTCAGATTTTAAAAACATTTTCCATTTCTTTTTGTAAGCAGAGCAGGCCCATAATACCCAAAAACGCCCACTGACTGGAGGAGGGCAGGTGTATGTTAAGGACATCATCGAACAGGAGGAGCACACCTGGAAGCTGATAGGTCTCCCCATTGCCATGATAAATAGCAGTGATTCAGAGTTGGAGCTAAAGCAAGGTTTAAAAAAAAAAGTTAAGTGATCAGATCATCAAGATTATAGTTAGTGTTGCAAGGTAATTGTATGGTCTTTGCTCTATCAGATGCCACCAGTATATCAGAACCTCATATTAGTCGAGTTTGCTACAGCAGCTGAGATACCTGAGAGAGATAGCAGGATGGCATAATGGTCAGCACTCCTGCCTCTGCAGTGTCAAGGACCAGAAATTCAATTCCAACCTTCGGTGACTGTTTGGAGTTCACATGTTCTCTGTGGGTTTCCTTCCACAGTCCAAAGATGGGTAGTTAGGTGGATTGGCCATGGTAAATGCACAGAGTTACAGGGATAAGGTAGGAGGATGGCCTGGGTAAGATGTTGGTTTGAGGAGTTGGTGCAGACTCGATGGGCTGAATGACTACCTTTTGCATTGTAGCGATTCTGAGAGTGTAATGGAAGCGTGCGCATTGCACTGCAGCAGAGGAGAGAGAGAGAGCTTGCTGGTGGGTTAGATTTCCACATTTGAAGGTGATGCTGATGAAAATTTGGTGCGAACACTAAATCTAAGGAGGAAAGGCCTATGATGACTTGGCTGCTGTGTCAGAGGAGGGCACTGAGAACCTTCAGGAGCTGAGGAACCTGTGGCATTGGTAATCAAAGACTTCAACAATCTTGTAATTTTCAGATCATACAGTTGATGATCTAAATGATGATTTGACCACATACATGTATCGGGATCTATTTGCAAAAAGCTGAACATTGAGGCCAATAGAGTTCCAATTCCAAGCCTTCACTGATGTCTCTCTTTCAGTAGCTCTTAAGATTGACTGAGGTCAATACTCAGCATATGCAGATTTCTTAGGAGCAGCATGAGCTTATAAGAGAGTACAATAAGGTAATGGGACAACAAAGTGAGTGCCTCTGTGAGATTCTCATAAATATGCTGACACCCACTACATCACCTGTCCACTGCCACCCAGTTTGCTGCCCAGTCTGCATTAGTGACACAGAAAGTTACGTTACATGGAAAGGTAAGGATGTGGAGGTGACGGACTCTCCAACATTGCACACCTCTTTTCGTATGGCGTATATTTTTCATTGCTTTGTGTTTCTCTTTTATACATCTGCAACTGACGACTGTAAATTCTGAGTTTGTTAACATGGATTTATTTTTGGTTGAGTTTTTCATTCATATATTGATGCCTCCATATAAAATATTTCCTGGTCAGATTTATTGTTTTTGTTATTCAGTTATAGTTATCTTCAATTTAAGTATTGTGTTTTGTTGTTATAATAATATATTTATAGCATTCTGAAAAGTTTTATGAAAAACATTTTTTACCAAGGGTTTAAAAAAAAGATAAATTTCAACACTATCATAACTTAAGCAGCTGCACTGTAATGTTTAGAATAAGAACAGCCTCAACTTTTTCAAATGTTTAGAAATAAAATAAAACTTTGATTTCACCACAAAATTCTGTTCTCTTATTTTGGGAAGGTGAAAGGGACCTTTAAACTTCTAAAAGTTCAATGTCTGCAAACAGTAAGGGATAAGTGATCTCAAGCTGCCTTTGTAGCAGCTGGAGCCTAGGCTGCCTCCTGTGCTTCAGGGGACATGTCTACATCAGGCTCCACATTGTTATCCTCCAACTCCTCCATTTCTGGTGCCAAATCATCTTCATGGTGACAGTTCAGTCTTTGCTGGAGGACTAAGTTCTTCACTTCAAAACATACTACAACAATCTTTGAGACTACTGCAGGTGTGTATTGTAATATTCCCTCTGACCTGTTCAGACATGAAAAATGTGAAAAATTTAAAAATCCAATTGTCCTCTTCATCACCTGATGTCTTGTTACAGATGCCCAATTGCACTGCTGCTGTACTTCATTGGTAGTCCTTTGAAATGCTGTCGTAAGTCATGTGCTCAGTGGGTATTCCACATCACTCAGCCAATCTGTAATTCATGTTTGTCTTGTCACGGCCCAGCTTCACATTTGAGTTTGCGAGGATGGATAAATGATGGGGACTTGCCCGGTTGTCGGCGTTTACATCGAGGATCCTCGTATCATCCCATTTAAAGAATGGAACTTTTTTCTTGTTGATGACTGGAAGTGCCTCATTTATTGGTGCCGTCGGTGAAATATACATCCCACTGACAGCCTCGATGACTTTTGGGAAATTTCAAATTTGCTACATAAGAGGCTTCTTGGGATCAATGTTGAGTTACAGAGACTATTAAAACTGGAATACAACACGCAGTGTTAAAATGCATCATTGAAAAAAATTACAACTTAACGATAGCTGAAGCTTATTCCAGACACTTTCAAGGTTCCAACTTACTTTCTTAACACATAAAAGCACTTTTTCATGGAATTAATAGCAGACTTATACAAGAGAGTTGTAAAAGGATTAAAATTTATACATTTTTTCATTTTCATTTTCAACATCTTATATACACACAAAAATTTCACCCATCTAAAGAATCTCCCACATGTCAGCTGCCTCTCCATTGCAGTTAGACTGAAAATGAAAGCGTCTAAAGAAGTCAATGTAAATACTTGCCTATTATTGGGCATCTAAGCAAAGTTAACATTGTGTCATCGATTTGTAATGCAGCATAGTCAGTTTGACAGCCACAAAATAACATTCGGGAGGTTTGAACACAATGCATTTTTAGGGCCCATGTATAGACGTTGGGAATTTCATGGTCTCCCAGTTCAAATCTCCAATCTATGCTGCCAGAGTAACATAAGTCCCAGGGAAGTTAAGGGCCATTGATTTTCACCATTAACTGCACAATTGGCAGTTGAAAGTGTGATTCATCTATTGCATAATTGCCTTGGTTGTGCTGAATTAATGTTTAATGCACATTTTACTTCCCCTATGCCCAACACGGAAGTCTTTATTTTAACTGTGCAACACACAGACTATTTGAAACTAAAATAAGAGAAGAATCCATTCCATGTCATTTTGTTACATTTGTAGGATGATTTTGCCTTTGGTTGTGTTTATTATCATCTGTGAATCCATTAGCAGTAGCAAGGTTTGTACTATGTCTGTGCAGCACCATCACTCTTCAGGTAAGAGATTAAAACAGGTACCATATATTTTTTTTAAGACTTCAGCTTTATTAGTTTTAACACTTTGAAAAAGGCAACATAGGTTTCGTTATGACTATTTCAGAATCCGTATTTGCAACAGTTCTAAGAATTAAAGGCTTTTGCTATAATTTGTTGAAGTAAGGATTTTGAGCTATGATAATCAGAAATAAAAATCTTATGGGCGCAACTTACCTTAAAATACACTTCTCTAATACACTTAACAGAAGCTGGAGATGTTAGTTTATATAAAACTGTGGAATTAATACAGACATACTAGAGTTTAGAGAGATCAGACATTTCTTGAAGTTCTGCTTTGAAATAATTTTATTTTGTGTTTGTGAAATGGACAAGGTGGAATGTTAACTTAAACAGCCTTGATTTCTCCTCTCACTACTTGTCTGTAAACTGAAAGGTGTTTTGAGTTTGACTTCCCTCTTTGCAAATGGTGATGTATTTTCCCTAACCCTTAAATTTGGCATGTTCCAATCGTCTGAATAATTTGCACAGCAAATGAGATAAAGTGAAAAACATTGGTTTATTTCACACATACAGAAAATGCAGTGAGTAGTTTTGCAAAGTCTGTCCCTTTGCATCCATACAACACAAAGAGGATAAGGGAAAAAGAAAGAGTTTCAGTGCTAAACCACAATAAAATAGAAGTTATGTCCAGTGTCCAGAATCAAAAGTCTAATGGGATGTTTTTGCAGTTGGCTGATTATTGCAAGATGATCCATCTTTCCAGAAGCGATGTTGGGAGACATGTAGAGTTGAGTTAGTCTTGAAGACATATGTTCCCTTGCTCTAGCAGTTCTACAGTTTAACCAGAGCCAGGGTTCTTTCTGTTGCCACCTGCTTGATGGTAAACAACACAGGCTGCTTGCCTGGAGCTATCGTTTCTCCTTGGAGATCAAACTGGAACTACCTACAACTTCCAACAGCTTGTTAGAGGAAGTCTGAGAGCTTAAGTCTTGGTCACGTGACACTGGTTTCAGGTTGTTAAATGAACCCCATGGTTGGAAGCTATTTTGTGTTGGAACAGGTAACACTTAGGCCAAAAGCACCAGATTATAGACTAGGGGGGATTTTTCTATCTCGCCTGCCAAGGGAATCGTAGTGACTCAGAGTGTGGGGGTGCAGAACATGCAAAGGTCTGTTGATTTTGGCAGGATTTTCAGGTGGGAAGAACCTCAATAAATCTCAGCATCCCAGTACAAAGCAGAGGTGTCAGGCACCCTCCAAACCCTCGATTTTAGAGTCATCACTCCTCTACTTTGGCTCCATCTCTCACCACCCACTCCTCCAACCACCGATCATCAGCAATTTCCCATCTTTGCCCGCCTCACGGTCTGAACTGGCACCTACAGCAACAAATTCACATTCCTGTCCCCCACCTCCTCCCTATACCCACAGTGATCATTGGCAACATCATCCTCCACTTCCCATGAGGCTCTCACTGGGTCGCCCTTTGGCACAAGTTGGCACTGCCAGATTAAAACTTTAAAGTTTATTTATTAGTGTCACTTATAGGCTTACATGAAGTTACTGTGAAAATCCATCTGTCGCCACACTCCAGTGCCTGTTTGGATACACTCTGGGAAAATTTAGCATGACCAATGCATCTAAGCAGCTCACTTTTTAGATTGTGGGAGGAAACCGGAGGAAACCCACACAGACATGGGTAGAATATGCAAATTCTGCACAGATAGTAACCTGAGTCGGGAATCAAATCCGGGTACTTGGTGCTGAGGTGGCAATCCCAGCCCCTGTGCGCTCTTAGCATAGGCACAGTACTTAACTGGCATTAGCATGGGCATGGTGACAGGCAGTGCTTGGGAGCATTGCCAGATCACTGACTGGCCACGTCCTTGTTCCCGTGGGGACTATACTTACCTTTACGACCCTGCGGAGATAATTGGTGTCCGCTGAACAGCTGATGAAAAAGGAAGCCCTGGAGAAAGTCCTCGCTAATGACGTGTTGATATATTAAAATGAGCTTTCTGCCCTCCTGCATTGTGTTTCATGTCATTCCACTGGCAAAGGGCCAGTTAGACCGGAGCTCAAAAACTCAGAGCACAAATCACATCCTCCGGATCTTTAGCAGGTGATGCCATTCCTGCAGATCCAAAATTGTTCCCGTTGTGTTGGCTTGACCGGTATGTTAGTGATTCAAGGAGAGTTATATTTCGGAGTTGTTAGCCTTTGTTGACTTTCAGACTGCTCAGAAACATCCAGAAGCCAGCCTGGAATCAGCTGGAGCCATTTTATCAGCCCAGTAATTGTACATTTCAAAAAATATTGGGGGAAAAAATAATAAATTTATAAAGTAGTTTGGCTGGTAGAAATATGTAGAACCTGGACACTTGCATGAAGCGTTTACTCAATAATGAAGAAAAATAGCAATTGAGGGGGATGAGATTTTTTGTAAAAGCAGAGCATCTTGCAACTTGGCACTTATTAAAGGAAGAGCTGGGGAAAGAATTGGATCCATCTACCATGTATGTCAAAGCTTTACCTTTATCACACTGAAAGATGACAATTGTTTCCTCCTCATCTGGTGCTTCAGAGAATTTTATAGTAAGACACATAATCTGTGCACCTCAGTTTAAAGGTTTGACTCAATCATGTCCAAATGGGCCATATTTAAATGTTAATCAAACCATAATGCTCCAGTTTGCGTTAGTTTGAACTCAGGATAATGTTCATTACATCAGGTCACACTCCTACTCCCAAAGTATGCTTCGTTTCTCCCCATTCTCATTACTACAAATGCCTTGATAACAGCCCTGATACGAGATAAAGTTTATCCAGATGTAGCACCATCTTATGCCATTTCCTCAACCACATGCTGTTAGTATTTTGCATTCAATGGATTGTGGTGATCCCATGGAAATTGCATGAAGGATCTATAGCTAATTGAGGATGGAACTTTCCAAAATGTTCTTTTCTGCTCATTCCTAAATCTGAATGTCAGAAATGCAATTAAGAACTAAACAATTATATTTAGAAATTAAAAACTTCTTTTGCAATGACTGCCAACAGTCATTAGGTTGTGCTTTAATGACACAACCTTTGTGCCATTAAGCATTTGTTGTGGCAGTGAATAATTTTGAGCAAAATTTCAAAAGAATATTTAAAAGGACTAAAAATGGATATTTCAACCTCTACTATTCTTCCTGTCTCTCCAGGTTGTGGCAATTCATTATGTCCCATGGTATCATAAATAACCAATCTCAGCACAGCATTTCCACGGTTTCATTACCTCCAGAATGATCATGTTTCATGTAGTCACAAAAGCAGAAAATACTGAAAAATTTCTTTAAATTTGATACATTATTGTCACATGTATTAGTATGCAGTGAAAAGTATTGTTTCTTGCACGCTGTATAGACAAGGTATACTGTTTATAGAGAAGGAAATGAGAATGCAGAGTGTACAGTTATAGCTAGGGTATAAAGAAAGATCAACTTAATGTGAGGTAAGTCCATCCAAAAGTCTGATGGCGGCAGAGAAGAAGCTTTCCTCGAGTCAGTTGGTACGTGGCCTCAGACTTCTTATCTTCTCAACGGAACAAGATGGAAGAGGGAATATTCAATGTGTATGGGGTCCTTAATTACACTGGCTGCTTTGCCTGGTCTGTGGGAAGTGTAGACGGAGTTAATGGATGGGAGGCTGGTTGCGCGATGGATTGGGCTACGTTCATAACTTTTTGTAATTCCTTGCATTTATAGGTAGAGCAGGATACATATCAAGCTGTGATACAACCAGAAATAATGCTTTCTATCAGCAGATCTGACAACATTTGTGGAGAGAGAGTAGAGCTAATGTTTTGAGTTTGAAACCAGATTCAAAACATTGGCCACGATTCTCCCAAAAGTGCTGAGAACTGTTATAAATTCTGACTGTTTTGTCAGTTCAACTTCTCACTTGAATCTTCCTACTCCATGCGCTGCAGAAGTCCAAGCCATAAATGTCTTTAAAAACCCGAGGGGGTGCGGCCATTTCACGCCAGAGTTTAACAGTTCTGGAACTCTACACAAGTGCAGAGATCCTGATCTGTCAGACTGCCCATTTGCTGGCCAGCTTGATCACTGGCCTGGGACCCAGCAGTGCTGCCCTTCATGGCCTGATTGCGGTCCCCACAGCAATTCCCGGGCCAGCCCTGACCTCTCCCACCCCTCACAGTCCCCTATTCTGGAGCACCCTGATGCACAGCTTACCACCCCCCCATCACCCAGCAGTGACGATTCCCCCACCTCCCTTCATCCCAGCTGACTCCTGTCCTGGGTCAAACCCCTCCAGAGGTAGGCCCCTTCAGCCCATCCCAATCATTGCCCTCCCTCCATCCCAGACCAATTCTTCTACAAGTTGGCAATGGGACATCCACCACCGCTGATCGCTCCTAGGCTACATCCACAATGGGCCCTGTCCCTTGGCACTGCCCGGTGCCCAGTTGGAAGAACCAAGGTGCTCCCTGGGAACAGGCATTTTGCCTTTTGGGCAATGTCAGAGAGCACAGGCTGGCACTGCCAGGTTGCCCATGCCCAGGGAGCACCACCCTCTGTTGCCTAATCCTCCTGGAGGGGCCCCAAATGCCCCCCCATTCATTCCAACAGGGTCTCCCACTCATTCCCCGAAAATGGAAAGATAGCCTGAACCCTGCCGGAATGAAGTACTCCTGGCAGGGTGGGAGATTCAGTTGGGAACTGAAAGGTCTTGATAATCAACTAATAAAGATATTTAACACACATTTTAAAAAATTAAATTACTTACCTGCCTTCCCGCCAGTTTCCAGCATGGTTTGACCAGCGATTATTTGCCAGCTCTGGGAGATGCACCTGCGTTCCTGGCATATGCGCAATTCTGTATTCAAGGCCGAAAATGCGCATCTTGTACCCCAACCTGACAGAAAAGTTGCGGGTCGCGTTGGGAGAATTGCGGTCACTGGCTCTATTTTCCCTTCATTGGTGCTTTCAGGCCTACTAAGATTTTCCAGTATTTTCTGTTTTTGTTTCAGATTTCAACATCTGCAGTAGTTTATTTTTACCTTGATGTTTCATGTAGAATATATATAGGTATCTTTGCTGAAAGTAGAGTCTACATGACTAGCCTTGAGAATGCTATTTAAAGTAGAATCTATTTATTTGTAACAAATGATTTGTTTCCAGCCTTGCCTTTCTCAGCATACCAGCACCATATTAGAGGTAGGGGGTCAATAATGTAGATAATGGATTGAATTTTATGGAGGTGAAACAGGGGGCCCACCATCATGGCCAAAAGTGGAAAGTGAGCCTGCTTCAGTGGTACTGGGGTTGCATTATTTCAGTGGTATTAGGGTTGCGTTTTTTCAGTGGCAGCCAAGTGAATGCAGATCAGGTTGTCGCATCTATTCAGCCATTGTTGGGCTGCATCTGCAGGATGATTGATGCATCAATGAACATACCCCCTCAAAGTTAGACAAGGGGAAGCTAGGAATGCCAGGTCCAGTCAGACTGCCCTCGGTTAGATGGGAGGGCTGCATCATTGAGGCAGTCAGTGCTGTAGCTCCCATTGCTGCTGGAAGTTTCTTCCTGGGTTAAAGGAAAAGGGAGGCATCCTCCTGGAACCCACCAAGATGTTGCTGGAGTTACTTGGCCACCACTTCTTGTTATTTGATTTTATTATTATCACGGATTGGGATATAGTGAAAAATATTGTTTCTTGCATACTATATGGACAAAACATACCATTCATATGGGGAGAAGGAAAGGAGAGGGTGCAGAATATAATGTTGCAGTTACAGATAGGGTGAAAAGAAAGATCAGCTTAATATATAAAATGTTCATTCAAAAGCCTGGTGGCAACAGAGAAGAAGCTTTTCTTAAGTCGGTTGGTACATGATCTCAGACTTTGGTATCTTTTTTCTGATGGAAGAAGTTCAAAGAGACTATGTCCAGAGTATGTGGGTTCTTGATTATGCTGGGTGTTTTTCTGAGGCAGCAGGAAGTGTGGATGGAGTCAATGGATGGGAGACTGGTTTAGTGTGATGGACTGGGCTACGTTCACAACCTTTTGTAGTTTCTTGTGATCTTGGACAGAGCAGGAACCAGACCAAGCTATGATATTTCTAGAAAGGATGCTTTCTATGATGCGTCTGTAAAAAAATTGGTGAGAGTCACGGTAGACATGCTGAATTTCCCTCATCTTCTGAGAAAGTACAGGCATTGGTGGGTGTTCTTAAATATAACTTCAGAATAAAAAAACCAGGATAGTCCAAAGCACTAATAAAATGCCAGAAAAGAAGCCCTTAATTGACCACTTGGCTCAATGAGCTCCAGGGACGATCCTTTCCTCAGTTTGTAAAATGGCATGGCTCCGTGAAGAAGATGGGAATGTCACTGGCTGGGTGACATTCCCACACTGTTTTACCAACCTTCCTATCCTTAAGGGATTGATAAAATTAATAGTTAAATGTAGCCTTATCAGTACTATGTATATAAAATGTATCATTTGATGTCAAATGTCCTTTAAATGCATGAGTAGTTTGGTTGATAATTTTCCTTTGTTTAGACACTTGGTGTTAAATCAAAGCCCATACATCTCCAAGAAGTGTAGTTATTACTCAAAGACATTCTATTATATGTAACTTCATAGATGACATTTGCAAGATTCTATATGATTAAGTTGGAGTATGTTGCTGTACGTTAGTAGGAATTGATTCAAATTCCTGGATGGTCTTTTTTTTTCTTGCATAGATTCTATTTTAAGTATGTTTTTGATGAATAGAAACATATTTCATGAAAGCTCGCAACAGGATTCTTTCATCTGGAAATTATTTTGTGGTTTTAGATTCTGAATTTCTCAAACTATGTTCAAAAATTACTGTCATTTTCATAGCTTACCTTTTATCTTAAAACTTCTTTTCACAGATCGTGTTCCTCAAATTTTATATCCGTGTAATAATACGATTGAAGCATTGGTTGGTAAGTGAAGCCAGTAAAATAAAGCAATAAAATAAACCTCTGCATCCATTCTGGTTTTTCCTCATTGCTTCCCAATATAATGAGCTTTTGAGACCATTAATTCCTCACATAAATGCTTTGTTTAAATTCATTCTTGGGATATAAGTGCAGTTGATGAGAATGGTACTTACTGCCTATTCCTAGTTGCACCGAGGAGATAATGTTGGTACCAACTTCGTGAACTGCTGCAATCCTATGCCACAATACTATTAGATAGTGAATTCTGGAATTTTGATGCACAAGGATAAGGGATTGGTAACCTGTTTTCAAGTCAAAGTGGTTTATAGCGATAATGTTCCCATATGCCTACTATCCTGGAGAAGTTTGGAAGTTTAGTGTGTTTCTATAGTGCATCTGGTAGATGGTGCACACTGCTGCTAATAAATGCTAGTTGGAAAGGGGTGGGAGGAGGGAATGGAGGGGGAGGGCTTTTTAATGTGTTAAATTCTGTGCATATGTTTTGTGTTTTTGTACGTAGTGGCATTAACACATGCAGGTTTCTAGCCTAGACAAGAAGGAACTTGATAACTAGCAGGGGAATTGTTCAACAAATGTACATAATTTGGAGAATCTAAGCTGGCCTCTGAGTTAGCAGCCAGTGACTAGTGGGGTTCCACAAGGATCTGAGCTAGGACCCCAACTGTTCACGTGTAATGAAAAGGGAACTGAATGTATTATCTCTGAATTTACAGATAACAAAAAATTGGGTGAGAGAGAGAGCTGTGAAGAGAATGCAGAGATACTTCAGCGTGATTTGGACAGATTGAATGTGTGGGCATCTGCATGGCAGATGCAGTATGATATGGATAAATGTGAGGTTATCCACTTCGGTAGCAATTATAGGAAGATAGATTATACTTGAATGGTAAATTAAGAGAGATGGACATTCAATGAGATCTTGGAATCCAGAAACTGGGAAAAATTATAGCTAGAGGATTTGAGGATAGGGATAGGGTTGTTTTGCTGCAATTGTATAAGGCATTGTTGAGGACATACTTGGAGTATTGTGTGCAGTCATGGTGTACTTATCTAAGGAAGGATGTCCTTCTATAGAAAGAGTACAATAAAGGTTTAACAGGCTGATTCCTGGGGTGGCAGGTCTGTCATATGAGGAGAGAGTGTCAGTTAGGATTATATTCATTGGAGTTTAGAAGAGTGAGAGGGGATCTCATAGTAAATTCAAACAGGATTCATTTCGAAAGGTACAAGGGTAAGATAGTATAGAAGGATATGGGTGAAATGCAGCCAATTGGGATAGAACATAGAACATAGAACACTACAGCACAGAACAGGCCCTTCGACTTTCGATGTTGCGCCGACCAATATAAAAAGCAATGCCCCTCCAAACTAAACCATTCCCTTCTCTTCCATATACTTATCAACTAACCTCTTAAACGCCACCAAACTTGGCGCATCCACAACTGCTGCAGGCAGGGCATTCCACTCCCGAACCACCCTTTGGGTAAAGAACCTACCTCTGACATCCGTCCTATAACTATCACCCCTTAATTTAAAGCTGTGTCCCCTTGTGCTAGGTGTCCCCTTGTCCTAGGGTTAGCTTCAGAAATTTAAAAAAAGAGCAGCATGGACAAGTTGGGCCGAAGGGCCTGTTTCCATGCTGTAAACCTCTCTGACTCTAGACAGGATAAATAAAAAAGAATGTTCCCAATGGTGGTGGAGTCCAGAACTAGGGATCATAGTTTGAGGATAAGGGGTGAACCTTTTAGAACTGAGGTGAGGAGAAATTTCTTCACCCAAAAGGTAGTGAATGTGTGGAATTCACTGTTACAAAATATAGTTGAGTCCAAAACATTGTCTGATTTCAAGAAGAAGTTAGATATAGCTCATGGGATTAAAGGGATCAAGGGATATTGAACTTGATGATCAGCCATGACCAAAATGAATGGCAGAACAGACTCAAAGGACTGAGTGGCCTACTCCTGCTTCTACTTTCTATGTTTCTGTGTTTCATCCAGGCAAATGCAGAGTTTTCTATCACATTCCTTTAGGCCTTGTAGATGCTGAACAGATTTTCAGGAATCAGGAGGTGAATTGCTTGGTGTATGATTTCTAGCCTCTGACTTCCTCTTGCAGTCATAATTCTATGGATAGTCCAGTTCAGTTTCTGGTCAATGGTAATCCTGAAGAAATTGATAGTTGGGATTTAGCAATAGCAAAATGCTGTTGAATGTCATGGTTACATTCTCTTTTGTTGGAGATGATCATTGCCTGCATTTGTGTGGCCTGAATGTTACTCGCCACCTAACAGCCCAAGCCTGGATATTGTCCATGTCTTGCTGCATTTGAACATAGACTGTATCATTATCGAAGGAGTCTTGAATGATGCTCAATATTATCTAACCAGCAGCAAACATCCTCATTTTGAATTTATGATAGAGGGAAGACCATTGATGAAGCAGTGTTGTGCCTCAGACACTACCCTGAGGGTTTCCCATAGTGATGTCCGGGGATTGAAATGACTGACCCCCAACAGTCACAACCATCTTCCTTTGTGTGAGGTATGACTCCAACCAGAGGAGAGTTTTCCTCCTGATTCCCATTGACTCCAATTTTGCTAAGTCTCTTTGATGCCGCACTGAGTCAAATGCTGCCTTGGTGTTTAGGGCAGTTATTCTCAACTCACCTATGGGTTTTATTTCTTGTGCATGGTTGAACCAAGATTGGTGTGAGGTTAGGAGCTGAGTAATCTTGGTGGAACCTGAACTAAGTATCACTGAAAAGATTATTACTGAGCAAGTTCATTACTGGTGATTGAATGTTGACTGATGGGGTGGTAATTGGCTTGGTTACCACCCAAAAATTTGCTTTGGGCAAATTTTTCACATTGTGGTAGATGTACTTGAACAGCTTGGCTAGGGTACAACAAGTTTTGAACACAAGTCTTCGGTACTTGGCTGTTTCTTGATCAAATGTGGAGTGAATCAAATTGCTGAAGACTGGCATTTTTGATGTTAGGGACCTCTGGAAGGAGCCATGATTGTTGCAAATACTTCAGCCTTATTTTTTGCACTGATGTGCTAAATTCCCCCATTTAGCTCTCCCATTTAGTGTGCTGATTGTGCCATCTAACACAGTGGGGTGCATCTTCAGTGTGAAATTGGAACTTTGTCTCCACAAAAACTATGTGGTGGCCACTCCTACTGGTACTGCCATGGGTGGGTGAATCTGCAACAGATAGATTGTTAGGGATGAGATCAAGTCTTTTTAACCCTCTTGTTGGTTCCCTCACTGCCTGTTGCAGACCCAGTCTAGCAGCTACGTTTCTTAGGAATCAGCCAGCTTGGTCTATCGTGGTGCTACCGAGCCACCACCTTGGTGATTCCAGAATATGTTTAGCACCCTTTCAACTTAAGTTCTTCCTTCAAATGGTCTTCTATGTGGAATAGTATTGATTCATCAGTTGGAGAGAGTGGGAAAATACATGTTAATCAGCAGAAATTTTTGTGCCCATGTTTAAACTAATGTCATGAGAGTTTGTGGTCTCCAGAGTCAGTGTTAAGGATTCCCAGAACAACTCTCTCCTAACTGTATGCCACTGTGCTGCCACCATTTCTGCTACTATTGGATGGTGACGGTTCTGTCTAGGATATTAGGCTGAGCGGTCAAGCCTAAGTTGACATCAGGTAGTCCATCCACAACAAATCCACAATTTGGGATGGCACAGTGGTTAGCATTGCTACCTCACAGCTCCAGAGACATAGGCTTAATTCTGGCCTACAGTCACTGTCTATGCAGAGTTTGCACATTCTTCCTGTCTCTGTGGTTTTCCTCCCATTGTTCCTGTCCAAAAATGTGCGGGTTAGGTTCATTGGCCATGCTAAATTGAGTGTAGGAGGATTAGTGTTAGGAGTGTTAGGAGGATTAGCAGGGTAAATATGTGGGGCTGGGTGGGATTGTGGTTAGTGCAGATTCGATGGGTCGAATGGCCTCCTTCTGCACTGTAGGGATTCTATGAACTGAGTGGTTTGCAGAGGACATTCAAGAATCAGCCACATCACTGTGTGTTTGGAGTCACATTAGTCAGTATTCTCTGATGTTCGTTTTATGGTCATCATTAGACCTTCAATTCCAGATTTTTGTTGAATTCAAATTCCACCGTCTGGATTACTGGCCCAGTGACAGTACCCCTACACCGTCGCCTTCCCTTGTGCTCTTGGGGGAATCAGAGTTTAGGATTGTCAATTATAATCTAATCATCACAACTGTCAGTGGATTATATGAGACACTAAGTTAAAAAGAAAATACCAAAACGTCAAACTAATGCACATTGGTTTATTTCCAGTTAAACATTATGTCAAATCAATTCAAACTGACAAGCTCTAATTTATTCTTATTTATAAATGAGAATAAAATCAGTGCATAAAGAATTAAAAGTGTCCCTTTTTAGTTTCATAAATTATTGGACTTGAATGGAAATAGACTTTTGGGCATTTTGTTAATGTAAATTGCATTTTGATATATATTTCTGTTAGACTCAAAATAAATTGCAGCAACTTGAGCTGATGCCATGGAAGTTCAATTACTTAATATTACAATTTTTGAAGTTAACAATTAAACTGAGTATATGGTAAATCCCACTTCCACAGGCCTCCTCTCCTTCCTGTCTCCAACTGAAAATCCTCCTTATCCCAGGATGCATGCCCTTGGCCTGACTTCCAATGCAGCGTCTTCCTTTGGTCTGACCCACAAATGATCACCCCTTAATGTCATCATGTTATCACACTCTTTCACCTCCCCCAATTCTTGGTGTAGCTATGAGTGAAAACAAAAGAGGAATAACATTATATGTGGCACACAGACACAATATCACATAAGGGAGAACAAGGGAAAAATCCACTCATAAAGTCAATCTATCAGGAGACATTTGGACTTTTGTAGATCATCTCAACTCAATGCAGGGTCCTTCAGCAAGCAATGAATCTTGTCTGGCTGCAGGGAAAGGCACACTCATCAGATCAGGTTCAGTATCAGCCCCGGTGGCTGCTTCCTTCCTGGCTACAGAAGCCAGAGACTTCTAGGCTCAATGAAGGTCACAGGTATCCCTGGTTCCATAGCTGATATGCAGGAGCCAACAGCAGGACACACCTTTTGGTCCTCTGGGTCGGGGCTTGCTCTCTTCCTGAAATGATTCATATGTATTTTCACACCGTGACCTGGTACTTTTGACACTTAGAAAACTGGTCCCCTTCTCTTTACGATCCTTGCTGACACTCAGATGGTCCATCATCACAAATTTCGCACTGTGACTCGGTCATTGACCTCAAACACACTGTCTCTTTTCAAGTCATGGTGTTCTTTTTGGAAGGCTTGATTCATATCTCTCTCTCTCTCCCCCCCCCCCCAGCAAATCAGAAAATATCAAATCCAAGTTGGTTCATAAGTGTTGTCCCATTAATAATTAAGCTGGTGTAACTCAGGTGGTAGCATATGACATAGTATTATATGATAACAAAAAAACTTGCCAAATATAAAGTCAATGGCCTTTGAGCTTACTTTTTCATAGAAGCTTTAAATGTTTGTGTGACTCACTCTACTAAGCCACTCAAGGTGGGTGATATGGGGCTGAATGAACATGACATTTCCTATTTGACTTGACAAATTGGTGGAATTTCTCAGTTGTAAATATTGTACTTTGTTGGACATTAAGACCTCAGGGATGCCACAAATCGCAAAAAAACTCAAAACTTGTTGAAGGTGGCATTGGCTGTGGTGTATGTAAGCTTCATTAGCTGGACATCTAGCCATTTTGAATATGTATCAACCTGGATGAGGAATGCCAGTCCTATGAACGGTCCTGTGAAGTCTATGTGCAAGTGTGATTACAGCTGGCCTGGCCACACCCACAGATGTATATTTGGCAGCAATGACTAATGCATTTGATAACTTGAACACTAGCTCACCATTCTTTTAATCTCTTTGTTGACGCCCAGCCACCAAACATAGATTTGGGCTAGTGCCTTCATTCTACTTTCGCAGGGTGTACATCACGAAACTCCAGACATTAAAGCTGTCACCCTGAGATGGCACTATAACATGAGCTCCCACAATATGATGCCATCCTCACGTTATTATCATCCTACGCAGTAAGAAAGATTTGATGTGCTCCAACTTATCATAGTGCAAATCATGTAGCACCATACTCTTAACTTTGCAGAGCAATGGATCCCTCTCAGTTCAATACTTTATATGGGTAGCTGGAATTGGCAACATGTGTAGTGGGTCCAACGCCAACACTTTTTTTTGCAGCACAGGTGGTAATGTTACAGTATACAGCAAAGGGAAGTGGCTGATTGCATCTGCGTTTGATGTTTGTATCACTGGCCTATCCTAGAAAGAGTAGTTTGATGCAATCAACATAAGGTCCATCTCTGTACCCTCACAGATGTAATTGGTAATACAGATTTGTCTTTTTGAAACAATTCTAACAGAGGCTTGTCATTGGATACAATAGTGAAGTGCCTTTCATATATCTATATATATATTTGAGAAAATGTCTCCCCTGCACTGACTCTCTCCTTGTCAATTTGAGAATATTTGTTTTCAGTCTTGAATATGGTTCTTGATATGAATGCAATTCTCTATTTTGCTTCATATCTCGTGAGAAAGGACTGCTCCCACTCCCTATGCCGACGTATCACTGGTGCAGCACATTCAGTTGCCTGGCCATCTCTGTGTTTTTCTCAAGCGATTTTAGTCTCAGCCATTAGCACTTTTTGTATCGTGACCTATTAATCCTACAGACCCAACAGTCTCTTAAGTCTCCCCCAAAACTGGGCCGAATTTGCTGTACTTTGCTAAATGTCGTAGTCTGGCCATGAATACAGAGACCATCTCCCCTGGAGCTCTCACAGCCGAATGAAACTTACATGCAATATGACGATTAAAGGTCAGGGATTAAAATGGTATTTAATAAATCCTACCATTTGATCATGTCCAGAGCATCGAGTGATGTTAGACTTCTCACTACGCTGTAAGTTTGAGAGTCAGAGACTGAGAGTAGTATCACCTTTTGTTTTTCCTTTATAGTGATCTCATTAGTTACGAAGAAATAATGCATCCTTTCGACATATTGCCCCAGCTTTCAACTTCTGGATCAAATGACCCATCTTCGTGATTAAAGGCATTTTAAGAGTGTTTGTATCTGTTTCTTTTTAGCTTTGACAATCACCTTCCCCCACTCGAACTGTGCATTGTAATTTCCCAACATCTGATATAGTATTTCCTCATTGCCAGTGTATTAGTTGGAGATGACTCAGTGTGGCTCTAAGAACGAATGGTTTATCAACTAATATAACTATGATCAAGATAAGATAGGAGGTCACATGACACCAGGTTATAGTCCAACAGGTTTATTTGAAATCGTAAGCTTTCAGAGCACTGCTTCTTTGTCACTTCATCTACTCAACTGATGAAGGAGCAATCTCTGAAAGCTTTAGATTTCAAATGAATCTGTTAGACAATAATCTGGTTTCATGTGACACCTCATCATGTTCACCCCAGTCCAACATATATACAAGATAGGCTCTGACAGAAACTCTTGCACAAGTCTACTCTTCTCCTCCCTGGCTGCAGCTGAAGATTCTCCACAAAGCAGGATGTGTTCTCTTGCTCCCGATTGGCCCAACTGTGCTACAGGGTCTGGCCTGATCACCTGACCTGTGTAGGATTGCCCCTTAAAGGGGCTATGTTATTACATGATACAAAAATGATACATTTCCTGGAGATAAAGTTGACTGATATCATTTTGAAATCTGATTGTTTCACTTTATTTAAAATCAAATGCTGTAAAATATGGAAATACCATCACTTTTTTCAGCCAAATAATGCATTGTATGGGAAGTTTATGTAGAGGAGAAAGTGTATAACTACTGGGCTAAAATTAATTCAAATAATTTTAGTGCACTACAAGTGGAGCTGTTAATTATCTCAATGTTATTCTGTTTCTGTCCAGATTTCTTTGAAATGTACATATTTTTACAGGTTCAAAACTAGAAATAACTTGCAGAGTATTGATTGAACTTCATCCAACAGTTCAAGTAATGGTGTACTGGCTAGCCAATCACAGTTATATTGAAGACTACAGCAAAAGTGCCAGAGTTACGGAAGTTCTAACGTATGTATTTGTAAACTTAAAGAACAATTTTGTGGAAATCTGTGAAAATTTAAGATATTACTGCTGCTTGTGGGTCTTCTGGTCATCATTGTGGGCAGGAAACATACTGTTTAATTAAAGCCTGCATTGTGACACAAGTTCATTATATTGGCAGCCATGAAACTGATGAGAATGTAGATCAATGTCTGTTGTTAATTGTTCATAAGAAAGTAACTACTACAATAGTCATTAGTCTTGTTAATTGAGTGTGCCTGATGTCATTGGCTTGCCTTCTTCACAATTTTTGAATCTATCACAACACCGAGAGGCTTATAACTAACAGTCAGTTGGGAGTACAGAACTTGCATATTGCTGAAAAGAGAGACAAGTTGCTGAATATTTTCACCTTGCACTCATCATGACAAATACAAGAATGCTAAATTTCAAATAATCATTGCAATTTATATTGAAGGAGAAAAGGGTGCAAACTAGATGAAGAAATCCAGCACATCAAAGGTGTCCTGTGAGAAAAGTGTCTATCTTGATCAGATCATTGCTCACTTTATTATGCAAATTCAGCAATGGACTAAAAACCATCACTTTCAGACCTGAAAATTGTCTTTGAAGAAAAGATTATGCAAGCCATTTCTTCCTGCTAATACGTAATGGCGATAGTCCTAGTTTTCTGCAATAGAATGCTACTGCCTATCCAAAACAATATTTTGCCTATTACAGATGTAAGCTCTATGTCCCAATAATATGGCTGCTCAAATCAATCAATACGTCTTTTTGGCTACTGTAATAGGACTATATTTGATCAGTCCATAAAATTTGCATATATCCAAAACATAAAGTGCGCTGTTAGATGTGACTTGCAACTGGCAAGCATTTTCTGAACAATCTGAATATGCTAACAGCCATACTAATGACCAATTGCAGATAATCAGTCAAGCTCATAACCTAGAAGCAACATGCATTGATATGCAGGGATCAGTTCTCTGGAATATGTTCAAACCTTTCCCCCAGAATTGAGAAGCCCATAGTTTCCCATTTTTTTTCTACATGGCAACACCTTAGTCAATCAGAGTTGACTTACCAACCAACCTCCTGAAGCACAAATTGTGTTCTTTTGAAACTTGGCTAACTTGCCTTTGTCCTGTTGAGTGCAAGATGATAAACGTCAGCAAATGTCTCTCTTTTCAACAATATTCAGACTTAAAAACCATATTCTTATTTATACAGTATCTGACTTATCCTGAAAATGCAGTGTTCCGTGTAGATCATTATTGGTTGTAAATAGATAAGTAGCTGCGGCTGAAGTTCTAATCTAACATAACTGTTGTTATCTTAGATCTGATGTGTCCATGCAGTGGTCAGGCATATAATGCCAGTGCACTCCCACATTCTACTGTGAGTCATGCTGCTCACCAAGCTGCTCGTGAGGAGCTCACTGTAGCTGCCGCTCATCTAACAAGCATTAAACCCATATTTGTTCAATGATTATCTAATGACTGCTCTTTTATGAGAAAGTAAGATTTTTGTGGCCCAGAATTGGCTTCAAAGTGACACCACTTACAATGGAAGTTCAGAACTAAATCAGTCCTCTGAACTAAGTTATACAATAAGCAGGATCAAGCAAGTTCATAACATCCAGAGCTCCACAATAAAACTGAGCAAATTGTATAACTCATGAACAAATGGATAGACATGTCAATGAAAGCTAGGTTCATTTTTAATTGTGCTCAAACAGAGTAAGAAGTCTTAACTTAAATGCTTAAGTGTCTTTTTTATTCTTTAGAATGTGGGCATCACTGGAAAATTCAACATTTGTTGCTCTTGGACTGAAATTCCAAACATGTGTGGGTTAGGTTGAATGGTGCTGCTAAATTAAATGTTAATGTCAGGGGAATTATTAGCCTAAGTAATAATGTGTTGTTATGGGGATAGGGCCTGGATGGGATTGTTGTCGGTGTAGGCTGTATGGGCAGAATGGTCTCTTCCTGCAGTATTGGGATTCTATGATTCCATAATATCTTGCCTGGCCATTTCAGAGGGCAATTTAAGAATCAAATGCATTGCTGTCGAAATGGCATCATATAAAGGCCAATTGTTTCAGAAGTCCATCTAGTCCACTAATGTCCTTGAAGGAAGAAAATCTGCCATCTTTACTTAGTCTGGCCTACATGTGACTCCAGAACTACAGCAGTGTGGTTGAATCTTAAAGGCTGACTGAAATGCCTAGCAAGATACTCAGTTTAAAGGTTACAATGAATGGGCAACAAATGCTGGCCTTGCCAGGGCATCCACATTGCATGAAAGAATACGAAAAGTCGTGATCTCTAAATCTGTGCTGTACAAACACGTGCTTAATCTCTGGAAGCTGGTAAGTGTGATTTGATTTTATGGAGAACTCTATCGGGAAGGCAAAAATTCTACAAACAGCTTTCTCAATAGCTTTTGTTTGGAGACGGATGTTTATTGACGTCACATACTCAAAACATTGCTCAAGATCATGATTCTTGATAAATTATTGAGGATAACCCTGTTGTGATCTTGATGTTATTGTGCAACAGCTTAATTAGGTCAGCGAACAAATCATTTTCTCATTATATAGACAAGTGAAATTTCTAAAAGTTGTTGAAAAATAACTATTCAAAATGATTATCCAGCTAAATCCTGGAATATGTTAGTGTAATGTCTTAAAGTTTTGAATGTTTCCGTGCTGAAAACTACAATATGCATTTTAATTCTTTCTCATTCATGTCCCTTTGAATTCCAAGTGAAAGAAGAGACAAGAAAGCAGCTTATATTGAAGTTGACTTGAGCTTTTCAGAAGTTAAAATGAAGGATTTTGAAATAAATTTTCTGTGTGTTGTCTTAAGTGAAGAAATCGATCAAGAAAGATTTGTTTTCATCAAGCCAGCTGGTAAGTTCATCTTAATTGAGGATAAAATGAATAGTAATGTCAGTCATTTCATGATTTATTTTACAGCCAGTAGAAAATAAGAGGTCTGATTTTATAAAGTTTCTGTAATTAATCACATTCCAACTGAACATAAATAAAAGACAATTTATGAATTTATTAGCTAAAAGCAGTGCTGTGCATCAATCGAGAATTTGACAGCTTAATACAAATTCTCATCTGAATATCATAACTCTCAGTTTTAACTGTTCTTTGCTGAATGAGTATAAAGTTGTGGATTTCTGTTTGTGAGATGGAACACGTGAACTGGGGAGTACAGTTTAGTGTTGATGAATACACGTCATCTCAAGTGAGTATCAAAGAAGACTGAAGGAGGTTGTGAAAAGTTTGTAGAGTTACCTCTTAATGACTGCTGCTGTTAGGTTTCTTTTACACAGTGATCTGACACAAGTCTTGAACTCCAACATTGGCTTCTGAGACTTCATGTGCTTGAGACTATTTTTCTACAATTGACATGTCCTAATTAAAAGTTATTCAGAAATGAAATTTGCTGGCAGTAAAATCTTCAGTCCCTGACGAATATAGCCATTTGAAATCATAAGATCTTATTAAAAAGCTAACTACATTATGCGATACTTTAATAATGTAGCTGTTATTTGAAAAATGTCAGTGGATCCTGATGCAGTGATGACACCGGTGAAGTCAGAAGTTGGGCAATTTTCCTGATCTGTAAGCAATTTACTTGTTTGTTATAAAGCTCAAGCGTGTGTTTGTTTTCAGTTTCTTCCAATGTCTCCCCCAAATCCAATTTAATCTACAGCTTTGGGAATAAACAATGGACTTGGAGCCTTTAACCTCTTGAGATCTTCATGTTTCGTTTTTCATATCTGCTTATAGAAATCAACTAAAATCCATTAATGATATAGAATTCTGATAAAGGATCACCCAGACTCGAAACATGTGCTGGAATTTTACTGCCTTGCCCACCCGAAGCTCGTAAGATCCTGCCTGAGGCCAAAGGAGAAAGCCGTTCTATGAGCCTTGTCTGCAATGATAAAATTCCGGCTATTGATTCTATTCTTTCTTCACAGATGCTGTCAGATCTGCTAATATTTTTTTCCAGCATTTTCTGTTTTTGTTGCATTAATAATTGTTTCTAAATCAAATCATTTTGCAATATATGTTGGATTATTTGCTCTGAATTCACTCTGATTATGTTGTGGGCTGAAACTGGCAGAAAATGAAACCACTACTCGTGAATTTAAGTTTCTGGTCATGTGAGGAAATGTCTGCATGGGTTACAAATATGTGCAAATCTGCATTACAGATTATCCCACCATCGATGTGATAGTATATATTGCTGCAGTAGGGAATGAGCTAATGAACTTTATAATACTTGGGAGAATGGGAAAAAAATATCCAGTAGTCTACATGCAGCCTGTTTTCATATATTTTAGATAAACGTAACTTTGTTTTTGTGTGCCCAGATTGCAGCTGCCCTTGCTGTTGTACACAAGTTTCAGTTTACCCAGACAGAGAGACTGCAGCTGCTCTTGCTGTTGTACACAAGTTTATGATAAGCCTGCCCAGAAATGTAGCTGACCAGCTTGTAGTTAAGTTGTGTCTTTAATTTTGTGGACTTTTGCCTAACATAATGAAGCTTGCATGTTCTAAATACATATATATTCTTTATATACTGCTTATGTGTCATGTACCAACATACTATACATATAGATACATTATACAACTTGTGAGCATAGTTGTTATACTGGCTGGTTAATGTTAACCTGTCTTGTTGGCCTGTATGTTAGCTAAAGACTAATCACATATGTCAATCGTGGCTTTGAGATAACCATGAAGAAATGCCATGGCAGCAATGTTTCCACGATGGAGGACAACCCACAGCTTGGGAACCTGCTAAGAATGAGAAGATGCGTATAAATATATGCTCTTGTGTTCGGAGAGATGCCTGGGGAACCGCTATTAGGTGCCAGGTGTATCTCTCAAAAGCTTTTGAATAAACTGCTGTACTTTATTCATAATTAGTCTTAGAGGTATCTTTTACCAATAACATTGCGATAGAAGGTATTTTTCAGAAATACTTTAAAAGCATCTTAATAAGCAGCATTCCCTCACACACATGCATTTCAGAGAGATTTCAAACCACTGTATTCATTATGAGATAGAGTCACATCACTAACTCGGAAATTGCATTCAAACAGGGCATGAATACTGTCCTACCTCTGCACTGAGCTGATCCTTGGTACAATATTCTTTTTGAAATAACTCAGTACAGGGACGGACTGCACAACTAGAAGTGAACTCAACTTTCAAAACAGTATGATGCCTTTGAACATTTTAAGCTGAAGCTTTTGTCATTGAAAACAGTATCTTATAATAAATGAAGTATTACTTTAGCAAGAGGTGGATATGTTTTATAAATCTCCCTGTTAATAGCATCAGCAATACTATACACAGTAACAGCTTGAAAACTGAATGCAGGACTACCAACCATCTAAGTACTGAAACTTCCTCAGATCCACTAAGGTTTTTCCAGCAAATGTAAGTTTGCTTTTTTCCATAAGGCAATTGTAAGAGTGTGGTTTAAAAACATTTTACTTGTGGTTTTTCAATATGTACAGTCAGTCTGAGCAGCAGTGAAATTGTCAGTACCTAGTACTTGTATGAATCATATTACTTGTTGTCTTGCCCCAGCACATTTTGTCAGTAACTGGGGCAGAATTGGCCTCACTTCAAATGTGCAAAATGACTTCCTGAAGTGTTTCTGCAACTTAAAGGGGAAAGAGAGCATAAAACTTGTCTCCTATAAGTAAAGATATTTTTCAAGTCTTCTATTGAGTAAAAGCAATATAGGGACATATGATGTTACATTTTTGCAATACAATATTATATTAAGCATAATTGATTTGATAACTAATATTGGTTTGTCTTATCTTAATAACATTGATTTTTTTTATTCTTTGTAGTTTCAAATGTTGCATCAGATTTTGTGGTTATTCTTGTTGTACTGCTCAGCATTATTCCGGTGAGTGTTTGCGTATACAAGTTTGTGAAGTCCAAGCATCCACTGAGTTACGCAATCGTAAAGTAAACAAAAAAGTGCAGGTAAGCATTAATCTTTTCATCCTACGTAACACACCAGTAATACTGCATTACAATTCTAAAATAAACCAAAAAATACAATATGTAAACAGTTATCCAATATATATTTTAATTAAATATTTAGTTTCATATTTTTTACATCTACACTTTAAATTGATATTAAATCACGTTTCAAGATAAACACAAACCAATAGTTTCAAGCTTAAGGTTTTAATTCTCAGTTCTTGAAAATTGTAATCATAAATATCTACAAGTTATGGATGAAGAAATGTTTTCCTTTTTCATTTTTATTTTCAACTCCTTTACCACCAAAAACCATCTTGTGATGTTATATGGACAGAAACCAGAAACATGATATCTGCTGCTGATGTTCTGGAGCCTTTGGCTCGATGAATAGAAATGCTGAATTTCCATTCTTTCCCTTCCAGCTTTGCAGTGAAGCTTTTTGCTTCCACTTGGTAGTTCATATTATGCATGCAATACTGTCTATCTGGAGAACAAATCCTGGGCATGAATAACTGTCCTACCTCTACGCTGAGGTGATCATTGGTACAATATTATTTTTGTCAAGCTTATGTTGGATTAACGGTTTGACTGGTCTCAATTCCAATCTGTGTAATTTAATGGTAGTCATTGTGGCCCCAACAGCAGGTTGAAAAGCTGGGGGTCAAACCTACTGAGGGTGCTTCCCAGAGCTCTAACACAATTGAATGCTCATTGGGCAAATAACTGCTTGACACCGGATCTTCAGACCCAGCAGTGTCATTAAGAGCATAGATCCATAGCCAGGACCTATCATCATGGAAAAGGCTGCAGAAGCCAGACAGGGTGGTGGGAAATTGTCACTTATGGCCTGGACATATTTAACCAGGGTTTACCCCCTTTGGCCACAGAATGACCAATCAGGAGGCAGCCCAGAGACCACAGGAGGCCACCAGATTTTACTGTGTGACCTCCCACTTAGCATACTCCCAGCTCCATCCCAATAGAATAGTAGGGATAGTGGGAAAAGGAGCTTAATTGGTCACTGAAGGACCCCAATAGGCCTTAGGGAGAGGAAGAAGGGTGTACTCTACCTTCTCCACCTGCAACTGAATCATAGGGAGTCAGGAAGGTAGCAGGCATTCAACTCCCCCAACAACCATGTCCATTTTCCTCCCAATTCTACTCCTCCTTCCCTAACTTCCAGCTCTTTAAGTTTATAATTGAATTCTCTCTTATATGTATTGTTCAGGATAGTGATGTAAAATTGGTGTGCTATTACATTCAAAACCTTTGAGTTTACAAAAACATTACCAAATTCTTCACAAACATCTTATATTTGTGATGATCAATGATTGTAAAATCCAGCTGCAAGTTATATTTGAATGACTTAAATACAAATATTTGTTAAAATATTGTTGTGTAGCTGATGGAGATGGATTTCTATATCTAAAATGGTTAAGATTGTTCAACTGCTGACACTTCTCCCAACTTGTCTTATTCTTTCAAAGGTGTTCTATTCTTGTATCCCATGTTTTCTTCGTTGTTCAAACTCCATACTATTCTTTTGCTGAGAGAGTTAATAGATAATCTTCATCCAGACCTTTAAGAATTGAATAGGTTTTGCAAGACTGTTACAGGTTGACTTGGTCATGAATCTCCCACATCATCCAATGAGAAATAGAAATAGTTTCACAGAATTTTAGAATATTACAGCATCAGAACAGGGCATTTGGCCTGTCAAGTTCTACCAGTTTTATCAACATGAACCAGTAATCCCACTTTGCATCTTGTTTCTGTACCTTTTTGATAATTCACTTCATATTAATAACCATTGAAAAGAAAATTTGAATTCTGCTTCAAAAGTGTTTTGTGGACATTCAACATTCTGATCACTTTCCAGACATAAGGAAATAATTGGGTGGCACAGTGGTTAGCACTGCTGCCCCACAATGCCAGGGTCCCAGGTTCAATTCCGGCCTTAGGTCACTGTCTATGTGGAGTTTGTACATTGCCTCTGTATCTGCGTGGGTTTCCTCTGGGTGCTCCTTCTACAATTCAAAGATGCATGGGTTAGGTTGATTGCCCATGCTAAATTGACCCTAATATCAGGGATATTAGCAGGGTAAATGCTTGGGGTTACGTCAGTGTAGGTCCAGAGAGGGATCGTGGTCGGTACAGACTTGATAGGCTGAATGGCCTTCTTCTGTATTGTAGGGATTCTATGATTTCTGCCCACCCCAGTGAAACTCTTCATCTTTTAGATACAATTTCAGCCAACAGTTGAAAAAGTCTAGCACTATTAATCTTGTCTATCGAATCGCCGTTCAACCCTCAGCTAATTTTTCATCGAAAAATTATTCAAATCTCTGTTCAGAATCTCCCATATCTAACAAATTTCACAATATGGAGCACAACTACCCTTCTGTGGTAACTTTCTAAACTTTGTCTAATTTTTGCTTTGCAAAATATATAAAACAAATATCTCATAGTAAACAATTTAAAAATCTACAATGATGTATTGAATTCCGAATACAACAACGAAAATGTGTCTTGAGGAACTTTAATCTTGGTTCTAACTTGTATATAATTGCAGTAAAATCACACTCCTATTAACACTTGAAGTTAAATCTGAATAGATAAAGATTTGACAATATTAAAAAGTGTAATCAGCAGATACTTGTTCTAAATGTATCAAATTGTTGTATTTTTTTACTTAAGTGATACAATATCTGATCAATGCACTGTTATGGTATAACCTTGTAATAGTTCAATACTTCCCTCAAATGCAAATTGTTTTTATTCCACACTCTGAGGACTCATAACTCAACATCAATCTACCTTTATTAAGTGAGTCTTTCCGTTTAGTTTCAAATCCTTTATTATGATCTGAGAAAATCTTACAACTTTACTCTGCCCTATTGAGTAAAGTGTGAAACTAATGAATGGCACACTGCAATACACATGTAATGTGTATTTTGATATAATAGATTTGAGGCTAGTTCCATTTAGCTTTTTGAATAAATGAGGGAAAATTCTGTAAATGATCAGCAAGAAGGCAATGGAAATAATTTTGACTTTTTTAATGGGTAAAATAGATTACCTCCCTGAGATCAATGGAATAAAAGTCAGATATCTTTCTACAACAAACTGGAGATCTGCTTATGACAGGTTACTACCCAGGCAATGAAGTTGAAAGTTACCCACAATGTTCTACTTTGTTTTGTTATAATTAGTAAAGCTCACTATAAACACTGTTTGCATCTCCATAAATTCTGCCTGACCTGCTGAGTATTTTCATCATTTTCTGTTTTCATTTCAATTTTCAGCACGCACAGTATGTTACTTGGGTTTAATTTGCTATCATTTCTCTTCCAGGGATACCAACCTTGAAGAAGTTCTGTGCTTATATCTGACAGGATTTCCATTTGTCATTTTTACCTTTTTCATCTTTATTGCTTTGTGGTTCCTTGCTAATACTTAATCAAGTATCTTTCAAAATTCACTCTCACAGTCAGATCTGTTTTCTTAGTATTTGTCTCTGAAAATGCTGAGCAGTATATTGATAATTAAGGACATTGTTTAAAAAATCCATCTCTCCGAACCTAGCAAAGGAGCTCAGGGTTTTAAAATAGGCATTGCTCTGTGTTTCTTCTCAAAAGATTTTTGGGAACTCAATATGAGAAAAACTGAACATCATTCTCAAGTTCGTCAGAGGACTAAACTGAAGTCTTGGACAGGGACACAAAGGCAAAATACTGCAGATGCTGGAATCAGAAACAAAAATAGAAAATGCTAGAAAATCTCAGCAGGCTTGACAGCATCCATGGAGAGAAAATAGAGCTAATGTTTTGAATCTCTGATAAAGGGTTACCCTAACTATCCATGTTGTAGTATCCTTTCATCCTAACTATATTTCATTTAGGGCGGCACAGTAGCACAGTGATTATCACTGCTGCTTCGTGGCTCCAGGGACCTGGGTTTGATTCTTAGCTTGGGTCACTTTCTGTGTGGAGTTTGCACATTCTCCTCGTATCTGCATGGGTTTCCTCTGGGTGCTCTGGTTTCCCCTCTCAGTCCAAAGATGTGCATGTTACGTTGTTTGGCCGTGCTAAAATTGCCTCTTAGTGTCCTAGATGTGTAGGTTAGAGGGATTAATGGGTAAAATATATAGGAATATGGGGGTAGGGCCTGGGTGAGATTGTTGTCGGTGCAGATTTGATGGGCCGACTGGCCCCTTGCTGTACTATAAGGTTTCTATGATTCTATCTCTAACCTGATGTTTGCTTTTACTATACCCATTTGATGTTTACCATGGACAGTTAGAGATTTAATATCTTTTAAAACTCAGGTCCCTTGCCCTCTCAACAGGTGTTAGTTTAAATGCTGAGCACAATAAACTTGACCAGATCAGATGTCATATTTTCTCAAAGATCTTTCCACCAGCACAAATCTTAATGCTATCCACTAATCTGCAGGTAATGTCAATGCCTTGCGCCAGAACAGTAATGTACATTGTGAAGAGTAATACTCTAAAACTAAGTCCTGCAGATTGCACAAATAATTAGTCTCAATGTTGAGCTATTGCCATCAGTAACATTCTTCTGTCTATGAGGAAGCAACCAACTTCTTATCCAACCCAGAATCTGTCCAGCAACCCACAGAATCCTACTGTGCATTACTAACTCACTGCGAGGCATCTTATCAATCTTTCTTAACAGTCCAGATCTATCATATCTACTGTGCAATCTTCATCTACAAACTGCTAACTTCCTCAAAGAATTCCACCAAGTTATTGAGCCATGGCCTTTACAGAAGCCATTTTCAATGTTTCCCACTGTAATCTCTGTGACAGTAGATATATGGAGCATCCTTGATCAACGTTTCTAGCAGCTTTCCTCCAGATGATGTCTAGCCAATGCACCAATAATTTCCTGGTTCTTGCCTTCCAATTAAATGCTGCTAAAACATCAGACATTCTCCAGTCAGCCCCAAATCTTGCAGCTAAGGGCTCACTTAATGTAGCAATCATTTTGTTAAGCAATCCTGGTAAATATCGCCTGGGTCAACAATGCAATTTGCTTTCTGTTTAAGACCTTCTATTTTTAATATCAAATGTGCATCTTCTATGAAAACTCATAACTTCGTGCCCAACTACCTATTACATTATTGGTTAATGAGCACATTGCATACAATAACAACTTATAGAAGTGGCCCTTAACAGTAACAAAACATGGATGAAAGTTTCAGTGGCAGGTGAGCTGAGACAGGGATGTTATTTGTCAATATTACTAAGATGGAAATAACAGTCTGAATGATGGTGCAGCTGTGAGGTTGGAAGCACATCTTGAGGTTAAATGTTTTACCAGGTTTGCAAATAGACTGTCTTAATTGCAGATGGTTGATAGGGATAGGGATGGAGTCAATATTTAGAATGTAGTTTAAAGTGGATACTGAAAACAATGGCTTTAGTCTTTCCAATATTTAACTGGAAGAAATTTCTGCTCATCCATCAGTCCGGTGGTTTAGCAACAGTCATAGATTCATTGAGATTTACAGAATGGAAACAAGTTCTCTGGCCCAACTTGTCCATGCCACCTTTTTTTTAAACCCCTAAGCTAGTCCCAATTGCCTGCATTTGGCCCATGTCCCTGTATACCCATCTTACCCATGTAACTATCTAAATGCTTTTTAAAACACAAAATTGTACCTGCCTCTACTACAAACTCTGGCAGCTTGTTCCAAACACTCACCACTCTCTATGCCCCTCGTTATTTTATAGACATATATAAGGTCACCACTCAGCCTTCTGCGCTCCAGAGAAAAACCCAGTTTATCCAGCCTCTCCTTATAACTCAAACCATCAAGTCCAGTAACACCCTAGTATATCTTTTCTGCACTCTTTCCAGTTTAATAGTACCATTTCTATAATAAGGTGACCAGAACTGTGCACAGTATTCCAAGTGTGGCCTTACCAATGTCTTGTAGAACTTTAATAAGACATCCCAATTCCTGTATTCAGTGTTCTGACCAATTAAACCAAGCATGCTGAATGCCTTTTTCACCATTTTGTCTATCTGTGACTCCACTTTCAAGAAGTTATGAACATGTACCCCTAGATCTCTTTGTTCTTAACCCTCCCCACCATTAACTATAAAGTCCTACCCTCGTTCAATCTATCAAAATGCATCACGTTGCATTTAGCTAAATTAAATTCCATCTGCCATTCGTCAGTCCACTGGCTCAATTGATTAAGATCCTGTAGCAATCCGAGCTAACTTTCTTCACTGTCCTCTATGCCACCAATCTTGATGTCATCTGCAAACTTACTAACCATGCCTCCTAAATTCTCATCCAACTTATTAATATAAATGACAAATAACAATGGATGAGTTGAGAGAGGAAGTTGTCAGCTAGAAATGGATGTTCTGTGTGTATGTGAAACATTGTATTTTCAGATGATGTCATTGAGGGGGATCATATGAATGAGAAAATGGAAAGCAGTAAGGAAACTTTCTTGGAGGACATCAGAGAACTAAAAGCAAAGAAAATTACAGTGCAGGAACAGGCCGTTTTGGTCCCCAAGCCGGCACAAACATGCTGCCCGACTCGACCAAAACCCCCTATCCTTCAGGGGCCGTATCCCTCTAGTCTCATCCTATTTATGTATTTGTCCTGAAGCTTCCACCACCTCCCCGGCAGCAAGTTCCAAGCACCCACCATCCTCTATGTAAAAAAAACTTGCTTCATACATCATCTTTAAATTTTGTCCCTCACACCTTAAACCTATGCCCCTAGTAATTGACTCTTCCAGTCTGGAAAAAAGCTTCTGATTTTCTACTCTGCCAATGTCCCTCATAATTTTGTAGACTTCTATCAACCTTATCGTTCCAGTGAGAACAAACCAAGTTTCTCCAACCTCTCCTTATAGCTGATGCCTTCCATGCCAAGTAACATCCTGGTAAATCTTTCCTGTACCCTTCCAGAGGCTCCACATCCTTTTGGTAGTGTGATGACCAGAATTGAACATTATATTCCAAATGCAGCCTAACTACAATTACAGTGTGGAAGCAAGAAGAGGCAGCTCATTGTAAATGATTCTCTGGCACCTAATGAATGTATAATGAAAACCAAGTGAGAGCTGTTCTATCCAGCTACATGAAAGTGAAGAGATTTTGGAGGAGGCGAATGTGGTCAACTGTGTCAATGGTTGTGGGCAGATGGAGAAGGAGGAGGAAGGAAAGTTTCTTTGCTGTAGTCACATTTGTGTCTTTGATATGAACTGTTTCGGTAATATGGCAGAGGAGAAAACCTGATTGGAGGGATTCATAGAGTTCTGGGAAGATATGAATGAATTTGGGAGGCAACTGGTTTTAGGACTTCGGAAAGAGAAGGAAGGTTGGAGATTGCAAGGATGGTGGGATCAGGTGTTTTTTTGAGGAGTTATAGTGGTCTACAGCACAGGGAAGCGCCCTTTTGGTTTATCATGTCGGCATTGGTCAAAGACAATCCACCCAACTATACTAATCCTAATTTCCAACACTTAGCCCAGCCTTGTGTGTCTTGGCATTGCAAATGCACATCTAAATACTACTAAAATGTTATAAGGATTTGTGTCTTTACTATCCTTTCAGGCAATAAGTTTTAATTCCCACCAACATTTGAGTGAAAAGGTTTTCTTTACATCCGCTCCAAACATCCTGCCCTTGTCTTAAACCTACACTCCCAGACACTGATCCCTTCACCAAGGGGCAAACTTTTTTCCTGTCTACTCATCTATACCCTCATAATTTTATACATCGCAATCTTTTGGGATTTTACTCCCTCCTGCCAAATTAGTTTAAATTCTGCTCAAAAGCAGGGAGGCAAACATTCCTGCAAGGACGCTGCACCCATCTTGGTTTAGATGCAACCCATCCACCTTGTACAGATCCCACCATCCCCACAAACAGCCCCAATGTCATAGAGTCATAGAGGTTTACAGCATGCAGAGAGGCCCTTTGGCCCAACTTGACCATGCCACCCTATTTTTTAAAAACCACTAAGCTAATCTCAATTGCCTGTATTTGGCCCATATCCCTCTGTACCCATCATATCCATGTAACTATCTAAATGCTTTTTAAAACACAAAATGGTAACTGTCTCTACTACTGCCTCTGGCAGCTTGTTCCAGAAACTCACCACCCTCTGTGTGAAAAAATTGTCCCCCTGCACACTTTTGTCTATCTCTATCTCACCCTAAGCCTATGCCTTCTAGTTTTAAACTCCCTTTCCTTTGGGAAAAGATATTGACTATCTAGCTGATCTGTGCCCCTCATTATTTTATAGACCTCTATAAGGAAACCCCTCAACCTCCTACACTCCAGAGAAAAAAGTCCCAGTTTATTCAGCCTCTCCTTATAACTCAATCCATCAAGTTCCGGTAGCATCTTAGTAAATTTTTTCAGCACTTTTTCTAGTTTAATAGTATCCTTTCTATTGCACATAGTATTCCAAGTGTGGCTTACCAATGTCTTGTAGAACTTCAACAAGATGCCCCAACAGCTGTATTCAATGTTTTGACTGATGAAACCAAGCATGCCAGATGCCGCCTTCACCACTTTGTCCACCTGTGACTCCACTTTCAAGGGGCTATGAACATGTATCCCTGAATCTCTTTGTTTTGTAACTCTCCCCAGTGCCCTACCAGTAACTAAGTAAGTCGTGCCCTTTTCAATCTGCCAAAATGCATCACCTTGCATTTGTCTAAACTAAACTCCATCTGCCATTCATCAGCCCACTGGCCCAATTGATCAAGATCCTGCTGCAATTGGAGATAACGTTCTTCACTGTCCTTTATGCCACCAATCTTGGTGTCATCTGCAAACTTACTAACCATGCCCCCTATATTCTCATCCAAATCATTAATATAAATGACAAATAACAATGGGCTCATTAACATCCATGCTTTTCTCAATAGTAAATACTGATGAGAAATATTCATTTAGGATCTCCCCCATCTCTTGTGCATCCGCACATAGATGACGTTGTTGATCCTTAAGAGGTCCTACTCTCTCCCTTGTTACACTTTTGACCTTTATGTATTCAGAGAATCTTGGGATTCTCCTTTGCCTTATTTGCCAAAACAATTTCGTGTCCCCTTTTTGCCCTTCTGATTTCTCTCTTAACTCTACTCCTACACCCCCGTACTCTTCATCACAGATGCCTATGCATGTCATGTGCCTCTTTCTTCTTCTCGACCAGGGCCTCAATATCCCAAGTCATCCAGTGTTCCCTACTTCTGCCAGCTTTGCCTTCTACTCTAAGAGCAATGTGTTTACCCTGAATCCTGGTTTACACACTTTTGAAAGCATACCACTTAAAAGACATCGCTTTGCCTTCTCACAGACTCCTCCAATTAACTTTTGAAAGCTCCTGCCTGATACTATCAAAATTGGCCTTGCCCCAATTTAACTTTTGGGACAGATCTATCATTCTCCATAGCTATCTTAAAACTAATAGATTTATGGTCATTGGTCCCAAAGTAATCCCTCACTGACACTTCTGTCACCTGCCCTTCCTTTTTTCCCAAGAGGAGGTCAAGTTTTGCCCACTCTCTAGTTGGCCACCCACATAATGAAGGAGAAATTCCTTCTTGAATGCACTCAACAAATTTCTCTCCATCCTACCCTCGAATACTACGGCTGACCCAGTCGATGTTGGGGAAATTAAAATCTTCGACAATTACCACCCTATTTTTCTTGGAGCTATCTGTAATCTCCTTACATATTTGCTCTTCAATTTCCTCCTGACTATTTGGGGGCCTATCATACAACCCTATTAAAATGATTTCCGTCCTTGTCATAGGAATATAAAGCCTTTCCTCCTGCACCATCTCTAGTCATATGTTCATCTGGACTAACCTTCTACTTATAAATTCACCAGTATGTGGCACTGAGGTGATCCAGACATTACTATCTGTTGGATCCTGTTTTATAATCTACTTCCTAGCTTCCTAAATTTGACTTCAGTCCCTCATTCCTTTTTCTACCTGTATTATTGTTACCAATATGTACTACAATCCCTCTCTGTTTGCCCTCCCCTTCAGAATGCTCTGCAGCCATTTAATGATATCCCTTGCACCAGGGAGGCAACATATCATCCTGGAATCTTTTTTGCGGCCATAGAAATGCCTGTCTGCTCCCTTACAATTCAGTCCCCGACCACTATTTGCCCTGTCCCCTTTTGTGTTGCATGGTGCCATGAAGTTGGCTGTCAATGCTTTCCCCTGCACAGTTATTTCACCCAACAGTATCCAAAACAATGTGTCTGTTAGAAATGGGGATGGCCACGGATGGGCTCCTGCGCTATCTACTTTGCTTGGTGGTCACCCATGCCCTTCCTGTCTATCAGTCTTTATCTGCAGTGTGATCACTTCACTGAGCATGCTATCTATGACTTGCTCAGCATCACAGATGTCCCACAATGAATCCACCTTCAGCTGTAGCTCTGAAATGCAATTAGTCATAGCTTCAGTTGGACACATTTCCTGCTAACATGATCACCAAGGCCAATTGAAGCTTTCATGATTTGCTACATAGCACAGGAGGAGCACATCACAGTGAGAGCTCTCCAGTCATGACTACCCTTATGCCGCTCATTTATTCCCTTTTTTCATATAAAAGTTATGATTATATAAGAATTCCAAGACTTAATTCTCTTACAGTAACTTTACTTTCCTTACCATTTCTTTGCTTACTTATATTACTTCATTTAATGACCCTGACTTCATTTATTTGTATTGTTTCTCAGTTAATCCCTTCTTCCAAAAATAGAAAATTACATCTCCCCACCTAACTCCCACACTTACCAAACTGCCACTCTCTGTGTCATTGCATTCTCTGATACTGCTGAATAAAGCTTTTACAAATTATACACCACAAAATAAAGACCTTAAGCAATAAAAAAAAACTTACCTAATCAGCTGCTTCCACGTGCTCCGCCTCACTTTTGATGTTACCTTAGGAACTCTGAACTCAGATCTCTCACCACACTCGCAGGATTGTGGGGGAGGGGAGGCAGTCCTCTAATGTCACTCTTTGCTTTCAACAAGAAATGGCTGCCGGACACATTCCCTAGACTGCGACACTGTGACTCTGACTGAAAGAATACCGTTCCCAGACTGCGTCACTGTGACTCTGACTGCGAGAGTACTATTCTCAGACTGTTTCACTGTGATGATATCATTCCTAGACGGCTTCACTGTGACACTGACTATCAGAACACTGTTTCAGACTGCTTCACTTTGATACTGACTGTGAGGACAACATTCCTAGGAGTGGGATGATAGTAGCAGATTTAAAGGAGAGAGGGTATAAGAATAATGACTGATTCAAAGTATTTATTTCAATTCTCTACCATGTCCTGGGAGTCCATTGGAATCTTCACTGAGGAATCTTTTGCAACTGATCTTTTAATAGCCGATACCATGCAGAGTTTTATTTCTTTGTGCATGCTTATGGGGGGCAAGGTGGGAAAAATGGCATTGCATGTGTTATTTTCATGTTAGTGGGTGGCTGGATATATGTGTACATTTTGAATCTTTTGATAATTACTGCATCTCTCTCTCTGTGAATTTTAACAATTAAACAAACTCTTTAATTATTCACTCAAGAGATCTGGCTGGTTTCTTTATTGCACTGAACCACTCAGTTAAATGCAAATAAGATGTTTTTAAAATGCAAGCACCGTCAGAACCAATTCAGGAGGGGACGAAGAAAAGAAGCAGTTCACCCTGATTAACTCAGTCATAACAATCTTTTCCACTGACATTTTGGTTGTTTTGATAGCAATTTCTGTTCCTATAAGTTTTGGAAATTACATCCCCCATTTTGCAAATGTTAAACAATTCTAATATTTCAGAGGTGCCACCTTTCAAAGTAAGCTTTAAACCAAGTTTCCACCTGTTTGATGAAGTGTATGATAAAGTTTCCATTGTTGTTGAAGACATCAGGGGAATTCTTCAAATGTCTTAGCCAACATTTCCCCTGAACAAACAGCACCATTTTCACTTAAACAACATCATCAGGAAGATTGACTGGGCATTTATCTCAAGGGCAGGACCCTCCTTTATGCCACATTGCTGCCACACTTGCCTACAGAGCAACAGAGACTGCAGTGCAAAATGTCAGAAGTGATTTATTGGCTGCGAAGTGCTTTGGGGCAGACTGTTTACAGAACTCAGAAATGGTAGAGACTGTGCCTAATAATGTAACATTTGACAAAAGCATGCAAGGTATAAAATTAGGTGATTAATGTAAAGAAGAACTGTGTCTGTAGACAGATCTGAACAAAAATGGCTGGCAGCTGATGAATTTTCAAGTGAAATACATACAAGTAAGAGAGGAGTTGTACAGGAAGCAGTAAATAGGTTATTTTCAGCAAAGGTGGAAAAATACAGGAATTTGGGTCGTATTAAATATTGCAAAGAATGATGTGGTCCAAGTCTGTTTAAAACCTAGCAACTTTCTGTTAACAATGTCAGTTTACTCGGGTAAAGACACAGCTTGATTTCTGTATTTTCTAAACTTGTGTGCTCGGAGAGTAATTTTCCCATGGCACCTGTGGCAGATTTCATGCTGAGCAGGAATGGAGAATCTAGCAGGAACCAAAATATTTGAAACCCCCTGCATAAAAACAATTTGCAATTTTTCTGATGGCAGATAAATACCAGATCAGTTAACCTGCTGACTGGTGGTGTCAATGCCCCACGCATTCATTTCCATCTCATGAATGCTCATTATGTGAGTTTCTTACCAGAATCAAGTGGTGCCTTCCAATCTTGCATCACATCAATGGGAAATCACATCAGTCTTTCATCTGAATCAGAATTTCATTTGAAAAAGAGGGGTGAGTGCACTTTGTTTAAGGTGGGTGCAGCACAAGCAGTCTACCTTACATAGCTCTGCGCCAGTCTTGTTGCGAAGCCAGTGAAATACCACACTGCTGGAACATCCCTGTTGTTTGTCTCCATGTTCACTATGACACCATTGTGCAGTGATACTCACAGTAAGAAGTCTCACAACACCAGGTTAAAGTCTGACCGGTTTGTTTGGTAGCAAACGCCACTAGCTTTCAGAGCACTGCTCCTTCATCAAGTGAATGGGAATTCTGTTCACAAACAGGGCATATAAAGACACAAATTCAATTCACAGAATAATGATTGGAATGTGAACCTTTACAATTAATCGAATCTTGAAGGTACAGAGAATATGAGTAAAGAGAGCATTAAGCACAGGTTAAAGAGATGTGTACTGTCTCCAGACAGGACAGTTGGTGAGATTTTGCAAGCCCAGGCAAGTCATGAGGATTACACATTGTTGACATGAACCCAAGGTCCTAGTTGAGCTCCAATTGGACCTTTGAACTCTGCACGTGCAGTGAAAAAAAATTTGAAAAATGTGCCTGTCACATTGCTCCTGGGCCACAAAAAGCTTAGGAGTGTGACCCCCCACAGACATTGCCCTACCCACACAACATAACTGTCCCCCTTTATCCACGCATCCCACCTGCTACCCAGACCGATCGTGACCCTTTGAACCCCCACCCCTCCCACTCCCATCCATTCTGAACCATTCTGCTTCCCTCCCCACACCCCACCAGAGAGCGATCTGGCCTCCCTCCCCATCAAAGAGTGATTGGGCCTTCCTGCACCAGAGATACATCTGATCCATTTCCCTCCCCCCTGCCACCAGAAAATAACCTGGGCTCCCTCCCCACCTCTGACCAGAGAATGATCTGGCCTCCTCTGCCCACCCCCGCCATTCACAAAAGAACGATTTGGCCTCTCTCCTCCCTCCCACCAAAGAATGATCAGGCTTCATTCCTCCCACCTCACACCCCGTCCCCCTCCACCCTTGCTTTTATCAGAGAATGATCTGGTCCGCCTCCCTCCATCCTCCCACCACTGATCTGAGTTAGAGAGCCTCTGGAAGCTCTGAATTTCTCTCTTCTGTTACTATCATGGTACTACTACCACAAATACCATTAGAAACTCAATGCTGATAAGCTATCCTCATGCAGTGGTCTCCTGCATGAAGAAGGAGTAAAAGTACATTTAATGACACTTCTAATAAAGATTTAAACATACTTCCCTGCCATCACAAAAGGAGGTGGAACTATCTTCCATGAGGTTGACATTTTATGAATGTAAATCTTATCGTTGAGACACTATCAGTGAGTGGGAGGAAATAAGAGGATTCAAATGTATACAATCACAAAGCCTTTAGTTGACAAAGCCATTCACGTAGACATCAAGTGTATTTACAAAGTGCAATATATTTACACCGGTAGCGTACCTGTGATCCAAAAGTGACATCCAAATGTAACTTTCACTGTACAAATGTACTTTAGTGTAGGCTCACCATCTCCAATAGAAGTGGAGGCAACCTGCTGACTGTTGGGTCTTCTGCTGGTCTGAAGCTGGAGGGCAGCCACCTGGTTTGAGTCAGATGCACACTTGTTGCTCTGAACACCTGGGATGGATGAGGTCACAGACATATAGGACTCTGAGCATCTGGACATCCTTGGAGTGTCCTGAGAAGAGGTTCCCAGAGTGTTTGGCTGGCATTTATCCTTCCTTGGGTGCCTGATGGCCCTGCCCTGATTCCTTGAGAAGACAGTGACCCTGGAAAGGAGATCAAGGTACCTCGTCTTCCTGTTGCTTAAACCTAATGGTACCCACCAACATGTTGGGACCAAGGAGTTCAGAGCAGTGTGCAATCCAGCAATACCTGCTGGATCAAGTTATCGCCAACCTTTCCCTGGTGACCTCAAGGTGCTAACATATCAGAGCCACGACATCAGATAGAAAGTGGACGGACTCTGCCATCATTCGCTCTAATATGCTGAGTGTTAAACTGTTGAACCTCTGTCTAATGTTCCACCGCTTGTTGTTGCACCTTTTGCATTGAGTTGGCAGCCACATCCAGAGGCTCATCATCTAACTAGGATTGTGGGTCCTCTGAGTGCCGGAGACCTAGGCTGTGCCTGCCTCTGACTGTTCCAAGGATGTGTCAATGAGGGGTTCTCCAGAAAGTGACCCAGAGGCTAATCCAGAGCTGTGTTCCACTGAGGTGTAAGTCTCTATGCTTGTGGAAGGTACATGTGAGTGACATAAATGGTTCTTCCAAACATTCCTCTTTGGATGTGATCGGGGGGCCTGGTACTTACAGTGAGCTGCTTTATGAGCCTTTGTCTGCTGCTGCCTATAAGATAGAGAATACAGTTTCAGTTGATAACATGAGCAATATAAGATTGTATGTCACTCACTATGATTGTCAGGATGTGAAGTGTGATCCATACTTGATTAGTGGGACATTCCGATCTCCCCTTCCCAAGAGAAACAATCCCTGACCTCCTCAATGATCTCAACTGCATCCTCCCCAAATTGTGTGCAACTAATGATGTCGGCTATCCTTCTCCTGAACTGCACTCAGACCTGCCGTGTGCCAGCATGTCCCGGATGATGATGAAAGAATGAGAAGGGATGAAGCAGAAACTGGGAAAGATTCATGACCCTCGTGTGGTGAGTTGTCCTCAGAAGGTCAGGGGATGGATTGTGGTGTTGTAGGTAAAATAATACCTCAGACTGTTAGTGAGTCAAAATACAGTGGTTTTTATTTCAAAACTCTGCCATTCCAGAATTTTGGGAGAAGCAACCAGATTTTTCATAGAACACAAACACAAATGAGTATTTATACATTATGTGCTCCAACAGGAATCACGATTCAAAGATCCAATTCCTGCCAGACCTCCAGTTCTTCCTTTCTGGGTCGTGGTGCAACCTCAGAGTTAATCGGGAATTACAGTCTTGCAGTCAGATCACAGGAAACTCCTTTTTCAGCAGTACCGACATCCCTGTCTTTGAAGTTACTCATGCGATCATGGCTGTCCCAACAGGACTCTTCCTGTTAAAAGTTGGTGTCGTGATCTGCCATCAGCAGCTGTCGAAAGCCGGTATCGTAAACTGCATCTGTGTAACAATGTCCCACAGTCACGTTAATCTCTGCCTTTATACAAATGAAAGTTAAAGCATGTAAGACATGAACAGATAACTTATATTAATGCCAGGAACAGTATAAGCTTAAGGAGATCAGCCATGAAAAGGGGTTATGTTTGTGACATATTCTAGGTACGAAATCTGTTAACCCTTTCCCTTCAGGTATAAAATGCATTCACCTTTTCCCTACTTCAGTGGGCAGCACAGAAGATGGAATGGAGATGGTGAAGATTTCCATGAGACAATCAGTGTTGATATGTATCCTCCCCTAATGTTTGAGAGAGATGTTGTCATGATGAGAGTTTGATATTGGAAGGAACTGAATAATCACTACCATGGTGGAGCAAATAAGATCATTCTTTCTCTTTCTGCACTGAATGGCATTTTAGGCACAGTTGCCAGCCTCCCAGGCCAGAGAAATGAGGCTGATGTAGCTCCTGGACCCATCGCTGGGATACAGAACGTATCTGTGGACCCTCACTACTTAATCAAGGCTTGCCTCAAGGGCCTGGTGGGTGAGGCAGAGTGCTGCTGCCTCTTGAGACGCCTGCTGAGTGGAAGACATTTTTGTGTGTGACCTTGAGACAGATGGGCTGGAGTGAGTGAGTCAGCTGGCATTAAAAAGTATGATGCTTGGACCTTTGAATTCGCAAGCTAACAGCTGACAGATCAGCTTCTATTCCATCCAATGATTTGGCCCTGTGCATAATGAGCTTCCGAGTACAGAATGGAGCACAATTTTCCACCATTCTGAATACGGTATGTATGAACCCTGATCCCCATTGCACTTAGCCTCATCAATGGAAAATTCTGCTTAGAGTTTTATAGAATTATATTTAATTAAATAAAAAAATGAATCCGTAAAGAAAAAAAAGTGTGTGGGTGTTGAACATTAACTGAAGGTAAAACAAAAATTTACAAAAGTTAGAAAACTAAAAACAAAAAAGGAAACATATTAGCAATACTACAGCACAACTGATAGCATCTGAAAAGGGAAAATGATGAGTAACATTTTGGATATCAATCCTTTAACAAAAGCTTTGCAACAATCACTTCCCAAAACTTTCTTGGCTATTACTTGATTCCACATTCACCCTTGGTGGTGAGATTAAATAGTTTGTGCATGAATTCAATTAGTCTTTTTTTTTATTATTATATTTGTTTAAGTAAGTTTATGCGTCAGCAGCAAATGTAGATCATTTCTGGGTTTAGAGCAAACTCCAGATTCTAAGTGAACTTCCAATTCTGCCAAATATGGCTATGTGGATTTTAATGGATAAATGTACACAACTTTAACAAAACCAAATGAAACTTCATGTGAACTATAGTTGTGATGTAGGTACATCCCAGACAATATCTTCTATGAACATTGTATTGCAATCTATGGAAGATATGCTTCACCCAAGAACAATCTGCTGTATTGACTTACTTAATATGTGGTTTAAAGATAGCATTCTGATTTGAACTGATAACAATCTCAAATCCATTCTAATCTTTAATTTCAAGATTATTTTACAAAATTTGTTTTGCCTTATTGACCCTTTAAAACATTGCAAAGGATTCTGTGTCAGAGTATCATCAAAAATACATTCACACATTTTGAAGATAATTTAATAGCCTCATGACTATCATTGGCCATAATTTTGGTAAAAAAACAATCTGTAAATGCAATAAATCTTATTTTCTCTTGTTTAAAGTCTTTCTTGACTAGCTGTACATTTTGGTTGGTGCATATTTTATACTGTTGAGCAGGTATTTTTCAGCTAAAATGAACATTTTCCTTATTAGAATTATGAATTGCAATAGTATGCCTCAATGATGCTGAAGACTTGAGATGTTCTTGTTGATTGAGATGTTCTTGTTCATTGTTTTGTCTAGTTTGTGCCATTGGCTGGTGGATTTTGTTTTGCTTTGACAGTTATTCTTCTGGCCTTAATCTTGCATTATTGTTTTGGATGGAGCTAAGTTCAATAGTTCCCCACTCATATTGATTGTATTGGAAGCTCTCAGTGGAGTGCATCAACAAGTGCAACAAGAAGAAACCGAAGAACTGACTTAAATTAAATTATAAAGGGATCATAAATGAGAAGGACTAGAAACTAGAGCAAATTGCCTAGTTAATAATTTCATGCACTGTAGCACCTTGTGCATTGGAATTGCAGCTTCTTATCATTATTTAATAAGCAATGGCAATGCACTAGCCAGCAATCTTAACAATGTTTTATTTTTGCACTATCTCTTATTTGCTGCCTGTTATGCCATCTTGAGAGAATAGTCTTATATCATTCACTTCTCTTGCCTGAGTTTGGAGGAGCTATAGTTCCATATTCCCATAGCCTATGATCAGTACAGCAGAAATTGTGTATTCTTCTCTCACACTTTCTCCAAAAAATTCTGCACTGACTCTTGTGTTCTTCCAGGAATATGTGCAGGTTAACTTTAACATGTCTTTAAATTTATTTCGGATTATGGAACTTGGCCCTTTTTGCTATGTTTTGCCATGTGAAGTATTTGATATTGTAATTGCTTCTGTGTGCCTATTTATTCCTACTTACATGTCAATGTTGTTGACTAGCCAATATTTTGGGAGAGAGGAACATTTGGTCACATTGTCATCACACAATATTGTCTTCTCATGTGTCCACAATTGTTTGGCTAAATTTTGATATGAATTTCTGTTTTGTTCACATGACTTTTTTTTCCCCTTAAAATGTGAATTACCAGAAGCTCTTTCTGAGCTAGCACTTCCTTTTTCAGGAAACATGGCAGGTAATCAGCAGGGAGGCTTCTTGTGTAAATCTTGTCAATCAGTTGAAAGCTGGCCAATGTAAATCTGAGATCAAATGCTGTGAAATTGTTCAGTACAATTAACATGTTCATTACCAAATTTCTTTAACATTTAATTTTCCAAATGCATTCATACATCACAAATCACTAAATTATAGCTATGGGATTCCATTTATAGCATTATTGTTCTTCTGCTCTATTATACAGGTCCATATATGCAGTAAGAATTTGGTGAGATGCATGACCTAAATTGAATGGTAACCTCAAGTCTATGCATGAGTAACTATGCAGAAATCTGGAAGTTGCCATCTAATTTGGCCTGTTCCATTGTAAACTCTTTGAGAGTTTTATGACAACTGTGCTTTGCTGAAGGACTTAACATTAAAATCCATGTTAGGAGTTATAGTTGTTATATTTACCCATGTCAGTTGCACAATATTTAACTTGGATCTAGGGCAGGTTAGGAAGGGGAGAAAATGGGCTGCATATCCTTTCCAGAGCTTCACAAATTCAGAAATAGAAACGCTGATAGCATTTCTATTTCTGGCTGATATAAATTTATTATATAAATTTACTTGTTATGGTTCAGATCAGAAACTCTAAGGAGCCTGCCTTGATCGTAAGTTCTGTATCTTGAATTTGGCTAGGATAAGCATGATATGTTTCACTTTAGGTATGATTTAAGTGACCCATCAGGAGCTTTTCTCAAATAAAGTTTATTTATGAATATAGTTAACATGTATAGTAATAAAATTAGCAAGACCTTTTATCAAATATAAACAAGAAATAAACAATCATGGCAATGCATAACTCTTAACAAAGATGTCTACAATATTCCAACCAAACCAATACCAAAGACAAAAGACCATTTTCACAAATTTAATTGCACTGATTAATGCTCATATGATACTGCGATTGAGGCTGCTAGTTGAATTTTGCAGTCAAATGTTCTTGACACTCAGAACAGTTTGAAGACTAGATGGCTTCTCAAAACATCAGAGGGATTCTGGTCCAGCCCCCAACAATAGCAGGTTGTCACCCTTCAGAAAAATAAGATTGTGTTTTCAGCTGGCCAACAGAATTTTCAAAACAACGGACAGAGGGAAAACACTTTTTTTTTAGCTTGTTGTCCTTTCTAAAATCAAAAACTCAATCTGCAGCTCCAAACTGTAAATTAATCCTTGTCACTTGACATGCCCACTGTTTTTTTCTCCTCCCAACAATGCCATCACCTAAAGCTGTGATCATGAATAAAAAACGCTTGAAGGTACATCAACATCATACCCTACTCCTTTAAAAAAAAAACATCATACCCTACTCCTTTGTTCCCACTAGCAAAACTGCAAATTTTTCATTTCTTATCTGCTTCCTGTTTCATCACATGCTGTATCGCTTTTAAATGTTGTCTACCTAATTCACCTACTCTATTCAGCCTTTGTCTAAAATTTGACACATAGTCCAATAATGCAGTCTCAAAATACTAACTCACCAATTTCTCCTTAATCAATTTAAGTCGTCCTCTTATCTCATAACCAAAAATCAATTCAAATGAACTGATTTTGTTTGATTCATTAGGTGCATCCCTAATTGCAAAAAGTACAAATAGAATTCCTTTATCTCAATCCTCTGGATAATTTTGACAATAATCCCTCAACATTGATATCACCACTCTAATGCTCTCTGTGATTCTAGATGGTACGCAGTTGATATAAATTGTTTTATTCCTAAGCTATCCATAACTACCTTGAATATCTTTGAGGTAAAATTTGATCCTTGATCTGATTGTGTTTCTGTGGGCTGTCCACATCTCATAAAAAATTGAAGTAACTCCTCTGCAATCCTTTTAGCTGTAATATTGCATAATGGAATGGCCTCTAGAAACCTAGAAGACGCATCCATTTAGGGAGCCTTCCTACGCAATTAATTAAGATCCTTATAAATGAATCATCGAATGCTAGAATGGATATTATGGTTTTATCACCAGTTGAGGTTTCCCTATGACTTGCAATGTGTAACTTGATGGACAAAGTTTAACTACATTTTAATGCAGTCCAGGCCAATGAAAATGTTTTTGTATTTTAGCTTGCATTTTCCCTACCCTCAAATGACCTCCTGCTGGTACCTCATGCTACTCACAACACTGTAAATTGTAAATTGTAATTGTAAATTATGAAATGTGTACAGGAAGGTTTTTTGGAACAATAGCTAGATAGCCCAACTAGAGAGGGGGCTATACTGGACCTAGTACTGGGAAATAAGCCTGGTCAGGTCGTCAAAATTTCAGTAGGGGAACATGTGGCAAATAGTGACCACAATTCTGTTAACTTTAGGATAGTAATGGAAAAAGCTGAGTGTTGTCCTACAGGTAGGGTGCTGAACTGGGGAAAGGTTAACTATAGCCAGATTAAGCAGGAATTGGCGGTCATTGATTGGAAGAGGCTGTTCAAGGGTAAATCCACATCTGGCATGTGGGAGTCTTTTAAGGAACAGTTGATAGGGCTGCAGGACAGGCATGTGCCTGTAAAAAGGAAGGATAGGAAAGGTAAGATTCAAGAGCCATGGCTAAGCAGGGAAATTGAGAATCTGATGAGAAAGAAAAGAGAGGTCCAGACAAATAAAAACAGGAGCACTGGAGGAATACAAAGCAAGTAGGAAAGAACTCAAATGGGGAATTAGAAAGGCAGAAAGCGGTCATGAAAGGTTGTTGGTGGACAGGATTAAGGAGAATCCTAAGGCATTTTATTCATATGTTAGGAACAAAAGAGTTGTCAGGGAAAAAAATTGGACCTCTCAGGGACAAAGGAGGTGAATTATGCTTAGAACCAAGGGAGTAAAGGAGATCCTAAATGAATACTTTGAATTAGTATTCACAAAGGAGAGGGACATATTGACTGTGAGTGTCTCAGAGGGAAGTATTGACCCGTTAGAGAAAATCTCCATTACAAGGGAGGAGGTGTTAGGTTTTTCAGGGAACGTTAAAACTGACAAATCCCTAGGGCCTGATGGCATCTATCCTAGACTGCTCAGGAAGACAAGAATGAAATTGCTGGGCTTGTGACAGAAATCTCTTCATTGGACATAGGTGAGGTCCCAGAGGATTGGAGGATAGCAAATGTTGTACCATTATTTAAGAAGGATAGCAGGAATAACCTGGGTTATTATAGGCCAGTAAACTTGATGTCCGTGGTAGGGAAGTTGTTAGAGAGGATTCTTAGAGATAGGATGTATGCAAATTTAGAATGGAATAATCTCAGTAGTGACAAACAGCATACTTTTGTAAGAGGGAGGTCATGCCTCATAAATTTGGTGGAGTTTTTTAAGGAGGTGACAATAACGGTTGACGAGGGAGGGGCCATGGATGTCATTTGTATGGATTTTAGTAAGGCGTTTGACAAAGTTCCTCATGGCAGGTTAGTGCAAAAGTTTAAATCTCATGGGATACAAGGAGAGGTGGCTAAATGGGTAGACAGCTGGCTTGGCCACAGGCGACAAAGTGTAGCAGTCAAAGAGTCTTTTTCCGGCTGGAGGGCTGTGATCAGTGGTGTTCCGCACGGTTTTGTACTGGGACCTCTGCTATGTATAGAAGAACATAAGAAATAGGAGCAGGAGTAGGCCATCCAGCCCCTTGAGCCTTCCCGCCATTCAACAAGATCATGGCTGATCTGCAGTAGTTCAGTACCACTTTCCTGCTTTCTGCCCGTAACCCTCAATTCCCTTGTCAATCAAAAACCTATCCACTCTTGAGTTGAATATATTCAGCGAGGAAGCCTCCACCACTTCATCAGGCAGAGAATTCCTTGCAATTCTTTGCGTGAAGAAACTCCTCTGCAACTCTGATCTGAACTGCCCCCTCCCCCCAATCTTGAGGCTGTGCCCTGTAGTCCTGCTATCTTTGCTAAGCGGGAAGAGTCTGTCAACCTCTACCCTATCGTCCCCTTCATTATCTTATACGTCTCTATAAGATCCCCCTCTCAGACTTTTAAACTCCAAGGAGTACAAACCAAGCCTATTTAGTCTCTCCTCATACTCCAACGCTCTCATCTCCAGTACCAGCCTAGTAAACTTTCTCTGCACTCCCTCCAAGGTCAATATATCCTTCCTCGAATGCAGCGACCAAAACTGCACACAGTACTCCAACTGCGGCCTCACCAGTACCCTATACTGCTGCAAAAGTACCTCCCTACTTTTATATTCTATCCCCCTATCTATAAAAGCCAACATTGCATTCGCCTTCTTAATCACCTGCTGCACCTGCAGACTGTGTTTTTGCGATTCGTGTACAAGGACCCCCAGGTCCCTCTGCACCGTCACATGCTGCAGCTTTTCGCCATTTAAATAGTAATCCTTCCTACCATTATTCCTACCAAAGTGGATAACCTCACACTTGCTAACATTATACTCTATCTGCCAGGTCCTCGCCCACTCACTCAACCTATCCAGATCCCTCTGCAGGCTTTCCACATCTTCCACGCAATTTGCTTCTCCACTCATCTTCGTGTCATCAGCAAATTTCGTCACCCTGCATTCAGCCCCTTACTCCAGATCATCTATGTAAATAGTAAATAGTTGAGGCCCCAGACCAATCCCGGGGCACTCCACTAGTCACCAGCTGCCAATCAGAATGGCACTCATTAATACCTACCCTCTATCCAGTCTAACACCCTACCCGCAATTCCCTGCACCCTAATCTTATGCAGCAATCTTTTGTGAGGCACCTTATCAAACGCCTTTTGGAAATCTAAAAACACCACATCCACCGGTTCCCTTCTATCTATCGCACTAGTTACTTCCTCATAGAACTTCAATAAATTTGTCAAGCACGACTTCCCCTTAATAAATCCGTGCTGCGTCTGCTTGATCAAACAGTTCGTATTCAGGTGCCTCATTATTTCTGCTTTGACAACAGATTCAAACATTTTCCTGACTACAGATGTTAAACTAACCGGCCTATAATTCCCTGCCTTCTGTCTGCTACCTTTTTTAAACTGCAGCGTAACATTAGCTGTTTTCATGCCGTTAGACATAATAGAGATGTATGAAATTATGAAGGGGATAAATAAGGTGAATAGTGGGAAGCTTTTTCCCAGGTTGGAGGTGACGATCATGAGGGGTCACAGGTTCAAGGTGAGAGAGACAAGGTTTAACTCAGAGGGATGTTTTTTTACACAGAGGGTGGTGAGGGCCTGGAATGCACTGCCAAGTAGACTGATGGAGGCGGACATGCTGGGATCGTTTAAGACTTATCTGGATAGTCACATGAGCAGACTGGGAATGGAGGGATACAAACGAATGGTCTAGTTGGACCAATGAGCAGTGCAGGCTTGGAGGGCTGAAGGCCTGTTTCCTTGCTGTATTTGTTTACCTTCTTTGTTCCTTTCTGTGCCCGATTGGCAAAAGCACTCGACGAACCTCTTCTGACTTTTCATACAGCTGAATATGTAAAAGTCTCCATTTCCTTGTAAAGATCTCATTTTTAAGATAATAGCATTCTGGTATACACTCAGATTCCTCTTCCATGTATGCTTTCTGATACAACTGTTTTATTTCTGTATCTTTCTGCTGTAACTCTATCACTTTCCTGAACTAAAAATATCCACCTGATCTGACACCCTGTTCTTGATCTTTTCCAATCTTCTGATCAAAAATCATTTCAGATGATTGAATTTCAACTTTCTCATCTTCACTCTTTGATTTCTCCTCTTGTCTTAAGCTATGACTTTGTGACATTAGTATTACACAATCAGGAAAAATCCCAGAGTATGTGTCCTTCAACAACTCCGTTGTTTGATTCTCCACTGGCTGTTCAACCACAGTAGGCATCACTCCCACATGTGATCCTGCTATATTGTTACCCAAGATAAACTATATTCCTGGACAAGACAATTTTATTATTACTCCTACTACCACTTACCAATTTTCACAGACTCTCCAACCTCACCTTTTATAATAGAACATTATTCTCCTCACCCTGATTTGCACGTATTACCATCTTTTCTGGCAAACTCCTTCCAAACTACAGAACTCCTCATCTCTTATCAAAGATTGACTTGTTGCCATATCTCTTAAAATTATAACTTCTTTACCTGCTCCTCCTGGTATACATGAGTAAACTTTACTCTCTCAATTAATTCTTCGAAGAGATTTGGCATCTTCCTTTCAATGAAGTCCTGACCAGGCTATGCATTATTTTGCAACTCTTTCACTTCAACTAGGCTTTCCTTTCCCATTTAAAAAACCTACTGGCTTAGCCTGTTTTCCCATATCAATCTTCCCTGTGCTTTTCTTAAATCACCAACACTGTGGCCTAATTTATTCAGTAAAAACATCTGAGGCTTTTCATTTCTCCATCACCCTCCTGTATTTCCTTTATAACCTGAGGTACACTGTCTTTATTATCTCCCACAAGATCTCCTTTACCTTTATCACTTCAGTATTTCTCTTAACTCCAGTTTCTATCTCTAACAGGCTGAAATTGATATCAGAAACCAAATTTTGAGTTATGAACTAATTCGTAATCATCTGCCATTTCTGCTGCTAATCTTGCAGTTTTATACAGTTGCACTTCTAACATTTCAAGTTCAAATTGTCTCTCCAATCTCTGAAGCTCTAATTCTTTCTTTTTCCTTTTCCCTTACCTGCAGATCAAGCAGTCTAATTTCTTTTTCTTTTTGTTCCTCCCATTCTCTTGCTTCCTTTGCTGCAATTGCCTCCCTTTTTGGCTTTTTATTCTACTACTCTTTCTCTCTTTCCTTTATTTTGAATTCAAGCTGCTTTAATTCTTTTTCATGTTCAAGTGTTTTATTTGTAATTGAATTTGAGGTTTTTCCAATGATTCTCACTGTGTTTTGGCAATTTACTTGAAAATAGAGTATTTAAGTTACAGTTACTGCATATGTAAGATCTGCATAAAGTACACACAAAATCACTGCATGAATGATTGTGTTAAGATAGCAAGATACACTTATAAAATACAGAATGACATATTTCATTAACAATTGTTTCTGAGTAACAAAAGTAAAAAAAAAATACATAGTTACTAAAGCTGATTACAGAACTTAACCACAGCACCAAGAATGGTTGCATATTGTGTAGAAAAGTGATTGCTTTTGGTATTTAAGATGCAAGGCTGAATATGTAACCTCTCAAAGTTATTCTTTACACTATAGGCCTTTCTAGCTCTTGAGTCCCAAGTATGAATGCCACTGATATATTTTAATTGCCAAGGAGTATGATAGTCCCAGACTTGGACAGCTAAACCTTGATGGCTTCATAGTATTTGCTTTGTGACAGAACGGTAAAGAGATCTTCCCTTACTCCTATTTCCTAATTGATAGCTGCTTCTGGGATGTTCTTTGATCTTCACTGGACAGGATTCAATGTAAAATGTCTGTTCAATTAATCTGCCATTTCCTTTTCCATTATCAAGTCTCCAGACTCACTTTCTATAGGATTAACGCTCACTTTGTCAATGCTTTTAAAAACAATATTTATATAAACTCTTATGGTCTGTTTTTATATTTCTAGCCAGCTTCTCATATTCTAATTTTCCCTCTATTAATATTTTAGTTATTCTTTGCTTTTTAAATTTATATTCCATCTTTTGACCCGCCCCTGTCTTTGCATAATTGTGTGTCATTTCTTTAAGTCTGATGCTATATTTAACCTTTCTAGTTAACCACAGAATGTGTGTCTGTCCCGGGGACTTTTTCTTACTCATTGGAATGTATCGATTTGGTGCATTCTTAAATATCCCCTTAGATATTGCCACTGCAGCTCTATTAATCTACCCTAATTTGTCAATTCATGCTTGGCCTTTTAACTAAAATCAAATGTAAGCACTCAGCGTAGCCAGTGAAGTTAAACTGAGGCTTCATCTGATGTAAATGTTGTTCAAGCCATCTAGGCCTTTCGGCTAAGATGAAGTTCAGATCGAGCTTGGGAGTGGGTGTAATGTGTAATGCCTCACCCCGTCAGCTTGGATATTGCTTGATAAGATGGGATGTATATCCTTGTCTTGTCAGCTTGGATCTGGTTTGCCCCTCATGTGGGGACTCTGCTTGGATTTGTGATTAGGGATAAAGTACAAAAAAATACAAAACAAATGTGACAATTTCAATGGTACTGTGGGTAGCACTGCTGCTTCAGAGCACCAGGGATCCCGAGTCAATTCTCAGCTTGGGTCACTGTCTGTGTGGAGTTTCCATGTTCTCCCTGAATTTGCGTGGTTTCCTCCAGGTGCTCCAATTTCTTCTGGCATTTTAAACAATGTGCTGGTTAGGTGCATTGATCTGAACAGGCTCCAGATTGTGGCAACTAGGGGAATTTCACAGTAACTTCATTGCAGTGTTGATGTAAGCCTTACTTGTGAATAAATTTTAGTTTTACTTTACTTTAATGTCATGAGGCTGCTTCTAGAGGCAGACATCTTAAGGCAGTCCAGTAAAGCCTCTTACTGACACTGAAGAAGTCTGCTGCACTTATGTATAAAACAGTTTTCATTCCTTACACTAAAGTATTGAAATCATTTACAGTATTAAAATTACTCAAGAATCAGCAAAAACATTATTATTCCAAATCCAATAAATGGACAGGAGAACCAATGGTTTAGAAAAAACATGTATCAAAAAGCAATGATAAAACATAACAGGCTTTTTGCATTCAAAATTGTCTTGATATTGTACTGAGAGGGGATATATCCGAGGGTTCGGCCACTGAGTCTATGTGGTTAGAACTGAGAGACAAGAAGAGGGAAATCACTTTGATTTGGTTGTACTACAGGCCCCAAATAGTCGGCAGGAAATTGTAGAGCCAATACGTAAGAGATTACAGATAGCTCCAAGGAAAATAAGCTGGTAATAGTCGGAAATTTTAATTTTCCCAACATTGACTGGGACATGGTATTAGAGGATTGAATGGAGAGAAATTTGGTGAGTGTATTCAAGAAAGAATTTCTCATTCAGTATGTGGATGGCCTGACTAGAGAGAGGGCAAAACTTGACCTTCTATTGGGAAATAAGGTAGGGCAAATGGCAGAAGTGTTAGTGAGGGATCACTTTGGGAACCATAATTCGACTAGTTTTAAGATAGCTATGGAGAATGTTAGATCTGGCCCAAAAGTTAAAGTTCTGAACTGGGGCAAGGCCAATTTCGATGGTATCAGGCAGGAACTTTCAACGGTTAATTGGGGGAGTCTGTGGGAAGGTAAAGCGATGTATGGCAAGTGACAAGCTTTCAAATGTGTGTCAGCCAGGGTTCAGGGTAAACACATTGCTCTTAGAGTGAAGGGCAAGACTGGCAGAAGTAGGGAACACTGGATGACTCAGGATATTAAGGCCCTGGTCAAGAAGAAGAAAGAGGCACATGACATGCATAAGCAGCTGGTATCAAGTGGATGCCTTGAAAGGTATAAGAAGTGTAGGAGTAGAGTTAAGAGAGAAATCAGAAGGACAAAAAGGGAACACGCGATTGTTTTGCCAGATAAGGCAAAGGAGAATCTAAAGAGCGTCTACAAATACATACATGCTGATGATAAGAAGATGAGTGGAAAAGTGAATTGCGTGGAGGGCGCGGAAAGTCTGCAGAGAGATCTGGATAGGTTGAGTGAGCAGATGAGGACCTGGCAGATGGAGTATAATGTTAGCAAATGTGAGGTTATCCACTTTGGTAGAAATAATAGTAGGAGGGATTAATATTTAAAGAGTGAAAAGCTGCAGCATGTAATAGTGCAGAGGGACCTGGGGGTCCTTGTGCACGAATCACAAAGACCCCAGTCTGCAGGTGCAGCAGGTGATCAAGAAGGAATGTTGGCCTTTATAGCGAGGGGGATAGAATATAAAAGCAGGGAGATCTTGCTGCAACTGTACAGGGCACTGGTGAAGCCACAACTGGAGTACTGTGTGCAGTTTTGGTCCCCTTATTTGTGAAAGGATATATTAACCTTGGAAGGAGTACAGAGAAGGTTCACCAGGCTGATACCAGAGATGAGGGGGTTAGCTTATGAGGAGAGATTAAATATACTGGGCCTGTACTCGCTAGAGTTTAGAAAGCTGTGGGAGGGATGTTATAGAGACTTACAAGATAATGAAGGGGCTAGGTAGGGTAGAGGTAGAGAGATTCTTTCCACTTAAAAAGGAAAACAGAACTAGAGGGCACAGCCTCAAAATAAGGGAAAGCCAGCTTAGAACGGAGTTGAGGAGGAACTTCTTTACTCAAAGGGTGATGAACCTCTGGAATTCTCTGCCCATTGAAGTGGTGGAGGCTAACTCGTTGAATATATTTAAGTCACTGGTAGATAAATTTCTGATAGACAAGTGAATTAAGGGTTATGGGGAGAAAGTGGAACTGATGCACTGTAGATCAGCCATGTTCTTATTAAATGGCAGGGTAGGCTGAAAAGGCTAGATAGCCTTCTCCTGCTCCTATTTCTTGTGTTCTTATAAAGGCCAAAAGAGTAACAAGAGAAAGAGTAGGGCCTCGTAAGGATCAACAAAGTCATCTATGTCCGGATCCACAAGAAGTGCATGAGATCCTAAATGAATATTTCTCATCAGTATTTCCTGTTGAGAAAAAAAAATGGATGTTAGGGAACTTGGAGAAATAAATAGTGATGTCTTGAGAAGTATACACATAACAGAGAAGGAGGTGCTGGAACTCTTAAAGCGCATCAAGGTAGATAAATCCCCAGAACCTGATGAAGTGTATCCCAAGACATTGTGGGAGGCTAGGGTGGAAATTATGGGTCCCCTAGCCGAGATATTTGAATCATCGATAGTCATGGGTGAGGTGCTTGAAGATTGGAGAATGGCAAATGTTGTGCCTTCGTTTAAAAATGGCTGCAAGAAAAAGCCTGGGAACCAGAGGCTAGTGAGCCTCACATCTGTGGTGGGTAAATTGTTGGAAGGTATTTCGAGAGACAGGATTTACAGGCATTTAGAAAAGCAAGGATTGAATGGAAAGTGAGCATGGCTTTGTGAATGGAAAATCATGTCTCACAAATTTGATTGAGTTTTTTGAAGGGGTAACCAAGAAGGTAGATGAGGGTAGTGCAGTTGGTGTTGTCTACATGGATTTTAGCAAGGCCTTTGACAAGGTACCGCATAGTAGGTTGTTGCATAAGGTTAAATCTTATGGGATCCAGGGTGAGGTATCTAAAGGGATACAAAATTGGCTTCTTGACAGAAACCAGAAGGTAGTTGTAGAGAGTTGTTTTTCAAAATGAAGGCCTCTGACCAGCGGTGTACCTCGGTGTTCAGTGTTGGGTCCACTATTATTGTCATTTATATTAATGATTTGGATAAGAATATCGGAGGCATCGTTAATAAGTTTGCAGATGACACTAAAATTGGTGGCATAGTGGACAGTGAAGAAAGTTATCTCCAATTGCAACGGGATCATGATCAATTGGGCCAATGGGCTGACAAATGGCAGATGGAGTTTAATTTAGACAAATGCAAGGTGATGCATTTTGGCAGATTGAATCAGGACAGAACATAGTTAATGGTAGGGCATTGGGAAGAGTTACAAAACAAAGAGATCTAGGGGTACGTGTTCATAGCTCTTGAAAGTAGAGTCACAGGTGGACAGAATAGTGAAGAAGACATTCAGCATGCTTGGTTTCATTGATCAAAACATTGAATACAGGAGTTGGAATGTCTTGTTGAAGTTGTACAAGACATTGCTATCGCTACACTTGGAATACGGTGTGCAATACTGGTCATCCTTTTATAGAAAGGACATGATTAAACCAGAAAGAGTGCGGAAAAGATTTACTAGGATGCTACTGGGACTTAATGGATTGAGTTATAAAGATAGGCTGATTAAACTGGGACTTTTTTCTCTGGAGCATAGGAGGCTGAGGGATGATCTTATAGAGGTCTGTCAAATAATGAGGGACACAGATCACTAGATAGTCAATATCTTTTTCCCGAAGGTAGGGGAATCTAAAATTAGAGGACATAGGTTTAGGATGAAAGGGGAGAGATACAAAAGTATCCAAAAGGGCAATTTTTCACGCAGTGTGGTGAGTGTCTGGAACAAGCTGCCAGAGGTAGTACTAGGGGGTGGGTATAATTTTGTGTTTTAAAAAGCATTTAGACAGTTACATGGATACAATGGGTATAGAGGGATATGGGTCAAATGCGGGCAATTGGGATTAGTTTAGGGGTTTTTAAAAAAAAGAATGGCATGGACAAGTTAGGCTGAAGGGCCTGTTTCCATGTTGTAAATCTCTATGATTCTATACTGATTCCTGAGTGGAAAAATTGGTCAGTGATCTGGCAAGGTTATTTTGTGAAAATGGTAAATACTGTCCTTCTGATGTAATGCTTTACCTATTTGATTTTATTTTATGCATTAATTCATAGAATATACCCATTTAATAGAGAGTGGTTTTGCTGCTTGAACTATATTCATGTGACTTTCATTTTTATTTCAAATACTTTTTATATTTAATGAAACTGAAATATTTGCAGCTGGCAATTGTCAGGAATACATATTGGAAAATTAAGTGCCCACAGCTCATGAATATTTGTCCTTTAAAGTAGCATAAAAAATAATGGATTACAAGTTGCGACATAACCTTCTGTTGGAATGTGGGTCTTTTATATATGCCTCAGGTATTGAATATCTCTACATTATTTGCAGATGAATCTGCCTTCTCTGGTCAGTTCAACCTTTATTTGTTAACAGTTAACTACTGTTGAAGGCAGTTTAACAAAAAACAAAAGTTTGCATCTGATCTAAGTAATTCCATTTGCCATTTTTGCAGCAGAATACTTCCAATAAGGTTTTAGGCTGATGTGGATAGTTAGACAGGAAACCATTACATCTGCCCATTTTTGCACCAAAGTTTCTGGTGTCACATGCTCCAACTGTAAGTGCTTAGTAAATATATATGGATGTATTTTAACTCGGGCAGAAATTCCCTGTTACTGCCACATTCGGACTGAACATTAAACACACTATTATAAAATGACCATATTCAATCTAAATGTTAACTTAGATTGTACGGTTAAAGGGTTGCAAGAGGTACAATGTCTCAAATCCAGCTGTCCAAAAGCAAATATTTTAAAAATGTGGTGTGCATCAATCTTAATTAAATAAAATAATTTTTTAAAACTTGGGCAGCACTGCTGCCTCTCAGCTCCAGGGACCTAGGTTCAATTCTAGACTCAGAGACTGTGTGGACTTTGCATATCTGGTTTCCTCTCAAAGATGCATAGGTTGGGTTCATTGGCAATGCTAAATTGAATCTTAGTGTCAAGGGGATTAGCAGGCTGAATATGTGGGATTACAGGGATAGAGCCTGGATGGGATTGTTGTCAGTGTAGGCTCAATAAATTGAATTGTCTCCTTCTGTACTGTAGGGATTCTATGACAATTTAGCTAGATTGGTGTGGTATTGTACCAGACTAATTATCTGTTTTGTCTATTTCTGTGCTCTGAATGACCCTTGACTCCAACCCTGCTTAACCCAAACTTGACTTGAGCATGGCAACTACAAATTTCATGGGGACAGGAGTGTGTCCAGGTTGAGATTTGTGCATGCATGTTTCCTGGAGGCAGTTGCCCATATTAAAACAGAAGCTTCAACTTATGCCTAGTTTTCATTAGCTAGAAGGGAGAAACATAGCATGTGCGGGTTATACCTGGTAAGGGTAGGTCTACACTTTGTAGACTTCTTTAGAGAGGTAAGATATTCTTTTGAGAGGTAGGGTTGCACCGTTGAATATGGTTCCAGGATATCTTTGGGAGAGGTAAGTTGCTCTTTGGAGAGCATTATTAAAATTGGAGCGGAATCTGTGTATGTGTAAATGTGGAACTATCAAGAAAGTTATCAAGAACTGTAAAAAGTGTCACCAGGAAGTGAGGAACTATTAAAACTGTCAAAGCAACTTGAAAGCAACTGTCAAGCTGTCAATGCATTTTAAATTTCTGCCCTAAAATCTTTAAAAGAACTGTGTGAGTTATTCAGAAAAACCATTGCTTCCTATTTCAGCCCGTCTGTTGAGATAAACCTAAAGGTTACCCTTATTGGATTTGTACAGTATGACTGATTTCTCAACCTTCAAATGGAGGCCTTCTGTTTCATAATTTGATATTTCCAACTGCTTGTAGACTCTTTGAAGTAGAAGTCTGAATTCCAGAGCTTGTTTTTCAGTCCTGGAATAAAGGTTTTTATATAGGATTATGTAGTTAAAGGAATGTAAATGTAGTGAATGTTTTTTTATGTATGAGAATTAAAAAAAAGTCTGCAATAGACAATTAGAACTCTACATTATTTTATCTTGGCACAGTTCCAGATGTTGCCCTTCGTGGATAGTGAGTGAGTTGGTATGATGGATGCAAGGGCAAATGATAATGCGTGGGGAGAGTGCAAGTTCTGGAATTAGGTTGGTAAATGGTACTGTAAAAGGCTATTGGTAGAAGGTCATAAATTGAGATTATGGGGGTGAGTAGAGTGGCATGTACTGGCCTGGTTGCTGTAATGGCAATGAGGACATGTGGTGCCCTGCGCTGGTATGGATGCAGTATGTGTGGGGTGTGATGGAGTTGGAGGGATTTTCTTTTAATGTCTTTAAATAAATCTTTGGCAAAATGTTAATGTACTTAAGCAGTCCTTCCACTCAGACCTACTTTCACATTTGGCAGCCTCTGTACTTGTTCCGGGGTCTCCCAGCTCATCTCCCAAGAACACACCCACACCGCCCCCCCCCCCCCCACCCCCCCCCCCCCCCCCGAAATGTAAATCCCAACTTCTGGAACATTTCCTTCCAAGTGGATATGCAGATGCAGGAAGTGTCTTAACTCCACTCTTCATTTGGGAGCGAACATTTAGACCATGGTATTGACTGTTTGCTGGAGGTAACAAAATTTATGAGAATAATATATGTTTTGTCTTTAACATTTAAAATGTGTTATTCTCACCAATGAACCACAGAATTTATAATGCAAAAGGGGTACATGTAATTTGTTGTATCTATGTTGGCCTAATGCTGAAGCAATTGAATCTCATCACACTCTCCTGCTCTCTCTCTCTAGCGTTATATTTTTCCCTGTCTCAACTATTTTGTGACATTTTCCCTTAAAAAATGCAATGGTCATTGAATGTTTTCCTACAGGGAGTGGTAAAGGCAATTTTCCAAGTAACTTAATGTCTATACAAATATTTCCGTTCTCTCTTACAATACTCTTAGTCATAATATTACATTCATGACCTTATGTCACTGACATCAGAAACAACAACATTTTCCTATCAACATTATTGAAAAGTTGGAAAATTTCCAGAGGAAATGGGTCTGATATCTCAATATACAGTTACAACTGTGGCTTCTTTTTACTGATATCATCCTGGTCAATCTACATTGTGTTTCTCTATAACTTTGTATAGTGGGTGTCCAAACCTGCATGCAGCATTCACATTATGACATAGATAAGATTTTGTGTAAATTCTTCATTGCTTCTTTCCATAATATCCAGCTTTATAAAATATCAAATTTTATTTGGTCTGGCTATGGCTATATCTACCTGCACATTCAGTTTTATACATGATACTTTGGTCCCTCTATCCATTATGAATCATTCTGTACCTTCTTATTAAGTGTACATACCCACTCATGCTTTTTCCCAGATTTATTACTTCACACTTATTCATAGTCTTCCACTGATCTACTCTCTGTTAATCTGTCTGTGGCATTCTGAAGTATTTCACAATCCTCATCACTATTTGTAAAGCCTCCTACATTGTTTCTGTTCAAGTCTAAATAGTCGATATGTACTGTGAAAACAAATGAAACCAGCATTGACACCCGGAATATAACATTTCCAACCCTTCTGCATTCCAGCAGTACCTAAGGGTGGAGGAAGGGTGAAATTGGCCAGGTTAGCAATGGCTGAACTGATATAGAACATAGAACACTACAGCACAAACAGGCCCTTCGGCCCACTAGTTGCGCCAATCACATCTATACCTACCAAGCCACAGACCTATCTATAACCCTCTATCCCATTAGTTCCCATATACTCATCCAGAAGTCTTTTAAAAGACCCCAGCGAGTTCGCCTCTACCACCACCGACGGCAGCCAATTCCATTCACTCACCACCCTCTGAGTGAAAAACCTACCCCTAACATCCCCTCTGTATTTGCTTCCCTGCACCTTAAATCTGTGTCCTCTCGTAGTGACCATTTCAGCCCCGGGAAATAGCCTCTGAGAATCCACCCTACCTATTCCTCTCAACATTTTATAAACCTGTAAGAGGTCACCTCTCAACCTTCGCCTCTCCAGGGAAAAGAGTCCCAGCTCCCTCAACCTATCTTCATAAGGCATGCCTCCCAATCCTGGCAGCATCTTTGTAAATCTATCTGGAGAGTTGTGGGGCCAATTAGCCAGTGATCAGGTGGGGGAGGTGTGGAGAGCCGAAAGAACAGAGAGATCTGTGCATGTGTAATTGCGACCTGTAGTATGAGTAGCCAGCTTTCTGGTAAGTTAGGCCCCTCCCCCTCCCCTGACTAGCAGGCCTCACCCAAAAATTGGATCCGAAACCCTCCCATTTTCACATTTGTTCAGCAGCAGAATTATTTTGGTAAGATTGTCTCCTGGTGTCTAAACTACTCCCGTCAGCATTTTCTGACCCTTGCTATTCCTAAACTCTACCCATACTAATTGTACTTCCTTCTGAGCCAAGATCCTTTCTCATTAATGTCTGTATGCTGTGCTTTACCAGAAAGATTCCCTCTTCATCTTTTCCATTCTGCCTGTATGTTCAAAATGTGTTGTACCCTGGAATATTTATTTCTCAATTCTGGTTATGAGCAGAATTCATCTTCACCCTGCCTTCCTGGCTATAGATTTGGGGAATGACAGCTAATGATCTTGATGACTGCCCTGCAGCAAGTTACCACTGTGCTTTAAGAGAGACTCCTGCCCTTATTTCAGGAAAAAGTACCTCCTTAGAGAACTGCTGGTCAGTCAGAATGCTTTGTTGTCTCAATTTGATGGGCATGATGGCCACTGCTGGAACTACAGGCACAGAAACCAGGTGAGTCTAGGGTTGGGGTCTCAGCTACAGGATGAGGCCCTGGTTTAAGATGCGGGATGGAGGTAGGGTTGTGGCACAGGGAGGCTGGTGTTTCATAATGGGCCTAAGCTGTGGTTCCTGTTGTTTGTCCAACAGCAGCCTCCACAGCTGAGGTACTGGGCTTTCCACAGGTACGAGCCTATCACTGCATAGCTGAAACACCAGTTACAGTGGGTTGCACCCTCAAGTATCCATTAACTGACCACTTAAGAGCCTCAATAGGCCTATGGGTGGGCAGTCCATCTGCACTCACCAGCCCCACCTAAAATTTCAGACTGGTCATGGGTGAGAGGGTAGGTGGTGGACAGACCACCTGTTGGATAGTACAAACCCCCTCTGCCTTTGGAACTGTTGCCAGAACATAAAAGCCAGTTCTCCCCTCAGTAAATGGTGATTAGATCTAAACCATTTATCTGTTTTTGTGCTATGAGTTCACCAACTTTAATGTGGAATACTGCACCCTTCACAGAAAGAGCCTTCAATTTTACTTTTTAACTACTATTCTGTTCATGGATCTTATTCACTGATTTACTTTTGCTGTTAAACTCCAACCTGCCTTGTTCTATTCTGCTTTATTCACATCATTTAACTGGTCTATTGTCTTGACTAAAATCTTTGAGTTTCTAAATCTCCGTTCATCTCTATCCCACACCCCCATTAGTTTAAAGTCCTATCTTTGTGTGATCTCAGCCTCTAGTGAGCTGTCATTGTGCAATTCTTGCTTCTACCCCAGTTGTGCTTGATGTCTCACCATGTGCACGGCCCACCTCGGAACAATTCTCTTAAGGTATAAGATGAAGGTGTCTGAGCTGGTGTCTGTGAGTGTGACAACAAATTACAAATGACATGCTGTGTCTTCATGTTAATGCTTTCCCACTTCACTGCTTGGCCAAATTGCATTTCTTGGGTACCCAAAAGAAGGAAGGTACATGGGTAATATTGTGGTGTTGTGCGGGAGGGATGATGGCACTAAAAATTGTGTGCTCACACCATCTACAAACTGCAATTCAGAAGATTGTGTGGAATGAGATATAGTTTGGGGGGAGGTGATGGTCAACAATGTGAGACTGTGGATTAGGTATGAGGATAACGTCATCTTGTAATCTTTAATTGTTTCATCCCATCACTGGCCATAGTCTTAGCAATGGGCATCCCAATAATGGCTAGCACTGTTTTTTGTTAAATAGCTGGCAGGGTGTGCAAGCTGTGTATTGTTGGTATAGGGTTTGTAGAACTGCTCAGCAAGTGAACATGAAGCGTAACATATAAAGGTCAGGCATGAATTTTGAGTAATAGAAATTGTTGGTGGGGGATTGAGTGGGCTGCGGTGAATTGAGAAGTGTGCAAAGCTAGTGGTTCAGTGGGTAGCATCTAGACATGTGCATTCATATGAGATCATTGAATTTCTTGGGGCACTGCATCTAGATCTTTGAAACTTGAATTCTGGCATTGACTCCAATAGCTACCTATTCCCTTTGCCCTCTGATCTGGAGTGTCTCATACAAGATACAGGACATCCCTCCTCCTTCCAACTCTCAACCAATCCTTCAGAGCAGTGCTGGAAGATCTTGGAGATTCTTTTCCCCATGTTGTGCCATTATTTAGTTTATTTTCCTCAAACGTCAAATTCAGCTTGCATCGGATGGCCAGCACTTGGTCCAGTCACAGTTCTTCTTTGCTTTAAGAGATATAGGCTAGCTTGAAATTCTGCTGAGGTATTTGCCAACCAAGTGAGATTAACATTGGCTGGGCACTGAAATTATGTGAACACAAAGCAGGGTTCATTCATATGCTGCCTGTGCTGCAAAGGCTCAGGCAGGTTTATTGTGCATCACAATCCCGACACTCAATTTTGCAAACTAACGAAGGGTTTATCCCTAACTAGTATTGGTCTTACTGATCTCGTGACCCAGTTTTTCTTTCTCTATCTTTCTACTGGTGATTATACACCACCATGCATAAGACATTCTCATTTGGTAGAATACATTTATGTGCTTCATAACCAAGTAGATGCTTATTTTGTAGGGACAATCATGCAAATTTTCATATTCATTGCACAAAAGTCCTTTGTGAAGCAATGATGATATTATTTGTGACAGAGTACATATAATTGCTCCAAGATGTACTCTTATCAATTAAGATTCATATGAGGAAACCAATATATTCTGCACTTTCTCATAATCATTTGTGGCAATTTGGCTGTTTCCTCTCTTGTCAGATACTTTGCTGAGAAGGAGCTTAAGTTTATTTAGACCAGCTCAATGGGCTTAATTGATGTAATTATGTTAAATGTCAAATTTTGTTGCACAAGGATAAGATGAAGGAAATTAATCAACTTAAGAATTGGTGCTATTGAGATCATTTGTTCTCTCTAATGTAAAATTTTTGCTTTCAGATGGCAGTTGTGACAAATCCTCACTCACCTGAAGAAGGAGCTAGACTCCGATAGCTTGTGCTACCAAATAAACCTGTTGGACTTTAATTTGATGTTGTGAGACTTCTTACTAAAAATATAAAAAGATGATATGAGTTTCAGCAGCTATTTGAAAAGGGAAGTGCTAATAAAGTGAGCAATGGACCTATAAAAAGTGAGTCTGGGGAATTAATATTGGAAAATAAGGAGATGACAAGAAAACCAAGGAAATGGTACTGAAATTTTTGGAGCTGTGGGCTAACAAGTCCCAAGGCTTGCTAGATTTCATCATGGGGTCTTAAAAGAAGTGGCTCGTGAAATAGTTGATTCATTGGTTTTAATTTTCAAAAATTCTCCAGATTCACGGAAGGTTCCATTGGATTGGAAAATAGTGAATGTAACTCTTTAATTAAAAAAAAAGACAGAAAGCAGGAAACTACTGGCCAGTTAGCTGAACATCTGTCACAGGGAAAATGTCAGAAGACATTATAACAGCACTTAGATATTTCAAGGTAATCAGGCAGAGCTGATATGCTTACTTCAGAAGGAAATCATGTTTAACCAATTTACTGGATTTCTTTCAAAAAACAACGTGCTCTAGATAAAGGGAATTGGTCGATGTACTGAACTTAGATTTTCAGATAGTATTTGGTAAGGCGTCACGTCAAAGGTTCTTGCTGAAAATAAAAGCACATGGTATATGGGCTCCATTTTGGTATGGATACAAGACTGGCTGGCTAACAGGAAACAGTGCAGGCACGTCTTTTTTTTGTTAGTAAGATGTAATGAGTGGTGTGCCACAGGGATCTGTGCTGAGGCCTCAACATTTTACAATTTATATATTTATGACTTGAATGAAGGGACATGAGAAATGGTTGTGAAATTTATTGATGAGAGAATATTGGAAAATAAGGAGATGGCAGATAACTGAACAGGCATTTTGCATCAGTCTTTACCATAAAAGACACAAGTAACATCCCAGAAACAGTGTGAATTAGGGAGATACACAAAAAATTCAAAAAGTAAGCTATGAAGAGCACATGAGTCTACAAAGGAAAGCTAATAGAATGTTATTGTTTATTGCGAAGGGAATTGAGCACAAAAGTTGAGAGGTTATATATGGCATTGGTGACACCACATTTGTACAGTATTGGTCATCTTATTTAAGGAAGGACATGTATCCATTGGAAGCAATTTAGAGAAGATTTATAAGACTAATGGCAGGAAGAGGAAGGTTGCCTTATGAGAAAGTTTGCGCTGGAAAGGTTTCTTTCCAAAGGAGTTTAGGAGAATAAACGATGTCCTGAAAGGTCTTGAAAGAGTCAATGTGGAAAGGATATTTCCTCATTTAGAAGTAGAGGGTCACTCTTTAAGAATAACGAGGTCATCCATCTAAAGCAGAGGTGAAGAGAATGTTTTTTCACTTAAGGGTTGTGAGTCTTTAAAACGCTTTCTCAAAAGGCTGTGGAAGCAGAATCTTCTAATATTTTTAAGGTAAAACTAAATGGCTTATTGATGAGCAAGGGCCTATCAGGGTGGGGGGCAATGTGGAGTTCAGGTTACATCAGACCAACAATAATCTAACAATAGCAGAGCAGATTCAAGTGGCTAAGTGGCCTACTCCTAATTTGTATGTTCACATAAAGATCTATAACTCGACAATATGGATATAAGGACATTGTCACAATAAAAGCAGAGATGACATTTGGAAATTTTTTTTTACATAGCGTATTATTTTGATATGGAGTGCACAGCCTGAAAGGATGGTAGAAGCAAATTCAATGATAACCTTCAAAAGAAAATTGGATACGGTTGAAGGCTATGGGAAAAGGGTTGGGATTTGGATTAATTGGATAAAACCTAAAAAAGAATTGCTGGGGTACAATGGCCCAAATTGTCAGCTTTTGTGATGCACCATTCTACAATTTTAATTTGCTCCCACTCCCACCATGCTCCTGCGATGTTAACGTACCTTTAAGAGACTTTAAAAAATCATGTTCTCTGCAATTCTAAGCAGACCTTTTCAGTTTTTTTGTCATTGTTGCCGAGTTGTGTAGAGGAGTCATTTTATTGCTACTTCAATGGTTTAAATGGGGTTTTGTTTAATGTTACTATTGGCCTCAGGTATTTTCTGAAATTGTTTTATGACCCTGCATGGCTAGGAGGAAGATTGGTTGGCAGGCCATGTGTTTTGGACAGTTTTTTTCCCCCTCTTCCTATTGAATTTAAGGTTTCAGTTTCTGTTTGGCTGCTGACGTCAGTTTTGTTTAGAAGGGAGAGGACATCAGACTGAAAGCAGTGTTTCTCTCTTGTTGGTGTGAAGCTGATCTGACTTCAAGCTGTTTTGGGAATTACCAGACGGCTGGAAGTTACAAGGCTGAGAAGTCAGGATTTCAATTCTCCAACCAAAAGACTCAGTTCCAGTATCACATGATTAACCTTTGCTGTGTTAAACTGGTGGTAAAGGTTTTGTTTAAAGAATTTGTTTTGTTGGAATGGTCTTTAACTGTTAAGGTTTATAGAATATCCTAATTGTTTTGTTTTTGTTGTAATTGGTAAAAGTCGTTGTTAATTTTCTTATATACAAGTGAACTGTATTTTTAAATAAACTTTGTTTGAAACAGTTCCTCAGTTGGTCATTCGAATCATACCTAAAGTAAAACATATGATGCTTACCCCGGCTAAATTCAAAGTGCAAAAGTTTTGTTCCTGATGGGCTTTATAAAACACTTTGAAGTTTCTAACCTGAACTATTAACAAGCCCACCACCTAAAGCCTCCAATTTAAAATGCTTATCTTTTTGTTTAAAAATCTTCAAAACTTTGATTTTCTATTTCTTTAATCCCCTCCAGTCCCACAATCTCTTCCTCTCAAATATTGTAGTTAACTAACTCTGGTCTTGGTACATCCCTTCACTTCACAATGTATTTTCTAAAACCCTGCAATATGCTTTACATCTGTGAAGTTAGGAAAGAGTTTCACATGAGTGGATATCCCAAATAGGTATTCTGAATCAATAAAATTGTTTTCAAACACAGTTGTTGCTATGCAGAAAATGTAAAGCAAGGTCCCATCAGCAGTAAATTAAATTAATGACCATTTCTAAATTCTGGAAGTAATGGTTAAAGCAAGAATGTGGGTCAAGGCATTGGGAGAACTATATGCTTTATGAATAGATCTGTAGGATATGTGCTTGGCAACTGGAATGTTATATTTAATATCCCATCCAAAAAGCAGCCTGCTATTGCTTTGGTAGCGCATATAATTTTCAAACAAACTTACACGATGAAGCTCTGCAGGAGAACAGAGATCAGCAGTCAGAGACTTTAACACTGCTATCTGAGCCAAACTGCCAATTAACTCAATGAGTAATGCTCTCCTTCATTCCTGCTGCATAACAAGGCCTTGCTTTATCCTTTTGAGTTACTATTTGTTTGTATTTTGTGTTTATAAGGGTCATGATCATTTCCTGATAGTCACTGACTAAACTGAAAAACGTGTGTACTGAACAATGATTGATTCAATAATTGACCTCTGAGTCAGCAGTTTATGGATTCAAGTAAGGGTTGGCGCTTTGATATCAGACATTAAGCTAGGCTCCCTTTGCCTATTTAACTTCATCCACTATTCAGGGCAACAGTTTTCCTTAACTAATTGCACCAAAAAGAGATTGGGTGCAATCTTTTCATCTTGCTATGCCCATCGATCAACATGGTGAGCTGACAAGATAGTGTATTGGGAATTGGATTGCTACATTCTGGCCCTGTTTTTCTACTGATGAGAATGGCTTCACAGCCAAAAACAGCATGAAGCTCATGAACACAAGAGCATCTAGATTGAAGTACCACTAAGGAGTCTGGCACGGTTATGTCCTCTCTCTGAATGCTGGCAAGGCATTGTACTGGCAAGAATCATTACTGATCTCCTCCATGCGCAGGGAATCGGAGGCCATTGCAGCTACCTGGTAATCGGGCCAGTGCCTACCTGGCTATGCCCACCTGACACCCTGGAAGTGCCCATCTGGCATTAAGGGAGTGCTGATTGGGCACAGTGTGCCAGGGGCAATGTCAAGGAGGTGGGGCATGAGCGAGGGTGCTGAGGATGAGGGGGAGGGACTATGACATGGGGACTATGCAAAATGGTGAGAAGGGGGCCTATGCCTTCTGATGGGGTCTATGTCCGGGAGGGAAGTCAATCTATGCATGATAGATTGTGGAGGAGGGGGCATGGGGGGTCATGAGGGCCCAAGGGACTATTGAAGCTCCCAGTGGCTAGAGACATGGCTGGGCATTGCCTGCTTGGCTATGCTTACTGGCACCCTGTCAATGCCAACTGAGCACTGTAGGGCAATCCCATGGGGATTAGAGCATGATGGGGTGGAACCTGAGGGGACTGGGATGTGAGGGTGGGTACATAAATGTGAGCATGAGGATATGTCATGAAATGTGGGGTCGTGAAGAGGGAGGTTACAGAGGGCTCTCATGAGGGTGGGTCATGAAGGAGACTCAATGGGACCCTGATGCTGGTGATCTTTATTGGGGAGGGGCATGAGTAAACATGCCTTTAATGAGTAGAGGAAGGGGGCCCCTAATGTCCATGGAAGGAAGGAGGGCGGCCCAATTTCAACTTGAGATTAGGTTGCCCTTTAAAAATGGCACCCAATCTCTGTGAAGCTAGGTTTACTGGCATGTTTAGACCTCTCAGAAACAGTGCAAAATTCACCACTCTCAAAAAAATGATTAAGTGCCACAGGATTGGTAGCATTTGACTTTCTCTTGTAGACACAGTATTTGTATGGCTAGTCCAATTCAGTTTCTGGTTAATGGTAACCCTCAATGTTGAGAGTGGGGGATTCAGCAATGGTAATGCTGTTGAATATCCTATATTCTATATTCTCTTGGTTGCACTTCATCTGTACTTTTCTTAATCCAAACCACAAAAAAATGCTATTTGATTTGATTAGCCAATTGCTGCCTATGTACCTGATATCATACACACACTGACATCCATACATGATATCGTTCAGTTGTGTGCCAGGCAGAGAGTATCATTTTGGACTGACAGCCACATCCTGTTGGTGGAAAATACTATTTGCCTAGCCACTGCACAGTGGCAGCACAAAACCACTTACTTAATCTGTTCAAATTTCTGAGATATTTCACCTTTCCAGGGTTCCTGTTGATTTCTCCATGGCAATGCTTTGGCCAATCACAGCCAACTTGCTAAACAATCAGCCCCCTTTATCTGCAGTAAAAATTGTGGTATTGTTTGAAGTTTAGCATTCTTGCATACGTCCTGATGCGTACAAGATGAAAAACTTGTAACATGCCTCTCTTTTCTGCATTTTTAACAAAATGAACAATATGTCTTTAAAATTATTTTAAATTGGCCTTGGCAATGGTGGTTGTGTTTATTTGCTAGATATTTAATAGAAAACTGTTTTCACTTTTGTAACTTTTGTATGCTTAAAGAAAAATGTATTTGATCTGGCATGTTGTTTTTCCATCTTCCATTCAAATTTATTTAGCACAGTGGTTATCGTGGCTGCTTCACAGCTCCAGGGACATGGGTTCAATTCCCAGCTCGGGTCGCTGTCTGTTTGGAGTTTGTACATTCTCCTCGTGTTTGCATGGGTTTCCTCTGGATGCTCCAGTTTCCTCCCACAGTCCAAAGATGTGTGGGTTAAGTTGATTGGCCATGCTAAAATTGCCCCTTAATGTACTAGGATGCTTAGGTTAGACAGATTAGCAGGTGAAATATGTAGGGATATGGGGCTAGGGCCTGGGTGGAATTGTTTTCAGTGCAGACTCGATGGGCCGAAGGGCCTCTTTCTGCCCTGTAGATTCTATGATTCTATATGAACTTGGATACCAAAATATTATTGCACCTTGGAGTAATTAAATTAAAAAGCAAACTTAATTATTTGTATTTTGCTTCATAATACAAAGATTTGTGGTTAGCCACCTTCAGATTTTTCACACTCGTGGGAAACTGTGACAGGCTGACCGAATGAGACATTGATAGAGTGAGTTTTGCTGACAGAAAGTAAAGAAATGATTTTGGTGTGGAGACAGAGTGAGCAGAATTTGCAAAATTAAGTAGGGAAAATTAATTTTAAGTACCTATGTCTAGAGTTGCATCGTGTGATGATAGTAGTTGTTATATTTATATATTTTTGTTTAGGGGGAATGTTTTGTCAGTGGAATTACTCCCAGAGTGAAGCCATCTTATCTTCACATTTATGTCAAAGTAAAAGTTAGAGTCTGGCCTGGCTTGCTACAGTAATTTGAGATTCTGGTCCAGGGCACTAACAATAAGAGTATAAGGATATCAAAATCAGAGGCTCAGCTGGTGATGCATGTGACAGGCATGATAGGTGTCCTCAATGTGCACACATCACAGAGGCAGAGACAAATAACTGATGTAGAAAAAAAAACAAATGTGATGGAGCTCAACACATTTTATATTAGGAACAGGTAAATGACAATTCAATTGCACACATTATTTGTCTTTTTTCAAATTGAGGGGAACATTCATTTGACTTTGCAGAACATGCAGCAAATGGTATACTTAACCCTATTTTAATAGGAACTTGTCTCTATTAGGAATTAAGTATTATCAATCTCCAAATGGTCTCTTAGAACTGTTCTGTATCACTGCTGCTCTTAAATGGAAACTTAATTGTGATCAAGTGACATGCCTATTGTGATGCATGGTTATGAAAATATTGAGAATATGGGATTGTCAGTTTTGACCATGTGTAGAAATCACCAATGAATTTTCAAATGATGAATCATGTCTTGTTATAAATGTCTTTTTCAAGAAGTAGCACATTGACGTCTCACTTTATTACCTCATGGAGCATGAAGGTCCTTACAAAGATTTTGATTAACTATTAAGAATGTGGAAGGTATTTTAATATTCCTTCAACAAATATGTTGAACTGTTTCAGCATATTCTGTTTCTTCAATCTTGGCAGCTTGAAAAAAGATTCAAAATAAAAAGTGGTTATGATCATGGCATAAGCGTAAGATTTCTTCTAGAATTCACTGAACTGGTGGGAAGTTTAGCTCGGTGGCTCAAGAGCCAAAGTATTTTCAGTTTGGCAGTTGGCTCTAGCTGTTCCAAAGAATATCCCACTTGAAAAGCAACATGCCAAATAGTGCCAGATCAGGGTGACATTAAGGCGCTCCAGCCTAAAATATGTGACTTCATCAAAGTGGGAAATATCGTTTGAAAAGTAAGTTATGCAATTCAAGAGAAAGGACAGTGAACAGTGACGGAAGCAGTTTTTAATAATCGGCTTCCTGTTCAGGAAAGAGCATTTCGAATCCTTCGCTACTGGAGAGAGAGGGAAATACTTTGCCTGGACTCTGTGCTCCATGAGTGCGCTGTTGCTGTTTTATTTAACGCTGAGGAATTGGTGTCTCCGAATCACGTGGCTGTACAGCCGGCTGACGTGATGGGAATAAAAGTCACGGAAGTTTTTTTAATGCTCACTTCCAGCTGAAACGAGTTGGATGGAATTGTACTCCCGTCGCTGGTAAGTGTTTGGGGGTTGGGGGAATTAGCATTTTACAGAATGGGGTGAAAATCAATGTGTTTGTGCTCTTAAAGAAATGGGGAAGCTATTTAGTTTCGCGATTATTCAGCAGCATGTTGGAAACCCTGGTTTAAATTCCAATGTGTCAGCCAGGTCATTGGCCACCAGAGTCGTTCCCAGAACTTCAGCAAACTGCTGGGAAGGCTCTTTGGTTCTGGCAAGGGAACTGGGCAATGTTGCTGCTATTGCTAAAACAGCAGCACTGTATTGCAAATGGATTATTAATGTTCAATCTCGGGAATGCTGGTGTATTTTTAATCTCTTTACTCAGTCTTTTTTTGAAGAATGGAAATCAGAACTTAACGGCCGCCTGTCTTTGTGATTGTCTGTTCTCTCGGACAATTTTGTTAAGAGCGTTATGGATTCATATCTTCTAAATAATGCACACTGCTGTCACGGGGTGTCTGTCGGTGATGGAGGGAGGGGATATATAAATTGGTATTCGGATGCTGTTTAAATGGGCTGCTTTATGCTGAATGATATCAAACCTTTCGAGTGTTGTTGCATCTCCACTCATCCAGACAAATGAATATATTCCATCACACTCCTGACTGTGCTTTGTAGATGATGCATAGACTTTGGGGAGATGAGAAGTGAGTTACTCATCTCAGAATTCTCAGCCTCTGACCGGCTTTTTGCAACTTGCGACTGAAGCACATGGAACGCACAAAATACACAAACAAGGTCTGTTTATTCTATTGGCATCAAAATGGCAACAACTGTCAACGGAAGGTGTAATTGCAAAAACAAAATATTCACTGTCAATGCTCCGGATCTCTATCCTATTCAGGACCTTGACTTTGCAATGCAATCATTTTTACTCACACGGGGCTTCTCCAACTCAAAGGTACTAATATTTAGTTTGAATGGGTTTCCAATTCCCTTCCTGGTTCCTTACCATCCTTGGGCTTCAAGTAGCTCCTATGTCATTGCCATTCACAAACCGTGCTTTTTGACTTGAATGCTTTTTCCTTTGCCTCATGGTAGCTGACAGCATCCCTCAGTTTACCAAAGACATTGCTCCATGCAGGGAGGGACCCATGGGCTGACAGGTTCCCTGACTTGGTGTTCTATCCTAACATCACTGCCTGCTTGTAGAAACCCCACTATGCTATTACTCTTGGTGGGTGGTGCCCACAACATTTACAAGTTTCTGGTTAACAGTAAACCACAAGATGTTGACTTTTTTTTGGCAAGTTATGCTAAGAGGAGGTGGTTAGATTTTTTTTGCTGAGATGGATGACACGTGTAGCACAAATGTTACATCTCACTTATTAGTCTAAGCCTGAATATTGTTGAGGTCTTGTTGCATGCATAATAGACTAAACCTGAGGAATGGTAATACTGTAATCATGTTATGTTCCAGTTAGGAGCCATTAGCATTTAAAGAGAAATCAGAATGACTTGTGTTAAACAAAAGAACTACAGCATAGATTTCATTTTTTTAAAAAATGAAATCAATCTTTATACCAAAGACTTAAACATAACAAGCACCATTAAGTGAATGATATGGTTTATAACTACGTACACAGTCAGATTTGCTTCTTAGTTTTCCCAAGGATTTTCTTATGCCTTATGATATAAGTTAATTACTCGAGCTATCAGGACCAGACATAGTCCTCTGAAAAATACATTACTTCTCCTGAGTTCCAGCTATTCTGAGGTAAGACTTCCATTTATTACCTGACTGTGGTTCCATGTTCTCAGTATCACCAGACTAAATTGCTGGTAGTTTTCTTTTGTTAAAAGACTGCAAATGCCACTGGAGATTTTTTCACCATATTCAAATTAGTCATACTTCCAGATTATATTCTCTTATGAAATCCAAATAATGATTAAGGCCTGCCACATTCTACATGGCAAATGATGAATTTAGCTTTTTGCCTGTCTACGGTGCAGGCTTAATAACAACCGTTTAGTTTGACTAACTTTTCACAGTAAATTGCAAATTTCATGTACCAGGTCCAAACTGCAACTAACTCTCTCAGCAAATAATGTTTATTTATTAGTCACAATTAGGCTTACATTCATACTGCAATGAAGTTACTGTGAAAATCCTCTAGTTGCTACACTCTGGGTGCTTGTTCAGGTACATTGAAGGCGAATTTAGCCTGGCCAGTGCACCTAACCTGCACATCTTTAGACTGTGGGAGAAAACCAGTGATGACTCGGGTTGAGATGATTGGACTTCAGCAACCACAACCATTTTCTGTGGTACTTGATATGACTCCAACCATGGAAATTTTTTCTCTGATTACTATTGAGTTCTGAACTGCTAAATCTGTTCAGAATCTACACCATTTAGCATGGTGGTAGTGCCACACAACATGATGGAGACTTGCTACAGTTCCTTGTTGTCACATTTGTTTAAATACAGCTTTGATGATGAGGATTGTCACTCACCTTATTTTTTGAATTCAGCACGTTTGTTCATATTTGGACCAAGAATGTAATGAGATCTGGAGTATTGTTGAGCAGCTGGTGGTTTGTAAATGTTGCTTGAAAGCACTATCAATGACACCATTCATATCTGTTCTGATGAATGAAAATAGATCGATGGGTGGTAATTGGCAGATTGGATTTTTTTCTCTTTTTGTGGCAGGACATTTTTCACATATTGCCATTGTTGCAGCTGAACTGGAGAAGCTTGGTTAGAGGTGGGATATATTCTGAAGTATCTGTCTTTAGTACTGTAGTAGGGTGCTGTTAGGGCCCATAGCCTTTGATGTATCCAGTGCTTTCAGCCATTTCTTAATGTTGCATGGAAAAGTGAATGAAATTGGCCAAGAACTTGGATCTGTGAATGTGAGGACTTTAGGGGAAGGCAATATTCAACAATTCTGGTGAACTCAACAATTCCTTTAGGATGTGAATGTCTGCAGTGTCCTCTTGATTAGTTAGTTTAATTGTCTGCTATCACTCATGATTGAATGTAGCACGACTCCAGAGCTTTGCCCTGATCTGATGATTTTAGTATCACTTTGTTCTGTCTATTGCATGCTATTCTATTTAGCACGTTAGTCCAAAAAAGATTGGCATCTTTTTTATGCGCGTTTGGCACTGCTGCTGCCGTACTCACCTGCACACCTTTGAACCAGTTTTGAGTTCCCCTAGCTTGATAAGAGAATAACGAATAAACCTGATTCTGAGCTAACGGATTATCATGGAATAAAATTTTGTTGCCACTGATGGCCCAGAGTCCTTAATGAGTGCCCAGTTTTGTACTGCTAAATCTGTTCAGAATCTACACCATTTAGCATGGTGGTAGTGCCACACAACATGATGGAGGGTATTCTCAGTGTAAAGATGGTACTTCATCTGCAGAAGAACTGCGTGCCAGTTGTTCCTACAAATACTGTAAAAAGATTGATGCCTTTGCAAAGGATAGAGAGGTTAAGTCTAATTCTTCTCTTGGTTTTCTTTTCATTTGCCTCAGGCCTAGCCTGCCTAATTCTTCCTTCAAGACTTTGCTAGCTTGGTGAGTAGTGGTGCATCTGGGCCACTCTTGGTGATGTGCATTGAAGTCCCCTACCTCAGAAAATATTTTGTATTTTTCCACTCTGAAATATTTCTGTATGTTTCTATTCCGCGTGGAATGCTTATATTTCTTTCCAGAGGAGCAGGATACGCATAAGTCAGCGTGTCCCTTTAATTTTTCTTTAAATGTTCAGAACCCAATTTGTTTTGCAAAACATTGTTGCTTATTGGACTTCAATGTGAAGTTGTTGCTGCAGAATGCAAGGCTATTTCCTTCCTGTTATCCTACAACATTTGCTGACTCGTAACAACAGTTAACATTCAAACAGAGCAAAGTTCTGTTAAAAGTAAATGGAATAATGAAAGGATAATTTCCTTGATGGTGACACACATGATTATTCTTCAAGGTTGGTAAAAACAAAAGTTGAATATGCTTTTATGAACTAAAAGCAATATCATTATTTTATGGAATTACGCTGAAGTGGAGTAGGGAAGATCCTCTGTTGTGCAAGAGCTATTGAATGAACACTATCTGATAACTGCTATTCTGTACATGTACCTTACTTTGGAACTAAGTAGGTTAATTATTTTAGCCAACCCACATTCATTCATTCAAAACTCCTTTTTGGAAAGATCAATAAAATGCATCAGATCATAATGGCTTTCATATTGATATTACGTTATCCTTCATATAGATTTAAACAATTAAGAATCAACTCCTATAAATGTGAGATACTTTCAAGTGACTAATGTCATTGAATCCAACAAGATGTCTATGATGGGCCTAATTTGTGAAGACCAAAGTAGCCATATTGATTCTATTCTGCACAATGAACTGATCAGAGTCCATTATACGATGAGGCTATTGGAATCAATTGCACTGCCTGTAGATGAGGGAAGGCAAAACCTTCCCCATTCCTTGTTACTATTTGTTAGTGCATGAATCCCGATATGTAAATACAAATGTGAATAAGAACAGGATTGAGCTGCTCCATGGTAGAATAATATAAAAGCACTTGGGTACATACAGTGCCCATATCTTGTTTTGGCTAGGTGGCTGGTGTGTGGTTCAGAATAATGCTGAAACCATGGTTTTGATTTCTGTTCCTGCTGAGAAGCCTTGGGACTTGCCTTCCTGTCATGCTGCTGAGTGAGGAAGGCAGTGGCAAGCCATTGCAAGCAAAAACCTGCCTTGAAAACACTTTGGGATGAAGTATCAGCAGACAGTAAACCAAATGATTGTGCTCAGGCACAGCCTAATGACATGATAGGATTTGTATAGCTTGTGTGGCCAGTCGGTTGAGTGATTGGTGGGCTGCTGAGGTGTGTGCAACTATCCCGGCATGAGCTGACTCCAACAGAAGAAGGTGTAAGCAGGAAATTCCTTCACGATTGACTGCTTAATTGATAAAAGATGTTTACTGCTTTTTTTAAAATCACAGTTTTTCTGAAGTATTGACATTTTTGGATTTGGCACATTTCATTTAAAAATTAATTATTTTTTATATACCAAATATAATTCTTTTAAGGATGCTGTTCAGGTGCCTGTGCTAACAGACGAATACCTGCTTGGAAAGCAAAACTACCAGAGTGCGGAGTTCCTACTTTTTGGTGCCTCTGCCATAAGTTATGTGGTGCTGCGGGTTTTACTACTTAGAAGGTTAGAAATCCCACTACCCATATTCATTGCCATTCATTACAGCAAGAGCAGGAGGTACTAGCTTTTGCTGTTCAGAAAGTGGAAGATCAAACACCTTTGAGGGAGACAAAATGCTGGAAGCATTTTCTTTTGGTGGACTTGCAGGTTATTATTGTAAGGATAGAGCTGAGAAGGAAAGCAAACTGTGCATAGGAGAAAAGCTGGAGACAAAACTTTGGAAGGAGAGTTAATGAAGAAACGGGAAACATTTCTGGAGGGAAGAAACTGGTTTCATCACTCTTGGGAGTACAAGAAGAGAAAGAGGAAGCTGGAATTGACACATTGCAGGGTGGGATAAACGGATTGCACCATTTGAGGGAAAGAAGAAGTGTTGAATAAGGAATGAAAGAGAAGTGTTCGCTTGATCTTGAAGACTGGGTTGTAAGGGAAAAGATAAGAAGGTTAGATAGAGGTACTAGTCAGTATTTTTTGATCTCGCTTGGGCAAGTCTCGTAAAATATTACCCAAGGACAATGGAGGATTCTGTTCTGTGAGCTGCACCCGCCCCAATTCCAGGGCAGACGTGGTGGTAAAATTATGGTCACTGTCTCTGCATAAAATGATCAGGGAGTTAGAATGTGTACACCATTTTTTTAGAACTGGGCCTAGATGGGACATTGTAAACTGATGGGCTGTGTGTTTGGAAGAAGGAAAGTGGTGATGTAACATCTTTTGTAAGCAGGGACTTTTTGGTCTTCTAAGTATTCAAATGTCCCTTTGTTTTCCCTTTCCTCAATTGTGGAATATAAAAGTATTTCACACAAGGTTTGCCTCTAGGACAGTTCCACACACCTTCATCCCTCAATTCAGAACTATCCTTCAGCTTTTGGAGCCTAACCCGTAGAATTCTTTCCCAGCTCTACCTTTCGCTCCACAATTCTTGTTTCTTTGACCGTGCTTTTAATCATCTAACTTGTTTATCCTTTCTTGGCTCAGTCCTATTGCCAAGTGTCTTGAAATGCTCCATTAAAGACACTAGTTGTAAATGAAAATTTTTTCGGAGTCTGTAGCTTAAAGATGTTCATTAGCTTAGTTTTTGAGGTTGGCATTTATGCAGTGCTCCTCTTTCTCTCCTTCACTTTCAGAATGAATTGCTAACTGTTTACTATAATCATGGAATGAACAGATATTTTTGGAATTGATTCTATCCATTCAAGCTTGATCACAATCACAATTGTCAAATCAATGGTGAGGGATTTGGAAACTTATTTAGTTGTCATTCTTCTATACCCTTCATTTAAATATTATTATTTGATTCAATCACTCGCTGCAAGGTCTGCTCCACTGAAAGTAAATATTTAATTTCTTATATTTAATGATACCTGTATGTAACAGATTGTGGGAATATGATATAATCTACAGTTTCTATGGTACTTATTTGCCACTTCCCCAAACTCCTAGCTACCATTGATTTCATTTCCCCTTTTTGGAGTCATTTGATTACCCTTAGAGATTATTTTTAATGATTTGCTTCAGATATTTATTTTTCTCCTTACTGAGTGGGAACAAGTACATTCATAATTTATTAGACAAAAATGGGGTATTTTTACTGCCATGAGTTAAGAGGCAAAAATGGAAGTAAGAAACGTGTATTAAAATTTTTAATTGGGACTATATTTTTTTAAACAGGTGTTTAATTTTGGGAGGAATGAGTTGCAATAAATGCTTTGAAATTGCAAAGACAATGTGGCTTTTTTATTCCTAACATAGACATCACCTCCGTAATTGTATGAAAGTAATGTAGTCTAACATTCCATTGTAATTTAAAATTAGTTGAGTTGGAGTGGAAAACAATGAATCCCTAAATTATTTTCACCTTTATCTGCTTTCCATCCTGCCCACCTCCCCCACAAACTGCCAATTTACCATATTTCTTCTCTCCCTGATTTGCTTCTGTTTTTTTCACTTCCATCACTAAATTGTTCCAACTTCTGCCTATTCCAGGGTATGTAACCATGAACCATTGTTCATTTATCATGCCATTTTCATGGTAATAACAAAATAACTTGTATGCTCCCTGAAGTATCTAATGATTTATGCTGATATTTGCGTTGAACATAAAAACAGACAAACTGAAGTGGAAATTTACCATTTGGTCCCTCAATGGCCTTTCAAGTTCTACATTGCCACCTACCCCGTTAACCTTCAGTCTCCCTTGCCTAAAAAGGACCTATCTGCCTTAAGAACATTCAGTCACCCGGCCTCCAAAGTCTCCTAAGACAGAGTTCTAAAGTTGTTCAACGCTCAAGAGAAAAGCATCCTCATCTCTTAAAAGGGGATCCTTAATTTTAAAACAATGTCTCCTAGTTTTGGATTCACCCGCAAAGGAAAACACAGTACCAAAGTTTAGTCTTAATGTTACTTTTCAGCTGATTTTTAACTGCATTGAACAAAATTAAATAATCACAATAATGCATTGATGTGTCAAATAAAAATCTATTAGCAAAATAGAGATTATGACTAGAGAAATTTTTAAAACAAGTATGTTGAAGTTTGATCCATTTTTGACTTGTCAGAAAATGCTGCTGCTGTGTTATTTTTCAAATTGGCATGCATATTGGACAGAATTCTTTATCTATTTGATGTCCCAAGTAGCGTAAGTATAGCACACTCCTCATAATTAGTATTTTTTGATCAATTCTATAGTACGAAGTAACAATTTGACATAATTATACCCATATAATACAAATAATGATTATCTTACAGATAATATGCCAGACATCTCCATCCTGGGGTATGGCCTGTCCCACCAGCATGACAGACCCAGCACAGGTGGTGACCCAGTTGTATACATTAGGGAGGGAGTTGGACTGGGCATTTTCAACATCAGCTTAGGCTCAGTAAGGCTCTCATAGCACCAGGTCAATGCCCAGCTAAGGAACCTTCTTGCTGATTACCAGGTACTGTCCTCCCTCAGCTGATGAGTCAGTACTCCATGTGGAACACAAATTCAAGGATGCACTGAGGGTGGCAAAGGTGCAGAATGTACTGTGGATGGGGGACTTCGATGCCCATTACCAAAAGTGGCTCAGTAGCATCACAAAGGGCCAAGCTGCAGGATTTCTGCAGGGTAGGGGCTCAGATCTAACTATTGTCAGCTGCACTATTAATGACCTTCCTTCCATCATAGGATCAGAAATAAGGATGTTTGCTAATGTTCAGCAGCGTTTGCAATTCCTCAGAGACTGAAACAACCCATGTCCAAGCCCTGGGCAATAATCGAGGCTTGAACTGACAAATGGCAAGTAACACAAATATCAGGAAATGAACATCTTCAGCAAGAGAGAATCTAATCGTTGCCTTATGACATTCAATGGCATTATCATTGCTGAATTCTCACGATCAATACCCTGAGAATTGCTGTTATCCAGAAACTGAACTGGGCTAGCTATATAAATGCTGTGGCTACAAGAGGAGTCAGAGACGAGGAATCCTGCAGAACTAACTCACCACCTAACTGCCCAAAGCCTGCCCACCATTTACAAGGCACAAGTCAGGAGTATTATTTGAATACTTTTTCTTTGCCTAGATGAGTGCAGCTAGAATAACACTCGAGAAACTTGACACCATCCAGGGCAAAGCAACTTGCTTAATTTGTTTTCTTGTCCTCAAACATTCGGTTTCTGCACCACTAACTCACAGTGGCAGAAGTTTGTATTGTCTACAAGATCTACTGCAGGAACTCACTAAGGCTCCTTAAGCATGTTCCAAACCCATGAATGTTGCCATCTAAAAGGACAAGAGCAGCAGACACATGGGAACATGGTGGCACAATGGTTAGCACTGCTGCCTCACAGCATCTCATTCGCCTGACAAAGGCTACAAAGGCCAAAAGCTAGCAGATTTACTATCAAATAAATCGGTTGGATTTAAAATTGACGTTGCCAGAGTCTTACTGAGTTTACCCCAGTCCAATGCCGGCATCTCTACATCATGACTACTATCGACGCCTCACAGCGCCAGGGGTTTGGCCTTGGATCACTGTCTCCATTTGTACGTTCTTTCCATATCTGCATGGGCTTCCTGTGGATGCTTCAGTTTTCCTCCCACAGTCTTAAGACGTGGGTTAGGTTGATTGACGATGCGAAATTGATTCTAGTGTCATGGGGATTAGCAGGGTAAATATGTAGGGTTACATGAATATGGCCTGGGTGGGATTGTGATTGGTGCAGTTTCGATGGGTCAAGTGGCCTCCTCTTGCATTGTAGAAATTTTATGATTCTACTAACACCTGCATGTTCTCCTCCAAGATTCACCAGCTTGATATGGACATGTATTGCCCGCCTTTCCTTCACTATTGCTGGTTCAAAATGTTGGAACTCCCTCCCTAACAGCACTGTGGATATACTTACACTACAGGAACTGTAGCAGTTTAAGAACACAGCTCACCACCATCTCAGGGGCAGTTTGAAATGGGAAATAAATACTGGCCTAGCCAGCAATGCCCAGATCCAAAGAATGAATAAAAAATTGTGGTCTCCCAAATTGAAGTTTAGGCGAAAGCTCTGAGTGGCACTAGCTCTCACTTTGAGGTGAGATTGCTTTGAGGGGTACTCCAGCAGTTTTGAATTTCAGTGATGTAAATGTAACACCCTTGTTCAAAAAGGGAGGAAGACGAAAAAAAAAGTAACTATTGGTCAGTTAGATTAACGTCTGTCATTGGGAAAATGCTAGAGTCAGCATGGCTTCATGAAGGAGAAATCATGTCAGATAAATTTATTAGAATTCTTTGAGGTGGTGAGGTTTTAATGAGCAGAATAGGTAAGAGGGAACCAGTTGATGTAATATATTTCGGTTTTTAAAAATCATTCATTAATGTACTCCAAAAAAGGCTACTTAATAAGACAAGAGCCCATGGTATTGGGGGTAGTATATTATCATGGGCAAAGGATTTGCTAACTGACAGAAGAAGGAATTGGGATAAAATGGATATTTTCCAAATAGCAACAAGTAACTAGTGGCATGCCACAGGGATGAGTGAAATTATTTACAATATATATTAATGACTTGCAAAAGGGAAGCGTATTATTGCTAAGTTTGCAGATGACACAAAAATAAATGAGAGAGCAAGTGGTAAAGATGATGCCAAGAGTCTTCAGAGGTTAGTTGATTGGGCAAGAACCTGGCAGATGGAATATAATGTAGGAAATTGTGAAGTTATGTACATGGATAGGATAAATAAAAGGCTGAATATTATTTAAGTGGAGAAAAACTGCAGGAAGCCACAGTATTTGGGGGATTCTCGAGGATAAATCTCAGAAAGTAACATGTAAGTTCAACAGGAAATAGGGAAGGCAAATGGAATATTGGCCTTTAATTTAAAGGGAATGGAGTATAAAAATAGGGAAGTTTTGCTAAAAATATACAAGGCACGAGTTAGACCACATCTGGAAAACTATGATCAGTTTTGGTTCAAGTATCTAAGGGAAGCTATAATGGTTTTGGAAGCAGTTGAGAGAAGGTGACGATTTTGATCCTGGGCATGGAGGGATTTTCTTATGAGGAGAGATTGAGTAGGTTTGTCCTGTACTCATTAGAATTTAGAAGAGTGAGAGACAATCTTTTTGAGACATTCGACTGTCGGGGGGATGGGCTTGACTCAGCTAGATGCTGAGAAGTTGATTCCCCCCAATGGAAATGACATAATTCAGAGGATATAATCTTAGAGTATTTATATGAAAGACGAAGAGGAATTTCTTCCCTCAGAGGGTAGTGCGTCTATGAATTCTTTACCACAGAGGCTGTAGAGGCTGGTTAAGTATGCTCAAGGCTCAGATGGACAGATTTTTAATTAGTAAGGGAAGCAAGGTTTTTTGGGATAAAGCTGAAGATCAGCTAATAAAGTGAAGCTGAAGATCATCAAATTAGTCATGACCTCAATGAATGGCAGAGCAGACTGGATGGGCTGAATGGCCCTATTTCCGTTCCTACATCTTATTGTCTTATCACTAAAAGTTCACGTGAGATGGCACATTACCAACCCAGGACATGAGTACAGTGGACCTGCTGGGAACTTTTTATTTTGGCATAGGGCTGACACTTATCCCTGAAAGAAAAATATGTGTTCCTCTGTCTCTGGATCAGAGATCTATATTGCATGTGCAGAGCTACCTCTTGCTGACTTTATGGAAAGTATAGCGAGTAATATAATTCATTTCTGCTGGTTGGGCATCACTTAATTTGGACGGCAAAGTTAGAACCAGTTAACTTACGCATGCTATTTGGTGCTGAGGTATAATGATCATGACCTCAATATCACCAGGATGTTTGATTAAACAGAAAGCTGTACAAATACAAATTTTTGAGTAAGCATAGCGAAGCGCCTTTTTTAGTTTTGAGGTGTGTTTTCTTCCCGTGAAGTGTAGCGGTGTTTTCTCAGTATGTTGAGTGATAATTAATTAATAGTCAGTCATTTATTTTCAAGATGGTATTGTGCAATCCTAACTTGGATTTACTTTGTGCTAAATGTTTCATACTAGTTGAAAGTTGAAATTAATGTAGCAGTGCAAGACAGGAATTGTTTGGCATGCACAGTTTTTTTCCACAGGATATGGCTGTGCAGTGTCCTGGTCTTGCCAAATGATACATTTAAACAAGAATTGGAAACCACTATTGTTTTTTTTCTGTATTCCTGGGAAAGAAGTGAATACTATGGATTCCTTCAACTCAGTATTAAATGCATTTATCTTTCTAAAATCATTTTGATTTGATTTAATTATTGGGATTTTTAACATGTAACATTTTTAACATTTAACATGTATTGGGATGCTGTGAAAAGTGTTCTTGCAAGCCATACAGACAAAACTTACATTCAGAGAGTACATAGAAGAGAATAAAAGAAAGTGCATAATATAGTATTATAGCTAGGGTGTGGAGAAAGGTCTACTTAATATAAGGTATGTCCATTCAAAACTCAGGTGACTGCAGGGAAAAAGCTGTTTTTCAATCGATTGGTACTTGATCTCAGACTTTGAGAGAATGTCTGGGATGTGTGGGGTTCTTGATTATGCTGGCTGTTTTTCCGAGGCAGCAGGAAGTGTAGGCAGAGTCAATGGATGGGAAGCTGGTTTGTGTAAACTGGGCTACGTTCACGAGCCTTTTGTAGTTTCTTGCGGTCTTGGTCAGAGCAAGAGCCGTACCAAGTTGTGATGTATCTGAAAAGGATGCTTTCAATCATGCATCTGTAAAACTGATGAGAGTCATAGCAGACATTTGTCACAATCCAGTTTTAATACCCATAATTTGAAAGTTGTTTCACTCTTGAAACCCCTGGGAATTCCCAGTGAGTTATGAGAATGGTTGCTAACCAGACCACAACATTTAACAATCAAATTTAAATAGAAATCTGAATACCTTGTTTAATCAATCTGATTATCTTGTAGAATTTCACTTAATTAAACAAAGAAAACAATCAATATTAAAAATATATATGGTTTGTAATAACATGTTGTGTACTCAAGTTTGTTTATTTTTCTCCAAGTATTCTTTTATAAGGCACATCAATCTTAAAAGCTATTTACTTAAATAGGAACCACCAATGCTCTGGAAACAATCTTTAATTCTCCTCAGCTCTAGCTATTCTCAAAGCTATCATTTTTAAGATCTACTCTGTTTCCGGGGACGCACACCAAGACAAATATCAACTGCTGCTGGAAGGTCATCAATTCAGTGAAGGACACACTTTGGTCCGCCCGATACTTGCTGATCTTCCAGTTGAAAGAACAGTCCTCGACTGAATGTTGCAGACTGGCACATTCCAAGGTCCAGGACTACGTGCTGAGTGACATGGTAAACTTGGGGCAGCTGCCACAAAAGCACAATGAGGAAAGGACACGCTATAAGGCCTTTAACGGAGGCAGACCGATGACCCAAGAACTGCAGAACACCCTTGACCTGCGTAACTGTGTACCAATCTGAGCAATAACAGCACACAGTAATTTTTGAGCCATGTGTATAGTTGTAAGTTTGAAATTTTATGACTGTAATTTGAATAGAACAGTAAAAAAGTTTTAATTCTGCACTGTTTGCAATTCAAAGACATGTAAATTTGCATGGTTTATTTGAGATTTTTATGAATAAAGAATATTTTTTGAAAAAAAATCATTTTTAAAGATCTCAACCTTTTGGCTAAGATCAAGTGTAGTATCAACATGCTACACTTGGTTGAAGTCATTAGGTTACATTTCAGCTTCATTTGAAGCAACTTTTTTAAAGCGGCATCTTGGCCTTTTGGCTAAGATGCGAATAAGATCAAGCTTTGGAGGAGGAGCTACACCTACTCCAACAGCTTAGACCATATAGATCAAGCTCAAGACAGGTGATGAGAGCCCTGTCTTGTCAGCTTGGATCAGGAATGTCCCATCTTGTTTGGATTCTGAATTTGTTTTAATTTGACTTGATTGAATTGGAATAAAGATTAAAAAAAATACATAAATTTATCATTTCTTTACTATCAATGCCTCATTCTGGTTATTTTTCAATGCTTTCAAGCTGATCTGCTTGCTGTTAGTTCTTTGGCACGTGACTATGTAGGCTCCATGAACATAGAGCATAGAACACTACAGCACAAACAGGCCCTTTGGCCCACAAGTTGTGCCGAACACATCAAAACCTACCCAGCCATAGACCTATCTATAACCCCCAATCCCATTGGATCCCATATACTCATCCAGAAGTCTTTTAAAAGACCCCAGCGAGTTCGCCTCGACCACCACCGACGGCAGCTGATTCCATTCACTCACCACCCTCTGAGTGAAAAACTTTCCCCTAGCATCCCCTCTGTACTTGCTTTCCTGCACCTTAAATCTGTGCCCTCTCGTCGCGACCATTTCAGCCCTGGGAAATAGTCTCTGAGAGTCCACCCTATCTAATCCTCTCAACATCTTGTAAACCTCTATCAGGTCACCTCTCAACCTTCGTCTCTCCAGGGAGAACAGTCCCAGCTCCCTCAACCTGTCTTCATAAGGCATGCCTCCAAATCCAGGCAACATCCTTGTAAATCTCCTCTGCACCCTTTCAATAGCTTCCACGTCCTTCCTATAGTGAGGCGGCCAGAACTGCGCACAATACTCCAAGTGTGGTCTGACAAGGGTCCTATAAAGCTGCAGCATTACCTCCTGACTCCTGAACTCAATCCCTTGATGAATGAAGGCCAGTACACCACAAGCTTTCTTAACCACATCCTCCACCTGGGAGGCCGATTTGAGAGTCTTATGGACCCGGACCCGAAGATCCCTCTGCTCTTCCATGGTTGAATCTCTCAATAATTTCAAACTATGCAATCTTAAAGTTTGATGTTTATTTATTTATTAGTGTCTGAAGTAGCCTTATATTAACACTGCAATGAAGCTATTCTGACTATCCCTTAGTTGCCATGCACCAACACCTGTTCAGGTATACTGAGGCTGAATTCAGCATGGCCAGTGCACCTAACCAGTATGTCTACAGTCTGTGGGAGGAAACCTATGCAGATCTGGGGAGAACGTACAGATTCCGCACAGATAATGATCCAAGTTGGGAATTGAACCCGGGTCCATGGCTCTGTGAGGCAGCAGTGCTAACCACTGTGCCATCATGCTGCCCCATTACAGTGTCCAGTTTCAAACAGATTAACCATCATTCGTATTCTCGACAGTACATGATAAAATTAGTTTTTTTTCTCTGCTTAAAGTTTTAAGTTTACTGGTGTCACGAGATAAGGAGGCTTATATTAACACTGCAATGGAGCTACTGTGGAAATCCCACAGTGTTTACATTCCAACGCCTGCTTGGGTACACAGAGAGAGAATTCAGCATTCCTAATGCACCTATCCAGCGCATCTTTCAGACTATGGAAGGAAACCGGAGCACTCGGAGAAAACACATGCAGCTACAGGGAGAATGTGCAGATTCTGTACAGACAGTGACCTAACAGGGCACTTCAAGTTAACTGTTATTTGCATTGCCTTTCTTCTCAGTGGTCCACAAACCACACAAGGTCCAAACTGCAACTAAGGGCCAATCTCAGTAAACACCCAAGATAAATTGAAGCTGGAGCAACTTATCTCAGCTCCACTCATCTCCATGACAACGTAGCCTTCTCTGAGCTGTCCTTGCATGAACCTTTAGATTATTTATCTCTCATTTACAATTTATCTTTTGGTAAATGAAGTGTAATCTTTTTGGGTTTTCTGAATTGTTTTTAAACTAGCTCTAATTCCCAAAACTAATTAATCTCTCTGGAATCCCTTGTTCTTCAAGCATTGCCAACATTCACACTCCCATACCTTTAGCTAAGTAGATCCCCCTGCTGTTTTAAGATTTTACCTTCCCAGCTGTTAACCTCTGAAATCAACATGGCCCACAAAAGATTGGGGACTGTATACACCAGGCTTGCTTTAGTTGTATTTATTCAGTTTTTCTACAGTTAATTTTTAGTTGTATGGAATTAAAGTTAAAACTTGTTATGCTAAAGCACAAAGAACACACAAACCAAAACTCAATATTTGCAGCAGTGAATGTTTAGAAAAAAAAACTATAGTGTGCATGGATATGGAAGAAAGTAGAAACATTTATAATGTTAAATATAAATATGGCAGATGGATTATTGCTCTAGCTGGATGAGATCCCAGCAAAATTATAGTTGGGTCAAAAACATAACTTTAAACTTGTGCAGAATTACATAGCATAACAAAATCATTTATCATTACAAGGTGCTTTAGGTAAATCAGTTTCAGTTGCTTCTTTTGGAATACTCAGCAATTTGGATAAAAAAATGTTATAAGTGTATTATGCGTTATGCTGTGGGAAATAGTGAGAGTTCTTTTCTTCTCCCCCAATTTCCTGCTGTGAAGGTTGTGACTTCTGTTGAAATGTGATTCCACTTGCCAGCTTGCTCAACTGCCCTTGCTTCATGAACGCCCCAGGAAGAGTGGGCGTATCAAGTTCAAGTCTGATCTTGTTCCTTTATATTTGTTCAAATGCATTCAGGATAGGAACTTTGCCTGATTTGTTATTCAGTTCACCACCTTTCAGCTGTCATATTTCCATCCAGTCAATGACGATTAAACTTTCCTAAAGAGTACAGGCTTTTTGAACAAATGATTATATTGTTAAGTCAAGGCTTAAATCGATGATCTGGGCATTGATGGGCATCTTTTGAGAACTGATATTTTTTTCCTTGAATTTCTGTGAAAACTCTTGCATCTGTGTTGTTCCTCAGGCACTTTTTACATCTCACTGGGTTCAGTAATGGACCCACAAGCCTGTCCTTCTGTACCCACTTCTATAATTTTCCCAGCTATTCAACCAGGAGAGGTTTTTGAGTAGTTCACAGAACTGGAGGAATAAAATGAAGAAGAGCTTTTAATAACTCAGCTGAGATTCTGACTGTCCTGATCTAACTACATGACTTAATGCTCCATCAACTCCTCACATCACTAAACTCACTATATTAATTATATAAATTATAAATATTAATCACTAATATTAATGTTATGCACATATGTCTGCATATTGTAGGGCATAATTCTGCTCAGGAATGTACCTCAGCAGGCTAGCAAGTTCTTAAAAATTGTAATTTGAAAATACACTCAAGGCTGAATCGATAACCTGGTGTGTAATATATTATTGGGCAGACCAATACTTATTTCTCTACTCTTAACTGTATCACTGATCTAAACATTTGAGAGGTTGCTGAAAAATAATTTCATAAGCATCCAACTCCTTATGTCATTTTGAAGATGTCATTCTCTTTCCACACTTGCACAGTTTGTGAAATTTTCCAATAATGTCGCAAGTTAGTGTCATCACTTTTAAAAAGTTGAGGGAAAGAAAATTGACATTACCAGAACAAAACCAAAGAATGCTGGAGTATGCTAATTGTTTTCAGTTAATTTTTAATCGGCACTGCAGGTAAGAGACTCATTCCCAATATGATATCTTGTACAAGTAATTGGGATTTTCATTTTGGAAATTAACTTATTTCTAATAAGTTAACAACAACATCTCATTTATAGATTCCAAATTATTATTATTTATTTTTAATTTAAAATTTTATATATTATTGTAGGCTTACATTAACACTGCAATGAAGTTATTGCGAAAATACCCAATCACCACGCCTCTTCAGGTACATTGAAGGAGGATTTAGCATGGGCAGTGCACCTAACCATGTCTTTTGGAGTGTGGGAGGAAACCGGAGCACCTGGAGGAAACCCATGCAGACACAGTGAAAATTCTGCACAGTCAGTGACCAAGCCAGGAATTGAACCCGGGTCCCTGGCACTATGAGGCAGCAGTATTAACCACTAGCATATATATATGAGGAAACAATTTTTGATAATTGTGCTAATTTATCTATCTAAGGAAGAAAACCCTGACTTTAAAAAAATCAGTACAAATATGAAAGGTAATATTGCTAATGACTACATCAGCTAATAAAAGACTTTGTGAGAATGAAAAAGCAGGCCCTGAATATCAAATAGTAATCCCTGAAAATCAAAATGTAGCGTTCAAGAAAATCTGAGTCCTTGAAAGTTAAGTATTTTGACACCTAGATGGAATGTCATTGTTTTGAGAGCTGTGAGGAGTTACTGGAGTTTGAGTGATATCAGGGATTTTTAAAAATTTATGCATGTTTCTATTCTTTTTGTTAATTACAGGAAAATGATTGCTTCAATTTCTGTCACCTCCTTTGGATTATTTACGTTGGTGTTAGCCTTACCTCAACATTTTAGTCCCACTCAAGGTAGGTGCAATGAAATTATAAGAAATGTTGTATTACATGATTATACTCTTTTTACTTTCATGACTCAAAAAAATAACCACAGAAAAATCTAGGTCGAAACTTTCCTATCACTCAAAAGTGGCTGTGAGTGGGTGTTAATCATACTCTGTATATGTGAATATAAGAAGGTTATGTGTACATTATATTCCTACAAAGTTGTATATGTGAGATGTTAATGAAAAATAATTTCATGTTAAAAATTGTAATTTGTATAATGTTTTGGACAGATAGCTTCATTGTTTTTCTTGTATTTTTAAATGATGGTAGTGTACTGTCGTAAAATGTTTATATAATTGACAAAGGTGAAGGCTGCAATTGGATTTTGGATTTTTTCAAATCCTTTGTCTTACTCAGATCTGCTCCTATCTGTATGTCTCACACTTGTAAACCAGGGTCTGTCTATAAATGCGAAGTATCTAGTCTTGTGGTCACACATAGGATTATGGTGAGAGTTTCTTTAAATTTACATGAGATAAGACTGGCAGAATGAGCATTCAACCAGATTTTGTTACTTAGAATATAAAATACGGTTTGTTTTTAAATTTGAAAATGGGAGCCAGCCACTATAGCAGATTTTAATTTCTTCTAAATCTTTTTAACTTGTACCTTATAAAAATAACAAAAGCTACCTTAACTCTAGACCAATCATATAGCTACTGTGGCTACAAGAGCAAATCAGAGACTAGGAATTCTGCATACAGGAGCTTACCTCCTGACTTCCTAAAACTGTCTACAAAACACATGTCAAGAGTGTGATGGATACCCTTACTTGCATGGATGAGTGCAACTCCCACAACATTTAAGAAGCTCAACGTTTTCCAGGACAAAGCCATGTATTTGATTGGCATTATATTCAACGTTCGCTTCCTCCACCATCGACGCACAATAGCAGCAGTGTGTATCATTGACAAGATGTATTGCAACAAGAAACTAAGGCTTCTTCAACAGCACAGTCCAAACCTGTAATCGCTACTACCTAGAAAGACCAGGGTGGCAGTTCCCCTCCAAGTCACATACTGTCTTGACTTAGAAAAATATCATCATTCCTTCATAGTCACTGGGTGCTCTCGCCTGTGTTCTACCTCTGCAGATGCTGTCAGGATCTGCTGAGATTTTCCAGCATTTTCTGTTTTAGTTTCTCAGTCTATTATTATTTTTATGGATGGACTTAAGTTAATTTTTGTTTAAGGTTTAATGAGGATGTGGTGCCTGTGTTTTAAGAAAAATAATTCTCTGATTTAAGAACACTGTGGTGCGATTGATTTCTAATTTCTGTAATAAAAACAAAATATTGCGAATGCTGAAAATCTAGAAAACAATCAGAAAATGGTGGAAAACCTCTGCTGAGTTTTTTTCCAGTGTATTCAATTTTAACTCTTATTACTGGAAGTATCCATGCAAAAGCCCAATAGATACTGAGGCTAACTGTAAGTGGAGATTTCTCCCTTCTTATCTATGCTACATGGCGTTTGTAATCGATGCCATTTGTTTTTGATTCAATTAGAGATGTTTCTTTGAAATGCCCAGACCTTTTCTACTCAGGAGAGATTATTTTCTTTCTGTTCAGAAATATATTCAAGAGCAGATTTGACAGTTATTGCACTTTATATTTTATCTGTTGTCCAATGCCTTTAACTGTTGTTCCATTTTATTTATTGTTTGCAGAATCATGTTTGGACATGGGTGTTGATTTTAATCGTTACTTTGTTCTGGAAAGTGAAGGAGTAATTTTGACCTGCCCTGAGTTGAGTGCAGAACAGAACTACAGCCTCACGTGGTATAACAATGAAACATCTGAAATGATTACAGCAGACAAGGAGCAAAGGATTCACATAGAGAATGATTCACTTTGGTTTCTTCCAGTATTGTTGAAAGACACTGGCTACTATACCTGTGTCGTAAGGTAAGGTTCCATCGGTCTGATTTTAAATGTTGAGATGGTGCAGACTACAGCTCTGCCTGCTAGACCCAGAACTGCTCTAGATTGTGATCAAGGGCATACAGCTGTTCCCTACATTGAAAGTCAATAAGCTTCTATTGACTGTATTGCAGAAAGTCAATGGAATAGCACTGTGTAGGAGCAAAGGGAAAGGTGAAAGTATCCAGGGAATGTACATAAGTGATGAATATCCTTTGCATGTCAGATGGCATGATTTCTGTTACAAACGAAGGCAAATTGCAAAAGTGTTTGCTTTTATAGGTCCATTTTGGCCAGGCAAACCCTGTGATAGTCAATGAAGGAAGGAAGATCAGTGTGGGACATTGGGAGAATAGAGAAAAAATAGAGTCCTCAATGACATCCCTTAATCAACAATAGATGACAGACAGCAAAATGTTATCAACATCTCCAACTTCAGTCTGGATAAGTTAAGCATGTCATTGTGAAGGTCGTGTTCACAGAAAATGGCAATGTGATCTTGCAAAAGTGCAAGATTGGTGTTTGGAATTCCAGCACTTAAGCAACCAGAAAATTTGCTGGTGTTTCATGAATTCCATCTGGACAGTTTCTTATTGAAAAATAAATGCTAAATTAAATATTTTCTCATTTCATTATTTGAGTAATCATAAATACTTTTCGAGTCATAGAATAATACAGCATGGATGCAGGCCCTTTGCCCAATTGGTCTACGCCAACCATGGCACCCTCCCAGCTTGTCCCAATTGCTGCATTTAGGTCATAGCCCTGTAATCCTTTCCTATCCATGTACTAACTGAAATGCTTTTTAAATATGGCAATTGTACCTGCCTCAACAACTTTCCATGACATCTCATTGCATATCCATGACACCTGCTATGTGAAGAAGTTGCCCCTCGGATCTCTCAAATTTTTTCCTTCTAACCTTAAAGCTATGTCTCCTTTTGGTCAGTAATTATTTATTAAAATCACTCTAACTCTTCTTTGTATGCTTGCAGGTATCCAACATCTTGTCAAAAATATACTGTTTCATTAACAGTTACTAACTCAACCAGTCCTTCATGCTTCCAAAATAAATTTTTCTATGGATCTACGTCATATGTTAAGACTTCTAAAAAGATTTCTTGTCCAGATATTGATGACTACATAACCTCAGATGAAGAATTAGAACTACGTTGGTACAAAGTAAGGAATAGTTTACAATGGGTGTACAAATTTATACTCTTTATTTATAAATATGAAAGTTACTGTGTCACTTAAAATAATAACTTTGGGACTTTGTCTCAGTTATTTTGTTAAATATTAGACCCTCTGTGTCTTGCCCCATCATATTCCATCACCTCCCTCTATCCCACTCACTCCCACGCACATAAATGTTAAGTCATGCCAACTCATCTACCCCCAGTGACATCCTCCATAACAATCCGTGGTTATTCACTGACTCCCTATGCCAACTTAGTACAGATTCATGACTCCAAGTGACTGCTTTAGCACATATGCCAAGTTGTTGGAATTCATGCCCACCACCTCTTACATCCTCCATGTCAAATCACGTAGGCACACCTCAGGAGCTATGCTGAAGTGAAACAAAATAACATCACAACTTTCTATTACCAACTTGCCATATTAAAAAAACACATTTACAAAGCCCATTCAACACATTTAACCTTTTATTAAATACAAGATGTTTGTATTCATGACCCAGATCAGAGACAGCTAATCCTTTAACAACCTCTTGGAGTTTTTAATCAAATACTGAACTTGCGCCATTATGATACTGATCAGTTGTGAAAAACACTTGAGTGGTAATAATGTTATGGTAGCACTTGGAGTCAATGAACAAGCATTGATTGAAACTAACAGCAGCAGACATCTAGTGAAAGGGGTTTCAGGTTGACCCAGGAACAGTCAAAGATGAGTGTACATTTTTCTCTGCCATTTTTCTACTCTGGTTTTATCAGTGCCAAACATCTGCGCTAGGCAAGCTTTGATTCTATAATGATAACTGTGTGTGCTGTCTTTTTTTTTATTCAGAATTGTGAGCCTCTTACATATGGAAAAAAATATATCTATCATAAAGGTGACCACCAACTTACAGTCATAAATGTGGAACCATCAGATGCTGGAATCTATGTCTGTGAACTGCACTTTATGCATGATGGTTTACAGTACAGAATGACCAGAACCATTGACTTTGATGTTAAAGGTAGGTTTGTTGTGTTCCAAGACAATAATACATGTAGATTTTATTAGTAAAAATGTCTACATTGTAATAGCTAGTTAGGAAAATGCACGCTATCAACTTTCAAATGGATTTTTTTTTGCCTATCACTGTAAATGCTTTCTGATGGAAAACAAATCATTTGGCGTTACCACACACACATATATATAAAACTGCATGGCTGTCAAGTACGTCAACATGAAGAACTCTCTAATGACACCAGAGAAACCATAATGGGCAGATTTTACCAGGTGTAAAAATGAGGTAAAGTCGGGTGAGAGGCCATTAACGCAATCCTCTGCTGCGTCTGTGTAGGTGACCACTTAATTGAAACCTGGGAATGGCGGCGATTTGATTTGCGCCTAAAATGGGCGCAACAGTGATTTAAATGCATTTAAATTGAGTTAATGAACTGCCCGCCCAACTTTATCTGCATTTCCCCCTTTACCACTGCATTCACCTATCCGGAACTGTGCCGTAATGGACCTGCTAAATAAAAATCTGAAACGGGCACTCCAGCTACTGAAGAAAACGTTCAGAGCTTCCAACGACTCTCTGACTCAGATCGGTGGTGGGGAGGGGAGGGAGGCGGGTCAGATTATTCTCTGGTTGTGGGGGAGTGAGATCATTTTCTGGTGGGGGGATAAGAGAAGGTGGGTTAAATGTATCTGTGGTGGGTGGCAGGGTGGGGAACGTCTGATCATTGTCAGGTGGGGAGGGAGGAGGAGGCGGGTCAGATGTTCCTCGGGTGGTGGTGGGGAGTGAGGCCAGACCCTTCTCGGGGGGGTGGGGGGAGGATGGTGGGTGGGTGGGTGGTAGTAGGTAGTGAGCAAGGCCAGATCGTGGAGGGGAGGAAGGAAGAAAAAGGGTAAGATGGGAGGGGGGGGGGGGGGGGAGAGTCAGGGGGTCTGCTGCAATTCTGCAGGCAGTACGTTGAGGGGGATGTGGTGGGGAGGCAGGGGTAGTGATTGATCTCGGTAGGGGGGTGGTGGATAAGGGGGACAGTAATGTATGTCTCAAAGATTGGAATGCCACCTTGAAAGTGTACCCCGGTCAGAAATAAAAATACCCCCCATACCACATAATAATTGTCAGCATTTCCCACCAATTCCACCCTCCACCTCCACAACCTCTCTCCCCACACCCGCCAATCTTGCAATCTTCTCTATGCCTTTATACGCCACCCTCCCCCACTGGCTCAGCAACTGCCCTCCCTCTCCACGAGACAGGAATCAAAACATCCACCCACCCTCCCAAAAGCCCACAATGTCCAGCCCTGGCACTGCCCCTGATTCAGGTTGTTTGGCCTGGCATTGCCAGGACACTGCCTAGCCATGTCCCTTTCCTGGGACTATGCTTATCTTTGTGCCTCCAGAAGAAAGCCTTCAACACATTTACGTTTAAAAAAAAACCTGCCGAGAACATTGGCGAGGTATGAGTACAGCGCGAGGGAGGAACTGTATAATGAGGGATCCAGTTAAATTTTACTTAATTTCAAAGTAATTATTAAAAACAGGTTAATTCCCATAATGGGCGTTAGCTTAATTACATTATCCATGGAGGGCAGAGAAAATCGGAACTCGTTGGTGGGATTTGTGATTTCCAATTTTCTCTGGAATTTGTGCCCCCACCAGCGATTCTAAGAGTTTGGGCTCAAGATCCACTCTTAACTTTATTTTTCTCAACCTAAAAAAGAAACATTTTGTGATCTTTTCCATGGTTATAAATACTCCTGTGACGGTCCTAACAATTTAATGGATTAATGTACAGTTTTTTAAAAAAAACATGATGAATAAATGTAGAAATGTTCACCCATTAGAATGTACTAAAATGATTGTCTCCAGTAGCTAAACAATACCACCACCTACTGGAATGGAATAGTTTCTCATCACCAGTTCTTGCCTTTCTAACAAGTTGAATATGTATAGTATAGAGCAATAATACACGGTAGAGTATCCCAAGAGTATCTTTCATTTATATCCACAGAGAATTACAGAACAAAGTTATATTTTTAAATTTTTCTTCTATGTGCTTAATGCCAATTCAATATAGTTTTCCCAAAGTGTCCCACTTTATTATTTTGCTGACAGAATGTTTTTATTTCCACAGGCTGCAAGGCTAGTGTTGGTCCAAAGATTCTACATCCAAAAAATGGTACAATCGAAATAAAACCTGGCAAGTTCTTTTTTTGTTTTGTGAAATAGACAAGACTATTTTTGCTGCACTTTGATTATCTGTTCCTGATTTGTCTCATAGAATCCCTTTTGATGCAGAAGGAAACTTTTCCGTCCATTGAGTCTGCACTAATCACAATCCCACCATGCCCTATCCCCATATATTTACCCCGCCAATCCCCCTGACGCTAAAGAGCAATTTATCATGGCCAATCTACCTAACCTGCGCATCTTTGGACTGTGGGAGGAAATCGGAGCATTCGGAGGAAACTCGCTTAGACAAGGGAAGAATGTGCAGACTCCCAACAGATAGTGACCAAGCCAGGAATTGAACCAGGATCCCTGGCACCGTGAGCAGCAGTGCTAACCACTGTACCACCCCATCTCCTTTCCTAATGCTTTTTATGCCACTCCATGAAATAGCCTAATTTGAAATGTTAACTATAAATTTATAGCAGGCCATCATTTGAAGAAATGATATGATTCTTATTGAACCTGTTGAGAAAATTATATAGCCATACAGCAGTACATGACTTAAATTTTGCAGATATGTATGATTCTGAATCCAAATTGATGAATTGTTTTGAGATGCTCAATTCGCTTATGGATTACTAAGTGATTATGACATTCTAAACACCATGGATTCAAAGACAATTTGTTTTCAAGGTAACTGAAGAAGGAAGTGGCAATGAAGGTGGATAAGGCTGTTGTGAGAGGTACAAGAAAGTGGTGATGACCTCATATATCAGGAGTGGAGAAATATGAGCAAGATTTGGAGAGCTTTGAATAGATGAGTTGATATGGAAGAAGAATTAAAGTGTGGAAAGGATGATGATGAGCTAACAGGAGCGAGTATCGGGTTATCTGAAATGGAGATTTCAATCATTGAGAATGAAGAGTTGCTCAGTGCAGAGAGTCTTGAGGGAAAAAAATGGACTAGATGAAACTAGCTCGTAAAGGGAGATTGATGAGGATGTCACCAAGATTTAGTAAATTTTTTTATATCCTTTTCCTTTTCTATCTTGGCTGTTTTGGAGCTTGTTCTGACTGTCTTGTGTGTATTTCAGTGTCACTCAGTTGACCCTTGCATTATAATCATACTTGATTAAATATTGCTCATGTCATCCACCTAGTGCAGATTTAGAATGTGTTGTAAATTTACCAGGGTGGTTCACTTGTCTTTATTCTTAACAGGGAGAATAAAGAAGTAGTTAGTTTGTGCCTTGAAGTTAGAAGCAGATGAGACAATTGACCAATATTGTGTTTGATGCAACTAGCAATGAAATGTAACTGTGATGTTGAACTTCTGGAATGGGAAATCAAAGCATAGATAATCGTCTCGCTCGTCAACTTCATGAAAAAACACTTGGGAGAGTAAAAGCTGTCAGAGTTGTTGGATTACTGCTGGTTTCAGAGTTCAGAGCTACTGAAGTTGAGGCAACCAGAAGTAATGACCACACTCAAAACTGCTGTGAAGACTGTTCATTGCTCATGTATCATGAAACTGCCTGCAAAGCAGCACCAGCACTTTCACAACAGAATTGTGGATTGTTCAAATTGTGGTGGTTTCACTGTGGGGTGGTGCTTTTCCACACTAGGCAAAGTGTCCTGCTACTGGTGAACAATGCAAAGCTTGTGAAAATCCAATCACTTGGCTCATATTTGTTCTCAATTATTAAGACCAATACCAACAGAAGCTTGCCTCGTGTACCACAGCAAAATGTTGAGTGGTGGATGAGCCTGAATATATATTTGTGCTCTCTTATGGACACAGCAGCAAATCTATGTGACAGTGACCTTTTAGCTGATTTAATTGATGCAGAAGGATCTGTTAATATCTTGGGAGACAAAATGTTCAACAACTTCAAGATTGCCTCATTCTCTGCAAACCAAGGATTACAAAACTTTTCCCTTACATCAGTGACAAACCACTGAAAATTCTTAGAACATTTGAAATTACAGTCTCATTCAAAGACATTAGAATAGCCGGTACTTTCTGCCATACTGGTGAATGGAGATACATACTTATTAGTTTCCACATTGTAACAGACCTGTAGGTGATTGTAGTCACGTACATGATTCCTATGCAGAATAACAATGTTCTTGAGTTGTAGACTGATTGCTTCAATGTATGGCCAAACTGAAGGATGTTGCGTGTGTGGACTCAAATGTGCTTCCAGTCACGTAACAAGACTGATGAATACCATTTCACATCAGGAAGCAGAGCAAGGAGAAATTTCAATATCTGTTTGATCTTGACATTATTGACAAAGTTGGGAATAAACATTTTGCTTGGATCTCGCCCATGCAATTTGTCAAGGAACCAATGAAACTTGGTGCAGATTAGAATCTCCATTGATCTATGGTTACCCAAACCAAGGCAGACAATGAGAAAGCTTGACTTCTGCAGTTGATAGTAACATAGAAATCATGGGATCAGAGTGTGAGGATTCAAGGTAGACCATTTAGGACAGAGGTGAGGAGACATTTCTTCACTCAAAGAGTGGTGAACATATGGAATTGTTGATGCCAAAACATTGAATGTATTCAAGAGGTGGCTGGATATAGCATTTAGAGGATTAAGATCAAGGTTATGGGGAAAAAGCAGGGTTATTTGATATGATTTATTATTGTTGCATGTATTAATATACAGTGAATCAATTTGGCCATACAGTGAAACAATTAGTCTACAACTCAAGAAGTTTGTTGTCCTGCATAGGAATCATGTATGCAACTATAGATCTGTTACAGTGCGGAAACTGATAAGTGTGTCATGTCCATTCGCCAGCGATGGCTAAAAGGATCAGTTATTCTAGTGTCTTTGAATGAGACTGGAATTTCAAAAATGTTATTTCTTGTGCATTATACAGACAAAATATACTGCTCATAGAAAAGGAAACAAGAGAGTACAGAATGTAGTGCTATAGGCATACCTTACATTAAGCTGATCTTTCTGTACACACTGGTTAAGTCCAATCAAATATTTGATCTGCTCTCAAGTCCGTTGGTATGTGACCTACAGACTTTTGTATCTTTTTCTCGAAGGATGAAGGTGAATGACAGAATGCCTTGGATGTTTGGGCTCCTTAGTTATGCTGGCTGCTTTGCTGAAGTAGCGGGAAGTGTAGGCTGAGTGAATAGACAGGAGGCTGATTTGGTATTAGGCTGCTGAGTTGGATGATCAGTCATGATTGCAATGAAGCAGGCTTGGAGGCCTCCTCTGCTCCTATCTTCTATGTTTCTATGCAACGTGCATATTGCTGAATAGTTCACTAAACTTAAGCTCAATTCAGAATACTATCAAATGGAGCCTGGAGAAGAATCGAGGTACCTTTCAGTATTCTACATCAAATTGGATTTTTTTCAAAACAAGCTGCTTGACTTGGAAACAACTCAGCAGCTAATGTATTTAAGCATGTGACTCAGTATGTGCAAGGACTTGATCATCTTTGATAACATTGTCATCTACAGTCACACCGAAAGTGAACTCATGATAGGCTTACATACATGTCTACTATGCCTTGGGGAATGCAATCTCACCTTGAAAAAAGAAAGTGCCCGTTTGATGAAAGCAGAATCAAGTTTTTTGGTTGTGTGTTCAGCAGTGAAGGTGTAAAACCTGAATTATAGAAAATTGAAGCCATTTAAAAAAATATGTGTTCATGAGATGTGGGCATCATCAGCCAGGCCAGCATTTATTGCTTATCTTAGTTAGCTGTTAGAAAATGGTGATGAACTCCTTCGTGAAAATGCTGTGATTCCTTCATGTGCAGAAAGTCTTAGTCTATTGGGATTCATCATGTTTTATAGTCGCTTCATGCCTGATCTTACTACACTCTCTGCCTCCTATGTTGCCCAGTTAAAAAGCAGACAAGCAATAATGGACCACATCATGTAAATAGGATGTGCACCAGATCAAACAACCTTTGTCAGCAAGTTGCACAAATGCTTATTTTGACTCTGAGAAAACAACTCAAGCCTTGAATGCAAGTTTGGTTGGTTCATGTGCAGTTCTCATGCAAGAAGATAAGGCAGGTAACCCAACAATCATTGCAATGACAAGCAGATTGCTAATTCATCTGGAATAGCACTTGAATGCTGTCAATCACATGAGGTATGTTACACTTTCATCTCTGTGTTTGGAAGTGAGTGCGAAGTCAGAATTGATCTTTGATCATTGGAAAACTTGGTCAACAATCCAGATAGCAAAAAAATGCTCTCAAATAAAATGTTGGATTCTCAACAGCTTCCCAGTTATGGAAATAGTTACATCAACTTCAACAAAAATAATCATCCCAAAATTTCAAGAGGTTTTTGGCTTGTTTGGAATTCCTCATGCTGTGAGGGGACAACAAACTCCCATTCCATACTGATGAGTTCTGTAAATTTATGAAGTATCTAGGTTTCACCCAATAAAAAATCAAAATCCATTTTCCAACGGCTGTTGGGTTAGGCTTAAAGTTAATGGAGAAGTCAAGAGATTTTGCATACTTTGAAAATGTGGTATGTACAGCTACAGCTAAGAGCAATTCATGGAAGTGATAGCAGTATTGCTTCCTTTGCAATTACAGAGTGACTCCTTGCTCAACTCCTTGATAGGCTCCAGCTGCATTCATCTTTGCAATCCAATGTGCACACATCTTCTTGAACTAGAGAAGGTGGAGAGGAGAGGTGCCAAAGTATGTTGTCTGAGCTAGAGTGTTTCAACTACAAAAAGAAATTGGTTTAGGTTGGGATTGATTTCCTCAGAGCAGAACAAATTGAGGTGTGCAAAATTATGAGGGACATAGCTAGGGTCAATAGGAAGAAACTTTTCCCCTTAGTAGTGATTTGAGGTTTGGGGGAGGATTTTTAAAAAGGATTTGAGGAAAAACCTTTTCACCCAGAGTGTAATGGGAAACTGGAACTTGCTGCCTGAAAGAGTGGTAGAGCAGGAACCCACACAAAATTTAAGAAGCATTTAGATGAATTTGAAATGCTTTAGCATACAATGCTATGGTCCAAATGCTGGAAAATAGGATTAGAATAAATAGGTGCTTGATGGCCAGTGCAGACACAATGGGCTGAAGGGCCACTTGCTGTGCTGTTAATAAGACTCAATCCTGTGAAGTTAATGGTCAGCATGTATGTGAATGTGATTGAAAACAGAAAAGTTGAATAATAGTAAATGCAAAGTGAAATGTAAAATTTGGAGCTACAGCACAAAAGTCAGGTGATAAAATGCTTGTGCAATGTAAGGATTTTGTTGGAAAGCAAACAGCCCTTATGACATCCAATTATTTTTAATGCCGGACACAGGAGAATCAATAAGAACCAGTAAACACGGTTCACAGATCACTGTACAAAACATGTGTTTTTAAAGCATTGAAAACACCACTCACAAACACTGAATCTAATTCTGATATCAGTATATCAATATCTGAGATGAAAAATGCATTAATTGGGACAATACCTGATATTAGGTGATAGCCTATTTGTGAGAGTAGATGTTCACCTTTTGGATTGTGTCACAAAGTGAACTGTTTACAGTTGATGAACAAATCACTGGGGAGAAAGAGGTGTAGTCAGTGGTAGTGTTTGGGGGACTATGGGATCAGCACTATAGTTAACCAGGAATTAGAAGTAATTTTAATTCTTCTAACAATTGGAATCATTGCACCTTTGGGGAACCTCTAGTTTGCAAGTTACAAACCTGATGAAGTCTCAGGTTTGAACCTTCCGTAGAAAATCTGGGCAACCAAGTCTTGATGACAGTCAGGGAAGGTTTTAATTATTTGCTCTATAAGTGGAACATATGGAACACTCAAATTTCAGCTGGCCAGGCACGTCAGACCATCACCCACATACTGAAGTTCTGCCCTAAGAGATCCAATTCGTGTAGAATCACAATTATTCACAGTGGGCAGCTAAAGCTATTTAATGGGTTGCTAGCCTTGATTTTTGAACTATAATGGCTTCCCCAGACATAACTAATATAAACAATTTAGGAGCCAAATGTGCAGCTTGGCTGCAACTATTTAAATATACTTGGCCTAGAGACGAAGTAAAGATTGATCCCTGATTGAATTGTAACTAGCAAATAGTCCAGCGACTATGAAGTTTAACTGTCTTGGAAGTAATCAATGTGGGAAGAGAAGGATGAAAATGGAACAATTGGGCTGCGCACACAGTGAAGAAGTTGCAATTTTCAGTTTGCATGGTTTCACTTGTGTATTCATCCTCTGTTTGTGTAGGTTTTAATTTTCAGGTTAAGAAAGTTCATGCTTAGCAAACACTTGCTTGTCCGGTATTGTTATAAATGTCTATTCAATGCAAAGATTGGATATCTTGATGTATGCAAATGTTTGATAAATTGTAACAGTACTAGTTCAAGCTGTCTTTTGATGAATTCTAGACTTTTTTTCCATCCATACGTTGACTTTCCCTGTTAACCAATGTAGATTTTTCAGTAAGTTGATTTTGTTGAATTTTGTTCAAGCCAGGATGTGTCTGGCACTGATGCTGTTCCAATTTTACAATGTGTTAGTGAATAAAAATGTATTTATTTTGTTTCTACAGGATCAAAATTGAACATATCTTGCACAGTATATACAGGATATTGTGAGCCATCTACAACATTAATTTATTGGACAGTAAATGATAAGTTTATTGAAGACCATTTTGGTAATCATCTTCAAGTTGAATACAGGTATGCAGCTCCAATCTTATCAGGGTTTGAACAAGCACATAACTTATTGTCTTTAAAATGAACTGACTACAACTTGTATAATGTTGAATTTATGTATATAAATTTTGTTTTAAGTCGGAGGAGTGACAGAGAACAAGGAAACCATTATGAGTCGACAATATTTTTTCCTACTTTCAAAGAAGAATATTATAATGAATCACTTACGTGTGTCGCCAAAAATGGCTTGGGATGTCAAATAGCAACTGTTAAATTTAAAAAAGCAGGCAAGTAACTCATTACAATATTTAAGAAATGGCACTTGTCTTTAAAGATCATTTGTTTTTCCTTATGCAGGACCTCTGGTAACTTTGGTATATTTGCTTTTTCACTAATCAATGCAGAAGCCTGATCATTGTTAGCACCTGCTGACATATTAATCAGCCTGTTATCCTTGTTGTCTTATTCATAAAAGTAGAATACACTGATTTTCATTTTACAGTATGCAACAAGGGGAATTTCACAGTAACTTTGTTGCAGTGTTAATGTAAGCCTTATTTGTGACTAATAAATAAATGTTCAACTTTTAAAACATTTCTATCTTCAGTGTAATTAGTAGGGGGCAATCTTACCAAATAATTCTAAGTACCGAACATGCATGAAAGTGAGAGAGAATTGCGTCTTTTTTTTCAGCAAGTTTTTAGACACGATTTTATGCCACTTAGTGCAAAAAAGGGAAAGTATGATTCACACCAGTAGGGGGGAGTAGATGGAGACTATTCTCATTGGAAAGCTGGCTGATGACAGCTAGAGGACACCATTGCACATGTGCAGAACTCTCCATGTTCTGTGTGTAAGTGTACATGTAGATCTGTCACTCTCCACCTCCCTGGATATCACCCCCTCCCCTCCCCCAATCCCCTGGATATCCCCCCCTCCCCCCTCCGATATCACCCAGATAACCTCCTCCAAACATGATCCTCCCCAGTGAAGATCTCCACCAATATGGCCGTTAAGGCAAGCGAGCCCAGACGATTGCACCTCAGGCTCACTAATCACGAGGCAAACTCAATTTTTCACTGCCCTCGTGATCTTAGTGGCTCGCCACATTGATCAACCGGTGTGATGAGCCTTTAAGACCTCACCCTCCCCTAGACTGGTCCATGCACAAACCAGCCTGACTGGGCATGGGCACCCCCCCAACCCAACCTGAACCTGACCTGTACTCCTCCAACTCCACTGTACCATGTCTGTCAAACCCCACCCAATCTCCCACACTACACAAGTCCCAACTACTTACCTTAGATGCTTATCTTCTCCCTGGCCTGTTATTTTCAATTTAAAACTAACTTGCTTTATAGCAGCTGGTGCCTTTCTTCACTGCAATTCTTTTGTACACGGAAGCTGGACTTGAAGATCCACTGCACTGCCTGGATCCTAGACAGCGAGAAAGTTGGGCAAGACATGCACTTAAGAAATTTATCACAAGGGTACAGAATGGCAATCTGATACTCATTACCATTCTGAGGAAGCTATGACCCATATGGGAAAAATAAATATTGCTGTTTTTTGATCAGAAACACTTTGGAATCCACTTATAAATTTTATTTCCTCTCAAAAACTACTTTTTCCATTTTAATGATTTACTAGACTAAAGATTGCATTATTTTCAGGACAAAATTCAAACCATATAATTTATAATAGTTTCATATTTCCAGCCGTAACTAAAACAGGCTATTCACTTTTGAGAATCAAGATTAAAATGTATGGAATAAACCATACATTGTCACAGAAAAGACACCAGTCTGGATGATGAAATTGGCCAGGTTTGTTTAGCTCTTATGTTGCCTGATGATAGTGTGCAATTCATGCCAAATTTGTTTGTCTTCAATAAACTCTGATACTGTTGTCCTCTTCTACCAGCTATTGAAATAGATATTTCTGATTCTTGTCATTTTTAATAAAATTATTTTGTTTCTGTTCAGTTCCAGATTTTACCAAGGAGATAGTAGCTGTCTTTGGTGTTTTTGCCTGTGTATTATTCATTTGCATATGTACTTACAAGTTTTTCAAGATTGATATTGTGCTCTGGTATCGTGATACATTTCCTGCAAAATGTTCTGCAGGTAGGTGCAAATTCAAAATCGACTTAATCTTAATCAGCAAACTAAGTGAGACAAATTCAAAAAAATTTCAGTCTGCAATCTAGTAAATTATACTCATGATTTACTCACTTTCAGATGGCAAGAAACATGATGCATATATCATCTATCCACAAAGTTCTTGTTCTCCACACACAGCTAGTATCTTAGTCTTCATTATGGATATACTGCCTCAAGTTTTGGAATGCCAGTGTGGATATAAATTGTTTATTCCTGGAAGAGATGATCTACCTGGAGAAGGTGAGGCTAAAATATGGTTCAGTGTATTCCCTCACTTTGCATTGTTAGTAAATATATATATTAGGATTGCTTCAGCAAGTTCGATTCACACCATGTGATGTCAATAAATAACTAAAGACCCTGTACGCTGCAAAGGCTAAGGCCCTGACAACATTCTAGCAGTAGCACTGAAGACTTGTGCTCCAACACCAGCCATGCTCCTAGCCAAGCTATTCCAGTTCAGCTAAAACACTGACATCTCCCTGGCATGTGGAAAATTGTAGTAAGAAGTCTCACACCACCAAGTTAGAGTCCAACTAGAATGGAAGGATGGGGCAGTAATTGGCTGGATTGGATTTTTCCTGCATTTAGTAGGAAAGACATAACTGGGTAATTTTCCACTTGGGTAGTAGCTGTAGTGGCTAATTCTTGAGGCCAAACTTTATCACTACAGCTGGGTAGTGTTGTACAGTCCTTGGTGTATTCAGTTAGTTGTGGTATTATGTGATCGGAATCACACTGGTTGAAGACTGGCATTTGTGTTGGTTGGAAACTTCAGAAGGAAGCCAAGATTAATCATTTACTTCTGGCCGACGATGTTGCAAATGTTTCAGCCTTGTCTTTTTACACTCAAACACTGGGCATTGCCACCATTTGTGGATGCAGATGTTCATGGGAGTCATTTTCTCTCATTGATTATTGAATTGTTCACCACCATTCACATATCTTACAGCTGACTTTTTACTTTGGTATCATTTAACTTTGCTTGTTTGTATGCAGCTTCTCCTGTTCAGCACGCTTTTATTTAAACATAAAAAATGGGAGGAGAAGGAGGCCATTCAGCCCTTCAATCCTGCCCCATCATTCATTATGATCATGGTTGATCATCCAACTCAGAAATCTGTTCCTGCTCCTCTCTCTCTCCTTGCCCCCACCCCCCAAAATCCTTTTGATTCCTTTAGCCAAAAGGACTGTATCTAACTCCTTGTAAACATACAACATTTTGGCCTCAACTGCTTTCTGTGGAGAAGAACGCCACAGGCTCTCAACTCTCTGGGTGAAAAATTTCTCCTTATATCCGTTCTAAATGATCTACCCTGCATACTCAGACTGTGATCCACATTCTGGAACATCCCTCCTGTATGTATCCTGTCTGGCCCTGATGAACATTTTAAAATAAGTTAAAACACCATCAGTATTTTGTTTAAAATATTAAATAAATTGATAAATGTGATTTAAAAACTTCAACCTGCCATTGTCATAATATCTGTATTTCCCATGCAGTCTCCTACTTCCCTCCCCCACAACTCCCGATTTCCTTTTCCTCTGCAGGAAGTCCAAAATTTTGCTCCCCCACTCCCACCCTACACAATATCTTTTTCACATCATTAACAGCCTAGTGCAGGAGTGCAAATCTGGAGAAGGTTTGGCATTCCAACTGGAGATGCAAGAGATTATGATGCCATAGACAATGAGATTTTGCGAGCCCTGTTTATAACTTTTCATTTTTTTAATGCTAGCATGGAAACAAGTGTCTCTAAACTCACTTGTGGGACTTTTTGGCCAAAAAGGAATTGATTCTTACATTAAATCTTACTGCACAGGATCCTGGGATATCATTAAATTCCACAGGTGGTAACATTGACTAAAGAAACACACTCATGCAGAATGTTAAAGTAAATATGATGCTGAAATCAATTTCAAATGAGAGGTTTTAGCAATGCAATGGTTTTCCTTTATTTTTTGGATGTGATTGAAATGAAGAAAGCATTTTTGGATCTTAAGTTTTGACAATCATATGAGTGATATCATCTTTGTTGAAAGCTGCACTTTTTTGTGATTGAACTTACCACTGTATCAAGGGTACACAAAGTCTTTGAAACAAATGAGAGACATTTTAAATTTATGGGAAGATATTACCGTAGATCGCGGCATGCACGTTAACCTTGGAAACTGCCAAAATTCTTTCCAAAAATGTTGTTGCTCTGTACGTTGAGTATGAAATGTGAAGGGCTGGTGTGGTTGGTCTTGGGCATCATCCTCAGGATGGATTCTTCCTCCTTCCACTCTCGCAGCAGAATTTCATTAATACTGAATCCTCTTGTTGCAGCACAGTTGTTTAACAAGTTAGCAAAAGTTAAACCTTCAGTTTGAAAGCAGCTTTGTACTCCATTTGTTTTGCTGGAAGATCCACTTCTGTTCTCTTGCCTTGTCACATGCAATCTGCTCAATGTGGGAATATCTTAAACTCCTGTGCACTATCTTTATCATGCAGCTTTGTACTGCATTTATTTATTTATTTTAAAGCAACACAGCACGGGAAACAGGCCCTTCGGCCCAACGAGCCCGCGCCGCCTCATACTATATAGTAGCAAATTTTGCTGAAGGATCCATTTCTGTTCTCTTGCCTTGTCATATGCAGTCTGCTCTACATGGGAACATCTTAAACTCCTGTGTAGTATCCTTACATTGCAGCGCTGCTATCTGCTTGGTCCCATGTGTCAACGTAATGATATAAAATCATTTAAGCTTTAATTTCTGGGGTGAATAATTGAGACCTACCAAGTAGCTGCAATGTTGGCTGTCAGCTTATAACTAAAATAGCTTGGTTTTTAGTGCTGCAAAGATGGGTCAACTTATTCTCTGCAAGCTAAGGTACTCATCTACATGGTTAGATAATGGGGTGAATTTTGATGTTCTGCCTGCCATAGGAATCGTAGAGGGCGAGTGGTAGACCAGTGAAAGGTCCATTGATCTTGGGCTGATTTTCCCGTTTCGGGATGAGCACGGCCAGAAAATCCTGCCCAAGGTGTATTGTTGGAAATATCTATGTTATAACATAGTAATGAAGTCTAGTTCTCCTGGGTATTGGGTGGCAGGGATTGTTGGGTATTAGTGGGGGAAAAAAGTGTCTAGGCCCTCATCTAATATTTTTTTTCTCAAGTTATTTGGTTCCTGTGCTGGTGTGTTGAAAGAGCACAGGAACAGATTCATAATGGTTGTGAGGGGAATATACATGGAGTTTCTGTATGTAGCTTGGTGATGCCTGGGATTTATCAGCAGTGTTGTAAATGTTGTTCCCACATATACATAACATGCCATCTCAACCTGTGCATTCTGTCTAGCGTTAATGTTGGAGGGCACCAACCATGTGTCATTGCAGACTGCAGTTTTCCAGGCACAGTAGTTTTACTGTTGGACTCTTTCACTGTTTACCTTGTTTTCTCCATTTCTTTTCTTTTTTAGATTACATTGAACAAGTGAAAACAAATATCAAAGACAGCAGAAGACTAATTATTTTGGTAACAAAATCTGATAAACAGTTGGACACTACATTTGAACAGCAAGTTGGATTGTACGATGCACTGATATTTAATCAAATGGAAGTTATTGTGATTGAGTTGGAATTTCATGATGATTACAGTAACTTTTCAGAATCAGTGAGGCATATTATACAAAAGAAAGGAACGATTAAGTGGAAAAACAGTGAATGGGTAAAAGAAACTTCATCGTTAAACTCAAAATTCTGGAGACAAGTAAGATACAACATGCCACCAAGATCTTCACGGTCCCGCCGTAAAACTGAGTATTACCAGACATTAGAAATGTATTAGACATCATCTCATATTTTGAGAGAGTACAGACATTTATAGTCCAATGAGTTTTGGATAAACTGCAGAGTTGATAAACTGGATATTTCTGAGCACTCGGTGAATTTCTTCAGCTCCTCTCCTACTGTAACTTTGAAAGTTCAATGGAAGTTCTGTTTACAGTATTACAAACCTCAAGGAAATTGACCCCCTTAACCAGTTATCCAAGTCAAAATATTTTTTCTTCAATTATCTTTGTAGTTTTAAAAATGTTGAGTATTTTAACTGACATTTCTTACGTAATTTTACAATTACAAACTCCGCACAAAGCATATGTGAGTATTGATGAATGTTATATAAATGTATGTTGTCCATATATATTGGGTGGGATCTTTAAGTTCTGCCATCCAGGGACAGGAACCTCCTGCTTGAGGTCACCTGACCTTTTTAATAGTCCGTTAACTTGTTCATCCCACTTGTAATGATTCCCATGGCGGGTGGGATTGGAATATTTATTGCAGTGTGTAAATGAAAATGAAGACAACATGATCAACAAATATATTCCACAGCCTGATTTATAACAATATAACGTAATGTTGGATTTGTTTAAAAGTCAGGACAAAAGAGTCCTTTTTTGAAGGTTTCACTTTTTTTGTGCATCTTATCATTGATAAGTTGAATAATTCTGTGCAGCTAAAATCTTAAAATACCCAACTTAATTATTAGAAATTGATAATAAGGAAGCAGAGTAGAATTTATTTGCATGAAATAAATTAATGAATCGTAGATGATGATACATTTTCGTATTGTTCTTGCAGTTGATATGTTTTTATTTGAAAGGGTCCCTGTTTTGAAAAAGTACATTTAAAAAAAACTAATATGAAATTTTGCAACATGAAAATGTTTGGAAAATGAATCAGGACCTATACACGTGATTCTGGATGACTGAATTAAGTAGATGTGTTAAGATCTTTTTTCCATGTAATCTACACACCTCTGAACTTCCATATTTTGTAGCTACTTCTTTTATTAAATTGCTCTAAAGTATATATAGAAAGTAGAGTGAGCAAGCCTTGGTATCTGGTTGTTCAGCTCCACGATCTCTAAATCTACTGGGAATTAATTCAGGATCCATGAGTGATGGATCACTGACCTCTCTGCTAGATTCTGCAGAACCAGTGATCTGCAGTGGTTTCCGAGCAGGGTTACTCGCATTAGCGATAGTGGCCCTGTGACTGAAGTTTCCTCGTTGCAGCTAGTGTGCTCAGAGAAAGGAGATGAACTGATTCTTATAAGGATGGAAAGGAGGCCCGTCTGGGGTTCTGGCGTGGGTTGCAGCACGTATCCAAATTTTTCTAAGGTTATTTTTAGGTCCCCACCTGAACTGTGTAACATGTTCAAAGAGTGGTCTCAGGTGCCCCTCCTGAGTGGACAGCCTACATTACACTTGCATCTGAACTATGTGTCATGTTTCTAAGATACCAGTGTGGGCAGCACCCATAATTATAAATCATGGTGGGCTCTGCGGTTGAGGAAACTGGCAGGTCAAGCAGAGTTTTAGCCCAGCTTCTGTACCTGCTACCAAGTTCAAACTAATAATGTACAGTTTGATGGGGCTTTTTATATATAAATTGTATTCTAACTCCCATAGTTGCTATTTTCATAAAAGTTAGCTATTGTATGGATGTAGCATGTCAAAGAAAAATGTAATATAGATTCACACTTTTCAAACAATGGCTTCTTTATTTTCAAACAGATATTTTCCATACATATATCACCAGATTTATATCCTCCAAAATGATTTACTGTGAACATATATTTCATTTGGTGCACATAGTCAACCACTCAGACTCTTTTTAATATCACATGTTTTAGCCTAATCATGCTAAATATATGTTTGAAATAAAAACTGTTATTGAAATGCAGACTTGTGTTTCTTTGTATTATCTGCACTGTAGTATGTAATAGAGTGAATTTTAGCCCTCCAATACCGAGAGATATAGGGTACATAGTGATTTTCTATCAATTAACGGCAGACTTGACTCTCCTGAACTTTTCAATACAGCTATTTCCAGCCTCCTACTTAGATCAATGTGTTTTGCTCGTGAGCCTACACATCTTCAGTGGAAATGTGGTACTATGAATTATATTTGCATGTATCTTGGTTTTACATTTACCAATTAGAAGTCATTAGTACCATTGATGTACCTGATAAATATAGAGCCTGTAAAAGTAACAGTTCTTATCAGAGCCATGATCAGAAAGTTGCAGTGGTTAGACTATAGTATTGAAATGAAAAACACTGCATCTGTTTCCTTGTTATGCTGTTGATACTTTGTCCTACTTTGAACATGTTTCTCAAGTCTCAACTATCTTTTTTTGATTGCTTGGATAACATAAGAAATAGGAGGAGTAGGCCATCTAGCCCTTTGAGCCTGCTCCACCATTCAATAAGATCATGGCTGATCTGAAGTGGATCAGTTCCAATTTGCTGCTTTCTCCCCATAACCCTTAATTCCCTTGTCTGTCAGAAACCTATCTACCTGTGACTTAAATATATTCAGTGAGGTAGCTTCCACCATTTCAATGGGCAGAGAATTCCAGAGATTCACCACCCTTTGAGTGAAGAAGTTCCTTCTCAACTCCAACCTAAACTGCCCCCTCCCTTATTTTGAGGCTGTGCCCTCTAGTTCTGCTATCGTTTCTAAGTGGAAGAATCTTTCTATCTAGCCCCTTCATTATCTTATATGTCGCTATAAGATCCCCCCTCAGCCTTCTAAATTCCAACGAGTACAAACCCAGTCTATTCAATCTCTTCTCATACGCTAACCCCCACGACTCCAGTATCAGCCTAATGAACCTTCTCTGCACTCCCTCCAAGGCCAATATATCCTTTTTCAAATGCGGCAACCGAAACTGCACACAGTACTCCAATTGCAGCCTCACTGGTGCCATGTACAGTTGCAGCAAGACCTCCCCACTTTTATATTCTATCCCCCTCGCTGTAAACGCTGACATTCCATTCGCCTTCTTGATCACCTGCTGCACCTGCAAACTGAGTTTTTACAATTTGTGCATGAGGACCCCCAGGTTTCTCTGCACTGTAGCATGCTGCAGCTTTTCACCCTTTAAATAATAATCCCTCCTACTATTATTTCTACCAAAGTGGATAACCTCACATTTGCTAATATTTTACTCCATCTGCCAGGTTCTTGCCCACTCACTCAGCCCATCAAATCTCTCTGCAGACTTTCCGCACCTTCCACGGAATTTCCTTTTCCACTCATCTTCGTGTCATCAGCAAATTTCATTACCCTACACTCAGCCCCCTCCTCCAGATCATCTATGTAAATGGTAAACAGTTGAGGCCCCAGCACCGATCCCTGGGGCACTCCACTAGTCACCAACTGCCAACCAGAATAGCACCCATTGATTCCAACTCTCTGCTTCCTATTAAACAACCAATCCTCTATCCACGCTAACACCTCACCCCCCAACTCCGTGCACCCTAATCTTTTGCAGCAACCTTTTGTGAGGCACCTTATCGTACACCTTCTGGAAATCTAAAAACACCACATCCACTGGTTTCCCTCTGTCTACCGCACTAATCACATCCTCGTAGAAATCCAATAAATTTGTGAAACATGACTTCCCCTTCACGAATCCGTGCTGTGTCTGCTTGATCAAACCATTCTTTTCTAGGTTTCTCACTATTTCTTCTTTGATGATGGATTCTAGCATTTTTCCCAATTACGGATGTTAAACTAACCAGCTTATAATTCCCTGCCTTTTGTCTGCAAAAGATTCAATGTGAATCTGTATGAATGTGAACAATCAATGTGAACAGAAATTTTCTATAATTTAGTATTCAGAAGACCAAAACTATTATCTTCCAACCCTGACACACATTCTTTTCCCTACCTACCAGCTCCATTTCTGCCAAAGACTTTGAGGCAGTTTGCTGTTTTGATGTTGTATGTGATTCAGAAATGAGCTTCCAATCACACATCCATGTCATGAGTGAGACTGCCTATTTTATTCTATAAGATAGCCCAATTCTGAGCTACTCTCAGTTCATCTAATACTGAATCCCTTGTTCATGTCTTTGTTACTTCTGGACTTGTCTATTCCATTAGAATCCTGGTTGTTGACTCATGTTCCACTACTCCAAACTTGGACGTCATCCAAAGCTCTGCTAGTCATGTCCTAATTCACACTAAATCCTGTTCATATATCTCATATTTGCTGACCTGCATTGGCTCCTGATTACCCAATCACACAATTTTTTAAAAACGCTCGGTTTAAATCTACTAATGGTTTTGCCTCTCCTTAACTTTGTAAACTCCTCCATTCTGACACGAGATGATATCTGCTTCTCCATTCTGGCCTCTTATGCTTCCTAGAATTTAATTGGTCAATCATTGGCAGTTGCACCTTTAACTGCTTAAGCTCTGGAATACCCTTCTACCCCTGTGTGGTTCTTGCCTCTCTTTTCTCCTATAACACACCCCTTAAACCTACCTCTGAACATCTGCCCTAATATCACCTTGTGATTTGGTATTAAACTTTATTAATATTTCTGTGAAGTGATTGGGATGTTTTCCTACATTAGAGATGCTATATAAATGGAAGTTAACCTATTTATTCACTTGCTATATACATTCCTTTTGCACTTCTATTGAAACAGTATAGTATTATATGTACCAAACCTTTGGACAATGAGTGCAGTACATCACCTTTGTTCTAATATTTAATCACAATTTAGTTGAAGAAATCCAAGATGCACAATATATTTTTGACTCTCTGTGCACCTTCCCCTTGCCCCACAAGATGTGTGGATGGGAGGGATGGGATTGGGTTCTAAATTATATGCTCTTGGTTCATGGAGCAGCTATGCATCTAAATCAGCATCTTCCTCAATGTGTGTGATTTTGCTGAGGTAAGTGTCTGAAACCCAAAGTGTGAATATTAGACCTGATAGAAACAGATTTTAACCTTTATAGATTCATTTGGATAGACAAGATAATCCTTTGAATATGGTCTTGTGAAACATTTGGAAGAGGTAATGCACCCTTTAGCTAGATCTGGTGCCCATTGAGATTGTTCAAAGTATGACTCTGCACAAAACTTTGTACACAAAGTTGAATTGTCAATGCTGTCAACGGATTTATCTCGGTTGTGCTTTACATTAAAAAATATGAGGTTTTTAAAAAAATCAGTGCTTGATAGTTCACTCTGTGCTTGAAATTTTGCTCTGGCATAAGCCTGGAGCTATCATTTTGGTATTTGTGTTACATTCCTGATTTTGCAAACAAATATTACCACAGGTAGGTGCCTATTAAGTGAGCAGTTTGATTGAGATCCAAGCGGTTATAGAATAAAATTATTTGCTCTCATAAAAGATTAGTTGAAGAATTGCAATGTATTTTTTTCCAATGAGCTTTTTTTAAAATAATGACGTAATGAATTGACACTGTCAGCATTGGCTTCTGAGCTTTCCTATGGGCACTTCGTGAGTTGTCATGGAGTGGGGTAAAGACACAATGTGGTCTGGGGCATATGTTGAAACTAAGTTGGCATAAGGATTGTTAAGTACAAGGGGATGAGTGGGGATATGGGTTGACAGGCCATGATCTTGTCCTCCATACTTTCTGTGGGGGCTAAAACTGTGGTTATATGTGTTTACATGCAGGCAGTACCTCTGTAAAAAAAAAAAAATTAAATATATATGGCCGCCTATGATTCTTATTCTAATTTCCATTTTAATAGTCTTTGTTAGTATTTTAATCCCAGGATATTTCAAATTCTTCCAACACTTTCAAAGGTTAAGTATTGAGTTCAATTTTAACTACTGCAAAGATGCATGACCCAGCGATAACCTGGTAAAGGACATTCTTTATTGATGAATGTACACCGGGAGAGAAAGAGCTGAGAAATCCAACACTTCTCTGAAGTTACATCATGGTGACATTACTATATTTTCTAAAAAGCATTTTACCTGTCTTCTGGCTCATCATGAGCCAAACGTCATTATTAGTAAATGTCATATAGCTTTATCAATTACAGATATTCTCTGACAGCATAGAAACAATAAGTTCTAGTGGTTTCTGTTTGACTTTCCCATGGCTATCTTTTGCCAATACCAGACTCTCTTATCTAGTTGAAGACTCCACCTATTCATTGAGCTGCCTGGAATCACTAGCTTGTCTCTGCTCAGTGAATGTCTCTTTCGTTGTTAGCAACATGGATATCAAACAGTTATGCTTTTATGAATGTATTGTTATAAGGAATGTGGTTCACTTTATGGCTTATTTCCCATGATGCCTCAAAACTCTATGCCATTAGTTAAGTTGTATGTCTGTTCGTTAATATGCTTTCAAAAATACATGTTTAAATCCACTAACTGTGGTTGTGTTTCAATGGAGACAGTACCTCTGCAATATATATATAAGATGGTGATTCTTATCCTAAGTTAATCCATTCTGTTTTAATACTTTTTGTTAGTGTGTTGTAATGAAGAATTTCCTGTTTTCTGAGCTGCGATAGAAAAACTTAAAGTTTATTTAAAAAAAAGACTAGCCTTTATTATCACAAAACTGCTTGCAGTATATGGCAGAATCTTGGAAACAGAGAGCAGTTCGCACAAGCTGCTAATTCTATCCCAAGACTGCGCTTACTCCAAGAATCAATTCAATAGTTTTACCTTTTTCTTATCAGTTTACATGATTTCAGGAATTCGATTAGTAATACAAACAGTAGCACCATTATTAACTGTGTGACCTGATGACCTCCGAGACCTTTTTGTCTCATCAATAATATCATTATCTTGTCCTTTGAGGGGACAAAAAGGTTCTGAGATCTCTGACTATATTGTGTTTTCTGATGTAATAGAAGGTTTTGTGACTTCTTTATCTTATTTTGCGTATGTAATCTCAGGATATGTGGAGTCAACCTTATCAAGACAGACTGAGATCAGGCATTTGGCCTTCTCTGGTTTTATTCTAGTCTTACATTAAGCAGAGTCAATTTTCCTTATTTTGTACCAAATACTTGATCAATTTTCCCATCATGCCACTACTTCATTCGTACAACTTCACAAGTGTTTTATCCAGGGTATTTCAAATTCAACACTTTCACTGTAAAGCTGGTTTCCTAATCTACATGAAGATTAAAGTGTCCCATGATTAATATATTACCTTTGTTATATTGTTGTGAAGTTGAGTTAATGAAGTGGGGTCCCTTGAAAACTTAGTTTTGTGTCCAGTGCTTGAATGTTTAAAACGCAGACTGCAACATGTGTAACGAGGATCAAGCATCAGGGTTGCCTCAGTAACAGGTTTTGCAGGCTTTTGAATTTTGATAGCCTATCAGTTTAAAGAAGATGCTCAGCTTTCAGGAACCTATCAAATTTGAATTTTCTGTTGTTGACAACATCAGGTCTATCACAGTGTAGGAAAAATGTCATCAGAGTTATAAAGAGGAGATCAGCTGCCTGTCTGGAGTTCAACTGAAGGAATGCCACCTCTGACCATCTAAAGAGGGAAAGAGTGGCTCTCTGCCAGCTTAAAATATCTCTCGAGAGCTCCATCTATCTAACAAAAGCTACCAAATAGGAAAGAACTACAGTCAGTGGAATCGACAGAAGAACTCCAAATATTTTCCAAAGCCAAAACACCCAGTTGTATATTTTTTGTAAGTGACTAAATTATTAAGTTTTTATTAATGAAGTAATCTTGTATTTATTTGGACAGTCATTCCAGAATTATCTTAATTTAACCCATATGTTACTTGTTTAGTTAAAACTCCCAGTTAAATAAATAACTTGCTAAGTATTCAGTTAAGGTGAGTATTATGGATTTCTGTTAATGAACTTCTAAACACTAATGAAGAAGTTCACATTTTTCCAAACACATTTAACAGATTATGAAGTGAGGTATTCATTCTTGAGGGATTCAGTGTGGCTTCTCAAAAGGAGATCAACTTTTGTGTCGTAACAATATGCACCGCTAATTTCCTAATTATGTTCTGCTCTACACTACAGTCACTATCAGGAGGCCCATTAGGAGGATAACTCCCATCAAAGTTTTTGCCCCTTGCTGTTTTTTTTTTAACCTCCAACCAAACTGATTAGACTTCTTGATTTTTTTGACTTCAGGTGCTTTGTTGCCTTATTGTCATCCTTTATCATCGGGCTTACCTTTTTCATTTTGTCTACTTTTTCTAAAAGTATCCCAAAATATTTAGTTTCCAATCTTGAACAATCTGTAGCTATAGCTGGGATTTTCCAGCCCCAATAATAGTGGGCATTGTGGCTATTCTCCAATTCTGTGGGGCCTCCTCTGTAGCCTGTGTTGAAATTTCTCTCAAGGCCCCAGTAACTTCTTCCCTTGCCTCTCTCAGTATTCTGGGTTGGATCCCATCAGGCCCTTGGGGCTTGTCTACCTTAATGTTTCTCAAGAATCCCAATACTACTTCCTTTTTTTTGTATGTTATGTTTGATATTCTACTATTTGCTGAAAGGCTGTGAAAAAAATGATTTAGCAAGGAACTCTTTGCAAGCTGCACATTTGATTCTTTCCTGATAGTGGTTAGATAAAATACATATTGATATATTTACAACCTACAGACAGGAAGTTCACCAACTTTGAAGCAACATGTGAAGGGTAGCATTAAATTTGCCTACCATTCTCAATAATGTAATGTAACAGAAATAGTTGATTACCTTGTAGCTCTGCCCTTCTGGACAGTTTAAAACTACATTTCAGTCTGTCTGTAAACTAATCCTCTTTGCAACTAGAATAATGCAAAAGAAATGCAAAACCACAGAAAATTAAAAAATTAGCTTATAAAGGTCAAATTTGTCCAACATTCACTTGTTACTGATAAAGCAACATTTTAAAATTTGAAATCTAAAACCCACTATCTGAATATCATCCTGTTTATCAATTTCAAGTGTTTTTCTTCTGCAAAACCTTTTCAGATGCAGCTTAAAGGGAGGTGGATTTGACATTAGATGGTGTAGATTATAATAATCAGACCGTTCAAAATGTTAAAAGTATATTTTTTTGATAGTAGAAAGAAACAGAAATAAAAAGATATAGAAACAAATGATTCATGTGCAAGAAGTATGGGTGGCCTGTGTAAAAATTTATAAGAAAGATTTGTTTTAAACCTAAGGAGTTTTGAGCATTGGAACACAGATTAGAATCAAATAGACTGGCAAATATGTGTTAGTATAAAGATATATCAGTTATGTGGTACTGTAGCCCTGATGTCATTCTACAACGTATGAATATTGTGGGGATGGGGGATGGCCAATCAGTCTCTCAATTCTGCCCCCTACCCCCATGAGCGCACCTAAACTGATGACTAGAAACAAGGCAACTTCACTAAATGGCGATAGAATCAGCACATCAGAACCTCTGTGACTTTGAGATGGCCATTGCTCAAGAGCTGTTTTGAATTGCAGCACGTCCCCATTTAAAATTGCCCCACTATAAACTAGTTTGCTTTAAGTGGCTTAGGTTTTAAGAATGGATTCATGTTTTGCATTCTCAATTTCGATTTAGTGTCATTACAAATTATCTTGTGTCGTTGCATGGCATCATTTTGTGATGTTTTTGCACCAATGTGACATCGAGCCCTGTGATCCGATTGGTGCGATTTTGATGTGAATGTGGCCAAAGGCATTCAGTTGCTCTTGAGAGAGCCACAAGTATTTTTTTCAATAAGTTTTGTAGCAAAATTCTTTGTGAAGAATATCTTAACTTGTTTTGCAAGGAAAATGTTGAAGACTGGGCAGCTCATTTCTGTGCAGAAAAGGCCCATTTCTTGATTCTGCAAACTGATTTTTAATTTTGGTGCCCCATGTGAGTCTAATAGGGAGATTTATGTTGCGTCAATCAGAAAAAACATGTTAAAATCTGTGAGGTAGAGGCATTTGCAACTGTGCACAGGTAAAATTACTTTCCTTGCCCTACACTGGGGTGAAAAAAACAGGATGCAGTATTTACCCTTCAGGAACCTGATGTAATCTTTTGATTGATGTTTTTCCAACTATGTAGCAGCAGAGGCAGAGAGACCAAATGAAAGCTGGTGAGAAAGGCATTCGTTGAAGGTGGCAAGCCAGCATGCCCAGCTCATCACTCAAAGGCACCTCCACGGAAATGTTTTATGGATGTCCTCAAAGCAATCCCAAAGATATCAAATATCTCACCAACCAGAAAGAGAAAGGGTTCTCTCGGGAAGGCATTGAACACCAACAGCTTTTGTCAGGGATGTGCAGAGGTAAAGTTAAGAAGAAAAACTTCCAAACAACTCATCTAACTGGCTGTGCAAGAAACACTGACCTCATGCAGATTAAGAACTGGACTCATCAGTCTTCTCAGAATCCAACAAAATTGAACAGAAACAAGTCATCCTTGAACTCAAAGGACAGCCTAAGAAGACAGAGAGTATGATGTTATCTAATTTGATTTTGTATTTAGTGACCTATTCCATTTTTCAAGTTATTTCATCTCTGAGTGCACAGTAGAACACATGTACAATATTTCACATTGTACATAAATTTATTCAGACATTTTGCCTTAAGGAAAAAAAGGCTATTTTAGCATGGAGTCCTGTGGGAATATGTGATTAATTTAAAGTTGTTTCTCACTTAAAGTTGCGATTTTCTGGAACACAACTACAGTTTGAATGAGGACTTAATGTATAGGATTTGTATTTGTCAGCAACTGTTCATATTATTGAGCTCAGGGGTATCTATGAAGATTGTCATTTGCAATGTATTTTGAGAATTTGAAAATTTGGATGGAATTTGAAATCCCAGTTACTTACCAAGTGAATAAAGCCCAGGATTCCATATTTTTATTATACAAGAGTCAACAAAGCGAACAGTCAATACCATTTATCCTGTACCATACTGAAATAACATAAGAAAAGCATAAATTAAAAATTGTGGTTGAAACATAAAGTACGCACCAAATGGCAGACATAACCAAGACAAGTCCCACAAATTTCTCTGCACCCCATCTACATGTCAGGGTTCACTGAGAGTGACAAAGTTCTTTGAACCCTTTGTCTTCCTACGAGGGATTTTGGTTTCTCTCTTTCAAGGATTCAGCCTCAAATTTCTCTGAAACAGCAACTTTGGAGGATTTCTTGCTTAGTTCTGCCTGCATTGAGTTGTTGGATTTACTTTCTCTACCTTCAGCTTTTTGTAGCTTTTAATTTAAAGCTTTGAAGGGGAAAAAATTCATAGATTTATAAACAATACAAACACCAAATGATACCACGAATGAAATGTATGTGGAGCACTAGTATTCAGTTCTGTGATATTTAGACCTAATGTGTAAAATGGTCTTCAGGGATAAACGGGGGAATCAAATGTGCAGATACTTAACCTTAGTCAGGTGCTATTTTTTGTGGATGATCCAAGCCACACTTACAATATTTTGTTTTTTAGATATTTCCAGATACAGCCTTATTATCCTCCTCTGCTTTTTCATGAGCCATAACCTTATCAATTCCTCTTTACATTTCTTTGGCAGTCCTCTGGTTAACTGCCTCTGACAAAAAAAAAATAAAATATTATGATCTATAAAGCCATGGGACCTGACTGTCCCATGGCATCAATTGGAATCATAACAAAAGGGACAAACTCTTCTATTTATTCCTTTACTATTTATTCCTCCATTGCTCCAACAATGCTACTGATAATTCAATTAACAACAATACTCTCCAGAATATTCAGACCCTCTGCCATTCATTAATCTAATTGCAAATAAGTCGATTGATGTTCTTGTGTTGACAAAAACAAACTTTATATGTGGTGATTCCTTTCCCCTTACTGAAGCCTGCTCAATCTGGTGTACTTTGTGTTAATTCATACAATCATAGAATCTTTATAGTGCAGAAGAGGCCATTCAGCTCATTGTGTCTGCACTGAATCTCTGGCAGACTACTTTACCTAAGCCCTCTTCCTGCCTTATTCCCATAACTCCACACGTTTACCATGGCTAATCCATCTAACCTAGACACCTTGGGACATTAAGGCCAATCCACCTATCACATCCCATATTCAAATTGCTGCTGTGCTGGCATAGCCATCTGGCCTTTTCATTCTATTCCTCCAATATCATTTTCTCCTATTTCTTCTCTCCCATTTTTCACTTGAAATCACCATGTATAATTCTATCAAGTTTCATGTCTTTTTTGTTATGATTCCAATTGATGCCATGGGACAGTCAGGTCCCATGGCTTTATAGATCATAATATTTTATTTTCTTTTGTCAGGGGCAGTTAACCAGAGAACTGCCAAAGAAATATGCTATGGAATCTTTTCCCAAACAATGTTTTCTCTCACATGCCTTTATCAAGAATCTACTTCCAGGATTTCAATCTCTTTTCTTCATGTTCTTCTGTCCTGGGTTTCCACATATAATTCAAGCTTCCAGTTTGTCAGATATCAGCCGTACCAATAGAACACCATCACTTTATAGGCTGTATTAAGGTATCACCAACCTTAGGATTACTTCAGTTACTTGGCTTTTCACTAAATGACTTCATCAGGTCTGTACCTTTCAGCTCTATCATTAACTGGGAACTTCTCCCTGCCCTTTCTTTAACCTCAGTACACAGTACCTGGTTTAGATTCCAATTCTTTGTCCCTTTCACTTCAGGACTGTCTGTTTTTAGCTTCTAGTACTTGCTTTTTGCTCCTTACTCATCGTCATACTCGCTGCTGGCAGTTTCTGTGGAGCTGCTATCTTCTCAGGTATTTGGTTCCAACTGAATCGCAAGTACTAATGCATTTAAGTGTGTGCCCCTAGTTGCTAAGCAACAACCTTGTCTCTCTGTAAACTCAGTTTGTTTTAACAATGTAAACCCTTCATTTATAATACAGGCACAGTTTGAAATGAAAAGAAAACCCACAGATATACTTGCATTTTTGTTTAACACAAAACTGACAAAAATTTATATCTTTTCTTGTATAGAAACAAAAACTAAACTTACTTAAAGCTATACCTTGTTTCTAATATCCTCAAATACAAATGTAGATTAATTAAAACTACTTTGCCTCCTGAGAACTTGTTCACCAATAGTAACCTTTAACCTCTATAATATGTCCACATTTTGTTCCTCAGCTTCTGCATCCTACGGTCACTAAACATTTCCTTCACTAGAATAATCTCCTGACCAATTGTCCTCTAAGTTGTTTCAGATTGCAAGGGTAATTGATTTAAGTGCATGTTCCATTTAACTATTTTCATACAACTGCACATATATTAATGTAGAGAGGCCTAATTCTGAATGGCCTATGTAATGCAATTTAGAAAATAACATGCTCTTGACAATTTGTCCCTTTTCCCACTCACCTTCTATTCACTTCTTAGAATCCCTAAAGTGCAGAAAGAGACCATTCGGCCCATTGAGTCTGCACCAACAACAATTCCACCCAGTCCTAATCCCAGAACCCTCACATTTACCTTGCCAAGCCCCCGACACCAAGGGTCAATTTAACACGGCCAATCAATCTAACCCACACATCTTTGGGCTGTGGGAGGAAATCAGAGCATCAAGAGGAAACATGTGCAGCCGCAGGAAGAATATGCAAACTCCACACAGACAGTTACCCGAGACCAGAATTGAACCCAGGCTCTTCCTGCTGTGATGTAGCAGTGCTACTCACTTCGCCACCATGCCACCCAGTTTTCTCTTATCATTTCTGTCTTCTACAACTGATTATCATCTGTTCTCCCCAACTAATTGATCCCAGGTCATCCATCTAACAATCTATTGATAATTTTCTTTCCTTCGCTAAGATTTTCAAATGTGATTCTGTCTTGATTCAGCTCCATTTGCATTGTTTTTCAAAATAGGCTAATAAGTAGAATAGATAAGTACTATTCTACTTATCAGCCTACTCATAGCACCATGACAACTCTGGGTAAAGTTACATATACATTCCCCGTGAATTTGTCTATGATGCATTATCTCTCTTATTGCATTGTACAATTTAATTTGGTGGACTATACCACCCTTTCCCATCACAGCTTTTCTATTGTTCAATGCTATGATCCTGGTTAATTCCACTCTTATCCATTCAAGGACTGTGGATGGATATACAGCAATATTTTCACTGCCCATCTTTACATAGCTTCCAAGATTTTGGCTAGAATTTTCCTGCCATTGTGTCCTGCCACTGCTGTGAGCGAGGATGGAGAATTTAATGCTTAGCCAAATCTCCATTCAATGCAGCAGGACCAGACGATCTCACCAAAATGAACTGTTGTAAAATTCCAGCTATTATCTTTGGTACTTTCTTTTCCTCACCTATGTGCTGGTCCTCTATAACATTAACTGAGGCACTATTCACATTCCTCAAATCTTGAAATAACAACCAATTTAAAGCTATCAACTGCCTCTATGAACTTAAAATCTTTTACAAATCCTTCCAACTTGACATTTCCTGCAAATTCTATTAACTGCCACTGCCATCATTTCCCTCCCTTTTGCTGCTTAACCTGAATTAGACTTTACAAATCCTAACACCCTGTTAGTGGACTGAGCAAAACACTCCAGTTATTTCCACCAGTACAACATTGCCTGCCAACATTATCCTGCTGTTGAAACTTTTACTACTTGTTCCAATTGCCTCCTTTCTGGCTTCTTGTTATACACCCAACAAAATATACAACCTACCTAAATCATTGTAAGAAATGGTGACCTAATTACATCTTAAGAAATTAATTCAATCAAACAGAAATAGTTCTTTTTCTCAGTAAAGAATCGTTAAGCAGCCTGCCAAGAATGATACTGATGCATTTTAGCTGAGTCAAAATCTTGCTCAAGACTTTTTATCTCTATCAAGGATATGACTCCAAATGAAAACCTTTGTGTAAGCACTTCCTGGTCTGATAAGATCAAGGCATAACTAAAACAAACGACTGCTTGGTAGAAGAGGGCTTGAATATCGCTGGATTACTCTCTGTGTCATGAGAATATTTGTACATGGCAAGTAAGATCAGAGTTGAATATATGGTGCAAGTGTTGTTGTGGGAGAAATGGGTTTTGACTCGTGGGGCACTGCATCGGTGCTGGGAAAAGAGAGAACTACATCATTGGGATGACCTTCGTTTGAACCTCGCTGAGACCAGAGTACTGGTTAATTGTATGACTAAAGGTATAGAGAGGGTTAAAATTAAATACTGGAAGGGAAGGATTTGCATGATGGGAAATTCAGAATGCTAAGAAGAGAGGACAAAGCAATAATGTTGTTTAATAACAACAAGAGCGTGACAGGAAGGGACACAAAGCACAAGCATAAGTGTACACCAGCAAATAAGGTCAGAGCAAATATTTCTAATCTGTGTGCTTGCACATTCATAACCAGATGGATAAATTTATAGAATACATAAAAAAGGTGAAAATGAAATGATAACCCTTACAGAGACATGGGCTGTGATTGTCCCAAAAGTGCTGAATTGATGAAAGAACTGTTCTAAATCCTGACTGTTCTATCAGTTCAGCTTCTACACTCTGTACTGAAGAGATCCTAGTCAGGAATCTCATTAAAATCCCAGAGGATCGGGGTCTATTCATGCCGGAATCTGACAGTTCTAGAACTCGGCCGCATGTGCAGTGGTCCCAATCTGTCATTCTCCCCGTTTGCTGGCCAGCCTGATCACTGGCCTCATGACAATTCCATGATAATCCTAATCCTCTCCACCCCGCCCCCAGAGTGTCCCAATTCACAGCCCACTGCCCAGCAGTGATAACACCCAACACCCCTCACTCCAACAGATCCCCCCACATTCCTCACCCTGGCAGACTCACTTTTGCTGACCTCCCCTGCCCCCTCCTCCTCCACCCCCCCCCCCCCCCCCCCCCACACCACACACATTACCCCCAGGGTCAGACCGCCGGAGGCCACGTCCCCAGCCCGCCCCAATCCCAGACCGATCCTGTCTGCAAAGAGGTAGTGGGACCTCCCCCCACCCCACCCCCACCGATCACCCCAGGCTCTGCCCACTATAGACCCTTCCCATCGCACTGTCCAATAGCACTGCCCATGCCCAAGAAGCATCCCCCCACCACTTGACCTCCTGGGGGCCCCGATTGTCCCCCCCTTCATACCAGTAGGGTTTCTCACTAGTTCCCCGACCATGGACACTAGTCTGAACCCCATTGGAATGAAGTACTCCTGGTGGGGTGAAAGATTCAATTGGGACCAGAAAGGGACCTGATAATTAACTAATAAACATATTTAAAATATATGCAACAAAGATTTAAATGACTCATCTGCCTTCTCGCCAGTTTCCAGCATCGTCTGGTCGATGACTGTTCCCTGTCTCTGGGAGATGTGCATGCCTTCCCAATGCATATGCAAATCCCTGTTCAAGGCTGGAGATGTGTGTCTTTCACAGCGACAGAAAAGTTGTGGGTCGCAATGGGAGAATCGCACAATGTGTTAAATTGAATCAACTTTTATGCTAAAATTCTAGAATCTGGGTCCCATTTTATTCAGCATTAGTTCAGTTGTTAAATAGGATATGTTTTGAGAGCTTGATCGATAAGCTGATATTCAAAGATGCTGGAAGGATTTGGGGAGCAGGGAGAGAGAAATTGGCTGTGTCACACTATTTAAGCATCTGTAGCACTCTCTGTCATTGGAAAAATGATGCAAGACTGCACAGCACCATTTAAAATAGCATGTTGCAACAACTTTATCCTCCTTAGAGTTTGAAATAAGAAAAGCAACTTGCTTTTAAATAGCACAATACCCCAAAACACTTCACAAGCGGAAATAAGTATAAAACCAAGCTAAGGATGGCGTAATTAGGAGGGGTAAACAAACTCCTGAGGGAAAAGAGAACTAATGATGCCATTTGTCAATATAAAAACTAAAAAGACATAATTTTCAGGAAGGCAAACTATAACAGGTGGAATACCACAGGGAGCAATACTGGGGGTCTCAACTATTTGTTATCTATATTAATGATTTGGATAAAGGGATCTACTTTGTTGTAGCTAAAACTGGTTGATAATATGCAACTGAGTAGGAAAGCAATTTGTGAGGAGGATGGAAGGTTATTGCAAAGAAATATAGATAGCTTTCATCTTGCATTCATCAGGACAATTCACAAGAATACCAAATGTAAAGGGAACAACAATTTATACATCGTGAGAAGAGAATGTTGATTGGTTGATAAATGGACACTAATTGAAAAAGGTATTGCCATGGAGAATGCACCATTTAACTGATTTCTGACAGGTAACGGTCAAGTTTTGTTTAAATTTAAGCTAGGTAGTTTGACTCTGATATGCCAAGGCATTGTCCTATTTTGAACCAATCTATTTTGTTTGTTTTTCAAGGATCATAGAAACTCTACAGTACAGGAGAAGGCATCCAGTCCACCAAGTGTTCACCAACAACAATCCCTTCTAGGCCCTATTCCCATAACCCCACTCGTTCCTCTGATTTACATATCCTGGGACACTAAGAGATAATTTTGCATGGCCAATGCATCTAACCTGCACATCTTTGGACTGTGGGAGGAAATCCACATGTAGAGAATGTGCAAACTCCACATAGGCAGTGACCCAAACTAGGAATCGAACCCAGGTCCCTGGAGCTGTGAGGCAGCAGTGATAACCACTGTACCACTATGCTGCCCCAACAACTATGCTGCTCTTGTTATTTGAAACAGTTGTTATGTGTATCATATTTCTTTCTGACCACAAAGAACAAGGTTGGTGTATTAATATATCTAGTTTCTAGCACACATAAGTGCCCCGCACTGCAAACCCGACTGATGATCTTGAATTGGTTGTCAGTGCAATTCTAACAGATGCAGGATTATTTAGCAATGTTGTCCAATTGCAGAATCATATCTCATGTTGGATGCTGTGTTTTGAGTTTCCCAAGCACAGGCTGCTTGTGTACAACCTGTACCTTGCCCATTAGGAACAGAAAAAGGAACATGCTATTTGGTAACATCCGCTAGTTTTTAGGGCATATGGCCAACATATCTTGCCAACACTGGCACTGAAATTCATATACCACATTACTCATTTGTGTGATAGGCAGACAGGTTTGACAGCAGCTTTTGGTTTGTGATGAACATGATCTTTACATCTGACTAAACTAAAAATTAATTGCAATGCATGAACTTTCCCAACCATGCCATTCACTTGCTGAGCCTTTAAGAATTCACTATCACCTTAAGATGTACAGGATTAGCATGAAAATCATATATTGACTTGAGTATTGTAGTAAAGTATTAGTAAAAGGAAATGAAAATTCAAAATCAGCTCAGTTGGATGGAATGGAGTTATGTGCCTCTCACTAACTTGTGTTTTGTCGACTTTTACGGTTTGTCTATATTAATCATTCTGTATCATTCTCTTTAAGAAACTGTAATATCACTTGTGTGTTATGAATGTTAATTGCGACTTGTCAGCCCAAGATTAGATAGTGTCCAGGTCTTTCTGGACTTGGACATGGACTTCTTCAGTATAGTCTTAAGAATATATAATTATTAAATAGGCATTAACTTGAACAGACTTCTGCATAAATCCTCAAAAAATCTCATTCTTTCTATCTTTTAATATCAAGGTTGAAGTGCAAAGCATGATAATTATCTGTAATGAAATATGTATCAATTTATTAATATTATAAAATAGGTGTGAGGGAAACTAATCAAACTGAAAAGAGAACATTATGCAGCTAGGGATTTCCCATGCAATAACTCATAAGAGTCTTTTCAGGGGCAATAGGCTACAGTATACCTTATGCTTGTAAAAGGAGTTTCACTATATATATTTTCTGTTGTTAAGAATTAACTTTGTATTTCTTTGTGATACTTAATAAACTCTCTGACTTGACTAAAGGGCATGAATTTTCTCAGCTGATTATGTAGTAGTTGCCATCTCTGAACCTATTGAAACAGAGTGGAAGCTGGTCATACTTGATCCCGAGTGACTGCCTAGGAAGAGAAAAAGGTTAACACATAAAACTAGTTTTATATTGTAAAGAACATTCACATTCACAGCTGGTAAACTTTGCAATTTGTGCATGTTGTGTGTACTGGGAGTGGTCCAGCGTGTGAAGAAAAATGCTGTGTGGATTCCTGTTAATCTTTACCTGCAAGAAGTCCTCAAATAGGTGGCAGTTCCTGAATGCATTTGATCCAAGGTACTAGTACTGTCTTTCCTTGGAAGAAATCGGAGGCTTAGATTTATTAGTATCAGCATTACACCTATAAAAAGGACTACTTTTAGATTAGTTTGTTGTATTTCTTGTATTTTTATCCCAATAAAAGTCCTAGATCAACAACTAATTGTTTCAAGACTCAAGCCTCTAAATAGAGTTGAGTGCAAATAGATTCCTAGAGTTCTCGAGCCATAAAGGTTTACTTCATGGAAACAGGCCCTTCGGTCCCACTTGTCCATGGTGTCCTTTTTTTTTAAACCCTTAAGTTAATGCCAATTGCCCACATTTGGCCTATATCCCTCTGTACCCATCGTACCCATGTAACTATCTAAATGCTTATTAAAAGATAAAATTGTCCCTGCATTTACTACTCAATATGTCTGCTTCTTTCAGACACTGTGTGAAAAAATTGCTCCTCTGGCCACTTTTGTATCTCTCCCCTCATGTCTTAATCCTATGCCCTCTAGTTTTAGATTTTCCTACCTTTGGGAAAAGGTATTGACTATCTACCTTGTCTATGCCCCTCATTATTTTATAGACCTCTATAAGGTCACTCCTGAGCCTCCTATGCTCCAGAGAAAAAAATCCCAGTCTGTTCAGCTTCTTCTTATAACTCAATCCATTAAGTCTGATAGTATCTTAGTAAATCTTTTCTGCACTCTTTCTAGTTTAATAATATCGTTTTTATAATAGAATAACCAGAATTGCACATAGTATTCCAAGTGTGGCCTTACCAGTGTCTTGTACAATTTTAACAAGACATCCCAACTCCTATATTCAATGTTCTGACTGACGAAACCAAGCATGCTAAATGTTTTCTTCACTACTCTGTCCACATGTGACTCCACTTTCAAGGAGCTATGAACATGTACCCTAGATCTCTTTGTTCTGTAACTCTCCCCAATGCCCTACATTTACTGAGTAAGTCTTACTGTCATTCAATCTAGCAAAATATATTACCTCGTATTCATCTAAATTAAACTCCATCTGCCATTCATCAGCTTAACTGGCCCAATTGGACAAGGTCCCGTTGCAATTGGAGATAACTTTCTTTACTGATCACTATGCCACTAATCTTGGTGTCATCTGCAAACTTACTAACCATGCCCTCTAGATTCTCATCCAAATTATTAATGTAAATGACAAATAACAGTGGGCTCAGCATTGATCCCTGAAGTACACTGCTGGTCATAGGCCTCCAGTTTGAAAAACAGTTCTCTGCAACCACCTTCTGCCTTCAGTCAAGAAGCCAATTTTATATCCATTTAGATATTCACCTGGGTCCTGTGGAATTCAACAAAGGATCTTCAACATTTGCAATGTTAAAAACATTGTATAGAATAGTCAGTTATATTCAATATGAAGTAAAATTAAAGCTGCAATAGTAGAGAAAGTTATAGTGTTTATCGTTTTCATTAATTATGTAGGGTTAATTGTTGACAGCTTTTTTATTGCTGTATTATGTTTGGTTTCAATATTATACAAACTGGAATTTACTGCATCCTCTAACCGTATCAGTGTTAAATTGATTTTACATCTGGTTTTGTCAAGGGCAGGTTGTGCCTTACAAGCCTAGTTGAATTCTTTGAAAATGTGACTGAACACATTGACGAAGGAAGAGTGGTGGATGTGGTTTACATGGACTTTAGCAAGGCGTTTGATAAGGTCTCTCATGCAAGGCTTCTTGAGAAGGTGAGAGGGCATGGGATCCAAGGGGCTTTGGCCTTGTGGATCCAGAACTGGCTTGCCGGCAGAAGGCAGAGAGTGGTTGTGGATGGGTCTTTTTCTGTATGGAGGTCGGTCACTGGTGGAGTGCCCCAGGGATCTGTTCTGGGACCCCTGCTGTTTGTCATTTTCATAAATGACCTGGATAAGGAAGTGGAGGGATGGGTTAGTAAGTTCGCCGACGATCCAAAGGTGGTGTTGTGGATGGTCTGGAGGGATGTCAAAATTTGCAGCGGGACATAGACAGGATGCAAGACTGGGTGGAGAAGTGGCAGATGGACTTCAACGCGGATGAATGTGTAGTGGTCCATTTTGGCAAGAATAATGGGATGAAGGAGTACAATATCAAGGGTAGGAGTCTTAGCTGTGTTGTAGAGCAGAAGGATGTTGGGGTCCGGGTCCACAGGACTCTTAAATCAGCCTTGCAGGTGGACGAAGTGGTCAAGAAGGCATATGGTATACTGGCCTTCATTAATCGAGGAATTGAGTTTACGAGTCAGGAGGTAATGATGCAACTTTATAAAATTCTTGTCAGACCCCACTTGGAGTATTGTGCGCAGTTCTGATCGCCTCAGCACAGGAAGGATGTAGAAGCTATTGAAAGAGTGCAGAGGAGATTTACAAGGATGCTGCCTGGATTGGGAGGCAGGCCTTATGAAGATAGGTTGAGGGAGCTGGGACTCTTCCCCCTGGAGAGACGTAGGTTGAAAGGCGACCTGATAGAGGTTTATAAAATGTTGAGAGGAATAGATAGGGTGGATTTTCAGAGGCTATTTCCCCGAGCTGAAATGGTCACTATAAGAGGACACAGATTTAAAGTGCAGGGAAGCAAATGCAGAGGGGATGTTAGGGGTAAGTTTTTCACTCAGAGGGTGGTGAGTGAATGGAATCGGCTGCCGTTGGAGGTGTTAGAGGCGAACTCGCTGGGGTCTTTTAAAGACTTCTGGATGAGTATATGGGAACTAATGGGATAGGGGGTTATAAATAAGTCTGTGGATTGGTAGGTATAGATGTGATTGGCGCAAATTGTGGGCCGAACGGCCTGTTTGTGCTGTAGTGTTCTATGTTCTATGTTCTATTTCTGTTTCACTGAACCTGCAATGATATTTAATTAGGAGTCTGCACTAGAATTTCTTTAGTCAACTTCATCTGCAATAACTGGTTAATCGCTCTGAAGTCAAAATATCTCAAAATAGATAAGACCACATGATTTCTCCAGATAGTTGCACAATTGCATATTGGTTTATCACCACAGCATCAGTATCATTACTGTGTTGTGTTTCATTAGCTAAAATTGCAAATATTCATCGTCTTCTCTGAAACTGATGCACAAGGTCATTCTGTGCCAGGTAGGTTTTTGTCTATATGTGTTTCTTTAGATTCATATAAATCAGTTTTATTGTGTTTCATTGGTATGATGATATTAACTCATCTAAAATTAGAAGTTGATGCTTATTTGTTCTAGGGATGTGATCTTCGCTGACGAGGCTAGCAATTGATCTCCATCCCTAATTGCCCTTGAGAAAGTGGTTATCAGCTGCCTTCTTGAACCTTTACAGTCCTTGTCATGTAGGTAAATCACAGTGCTCTTTGGAGGGGAGTTATAGGTTTTTGACCCAGCAATAATCAAGAAACTGAAATATAGTTCCAAGTTTGATTGGTGTGTATGTTGGAGCTTAGCTTGCAGTTGGTGGTATTCCTATACATTTGCTGCCCTTATCCTTCTAGGTTGTGAGGCTGTGGGTTTGGAATGTGCTATTAAAAAATGTTTGAGGAATTGTTACGTGTATCTTGTAGATGGCACACACTGCTGTCAGTGTCCATCAGTATTGGAAGGAGTGAATGTTAAATGTAGTGAATGGGGTGCTGATTCTGCAGAGGTAATCCATTGAGCGCTTCAGCAATTGGTTAGATTATCTATGGTTGGAGATGGTCATTTTCTGATACTTGTGTTGTTTGAATTTTACTTCCCAGTTAAAAGTCTAAGCCTGACTGTTATCTCCTGATATGATCAAGGATTGTTTCAGTATCTGAGGATGGCAATGGTAGCTGTTGATGACTTTAAATGTCAATGAGTAACATGAATAAGTGATTTAGGTACATATGCAGTTCCTAGTTAAGTAGGTTTTATGAAAAGCAAAGGAAGTCTGTTTTTAATGGCGAAATATCATGTCCATCCCATGTTTAGGGATGGATACATATACCTTAATTTGATGTTGTTGGTGAACTGAATCAGCTACATTTCTGCCTTTCTTTAATGTAATTGTCATATTTATCTGCATAAATTTACCCCAGAGCTATGGAATCAACCTGTAATGTTAGGAGTAGCTTACATTTTGGGAACTGATCTTACAACTCTATATCTCATATTTCAAGCACAGAGCTTCACTGTGCCAATAATGTATCACAATATTTACCTAAATAAATAACATCTTATGATATTAAGATTTGATGGATATACAGGGCTGGTGTGCAACTTTGGTAAATATTTGTCCCGAGGTATTGAAATATTTTTGATCATATAAAACAATTCTGTCAAATGCCAAAAACTTAATGTGGGAGATTTGAAGTAAATACATAAAGTGCTGGAAAAGGATTGGCAGCATTTGCGGAGAAAGAAACAATATTAATGTTTGAACCCATTATGACTCCAAAGTAGAGTTTCTATCATTGAATCCCTATAGTGTAGAAGGATGCTATTTGGCTCTTCAAGTCTACATTGACTCTCTGCCAGAGATTCTTTTACAGGCCCCCTAACCCTACATATTTACCCTGCCAATTACCCTATCCCACACACTCTGAGATGCTAAGGGGCATTTTAATGAGGCAAATCAACCTAAATTGCGTAGCACTGTGGAGGAAACCAGAACACCCAGAGGAAACCCATGCAAGCAAGGGGTCACCCAAAGCTGGAATCAAACCTAGGCCACTGGCACTGTGAGACAGCAATATAAACCACTGTGCCGTCTGTGTGATATCTGATGTATATTAGGGATATAATGTTTAGCTTGTTTAAAAATAGTTGTTATGGTGTTAAGAAATTCACAATGTGTGCAAGAAAAGAGGCGATGGATTATATCATCAACACAACGGACAGGTTCTACTAACTTTACTGATGTGTAATGAGTTATGTTAGTGCTGGGCCATTTTCCCACAAATGTTTAAGAGTATTAAATGGCTATCCCACCTGAAAGTTTTGATACTCACTGCCTACTTGGATACAGTAACAGTTGCAGACCACTCTGTGGCAGGGCTTATGTCCCCACATTTCACCCCACTCCTCCATAAAAGTTGTGGTCAATTATTGGAGCTACTCTTTAACTTTACATTTTGGCGGTGTGTTTTTTCCCTCAAGTTGGGGTGTCTTATCTCTCACTTGCCTTCCATAACATGCTGCTTCCAGATGTAGCATTTTCAGAAATGCCATAAAATCAGTGAGATAGGAAAACGATTTACTGTTATGGAATAAAAGAATAAGGGATTTAAGTTACCTCAGCATCTTGATTTCTGTCTTTCAGTACTGCTATATTCCTGAACAATCTTTCAAATCAAACTCTGTCCTATCCAGTTTTTGTTTGATAAGAATGAACTTGCCTTAAATATTCTGTGGAAGTGGTTTGAAAATAAGAGCCAGCTTGTGAGTTGCAAAATGTATGTCTGTGTTAGATGGAGAGGATTGACATTTACACAACAACTTTCCATTGATTATCTAGTGAAAAGTGGTTCCAAAGAGTTTTCTCATTTCCCAGACTCGTTCTGGTGCAATTGGAGTTTCTTCAGAAGCCACTAATGCATCTTCTAACGTATAGACAAGGGCTGGCCAAGTTACTGATTGCATGATGGAATGATATAATGATTCTGCGAGTGATGGTGATTTACTTTTGCAGTGGTGCCAGGAGGCTTCATGAAGTAAGAAAAAAAGAATGGGTCTTGATGTGGAATATTGCCTCTGGTGGGCAAAGTTAATTCTCTCCTGAAGCATTCTCTTCCAAATCCATGCAATTTCTTGATTATGCAGTTGTCCATAATACTAAAGTTCTTCCCAATTAAAAACATATTTCTGTGCTGACATATAAGCGGAGGAAAAGACGTGGCACAGAGAGTCCCTTTCAGGTACACAATTATTCAACAATAGAATTTCTGGCTTGGAGAATTTTTAATATAGCCAATTCAATTAAAATTCAGGAAGTAGTGTCAAGCAGTTCAGATGCAGAGTGCAAAGCATATTACATAATTGCAATAATCCCTATCAGAATAAAATAAAAGTTGAATCAAATCTACTTTGTGAAGAAATTCTCATGTATGGACTAAATATACAAATGTGGCATACTTTCACAGCTTATTTGTGAGTCCGTTAATCATCAGAGGAGTTAGTGGTGTAGTGATATTGTCATTGGATTAGGAACCCCAGGGTAATGTCCACCATGGCAGAAGTGGAATTTGAACTCAGTAAGACATCTGGAACTAAAAGTCTAATGATGACCATGAAACCATTATTGATTGTCATAAAGGCCCATCTAGTTTAACCTTCGTGTGCCTCTAAACCCACAGCCTTGTGGTTGATTCTTAAATGCCTCTCTAAATAACCTAGTAAACTACTCAGTTGTATTCAACAGCCATGAAATGGATGAAACCAGATGGACCACTTGTGACAGAAGTGACAACAGCAAACCCAGGCCTGTCAGCCCTGTAATGTCTTCCTTACTAGCATATGGGGAGCTTGCACCAAAATTAGGACAGCTGTCTCACAACTAGACAAGGAACAGCTAACATAGTCATACTCGTGGAATCATACATTATAGATGTATAATGTACAATCCCCAGAAACTACCATGTACATCCTGTCTCACGAAGCAGAGGTGGTGGCGCAGTGTGAGTGTACAGTCAGGAGGGAGTAGCTCTGAGAACAAAGAACAAATAACAAAACAGCACGGAAAACAGGCCCTTCGGCCCAATGAACCAGCACCGCCTTCCTGATGTTCCCACCTCTACCTGTGATCCCTGTCCATGTTTATAGATCTATGGATTATAAACCAAATTTGAGACAATTTAGGGAGAATTTGTTTTGTCAATTAGCCTAAGAGCACATCTTTGGGATGTGGGAAGAAACTGGAGCGCCTGGAGAAAACCCACGCAAGCACGGGGAGAATGCGCAAACTCCCACAGACACAGGCCCAAATCCATGTATCTGCACAGCACAGCGATAGTCACTGAGCTGTCGTGTTGCCCATCAAATGGTCCAGGTCAAGCGTACACTAACGACATGAAGCACTAGGATACTCTCGAAAAAAATCCAAGAGCAGCCCTCTCACGACCCATCACGTGTATGCCCCTCGTTAGACATCAAGATGGACCAAAGCACCCGTAGGATAAAAACAAGTACATCAATATCATCATCTATTTACACAATTCCCAGGGACTCCCAAGGCTCATGATCCCTGAACCATCAACACCAGCTCTGGACTCCATAAAGTGGTGTGGTACTGGGTCAAATAGGCAAAATCTTGTTTGATTAACTCGTATTGTTCCTCCTCAGCTGTTGAGTCATGTTGAATATTATTTGCGGAAGCATTGAGGGTGGCAAGGGCACAGAATGTACTCTGGGTGGGGAACTTCAATGTCAATCACTAAGATTGACTCAGTGGTATCACCACATACCGAGCTGGCTGGGTCCTAAAGGACATAGAGCTGCTAGACTGGAACTGCAGTAGGTGATGAAAGACCCTACAAGCAGGAAAAACATACTTGATCTCATCTTCACCAATCTGCCTGTTGCAAATGCAGCTGTCCATGATGGTATTTGTAGGAATGACTACCAGACAATCTTTGTGGAGACAATGCCCTGTCTTCACATTGAGGGCATCCTGCATCGTGTTATGTGGCACTCTCACTGTGCTAAATGGGATATACCGCACAGATCTAGCAACTCAAGACTGGGCATCTGAGAGGTGCTGAGGGCCATTAGCAGAAGCAGAATTGTACACATCCTCATGGCCTCCTGGCAAACACCATTACCACCAAGTGAGTCCTGGTTCAATGAAGAGTGCAGGAGGGCATGCCAGGAGTAACACCATGCATACCTAAAAGTGAGATGTCAACTTGGTGAAATTACAACACAGGACTATTTGTGTGTCAAACAGCATAAGCAACAAGCAACAGATAGCAAAGCAATTCCACAGCCAACCGATCAGATCTAAGCTCTGCAGTCCTGTCACATTCAGCTGTAAATGTTTGTGAACAATTAAACAACACAGAATGACAAGACTTTACAAATATCCCCATCTTCAATTTTGGAGGAGCTTAGCACATTGTGCAAAAGACAAGATTGAAGGATTTGCAACAATCTTCAGCCAGAAATGCCAAATGGGTGATCCACATCAGCCTCCTCCAGTTGTTCTGAGCATCACACGTGTCAGTTTTCAGCCAATTCAATTTGCTCCATATGATATCAAGGAAGGGCTGAAAGCACTGGATGCTGGAGGCTGTGGTCACTGATAATATTCCAGCAGTAGTACTGAAGATTGTGCTCCAGAAAAATGTCACACCCTTAGCCATTGTTTCAATACAGCTACAACATTGGCATCTACCCAGCAATATGAAAAATTGCCCATCTATGTTCTGTAGACAAGAAACAGGACAAATCCAACCCAGCCAACAGTGTATTCTCCATTATCAGTAAAGTGATGAAAGGAGTCATCAAGAGTGCTATCAAGTGGCACTTAACAATAACGTGTTCATAGATGCTCACTTTGGGTTCTGCCATGGTCACTTAACTCCTGACTTCATTACAGGCTTGGTTCAAACAAGAGGTGGGATGAGAGATAGCATTGGACTTAGTGTGGCACCAAAACTGCAGCAAAATTGCAGCAAAACTGCAATGAATAATCACCGAGAGAAAACTCTCTGCTGGTTCAAGTCATACCAGCTACAAAGGAAAATGGTTGTGTTGGTTGGAGGTCAATCATCTCCGCTGCAAGACATCACAGCAGTAGTTCTTCAGATAGTGTCCTAGGTCCAGCCACCTTTAGCTGCTTCATCAATGATCTCCTTTCCATCATAAGGTCAGAAGTGGGGATGTCCACAGATGACTGCACAATATTCGATACCATCCAGGATTCCTTAGATACCAAAGCAGTTCATGCCCAAATGCAACAAGAATATTCAAATTAGGCTGACAAATAGAAAATAACACTTGTGCCACACGAGTGTGAGACAATCTAACCATCACCCTATGACATTCAATAGCATTACCAGTGCTGAATCCCCTTGGCCAAAAACTGAACTGGACTAGCCATATAAATACTGTGGCTATCAGACCAGGTCAAAGGCTAGGAATCCTGTAGCAAGTAACATCTCCCAAAACCTGTCCACCATCTACAAAGCACAAGTCAGGAGTGTGGTGGAATATGCTCCACTTGTCTGAATGAGTTTAACTCCAACAACACTTAAGAAGTTTGACACCACCCAGAGCAATGCAACCTGCTTGATTGCTATCTCTTCCACAAACATTCAATCCCTCCGCTACTTTTATAGCAGTGGCAGTCTACAAGATATAAAGGAGAAACTCGCCAGGATTTTTCAGGTGGCACCTTCCAGCTCATGTCACTACCACCTAAAATGACAAGAGTAGTAGATAGCTGGGTATACCATCACTTGATGGTATTCCCCTTTAAGTCATTATCCTAGCTTGGAAATTTATCACTGTTGCTGGATCAATATCCTGGAATTCCCTCCCTAACAGCACTCTGGATGTACCCACACCTCAGGGATGGCAGCTGTTCAAGACAGCTCACCATCACCTTATGAAGGACCATAAATGCTATCCTAGCCTGTGATGCCCACATCCTGTAAAATGAATTGTTAAAAAATTAACTATCCAGTTTTTCTCAAATAAATAATCAGATACTTTCATCCCATGTGTAACTTTAGATATTAATATAGTCATCCATCAAACTAAATTGCTCTAGCATTGATAAAACCTGTATCTTTACCAAAATATCACTTGCTTTATTATTTATTATATATGCAGTATGATTTTAAAAGAGTTCATAGTTTGAGATTTATAATTAACACATGTTTTTTCAAAGTTCCGCAGAAATTAAATGGCGTCTTTACTGTCAATCATCCTTGCTGTGGCCCATATCCTTCAAATAGTGGCTGAACCAGGTAAATTGAACAGAGGGGATAATTTTGGTTAAATTGGTTTCAGAATGGTATTGTTAGAAAAAAAAGAATGATTTTACATTTAGAAATTCATATATAGAATGCCAAAACGGATCATGTGGTCTCAACATTGTCTTCAGATTGTTTGAGACTGGTTCTGGGGGAGGATATGATAGAAGTAAATTGTTGCAAATCCTGGAAACTGAAACCAAAAGAGAAAATGCTGGAAAGTCTTAGCATGTCTGATAGCATCTATAAGGAGAGAAAAGGACTGATGTTTTGAGTCCAGAAGACCCTTTGTCAAAGACATCTTTTCAAAGGGGAAGACATGACCTTGCTACCAGCAGAACTTTCTCCGTTGGTGATGTTATGGTTCAGCAGTCTCTGGAAAGTTCATTGTCCTATTTCAAGAGACAATGGGTCATTGCTGAAAGGTTGGCACCTATTTAGCCTCAATTCCATTTTGTAACAATAATATATTTTCAACTACTAGTTTCAAATTGACATCTGGGATATGAAAGGACAAACTATCCCTCTGTGCAATTCATTTGTTCCTAATTTTGAAAATCCTTAAGATCATAACAAAAAAGAATTTGAATATGCAGGTTCTTCTTCCATTCCAATTATGTTGTTCTGGCTGGAGTGTTTCCAGTCTGAGAGCTGGCATGTTGTAGAATTATAGAATCCCTACAGAGCAGAAAGAGGTCATTCTGCCCATTCAGCCTGTACAGACAACGATCCCATCCAAGATTTATTCCTGTAAATCCATGTATTTACCCTGCTAATCTCCGTAACACTAATGGCCAATTTAACTTGGCCAACCCACCTAGCCTGCACATCTTTAGAGTGTGGGACGAAACCCACACAGACATGGGGAGAACATGTAAACTCCACACAGACAATCACACAAGGCCAGAATTGAACATGGGTCCCTGGCACTGGGAGGCACCAGTGCTAGCCATTGTGCCACCCTTTCAAGATCCCATTCAAGTTCTGGAATATCCTCCATAAATCCCTCCATCTCTTGATCTCTCATCTCTCCTTCAAATGTTCCTCAAGATTTTCTTAACCCAAGTGTCAGTTTATGTGATGTGTTGTCAAATATTTTTTGTTAACACTTCTGTGAAGTGTCTTGAGCTATTTTACTTAATTATAAACAATCTAAAAATCCAATCTCGTTGCCTTAAGAAAGCTTTTCAGGGAGAAGGCTAATAGCAATCTAGCCCGGAAGAATTAATTGCACTCCAAAGTACAGGTTACATTCTTCTTCTACAGGCCCTTTTTCTACAAAAGAATTGTATTCTAACTGGTAGTAACACTCTTTCTGTACATCTACAGGAGTATCCATTGTTCCCCAGTATGTTTTGGGTTTTAGATGTAGGATAGATGCTGGACAACATGGCAGGCAGTAATCCCCTCCCATGTTCACCATACCAATTTTAGGCTATATCTTGTATTTAAATCTGAAAACAGTTGGCCTTACATTCACTCAGTGGAAAGTATCTTCCTGAAATTTGAATATGTGATTAACATGTCACAAGTTAAATCTAATTCTCTGAACTAACTAATGGAAAAAAGTTGACTGGGGCAATGTTGACCAACATTGTGAGATATATAATCATATGATCTCATCCTGACTGTAAATCAACAACATGATTATTATTTTCATGTTTTAAAAGTTGTTTTCTTCCTCCAGATTCACCTGACTGTTTTGATTTTCAAAATGAAAACAACATAGCAATTCTTGAAAATGAAGCATTTAAACTAACAATCTTCGAGGATTCATTGAACCCAGAGGAAGATGATTCGTTTAGATTTCAATGCTACAAGAATGGTGTTGAGATTAAAATCACTGATCAAAGACAGAAGAACAATTCTTCTTCCCTTTGGTTTTTGCCTGCAACATTGACAGATTCTGGGAATTACCATTGCGTTTTGCAGTAAGATTTGCTTTTGCAATAATTAACTTACTCCAGCTTTAAACAGGAAGGGATATAGAGTATAAAAGCTGGTGTTTAATGTTGCAGTTGTATAGAACATTGGTTAAATCACATTTGGAGTTTTGCATCCAGTTCTGGTCACCTTACTACCAGAAGGATATGGAGGCCTTGGAGAGAGTGCAAAGGAAGTTTAGCAGGATGCTGCCTGGTATGGATGGTCTTAGCTATGAGGAGAGATTGGGCAAATTGGGGTTGTTCTCCCTGGAAAGACAGAGAATGAGGGGAGACCTAATAGAGGTGTATAAGATTATGAAGGGTATAGATAGAGTGAACAGTGGGAAGCTTTTTCCCAGATTGGATTGTAACTCATGAGGGCTCATGGGCTCAAAGTGAGAGGGACGAGGTATAATTCAGATGTTAGAGGATGGTTGTGGGGGTCTGGAATGCACTGTCAAGTAGGGTGGTGGAGTCAGACATGCTAGGGTTGTTAAAGGCTTACCTAGATAGGCATGTGAGCAGACTAGAGATGGAGGGATACAAAGGAATGTTCTAGTTGAGGATCAAGAGCCTCAGGACATTCCTGGAAATTAATAGATTCCTATTGGCATCCAAAGAATTTTATGGCTCACTTGTTTCTTATGTTGCAGCTATTGGGGATCTTCCATTAATGTCTGTATAGGCTGTTATATGTTTATTGATGTCTCTTTTTTACATCCACAGGCGATTTGGTCTGCCTTGTTGGCCAACAAGGGGCATACATGCGGTGGGTCGTGCGAGGGCTGCTCTTGGATGTTGCTTCGAGAGTTGCCTGGTGCTTCACGTCGTTAGTGTATGCTTAAACTGGACCAACTGACGGGCAACATAGCAGCTCAGTGACTATCACTGTTTGCTGTGCAGTTACAGGGACCCAGGTCAGATCTCCGGCTTGGGTCGATGTCTGTGGGAGTTTGCACATTCTCTCTGTGCTTGCGTGGGTTTTCTCTAGGTGCTCTGGTTTCTTCCCACACCCCAAAAACATGCTTTTAAGCTGATTGATGTTAATAAATTGTCCCTAAATTGGATCTCCTTTAAACTGGTGCACAGATAATTCCCTAAATTTGCAATTCTTTACTGTGGAGCCCACGAGATGTAGACAAATGTTGTAGGTAGAAGAAGGATTGGAATGAGGCGCTCACTGAGTGCTAACATGGGCGGTGTGGGCTTGTAGGGCCAAAGAGCCTGTCTCCTGCGCTGTGTTTTGCTTTTAAATAAAGTCACCAATTATATACTATATCACTGCAACAAAGCTGAATTATCTTCTCATCTTTGGGATGATATGGGAGGACATCATCGTTGGCATGGATCAGTTGGGCCAAAGGTCCTGTTTTCATGCTATATTGCTCTGTGACTCTGACTCTATGATCTGTGGTTCACCAGATCATCCTCGTCAATCCCTCTTCATTGCTTTCCAACTGAGTGGAATTTCTTTCACTTGATTTCATTCTTATCTGATCATACCCAATGCCAATTGCAATTGTTTTTCTTCCCACTCCTGCACCATTACTCTAGTGTCCCCGACGGGTATGTCCTTGGCTCCCTCCTACTACTCGTCAACATGCTGCCCCATTTAAATATAAAAAGCTTGTCTTCCATGTACACTGAAGACATCCAGTTCTATCTCACCACCATTTCTCTCGTCTTCTCTCTCCCTCCTGCCAGAGATCCATCTGACCCACTGTCTACTTCCCCCTCCTCACCAGAGAATGATCTGGTCCATCTCCCTTCCCCTCCCTCAATACATCTCCCCCCCCCCCAACATCCATCAATCTGAGTCAGAGAGCCGTTGGAAGCCCTGGAGATCTGAAATAGACCTTTATCCAGCATGTCTGTTTCGTGGCAAATCTAGACAGGCAAATGCAATGGTAAAGGGCGAGATGCTGGTATAATTGGGTGGGCAGCCCATTAATTCAACTTAAATGCGTGCAAATGCATTAAAATCGCTGTTACCCCCGTTTCTGCCGTGGTTTGAATTGTGGCCATTTACAAATCTTGGTAAAGTGAGCATCTGCACAGATGCAGGAACAAATCACGCTAATCGCCTCACACCTGACTTTACCAAGTTTTCATGCCCGAAAATAGGCGCAACGCAAAGGTAAAATCGGGCCCATTGTATGGCCATGCCCGTACCACAGCCATAGGCTGCAATGAGTAATTGAGATGTGAAGACCTTCACTGCAGTGGACTGAATGCTTTGTAATGAAGTCCCGCAATTACTTCAAACATCTGTCATGCTCCAAAAGCGACCATTTTTAAAAGCTAGAGCTTCAGCAGGAGAGACTGAATTTGAAATGACATTCTGTCCAGATGGTTCATGATCCGCTGCTGTACCATCTCCAGTTGCTCCTGTTCAGTTTGCTCTGAAATTACATCACCCTCACCTCCCCCCTCCCCGAATGTGCTACTTTCATATTCTCTATCTAAATTCCACTAGTTAAAAGTCTGCCTCTTTCATTACATTTTCCTGTTAAAATGTAAATGTTATAACGCACACAAATTGTTTTCGTTATCAATTCTTGGCTTCATTCCTTCCAATTAGAGTTAAACTGCTTCAGTTCTTTATTTCCTTTCTTCCTAAGGAAATTTGCAATGTTTGTTTATTCAGGCTCGTGCACTGCAATATTTCCACTGACAGCTTTTCTGGACTGTTTTCCATCAAAGCTACCCAGCCTAACTATTAAACTCGTAGGGTTGAGGGAGTATCATATAGCTGAAATTTATAATATGCATTAAACTGTGATACAGTTTGGGAGGAGTTTCGTGAAAATTAATGACAGGTTTTGAGGCAGCTAAATGGTTAATTGAATAAACACTCATCTATTCAAACTTATAAGATTATTATGTTGATTAGTTTTGTAACTGTGATCCAGATTTCCTGATAATATAAAAACAAAATACCAGGAATCTGAAATAAAAACAGAAAATACTGGAAAAACTCAGCAGGCAGAATTTTCCCATCACAGCTGCCATGGGAATCGTAGCAGACAGGACAGAAAATTTGGTGGACAATGCAAAGATCTGTTGACCTAGGGTAGGAATTTCTGATCTTGGGGCGAATGTGACCAGAAAATCCCATCCAGAAAGTTTGCAGCATCTGTGGAGACAGTCATATGGATGTGAAATGTTAACTCTGCTTCTCCCTCTCAGAGTTAACATTTCAAGTCCATATGACTCTGTCCACAGATACTGCCATATCTGCTGAGTTGTTCTGGCATTTTCTGTCAAGATTCTACTGCTTGATGTATACCAGAGAACAATTTTTTTTATTTCAGGAATGCATCTTATTGTGTAATGGATGATTTTCATGTGCAAGTATTTCAACTATCCCACGGTCGCTGCTTTCATCAGAATGTACTGGAGCTGCCTCAGAAAGAAAATCCCGGTTCTATAGAGATTTATTGCTCTGATATAGAAGATTATTTTCAACTATTTCCAGTTCTGCAATGGTTCAAGGTATGTTTGTCAGGCTATACATTTATGAAAATGAAACAAAAACATAGTGGGGATAATTTTCCCTGGAAACTTTGTCTTGAGGAGATAACTTAGATTGGATCTTAAGCCAAAAGGAAGTAAAGTTTTACTCCCTTTACTTTTAAAGGGAGTAAAACTCCTTTGCTCCCTGAGAAAGGAGTTGAAGTTCATGTTAGCAACAATCACCCAAAGGATTGTCAAAGGGCTGATTGCCATTCAATTTCTCTGCTAGCACTTATTAGCATGGCTGCACATCATTTTAGTCGATAGAGTTTCATTGAACATCGTTTACTGTACGTTGGCTAGCTAAGTGGATGTAACATGTTATTGCTGAGGATTTTGAGTATGACTTAAAGACAAATCACCTTTACTGTTCACTCACTGTTCATGTTTTGAGGAATTATTGAAACACATCAGCCACAGATGACTCAGCTTAGAATCTGCCTCTCTGCTGACTCCAACATTCATTGCTTGTTGTTTGTTAGGGTTGTCAGCAGTATTTAATGGTATCTTGTTGACTTCGATCAAGCAGAAAAACAAAAGCCTACTCCATCTTTTAATAAGAACATGACCTCAACTCCACATCCTTTGATTCCATTAAAATATCCAAAAATCTGTCGATTGCTGACTTGAATATGTTCAATAACAGAGTGTCCATTGCTCCTCGGGGTAAAGAATTTCAAAGGTTCGCAACACTTTGAGTGAAAGAATTTCTCCTTATCTCAGTTATAAATTACGAATAGTTTATTCATAGACTGTGACCCTCCCCAATTAAGGGAAATATCCTCTCACCAAGTAATAATATCAAACCCCAACCAGACAATGATCTGGTGTCCCTCCCAACCCCCCCCCAACACCAGAGACTGATCGGGCCAGCTTGCCCTCCCCCCGCAATCAGATGACAAATTGGCCTCCTTTAGTTCCTCTGCACCCACCACCAAAACACAACCTGGCCTCACATCCCCCCCCTCCTCAAACAGATGATAATCTGGCTCCAACATCCCCCCCACCCATAGGAGCAATCTGTCCTTCCTCCACTCCCCCCATCCTCCACCTCCTCTTCCCACACCCCCACCACCAGAGAATGATCTGATGGCTTCCATTGCACCCACTCACTGTCCCCCAATGCCTGTCTGAGTTACAGAGACGTTGGAAGCTCTGAACTTTCTTCTTTAGATGCTGGAGTGTCTGAAACAGACCTTTTCCAGATCATGTCAGGTTTGCACCGAATCTGGATGTGTGAACGCGACTGTAAAGGAGGAAATGCTGGTAAAGTTGAGTGAGCAATTTATTAATTCAATTTAAATGCATACATGCCATTACACCCTTTCTGGTGCAAATCAGATCGTGATCATTTCCGGGCTTCAGTAAATTGGCCGTCTGCGTGGATGTGGGTATGGATCGCGTTAATGGCCTCATGCCCAACTTTATCACGTTTTCATGCCCAAAAATGGGCGTGATACAATCGTAAAATCGGGGCCCATGTTTAACAAATTAATTTTTGAGATTGGAATTAATAGGCTGGACGAGTGAAATTGTAGTGTAATTAGATTTTTGTAAAGCATTCAATTAGGTGCCACAAAAAAGGTTATTACACAAAGTTTGCACTCATGGGATTGGATGCAATATATTAGCATGGAGTGGGGATTTATTAACAGACAGAAAATAGAGTAGAAATTAAGGTGTAATATTCTTGTTGGGAGGCTGTAATTAGTCACAAGGATTTGTAATCTGTACAAATGAGGGAACTCATTAATGAGGGAACTGAATATAATAGACCGAAGTTTGCTGATAATGCAAAGTTACTTTAAAAAGTAAATCATATGGAGGATAAAAACGGGATTTAGATGGGCTGGGTGAATGAGCAAAAACATAGCAGATGAAATATGAAATATATCTTTCAAGGAGGTCACATCACATTATTCTAAACTCAAAGAAATATAGTCCTAGTCTACTTAATGTCTGCTTATAGAATAATTGACTGTAACTTACAATGAAATGGCAATCCAGTCAAAAGGCCAGCCAGGTTTAAAAGAATTTGATAAGCCAGGGAAAGGGTAAGTGGGAGGTGGTGGCATAGTGGTATTGTTGTTGTTCTGAGTCAGAAGGGAGAGATTTGTGGAGTGAGGGGTAGTTGGCAGTTGGTGGAGCTCCATGCAGGGGGACTGTTTAATACCTACATGTTAACGTTTTGTGCTTTGTATATTTGAATATAAGAACATCAGCTCCTTCCAAGTACCAATAATTTGCAGTCACTCGTCATTTTTTAAAGAAGTTTTTTTCCCTATTAAAGTGGAAAACTTCACATTTCTCCACCTTATACTTCACCTGTCATGTTTTTGCTCACTCACTCAGCCCATCTAAATCTCAAAAATTAACAGATTTGTTAAACATGGGTCCCGATTTTACGACTGTATTCCGCCCATTTTCGGGCATGAAAACGTGATAAAGTCGGGCGTGAGGCCATTAACGTGATCCATACCCGCATCCACGCAGACGGCCACTTTACTGAGGCCCGGGAATGACCACTATCCGATTCGCACCAGAAAGGGTGCAATGGCATGCATGCATATAAATTGAATTAATGAACAGCCCACCCAACTTTACCAGCATTTCTCCCTTTACCATTGTGTTCGCGCATCCAGATTTGGTGCAAAATTGACATGCTCGGCGAAAGGTCTGTTTTGGGTGCTCCAGCATCTGAAGAAGTAAGTTCAGAGCTTCCAACGTGTCTTCCAATGTCAACAGGCATTGGGAGACAGTGAGTGGGTGGGATGGAGGCCAGCAGATCATTCTCTGGTGGGGGTTGCAGGAAGAGGAGGTGGGTCAGATGCATCTCTAGTGGATGGGGTGAGGAAGGAGGATAGATTGCTCTCTATGGGAGATGGGGCGAGGAGGGAGGCCAGATTATTATCTGGTTGTGGGAGGAGGGAAGGAGGCCAGATTGTTGTCTGGTTGAGGGGGGGGGGGGGGGGGCGGGGCGCATGGAGAGGGGCCAATTGTCATCTAATTGGGGGGAAGGGAGGAAGCCCGATCTTTCTCTGGTGGAGGAGTTGGGGGGAAGGAGACCAGATCGTTGTCTGGTTGGGAAGGAGGTAAGGGAAGGGGGTAGGCGATCGGGGAGGGGGGAGTGGAGGGGGGGGGGCGAAATGGACAGGGAATTGTGATCAGTCTGGTCAGCAGGGTGTTGGGTGGATAAGCAGCACAGTTATGTTGTAGAGATAGGGGTGATATTTGCGAGGACTAACGCTCTCGGACAGCCTTACCCGAGTTTTGCAGCCCGGGAGCGATGTGACAGTGGTGTGATTTTTAATTTATTTTTCTAACTGCGCATGCTCAGTAGAAGGCTTCAATCATTTTGGGTGCAATGAGCCCTGTCCACAGTGCAATTCGGGCCTGTGATTTTTTTTAGGGTAAGTGCTAAATGAGGGTGGGGGGGATGTCTGAGAACAGATTTTCAAGTCGGATCTGAGTTATGCCCAGATTCAGCACTTAGAATCAAAATGTTAAAATTGGGCCCATGATTTTTTTTTTCATAAATCTATATTGATTCTGCCTGGTCATTCTCTGATTTTCTAAGCGCTGTTTTATCATATAAATGTTTGCATTTTCCTTCCAACTGATATTAGGTTAACTGGCCTACAGTTCCCTATTTATTTTCTTCTTTCTAGAATTGTGGGGGTTATATTTGCTATCCTATCTATGGGGGCAATTCTTGGGAGTTCTGGAGGATCAAATGCATCTACCGTCAGTGCATCTACATCTTTTAAAACCTTATGGTGTGGGAAATCAGATCCAGTGGATGTCAGCTTTTAATCTCACTCATTTCTCCAGTTCTAGTTCTTTACTAATATTGTTTAATTCCTCATTTTTGCTTGTACCTTAGATCCTACTACTTGTGGACATTTCTGGGGTTTCAGGAAGACAGACGCAACATGCTAAATTTGGTGGAAGATGGGGGGAGGGCTCAATTGGCATTTTAATTGACTACACATGTAGTCCCTGGAAATACAGCACAGACAGGAACATCCTGGCAAACGAACGCACTGGCCAGTTGCAAGAAATCGCTGGTACTCCCACATCCCCTTCCCACCAAATGTATTTATTAATCTTTTTGCTATTTTCTTATTTCCTATTATTTCTTCTGTTTGCCTCTAAGGGACTCATGTTCTTCCTTTATCTACTTATCAAAGCATTTTAAATCCACATTTTATGCCTGGAGTTAGTTTACTTTCATTTCCTATTTTACTTTCATATCCTATTCTTGTTTTACTTATCAATTTTTTGTCATCCTTTGCTGAATTTTAAAGTCCTGACTATGTTCAAACCTATTACTCCTTTGGCAATATAAACCTTTTTCTTTCATTTAATACTTTTGTTGTTAGCCATGGTTGAACCATTTTTTTTCCCTACAGGATTCTTTATTTTTTAAAGAAATGCATAATTATTGTGGATTATCAATGAAATCTTTCAATGTTTGCCTTTGTTTATCTACTACATTTCTTTCAATCTAGTTTCCCAATTTACCTTAACTGAACTACCTCTCATAACTGTATGATTTGATTTGTTTGGGTTTAAAGCATTTCTTTCATGCTTAACTGAATCACTTTTAAACTCAGTAGAAAATTCGACCACATTTTGATCATTCTCCCCAGAGGCTTCTTTACCAGAAGGTAATTAACTAATCTTGCTTCATTGTACAACACACGTGTCAACATGCAAATTCTTCCAACATGTACCAATAACAGGCATTAAGAGTGGGAAGGATTCCTGACCATCCATGTGATGGAAAGAATGTTAGAGCCTCTAACGACACTATCCACAGCTCCAGATTATTGTGTGCATGTAAAAGACATACGTTGCCACAGCAATTCAGACTCCAGAGTGAACTATAATACCAAATTCCTATTCATTGTTTTCTGCTCCTTTTAGTTGTAACCTGACTTCAATCTGTGAAGCTATGATCATTTTTTCAAATGACTTTATCCAATTCTTCATAATCATGGCAATTCTACCTCTTTTTCCATTTTACCTTTCACTTCTAAAAGCCAAGTAGTCTGGAATATTTAATTTCCGACCTTGAATATTCTGAAACTATGACCGGCATTCACCCAAAAAGTTTCTAAGTGTTGAATTTGCAAGAAAACTGGAGTAATTCACACGGTTTTTTTAATAGGAGTTCACATTAGAATCTCCCACATTGCAGAGGTCACTAGCGTGAATATCATTAAATGTCAGGGGGTGAGGCCTATTCACACTGGAAAGGCTGAAAGCAGTGGCCTTCTGCGCATGTGCAATGATCCTGAACTATCAGCCTGCAGTTTGCTGGCCAGTTCGATCACTAGGCAGCTCAAATTGCCTCACATTACTTTCCCCCCATGCCCTTGTTGCATGATCTCCAGCCACCAGGTCCTCCTTTCAAGCCTGGCAGAAACCCCCCCCCCCGTTGACCACCACACACCCCCCACCCACCAGCCCCCAGCCGCCCCCAGTCACTAGCCTTCCTCCTGCCCTGACCAGATCCCAATGCACAGTGGCAGTAGGAGCCTCCCACTCCCACTGATTGTCCTCTAGGCATCACCCGTAGGCCCTGCCCCAAATAGACCCCACTCTCTTAAAACTGTTCTGTGCCTGATGGGCTGGGCCAAGGTGCAGGCACAAGCACTTTGCCCTTTTGGGCCATGCCAAGGGCACAGACTGGCATTGCCAGGGTGCCCACATATAGGGGGCACCCCCACCCCAATTCAGAAGCCTGCAAATTAGTCAATGCACGATTCTCCCGGCCGTGGAACATTTCAAGTCTGAGTGACTCTTTATGAGAGCTGATCTTTGTATCTCTACTTCTCTTTCCACTGATGCTATCTGACTCTTGCTTTTATTAGAGGGTAAAGTAATAAAATGCATGAGGGAAAAAGAAAGCTACACTGACAGAATAAGGTGAAGTAGGAGGAAGCCTTATGTGGAGCATAAACATTCACCCAGCTCAGTTGGCCAGCCGCTTCTTTGCTGTACATGCTATGGGGGTACGGTGGATAGCACTGTTGCTAGTGACCTGGGTTCCATTACCGACTTGGATCACTGTCTGTTCTGTGAGATACTACGGTAATACACACCACTGCGTTATGTTTAATTTAGGGTTTGGGGCCTGAAGTATCAGGTTTTTTTTATAACATTGTAGCACTGTGAATAAAACACAAGCAACCCATTAAACACAGCCCATACTTACAATGTCACAAAGCTTTCGGTGCTCTTATTGCACTGTCCATTTGTTGGAAGCACACAGTTTCCATTTGATGGAAATCCATATTTGCTTCAGTTCAAAGCACACCATTTGCTTATGTTGGTTGTTTTGTCTTCTTAATGGCAACCTTCTTGTTTTTGTGGTTCTATGGGATTGTCGAGAAATTCACCTTGATCCGGACATCAAATTAATGCAAGGAGGTCATCATGAGAGTAGGATTATACTGAAATTAAAATTCAAAAAATTGGCATCCCTGCCAAAACATTTCAGACAACTAATTCTGCAGTTAACACAGTCACAATGCAGGCAATTTCATGAAATAACCCCTTTAATGCACAAGACTTTTATTCACCACACAAAAATTGCTACTTAATTCTAGTCTGGTCGAAGAGAAAGGGGTAGTCAGGGAGGGAAGGATGGTTTTGTTGGAGCATTGGGAATGTTGGAGGAATGTTAGATCAGCCATGATTCTATTGAATGGCAGAGCAGGCTTGACGGGCCAATCAGCCTGCTTCTGTTCCTATTTCTTATGGTCTTATGGATGATTGATGATTGTTTGGGAGCAGTACACATATTTGAGCAAAGAATAAAGAACAAAACAGCACAGGCCCTTCGGCCCAACGAGCCTGCGCCGCTACCCCGATGTTCCCACCTCTACCCGCGATCCCTGTCCATGTTTATATTTGAGTAGCAGAGGGGGTAGGGGTGGTGCATGGGGCTATGGGGGTGGTGTTTGGGGATCAGTCAGATCAAGTCAGGGGAGTAGTTGGGTTGTCAGGATGGTAGTCAGGTAATAAGGTCAGATTAAGGGATGGTTGGGTGTGGTAGTCAGGTCAGATCATATGGATAGTTGGATGGTCAAAGGGATAGTTGGGTTGTATTGGGTCAAGGTATCAAGGAATTAGTTACATGGTAAGGGATAGTCGAGAGGTCTGTGGGGGGTGATTGGGAATCAGTTGTGTGGTTAGTCGTTTGCTAGACAAAGTTTTATCTGCCTAACATTTCCTGTTTCCTGGTTATCTATAAGGATAATTCCCACAGAACGGTATAAAGTTTCTGTGATGCATCAGGACTTATCCCAGCATGCATCATTGGTCATAATGATGACCAATGGACAATCTGGAGACTGGATGATTTATACAAACTTCAGAAAGACAATGAAATAAAAAATACTTTCAAATTATCTTTCATAGTTAATTTTGTATTCTTATGTAATTGGCAATCCTCCACTAGTTGAGTTTGTTATTTGGTGAATGTGTGTAATAGCTTTGATAGTTTTCTCATCTAAAACATTCTTTGACATCATATTAAATTGTTTTGGTATGAGGCATTGTACATATTACTCTGATAACCTCATTCAAGAGTACACTATAAACATGACTTTGGAAGAAATTACAATGTATTTGTAAAAATCCAGGCTCATTTCATTTCCACATCTACCATAAGATTCTCTATTGATTCTATAAACATGGATTTTCTGCTAAAGATGTTATTTTATGATTTTTTTCTATCAATTAATTGTGACAAGGTGATAGGCCATGGGTTAAGTTGATTGGCTAAGCTAAATTGCCCTTTAATGTCCTAAGATGTGTTAGTTAGGGGGATTAGTGGGGTAAATATATGGATGGGGCATGAGTAAAATGCTCTGTCATAGAATTACTGCAGACTTGATGGGCTGAATGGCCTCCTTCTGCACTGTAGAGAGTCTATGATTTATGTATATAATTATAGTAGTTAGTAGCCTTACTTCCAACCATTATTTATCATTGATTCCTGCCAGCATTGTAGATGGAAGGTTTATTTTCCCACTGCCAGTGAATTAAGCATTTTTTGGTAAGTCATATTTTACTATCAGATCAAAATGTCTTTATAACAAATAAGATAAGGCAATGCACACTCACACCATTGCTCTTATTTTCAGGATTGTAAACTTATCACAATTGACAATAAAAAATATTTTTGCAATGACAAACAACTCTTAATTAAGAATGCAAGTTCTGAAGATAGTGGAATGTATACATGTAAACTGGAATACCAGCATCTTGGCAAGGAGTATAGAGTAACAAGAACAACAGAATTAAAAATAAAAAGTAAGTCAACTGGTAAACACATCTATCTTCATCTCTTCCTCTTATCAAATTAAGAATGTATATTTTTGAATGGTATAATTTGTTTTACAGAGCCATACTTGTAAATATTTAGTTCAGATGTTTGCATTTTTAACAACTAGTAGAAGAAGAACACTCACAGATCCTTGAGTAAAATATGTCAGCCCACTCAACTTCAGAGTGGATTAGAAAGAGGTAGCATAAAAAGATTGAAGACAAATGTGGCATGTGAAATGAATTGTTATCTTCTGTGTGTGAATTTGCTTAATACATTGTTAGGGATTGAGATAATCGGAAAGATAAAACAAAGTTAATTTTGTAACATAATTTCTGTTTCTCAGATATATTTGATAACTGGATGAGTTGCCCAAAATGCATTACTGCTGTACTTTATAAATACAAGTTTTTTAAAAAGTAATAATTCAACTGTTTGACAACACTAACATCTGTTTTGTGTTCATAAAGTGATGTGATATTATGAGACAATTATCTTACATGGACTTGGCAAATCATCCAAACTGCAGTGGCTGGTAGAATGGGAGCTATGAAAGTGGGTTTGTGAGTTGGCCAACAGTAAAGAAATCTTCAAAGAAACAAGAGAGAAAAATAGACTCTTTGGGGATGAGTTGGTAGAAGATTGGAGGGCGAGAGTTTCTTTTACAGCTTTTCATAAAAAGGGAAGGTGAAGGACATGCATTTACTGATTCCATTTAAATGTTGGAGGGAAGACATGGAAAACAGCCTTATTAAGGAGCTTACTAGTGCCTACTACATCATAGAATCCCTATAGCGCAGAAGGAAGCCATTTGGCCCATCGAGCCTCCACCAATAACAAACACATCAGGCCCTATCCCCATAACTCCATGTATTTGCTCAATTAATGCCTTGACGCTAAGGAGCAATTTACCATGGCCATTGAATCTAATCTGCACATCTTTGGATCGTGGGAGGAAACTGGAGCATCCAGAGGAACCCCACGCAGACAAAAGGAAAATGTGCAAAACTTGCCCCTCACACCTTAAACCTACGCTCCCTATTAATGACTCTTCCACCTTGGGAAAAAGCTTCTGACTATCCACTCTGTCCATGCCTCTCATAATCTTGTAAGCTTCTAGCAGGTCTCCCCTCAACCTCTGTCACACCAGTGAGAACACAAGGGACCTGATTTTAAAAGAGTTTTAAAAGAGATGTACGAGGCAGATTTCTTTGTTCTTTAATTGCCTTCTCTACCTAAAGACCCATGCCTCCAGGATTGGTCTACTGAGTCAGCTGAAGACACAAATCATGGCAGAGGCTAACCTTGTTTTATCAGACTGATGCTGACAACTTGCCTTAGGATATTATTTTTCACACGTGTTCTAAGGGCAGGGTGGTGGCACAGTTGTTAGCTATGCTGCCTCAGCACAAGGGACCCGGTTCAATTCTGTCCTTGGGTAACAGTCTGCGCACAGTTTGCACATTCTCCTTTTGTCTGCGTGGTGTTCCTTCGGGTGATCAAGTTTCCTCCCGTAATTCAAAGATGTGCAGATTAAATTGATTGGCCATAGTAAATTGCTCCTTAGTGTCAGGACATTAATTGGGCAAATACATGGGGTTATGAGGTATAAAGTTTCTCTAACTTCTCCTCATAGCTAAAGATCTCTATATCAGGCAGCATCCTGCTAAATCTTTTCTGTACCTTCTTCAAAGCCTTCACATCCTTCTGGTAGTGTGGCAGCCAGAATTGAATGCTATATTCCACGTGTGGCCTAACTATGGTTCTATAAAACCTGCAGCATAGCTTGCCAATTTTTTAACTCAATACCCCAGCAGATGAAGGCAGGCTTGCTGTATGCTTTCTTGACTACTTTCTCCGCTGCATTGCCACTTTCAGGAATCTGTGTACATGTACACTCAAATCCCTTTGCCTATCAATAATCCTAAGGGTTCTGCTTTTTCCTGTATATTTCCTCTGTGTTAGAGCTTCCAAAATGCATTATCTCACATTTTTCTGGATTAAACTCCATCTGCCGTCACTCTGTCCAGCTGATCTTTATCCCCTGCTGTGTCCTCTGATTGTCCTCATCGCTATCCACAAATCTACCCAACCTTCGTGTTGTCCGCAAACTCACTAATCAATCCAGTTATATTTTCCTCCATATCATTTATATATATTACAAACAGCAAAGGATCCAGCACCAATCCCTGAGGAACACCACTTGTCACAGCTCTCCATTCAGAAATGCATCCTTCCACTGCTACCCACTGTTTTCTTTGACTGACCCAGTTTTGCATCCACTTTGCCAGCTCACCTCTGATTCCATGCGACTTTGTATTCTGCATCAGTCTGTCTTGAAGGACTTTGTCAAATGCCTTACTGAAGTCCATGTAGACAATTGCCGACTGTCATCAAACATCTTCGTCACTACCTTGAAAAACTCGATCAAGTTCACCAGATACGATCTCTCTTTCACAAAAGCATGTTGCCCCTCACTAATACTTCCACTTATTTTCAAATTGGGAATAAATCCTATCTCGAAGATTTCTCTCCAATAAATTTCCCTATCACTGATGTAAGGCTCACCAGCCTGTAATTGCATGGATTATTCTGATACCCTTCTTAAACAAAAGAACAACATTGGCTATTCTCCAATCCTCTGAGACCTCCACTGAGGCCAGTCAGCATACAAAGATTTCTCTCAAAGCCCAGCAATTTCCTCTTTTGCCTCTCTCATTATTCTGGGTTATATCCCATCAACTCTGGAGACTTGTCTACCTTTATGTTCCTCAAGAACACCAATACCTCCTTTTTAATCTCAACATGACTCAAACTATCTACACATCCCAGACTCATCATCACTAAGTCCTTCTCTTTGGTGAATACTGACGCGAAGTATTCATTTATTAGCTCACCCATTTCCTCTGGCTCCACATGTGATTCCCTCCCTTGTCATTGAGTGGACCAACACTCTCCCTGGCTACCCTCTTGCTCTTTACATATGTGTAAAACTGTTACCCAAGGACGGAATTGAACTGGGTCCCTGATGCTGAGGCAGCACTGCTAAGTGCTATGCCATCATGCCACCCAGCTGTGAAAAATAATGTCCTAAAGCAAGTTGTCAATGTCAGCCCCATGAAACAAGATTGGTCTCTGCCATGCTTCATGGGATTTTCCTTAATCCTGCTGGCCAATGCTTTTTCATGACCCTTTTACTTCTTGCTTAAGTTTCTTTCTACTTTCCTGTATTCCACACTTGCTTCATGTGTCCCCAGCTTCATAGCTTTGATGAATTCTTCCTTTTTCTCTTTGACTAGGCTCACAATGTCTCTCATTATCCATTCCCAAAACTTGACAAACTTATCCTTCATCCTTATTGTTTCCCTGAGAGAGGCTAGTCGGGAGGGTAGGGGGATTCTCCAGTCATTATTCTGCTTTCACCTTTTGCTTTTGTTGATACTCCACTGCAGAGTTTATGCTGGCAGTTTCCAACCTTGTTGTGGTTTGTTGGATGCGAGGCAGGGCCACCTGGCATGATGGCACCAATGTCAATTTGTTGTCTGTTCAAAGGTGTCTGCAGACTGCCCATAAAACATTTTCTCTATTCTCTTGAAATCTGGTGGCCCCGTCGTTAAATTATGAAAAGAGGGTCTGCTTCAGAGGAGTTGATTAATCTGTTGGGTAGGAAGGAAAGATTCTGCGAAAGTGAAGGAGATAAAAAGAACCCAGTGAATGTTTAAGCTGCAGGAATAGAAAAGAAAAACCATACTTTCACTATAAACAAACAGAAATTGCATACTGTCATTGGAAATAATTAGCACAGTGAGAGTGTTGGAACGAGATTTCAATGGCATGTCCTACATATCAATTTGAAATTTACACATTGTAGATATCAATTTTCACGCATCTGCAGTTTTTATACCTTTCCTAAAATGGCAATATGTATCTCAGGACATCTTTCTAATTCTTTTAATATTTCATATTTATACTTGTATACAATGTTTGACATAATTTCCTAAACATATAGAAAGAGCACAATGCATTCGTACATGATTTGCATAAATACTTATTTAAAGAAACAAAATAGCAGTTTTAAAACTACATGTATTTCAACTCTGATGTCGGGATTTATAGTCCCCACAAATCTATAAGGCCAACGTGAGGGGAGAAGTGTGGTGGACTGGGTAATCTCCAGACTGATTCAGTCCTGCACTTCAATTGTTTCTAGCAGCTAGCTCTCTGACTCAGATCAGTGATGGAGGATTGGGGAGGAGGAGTGGAGGGGAGACTAGATCATTGTCTGGTTGGCTGGGGGAATGGTGGAGGAGGATGTATCTCCGATTGGGAAGGGGTGGAGGGAGGCCAGATCGTTATCTGCTTGGTGGGGGAGGGATGGAGGAGGAGGAGGTGGATTAGATATATCTCCAATTGGGAAGGTCTGAAGAGAGGCCAGATCGTTGTCTGGTTGGGTTGGGCAGGTGGTGGAGTAGGATGTATCTCTGATTGGGAAGGGATGGAGGGAGGCCAGATTGTTGTCTGCTTGGGTGGGGGAGGGGTGGAGGAGGAGGAGGCGGCGGGTTAGATGTATCCCTGATTGGGAAAGTCTGGAAGGAGGCCAGATTGTTGTCTAGTTGGGTTGGGGGGTGGGGCAGAAGAGGAGGAGGTGGGTCAGATGTATCTCTGGTTGGGAGGGAGAGGAGGGAGGCCCGATCATTCCCTGGTGGTGGAGGAGGGGAAGGGCTGATTGTTGTCTGGTGGGGATGGAGGAGGAGGTGGGTCAGATGTTCCTCTGGGAAGAAGGGTGAGTGAGGCCAGACCATTGTTTGTGGGGGTACAGGGAGTGAGGCAGATCGTTCTCTGGGGGTGAGGGAGTGGGAGTGGGGAGGAAGGAGGTGGGGAAGATGTAACTCTGGTGGGGAAGGCGAAGGGCAGAAGCCTGGTCACTCACTGATGAGGGGAGAGGGCAGATGGATCTCTGATGGGGGGGGGCAAGGGGGTCCGCTGCTACTCTGCAGTTCACTACACTTCTCCCCTCACATTGGCCTTATAGATTTGTGGGAACTATAAATCCCTACATCACAGTTAAAATACATATAGTTTTAAAACTGCTATTTTGTTTCTTTAAATATGTATTTATGCAAATCATGTATGAATGCATTGTGCTCTTTCTATATGTTTAGGAAATTATGTCAAACATTGTACGCAAGCACAAATATGAAATATTAAAAGAATTAGGAAAGATGATTTTTGGTGGCGGGAAGGGGGCAGGGGTTACGATCAGGCTGGGAAGCAGGTGGGGGTGGATAAGATTTCTCTGCTTTTTGCGGCCCGGGAGCGATGTGACACGGGTGCACTTTCTCAAATTTTTTTTCCAACTACGCACAGTTCAGGGCTTCGATCGTTTCAGGCACTCTAAGCCTCGCCCACAGCACAATTTTTTTCAGAAAAAGTGTGTATAGGGGCATCTGAAAGCAGATTTCCAAGTTGGATCTGAATTACGCCCAGATTCAGCACTTAGGGTGAAAATGGTAAAATCAGACCCAGTAAAGCTATTGAAATCACTGAGCTCAAACTCTTCAGCAGCAGGAGCGCCTGAATCAGACTTTTGTTCAGCAGGTACATCTAGGCGCGATTCCAGATTGGCGAACGTGCCAGTAAACGGGGAATTGCTGATAAAGTTGGGTAGGCAGGTCATTAATTCAACTGAAATACGTGCAAATGCATTTAAATCACTGTTGCGCCCACTTTGGGTGCGAATTGGATTGCTGCCATTACCAGCTTTCAGTAAAGTGGCCATCTGCGCAAATACAAGCGCAGATCACGTTAATCGTGAAAACAGGCATGACACAATGGTAAAATAAGGCCCATAGTGTATCTTATTCTAGGAAGAGATCTGTCTGCTGATTGGCTAGTGGGAGGCAGAGATCTTTCCTTAAAAGTACTTTCATTTACATAACTAACTATGCACAAGGTTACAGAACAAAAGGACTTCTTCAAATCTCAAAAACGTTTTCTTCAAATCTCACTCAATTCTCTCTAAGTGACATAATTATGAGCTAGCTCCTTATGCCCTGCTCTGTAGTTGTTATTGATGTTCGAGTTAACCCTTCGTAGCTTCCTCAGCTGGTGCTTCCCCTGTTCATTAGCCAGGCTATCCACTTGCCAGATAGTAGGTGGTGGTGCAATATGTTAATAATTTTTAAAAAAATGATTACTCCATTCTTAAAGTTATGAAGCCAATGTTCAGGATGGACCTGGCAGATCTGAATCCATTCCTTGCTTGCACCAAAAAATGAATTCAAATTTCAGTTGAATCCAATTCAAGATTCCTGCAAGAGAAACAAACAAGATCCAAGCTGACAAGTTAAGGTATTGCACCTTATCCTTGGGCTTGATCTGACACTTGATCTTAGCTAAAAGATGTTAATGATATCCTACTAAAATTGGCTCTGTGTTCCTGATCTTGTTCAGTTCTTGCTGTTTTTGCCCTCACCCACACCCTTTTAGCCTCCAGGTAAATATCAGGCACTTCACATTTCTATATTCGGTCTGTTCTATTGTCCTCCCTTTCGATTGCACTTCAAAAAGGAACACAGTTCTAGTTCATTTATTGAAGGTTGATTCATTGCCAGGGGCACTGTTTGTGAAGCTCTGATGGATCATCTAGGATAGAACAATACAACAATGCGCACAAACAATGGCTTATTTCATTGAGAGAATATTTGTATGTAAATAATTTAATACAATGCTGTCTGTTTTTCTTCTTTCTTTATTGATTTTACCAAGCCTTATAAAATCTTTGACTGTGTAATCTCCAAACATAGCAGAATATATGTAGTCTACAGTATTTTAGCATCAACACTATAATTGTGGTTATGTACAGAATATGTTAGACTCTGATCCTCACAATCAAAATCAATTGTTTCAGCAACAACAACCAAGACTATACAGCCAGAGATGATAAATCCTAAAAATAATACAATTGAAGCAAGTCTTGGTAAGTACAAAGAAATCGTCATATCAATAGTGTTTTCATTCTGCATCAAATATTCCTTGTGGTACTTCAACATTTATTGTAATATTGAAGACAAATAGGTAGCACCACAGTTAGACCTGCTGCCTCATAGCACCTGGGACCTGGGCTTGATTCCTGGTTTGGGTCACTGTCTGTATGGAGTTTGTATGTTCTCCCTATGTCTGCATGGGTTTTCTTCGTTGCTCCAGTTTCCTCTGGATGCTCCGGTTTCCCTCCACGGTCCAAAGATTTGCCGGTTAGGTTGATTGGCCATGCTAAATTGACCCTCAGTGTTAGAGGATTAGTAGAGTAAATAAGTGCAATTATGGATACAGAGCCTGAGTGGGACAGTGATCCCACTCAGGCCTGAATGGCCCCCTTCTGCACTGTAGGGATTCTATAATTCGAACGATTGATAGCTTTTCACAGCACTTTCATCTGATGAATGCTGAAAATCCATTAATAAAAAGATTTCCTAGTGAAGTGGTATTTTGATTGACCACATTCACAAACTCACTAGACATCAGTAAGGAACATAATTCTAGTTTATCTATAAAGATGCATTCATTGCCAGGAGTATTGTCTGTGAAAACATGATGGATCATGCAGGAGAGAACAATGCAAGAATTGTTAATTGCATGAATGATAGTTTATTTCATTGAGAGAATATTTGCATTAAATAATTTTATTCAATGTCTACTGTTTTCCTTCTTTCTTTATTTCTTTGATTAATCCATTTCTTTTCGGAATGTCAATTTTAGAATGTCTATGTTTGTGTATTTATTTTTCCTGAATCTTTTCCTCCACATTTTATTTTAAGTTGCTCTTAAAGGGATGTGGAGAAGATATCATCCAGGTCATTAATGTTTATTTATTAATCACAAGTAAGGCTTACATTAACACTGAAATGAAATTACTGTGGAATTCCCCTAGTAGCCACATTTCAGTGCATGTTTGGTTCAATGCACCTGTCCAGCATGTTTTTTAGGTGTTGGGAGGAAACTGGAGCACCCGGAAGAAATCCATGCAGACACAGGGAGAATGTGCAAACTCCACATGGATAGTGACCCGAGGCTAGAATTGAACCCGGATCCTTGGCACTTTGAGGCAGCAATGCCACCATGTCATCCTGTACACTGAAAAGATAAATAGGGTAGATTGCAACAGATTACTTACTTTGGATTATAAGTACATAAAAAGTAGAAGAAACACACTGAAAAATTCAGAAACCTTGAACAAAATATTATGATTATATTTTATACCTTTATACCTAGGAGATTTATATTCTTTTTCACCAACTTAGTGGGAGTATGATAGATGTTGAAGAGACTTGTGGTTAGAATAGTGTGCACTATGCACATAAAGAATTTAAAACAATATATACTAACTTTCAAAATTAAAATGGAATCAAAGATTGCCCTAGTGGCTTAATAGCTAATTGGTCATATAGTTTAATACTGAACAAATTGGACCAAGAAAATTGTAAGTGATTTTAAACATGCACTCAACATATGTGTGAAGTCCAATCCATTTCACACATTTCTGCTTTCACTCGTTCCCCTCTCTTCCAGAACCAAAATATGGCTCCTCTTGTCCTCACTTTTCATTTCACTAGTCTCCGTATTTAACAAATCATCCTCCATTATTTCCACTGCTGCTAGCAGGATCCGTACCCCCCCACCCCCGTCAATCACATCTTTCCCTGCCCTCTCCTTTCAATATAGAGAGAAGGAGTGTTGGAAAGCTTAAAGCGCATCAAGATAGATAAATCCCCAGGACCTGATGAAGTGTATCCAAGGACATTGTGGAAAGCTAACCAAAATACTTGCATCATCGATAGTCACAGGTGAAGTGCCTGTAGATTGGAGAGTGGCAAATGTTGTGCCTTTGTTTAAAAAGGACTGCAAGGAAAAGCCTGGGAACTACAGTCCATTGAGTCTCACATCTATGGTGGATAAATTGTTAGAAGATATTTTGAGAGACAGGATCTACAGGCATTTAGAGAAACAAGGGCTGATTAGGGACAATCAGTATAGCTTTGTGAGTGGAAAATCATGTCTCACAAATTTGATTGAGTTTCTTGGAAGTGTATCCAAAAAAGTAGATGAGGGCAGTGCAGTTGATGTTGTCTATATAGACTTTAGCAAGACCTTTGACAAGGTACTGCATGGTAGATTGTTGCATAAGGTTAAATCTCACAGGATCCAAGATGAGCTATCTAAATGCTTACAAAATTGGCTTCTTGACAGAAATTGTAGAGGGTTGTTTTTCAAACTGGAAGCCTGTGATCAGTGGTATGCCTTAGGGATCAGTATTGGGTCCACTGTTATTTATATTAATTTATATTAATGATTTGGATGAGAATATAGGGAACATGGTTAGTAAGTTTGCAGATGACACTAAAATTATTGGCATAGTGGACAGTGAAGAAAGTTATCTCTGATTGCAATGGCCAGTGGGCTGATAAATGGCAGATGGAGTTTAATTTAGGCAAATGCCAGGTGATGCATTTTGGTAGATTGAACCAGAGCAGGACTTACTCAGCTAATGGTAGAGCATTAGGGAGAGTTACAAAACAAAGAGATCTAGAGGTACATGTTCATAGCTCCTTGAAAGTGGAGTCATAGACGCACAAAGTGGTGAAGAAGACATTTGGCCTGCTTGGTTTCATCGGTCAGAACATTGAATAAAAAGAGTTGGGACATCTTGTTGAAGTTGTACAAAGCATTGGTAAGGTCACACTTGGAACACTGTGTGCAATTCTGGTCACTATTATAAAAAGGATATTATTAAAGTAGAAAGAGTGCAGAAAAAATTTACTATGATGCTACGGGGACTTGATGGATTGAGTTATAAGGAGGGGCTGGATAGATTGGGACTTTTTCTCTGGAGCGTAGGAGGCTGAGGGGTGACCTTATAGAAGTCTATGAAATAATGAGGGGTGTAGATCAGCCAGCTAGTCAATATCTTTTCCCAAAGGTAGAGGAGTGTAAAACTAGAGGACATAGTTTTAAAGTGAGAGGGGAGAGATACAAATGTGTTCAGAGGGGCAATTTTTTCACAGATGGTTGTGAATGTCTGGAACAAGCTGCTAGAAGTAGTAGTAAAGGTGGGTACAATTTTATCTTTCAACAAGCATTTAGATACTTACATGGGTACGATAGGTATAGCGGGATATGGGCCAAATGCGGGCAATTGGGATTAGCTTAGGAGTTTTAAAAAAGAAAGGGCAGCATGGACAAGTTGGGCCGAAGGGCCTGCTTCCATACTATAAACCTCAATGACTCAATCCCAAAGTGTCTGTTTCTGTGTTACACCTTGGTCAACTCCCCAGTCACTATCAACATTCCCTTCCTTGCCTACAACACCTTTCCATGCAGGTGTAGGAGATGTAATATCTGTCCTTTTTCCCACAACCTTCTCACCATTCAAAGCCTTAAACACCCTGTCAAAGTGAAACAGTGATTTGTACTACTTTCAGTATAGCATTTTTTGCTATAGCAGTTTTGCTATTCGTGATGCAATCTCCCTTACATTTGGGAGACCAAAAGCAGATGTGGTGACTGCTGTATGGGGCACTTCCATTCAGTCTGCAAACATGATCCCCAGACCATCCTGTCACTTGTCATGACATTTTTGACATTTCTTCCCCTAGAATACTCCAGTATTCAAATGAAACTCAATGCAATCTTGAGAAACAGCAGCTATCTACTGAACAATTTACAGCCTTCTGGACTCAACACTGAGTTCAATGATTTTAGATCCTTTTCCACCATTTTTCTTTGTACTTTTTAGTTTGCTTGTTCTGTTTTCTCTCATTTCTTTACTTGACATTCAGATAGCTGCTATCCAGCCATTCACTCAACATCTAGATACATCTTAAGCTCCTTTACTCTACCCATTGCTGCTGCATTAGATTGATATATGATGAAATCTTTTATTATTCAATCCTTCATACCCTCCATCTTATCAGAGACATTCCTGATGGCTTTCCCCCACCTGCCCTTTTCTCTTGCTTAGGATATGTTGCATTTCCATTCTTTTTCATGTCTGAGGAAAAATCATTGATGTGAAACATTAACTTTGTTTCTTTCTATAGATGCTGCTCAAACTGTTGAGTATTTCCAGCATTTTCTATTTTTATCTCAGAGGACATGAACAATTCTCAGGCCCAGGATGTATTTGAATGCAACTGTGACACCAAGTCAGCAGGTTACTGACTGCTTTAGGACTGAAATCACCTGACTTATACACAGCCAAAGAACATTAGTTAGCTATCAAACCTGACTCCCAGCCTATTAAGGATAACCTCAATGAAAATTGAGGCATGCGCCCTCTCTTCCAAGCAGGATTGGGATCTAGTATGGCCTCAACTAACTGCCCAGGAAGGAAAGTCCTACTCAAAATGTCTGCCAAAGCTTATCAGTATTTATTGTTTAGTTCACACATGAATGATAACTATTTTGTGAGGTACTAATAGGTCTCTTGCATTGGTGGACCCATTGCCCAGTATGAATGAATGGTTTGAAAAGAGAAGAGAAATGGGTAGGGATAAATTTGGCACATTAACAAAGTGAATGTTATACAGATAAATATAGATAGAGACCAACTGATGCATAAAGTGTCCTGTACTAAGGCACCAAGGAAAATTTAGCTTTGGAAATCAACTTTTCAGGTTTGAATAATGTATTGCTGGATTGGTATCATATTGATAACTTTGCTGATAAGTAAAACTATTTGTCAGTATTACTTCAATTAGGAGAATGGTATCTATCAATGAAGCTTGCTTTGTGCTCAATTCATTTTATGACTCAATATTAATTAAATTAAAATGTTAAACACTGAATCATTTACTGTATCATCAGTAAATCCATTAGGTTCCAATAATCTCCCCTGTGCAATTTCAACCTCAATGTCTGCAGTGAAACTAAAAACACATTGGGAAAGGGAACTCAAAAGATTTATTTACATTGATGGTAATCATTTCAACTTGAAAGTGAACACTGCAGTGTTTGATCCATTATTTTAGGTTTGTTTTTGCTTCACAGGCTCAACGCTTACTGTGACCTGTGAAGCTTTCGTGGGATTCGGTCCAATGAAAATGATTTTGCTTTCCTGGAAAATGAATGACACTGATATTCCTGAAGATGAACTCAGAATCAAGCAAGAAGATCAAATGTATGTTTTATTTTCAATCCTTGGATTACATTAGAGCTTGATTGTGAAGTAGGCGATGTATGCAAAAGTAAAGATATTCTGTAAACCTGTCTAATTGTCAGGAAAAGACATTGGCTGGAACGTTACCATTGTTCCTGCGGATGGGACTTTCCCAAAATGCTATAGTGAATGGAGATTTGGCTGAGTGCCAAATTCTCCAACCTTGCTGCAGTGAGAGTGTGGTGTGAATGGCAGGTGAGATTGCACCTAGAAATTGCTGAAGTTATACCATATTAGCAACTTGACACCTGCTGTGTCCATTATTACATATTAATGTAAAGGTTACAAATAAATCAGTGATAAACGTCTTTTCTTTCTCTCTTACTGCTATATGGGATGGAATGTTCCCTGTATTTGCGCGTAGATTCACAAATAATTAGTATGTAAAGGGAGAACTACGTATACAAGACCAACAAAACTCAGGCACTATTTCTACATTTGCTCACTGTTTTACATCCATTTACTAATGCATCTGGTTTCATTTTAATGGCAAAACCCCAGTCTAAGATGTGCCACAGACAGAATTTGTGAGTTTCCTTTTACTGCACATGATCAGTATATTTGTATGTAAAAAGTGAGTGTTTTCTTCCCTCTGCATGATTGCCTCAGTTAAATATATCCAGCAGCAAATTATTGTTTAAATAGAAAGCTTATTTAGTATTACACACTCACCCCAAATTGAATACAATCTTTCACTGACTCGTCGACGGTTCCACATCAGAGATGGTGCATTAGATGACATTTGAATGACACTTATTTTATTATAGAGTCCTGCTTTTTTCTGCTTTGCTGCCAGAAAATGAGTCTGGGGCGAAAACAATGGAAAACTGGTTCTTACAATTCTGTCAAATATCTTCATAGGCAAAAGTAATGGCCAGACTTTTCCAGCTGTTCTCACTGGCAGGATCTTCCGGTCCCGCTGATGGTGAAGCTCCACTGCAGATTTCCTGGTGTTGAGGCATGAACAGGAAACCAGAAGGACCCCCCCAACAGCCAATAGGGGGGCAGTGGGAAAAGGGTCACCACTGCTGCTGTGAAACACACCATGGAAAATTCCGCCCAATGTCTCCTCAGTTGTTTTTATTTAGTTTGAATTTTCCTCAGTTTACAAACTCACCCCAATTAGTGTTTGTATATTTTGGGCCATTTTGCCACTGAATTTTAAGTCGGTGATCCTGATACTGGCTGAAAATTTGAGGGCAGGCCCACCCCCACTTGGCCAGGCTACCCAAAATTGTTTTTTTTTAATGATCTTCAGGCCATTAATACACTCAGAGTGAGACCTCACCTGCATCTAAGAGGAGGTTTTGCCCCTGGAAGCTGCTGGCTATTCAGGCAGTTCTTTAGTCCCAGCTGTTGGGTGCAGTGGCCACATCTTGGATTGTATGTCGTTCCCTTGATGGACTTGGATGAAAAGATTGTTTGGGATCTTCTGCAGGGGCTAGTCCAGCAGGCCCTGGTGAGATAGATGAAGGGCAGGAGAGTGGAATGGGGGGTGCTCAATTGGTCATTAATTGGCCACTTAATGGTCTCTATTTACTCAATGGTGGACAGGCAAGCTGCCTGACACCTCTACCAGGGGAGAGAGCAGGTGACAAACTCTTGATTTTCTGCCATTTGCTCTGCCTCACCATTATTCTTCTCCCCCCCAACACTAGTTGGCCCATGTACCAGCCCGCTTCTGGGTGTGGGCGAGGTTATAAAATTTCACTTTTGTTTAATATTACAGTTTTGGACAAGTTGTGCACGCTGTGAGAGTCATCCACATATATCCCTCAGATCTGCTAACTTGCATGAAAACACACAGACTTGATTGTGCACATGTGCCAATAGAGACAGAAATTGTCATGGTTTAGCAAGATATAATACCTGCCACTTTTTCTGCGACTGTGACCATCTGCGCTGAAAGCTTGTGGTTGAAGAATTGGGTGAAAGATGAATTTAAAGAGACAAGAACAATTAATGGAGGCTGATCACTTCTTTCAAGCATGTCACCTTGAAGGATCCCTGAGAGTGATTCCTTTGTGGCTAATAAGAAGACCTTGAGACAATTAAATCAATAAGTAAACATTGACACATGTCCCTAAAGCTCCTAAAAGTTGGAGACTTGCTATCTGCATGTTCATGAGCATAAAAATAATATTCTATACCCTATTCTCCACATTTTAAAGAAACAGCAATGAAAAGTTGCAATTTGTCTGCTTAACACATTTACTAATTGTGTTGTTTTATACCTTTCACAGTAACAGAAAAGAAGTTAATCATACGACAGTTGTTTTGAGGAATTTAATTATCTCCGAGATCATTGAAAAAGACTTTCAAACTACTTTCGAATGTTTTGCATGCAACCCAAGGGGCATTCGTTATGGTTTTGTAAAAATTGTGCCTCCATGTAAGGTTTTGCTTTTGAATTTAGTTTGTCATTGAAGTAAGGATTGTTTGGTATTTTCCTATTTGATGTAGTGAATAGTAAGTACTCATGTAGTTAATTGATATATGATGAAAGATTCAAACTTGGAAGAACTGATAAGATCTGTTGATATTAATTGTAAAGCAGGATTTATTTTTTGATTGAAACAGAACAGTAGACCTTGGTGTAACTGCTGAATTCAAACAAACCTGTATTTAGTTCTCTTTAGTATCAAAGTGAAATACCTCACATTTATCTAAATTAAACTCCATCTACCATTCGTCAGCCCACTGGCCCAATTGATCAAGGTCCCGTTGCAATCCAAGATAACCTTCTTCACAGTCCATTATGCCACCAATTTTGGTGTTATCGGCAAACTTATTAACCATGCCTACTAAACTGTCATCCCAATCATTGGTGTAAATGACAAATAATAGTGGACCCAGCACTGATTTCTGAGGCACACCACTGGTCAGGCCTCTAGTTTAAAAAACAACCCGCTACAACCACCCTCTGTCTTTTGTCATCAAGCCAATTTTGTATCTATTAGGCCACCACACACTGGATCCCATGAGATTTAACCTTGTGCAACAGCCTACCATGCGGTACCTTGTCCAAGATTTTACTAAAATCCATGTAGATGACATCAGCTGCACTGCCCTCATCTACCTTCTTAATTATTCCTTCAAAAAACTCAATCAAATTTTTGATACACGACTTTCCACTCACAAAGCCATGTTGACTATTCCTAATCAGCCCTTGCATCTCTAAATGCCTGTAGATCGTATCTCTCAAAATACTTTTGAACAACTTAGCCATTAAAGATGTGAGACTCAATGGCTGGTAGTTCCCAGACTTCTTCCTGCAGCCCTTCTTAAATAAGCCAGCCCCCATCCCCAGACACCTCACCTGTGGCTATCAATGATTCACATATCTTTGCTAAGGGACCCGCAATTTCCTCCCTCCTCTCCCACAATGTCCTTGGATACATTTATCAGGTCCTGCGGATTTATCTACTTTGATGCACTTTAAGACTTGCAGAATCTCCATCTCTGTTGTATGTACACTTCTCAAGACATCACTATCCATTTCCCCAAGTTCCCTAACATCCATGCTTTTCTCAGCAATGAATACTGATGAGGAATATTCATTTAGGGTCTCATCCATCTCTTGTGGATCCACACATAGTTGACCTTGTTGATCTTTAAGGGGTCCTACTCTCTCCCTACTTACTCTTTTGGGCTTAATGTATTTGTAGAAGCTCTTTGGATTCTCCTTTTCCTTATCTGCCAAAACAATCTTGTGTCACCTTTTTGCCCTCCTGATTTCTCTCTTAACTCTACGTCTACATCCTCTAGTCCTCAAAAAATCTACTTGATCCCAGCTCCTATGCATGTCATGCACTTCCTTCTTTTTCTTGACTAGGGCCTCAATATCTGAGTCATCCACCGTTCCCTACTTCTACCAGCCTTATCCTTCACTCTAAGAAGAATGAACCATTTGAAAGCCTCTCATTTACCAGACACCCCTTTTTTTTTCCCACAGACTCCCCAATTAATGGCTGAAAGTTCCTGCCTGATACCATCAAAGTTGGTTGTGCCCTAATTAAAATTTTAACTTTTCGACCTGATCTATCATTCTCCATACTATCTTAGAGCTAATGGAATTATGGTCACTGGTCCCAAAGTGATCCGTCACGAACACTTTTGCTATTTGCCTTTCCTTATTTCCCAAGAGGAGGTCAAATTTTGTCCCCTCTAGTCAGGCCACCCACATACTGAATGAGAAATACCTCTGGAATACACTCAACAAATTTCTCTCCATTCAGGCCTCTCATACAATAGCTGTCTCAATCAATATTGGAAAGTAAAAATCCTCCACTATTACCATTCTATTTTTCTTGGAGCTATCTGTAATCTCCTTATGTGTTTGCTCCTCAATTTCCCTCCAACTATTTGTGGACCTATAGTACAATGTTATCAAAGTGATTTCCCCCTTATTTCTCAGGTCAACCCATATAGACTCAGTGGATGAACCCTCGGATATATCCCCTCATATACCATATGAGAAAATATAGCTTGTGAATTCAATCTTTCTTGCAGTCATGATTTTTTCATTCCTTTTCTAGCACCAGATTGGACACTTCATGTGATTAAGATCATTGTCCCATTGATCTTTGTAACTTTGGCTTGTATATTAATATACCAAGCTTTCAAGGTGGACATTGTCCTTTGGTATCGTGATAGGTTTGGACTTCACAAGCCCATTAATGGTAAATGCAATATTATTTAATAAATTCTGATATAGCTTTAACATGTTATGGAGAAAATAACATTGTTGGAGGTTCTAAGTGTTAAGACAAATTGTGTATATTAAACAGTGTATAATTTCATGCTCTGTTTGAGATCAAATACATTCTCCTTCTTCTTTTCTTGGAGGTGTTATGGCTCAGTAGGTAGCTGTGCCCCACTATCTGAACCTGAGCCCGAAGCTTCAGGTTCAAGTTCCACTCCAGGACTTGTTGGCCACAGAAGGAATGTTCATGACACAGTCCAAATCGGTTGTTCCCCAAGAAACAAAAGTGTGTGAAGATAGTAAACAAATTTCTTTTTGCCCTCTTCTGTACCGAGCAGTACATGAAACATCTTATTTCTTCCACACAACTGGCAGATTGTACTCTGGGTTATGCCCTCAACTAAGTTCTTTTTTACGTGAATAATTGCTAGCCTGGCTCACAATTCATTATCAAGAGTACCCACTAGAAATGAGGGGAATTAGCACAGAGTAACCCACTAGATATCAGCCCAGCCTGGTGCTCTCTTCTCATACTCACTGGAGTACAAAATATATTAAGAACTGTTTAATATCAATCTTAATTTAAGGCTAAATACATCAGATTTTATGTATTATCATTTTATGTTTCAGTTTTCCAAATTAAGCAGTTTCCAATATCAGTCTGAGTTTATGGCTGCAAGCGATGATGAGTTTGATATATCAGTCTAAGCTTAGTTTATATACATTAAGCAGAATTTAATACTGTCTCAGTTAATGACTGTAATGAAGCAGTATTGAATATTGTAATATTATTTACATCAGCTGGTATATAATGTCATTTTGATTTTAAATTAGCCAGCTGTTTTCTATCTGAGAGTATGTCAAATCGTGTGAAATATCACTTTTCAATTATTTCCATCAATCAATGGCTAATATCTCTGAGTTTAGGACACTATGGATGGAATCTTTTGAGCATTTGACAGGATGTTAATTCTGGTGAGAAAACCTGCACATCTCCACTGGCCAGTTTTCTTTTTCCTTTCTAATGCCAAAAAAAGAGCGGGTTTGGTTTGTGCCATTACTTTAGTGAGGTGGGGATTCTTAAAGCACAGAACTGCTCCCTTGCAATCAGAGTCCATCTTTTTACGGGGTGTCCCAATCACAGAAACAAATCTTAATCATTTCCTCTCCCCTTCATCATGGAGGTATCTATGTCTTCACCGATCATCCCCGGCATTCCTTTACCCCCGCCCCAATCAGCACAGGCATCTCCTCCCCACTAACCATCACTGCCATCCTATCCCCTCATCCCCCGATCATCAGCTCCACCCACCATCCCCATCCCCCACAAACAATCATTATTGTCATCCCCATCCCTCTCTTGTGTCTACTTCACTCCACTGCAAGTAGAAGAATCTTTGCACACGAGGCTCTCCTTAGGAGCCTGCCCCATCTCTACTCCCTTGCAAAGGTTGGCATTGCCAGGTTCGCAGTGCTAGCCTGTGACAGGGTGCTGTGCTGGCAGGTACGGCCAGGGAACTGCCTGACTATGTCTCTCTCCTCCAGTGACCTTTGCACCCTGGGAAGGATCCCCATGACATGTTCACGCCTTGATAAACCTATTGTAAACTGTGCTGACGTGACATCATGTATTTGATATGTGAAAATCTTGTGAGGGGGAGTATCTGGTGCGGTGGGGAGTGGGGGTCTTTAATTAGCTTAAAATTTATTTAAATGAATGGAAATCAGGTTCTCACCCACTATGGAACCTGATTACATTACCGCTGAGGGGAGGCGAAAATTGAAGACCGCAATCCTGTTAGTGAAATGCACCATTTCTGCTTTCACTGGATCTCGAACTCCTGCTGAAGAACTTGCAGACAGAAAGAGTGGGCTTAAATCTTGTCCTATATATTAATTAGTTTTGTAGTATAAGTTCTAGTTTAAAACTGCATAGATTAAGCATTTTTACATTACGTTTTTGAGATTTCAAATTACACATTTTACTGAATTGACAATGTGCTATCATCAATTAGTACAAGCAAATTACTCCGTATTTATTGTTTTTCATTATTAATAATTGTACTTGACTGTGCAGATGGTAAGATATTTGATGCGTATGTCATCTATCCAAGATCTGAGACTGAGAGTTCTCTCGATAACTCCAGCACAAGCCACTTTGCTCTTTACATTTTACCACAAATTCTTGAAGAAAAATATGGCTACAAACTCTTCATATTTGGCAGAGATGAACTTCCTGGTCAAGGTAAGATGAAGGAACTTAATGCTGAGAATTTTTTTTATTACATATTGAAAGTGACCATGTCTTGATGATAAAGAGATCATGTAGATGCTGAACAAAATGCAGTGATTAGTTTCCTCAAGAAAATCTTAATTTTATTTCTGTGTCACTTGTTTATTGGTCCAAAATACAAATGAAAATGAGAAACTTTGATCTAGATCTTACCTTACACTGTAATCAGATGATACTGTTTATAGATTGCGTTATGAGACAATAGCAAATGTGCTAGATTACAATGGATAAAGAAGTCTCACAATCAAATCCTCTCCTTAAAAGCTCAAGATGTGTACCTTTTGGTCCAAAGTCTCTACGTTTGCAAGTGATCGTAAACCTAGCATAGAAAAAATATTAATCTACAGGATGTAACTCTACACTGGGAATATGTTTAAATTGACCTTGTGGAATAACAGTTAAAGACATTGACAGATAGAATCATCAATATGTTGAAATATTCAAACTCTGACTGTAAGGATTGCACAGTTCTGTGACAGCCTCTTCGGTAAATTATAATTTCTACAGGCAGACATTTCCAGATAGATGTGTCTTGTCCTGTTTACATATTAATTACATAAGATGGGCTCACTTTGATCAACTAAAATGTAAACAAATTAACTTTTCTACCCTCTCTGTTCATTCTCTTTCTGTTCAGAGAGATTTAGAAGTAGACATGCAAGGAACTCAGGAAGTTAGCATGCGGGTATAGAAAGAAACTAGCAGAGTTAATGGTCTTCACTGCAAGAGGATTGGAGTTTAAGAATAAGAAAGTCTTGCTGTAGTTGTATACGGCTTTGACAAGACAACATTTGGAGCACCATGTGCAGTTTATGTACATCTGAGAATGCTATACTTACCTTGGAAGTAATACAAGAGTTGTGTGGCACTTTCACTATCATATTGTTATGGGCATGTTTTTTGTACATTTGATAGTAAGGGGACAGGATGTATTATCCAATCCACGAATGAGATAATTACAGTGAATGGTCTAGCATTTGGCAATGACATTGCTAAAGTCAGAGTTTACCCATAAGGAATGGAGAAAATCTTAAAAATCTTGGAACAATTTTGCTCATTAACAGATCTTAAAGTCAATATGTCCAAAATAGCAAGGTTCTATATACTGTCCAAGAATAAAAATTTTTTGTACAATAATGGGGAGCCTTGGAAAATTAAAGAGCTTCCAGTAAACTTTATTGAACCTGGAGAGGTAGAAAAGTATTTAGGTGGCAAAATTGACATATGGGTTGGAACCAAGGACAAGGACTGGGAGCTAGAGCTATCCTTATGGATTGACAACTTGAAAGTCAGCCCATTTAAGCTGATCCAAAAGTTCAGCACGGTAACAACTTGCTTCATTCCACGATTTTATTGCCATTTAATACTAAACAACGTATCCCAAAATAAATTAATTGCCTTTGATAGAATTATTGAAAAAGCGGAAAAGGAGATTCTCCATTTACCTAATCACATTGCAGATAGAAGCTTCTATGCTAAATCAATACATGGAGGATTGGTCCTAACCGAAACAGGACCAATAGCCATTTTTTAAAAACATTACAAATTTAGAATTAAAGATGATCTCGTTGTCCTGGCCTTCTTCCAGTACAATGCTAAATGAGACTGATTTCGAACCGATCTAGCAACTCAAGACTGGGCGTCCATGAAATGCTATGGGCCACCAACAGCAGCAGAATTGTACTCCAGCGCAATCTGCAACCTCATGGCATAGTATTATCCCCCACTCAACCATTACCATCAAGCGAGGGGATCAACCCTGGTTGAATAGAGAATGCAGGAGGGCATGCCAGGAGCAGCACCAGGCATACCTAAAAATGAAATGCCAACTTGGTGAAGCTACCAGACAGGACTATTTGCATGCCAAATGACAAAAACAGCAAGTGATAGACAGAGCTAAGCAATCCCACAACCAATGGATCAGTCCTTCCACATCCAGTCCTGCAGCTCTGCAGTCCTTCTACATCCAGTTGAGAATGGTGGTGGACAATTAAACAACTCATTGGAGGAAGAGGCTACACAAATATCCCATCCTCACACCTTGCACACATCAGTGCAAAAGATAAGGCAGGCGTATTCACAGTAACTTTCAGCCAGAAGTGCCAAGTACATGATTCATCTCGGCCTCCTCCAGTGGTCCCCAGCATCTCAGATGCCAGTCTCCAGCCAATTCAATTCACTCCTTATGATATCAAGAAATGGTTGGAGGCACTGGATACGGCAAAGGCAATAATACTGAAGATTTGTGCTCCAGAACTTGCAGCTCCCCTGGCCAAGCTCTTCCACTACAGTTACAACACTGACATCTACCCAACAATGTAGAAAATTGCCCAGATTTGTCCTGTACAGAAAAAGCAGAACAAATCCAACCCAGCCAATTATTGGCCAATCAGTCTACTCTTGATCATCAGCAAAGTGATGGAAGGGATTATCAACAGTGCTATTAAGCAGCACTTGCTCAGCAATAATTTGCTCAGTGATGCCCAGTTTGGATTTTGCCAGAGTCACTCAGCTCCTGGCCTCATTACAGCCTTGGGTCAAACAGGGACAAAAGAACTGTATTCCAATATTGAGATGAGAGTGATAGCCCTTGACATCAAGGCTGCATTCAACCGGGTATGGCATGAAGAAATCCACACAAAATTGGAATCAATGGGTGTCAGGGGACAAATTCTCTACTAATTGGATTAATACCTGGTGCATTGGAAGATTGTTGTGGTTGTGGACGGTCGGTCATCTCTGCAAAAGTCCCTCAGGATAGTTTCCTGGGTCCAACAATCTTCAGCTGCTTCATCAATGACCTTCCCTCTGTCATAAGGTCGGGAGTACGGATGTTTGCTAATGATTGCGCAATGTTCAGCACCATTCATGACTCCTCAGATACTGAAGCAGTCCATATATGATTGCAACAAGATCTGGACAGTATCCAGGCTTGGGGAGGCAAATGTCAGGCAATGACCATCATCAATAAGAGATGCTCTAACCACTGCCTCTTGATTTTCAGTGGTGTTACCATCACTGAATCCCCCATTGTCAACATCCTTGAGGTTACCATTGACCAGAAACTCATGTGGACTCACCACATAAACACAATGCTACGAGAGGAGGTCAGAGCTAGGAATACTGTGGCGAATAAATCACCTCCTGACTCCCCAAAGCTTATCCTCCATCTATAGTGATGGAATACTCCCCACTTGCCTGGATGGGTGCAGCTCCAACAACACTAAAGAAGCTTCACACCTTCCAGGACAAAGCAGCTCACTTAATTGGCGCCACATCTACAGAACAATCAATCCCTCCACTACCGACGCTCAGTAGCAGCAGCAGCAGTGTGTACTATCTACACTATGCACTGCAGCAATTTACCATATATCCTTAGAATGCACCTTCCAAACCCTTAACCACTTCCATCTAGAAGGACAAGGGCAGTAGATAAATGGGAACATCACCAACTGCAAGTTCCTCTCCAAGCCACTCACCATCATGGCTTCAAAATATATCACTGTTCCTTTGCAGTTGCTGTGTCAAACTCTTGAAATTCCCTCCCTTTTGGCCTTGTGAGTCTAGCCTCGGAACATGGACTGCAGCGATTCAAGAAGCTTACCAACGCTTTCTTAAGAGCTTCTCAAGGGAACGAATAAAAAATTTCCAAATGTTCACTAAATTGGTTCCCAGGATGAGAAGGTAGTCCTATGACCTGAGATTGAGTAAATTAGATTTATTAGATTTATATCCCTGGAGTTTAGAAGAATGAGATGTGATCTCATTGAAACATATAAGATTCTGAAGGGTTTTGATATGGTAGATACCAAGAAGTTGTTTCATTCCCCTGGATAACGAATCTAGAATAGAACATCACGGCCTCAGAATCGGGGTCAATTGCTGAGGATTGAGAAGAGTTAAGGAAAATTTCCACATTCAGAGGTTTGTAAATCTCTGATGTCTGTGTTGTCCACTTGTCTATGTTGGCAAAAATAGTCCACATAAGACTCCTCTCATCACGCTACGTTTAATCCTATCAGCATGTTGTCTTATTACTTGCTACCTTTTTATCCATTATGTATTCCCATTTAATACATTTATGCCATTTGCCTCAATTACATCTTGTGGTAGTGCATTTCACATTCTTACCACTTTCTAAATAAAGACCTCTCTCCTGGATTTAAATGTTTATGTTTAAAGAGTCTAATTTTTGATACCCCAACATTGGACATGGTAGCTGTTATTTGTGGCACGGCCACACTGTCCAGTTCAAGATGGAGAAGACACAAAATTCATCTATCCGTCTCCCCTGAATGATGATGGCGCAAGTTTCTGTACTTCCATGGCTGCTCTCTCCTTCTCAGGTCTGTCTGCCAGCTCTAGACACAGTCGGGGGATTGGTAGTGTTGCTGCAGAACACAAAGTTCAGACATCCTGCACCTTCTCAAAGGCAGACTACCTTTTAAAGGACAAAATTTTGCTGGGGAGAAAGGTTTTGCAGATATAGATCCAGATTAATGGATGCAGTCCTGGAGAGATTAGTGGTCCAGATGGACTAGAGGAGATATCCATCATCCCATATGGTGAAAGTGGACTTTATCGGATCACGCTCGGAATATTCCACTTCACCCTCACACACTTGGCAAATCTGCCATCTTCATATTCATCTCTCAGTGCCTCCACATTACTTTAGCTATTTTGCTATGACAGGTACCTTACCCAAGCTCAGTGAAACACAATCAATATCTTCCCTCCTCTCTCTCTTGTAGGCCAAGATAGCATATAATAGAAAGGAGTGGAGCCTAGGGGCCTAGGAGAACACATCTCCTGAGGCCTATAGAACATCATGGGGCTGGCTGTGATGGGGACTACAGCATCTGACATCATTGGAGACATTAACAATGATAGCATCTTTCTGTCTTAACCCCACTTATCAACTCCAGCACACACTCATGGTGATATTTTGGCCCTGTTGCTTTCCACTCCAGCCCCTCTTTCTGACAGCTAATCTTTTGATTTCTTCTTTTGGTCACTTAACAGTTTCCATCTTCCTAGACAGGGGAAAGAGAGAAATGGCAGAGCACTAAATGAAGAGACTCTGACCTTGATCTAATAATCATAGCCACCAGCTCAGTTACTTGCATTGCACTTAACTTAGAATTGGGATCAATGTTGAACAATTGCAGTAATGAGTCATTGCAGCCATGTTAGCTGAACCAGGATGATTCATTAACCAGCCCACTGGAAGGCGAGGTAATGGTAAGTACCAACGCTGAAGGCTCAGATAAGGACATTAATGTAGCAGCATATGTAGGAGAGCTGCTAAGAACATCCAAGCAGTCATAGGCCAGAGGAGCCAGGCAGTCACTTGTCACTGTCAATGAGAATGGAAGTGTCAGATTCAAATTGGCAAAGGGCATGTTACGAAGTTTGCCCTCTCCATTGTTACTGCTCCACCTCCCTATTGTCCTGCAGACCTAGGGGTACTTGGCACTGCCACCTTCCATACCTGCTGCAGACTTTGTATGATCTGGTTACTACTCTGCTACCCCATGAGAATATGGCAACACTCTCCGGAAAATACAGGAATTCATAAAACATCTCTAAAAATAATCTAGGGTACATTACAATGGAAAATATTCTCAAAATAACTTCACTGGAGTCTGAAATTTGGATCTGTAGCACTACAGAAAGTAAGAATTCAGAAGCCAGTTGCCTCTCTGGGGGTGCATACTGAGCCATCAGCTATTTTTGGCATGGGGCCCTGATGAACCATCTTGAGAAAGGTGCTCATGTAAACATCCACTGCATGGAACAGAAACATCTGAAGTGGTGCTCTCGTAAGGTCGCATAGCCCTGGTGACTAATGTGAAACCAAATTTGGGCCGTGCAGTCCATTCAATGAAATTGTGTGTCATTCAAGAAAGGTCAAATGATCAGCTGCAAGAGGGTCCAAGCACCAATATTATTTCAAGTCAGGGCCCCAGCTTTCAGATAAGGTAAATTTGACAAACTTCTGCTATTGCACTGAGTTATAGCTGACTCTGGAATGTTGAGAACTATCTCCTCCATTGGGTTCAGGATGTATAGGCATCTTTTCCCCTTCCGGTCTGTTCTCCTCTATTCTGTGTCACGTTGTCCTTCAAGTGTGAAGGAAGAATGCCAGTAATTGTGTTTCACTGCAGATATACCTGCAATCACTGAGTAGCTACAGGTACATGGAGGTAGTGAACAGCAGGTGTGAAGCTGACAGCATTGGTAGGTTTGTGAAAGTGGGGTGGAGTTTCAGGTTGAGTCTTGAGTGTATTAAATGAGCTATTGGACAGTGTTACATTGCACAACATCAGAGGTGGAAAGTTGGCTAGGTGATGTCATATGCAGATGCATTCATGATTTTGATCAATTAAGTAAAGCTACTGGACCTCCTCGGGTATTCCTGCTAGGTCCTTGGTTCCAGATTTTGATAATTGCCTTCCTAATCATCTGCTCTTTAAGGTGACCCTTCAGCATCAATGTTTCCTACCCCCTGAAGAACCAAGGCATCTCTGTTTCTGTTCACTTTTACCAATAAACCCTTCCACACTGTGCCTGTGAATTGGGAGCTTCCTTTCTGCCTTCATGTTCCATTCTCCTTGTTTCAAATTGCAACAATAATATTCAGCAGAACCCTTCTGTAATTAAGTGTAGCTTCCTTTAAAGAAGACAGCCTTTAGGAACAGAAGGTGATTGCATCATTTGAGATAGCAGAACTACTTGGTTTCCTGCTGAGTACAGAGGCAGCCAAAAACTTAGCAGATACTCAGCCTATATGCATACGGTGTCCCAATAAATGTTAGCAATATCCTGTGTCTGGAGCATGCCTTTCGAAAATGTGTCCTATGTTTATTTGCATTTTTGTCCTTTAAACTTGTCTCTTGGTGTAATCATTGGTTCACTCTGATAAATTAAAATTGTGTGAAATAAATCTTTCCTCTTGGTGCTTACAGTAATGGAAATGAGGTAGCAGCATCATCCTGCTTTTGCTAAATTTGATGTAATGGCAATAAAATAAATATTAGACCTTTGAGTAGCTAAAGCCTATTTTAAGTGAGTGCTTGGAAGTTAACACATCTGCCATGGGGATTGTCAATTACACCTGGATACTGGTCTCCTTCTTAACTTTGCATCCAAGTTGCTTCCCCAATAGTTTTTGCTTGCCTCTCCATAATCTGACAAGAACTGTTGCTCACAACAAAATAATCACAGTAAATTTTTTGGCTCATTTTTATTTACAGGTGCGGTTGAAGTTATTGAAGAAAACATAAAGAATAGCAGAAGATTGATAATCATTTTGGCTCAAAATCCTTCTGTTGTTAACAAGGGATACTCTGGATTTGAACATCAGATTGGATTATTTAAGGCTTTGATTCAGAATGAAGTGAAAGTAATTCTAATTGAATTGGAGAAAGGCAATTACTTGAATGACTTTCCAGAATCCATAAGACATATCATTCAAAAAAATGGCATTATTAAATGGAAATCAAATGAAAGAAACAAACTGGGCAAATATTATTCAAAATTTTGGAAACAGGTGAGATATGAAATGCCACTGAGAAGCAAGTCTTGAACATCTACTGTGTATGACTCACAAAACAAAATTGGAGTTGCATGATACAAAGATACTTCGTAAAGAGCTAAGTTAAATCTATTCTGTACTGCCCTCATTGACCTAATGGACTTTTGCTGTGCTGGAAAACCAAAACTGATGTTTCATAAGATTCCTAAATAAGATTAAGCCTGAATTTTTATTACTTTGGAAATTATAGAACATTTTAGTGGCTTTCATTTTTAAAATTGCTTTTTTAAAATACTGTCCTTTTCAGTTGATTTTCACTCTTGTATATGTTATGGTAGTTTTTCTTCCTGTGGACTCCTGGTGAGGTGACCTGGTGCCCACCAGAGGCAGACATTGGACTCTCAAGCACACAGCTAATTATTTTTCAATCTGATAAAATTATGGATTATGTACATGGGATTTGTATGTACATATGTACATATGCCAAATAAATATTAGCCATGTCCTGTTCCAGGAATACATAATTCAAATGTTGCCCTTTACTTAATTGCATTTTTATCCTTTAAGCTTGTTTTCCTATTCCAATACGTGTGACGATAACAAATCAAATCAAATCATTGTACTTATAGGTTCACGGTAAGATTTTGCTAATTCTATGATCTTTTTCGATCTGTAACATCTATGTATTTTTGAACTTCTGTGATCGAGAATGTCAGTCAAGGCAGCTGGAATAATTAGTTGATGCTGTTTGTGAGAAACTGATATTTAATTGCCTTATGATTTTAAGTTCCTAAGTGTCTTGTTTGGAGCAGCCCCATGCTATTTTAATTGCCCATAATAAAATTAGGTGTTTTCTTTAATCAGCTTGAACCCACATATTGCTCTAATTGATTTGTACCAGAAGCACACCTTTATTTTCTGATATTATGATAGGAAGTATTCTAAATTTTTGCTATTTATGATTTTAGTATTTGTGGATATTTTTCGTAATTGTTCTGTATCTAGAGGAATTTGTTTGCAATGGAATGTAAACTCTGAGGGACCCAAGTAAAAAATGGATAAACAATGGTCCTTAGTCTGCATGGCTCTAGTTACAGAGGTTGGGCGACATGAGGTAACTTGCATTTGAAGCAAATGGAAGAGGTGAACTTCGACTATTTCCAAATGAGGGAAAGAAAATAATAAGATTGAAGGAGAAAATGTGGGAAATCGTTGGCATAGTGTTACGAGGTATAAATCTTCTGAACACAGTTCAATATCAGTTCAGAGAGAGAGAAGAGAAACTCATTGCTTGTGTGAACAATGCTCAGGATTCCTAAGATCTTGAGAGATGAGAAACTTCTATGTTTTTATTGCTTTGTGTTAAGTATCTGTAAAATTGGGTTAATAAATTGTGCTTGATTCAACAGACCATTTAAAATGGGAAATTTAGGAAAGATCCAAAACTCTTCAGTATGCTCCATCTCTATCTTATTTGCTCAGTAACCAATTTATTCCTTTTTGTCTTATTGAAGGATGAATAGTACCAAAAATCTATTTGTCAGATCAACTATTACTTTTATGCCCATCACTTTACCTACTGATACTTATGATGCTTCTTTATGCAAATTATCCATAGGAATGCAGATAAAACATATAAGTGAAGTTTCTTCAGTTACTGTCGATGGAAGATCAACTCATTTTAGATGCATCGACATAATATAAATAATGTATATTCATATATCTTTCACAACTGCGGAGCATTATTGCCACCCAGGAAATAGCAGAATTTTGTGCCTTTCCCACCACTGGGGCATCACTATCAGCAGTCCTGCAGATAGTGATCTTCCCTTGCAGAGGCTGTCATCGTGATGCAGCCAGTAATCAAAGCGAAGCAGCGTACACATTGGTGGGAGTGGAGGAACCTGATGGCAGCTAATGATGAGCCCATCACTGCCAGAAAGCACAGTGCGAGGAGTGGGCAGGGTAATCCTGCCCAGAATGTGTACTGTTATTATAGTGAACATTTCAGCTGAAGGATGCCTTCATTCCTGTTAAGAGAGGGAAGAAGAAATACCCAGAAATTTTGTGGTCAAACCATTTACGTCTTCCACCAAAGGTGTGAGACATTAAAGCTATTTCTGCTATCCGTTCCTGAGAATACAGGAAGTATCAGTGAATTCGTAGAACTGATAGTTGGGTAATATTGTTTCCAGGAACTTCACAATTTTTTTTGCCTATCTTCTTTTAGAAAATTGATAAAATGTCAACATGCTATCTCTGGAAACATAGAGGTTCTTGCCATGACGCAATTAAAATTAAAGAGATTGGTAAAGTTGGAGGTGGGAGCATGCAAAATACAGAGACCAAGCATGATGTCTGCTTGTAAAGCACAAAAATTGCCATAATGTAAGGTTTGTTTTCCTATTTTCAGTACAACGACATAACTAATATTTGGATTTACTGTGGCCCTTGGTATTGCTTAAAAGTAAAACGTAGCAGCATTTTTTAACTCTCTTTTTCAAGTTAACTTTGGGGATATGTGCAATAAAGTACTATTGGATGAATATATTCCTTCTTCACTGTATGAGGGCATTGGTTGCTTTTTTGAACATTTCTAAGGCTTACCTTAATGCAACTCACCTGGTAGGAATGGATTGGGAGGGCTACAATGGTGTCCGGAGGCTCCTACCCATTTTCATTCACCAGCTTCCTGTGATGGATCAAACAACTTTCTGCCCCGGGTAAGCAGCACCCCAACTATTTTGTAGCCTATAATGTCACCTTGCCCCCACTGGAGTCACCAACATAACTTCAAGGAATTATGCCTGAGTCCTCTTGGATCAATACAATATTTCCTCTTTCAAAGTGCTGCACGTATTGATTCACCTTTGGTCCAGTTTTATGCCTGTAGCTAACTGCCTGACCCACATTAGTCAAGACTGCAAACCCAGTGTTGTAGTGTGAAACTGGGTGGGTAAAGGAAATGGAATAGATAAGAGATGAGATCCAAATCTTCCAGAGCTGGTGATACTGAGCATATTTATGTTGACTACAAAGCCAGTTGCAACCGTCCCTTTTCGTATCCTTGCTACTGCATAAATATCCACGTGGAGCAATGACAAAATGGAGCAATGGAGATGATATGCCCCCAGTAGCAGTATGCTCCTTAAAGTCAAATTAAGGACCCATTCAGCCATCAGGCCAGAGTACACAGACCTTGGAGTTGAGAGCAGGTTTTTCTTGCCAGATAGGAGTCTGGAGTCATGGAATATGGTAGCCTTTGTATTACTCTCTGTATTTACCATAATAAATTATTCATTTGTTAATCTATTTGGTAATCACCCATCTTTGCAAGATACCAACACCCTAAAAGGGGGAGTTTGGGAGGTAGTCAGGTTGGAAGGACAGGTAGTTGGCAGTCAGCTGGGTGGTTGGTCTTTGGGACAGAGTGGGGTGGATAATTGGATAAGGGAGTGGGTATTCAGGTCAAGGGAATGGGTAGTTGAGTTGGGAGAGGATAGGGTGTCAGGTCAAGGGAATGGGTAGTTGAGTTGGGAGAGGAAAGGGTGTTAGGTCAAGGGAATGCGTAGTTGAGTTGGGAGAGGAAAGGGTGCCAGTTTAGGGGGATGGATAGTTGAATCGGGATGGGTAGTTGAATTGAGTGGATTGTTGGGTTGACCAGGGATGGTTTGCTGGGTCGGTGGAGTGTGAGTAGTAGGATCTGGAGGGGATGACATTTGGATTGAGGGGAATGGAATGTGATCAGCTGAGTAGGTAGTCACAATTTGGAAGTGCAGAGGATTGATCAGGTGGGTTACATTGTTAATCATTGAGTTACTTTAGAAATTAATGCTGGGCAAGTGTCTAATTAACTATCATCTAATCCAAGCCTCCAACTTTGAGGTCAGTGTTGGAAATATTCTTATTGTTTCCTAAGCAATGCAAATCAGCCAATCGGAAATTTAAACTTCCTAGGCAATTATGCACTTGTCAAGACTTGAGCTGTAGATAACCAATGTTCTGACTTACGAAACATTTGTTGCTACAGACAACAGAACATACAACCGTTAATTAAAGTATCACAGGCCATGAAAGTCTGTTTCATCTTGTTCATAATAGTAGATCCAGAGGACAAAGTGCGTGCTTGAAGATGGCTGAATTCAAAACAAATCTGTGGAAACAATAGGTTGGATTTTACTGCAGAGACTCCTGTGAGCCTGGTAGTGCCTAGGAAACCCCAGAAGTATATGCAGCAGTCATCAGTGAATTTTAATGCAGTCACTTTATTATCATCAGATTTCTGATTTCTCATCCAGTTGCTGTCAGTGAACATAGGGTCATAGGGTCATAGAGTCATAGAGGTTTACAGCATGGAAACAGGTCCTTCAGCCTAACTTGTCCATGCTGCACTTATTTTTTTTAAATCCCCTAAATTAATCCCAATGGCCCACATTTGGCCCATATCCCTCTATATTCATCACATCCATGTAACTATCTAAATGCTTTTTAAAAAATAAAATTGTATCACCTCTACTCTACCTCTGGTAGCTTGTTCCAAACACTCACTACCCTCTGTGTGAAAAAACTATCCCTCTCGACACTTTTGCATCTCTCCCCTCTCACCTTAAACCTATGCCCTCTAGTTTTAGAGTCCCCTAGCTTTGGGAAAAGATATTGACTATCTATCTTATCTCTGCCCCTCATAATTTTATAGACATCTATAAGGCTGAGAAAAAAGTCCCAGTCTATTCAGCCTCTCCTTATAACTCAATCCATCAAGTTCCAGTAGCGTCTTAGTAAATCTTTTCTGCTCTTTTTCTAGTTTAATAATATCCTTTCTATAACAGGGTGACCAGAATTGCATACAGTATTCCAAGTGTGGCCTTACCAATGCCTTGTACAACTTCAACAAGACATCCCAACTCCTGCATTCAATGTTCTGACCTATGAAACCAAGCATGCTAAATGTTTTCTTCAGTATTCTGTCCATCTGTGACTCCACTTTCAAGGAGCTATGAACATGTACCCTAGATCTCTTTGTTCTGTAACTCTCCCCAATGCCCTACCATTTCCTCGGATGGTGATGATCAACACGAGGGGACATAACTTTAAATTAAGAGGTGGTAGTTATAGGACGGATGTCAGAGGCAGGTTCTTCACACAGAGGGTGGTGAGGGCGTGGAGTGCCCTGCCTGCAGCAGTTGTGGACTCGCCTACTTTGGGGGCATTCAAATGGTCGGTGGATAGGCATATGGACGATATTGGAATAGTTTAGGTTAGAGGGTCCACTGGCCGGCGCAACATCGAGGGCCGAAGGGCCTGTACTGCGCTGTAATGTTCTATGTTCTATGTTCTATTTACCGAGTAAGTCCTACCTTTGTTCAATCTACCAAAATGTATTACCTTACATTTGTCTAAATTAAACTCCATCTGCCATTCCATCTGATGTGATGATGAACTTCTTTATCCTATCCCAACTCTAGTATCAAAAGGGAAATTCCCGACATACAAGTTAAAACAGCTGTGGTTCCATGGAGAGAGAGAAAGAAGAGATTGGAAAATGCTGCATTCAGCTTCATCATGTATTCCTGAATGTGCTGCCGTAGGTCCTGGGGAGAGATATTGTTCCCTAGTTCTGGAGGAAGAAGCCCACTATTGGGATAACAAATTCATGATTGGAAATTGTTTCATCTTGGATTCAGAGCCTTCTTAATGGAGTTTCTTCAGGGTTTCTCATTTCCCTAAATAACTACTATAGGTCATAACTCAGAAAAGCTATCCTTGTTTATTTACAGATCTACGTACATCTCAGTGATTTGACACAACATAATATTTCTGCTTTCCTCCAGATCTCAGTTACTTAACCATGTGATATTGCATTGTGATTTACATCTACAGTTATATCAGCATCAGGCACTTCTGATGTTAAGCCTTTACTCTATAGTTCTTGTCATGGATGTTAGGCAGCAGAAAATGTTTGCTGTGATCATGATTCAATGCAGGAAGTTCTTAATTGATCTAAGGACAGGAAAGGTGAGGCACCAGTACATTGCCACATCCTGGTATGCTTATCAACAAACCATGGGCCCAATCTGTCTTCTCAAGCTTATTACAACAGTTCATTACTCATCCCAATTTAGCTTGCAGGTACATCAGTCCTTTGGTGAATATACATTGCCCCATTTCTCCATCCACCACTGACACTCACCCTCATCCTTCTGCAGTGACATGCGTATCTTCGTAGTTGGCCTAGAAGCAAGACTTTTATTTATACAACACTTTTCATTATATCAGGAATCCTGAAATGCTTTTCAGCTAATGAATTTCTGAGGAATAGTTGCTGTTGCAATGCAGAAAACCCAGCAATGAATTTGTAAACAGCAAGTCCACAACAGCAATATGATAATACATTTTAGTAAGGGATAGATTTTGACCAGGAAATCTGGCAGTGTACTTTACAATCCAACTTAGAAAAAACATTCACAGCACGTATGGTCTCACCCTGAACAAATGCTCTCCAACCATCTGATAATCATTACTCTCACTCCTAAGACTCGTTGCTTCATCCATGCAGGAGAAGAGAGCACAGGACAGTGGGGAGAGACCGGAAACCAGATATAATCCTCCATAATCTTGCAATTCACAACTGCAGATGATGAGGCTATGGAAATCAGCAGAGTCTTAGCTTGCCTACCCGTTACAGGTGGGAGATTGGAGCTGGAGCAGCTACATGATGAAGAATTAAATCTGCATAAAACATCCAATCATATTCACTGGATATTAACAGTGAGTGGAATATGACATTGAGCATTATATTAAATTCCAACATTTTTGCTAACTTTAAACATGTTTATCTTTCAGTATCCATTCATTCCCTTTCACTCATAGAACACATAGAAAAACTACTGGAAAACAGGCTCTTCGGCCCACAAATTGCGCCGATCATATCGCTACCTGCTAGGCTTAATAATAACCCTCAATCCTATTAAGTCCCATGTACTTATCGAGAAGTCTCTTAAAAGACCCTATCAAATTTGCCTCCTCTACCACTGACAGCAGCTGATTCCACTCACCCACCACCCTCTGAGTGAAAAACTTACCCCTGACATCTGCTCTGTACTACTCCCCAGCACTTTAATCCTGTGTCTCCTCGTAGCAACCATTTCAGCCTGGGAAAAAGCCTCTGAGAATTCACCCAATCAATACCTCTCAACACCTTATTCACCTCTATCAGGTCGCCTCTCATCCTTCATCTCTCCAAGGAGAAAAGACCAAGCTCCCTGAACCTATTCTCATAAGACTTGCCTCCCAATCCAGGCAACATCCTTGTAAATCTCCTCTGCATCCTTTCAATGGCTTCCACATCTTTCCTGTAATGAGGCGACCAGAAATGAGCACAGTACTCCAAGTGGAGTCTGACTAGGGTCTTATACAACTGCAGCATTATCTCCCGACTCCTAAACTCAATCCCTCGATTGATGAAGGCCAGTACACCATACGCCTTCTTAACCATAGGTCCTTCAGGACATTCACACATCCATCAGAGGTAGTTGAATTTGTCTATGCTGACTTTTCAGAGGAGCTCACTTAATGGTAGGGTGCACTCTCACAGAATTTGTGCAGACCACGAGTCATATACTTGATAGCAGCAATTAAGTTTTTACGTTGTTGCTCGTTTTTGCAGGTGGAGTCAGGGTTAGCAGCAGAGAGTTTGCATCAGAAGATGTAAAATAATGAGAGCTCTACTCAGCTGGGTGCATTTTCTCCATCCTGGATGCCACTGGGGAAGAAGATATTTATAGAGTAACAACCAAAAATGCGCTACGTTTGTCAGACATTCCAAATGAGCTGAGAATGATTGCAGAGTTTGGAGGAGTCTGCCTCCAATATGTGTATGAGTGACACAATGTTTCCGACCTTTGTGGTGATTCTATAAAAATAGTGGCACATGAACACAGCATCAAGTGTGACAGTCAAACAAATGCGTGCATGCCTTCACCATTGGTTGCACATCCTGGATAAAATTCAATAGTCGTGGTGGTGTCCCCATCAACCAGTTGGAAAGTTGGCTGCCCACCCCTATTGTGGTGGTTTCTGAAAATCCTGAAAAAAGTAAATAGTCATCAGGCAATTTAATTACCTGCCATTAAGGCTACCAGGCCTTTGAAGATAGAAAGTCCACATGCAAGCATTGCTGGTCAATCAAAGTGCCAACTGTTCTTCAGTGCTTGCAATACGTACAAGCTTTTGCTCACGGTAGGGGAGCCACACTGTGACACAAGTTGCCCAAACACCCTACAATCCCCTGTCACACTGCCACCCACCCAAGTCTGATGCAGGCCTCACTAAATGGCATGGTGAGCAGTAAGATGAGGTGCTTAAGTGACCAATAATAAGGGCAGCACCTTGGCACAGTGGTTAGCACTGCTGTCCACAGAGCTAGGGACCCAGGTTCAATTCCAGCCTCAGGATACTGTCTATTTGGAGCTTGCACATTCTCCCGGTGCTCCGGTTTCTTCCACAGTTCAAAGATGTGCAGGTTATGTTGATTGGCCATGCTAAATTGACCCTAGTGTCAGGGGGATTAGCAGCATAAATGTGGGGGGTAGGTTAGCAAAATAGGGCCTGAGTGGGGTTGTGGTCGGTACAGACTTGATGGGTCGAATGGACTCCATCTGTACTGTAGAGATTCTATAACCTCTATTGGCATTCTGGCTGGAAGATCGACCTTCATCTTCCCTATCACTGAGATGGGGGTGCGCGTAGTGGCAAAATGGGAAAGTGATGGTCTCTCCAACGTGATTATTCAGGCCCCACTCCTGGGACTGGGGGATAGTGGGGTGCATCATTAAATTCTGCCCTCTGGATGAGACCTTAAATTAGATAAAGAACACTGAAAATTCAGCCTTTCATTGTTCCACTGATTTGTAGCAAAGATTTCTCCCACATAGTATGAGCGTGAATATTCATTTCAGCCATGAAAAGGATGATGGTGGCAGGAACCATGCTGAAGTTATCTGCAAGGATGTCTCAACCTGGAACACTGGTTCATGGTGGTGTCTAGTTTGATTTTTGGAGTGATGTGAGGAGTCATGTAAAACCCCAGAGAGAATAATCAGCACAGTTATCAGATAACAATTATTAAAGACTATTTATTAAATTAAAGAAATGACAAGTACACACAAACAAGACTACTGTACTTTAAGACAATTAAGTCATGAATCACTGAAACACACAGAATTTATGTAAAAATTTCCCCCAATTCAATATATACCAATGATCCCCGAATTCCTAAAGATTTACCTCTTCCCAAGCAACATTTAAATGAAATAAATCCTGAAGTCAAATCCAGCTTATAGTTACCACACAATACAAGGCTGAGGATCAAGTTTGGGAGACGTCTTTTCCTGATCCAGGAATGATATTTAAACTGTCTTCACAAAGGTTTCTGCACTGCCTTGACTCTAAGACTTAGAACTCAGTAAGAATTTAGCAACACCAATTTATAATCCAACCGATTTATTTGATAGTAAAAACGCGAGCTTTCGACTCCTGTGTCTTCTTCAGGCAAATGCAGTGTTCTGGTCTGCAATAGCACACATCAGCACAGACAGTCAGAGATTGCTGATTAGAATGCGAATCCTTACATCTAACCTGCTATTGAAGTGTTAAAGTGGCAAACAATGTGTGTGAAGGGAATCCTGAGCATTGTTGGAGAATTGTGTATTTTCTCCAGACAGCACAGTAAGTGAGGTTTTTGCTAACCCAGGCAAGTTACGGGGGTTACAGATAGTGTGTCATGAAGCCAAGATCCCTGTTAAGACCGTCCTCATGTGTGCGGAGCTTGGCTATCAGTCTCTGCTCAGCGACTCTGCGCTGTCGTGTATCACGAAAGCCCCCTTGAAGAACATTTACCCGCAGGTCGGAGGCCGAATGCCCATGACTGCTGAAGTGTTCGCCCACAGGAAGGGAACTGTTTTGCCTGGTGATTGTTGAGCGATGCTCATTCATCCGCTGTCGTAGTGTCTGCATGGTCTCCCCAATATACCATGCTTTGGGACATCCTTTCTTGCAACGTATTAGGTAGACAACGTTGGCCGAGTTGCAAGAGTATGTACCGTGCACCTGGTGAATGGTATCCTCACGTTTGATGATGTCGTCCATGTCTATGATCGGATGTCTTGCAGAGGTTGCTGTGGCAGGGTTGTGTGGTATTGTGGTCACTGTTCTCCTGAAGGTTGGGTAGTTTGCTGCGAACAATGATCTGTTTGAGGTTGTGCGGTTGTCTGAAAGCAAGAAGTGGGGGGGTGGGGATGGCCCTAGCGAGATATTCATCGTCATCAATGATATGTTGAAGATTCCGGAGAAGATGTCGTAGCTTCTCCGCTCCGGGGAAGTACTGGACAACAAAGGGTACTCTGTCCACCGTGTCCCGTGTTCGTCTTCTGAGGAGGTCAGTGCGGTTTATCGTTGTGGCACGTCGGAACTGTCGATCGATGAGTCGAGCGCCATATCCTGTTCTCATGAGGGCATCCTTCAGCGTCTGGAGGTGTCTGTCACGATCCTCCTCATCTGAGCAAATTCTGTGTATACGGAGGGCTTGTCCATAGGGAATGGCTTCTTTAACGTGTCTAGGGTGGAAGCTGGAGAAGTGGAGCATTGTGAGGTTGTCTGTCGGTTTGCGGTACAGTGAGGTGCTGAGGTGACCGTCCTTGATGGAGATGCGTGTGTCCAAGAATGCAACTGATTCTGGAGAATAGTCCATGGTGAGTCTGATGGTGGGATGGAACTTGTTGATATCATCATACAGTTGTTTCAATGATTGTTCACCATGAGTCCAAAGGAAAAAGATGTCATCAATGTATCTAGTATATAACCTTGGTTGGAGATCTTGTGTGGTGAAGAAGTCTTGTTCGAACCTGTGCATGAAGATGTTGGCATACTGAGGTGCGAATTTGGTCCCCATGGCTGTTCCGTGTGTCTGGATGAAAAGCTGATTGTTGAAGGTGAAGACATTGTGGTCCAAGATGAAGCGGATGAGTTGTAAAATTGCATCCGGAAACTGGCAGTTGTTGGCATTGAGTACTGAGGCAGTTGCAGCAATACCTTCGTCGTGGGGGATGTTGGTGTAGAGCGCCGAGAGAAGCTACGACATCTTCTCCGGAATCTTCAACGTATCATTGATGACGATGAACATCTCGCTAGGGCCATCCCCACCCCCCCATTTCTTGCTTTCAGACAACCACACAACCTCAAACAGATCATTGTTCGCAGCAAACTACCCAACCTTCAGGAGAACAGTGACCACAATACCACACAATCCTGCCACAGCAACCTCTGCAAGACATGCCGGATCATAGACATGGACGACATCATCAAACGTGAGGATACCATTCACCAGGTACACGGTACATACTCTTGCAACTCGGCCAACGTTGTCTACCTAATACGTTGCAAGAAAGGATGTCCCGAAGCATGGTATATTGGGGAGACCATGCAGACACTACGACAGCGGATGAATGAGCATTGCTCAGCAATCACCAGGCAAAACAGTTCCCTTCCTGTGGGCGAACACTTCAGCAGTCATGGGCATTCGGCCTCCGACCTGCGGGTAAATGTTCTTCAAGGGGGCTTTCGTGATACACGACAGCGCAGAGTCGCTGAGCAGAGACTGATAGCCAAGCTCCGCACACATGAGGACGGTCTTAACAGGGATCTTGGCTTCATGACACACTATCTGTAACCCCCGTAACTTGCCTGGGTTAGCAAAAAACCTCACTTACTGTGCTGTCTGGAGAAAATACACAATTCTCCAACAATGCTCAGGATTCCCTTCACACACATTGTTTGCCACTTTAACACTTCAATAGCAGGTTAGATGTAAGGATTCGCATTCTAATCAGCAATCTCTGACTGTCTGTGCTGATGTGTGCTATTGCAGACCAGAACACTGCATTTGCCTGAAGAAGACACAGGAGTCGAAAGCTCGCGTTTTTACTATCAAATAAATCGGTTGGATTATAAATTGGTGTTGCTAAATTCTTACTGAGTTCTTACCACCCCAATCCAACGCCGGCATCTGTACATCTAAGACTTAGATGCAGACCTAGCCTCCTGGTGGTGAATTGTGGACTAGCCTCTCAGACTGTTAGATATGAACTTACCTCTCGGCTGCTGAAGTAAACTGGCTTGCCTACTTCAGAAGATGCTGGCAATTACAACATTTTTCCACCTTTGACTTTGTTTTCTGTGTATTTGGCTGTTTGCAACTTGAGAACTTCACTCTAGAAATTAGCATGTGTATACCTCCTTTATAGGCGCAATTGGAGCAGTCATTGCTGGGGCCATTATGGGCTCCTAAGTGCGAAGAATGTTGTCCAAATTTAATTCAGTAAGAAGTCTGACAGCACCAGGTTTAAATCCAACTGATTTATTTGATAGTAAACTCACAAGCTTTTGAATCAATTCCAGTCTCCTGACTATTGGATCCAAACAGTTTGCCTGCCGCTGCAGCAGGCCCTCAGCAGATGCCATTTCCCTAGCTCTGCACTCAATCCTGGAACACCTAGATAACAAGGATGCCTATGTCAGATTCCCATTTATTGACTACAACTCACCTTCAACATTATTATTCCCACAAAATTTATCTCCAAACTCTGTGGCCTGGGCATCAGCATTTGCCTCTGTGACTGGATCCTGGACTTTCTAACTCACAGACCATAATCAGTAAGGATAGGCAACAACACTTCCTCCACAGTCATCCTCAACTCTGGTGCCCCATAAGGCTGTTTTCTCAGCCCCCTATTATATTCCTTGTACACCTATGATTGTGTGACCAAATTCCCTCCAATTCAATTTTCAAGTTTGCTGATGACACCACCATAGTGGGTTGGATCTCAAACAATGATGAGACAGAGTACAGATATGAAGTAGAGAATCTGGTGGACTGGTGCAGCAACAGTAACCTCCCCCTCAATGTCAACAAAACGAAGGAGGTTGTCATCGATTTCAGGAAATGTAAAGGAGAACATGCTCCTGTCTACATCAATGGAGATGAAGTAGAAAGGGTCAAGAGCTTCAAGTTTCCAGATGTCCAGATCTCCAACAAACTGTCCTGGTTTCCCCATGCCAACACTATAGTTACGGAAGTCCACCAACACTTCTACTTTCTCAGAAGATTAAGGAAATTTGGCATGAGAGCTACGATTCTCACCAACTTTTACAGATGTACTTAGGAAGCATTCTTGCTGGTTTTATCAAAGCTTGGTATGCCTCCTGCTCTGCCCAAGACTGCAAGGAACTACAAAAAGTCATGAATGTAGCCCAGTCTGTCACATAAACCAGCCTCCTATCCATTGACTCCGTCTACATTTCCTGCAGCCTCTGCAAAGCAGCCAGCATAATTAAGGACTCCATACACTCCAGACATTCTCTTTTCCACCTTCTTCCTTCGGGGAAAAGATACAAAAGTCTGAGGTCATGTACCAACCAACTCAAGAACAACTTCTTCCCTGCTGCTCTCAGACTTTTGAATAGACTTACTCTGCACTAAGTTGATCTTTCCCTACACCCTAGTTATGACTGTAACACTACATTCTACATTTTCTTGTTCTCTTCTCTATGAATGGTCCGTTTTGTCTGCATAGCACACAAGAAACAATATCTTTCATTGTATATTAATACATACGACAATAATACATCAAATAAATCAAATGAACTGCCTCTGCCTTGAAACCGCAGAGATTGATTTATGTAGAAATGTTCGTAAAAGGAAGATTAAAGAATTGTAGTTGTACAAGAGCATGCAAATGTTAAGTTTCTGTTGTGTATGTAAAGTACATAAATATTGTTCTTTAGCACCTCTTTTCCACCTTGTCTATTCTTGGTTGCAGTCTACGAGTAGCCTTTTCAGATATATGACCATGAATAGAAAGGTATGACCTGATAGTGACCATTCGGGATATGTGAAAGAGATGTTTGGTTATTTGCAAGACTGCTTTATGTTAGTGGCAAGGGAGATGGCTGACAATGCAAGGGTAGAGAGTGAGAAAACTGGCTTTTGCATGTGGTTTTGTTTTTGATTTCTAAGTGGTTTCACATGTAAAATCTTGAAATTATCCCCTTGCAAATACACTGAGTGATATGGAGGTGCCAATGACTGATTTTCCACATATGCAAACTATCGGACCCACTATGCCACATAATGCGACTGGCCTCCTCACGGGCATGCTTGAGTGTTTTGAGCAGCATGGTGGCACATGATTAGCGCTGCTGCCTCGCAAAGCCAGGGAGCTGAGTTTAATTCCAGTCTCGGATGGCCGCATGGAGTTTGCACATTATTCCCGTGTCTCTAGGTTCTCTGGTTTCCGGTCATAAGGCATAGGAGCAGAATTAGGCCATTGGCCCATTGACTGTACTCTGCCATTCAATCATGGCTGATATTTTTCTCATCCCCATTCTCCTGCCTTTTTCCCATAACCCCTGATCCCCTTATTAATCAAGAACATATCTACCTCTGTCTTAAAGACTCTCAATGATCTGGCCTCCACAGCCTTCTGTGGCAAAGAGTTCCTTCTGTGGCAAAGAGGTTCACCACTCTCATCTTCCTCATCCCTGTTTTAAAAGATCATCTCTTTAGCCTGATGTTGTGCCCTCTGTGCCCTCTAGTTCTAGTTTCTCCTGCTACTGTCCAAAGGTATGCAAGTTAGGTGGACTGGCTATGCTAAATTTGCCTCTTAGTGTCCCAAGATGTGAAGGTTAGGAGAATTAGCTATACCGAGGGTTAAGGGAATAAGGTGGTGGAAAGGTCATAGGTAACGTTCTCTATCAGAGCGAGTCAGCGCAGATTTGACAAGCCAAATTGTCTCTTCTGCACTTTAGCGATGCTATAACACATCAGTCACCTGTTTTACACATTTACCAGCTAAAAGATCTTAAAAAAGACCAGATTGTGAGTTGAAGTACATTTGAATGTAATGTTACTTTGCAGTTAGTAGATTTATGGGCGGCACAATAGCACAGTGGTTAGCACTGCTGCTTCACAGCTCCAGGGATCTTGGTTTGATGCCTGGCTTGGGTCACTGCATGTGTGGAGTTTGCACATTTTCCTCATGTCTACATGAGTTTCCTCCCACAGTCCAATGATATGTGGTTAGGTTGATTGGCCATACTAAAATTGTCCTTAGTGTCCTGAGATATGTAAGTTAGAGGAATTAGTAGGTAAATATGTAGAGATATGGAGGTGCACTTGGGTGGGAATGTGGTCAGTGCAGACTTGGTAGGCTGTTTGGCCTCTTTCTGTGCTGTAGGGTTTCTATGATTTTTTTCACCCCAATCACCCACCTCTGATTCCACTTTCTTTCTCCCCAATTGCTACCCCTTCTTATGTGCCTTGTCCTTGCTAATCGATGCCCTTATTTACCCCCTGGCTGATCGCTACTCCTGTTCACCACCTCACCCAAGCTGTAATGTTCTATGATTACCAGGTTGATCATTATCCCAGCAATCCCCAATGCAGAGTTTGCAGTTCTCCATGCACAGTCTTCCCTTCACATCTTACCTCGTCCTCTTCAGCCCACCTCTTGGCACTGTCTGATGCCTGGTGGACACTGTCAGGGAGGCAGGCTGGCATTGCCAGGATCCCAGGCTGGCACTGCCCAAGGGGATAGAGGTACTGTCCCCCTTGCTTCTGACCAGCTGGGGAAGCCTCAATGGTCTCCAATCCAACCAGAGAGGCCACACTGTCTGGTCCTTGTCGCTGGGGACAGTGCATGATCCTCACCAATGAGGACCTACATCGACAAGGCCACTAAGGCAAATGAGCTCCCCGATAGGGTCCTGGGACACTAATAATATTTAAATTCAGATTTAAATATTAAAATCTGTCACATGCCTTTCAGGGCCAGTATTATCATGGGAAGTGAGAAACCAAGCTTAAACACGATTTTTTATCTCTCTTGTGATCTCACTGCCTTGCCATGCTGATCGACTGGTGTAATGAGCTGATAAGATCACCCCAGAATATTTACTGCGCACATTCCATGTGAGTCCTACAGCCTGAGGTGTTCTGTACAATTTCCAAACCCTCAGTGTATTGTGGCTGTAAGGTCTTAGAGTGCGGATTTCCTCATTGCTATATCATTGCACTTCCTGTAATGACTGTTTTAAAATACACTCACGGTGCAACATGGTCTATGCAGAAAATTTGAATATCCTTGCACTTTCTTTGATGCCATTTTGAAATGTCAGATCCTCAAAATTGAACTCACTAGTTATTTTTTCCCAGAACCTTATGAGTCCTCCGGCACCCTCATCACAAAATCACGGCATGCTGTTCATTTCTGTGTCAAGTGCAAAGATAGCCAGCTCCAGGCTACAATCATTGAACAGAGGTGGCAGCACCAAATTTGCATTGTATCTCTTTTCATGGAACTAATGGAGGCAGATAATGAGTTATAACACCCACACCCAGAAATATAGTGCAATGTTTAACTTAAAGCATGTTAAAAATAGTCTTTTCGGTATTTTGTATTTTCAAATAATTTTGGCAAAGGTTTATTCAATTTTTCTTATTCGTTCTTGGAATGTATGCATTGCTGGCAAGCCAGCATCTATTGATTACCCCTAATTGCCCTTGAGAAGGTTATACTGGACTGCTCCCTTGGACACTGCAGTCTATGTCGTTCAGGTACGCCCATTATGCTGCTGGGATGAGTTCCAAGATTCTGAAGCAGCAATGGTTAAGAGACAGCAGTAAAATTCCAAGCCAGGATGCTGTGTGATTTGGAAGGGATTTTGTGGTGTCCCCATGTAGTTGCTGTCCTTGTCCTTCTAGATGGTAAAGGTCATGGATTTGGAAAGTGTTGTGGAAGGAGGCTTTTAGTGAACTGCTGAAGTGCACCTTATAGATGGTTTATTCCTTAAACTTTCATTTCACTTTCAAAACTGTGCTTTGGAAAATGGCAGGCGCATGAGTGTGTTACCCATCACATTATCATTCATGGTATATGTACATTCATGGTATATGTACATACTAATTTCAATGAGGTTGATTGTAACTTTGGGCACAAAATGAATGGTTTTGGTTGCGATGGGTGATGACACTATATGCACCAGGCATATTTAAATGATAGAACTGCCCACATCTCTCAGGGTAAGAAGTAGAAGACAGAGACAGATGCATCCAAGCACTTATGCTGAGATATGCAAGTCTTTGGATTTTTGATTCTCTTGCTAAGTCATTTAATAGTTGACATGCTTTCATGAAATTCCTCTTTAACATCTCTAAACCATTCTCTAATCTTTTCTCATAGCCTTGACACCTTTGTCATTTTTTTCACTTTGTTAGGTTAATCGCTTTTATTGCTTTTCTGCATCCTTTCCGATACAAGTTTGATCTGTAGTGACCTAAATTACATGTAGTGGGTTGAATGCAATTAAGGTGTGGGTGGATGGGGGATGGTGTTATAAGGCTTGTTTAGTGTTTCACAGAAAAACATAAAGCTGTTTATTACCAAATCAAAACTATATATTTCCAAGGTAAAACTTAGCATGAGTGCTGAATCCATACTGATTCCTTCCGGGCACAGGGATGGACTTACATTTTTGGGGGTCTTATGTTTTGTCTCCATGATGGGCCCCCTTCTTTCAGCTCCCGACCCTCCCACCTCCGTGACATGGTGCTCCATTCTGGTGATGTCAAGACCTGCCCATCGTGACATCAAGCTCCACCCTAAATGCTGTAATGTCCACCCTCAAATGACATTATTGCCCTCCTGACCATACCCACCCTCAACTCACACAGTGCAAGCCACAAGAATACCGAAATGTCCACAAATCACTGCTTCAGTGCTTTTTAACTTATGAAAACAAATCTGTAATTAATGAATTTCAATCCATAATGCAAGCCACAGGACCCCAAAAAAGTACAAGTATCCACTTTGAAGGGTGCCTTCACTGAGTCCATAAGGAGACTTCTGGTGTTCCCCAAGTTGTCTACCTATCTGACAGAGATCCCACTTTCCACTCTCCCTTAACTGGCCACTTAAGGAATTCAGTTGTTTTTGGGTAGGAGAGCTGTCCTCTTCCTTCAACTCTATTGGTAAAATGTCACAGTGGAAGAAAGATGAGAGGCACCCTCCCCTGGCTTTCCATCACTTTTTTATATGCAGGCCTTTGCTTCACAGCCAATCCTGACAAGGTTGGTAAAATTGACCCCAATATACAAGATAAGCTGTGATCAGTGGATTTTAAAACTCTTGCACAGCCTCTTAGATTTGATTCAGCATTATTCTGATTGTTCACTGTTTTAATTGTTTCTTGACATTGAAGTTGATAAGTTTACAATCGCTTTTAGAACTCTTTGAACTCTCCTTCATTGTATATCTGTGCTGCTCATTATTTTCCTTTCATCACCAACTAATAAATTTATTTATCAACACTGCAATGAAGTTACAGTGAAACTCCCCTCGTCATCATAATCTGACACTGTTTGGGTCAATGCACTTAACCAGCACACCTTTCAGAATGTGGGAGGAAACCAGAGCACCCAGCGGGGACACATGCAGACACATGGAGAGAAGATGCAGATAGTGGCCCAAGTCAGGAATTGAACCCAGGGTCCCTTGAGCTGTGAGGCAGCAGAGCTAACCACTGTGCCACTATGCAAAGACCAAAAGTCCTGGAATTCCTTTGCTGGGGTTCTTCATCTCTCCAGGTCTAATTCCTCCTTTAAAAATGCTCCTTAAAACCTATCTCTTTGATGAGGCTTTGGACTATCTTCTCTTATAATCTCGTTATGTGCTCTGCATCAAATTCCGTCTTACAACATTCCAGTGAAGCACATTAGAATGTTTTATTATATTGAAAGCACAGTTGTCCATCCACTATCTATTACTTTGCATTTATTGGAATGTATAACATAGCTGGGCAAAAGTTGGGTATTAATATTTTGACAAATATATGCTGAAGAATTGGATGAATCCTTAATCCCTTCTTTAGCTCCTCAATAATGAACTGTCTGGAGTTTTCACTCCTTGAGTAGCTTTAGGTATGAATGACCTCTGAGTCAGCTTGCTGAACAATTTACTTGAATCAAAATGAGATTAATTTATTCATCTTCAATTATATCAAGCTGCTTGGGTGGAATTTTCCTATCTCACCCACCACAGGAATCATAGTGGGCAGGCGGCAGACCACGCAAAGATCTGTTGACCTCAGGCAGGGCTTTCCAGTTTTGGGGGCGAGCCTGGCTGGAAAATTCTACCCACTAAGCCAGCATGTTAACTCTCTCTTGTCAGACCACCAAAGATGAAGTCAGATCTCAAGTCATGCATTAACCATCATCTATTAGTTATAAAGCACAATTTGAAATTGGGTACATGAATCCTTAATAAACACATAAATAATCAGAGTTATCTAGCATTTGAGAAGTAAATCACTAATGAACAAAATTATAAAACAAAATGAGGACCAAAAGCTACAGAGGTCAATTTGGTGCATCACCATAAATGAGCATCAACAGATATTAGGCAACAAACTCTGAGCTTAACAAATTCATGAGATTACTTTAAGCAACTTTAAATAGCTGCTCTGTTAAATGTCGTATGTTTTTTGTCTAATGAAAACTGTTAAGAACTTACATGGCCCTAACTTCAGGAACATTGAGTCAATCTCCTCTCTCCCTGCTGTCCATCTATCTGTTTGTCCTTAAGCTGGAGGCATTAGCTTCTATAGTGTTGAGTTGATGAAGGCTTTGTTGCAGGGTTATCTATTTCCACTATCTATGACTGAATTTGCTTTATACCTAATGATGTCTGAGTTGGTTTCACTCCCACTCTCTCTGATCTTGAATCTTTGGAAACTTAATTGAAATATTCCATTCTCTGTATCTAGTTAAAACAGCCTAACAGTTCTGAATGCTTGTGATTCAACTAGGGGAAAGCAGTGTGGGCGATGTGCATGTCACAGTAGATGACTTATCTGTATAGAAGGAAGATTAGGAATGCAATAATGATGGGAGATTCTATAACTAGGGACATTTTTGCAGGTGGAGATATGAACTTTTTAATGTAAAGTTTATTTATTAGTCGTAAGTAAGGCTAACTGCAATGAAGTTACCATGAAATTCTCCTAGTTGTCACAATATGGCATCTGTTTGGGTCAATGCACCTAACCAGCACATGTTTCAGAGTGTGGAAAGAAACTGGAGCACCCAGAGGGGCCCCAGACGGGCACGTGGGGAGAACGTGCAGAGTCCCCACAGACAGTGATCCAAGCTGGGAATCCTGGTGCTGTGAGGCAGCAGTGGTAACCACTGTGCTACTGTGTCACCCTCGATTCAGATGGGATGTTGTCTCCCTGCTGCCGGGGTTCAGGATGTCACTGAATGCCTACAGAACATTCCAAAGGCGGGGAAGGTGAACAGCAAGTGATCATGGTACAGGTATTAGTACCAATGAATAGGCAGAGCTAAGAATGAAGACTTACAGGCAGATTTTAGCGATCTAGGAAAGAAACTAGCACAAGATAATAATTTCCGGATTGTTCCCAGTGCCACCTGCACTGTTTTTGGACAGGCTTTAAACTATGTTGGCAGGAATTGGAAACCAGGATTTAGCAATAGGGATGATAAACAAGGTGCAGAACAATTGCAAAAAGCAGATAGTCTTACAATAAGAAATAGTACGGTATTAGATGGAATCAGACCAAAAGTATTACAATAAGATCTAAATTAGGTTTTATGAAGGCACAGAGTGTGATAAAAAAGGATGGTGAGTGCAGGCACAAATAGTCATGTGGAAATCGGGGGAGGGGAAGCATCAGCGGAAGCCATTTAGTGGGTTCCCCGCTGGGTGCCACAACCTCTGCATACATCCAGGACCCAGATTTCCAACGTTGTCAGCTCCGCATTGGAAATTGGTGTGGTGCTGATTTAAACATTAAGATCAGCATTTTAATATCATTATCAAGCCCGGGACTGAAGCCTCTGGCCCTCAAGTCTCTTCCCTTCCCACCAGGAATAGTTCACTCCAGCGAAGTTTTCAACATTTCCCCTTGGCAAGGAGTTGGTGGCTTAACCCTGCTGACGTGAAGGAAGGCCGTGGGCATCCTGTAGGAGGTCAGAGGTAAGAGAGGGGATGGCCCTTGGTCATAGCTAGCAAGATCTCCTGGTACATGACAAGGGGCAAAAGGGCATCTTGGCACTACCCATTGGGCATCAGGCAATGCCAAAGGGCAGGGCTATTGGGCAGAGAGGACTCTGTGGGAGGGAGATCTGTGGGGAGGTGATGAGTCCCGCTGCCACTCTGCAACCGGGGTCAATTGCAGAGGGAGGAAAGGGAAGAGTTGGTCGGGGCTGGCTGTTGGATTAGGGAAGGAGCTGCCAGGAGCAGGGAAGTTGGGAGTGCGGCATGGTGGGGGGAGGGGTTGGGGGTGGTCCGGAGATGTCTGAAAGGCCAGTGATTGGGCGGTGTGGGGGATTGGAAGGTCAGCAATGAGGGGTTGCTGTTCTGGCCACTGATCAGGCGACAGGCAACGCGAGGTTATTGTACATGCTCTGATCTCTGCATTGACCGATCAGCAGATGCGCTGTGGCCCACTGAGCACCATGCTGTCAGCTTCTCCAGCCCATATAGATCCCAATCCTGTATTTTCAATGTGAATCTCCCTGAGAGACTCTGCAGTGTTCAGATTGTGGGAGATTCATTTTGAAAATCAAGCTTAAAAAAATTAGTGGGAATTATTCCCATTTTTACACAGATTTGGCACTTAGAATTTTTTTGGGAGAACCCCAGTCCAGTATTGTGGCGATGATGGATACCTGGCTCAAAATACAAAAAGATTTGATAGCAGATATTCTTGGATACAAAATGTTTAGGGAAGATAAGGAAGGAAAGGAAGGAGGAGGGATAGTTTAGTGGTCTGAAGAAAGAGGATATCTTACAGGGATCAGGAGAGCATTTATTCTGTCAGAGCTAAAGAAGATAGTTCTGTAGAAGAGTCATACTGGACTTGAAATATTAACTTTGTTTCTTTCTCCACAGACATGGCCAAGTTTGCTGAGTTTTTCTGGCATATTTTGTTTTTATTAAGGAGCAGTGACATTGCTGGGTGTATGGTATAGACTGCTAATTAATGGGAAAGATATAGAGAAGTAATTATATCTTCTGAATTAATTAGAGAAAATAACATCATCTTCATTTACCAATTACTGATTTATGTTTGCAGCTACTTCCCATGTCACTAATATCAGAATTATCAAGTTGTGTTACACGGCAGGCAAAATAAACTAAAGCCCAGTCAAAGTGAAGGACTAAATGCACATTTGCAATGATATCTAAAGTTCAGGGGATTAGAACATTTCCATCATCAGCGATCTACCATGTGATCTTATCACAAATGCATATCTTTCCTTTTCATCCACTTGAGCTTTGTAAAAAAAAGCAGGTCCGTTCATGTCACCCTCATCACCTCTGTCTAATCACCCCTGATTCCCAATGCTTTTCATTTTTTAATTGAAATTACAACAGTTGTGTTTGCTTCCACAGAGGATCCCAAATAATTTTCCGTTGCTTCCTCCAACTCAGCAAATTTTATTCACTGCTCAGAATGCTGTCTCCTCTACACCAAACATAAATTGGGGCAAAATATAATGGACAAAGAAAATTCCCTAAAAACTGTCAAGCATCTCTTCACCAACAGCAACGGAATATTTTGAGCACTATGACTTTTCAACTATTGTGTGTTGTGTACATGATATTCTGCACTAAAGTTTAAATTGACTGCAATATCATTACTTTTCTATGCAAATATATAAATAAATCTTACTGGAGTGACCTACAACTATTCTGGCTACAGAAATGCTGGAGAGAAATCTTACTCTTGTGTTTGGCATTGATCAGAATGTTCAGATTTTGTGTGAGTTGTTTGAAAACTATTTTATTCTCAACTGGATGTCAAAAGTTTCATTTCTGTTCCCATTCTCGCACTTTCTTCATAGTTAAAATTTATTTACTAGTCAAAAGTAGACTTATGTTAACATCACAATGAAGTTTTTGCAAAAATTCCCAAGTCATCACACTCCAGTGCCTGTTCAAGTACACTGAGGGACAATTTAGCATGGCCAATTCACCTAGCCTGCTCATCTTTGGACTATGGGAGGAAATAGGAGCACCCAGAGGAAACTCATGCAGGCACAGGGAAAACATTCAAACTCCACACAAACAATGGCCCAAGCTGGGATTCAAACCTACATCTATGGTGCTATGAAGCTATGATGCTAATCACTGTACCATCATGTCACTGAATACCTAATTATGTAGAACAACTTGTATTAAGGTTTTCAATCAATTTTCATAATCAACAAAGTAAACACCAGGAAATCAAACGCAATCTTCATTGGTACAATGGAATGAAGAGTTTGTTGTATGAGGAACAGTTGAGGACCTTGGGTCTGCACTCATTGTAGTTTAGAAGGATGAGGGCAGATCTTATTAAAACTCACAGGATAATGGGAGGCCTGACTAGACTGGACAGGGAGAGAATGTTTCCACTAGTGGGAAGAATTAGAACCAGAGGGCAGAAATTCAGGCTAAAGGAGCGATCATTTAAAATAGAGATGAGGAAGAATTTCTTAATTTCTTCAGCCAGAGAGTGGTGAATCTGTGAAACTCTTTGCTGCAGAAGACTATGGAGGCCGGGTCTTTAAGACAGAAATAGATAGATTCTTAACTAATAAGGGAATCAGAGGTTATAGGGAAAAGGCAGGAGAATGGGGATGAGAAAAATATTGATTGAATGAAGAGCAGACTGAATAGGCCAAATGGCCTAATTCTGCTCCTATGCCTCATGGTCTCATGATCTTATTCCTTAACTTCAGAACTCACAAAAACTTGGAAATATGTCTTGTGCAGCCATTTTTAGTATCCGATTTGCACATCACATTTAGAATCCAGTAAGATAAAAAGAACTTTTAGAATTTCTGGATATTTACTGAATCGAAAATTATTTGCCTGTGTTTTCTAAAAGTTTTGAAACCTCCAGAAACTAATTGAATTACAACTTTAAACATTCTGAGTTCAGTCACTTCTAAGATCTTTGTTTTCTAAAAGTTTTGAAACCTCCAGAAATTAATTGAAGTACGACTTTAAGTATTCCGAGTTCAGCCATTTTAAAGATCTTTGTTGCACGTTAAAATTATAGAAATAGAAATGAGCATTTCTAAATATTTTATGAGCTCTTAGTCCCTCACAAAAGGGTCAGGGGTTGATTAGTTCAATGTAGAAAAATATAGAGTGATAGATTTGCAAGTAAAAATATGGAAAGGAAACATGGACTTCAAAAACATAAGGTGTTATATGGAACTGAGGAATTGTATTGTTTAGATATACAGGCTCTTAAAAAGAAAGGGCCAAATTTTACCGGCACATCTACCCAAGTTTCACACGATGCCACCCAAGGCCAATGGAGAATGCCATTCTCTGACTTGAGCCCACCCCCCGAATCGGGGCTGGCATGCCAGTAAAATCCGGCCAGGGTCACAAAAATTGATAAACAAATCATTGGTGTCTCTAGATGTACAGAATACAAAGGAAAGAAGCTAATATTGGAATTTTTCAGGAGTATAATTAGATGTACTTGGGATTAGTGTGTAGTTTTGAATACTCTCAAATATATTAAACAGAATGGAAAAGGTGCATTCTAGTTTCACCAGGATATTATGAAGGATGAGGAGATAGAGTTAGGAAGAGAAAGTTGTGAGACTCATGAGAACATGTATGAGTGAGTGAGAGCCAGTGTATCTATGTGAGAATGTGTGTGAAAGTGAGTATGAGTGAATGTATGTGAGTGTGTGTGCGAATATATGTGTGTGAGTGAGAGCGAGTGAATGTATGTGAAAATGTGAGAGTTTCACATTCTCTCTGAGAGTGTATGTGAATATGAGTGAATGCTTGTGGGTGTGTGTGTGTATGTGAATGTGCATGTGAGAGTGTGTGTGAGTGAATGAATGCATTGAGAGTCTGTGTATGGAAGTAAGAGCATTTGAGAGTGAATGTATGTGCATGTGAATGAAAGTGAATGAACATAGGTGAGTATGTTTGTGAGTAAGAGCATGTGAGTGTGCATGTGTGAAAGTGAGTTATGTATGTGTGAGAGTGAATGTGTCAAAACGTGCATATGAGAGTGTGTGTTCTTTAAAGATATCTCAACTTTCTCTTCTCACTCTTTTAAAAATTCTCACCTCGTGATCTGTGATTAAGTCTCACCTCTTTCACTTCACACTTTTTAAAGAACTTTCATCTTTCTTTCCATTTTTTTAAAGGCTTTTCATTTCTCTCTCGTAGTCTTTACATTTCTTTCATGTTATAATTTTTATTCATAGAATTAGAGAATCATAGAACAAAACAGCATAGAAGAGGCCCTTTGGCCCATTGATTCCTCATCAATAGGATTCCTCAACAGTAGGAACATCTGAACACCCACCTAATCCCATCTGCCAGCATTTGGCCCATAGCGCTGAATGTTATGATATGCCAAGTGCTCATTCAGTTTGTTTTCAAGGATGTGTGTCAATCCACCTCCACCACCCTCCCAGGTAGTGCATTCTAGATCATCACCACCCTCAGGGTAAAAAATCTTTTCCTCACATTCCCCCCCAACCCTTCAGCCTCTCACCTTGAGCTTATGTCCCCTCATGACTGACCCTTCAACTAAGGGGAGCAACTGCTCTTTATCCACTTCGTCTACATTTCTCATAATCTTGTACACCTCAATTAGGTCACCCCTCAGTCTTCGCTGCTTCAACGAAAACAACCCAAGCTTACGCAACCTCTCTTCATAAATATTTCATTCCACATAGCATCTTAATGAATCTCCTCTGCATCCCTCCAGAGCAGTTACATTCTTCCAGTAATGTGGTGACCAGAACTGCATACAGTACTCTAGTTGTGGCCTCACCAAAGTTCTATATAACTCCAACATGATTTCCCTGCTTTTGTAACCTATGCCTCAATTGATCCATATCGTCTTGTAGCCCAAAACACTCAGCCTCACTATTAATCACCCATCCAATCTGTGTCATCTGGAAGCTTACTAACTCTACCTCCCACATAGTCATCAATGTAATTTATATAAATGATAAATAATAGATCCCTGAGGTATGCCACTGGACACTGACTTCCAGTCACTAAAGCAGCCTTTTGTCAACACCCTCTGTCTCCAACAACTGAGCCAATTTTGAACCCATTTTATCAAATTACCCAGTATCCGTTGTGAATTTATCATCTTTACAAGTCTCTCACATGGGACTTTGTCAATGGCTCTGCTGAAATCCATTTAACTACATCAACTGCATTATCCTTATCTACACGCCTGGTCACTTCCTCAAAAAATTCAATCAAATTTGTTAGGCATGACCTCTCTCTGACTAAGCAATTCTGACTATCCCTGATCAAAAATTGCCTCTCCAAGTGGAGAAAGATTTTATCCTTCAGAAATTTTTCAAATAGTTTCCCTACCACTGACCTGAGACTTAGTGGTCTGTAGTTCCCTGGTTTATTGTTACAATCCTTCTTAAATAGCAGAACCACATTAGCAGTTCTCCATGATATGGAGATGCTGGCATTGGACTGTGGTATACACAGTAAGAAGTCTCACAACACCATGTTAAAGTCCAACAGATTTATTTGGTAGCAAACGCCACTAGCTTTCGGGGCTTTGCCCCTTTGTCTGGTGAGTGGGGAGTTCTGATCACAAGTATGGTATATAAAGGCACACACTCAGTTTACACAACACTGATTAGAATACAAGTCTTTACAGTTAGTCAAGTCTTAAAGATGCAGACAATGTGAGTGGAGATAGCATTAAGCATAAGTTAAAGAGATGGATACTGTCTCTAGACAGGACAGTAAGTGAGATGTTACAAGCTCAGGCCCGTCATAGTGGTTACAAATACTGTGACATGAACCCAAGATCCTGGTTGAGGCCATCCTCATGTTTGCAGAACTTGGCTATCAGTTTCTGCTCAGTGACTCTGTACTGTCGTGTGTCATGAAGGCTGCCTTGGAGAATGTTTACCTGAAGATCAGAGGCCAAATGCCTGTGACTGCTGAAATGTTTGCCAACAGAAAGAGAACAGTCTTGCCTGGTGATTGTTGATCAGTGTTCATTCATCTGTTGTCATAGCATCTGCATGGTCTCCCCAGTGTACCATGCCTTGGGACATCCTTTCCTGTAGCGTATCAGGTAGACAACGTTGGTCGAAGGGCAAGAATATGTGCCTAATGGTGTTCTCATGTGAGACGATGGCATCCGTGCTGATGATCCGGCATGTCTTGCAGAGGTTGCTGTGGCAGGACCATGTGTGTTGTGGTCTCTGTTCTCCTGAAGGCTCGGTAGTTTGCTGCAGACAATGGTCAGTTTGAGGTTGTGAGGTTGTTTGAAGGCAAGAAGTGGGGATGTGCGGGTGGCCTTGGCGGGGTGTTCGTCTTCATTAATGAAATGTTGAAGACTCCAGAGATGTTGTGGCTTCTCCTGGGGAGAAGTACTGGACGATGAAGCGTAATCTGTCCACCGTGACCCATGTTTGTCTTCTGAGGAGGTTGGTGTGGTTTTTTTGTTGTGGTGTGATGGAACTATTGATCGATAAGTCATATTCTGTCCTTATGAAGGCACCTTTCAGCTTCTGGGGTTGTCTGTTGTGATTCTCCTCATTTGAGTAGATCCTGTGTATATGGAGGGCTTGTCCTTTTGATTACAAAGTCCCCTTGTACTTTTTAAAAGCCTTTCTTTTCCTTCTCTTTTCCTTCATTCCCAACAATCGTAAGTGTGATTAGTTTCAATTTAAAATGAAACAGATATTGATCACTCAATGCAAAGTGTATTTCTTTTTTCAATGAAGCCTAATGTTTTGTCATTTTTAAATTTGGAAATTTAAGCAGAAGTTATGCAGCAATAGCCTGTTACATCAAGATTTCTCATTTGTACATTGGGATTTTGTTTGCAGTTCCTGAGTTTCAAGTCTTTTAGACGTTGCTGTCTGGATATTGCATAAGGCATGGTGCAAAGAAATTGAGTTACATAATATGAATGACCAAATCATCTGTAATTGTGTGGAAAACAATGTTTTTAAAAATTCATTTACAGGTGGATATTGCTGGCTAGGCCAGCATTTATTGCGCATTCTTAACTGCTCTTGAGAAGATGTTGATGATGAATTTGTTGATGTTTACAGTGAGGGAATTCAGTGATTTATATGACTAGAGTTATTCAGTTTCTGATTAATGTTAACCCAGAGAATGTTGATAATGGGGGATTCAGTGATGGTGATAACTTTGAATGTCAAGGGGCAGATGCTGGAATCTGAAACAAAAACCCCTAAAAGTTCTTTAACCTAAATGATCCAAGATGGAAAGGCAGCTGAAGTTTTGTCATCTTTGTGATAAAGGACGCGTACAGTTTTCTATATTAATGATATGCCAAAAGTGAGAATGTTTAAACAGTTGGATTTATTGGATTAAATAATTGGATATAATGGATGTAGAAACGCCAGCCCTGGTCATAGAGAGGGTTTCAGTTGTTAGGGGCTATGGCAGAAAGTCCCCGAACGTTTCGCCGAGGTATTGAGGGTCATGCAAAATGGTAGAGATTCGGTGAAACCTTCCGCAACAGCAACACCCAGCAAAACAACAATGAGGAAAATCACAAATCTCCAATTACTGTGAAATAAGCTGAGGAGCAGAATAGATCTTTGATGGTGAAAGGTCGGAGAGAAATCACAATCAACTATTCAGCAGGTCTGACAGTAATTGTCGGGAGAGAATAAAGGCAACATTTCGACTCTGGATAGGTTCGTGACAGCTACTGTCTGACTGACTGAGTGTTTCCAGCCATTTCTGTCCAACGTATCAATCTTTATCGATCTCTAACTAATGGTGAAATTTGATAGAAATCCCCAAGCCTTATCATATCATTGTTCTTACTTTCTGAATTTGCCTTCCACTTTGTCCTGTGTTACTTGCTTTAGAAAAGGAGGAACATGTTTTGTTTTTTTTTAAAGGAGTGCCAACTTTGTACTAATGCATGATCCTCTGATCGAATTTACACGCATCCACGGAGTTTCCACGAAAGTTGGTTTAAATTCGTCCTTGCAAAAGCAATTTGCATAAACCGTAACACGTAAATGGATGCTGGTCTGGGCGGGCGCACATTCTCTTCTCATTCTCCTGCCCTTTGGTACCTCAACTTGAAGCTGTAAGTTGATGCTGGAGGACACGGCCGCCTTTGGGCTGAATCGCAGTAAGTGAGGAATCTGAAGTAGACGGAGCTGCTTGCTCCGAAGTGCAACTATTTTTGTTTCGATTTGTAAAACGCTGTTATTGTAATGGTTTGTCTAGAGAAGTTTTGTAAATTGCAGCCTTAGAAAATAACCGCCCGCTCGCATGCTTATGCAGAACTTTGCCTTTGTAAAGGCGCCCAACTCAGTGAAGCTCGCTCCTCTTTAGAGGGACCTTGAAGTGCGAAAGCTGAGTTGTTTTCTACTTCCTGAAAAAGTTTTACTTCCCTGGCCTTAACTTAAAAAAATCGATATCCGAGATGGAAAAGCAGCTATTTCCTGAAATTTTATCATCTTCGTGATAAAGAACATGGGCAATTTTCCATATTAATGATATTCCAAAAGTGAGAATGTTTAAACAGTTGGATTTATTGGATGAAATAATTGGAGATAGCGGGATGTAGAAACGCCAGCTCTGGGCATAGAGAAGGCATCAGTTATTAGAGCCCATGGCAGAAAGATCTTAAAGCTTTGCTGAGGTATTGAGGGTCATGCAAAATTATAGAGGTTCAGTGAAACCTTCCGCACCAGCAGGATCCAACAAAACGACAATAAGGAAAATCACAAATTTCCAATTACTGTGAAATATGCTGAGGAGCAGAATAGATCTTTGATGGTGAAAAGTCAGACAGAAACTGCAGAGACCAATAAAACAATAGCTCAAGAGATAAAAGTGTTGGGAAGATTTAACAAACTGTGTTCTCTCTGTTTCTCCCCATGAAAGCTAATTGAGGTGTTTTTTTTTAAGTTTATTTATTACTGTCACAAGTAGGCTTACATTTATACTGCAATGAAGTTACGATGAAAATCCCCCAGTTGTCATACTCCGATATGGGTACACGGAGGGAAAACTTTGCATGGCCAATGCACCTAACCTGCATGTCTTTCAGATTGTGGGAGAAAACTGGAGCAGCCAGAGGAACTCATGCAGGCATGGGGAGAACTCCACACAGACAGTGAACCAAGCTGGGAATGGAACCCAGGTCCCTGGTGTTGTGAGGCAGCAATGCTATCCCCTGTGCCACTATTTGGTTTAATAGAAACATAGAAAATAAGAGCAGAAATATATCATTTGAGCCTGTTCCACCATTCAGTCTGATCATGCCTGATCCTCTCTGTCTCAATGCCATATTCCCACTCTCTATCCATATTCCTTGATGCATTTAAAGTCTAGAAATTTATCTATTTCCTCTTTAAATTAAGCTGGTTTGTTCCAGAGCAGGTAAAATATACAGAAGAATTACAGGAACAATAAAATTCATTTGGCACAATCAATTCCACATCTGTTTAGACGTCATTGGCAGTTCGTGGTGGAAGGAGTGTTTTTTGCTTAACATTGAAATAATCTCTTTTTAATCAAGGCAGAAATATCATGTGTACAGCTTCACTGGTGGACTGCGGGGCTGACTTCATGGGGGAAATTTTAACAATGGAACATGGATAGGTTTGATCCCACCAGATCCAAATTTATCTTCAACCTGTTCACTTCTGACTTAATATGATTTCAACTTTTGCCCACATTGGCTGCACTTCAAGACAACTTCATGAGCTTAAAAGCACTTTGGGGTATCCTGAAATCTTGAAAGATGCTATTTAAATGCAAGTCTTTTGGTATTTTATTAACTGAGTTGAAAAAATGAGCAGGTGGCCAACCCACTGTGAGGAAATGGCTTGACAATATTATAATGAAGCTGTTGACCTTATTGTCATTCAGTTTTGTGATTGACAACTCCATCCAAGTGAGGGTTTGACAGATGCAGGAGATAAGTGCCTGCTGTACCCAACATACCTGATAGGGCAATCCCCATCCTACATGGTTTCCGATTTCCATCCATAATCCCCTCTCCAGACCTATGATCCTCTTTCCATACTCGACAAGCTTCTGACTCCTTCCTAAGCCTCCAACCACATCCTTCAGGCATCTGATTCTCTCCCCTAGTCGCTATGCTCCAGTGCCCATTCAGGTACACAGAGGGAGAATTTCCCAAGGCCATTGCACCTAACCAGCAAGTCTTCTGGACTGTAGGAGGAAGCTGGAGCACCTGGAGGAAGCCCACACAGATACAGGGAGAACATACAGACTCTGCACAGTAATCCAAGCTGGGAATTGAACCAGGGCCCCTGGCACTGTGAGGCAGCTGTAGTAACCACTATTCCACCATGCCAATGGCCCAATCAGACCTCCAGTCTTTTTCCCAAGCGTCTGACCTCCCGCAACTAAATTGTGCACCACTGATCCTCTTCTCCTCCAGAACCTGGGATCAGCAGCCTTGGAATTGCTGAATTAACCCTCCAAATGAGATTGTTCACTCCCATTCCCTATTAATCTGTCCCCTTCCCCACAGTTTGAAATTCTTCCTCCCGCTCCAGTTAACAAACCAAGTCATTTGCTCTTCTCAGGATCTGCTGATGATTCAAAGATACGGAGAAACGTGGCAAGGTGGTTTTCTTTGCTGAACTTTGCTGTTTATTTCTGCTGTCGATGGAAAATCTTTTTTGCAGAACTGCAGTTATAAAACAACAACATGGATTAAATATAGAAATTTGTGGGATTGGTCATGAGATGTCACAAAGCACTACTGCTGATCAGAACCTAGTCATTGTGTTCCATTTTATGTTACTAAAAGTTTTATGCCTGTAAGAGTGTAGAAATGTATGATTGGAAATGTTATTCATGGGTGACCTCAAGTCTAGATCCAGAATCAAAAAAAGCAAAATCGCTGAGAACCATCGAAATGGGATGACAGAGGGAAATAAAATTTCTTGATATCTAAGATTCTCACTCACAGGGCTCCTTTTGTGGAATTTAGGATCAATGGCCTTTTTACAGTCGCTTCATCTCCTGACCTGTGAGGATTCTAGAATTAAATCAGTTAAGTTCCATTCCGTCATTTATCATTTCAAATAGATTTCATTTCTCATGATGGACATTACCATTCCTGTTAACCACCTTCATTCCTCATTCTTCCCTGAGGCACAGACAATTTCAATGAATCAAGATCCAATTGCCTTTGTGCTTTTTTAGAATTATTTTCATAGATGTAGGCAGCATGGCAAGGCAATGCCCATTCCTGATTGTCCTTGAATTCAGTGGCTTGCTAGACCATTTCAAAGGCAACTACATAGCTTTGAGTTTGTAGTCTTCTATAGCCCAGATCAAGTAAGGTTGATTGATTTCCTTTCCAAAAGTAGCATTGGTGAGTGAGATGAGGTTTTATGAGTTTTGGGGTCACCATTACTGATTTTCAGATGGCTTTATTAATTACTGGAATTCAAATTCAACTAGGGATTTGAACACATGTCTCCAAGGCATTAATCTAGCCTTTGAATTACTAGCTCAGTGATATTACTATGCCATTAGTTCCAGGTCATATGCTTTCAGCTATGATCTTTGCTACTGTTGGTGCTCCTTCTTCACCTATGCTGCCTTCAGCCCAACTGTGTCATAGGAGACTGAGCTCTGCATGTGGAGTCTGGTGAATAGTACAGTTTTAATAATTGGAACTAGTTAACATAAGGACACCTGGCCACAGAAAGGAATCAAATAAGCAAAGTGTTATCCTGGGGAATAGAACAGGGTACAGGTAGCTTAAGGTTAGAAAGCCTATTGGAGTGGACAAGCTCACCCATGTTTCCTTTATTCATTGCAATATTACAAAATCAGGTTATATACCAAATGTTTCTCATTGAACTCAATGTTCTTTACGTTCTGTGCAATAAAGCAGCTTATAAATCACATTTGATGATATCTCAAATGTGTTAACTTGACTTGCCTTTAATGGGATTGAAGAAACACCCACACATGGCACAGATACCCTGTCCAGAAGAGAAAGGAATATATTTGACATTCTCCCATGATGACAATGTGCTGACATTTATTGTGGAGTCAGTTGATGCCATGCCATTTCAGGAACTGAAGCATTCAGTTTTGATTTCAGTGTGGTTAGAAAGATTTTAAAATCAAAGTCATACCTCTGACCTCGAACCTCGTGAGATTTGACTTGAGGCTATCAAGATTATTTTGTCATTTCTTGGCAAAACTTCTATGACTTATCAGAACTTGTTTTTATATAGCACCTTTATGATAAAACCAAGCTTTGTGTGGAGGAAGGCCAAAAAAACCCAGTTAGGAATAGATACTGAGTCACAGAAAGAAAAAACTATGAGGGATGACACACCTCATGGTTTAATGTTGGCGAGAAGGAAAACATTTTCAGGATGCAGTTCCAAGGCTAAATATTCTAAACAAAGAAACTGGAAGCAGGTGTAGGGCATTTGGCCCTTTGAGACTGCTCCACCATTCAGTTTGATCATGGCTAGTCATCAAATTCAATATCCTGATCCCTCCTTCCTCTCATATCCCTTGATCCGTTTAGCTCTTAGAGCTATATTTAATTGCTTCCTGATGTGAAGATGCAGGCATCAGACTGGCGTGGGCACGATAAGAAGTCTCACGACACCAGGTTAAAGTCCAACAGGTTTATTTGGAATATGAGCTTTCAGGGTGCTGAACTCACCTCCACTCACTTGATGAAGGAACAGCGCCCTGAAAGCTTATGATTCCAAATAAACCTGTTGGACTTTAACCTGGCGTTGTAAAACTTCTCACTAATTTCTTCCTGAAATCAGACAATGTTCTGTGGTAGTGAATTCCACACATTCAGAAATTTCTTCTCGCCTCAGTTCTAAAAAGTTTACCCCTTGTCCTCAAACTATGACCCCCTAGTTCTGGACTCCCCCACCACTGGGGACATTCTTTCTGAATCTATCCTGTCTAACTCTGTTAGAATTTTATAAGTTCCTATGAGATCCTCTCTCACTCTTCTAAATGCCAGTGAAAATAATTCTAATCGACTTAGTTTCTCGTCATATGACAAACCTGCCATTCCAGCTTGCAACCTTCACTGTACTTTTTCTCTAGGAAGGACATCCTTCCTCAGATAAGGACACCAAAACTGTACATAGTACTCCAGGTTTGGCCTCACCAATGCCCTATGTAGTTGCAGCAAAATATTCCTTTTCCTATACTCATATCCTCTCGCTATGAAGACCAATATACCATTCGCCTTCTTTATTGCTTGCTGTACTACACTCACTTTCAGAGACTGATGAACGAAAAATTCAAGATCTCATTGACTATTCACCCCTGTCAATTTACACCCATTCAAGTAATAACTTATCTTCCTATTATTGCTACCAAAGTGGATACCTAACATTTATCCACGTTGTACTGAATCTGCCATACATATGCCCACACATTCAGCTTGTCCAAATCACACTGAAGTATCTCTGCATCCACTTCACAGTTCACTCTCCCACTCTGTTAATATATAATGTGAACAGTTAGACTCCTAGCACAGATCTCTGCGGAACCCCTCCAGTCACTGACTGCGAATCAGAGAAAGATCCATTTATGCTAAATCTTTGCTTCCTATCTGCTAATCAGCTTTCTATCCATCTGACCTTAGCTACAATCCCATGTGCTTTAGCTTTACATAGTAGTCTATTTCCAAAGATGAGGGAAAAGAGGGAGGAATATACTGAAGGGCTGAGTTGAAGGATTGAAATGTGTAGGTCATTGGGATGGCAACTGTCCTAGATCTCTCAACAGCCTCATGGGATTGGACATAGATTTATGGATTGTGCCTTCTTGGACAGTGAAGGAAGCTGATAGTTGGGCATGGGAGAATCGGATGTTGGAAAGAGAGAAATACCAGAATCAGGAGCAGCAACTATAGTAACATACTAAGAGTGAATGAAGCCTGGTGCCTTAACATTGTAAAGTCTGGCAACACCAATTTTAAATCCAACCGATTTATTTGATAGTAAATCTGAGAGCTTTTGGCCTTTGTGGCCTTCGTCAGGCGAATGAGGTGTTCTGGTCTCCAAAAGCACACATATCAGCACGGATAGTTTACAGATTGCTGATTAGAACGCGAATCCTTACACCTAACCTGCTATTCAAGTCTTAAAGTGGCTAACAGCAGAGGTTAGAGGGATATGTATTGTCTCCAGACAGCACAGTAAGTGAGGTTTTTTGCTAACCCAGGCAAGTCATGGGGGTTACAGATAGTGTGACATGAAGCCAAGATCCCTGTTAAGACTGTCCTCGTGTGCGGAACTTGGCTATCAGTCTCTGCTCAGCGACTCTGCACTGTCGTGTGTCGTGAAGGCCCCCTTGAAGAACATTTACCCGAAGGTCGGAGGCCGAATGCCCGTGACTGCTGAAGTGTTTGGCCACAGGAAGGGAACTGTTTTGCCTGGTGATTGTTGAGCGATGTTCATTCTTCTGCTGTCTTAGTGTCTGCATGGTCTCCCCAATGTACAATGCTTCGGGACATCCTTTCTTGCAACGTATTAGGTAGACAATGTTGGCCGATTTGCAAGAGTATGTACCGTGTACCTGGTGAATGGTATCCTCACGTTTGATGATGTCGTCCATGTCAATGATCCGGCATGTCTTGCAGAGGTTGCTGTGGCAGGATTGTGTGGTATTGTGGTCCCTGTTCTCCTGAAAGATCTTACTAAGTGGATAAATGGATCTTACTCATGACTTGCCTGGGTTAGCAAAAAATCTCACTTACTGTGCTGTCTGGAGACAATACATATCCCTCTAACCTCTGCTGTTAGCCACTTTAAGACTTGAATGGCAGGTTAGATGTAAGGATTCGCATTCTAATCAGCAATCTGTAAACTGTCTGTGCTGATACGTGTGCTTTTGGAGACCAGAACACCTCATTCGCCTGACGAAGGCCACAAAGGCCGAAAGCTCGCAGATTTACTAACAAATAAATCGGTTGGATTTAAAATTGGTGTTGCCAGACTTTACTGAGTTTACCCCAGTCCAACACCGGCATCTCTACATCACACCTTAACATTGGGCAGACAGTAGTGTAGTGGTAATATCACTAGGCTAGCAACTCAGATATCTAGGCTCATTGATGGGTTCAAATCCCACCATGGCAGTTGTTGGAATTTTAATCCAAGTAATAAAATCGAAGGTAGTCCCGGTAATGGTAATCATAATTGATTTTTGAAAAAAACCCGTCTTGTTTATGAATATCCTTGAGGGAAGAAAATCTGCCATCCTTTCCTGGTCTACTTACGTGTGATTCCAGACCCACAGCAATATACTTCACTCTTAACTACCCCCTGAAATGACCTTCAAAGTCAGTCAGTTCAAGGACAATTAGAGAATAGCAATAAATGCTGACTTTGCCAGTGACAACCACATCCTGTGAAAGAATAAAAAAATACTGAAGTATTATTTCCACTTGTGGGAAAGTGAAAGCCAGGGACAAAGATTGGGGATTCTTACTGGAAGAGAAAAAGGAAAGAGAAGACTAAAATTCTTGTGAAGATGAATTCACTTTTAACTCCTATTCCAACAAAACTAAAACCAGTTAAGGCAACTGAATATTTGAATAGTAATTTTAGAAAGTTTATTAGAGAGTAAAATTATACTTAACAGACATAAGGCTGTTTTGGTTGTGCTTTCTGCTACAAACATTTTCTCTGTTCTGCCAGTTTTGATCTTTCACATCACGTGGAGAAGTTTTTTGTTCCCCAGCACCCGGTTTCACCTGTAGGTCCTCTATTGTTTCTATGTAAAGAGAAAATCAGACCTTGGACAAGATTTTACTTGAGCGAGATTGGAAATTCCCAGCTGAGGTCAATGTATATTTCTATTGTCTCTCCTCCTCCTCCTCCTCCTCCTCCTCCCCCCCCACCCCCACCCCCAACCCTCACCTTGCCTGCTCTGATTCAGTGGTGGGTGAGGCATTAAATTCTGGCGACTGACTTTGAACCTTCTCTGCCCACCAAACTGCCTTGTGTTTGGCCTGATATTTGGCTCAGATTTATCAACTGGGACTTGAGATGAAAGGGCACCTGCCAGCAACTGTGAATGGGTTTCTTCATTCTAGTTATTGTTCTTTTATTTTGACACAGGAAACATGAAAGTTGTGTAACAGTGAGTTACACTTTATTAGCAAGGCTGCTGTGCATTGTCAGATTTCACAATTCTTTTCTGCTGACATAGGCAATCAGGAAGTTGCAAAAACTGATTCTTTGCTTATGGAATTCTTATAGAACTCATATAACTTGATCAAGATTTTGGAACTAATTGTGACCTGATTAGCTAAAAGGGTCCATTTTATTTTAAACCCTGTGTTAGTATCACATTAAAAAAAGTTAATGTTAACCACATCAAAACTACCAACACTTTTTGAAACACTGAGGTGTGAATTTGAGTTTACTAAATCCCACTGTCTGTTCACAAGGAGTATGATAAGGCACCAAAAGAGCTAGTGCTGTGCACATGTGTCTGTGCAAATTGTAGTGGACACCACCTTGGTGAGGGCTTTTGGCTGAGTTCATGCAACTAGTTCATGTCTGCTGGAGGTATGCCCAACAGGAAGGATATGATTTCAATCAGCATGCAAGAACAGTTATCATTTTAGAACTTAATGCTCCAATCAACTCCCGCTTTTAACTTTGTTCTACTGAACACATGTTAAATAGCTGGAAGGATCACCACTATGTGAGTGATATACAATCTGTTTGGGTAATGTGGCTGTCAAAGCTGAATAAGTGGCAATATCTGCAAGCTGTGAGATGGAGTTGGAAGTCTTATAGTAAGGTGAGTGGGGGAAAGTGGTGAAATTATGAATGATAAGTAAAAGTCCCAATCAACAGAGATAAATGATTTGACCAGTGATTGTGGCTGGTGTAATCGGCAGGATATAGCATACGGCATCTGAAGATGTATTCATGTACCTTGTCTACTCGTATAAGATTATTGAACCTCTTGTGGCACTACATCCAGGTCCCTTGGGCTTAGCTCCTTATATCGATCTTCATGACTCCCACTACTTTTTGACTACATGCCCAGAGAGTCTCCTGACCCCCCCATATGGGTACACAGATTTTCTCCTTCTGTCAACCACTTCCGCCAAGATCTCCAGTGCAGTGTCTGAACGCCCTCGGGCCTCCACAAAAATACAGAGCAAATCCAATCTAGCCAATTATTGCCCCAACAGTCAATCAATGCCTCTACTTTCTCTGAAGACTAAGGAAATTTGGCATGTTCGCTACGACTCTCACCAAAGTTTACAGCTGCACCAAAGCTGCACCATTCTTTCTGGCTTCATCACAGCTTGGTATAGCTCCTGCTCTGTCCAAGATGGCAACAACCAAAAAGAGTTGTGAATGAAGCCCAGCCATCACGCAAACCAGCCTCCCATGCATTGACTCTGTCTACACTTCCTGCTGCCCTGGAAAAACAGCCAACATAATCAAAGACCCCATGCACCGTGGACAGTCTCTCTTCCACTTTCTTATGTTGGGAAAAAGATACAAAAGGAGGACATGTACGAACTGACTTAAGAACAATTAGTTTTCTGCTGCCATCAGACTTTTGAGTGGACCTACATTGTATTAAGTTGATCTTTCTCTGCACCCTAGCTATGACTGTAATACTATGTTCTGCACTTTCTCTTTTCCTTCTCAATGAACAGTATGCTTTGTCTACATAGCTTGCAAGAAACAATACTTTTCACTACGCTAATAGATGAGACGATAATCAAATTAAGGTGCTGAAAGGTGTATTGACAGTGCTAACAAATAGCACTTATTGACTAACTGATACTCAGTTTGTGTTCCAGAAGTGGCACTTGACACGTGATCTCATTGCCATCGTGGTCTAATCATTGACCAAAGAACTGAATTCAAGAGTGAAGTGAGGTGAGAGAGTGAATGCCCTTGATAGCAAGGCAAAATTTGACCAAATGTGGCATCAAAAAGCCGCTAGGACAATTGAATTAAAAGGCAATAAGAGAGAAACCCTCGATTGATTGTAGCCATACCTTGCACAAAAGAAGATGGTTGTGGTTATTTGAAGCTAATTGTCTCAGTCCCAGGACACTTGTATTTCAGTTCGTCAGTGTAATGTCTATTGCATCATCAGTGAACTTCTCCCCATCACAAGGAAGTGGGAATGATGCTGATAAAATGTTCAGCATAACTTCTCAGATACAGATGTTGTCCGTGTCTATATGTAGCAAGACCTGGACAACACGGAGGCTTGGTGTTATTAAGTAGCAAATAGCATTCATGCCAAGCAAATACCAGGCAATGACCGGCATTAATAAGAGAGAATCAAACCCTCTTAATAGTCAGTGTGGCATCACTGAATCCCATTGTGGTTACTATTGATCAAAAACTGAACTGGACCAACCTTATAAATACTGTGACTGGAAGAGACTAGAATTTTGAGGAGAGTAACTTGTCTGCTGTCTCCCAAAAGTCTGTCCATTATTTACAATGATGTGGAGATGCCAGCGTTGGACTGGGGTAAACGCAGTAAGAAGTCTGACAAGACCAGGTTTAAGTCCAACCGATTTATTTGATAGTAAACTCACAAGCTTTCGGGGTTAGCCCCTTCGTCAGGTGAATGGAGAATTTTGGCCTCAGAGCACATAACAGGACAGACAGTTTACAGATTACTGATTAGAATGCGAGTCTTTACAACTAACCTGCTATTCAAGTCTTAAACAAGCCGACAATGTGAGTAGAAAGAGCATTAAGCACAGGTTAAAGAAATGTGTATTGTCTCCAGACAGTACAGTAAGTGAGGTTTTGCAAACCAGGCAAGTCACGGGGGTTACAGATTGTGCGACATGAACCCAACATCCCTCTTGAGACCATCCTCATGTGTGCTCAGCCACGCTATCTTGTGAAGTCTTGTAAAACGGCTTTACGTTATTTACAAGGCAAAGGTTTGTAGCATAATGGAATACACTCTACCTGTCTGGATGAGTGTCACTCCAACAACATGATTAAGGACAAAACAGCCCGCTTGATTGCCAGCCCATCCACCATTTTGAGCATTCCCTCTCTCCATTACAAATGTATAGATGCACTGCAGGAACTCACTAAGTCTTCTTTGACATCACCTCCCAAAACCATGACCTCTAGCATCTGGAAAGACAATGGCAGCAGACACTTGAGAACACTACCATCTGCAAGATGCCTTCTAAGGCACCACCTACTGAATTGGAACTACATTGCTGTTCCTTCATTACCATTTGGTCAAAATCCTGGGATTCCGTTCCTAACAACACTATGGTTGTATCTGCATCACATGGACTGCAATGATTCAAGAGGGCAACTAACCACTACCTTCTTAAAGGCAATTAAGGATGGGGAAAAACTAGGCCCACATCCTGTGAAAGATAATAAAATGTTAATATCAAATTGTAACTACTATCAACTATCTTGATTAAATTTTTTGATGAGGTAGCAAGAGATCAATAAGGCTGATTTAATGTACATATAAATACAAATGGTATTTGATTAAATGGCACACAGTAGGCATGCTTATAAAATTGATGCCAAAGCCTATCCTAGTTCTTAGAGAAGAGATGGTTGAGAGAAGATTTCAGAGAGATATTCAAAATCATGAGGTATCTAGCAGCATTGATGGGTATAAACTCTCTTGTTAGTGGAAGAATTGAGAACCAGACAACTCTTGAGTTGAGGTGATTAACAAAAAGACCAATGGCTAGTTGGGGAATAACATTCTCATTTAGCATGTTGTTAGGATGTGTTTATTCTTGCCCTAAACTGACTACAAATATGAATAAATACAGTTAAAAATAAACTTATACTTCAACAATTTACTTTAGATTTGAATAATATTTAAATGGAATAATTAATAATAACTCTTGTGTAATTACCCAGTGCCTCTTTTTTCTAACATAGAATCATAGAATCCCTACAGTGCAGAAAAAAGCCATTTGGCCCATAGGGTCTGCACCGACAACAATCCTACCCATAACCTCACATATTTACCCCACTAATCCCTCTAATCTATGCATCCCAAGCACTAAGGGGCAATTAAGCATGGCAATGCACCTAACCCATACATCTTTGGACTGTGAAAGGAAACTGGAGCACCCAGAGGAAACCCATGTAAACACAGGAATGTGCAAACTCCACACAGATAGCAACCCAAGCCAGGAATCGAACCCAGGCCCCTGGCTCTGTTTGACAATAGAGCTAACCACTATGCCATCATGCATCCATTATTTTCCTATTCTTTGTTCCTATTAATCGCTCCTTAGGTTTGGGAGGTGGAAAGCTGAGCTTCCTTTGAGGATACTTAGATGGCTATGATGGAAAACCTCAAGCGATTCAGGGCCATCAACACAGCTGCAGACTGCAGCATCTCAGCCCAGGCCAGGTCAGTCTATCTAGTTGGCTGTGTGGAATTAATAAGAGTGCCAATGGAGTTGGTGCTGGGGACATGGACAAATTGTCATCTTGAGACAGAGGTCAACAGGTGCCTCATCCAGGAGGCCAAGGCCTTTTTTGGGTGTGTACCTTAACAATCCTACAATTGTGAGAACAGTGATGTTGTAGAAACTCATATCAACACTAGCCCCAAGAACTGAAATAGCAGCTACATGAATTCTATTTCCCTCCAGATCATATACTATCATGACTTCTACTCATGCTGCTATTCATTTATCATGATTGTATCCTGAATTTCCTTATTCTTGAATTCCTGAACAAATCCCATTATGGGGGCATCATCATTACAAGGACTGGCATTTTTAAAAACCTTCCACCACCTTCCCAGGGCAACTAGGAATGGGCAATAAATTTGGCCTTATCAGTGTTATTCACAAGCTAAAAACAAATTTTAAAAGGAAGACCAAAGTCGGGTGGCAAATTAGAGTTAAAATAAATTGATTCCTAGTTGGATAGTAAATAAACAAAAAGAATCTTTGGAACTACTTGAGGAGACTCATCAAATAATAACAAGCACCAAATCTGCCATCATTCCAAGAATTACTTGAAAAACTTTCCCAATTAAGAGTATACAACAAATGTTAGTTCTTCTTTGTATTTTTGTTTTTTTATAATAGTTCACATTATAACCTAAACATAAAATATAGATTTCTAAAGGAAGAGTCAATTAAATTGCAGTTGGTGAAATCTAATCTAGTTCTTTCACCTCTTCCAGGCTTGTGTTACTATTAATTATAATAAGTTTAATTAAATAAGTCATTTAACTATAGTTATGGAACAAATATGTGGTCTGCGAACTTCTGCCTCTATCCTTGACCATTATCTGAATTGGCAGATCCTTGTAATAACCACAGACCTTATGTTTTTATTTAGTAACAGCCTGCTGCATACTGCTTCAGTGGTAAAACCCAATTGATTTTGAATTGAATTTTCAACAATAATTTATACTTCCTCACATAGAGAGTCACGTCTCAGACTACAGAACATAGGAAAATCTATTTAAATTTCTGTTTTTATTGAGGTAAAGTAATTACAGTGAATTTAAATTCTTGGTAGACTAACTACCAAGCAAGTTTAAATTATGGGTTTTACATTTCTTCTTCCCCTCTGTTTATGGATCTGAGTCTCCTTAGACTATTAGGATGAAAGATTCTCCTGTCCACTGACTGCAATGACCTTATTTAATTGAGATTTGGAAGTTCCAGTCCAATTCCAAAAGGTTTCTAGTCGTTAATGCAAAACAACATCTGTTGAGGCATTAAAATGGATGGGTGGTTAAACATGGAAAATGGAATCATGCACCTGATGCTATAGGGTAAATGTTTGTTCATGGCAAAGGCACATTGGAAGGGAAAGTAAACAAGAGTTTACTCTACAGCTATTTGGGACTGATGCTGCATGGTAAATCATAGAATAGGATCACAGAATCCCTACAGTGCAGAAGGAGGCTATTTGGCCAATCGAGTCGGCAATGACTTTCTGAGACCATCTTAGCCAGGCCTGATCACCATAACCTGACATATTTTACTCCATTAATCCCCCTAATTTAAACACCTTAGGACACTAAGGCATGATTTAGCTTGGCCAATCCATCTAACTTGCACATGTATGGACTACAAAGGAAACTGGAGCAGCTGGTGGAAACCCACATAGACATGGGGATGACATGCAAACTCCACAGTAATCCTAGGTTATCCAGGTCCTTGGCATAGGGAGACAGCAATACTGACCACTGTTCTACCATACCATCCAAATATTTTCCATTCCACAGCAGTGCTATATTTCACATAGATATGGAATAAATTTACCCTTTGATACTTTGAGCAATGGGTGAACATGCAAAAGTGCATGCATTGAAATTTTCTCAGACTGTGCTGAAGGGCTTGATACAAAACATGGAGAGAAATCCTGGAAGTTGATGGTCATCTGCAGTGCAGTCAGCAGGAGAAAGTTAGTTGTACATTAAGATTTCTGTGCCAATTTTTCAGGATGATTCAATCTAACCTACTTAATGCCTTCTTATATTTTGTCCTGGGTTTCTTCAATATTAACTATCTACCCCAATTTGGTGTCATCCACAAATTTTGAAATTACATTTCCAATTATAAAGTTTGTGTAAGTAGGGGACAATAGTACCTCAGTAATAGAAACAGTATTTCCTGCCTTCTGCCTGTCCATGGAATGACCTTTAGTGGTTATTCTTTGTATTCTGTTTCATAATCAGTTAACCACATTTTCTTGATTACAAGACCTGGCCATGTGAAAAGTCACGTACACATATTCTCATTTCCCTCCTGTCATTGACATATTGCCTATGCAATATTTTTCTGTAAATTACAGTTTCTATTTATTTCATGAGATGAAAGCAATTTTGAATGTTCATGAAATTTTAATGCCTACAAAATTTTACTATAAAATGCTTACTAATTTCTTTCACTGAACTTCCCCCTTGGGACCAGTGTGCAATATGTAATTTCTAGGTGCTACCTGAATATTAATAATGAATAAAGTATTAAAACTGAGAATATACCCTCTGTGTCAAAGTAATGATGCTCACAGACTTTGTCAAGAATACAAAAGGTATTTATTAACAAGGAAAAAGTATACAAATACCAGCAGCCCACTGGCTGCTGTAGTTCCTATATGTTTTCTACACATGTACGAGATGCCTTTTGCCTAAGAGAGGTCTCCTGGAGTAATTACCCATCCTCAATCCCAATTGGTTCCCTAAAGCAGGTCACCCGCCGTATTGCCCTTAAAGGGATAATCAGTGCAATCACCACATCCCTTCTTCTTTAACTCCTTTATGTGATCTTTAGTAAATAATCTACATAATTCTAAACTGTAACTAAACATCATATGTTTTTTTTTGTTTTTTGGAGAGTGGTGTAATTCTGTAGTCTGGATTGACATTACGGGAACTACAATAATGAGTATCCCTTGTGGCACAGGCAGTTCATTATAGCTTGCTTCAATGGAGACAGCAGTAATGTCTATAACAGGTTGATCAGGCACTTGGATGCTTTGTTGCCAGTTTCTTGATGATTGCTGGATCATCTCTCTAATCCTCAAGTGACATGTTTATGGATGATCCATCTCTCTGTATCGATTGAGTATGACAGAGTCCAGTTACAGAGACAACAATTCCAGGGATCTAATTTGTTTTGGCTACTGAAGTTTCATATTATGATATCATGTCATATTATGTACTTATTACGTTTCTTTATTGTTGCAATGATGATGGCTCATTGATGAGATCCTGAGGCTTGTGTGTTTTTAAACTGAAACACTTTTATTGGTAGGCTTTAACTATCACAATTCTAAATATGGCTGAGCATGTAACTCTTCCATGCATGCTTGCTGCTTTTCCATTCACGTGACCATTTTAGCAATCTTTCTCTTTTCATGTAATCACAGTTTCTTTCTCTACCTGAATTGCTGTTTCTGTTGCCAATTTCAATGTTTTTACTTCTTCAGTTAATTCCTCATTGTCATGCTTCTTTCTTCAAGCTCTTATTTTCCCAATTGAATTCTTCACTGGACTTGTTGCTTTTCGTGGACTTCAGCTTACTCTCCATTGCCTCATTAAGTTCTCCTTCTTCTTAACTTCATTTTGTCAATTTTTGCAATGTTTTTTCCAAGCTTGCTGTCAGTCATTTCATCTTGTGGTTTTAGAGCTTTAATTCTTTTTGCTGATTCCTCTTTATATTCCTATTTTCTTTTGAAGTGTTTGATTTTGCATTTGTTCTGAGGGAAATCCACCATGTTTTTAATGAACATATATATTTCACAGCTACTTCATTGCTACTTGTCCTAACTTCAGCTAAACACTTTCTGGTTTTCTTGTTAGCCAAGCCTGTGTTGACAAAGTGTTGACTTGTTTCTATTCTGCAGTTCTGTCATTGCTCTTCATTTGGTCATTTATTGGTCTTTCATTGCCTTCTTTCTGGGTCTTTCATTGCCCTCCCCCCTGTTCTGAGGTCTTTTAGTTTCCTCCTTCCAGGCCTTACCTTTGAGGCTTTTCATTGCTCTCTTGAAGTCTCCATTGCATCTTCTGAGGTCTTGTGTTGACTCTTTCTTATGTTCTTCATTTCTTATGAACCTGTTTTTGAGATTTGCTCTTTATCATGAGTCTTCTCCAATTTCCCTGTGCATTGTCCACTGTTTCTTCTTGTGGCTGCTGCTTTATGTGCATTGCCGCATGTAATGTATTATCATTTTAAATGCATTACCTATTTTAAATACATTATTGCTTTAAGACTGTCAACTCTTTTTTAACTGCCCTCAGCAGCTGCCAGTTCGCTTTATGTACTTTTCCTGTGCTTTTGAAGTCCCAGCACTAATCCTGACTGCTTTCCTTTGAACCCTTTTTTAACTCTTAAATCATCTCCTTTACTATTAGAAAATTCTTTCAGTGATCTCTGCAGCCTTTTCTTCCTTTGCCTGCATGGAGAGTCTATTCTTTTTCTTCTTTTTGACGTGCCCATTTCCATCCATTTGGGTCCTTTCTTTTTAACTCTTTAACTTCTTTCTTTCAAACAGGGTGGGGACTTCACCCTAAACATTCGGAACCTCACTGCCTGCAGTCCTTCAGTGGAGGGATCACCACAGACTCTGCCGTGACCTGGAGTCTGGCAATCTCAGCCTCTTCTTTTTCACTCCCCACGCTTCTGAAGACCATTATACATCTATGGTCTCCAGGGGTGGCACAGTAGCACAGTGGTTAGCACTGCTGCTCCAAGCACTAGGGATCCAGGTTCAATTCCAACTTGGGTCACTGTCTGTGGAGTTGCACAATCCTCCTGTGTCTGCAGGGGTTTCCTCCAGGTACTCCAATTTCCTCCCACATTCGGAAAGACGTGCTGGTTAGGCGCATTGCGCTGGACTGTAATGATTAGTGAAATTTCATAGTAAATTCAGCATGGTGTTAATGTAAACATTATTTCTGACTAATAAATAAACTTTACATCTCCTTGGGGCATTTTTCTTCAAACAAGTAAAAACACTACTTTCTATCCTCTCTTCTCTTTATTCTTGTTTAAAAACTTTGCAGAAACACTTTATTTTAACTTCCTCTTTTTTCTCCAAAATTAATCAAAGCACTTGCTTCTGAGATACAGTTTCTCTTTTTTTCAAACATTTCTAAATTTCTGACTGCAAGAGCCAATTCAGGTGCACTCTGCAACTGTCCTGCTGGGTTTGGCAATATTGAGTAACAACGAACAAATAGTTTATTAGAGGAAAATAACTATTTATCAAAAGTGGTATGAGAGCTGCCATACTCCACAACTCCAGACTCCAAACAGAGGAAAAATATGTGTTTCACCCTAGGATTGATGTACTTGCCCCAGGATTTGTGTGTCCCTCTCTGATTGGCCAAATAGATCATATGACCATTTGAGCACTCACCCCTTAAAGAAGCACACGACTACATCCTGCCCATTTTAAGTTCCTGAGTAACTCAAACACCAACAGCTGAATGACTTACAATATTATACGCAAATGGATCTCAAACACTGTTCTGTATAAGATAAGTCAGTCTGGGGACTTCGTGATTCTTTGGGAATGTCAGAATTCATTAGCAGGTTCTCTGCTACTGAAGTAGCATTAACAGAGTTAATTTGGTTTGAACCTGTCCTTTCTTATCTGGAAGGGCCTGAATTCCTGAGGTCTAACATCATAATGCTAGCTGTGGACGACCATGTGTTTGACACAATAAACTAAGGAGTCTTCTTGAGACCATAACTTGACCTCTCACTCCAACATGGACAAAGTTTTGAAAAATTGTAGGGCGAGAATAATTTCCTGTGAAACTGGCAAAGGCGGTATACTTTTGTGAAGTCATGATGTGAAGTTGCTAGTGTTAGACACATGTGTGTAGTGTGGGCACAGTACGAAGTCTCACAACATCCAGGTTGAAGTCCAACAGGTTAATTTGGAATCATGAACTTTTGGAACACTGCTCCTTCATCAGGTGAGTCCACTTTCGAGAAGGAGAAGGTGGCTCAAAGTGTCTGTGCTTATAATGTGTGCCTGGCCCATGTTGAAAAGTATACTCGGGAGCTGCCAGCTAATGAACCCAGTGTTGGACCCTGCTGAAGCTATGGGAGGAATGGCCTTATCCTTTTTAAATAGGCCAAATAGAGATTTGTGGTTAGTGACTATTATGAAATGGCATCATAAATGTACAGATGAAATGTCTTCACTCCATAAATGGTGACTAATCCGTCTTTCTCAATTTAAGAGTAAACGTTTTCAGTATCAGTCAGAGTCCTCAAAGTGTAGACAATAGGCCTTTCTGCACCATCTTCCATTTTATGGATAACATTGCTCTAATTCTGTACATTAGCATCACAGCCAATAATTATATCTTTTGAGGGTCCAAATGAGATTGGATGACTGTGAAGCCAGTTTAGCTGCTCAAAGGCCTCTTCCTGGTGCTCTTTCCGATACCACCTCAGGTACTTGTAGAGCAGTGTGCTTAAGGGTACCAACACCATTGAAGGATTGGGAATAAAATGCCCATAATATTTCACCGCCCTAAAAAATGTTTTAATTCTGATACATTGCTGGGTGTTGGTGCTTCCTTAATTCCATAGGGTGCAGCCTGTTTGCATCTATTCCAGACCCTAAATGTATTTCTTTATTAGCTTGGAATGCATATTTCTCTGATTTTTAGTCTCATTGTGGCCTGCTTAACTTGGCAATTTAAAATGCCATCATGGCCACTCTCAATCCCAATTGGGCCCGCAAGCCAGATGACCCTGTTCTGTTGTGTTGCCCTTAAAGAGACAATCAAGAGTCAATGATGAGCCTTTTATTATCTAAAATGCAGTATCTTGCCTAGAATCTTATACTTTGCATGTTGGTAAATAAAGTAAAATCTAGAGATTGCATAGAGAACATGTCATTGTCTTGGATTCTGTTTATGTTAACCTGCTAATCAAAAAGAAAAGAAAAGCATACAAGAGATTCAGAGAGCTAGGTATTGTTAGGGATCTATACGGCTTGTAGGAAGGAACTTAAGAAGGAAATTAGGAGAATCAGAAGTGGTCATGAGAAGGCCTTGGCAGATAAGATTAAGGAAAACCCTAAGGTGTTCTACAAATATATGAAGAGTAACAGGATGAGATGTGAAGGAATAGGACCTATAAAATGTGATGGTGGGAAAGTTTGTATAGAACCAGTAGAAATAGCAGAGGTGCTCAATGAATACTTCGGTATTCACGGTGGAAAAACATCTTGGTGGTTGTAGTGCAGGCTTGTGGCGGGCTGAAAAGCTTGAGTGTGTGGACATTAAGAAAGAGGATGTGTTGGAGCTTTTGAATAGCATCAAGATAGATAAGTCACCAGGACTGGATGGGGTGTACCCCAGGTTACTGTGGAAGGTGAGGGAAGAGATTGCAGAGCCTCTGGCGATGATCTTTATGTCATTGATGGAGACGGAAGAGATTACAAAGGATTGGAGGATTGCAGATGTGGTTCCTATATTCAAGAAAGAGAATAGAGATAGTCCAGGAAATTATCGACTGGTGAGTCTAACCTCAGTGGTTGATAAGTTGACGGAAAAGATCCTGAGAGACAGGATTTATGAACATTTAGAGAAATATAGTATGATCAAAATTAATCAGCATGGCTTCGTAAATGGCAGATTGTGTCTTTTGAGCCTGGTTGAGGTTTTTGAAAATGTAACTAAATACATTGATGAAGGAAGAGCGGTGGATGTGGTTTATATGGATTTCAGCAAAGCATTCGATAAGGTCCCACATGCAAAGCTAATTGAGAAAGTGAGAGGGCATGGGATCCAAGGGGATGTCGCTTTGTGAATCCAGAACTGGCTTGTCCGCAGAAGGCAGAGAATGGTTGTAGATGGGTCTTTTTCTGCGTGGAGGTCAGTCATCAGTGGAGTACCTCAGGGATCTGTTCTGGGACACTTGCTGTTTGTGATTTTTATTAATGACCTGGATGAAGAAGTGGAGGGATGGGTTGGTACGTTTGCCAATGACACGAAGGTCGGAAGTGTTGTAGATAGTTTGGAGGGATGTCAGAAGTTGCAGCGAGACATGGGTAGGATGCAAGATTGGGCAGAGAAGTGGCAGATGGACTTCAACCTGGATAAATGTGTAGTGGTACATTTTGGCAGGTCAAATGGGACGAAGGAATATAATATTAAGAGTAAGACTCTTAACAGTGTAGAAGATCAGAATGATCTTGGGGTTCGGGTTCATAGGATTCTCAAATCGGCTCCACAGGTAGAGCATGTGGTTAAGAAGGCGCATGGTGTACTGGCCTTCATCAATTAAGGAATTGAGTTTAGGAGTTGGGAGATAACACTGCAGCTGTATAAGACCCTGGTCAGACCCCTTTTGGGGTACTATGCACAGTTCTGGTTGTCTCATTACAGAAAGGATGTGGAAGACATTGAAAGTGTGCAGAGGAGATTTGCAGTGTTACCTGGATTGGGTGGCATGTCTTATGAGGATAGTTGAGAGAGCTCGATCTTTTCTCCTTAGAGAGACGAAGGATGAGAGGCGACCTGATGGAGTCTGTAAGATGATGATATTGATCAGGTGGACTCCCAGAGTCTTTCTCCCAGGGCTGAAATGACTGCCACATGTGCTGGAGAGTAGTACAGAGGAGATGTCAGGGGTAAGTTTTTCACTCAGAGGATGGTGGGTGAGTGGAATCGTCTGCTGTCGGTGGTGGTGGAGGCAAATTCATTAGAATCTTTTAAGAAACTTCTGGATGAATACATGGGATTTAATGGGATTGAGGGTTATAAGTAAGATTAGTAAGTAGAGATAAGATTGGCGCAACTTGTGGGCCGAAGGGCCTTTTTGTGCTGTAGCTTTTCTATTATTCTATGATTCTATACTACATTGAAGCAAATTATACTGTTACGTTTTAATCTGAATTGCAGGTTGATAGCAATGTTCTGGATATTCTTGGTCACATTTACCATGTCAGAAGTGCTGAATGGATATCATACCAAAGGTAAGGTAAGCTGGATTTTCTTTTCATGCATCTAGACTGCATAAAACATGTGTAAGATTGTGTTTACATCGCTTGATAAGCTAGTCATTCACTCTTATTCTTCTTTCATTCTTTGGTGAATATGATTTTCTATTAGGAAAATACAAGTTTTATGTTTTGCAATAAAAGGCCCTTTTGGCTTAAAATTTTGAACACTAGAAGCATGGGAACATATGAGGGATTGTTTCCTCTCCCATCCATCAAATCATAGCCACAGTATCTCAAGCAATTTTTCTTTCTGTCCATCCAATGGTACTTCTAGAGGCTGTCAAATGTTTCCTTTCAGTTTCTTTATGTTCTTCATCTGCATGTTATCTGTGGATAATACCATCTCTTGATGTGGGTTGAGCTTGCATGGGAATGCTGATGCCACATAGTTCTATCTCTCCACCATCTTTCTTGGCCTATCCACTCACTGTGTTCTCAGACTGCTTTTCCAACAACTACACTTAAATGAGCTAAATTTCACTCCATTAGTAGGAACAAAGCCTCTTCAGCTTTCACCGCAAACTTTATATCCTTAGTAAAGATTCTATCCCCTTCACCATTTTCAGTTGAACAAAATTGGCCACAATCTCAGCATTATACTTGACTCTGAACTGAATTTATGATCTCTTTTGTTTTTGTCTATGTCTTTCCATTGGATATACTCCAATACTTTCTCTCTTTACAGCTTTTTTTTCTTTTTTAGTTGAACCAAAACTTTAGTACCTTTACCTGATTCTTTGCAAAAGTCCATCACTTCTAGATTGCTCATCTCCATTTTCTTCTGGCAGTTTAAAGCCTGAAATTTAAAGTTCTCAACTTGATGTTTAAATCTATCCCTGGCCTCCTCTGTCCCTATCTCATATCCTGCAAATATCTGAGAATATTTCCAACTCTGTCCTCCTGTGCCTTCTCCATTACTTTTGCTACTTCATTATCAACCACGACTTCAACCAATTAGGCTTTAAATTCCCAAATTTCCTTTTGATACCTCTGTAACCCCTATCCTCTTTTAAGACAACCCTTAAAGCTCACTTCTTTAAAAATCAAGATTTTAGAAACACTTCTAATATAACATTCATCTTGAATTTTATCTCATCATGCATGAATGAAGTGACCTGGAAGTTTTTCATAAAATTCCTGCAGTGCAGAGGGAGGCCATACAGCCTATCAAGTCTGCACTAACAACAATCCCACCCAGGCCCTATCCTTGTAAACCTCTGTATTTATCCTGCTAATCTCCCTGACACTAAGAGACAATTTAACAAGGCTAATCAACCTAACCACACATCTTTGGACTGTGGAGGACACTGGAACGCCCAGAAAAAACCCACACAGATACAGGGAGAACTACATGCAGAAAGTGACCCAAGCTGGGAATTGAACCTGGGTCCCTAGTGCTGTGAGGCAGCAGTACTAAGCACTGTGCCACTCCTGCATTTTTTTACATTGAAGGAGATTTATGAATATATGTTATCTGCTACATTTCTATCCCTTAAAATAACATTTTGCTTTATGATGTATGATATTATGAAATAATGTGCAGTGTTCTAATAAAATTTTGACAATTTCTGCTGCATTTTAGGAAATCAGATTGGCAGATGTCCTTCAGATGGATCCACAGAAGTCTTTGCCCTTGAACATGAATTTGCCTATTTAAATTGTAGATTGTGTAGTGCATCTACCCTTCTGACCGTGAATGACCTCAAAGCACTCGGATTGACAATAACTTGGTTTAAAGAAGTCCACAAAAATGGTCCTGCGAAGCCTTTAGTTAAAATGAACAGAATTTTTGCTGAAGGACTCGTACTAGAATTTTGGCCTGGAACTGTCAATGACACTGGAAGATATTTTTGTTCTCTCTTGTAAGTAGAAGTAATGATATCTATTCATAGTGGTGGACTGGGAGTGTGTGTGGGCCTGTACACCTAAATGGATGGCAAATGGGTGTGCTAGCAGCATTATGCAGATCAGCAAAAAATTACACCCCTCTAAATAACCTGGTAACTCAAGATCTGACAATAAATTACCTGGGTATTTTTAAATTCGATTGTTAGAGTATGCTATGTACTTTAAGGTGAAGGAAAAAAGTAAAAGCCTGATGGAGGAAATTTATTTCTAGAGAGCTAAGGAACATTTCCCTATAGAACGTTTTTTACAATTTATGTAATTTTTCTATATAAAAATTGATCTTGAATCTAAAAATGAATAAGGTGACATAACAGACCAACAAAAACAGCTCATATCCTATAGGTACTTAAATTGTGCCCCTGCTAACCTTGTTTGGAAATATACACAAGCCCTTTGGATTTAGCATCTATCCCTTTCCAAGGAGCATGTTTCCAGACCTTCCAGTTCAATGTCATTCTTACTTCTTGTCTGTTGGAGCTTGGAATGCGTCTGTCTCATCAAGAAGTCTCACAACACCAGGTTAAAGTCCAACCAGTTAATTTGGTTGTAAACCCACAAGCTTTTGAAGTTTGCCTCTTTGTCAGGTGAAACTCACCTGATGAAGGGGCAAATCCTGAAAACTTGTGGGCTTACTATCAAATAAACTGGTTGGACTTTAACCTAGTGTTGTGGGACTTCTTACTGTGTTTACCCCAGTCCAACATCGGCATCGCCACATCATGACTCTGTCTCATCATTGCAGAGAAGCTGGTCTTTTGCTCCACTCAATCCATGGAAAGTGGTATTCTTCCCCACCACACCCCGCCCCCAACCTCTAGAGTCCATGTGGGCAGTCTTTTCCTTCTCTCAACTCATGCCAACGTGCTCCCTCTCCAATCTCCTCATCCAAAACTGGTATTTGCCTTTCTTGCCATTCTAATACACATGTCTTAGCTTTTCCTTTTTGCCACCCCTGCCCCCATCCCTAGAGCACTCTCCCCAACCCTGTTTCCTTTACTGCTCTCTTCTATTATTATTTAATCCCGTTCTGTAGCTGTTGATCTGCCTGACTCTTTATTGCTATACGTTTCCCCCTTACACTGTCAATCACAGTCCCTTTTTTGCGAACAGCCACTCTCCCTTTCAATGTTATCCATCCTTCATCACTGCCACCCTTTCCACCCCCATCTCTCTCCATCGCCATTCATTCACCATCGTTTTCACCCTTATTGATTTTCCTCTCCATGTTTCTGATACATTTGGGAATACATTTTGAGAGATTGAACATGCCAGCCTATGAGTTTTCGTCTATTAAAATTAATGAGAGGAGTCCACAGATTGAGAATTCTAGATCTCTTCGCGTTTAATTTTAGCACATTTATCCATAATACTTATAACCACAACATTTATCTGTAATACTTCTAACCACAATTTAGTTCAGTTGACAATTAACATCACCACAGTTTTTGTAGATTGCCAATCAGAATACACTATTCAGGCTTTCTCCAACTTCCTATTGCTGTTTCTTTTGTTTTACTTTGCTTTTTTACCATTAACAGAAAATTTCATTAGATTAATAACCATTAGATTGATAACATAATTATATTGCTATGAAACTTGAAGGATATAACTGTTATGACGTTAGAAATTGAACAATAACCAATTTGTATAAATCAGTTTATGTCAAGTACATTCTACTTTATATTCAAAGTGAGTTCATTATAAATCTCAGCCAATAAATCTAATTCCTGTGAAACACTATTAATGTCATTATAGTTACAGATAATAGGACTGAATTATAATAAAATGTAATGAATTTGAATTTTAAAAATGTGTTTGATTTGACAAGACCATAATAATTGCCTACTCTTAGCTCCCCAGGAAAGGTAGGTTTTCTTGAACACCTGCAACCCTTTTGGTGTGAGATAGAGTGATTCATGATTTTCACACAATCATAATAATGGAACAAAACTATTTGTCAATTCAGGCTGATGTGAAAATTGCGGGTAATGAGGTTTTCACGTTTCTGATCTCCCTGGTGGCAATGATTATCTGGTTAGGAAGCACAGTGTTGATAAGTTGCTACAACATATCCTGTCGAAAGCATATACTGTCATCACAACAAGCTAGTGATAGAGAGGTCCAGTGATATGTGTGCCAGAAAATGTACTGCTTTAGAACATAGAACATAGAACACTACAGCACAAACAGGCCCTTCGGCCCACAAGTTGTGCCGAACACATCAAAACCTACCCAGCCATAGACCTATCTATAACCCCCAATCCCATTGGATCCCATATACTCATCCAGAAGTCTTTTAAAAGACCCCAGCGAGTTCGCCTCGACCACCACCGACGGCAGCCGATTCCATTCACTCACCACCCTCTGAGTGAAAAACTTTCCCCTAGCATCCCCTCTGTACTTGCTTCCCTGCACCTTAAATCTGTGCCCTCTCGTTGCGACCATTTCAGCCCTGGGAAATAGTCTCTGAGAGTCCACCCTATCTATTCCTCTCAACATCTTGTAAACCTCTATCAGGTCGCCTCTCAACCTTCGTCTCTCCAGGGAGAACAGTCCCAGCTCCCTCAACCTGTCTTCATAAGGCATGCCTCCCAATCCAGGCAACATCCTTGTAAATCTCCTCTGCACCCTTTCAATAGCTTCCACGTCCTTCCTATAGTGAGGCGACCAGAACTGCGCACAGTACACCAAGTGTGGTCTGACAAGGGTCCTATAAAGCTTTGTTCTGAATGATATCATGCTTTTTGGATGTTTAGTGGCTGCAGTTTTTCAGGCAGGCAATGTGCATTTCAACACAACTGGGGGAAAGGTGGGATCAGGATATTGAATTTGATGATCAGCCATGATCAAAATGAATGGCAGAAGAGCCTCAAAGGGCCAAATGGCCTCCTCTTGCTTTTAGTTTCTACGTTTCTATAATTCTGATTTCAGCCTTATAGGCGGCGAACCAACTTCAAAGATTGAGCAATTCGTGGCAGTGTATTCAGCACCAACTTTTCTGTGTCTGTTATGTTGATCTAAATCATTTTTTGATCAATGGCATGAGACTACGTCCTTGGCTTTGTCTCATCTGACTATTCAACATTGAATGAAATGAAATTTATCATTTCTTTTTGCTTATCTGATGTAGGAGCATACATATAAATTAGGAGCAGAAGTAGGCTAATTAGTTCCTCGAGTTTCCTTTGCCAGTCAAGTAGATAATGGTTGTTCTGATCATAACCTCAATCCCGCATTCCTGTTTACCCCGATAACCTTTCACCTCTGTGTTAAACAAGTATCGATTTCAGCTCAGTTGTAAAAATATTTGAAGACTCTGATTCCACTGCATTTTCAGGAAGAGAGTTCCAGACTCAAAACCTCTGACAGAAAAAGAATTTCATTTCTTCTCTACCTTAAATGGATGACCCCTTTTTTTAATCCATGACCTCTTGTTATGGGTTCTCTAACAATAGGAAACAACCTCTCCACATACACTCTGCCAAAAGTCTCAGGATCTGAAAGGTTTTGATCAAGTTGCCTCTTACTCTTCTCAACTCTATTGGATACAAACCTAACCAGTCCAACTTTTCCTCATAAGAAACCTGCTTTTTCCCAATATTGATCTAAAAAACCTTCTCGGAACTCTGAGACAGTGCTGCTGAAAACAACTTTGTATTGAAACTGAGTTTGCAATGCAAGATAAACAGTGTAGTAAATGTGTGTTGTATTAGTAAGGTATGATGATACTATTAGAACATGTAAACCTTTTGTTACATTGAAATGAATAATCATGAATCCTTTACAAGTATGTATAGTACGTAATAAGGAAATGAGTGGAAAAAAAAAGCTGTAATCTGGAACTGGCTGCTAAATCAGTTCTAACCTTTTCTTTCCAGACTTATGTTCAGCACAATTTATTCTAATCTATTTTCTGCTTAATAGCAATGGAACGCACAATATTACAGGTCCAGAAATGAGTTTGCATGTTCTACCAATCGATAAAGGATGTTATACTGATCAACTAACACATGGCCGAATAGGGGTAATTGGATCGTCTATTGAATTGCATTGTCCGCAAATGGAGTACAAGAATAATATTGAAGATCCCAAATGGTATAAGGTGATTATATTCTGCTTTGTTAATTAGATCACCAAGCTTGTAACTCACATTTTCACTTTGAACAGCACTTTAAAGAGAGAGTGAAGCATTAGAAATGTTAAGGAGCATTAAATTACAGCAGTAGCAGTGGCTAAATTTAGGAGAACTGATGGCCTACTGGTATTATCACAAGGCTATTAATCCAGAATCTCAGCTAGAGTTCTGGGCACCTAGATTCGAATTTCACCACAGCAGTTGGTGGAATTTGAATTCAATAAAAAAAGTTTGAAATTCAGAGTCTACTGATGACCGTGAAATCATTGTCGATTGTTGGAAAAAACCCATCTGGTTCACTAAGAACATAAGAAATAGGAGCAGGAGTAGGCCATCTAGCCCTTCGAGCCTACCCTGCCATTTAACAAGATCATGGCTGTTCTGAAGTGGATCAATTCCACTTTCCTGCTTTCTTCCCATAACCCTTGATTCCCTTGTCTATCAGAAACCTATCTACCCGTGACTTAAATATATTCAGCGAGATAGCCTCCATCACTTGAATGGGCAGAGAATTCCAGAGACTCACCATTCTTCGAGTAAAGAAGTTCCTTCTCAATCCGATCTAAACTGCCCCCCCCCCCCTTATTTTGAGGCTGAGCCCTCTAGCTCTGCTTTCCTTCGTAAGTAGGAAGAATCTCTCTACCTCTACCTTGTCTAGCCCCTTCATTATCTTGTAAGTCTCTATAAGATCCCCCCCTCAGCCTTCTGAACTCCAATGAGTACAGACCCAGTCTATTCAATCTCTCCTCATAGGCTAGTCCCCTCATCTCCGTTAGCAGCCTAGTGAACCTTCTCTGTACTCCGTCCAAGGCCAATATATCCTTTTGCAAATGCAAAACTGCACACAGTACTCCAGTTGAGGCCTCATCAGTGCCCTGTACAGTTGCAGCAAGACCTCCCTGCTTTTATATTCTATCCCCCTTGCTATAAAGGCCAACATTCCATTCGCCTTCTTGATCACCTGCTGTACCTGCAGACTGGGTTTTTGCGATTTGTGCACAAGGACCCCCAAGGTCCCTCTGCACCGTAGCATGCTGCAGCTTTTCGCTCTTTAAATAATAATCTTTCCTACTATTATTTCTATTATTTCACATTTGCTAAAATTATACTCCATCTGCCAGGTCCTTGCCCACTCACTCAGCCTATCCAGATCTCTCTGCAGACTTTCTGTGCCTTCCACGCAATTCGTTTTTCCACTCATCTTCGTGTCATCAGCAAATTTCGTTATGCTGCACTCAGCGCCCTCTTCCAGTTCGTGGCTTTTAGGGAAGCAAATCTGTCATCCTTACCCCGTCTAGCCTACACATAATTCCAGACTCACAGCAATGTGGTTAACTCTCAACTGCCCTCGGCAACTAGGGATGAGCAATAAATGTTGACCAACCAACCAACAATGCCCATCTTCCACAAATGAATACAAGAAAGCCACAAGGACATTAAATTGAACATTTTTAAAACCGTTAGTTATCAACTACAAAAAAATCATGACCCAAACCCAGAATCTGTGCTGTGCAGAAGGAGGCCATTCTGCCCATCCAGTATGCACCAACTCGATGAAAGACTATCTTATCCAGAGCCACCTCCTCTGCCCAACCCTGCACATTTACCATGGCTAATCAATTTAACCAATACATTTTGGGACACTAGCATACAATTGAGCATAATCAATCCATCCTAACCTCTGCTTTTTTAGGCTGTGAGAGAAAATTGGAGCACCCAGAGGAAACCCACATAGAAATAGGGAGATTGTTTAAATTTCACATAGACAGTCAGTCAAGGCTGGAATTGAACCCGGATCCCTGGTATTGTGAGGCAACAGTGATAATCACTGGGATTGGTACATATAAAAAAAAAATTAGTGTTGAATTGGAGCTAAATTGTTCAAGGCCCTATTTGAGAAATAAGTGACCAATAATCTAGCATTCCAGTTTTTACAATTTCAATAAAATTGAATATCAGTTTCTTACTATTTTAAACAAGAATAATGTTTCTATAAACATGGACAGGGATCGCGGGTAGAGGTGGGAACATCGGGGTGGCGGCGTGGGCTCGTTGGGCTGAAGGGCCTGTTTCCCGTGCTGTTTTTGTTCTTTGTTCTTAAAGTAGATTCCAGAAATGACTTATTTATCATACTTGCACAGTGGCATGGTTTTAGAAAATTGAAATGTGAATAATTCCATTGTGATACTAGCTGATATACTTTAAATTCTAAAACAGTTTGCATAGAGCAGGAGTAATTTCAGATTATTGAATATTTCCACTATGACTAATATTTTCATTGAGCGCCAGTAAAATACATGATGAGAATTCATTTGTTTTTAATGATCATGTTACAAGTTTTGATTTTGCTTGTTTAAATAGAAACAACATTTGGTTGATTATATTTTATAGAATTGTCAGGAGAATATTCACACAGGATCATCACTGCTGTTCAAGAAGCTAGAAAAAGAAAATGCTGGATATTACACTTGTACACTTACAGTTGAACATTTTGGAGTACAGTATAATCTTACACAGACATTATCATTGACACTGAAAGGTATACTTTTTGCTAAAATCTTGATGGGAAGAATAGAAGAAATCTTGGTAAGCTGAATGCCTGTAACACCAGTGTGAGGTCTGGGCCTGTTTGAAAGTATTGCTATGAAGTAGCAATCTACTATTAAATTGGCAGGTCAACAAGCATTTTGGTCAAATCACGATGACAAGAACAACTATGCCCCTTTTCAGTGGATATCTTCAAGAAGATAGTCTGCAAATTCTGATCCAGGTCTTAGGATCAAACCTAACTTTGGTCATTTTTTAAAAATGTTAATGTAACAATATTCAAAAATATGTGGAGTGTTTGAAAATGACGAGGTGTATCAACCCTATTTTCATATCTCTCTTGTTCTTGCAGTATAGTTTATCCTGCTTCATACTGGTGCTGACTGAATTGTGGGACTAACTGTGAAGCGATAGCTGGCTGAACAATCCAGCAGCCTGGATCTGGAGACAAGTAGATAAATTTTTTGGTCCTGCAGGAATTGTCACAGGCAGGACAGAAAATTTGACAGACCTTTGAAAGGTCTATTGACCTCAGATCTCAGAGTGAGCAGGACTAGAAACACCCACCCACGAAGTCAAATCTCAGCACTGAAGATAGAAGATTAAAAGTCAGTTAATTAAACAAATGTGAATAAAATCGAGCCTCAGTAATGATGACCAGATTGTTGTACAAATCCATCTAGTTCACTAATGTCCAACAGGGAAGGAAATCTGCTGGTCCTACATAATCTGGTCTACATGTGGATTCAGACACACAACAATGTGATTAATTCTTAATTGCCCACTGAGGTGACAAGTCAATCAGTTGTATCAAATTACTTCAGAAAGAGCAGAAAAGAATGAAAATAGATGGATCACTTAGCATTTATTCAGGCATGGGATCCCTCCCTAACAGTACTGTGTATGTACCTACATCACATAAACTGCAATATGATTGAAGAAGGCAGCTCACCACTACCTTCTCAAAGGAAATGAGGGATGGGTGATAAATGTTGGCCTCACTAACAAAGCCCGCATCCTGTGCACAAATTAAGAAGTATTTTGAATAGTGCTTCATTGATGTACTTCTGATTATCGTCATTGAGTCAATGCAAATTTATAAAACTTTCATAAAAATGTATGAAAGTTTTACATTTAAGTTAGGTACCATAAGATTTTCCAAGTTTATATACGATGGTTTACTGGGAGTAATTTTAAAAATCTGGGTTTCTGATATGGTGCTTAACTCCAGTCATACTCCATACCAGGAATAGAGATTCACCGTTTATCCCCTGTGGAAATAATATATTTCATAAAATCAGCATACATAGAAATTAATGTTGATTATATTAGCAATATATTTGTATAACATTCCTTTTACTCTTATGTTTTGATAGAATACACTTTTAATACATTAATTTATCGACTAAATTTTCCCCAGTTATTTACCTCACCTCTTTCTCACAAAGCCTAATTTTTGATCATGCTTATCACTCCTAATTCTTGTAGTGCAGGTTATTTTCACTTCTGTAAAGTTCTTGGATACTTAGAATTCTGAATAAATACAGATCATTGTATGGTTCTCATTGGAGAATTTAATTCCATTAACTTGTTTTTCATTTCATTTCAGAACCTCCTGTCAAACCAAAGTTAATTTACCCACTTGAAGAACGTATTGAAGTTGTTCTAGGTGAGTATAGTTTATTTGTATTCTATTTATATGTATTTTTTTACCTGTGTGGATTAGAAGATTGGTTTATGGTGAAGGAAACAGAAGATGTGAAATGCAGTGGACTTGGAAGGAACACAACAAGTTCTTGATTTCAGCTAAAAGCATAAGATTTTTGGCTTTAAAATTGCAATAGGTTTCAGAATGGTTTCTGAACTGGATCTAGATAAATTAAACTTGGTTTTATTCAAACACTTGATAAAGGTTTCTAGTGTCCTCCACAAGCATTACAATTTTCAGGCAGGAACGTACCATTGTCCTATCTCACCTATCCACTTTCACACGAAATACCTTGACATATTTCTAAATCTTCTAACAGAGATTTACTGATGTGGATCTGCCTAAATCCTTTGTGAATTTCATCGTAATTTTCTTAGTCCATCAACTCTTGCTGGTCATCTAAACCTCATATTCACCCTTTAACTTATTTATCTTTCTTTCTAACTTTCTTTTCTTGTCATAGAATAAATTCAGGTCATTTTCTGAGAATAGTATATTCTAGTACCAATCAGGACCAGGCTATATTTGGCTTGGTAATGTGCAGTGAAACAGGATTAATTAATTACCTTATCGCAAAGAAGCTTCCAGCCAACAGTGAATGTTACATAGTGGGGGGAGATTTTCTAGCCTCCCTGTAGTGTGTTTCTCGTAGCATGAGGCAGTGTGCTGCTTGCTAGCAGCAGGGTCTCCTTGAATTCCCATTGAATGCCCCTGGGAAGTTTATGGGACCAGAAAATCTGCCAGCGTGAATGGCTGTGAAATTCTGGCTGTTAGAAGTTTTGACATTTGGAGGTTGATTGCTGTGGCCCAAACTTTGGTGTATTACACCTAAATAAAGGTGTAAAGGTGAGAACAATTAGAAAGGTATGAAGACTGGGTTGGCTAAAGTGAATGGGAAAAATAGTTCAAAGAGTAGGATAATGGAGGGGCATTAAGAAAAGTTGATGAGAAGAATACACTGTTTGTGGCTAACTAAGGAAGTTAAGAATGGGACCAAATTTAAAGAAAAAGCATACAATGCTGTGAAGATTACTGATAATTCAGAAGATTGGACAGGTTTTAGAAACTAGCAACGAATGACTGAAAAATATGTAAGGAGGAAGAGATTAGAGTATGAGAGAAAGCGAGCTAGGAATATACAAACACATAGTAAGGATTTCTACAAGCATTTGGAAAGAGCAAAAATATTTAAAGTGATCATTTGTCTCTGAGAAGGTCAGACTGGGGAATTAATAATGGGAACCAAGGATATTGCAGAAGCACTGGACAGACATTTTTATCTGTCTTCACTCTAGAAGATACTTAACCATCCCACAAATAATAGAAAATCAAGATGTAAAAGGGAGAGAGGAACTTCAAATAATTGCAATAACTAGTTGACTGGATTTGCTAATTTACTGCTCCACTGAGCACTGGAAAATTTTTAAATCATCCACAAATCCCTTTCAGTCAAGTCTAACTTGTTGGATTCCATTCATTCAGGTCAATAAGCATGTTTTTCTTCCAGGTGTGCTTATCGATGTTGAATATCATTCGCCATAGTTCTGACTAGTTGTAAATATTGTCCAGTTACTATTTCATTGTTTCCACAGCTTTGGCAGCCCCTACTTCTCTTCCTCCCATCAAAATCTCCACTACATTTGTATTATTAACTTACATTACGCTTCTGTAAATTATATTAATTTGAAATAATAAGGGCTGCAGCACATTCAGTGCAATTCCTCAAGCCAATATCACTTCTCAATTAAATATTTTGTTTACAGAATTATTTATTTGTAGATAAAGATTGAGTGAAATGTAAAATGTAGCAGCCCAGACATCAAACTATTGTGATTCCCTTCAAATAACTCATCTGAGAGCAAGATTGATTGAATCTTAATTAATTTAATTAATTCAATCTTCAGGAATTATGCAATTGCTGGTAATATCTACTGATATCTGATTATTTAAATATTTAGGTGAAAATAGAACAATCAATTGCACAGCTGTTGCTGGCAACGAAATGAAGAGCCTCATGCAGCTAAATTGGTATTTGGGTGATATCCCTGTGGTTAGATGTAAACAAGCACAGCCTGTGTGTAAAAATAATATGAGGTAGGTGATATATACTCATTGTGTTTATCATTTGCCTAAATGACAACAATCATTACTGCAGCCTCTTGTGTTACATTGGAAAACATGGAATAAGTAAAGAATATCTTATTAACAGGAATAACGATATACAGAGAGTGAGAAAGAGTTTATTGATTATGTTGATTCCAATCTCTGGACAGCCTGGGAGAGCCTGAATACCTTAACTTTAGATAGACTTTTCTACAAATTTCATTGCTTGGATTTAGAACTCTCAAATCCGTGGACTGATTCTCTCCCATTTCTTGGAAAAAGATCAAATTAAGTACACCCTGAAGTATCTCACATAACTTGAACGCTTGATTTATTTCTGAGGTCAGGTTATTGTTATGGCCAGTATGTTCCCTGATACAGGCACCTAGAAAGTGGGAGAAAGCATCTGGTGGTCTTCATTCTATAACTGAAATAAAAAATGTCAGCCGCAAAGCCTTCTGCTTTCCTGCCCAAAAACAGCCAGACAGCTTCAGATTACAAAGGCTCTGCTGACCTAAAGGAAAAACATGCTGACCTGCTTTTGTATAATCAGCATGCAATCTTTCCTTTCTCAGGCTCTCCAGTGTGCGCAGAGCTGCATCAATGCCAAAGACTCACTTGCTGCTCATTGTTGGTGCCTCTGCCAAACAGAGATGCCGGAATATAAGATGGGATTTGTCTTGATGTCAATCCGATCTCATTTCCATATTATTATCAAGTCGAACCTGGAACCCACAGGAGTTCCAAAAAAGGATCATAGCCACTGTGGGATTGGTCACTGCCACCCTGATTTTGTGGCAGCAGGAAATGAAATAGAAATCTGATCTGATGTCCTCTCTTGCTTTAACCCATGCTCAGTTTTATAACATCATTCCTAAGGGCTCCTATTTTCTGCTTTTAGTTTGTAGAGAAACAGGAATATTAGAAGCATAGCCCCTTCAGCCTGTTCCAAAATTTACTGAGATGATGGCTGATCTGCATTCTTGCCATTTTGTCTCTTAACAGCTTTGATTAGCAGAAATGTGTCAATCCTGTATTTAAAATGATTTGTTCAGCTAGAATTTACTGTTTTATGTGGGAGACTTCGACCATCTTTTGCATAAACACATATTTCCTAACTTGTCTCATGAAAGGTTTGGCATGGATATTATCCTTCTGCCCCCTTGTGCAATACTATCCTGTCAATTCTTTTCACTTTCTGACTTTGCTGTGGCAGTAGGGCCTTTGGCCTACACACTGGACAATGTTCTGAGTGGATATACAGTGCTTGGAAAAATTAACGGTTGTCTAAAGAGATGATTATTGACAAATACACCACCACCTGATAACTGGTGCTAGGATGAATTCAGATACTAATGCCTATGCCACTGATAGCTTATAACTCAATAGTGATAGTACAGTAGCAAGTAGCTGTTTGGTCCACAGAGCATTTAGTTTGGTGATCGATGCACTGTTTGGCCATGCCCATGAATATGTTAATTTAGGTGTGGAACAACACCTGCATTCTCAATAGCAAGAGTTTCTACCATCTAATGGATTTCTTAAGGTTCGGGGAATAATGGATTACACAGATGTTGCTATTTAGCCACTATCTGGAAATGCCATGATATAAATCGAAAGGTGTTTAATCCCCTGATTTGCATGGGACATGAGTGTAGGTGCAGCATCTGAACTAAAAGGTGCATTAGTTTCAAAATATATCGTAGCTGGGAATCTCTCTGAAAACTGCAAAGTGCAGTGTGGGTGTAAAAGACAGGCTGCAATGGCAGGTTCTCACAACTGCACTTCAAAGCATCATTAGATTTTTATTCACAGAGAACACACTGTATCGCTGGTCGGCTGCCTCTGACCCAAAAAGTTTAAAAGCTTATTTATTAGTCACAAGTAAGGCATACATTAACAACATTAATGAAGCTACTGTGAAATTGCCCTAGTTGCCACAATCTGGTGCCTATTCATGTCAATGCATTGAACCAGCACAGAATGTCAGAGGAAATCCACACAGACATGGGGAGAACATACAGACTCCACACAGATAGTGACCCAAGCCAAGAATCAAACCCAGGTCCTTGACGCTGTGCAGCAGCAGTGCTAACCACTGTGGTACCATGCCTCAATGCTACTTAAATCCAGATACCATATTTAAACACTGTCCCTGCACAGATTCCAAACTCTCTGCAGCTTAGGACTGCTCTACAGAAGATATGGCTTTCAAACACGAGAAACCTGCAGTGCCCAAATTTAGTGATGTCTCACTGGAGTGCCTGTTGGACACAGTTGAGGCTTGTTGCAATGTCCTGTACTCCCGGTCTGCCTGGAGGACTTTCAGCAAGGTGACCAAACCACTTTGGAGATGGTCAGAGCAGTTGTCAGTGCCAAGGTCTTCGGAAGAGGGCATCTATCCACTACAAAGAATAATGATCTCTTCCATTCCACCAGGATAAATATATCATCTCTTCAATCTCAACTCAGAAACCTGTCACACATTCACAAGGATCTCACTCGCTGCCACCTCATCACTCAGTCTCACATGTACTAATATCTCCACTTGGTGTTATCTCCTCTAGAACTTGTGTACTGATCCTGCCCAGGGCTCTATTCGCCAAGTACACACATGCCAGGCATCTTTGTCATCTGCTTTCTCTTCGTTCTATCTGTCTTCATGCAGGAAGACATTAGAGAGGAGGACTTTCAGAGATCAATGTTCTCACAGAATTTGAGAACAGAGCCAAACAATTGGCCATGTCAGCAGTGGGTTGAAATGAGGCCCGAGGAGGGATTTGAATGAATCTGCAGTAGTGGTTGAGGGAGTGGGGTGACAGTGAGAGCTAGGTGTTGGCATGGAAATTGTGACTGTAGAATTGAGGGATAAGCCTTGTTCCATTTCCCTTCCCAGCAAAAATTTAAAAATTTCAAATGAAGAAATATTTACATATCATTGATATTTGCAGGGTCTTTTGAAGAATTGTACTTGGCCCAGCCCTGATTTACATATAACAAACAAAACTTTGCTCTTTCCCCTTTCTCCACAGAGATTTCCTGATATGCTGTGTTTTTTTTTGTTAATTTACTCCTTGATTTTATTGTTACCTGGCAAATTCATACATACTGATCTTTTTGAATCCCTTCAGTTAGGTCTTTATCCCCCAACTGTATTGAAACAATTCTATCTAAAAATTATATCTAAGTGACATTTCCTATGACTGTGATCTTGGTCTATTTTCCTCCTTATCCTCTTTGACCTATTTAAAGACTTGAAAGGAGTAATTGCACCAGTTTCTTGTATGGTCCCTCCTCCATTGTCCAGCTCAGCCGGATCACGCCTTCTTGGTTGCAGTCACTTCCACCATAATCAGAACATCGTAACCAGTGTCTTCTCTTTACACTCTGATATGGTCACCCCTGAAAATTTTCAAGAATTTATCTTTGGATCCTCCCTCTTCCTGTTTTGTATGCTACTTTTTGGAGATAACATGTACCTTTATGGTTCATCCTTGGATAATTTGTTATGTTTAAGGAGCTAAATAAAAACAAGCTGTTGGTTTAACTTTTATGTTGCTTTTTTATGGCAATTCAACACAACTTTATTCTGATATTTTATTGTCAAAGTAAAATTCATTGTGCATTTCAGAGAGGAAGTTGAAACCAATGAACGATATATTGTACGTCCACTGATATTTACTCAAATTAAAGAAGAGCATCTGAATAAACGTTATAAATGTACTTTAACTTCAGGAGAGTCTACTTCTGGATACATCATTCTCCAACAGAAAGGTACTGTCCCTTTGGGGTGGTATGGTGGCACAATGGTTAGTACTGCTGTCTCAGAGTGCCAGGGACACAGGTTGGATTCCTGGCTTACATCACTGTCTGTGCGGAGTCTGCATATATTCCCCTTGTCCGCATGGGTTTCCTCTGGGTTTCCTCCTACATTCCTCCCAGATGTGTGGGCTAGGCACATTGGCCTTGCTAAAAAATTCTCCTTCAGTGTATCTGAACAGTCACCAGAGTGTGGTGACCAGGGGATTTTCGCAGTAACTTCATTGCAGTGTAAATGTAAGCCTATTTGAGACTAATAAATAAACTTTATTGTTTTAGTTGTCTGTTAACATGGGCAGGAAATGGTTGAGGAGTGGCTGGCAGTCTCTGGGAAACTGGGTGACTCCTGGCCATACGGAACTCTTTCTTCTCTTAACCCTGAAAAAGAAAGATTACTGAAGGAGCACTTTAACTTCTGATCACTTCTACATCGACTTTTGCCAATTTTCTCACTTAGGTCAAAGTTAAAATTGCAGTCAGAACCCCAGTGGTGTCATAGGACCCTAATTAGCATTTAAGAATTAGGACCCCATTGGATTTGGATGTGTCTTTTGATATTCATGGAAAGAAGATAGAACTGAGGATTCAAAAGCCAGGCAACATTTCTGGAATTTCATGTTGAAAATAGAATTTTCACTCATTTAATCAAGTAAACTAATGAACTTACTCAGAACCTGTGTTGAAACATTCCAATCAAACATTTTTATCCACTTGTTAAATATTCCCATTATTTTGCATTTGGGATGTGTGGGGCTAGGCACATTGGCCATGATAAAAAAAATTCTCCTTCAGTGTACTTGAACAGGCACTGGACTGTGGTAACTAGGGGATTTTCACAGTAACTTCATTGCAATGTAAATGTAAGTCTATTTGTGACTAATAAATAAACTTTATTGTTTTAGTTGTCTGCTAACATAGGCAGGAAATGAAGCAAAAATATCTCGCGGAATCCTCATGCATATTTCTGTGGCTTTATAATCCTTTAAAATGTAAATGTCATGTGTCCGAACAAATGGAAATGTTCTTAAGTGTAATGTTTAACAGAATGTGTCTATGCCAATTTTTCAGACACTACTAAGATAGTATTTGTTGTATGAAAATAGACAGCAGCATAACTGATCACTTAAAATGTTTTCTTCTTTCTCACAGACAAGAGTGATGTTCATGGAGTTATTATATTACTAGTTTCCATTCTTGTCGTATTCATAGTTGTGGCTACTGTATATGTAGTGTTCAATGTGGAAATTGCCCTTTGCTTCAGGGACCTCACTGGTAAAGATGAAACTCTTAAAGGTAGGAATGTGAAAAAGTTCTGAAAGATAGCAACTCTTTTACTTTAAAGCAGTCATCTACACACTGCATAGTAATCACTCTTTATGACAAAGCCATTCTGGGAAGGCCTGAGGATGTGAATGGCGCTGAATAAATGCAGTCCATTCTTTTTATGTTCTGGTAGACATGCTATCAAGACCTGCAATGGTTCAAGCAAAAGAAAACACCAACACATTCTAAGAACAAAATATGTTGGACAATTATTGCTTGCATTTCATACTTCCTGGCAATAAGTAAAAAAAGATATTTTGGTTTTGTTGTGTTTGTGAATGACCCCATCCATTTTGTTCTACTCTAGGATAGATTTATATTCAAAGTACCTCAACTATACATCAATTCAATATTAAGAACAAAGGTTCCAGTGACTCTTTTGAGCACACCCCAAACCCAACCCTTCTGACTGAGCCACTTACAACTCCACCTGTTGAATATCAACTTATATTTAGAGACCTATGGGCTAGCTTTTATGCTCCCCCACCCAAAGGTTTGAAGGCGGGGTCATTAAATCCAGTGGGTGAGTAACCTGCTTGCTGCCCACCCACTATCTGTGCTCTCACTGCTAATGTACTAGTGGCTGGAATGGTCTTCTGCGATCCATCCACCAGTGAACCAGTGAAGGCTCTTAAGTTGACTATTAATTCCCACTTTTTAGAGCCTTATCCCATTGTTAAGGGCCGTACAGTGTCGTGTGCAGAACAATAACACACTGGTTAGCTCTGTTTCCTCATAGCACCAGGGACCTGTGTTCGATTCCTCCCTTGGATAACTGTCTGTGTGGAGTTTGCACATTCTCTCCATGTATACGTGGTTTTCTCTGGGTGCTCCGATTTCCTCCCACAGTCCAAAGATGTGCAACTTAAATGGATTAGCCATGCTAAATTGTCACTTAGTATACCAAGATATATAGATTCGGGAGATTGGCAGGGTAAATATGTTGGGGTTTTAGGGGTAAGGCCTTGGTGGGCTGTTCTGTCAGAGAATTGTTAGTGACTTGTTGGGCTAAAAGGCTTCCTTCTGCAGAGCAGATTGTATTCTATATTCATTTTATTCTGTTTCTATTGGGATTTAACCAGCAGCAGAAGAGGCCCTCATTAAGTGACCACCCTAGCACGTTTTCCCCTACAGGCTAGTGTTGAGTAGGGAATAGTTTCTCTTTTAACAGACTCTAGATCCCATCAGAGAGCCCCTTCAACATCTTTACTCCAATACTCCCTCCAGCCTCCACTCAGCTTTATCTCCAGGCCCCCCCCCCTCCCATTAGAATTTCAAAATATAGGCTGTCACCTCCCTTCACAGGGCCTGCTTGCTTAACACCCAGTTAGATCTGCCTCTCTCACCCCCACTCCTCCAAACGTTGATCCACAACCTAAACCAATGCCACATGCCTGTGTCCCAAAGTACTTATAGATTTCTGAGGTGAGATCTTCTAAGATGCAGAGATCTAAGATGCAAAGAATTCAGTCTATTAATGACTAATTGGCCATTAAATGAGTGTAAGGTGCAGATGTTCTCCTTGGTGAACTTACCCCCTGACATTTTAGACAGGGAGTGGGTAATCTATTTCTCATAATTCTGCTCAGTATTCTCGTTTTCCACGTTACCTAGAATAAGACTTGAACCATCAATTTATGAATGGCAATGCTACCACTAAGCCTAACACTACCTGTAAATAAGTAACAGCCCTGAGTGAAGCCTTGAATAATATGAGAGACCATGTAATAGATGTTGCTGCTAGATCATATTGATTGTAGAAGTTTTGCTGATCTAACAAAGTGCACATTATATATGAGCAGTGCAGATGAAAAAAAATCACTAATATTTTTAGATGAGTATGTCATGGAATGTTCCCCTTGTGATCTTCTATATTTAAAACATTACATAATGCCCAAATAGCACCATGTCTCATACAGTGGGATTTTTTTCCATTGTTCAAAAGTTACATGAGATTTCAAAAGGCACATTGGGCTTCAACAAAACACACCAAAGCTAGAATTTCCTGTCCTCTGCTACATCACTAAGTATAAACGTAATACTATATTTTTCTGTTCTTGGGATGTATGCCACACAGGCAAGATCAGCGTTAATTGGTCCCCGCTGATTTTTCTTGAGAGATGGATTTGGATGAGCTTTAAACCAAAAACAAAATCTGTTTAGCTATGCTGATTGCAGCTAATGTCTTGGCTTTCACTTTCAGACAATAAGAAATATGATGCCTACGTGTTGCTCCTTGGGAGTAATGAAACTCTCCTCAGCGCTGAGGAAGAGCAGCAATTTGCTTTGGAATTGTTACCTGCAATTCTAGAAAAACAATTTGGCTACCGACTCTGTCTATTTGAACGTGATGTTCCTCCAGGAGGTAAGATTGCTCATTCTTGATTTAATTGTCTCTTTATTCTACTAAAACTCAAATGAAAAATGGGTCTGCTTTATTTTTAATATGTTCAGTTTACTTGGAGATGCAAGGAATAGCCATTGAATAGAAAAGTGCAGATCGTTCCTTTATTGTTATTAGCATTAACATCAAAGTTACTGACATAGAAAGGCTTTCTGTTTTATCATGCCATGTGTTTTGAATGATGCTGATGCTAATGTGGAAATTTTATACTAAGCCAATAGGGGTTTGAGAAGAAAGAAATAATGACTTGAATTCTGTAATATTGTTTACCCCACCAACGCTGCCAGTGAGAATGGAGAATTTGGCACTGAGCCAAATCTCCCAATCATGGCCATGGGATCACAGAATCCCAGCCATGTGCAAGGTCACAGAATCCCGGTCAATATCACAAAGGAATACAAAGTGCAGAGAATAACTGAGAAAACTGGATAGCAGTAGACAATAGTAGATTAATTGGTGGGGTGAGAACAAGGGGGAAAGTAGAAGAATCTAAATCAGGGTTACTATGCTTGTGTATGAATGTGCACAGAATGTGGTTAATAAGACTGGTGAGTTAACAGGTATGGGTCTCCATGTAGAATTACAGACCGGAATTTAACAGCCCTGCCACTGTATGTCTCTACCTGGTAGTTACAGAGGGCCATATAAATTGTTGTTTACTTTGGTGGAGTCATGATGTCCCAGATGGGCAGGGAGGGGCTGTACAATCCTGGCCCCAATGAGGCAGCAAAAAACAAAGACCTGGCTCCTGGAAAAGCAGAACAGGATATTAAATATTCCTGGTACAGGATTTTCATGAAAGAAAGAGAAAGAAACAAGAAGCAGGGTTGGTGGTATTGATTAGGGAAAATACTGCTGTGCCAGAGAAAGAGGATTTCCCAGAGGGGTCATGGACAGAATGTATTTCGCTTCAGCTAACGAACAAAAAAAATGCAATTACATTGCCTCATGTAGTCTGTAGCACACCAACTAATGAGAAAGATGTAGAAAAAAATATCTGCAAGGAAATTGCATAGAGATACAATAATTATAGAGTATTTATGCTGGGGAACTTTATTTATCCAAATTTACACTGTGACAATGTTAGTGTAAATGTCCAAGAGGATCAAGAATCCCTAGAGTGTGTTCAGGAAAATTTTCTATAGCAATATGTCTTCAGTCCAACGAGGACTTGGAAATGCAAAGAGACAAGTCGATTAAGTGTCAGCAAGAGAAAGTTTAGGGAACAGTCATCATTGTATCGTAAAGTTTAGGCTGACTAAGGATCTATCTCAAATAAGAAAACTTAACGGGGGAAAGACAACTTCAATGGAATAAGAATGGATCTGGGCTGAATAAATTAGGGTTAAAGGCTGGCAGGAAAAACAATACATGATCAGTGGGCTACCTTCAAAGAAGAGAAAAATTGGACACAGTTGAAGTGAATTCCCTTGAAAGAGAAAGAGAGGTTAAACAATGCCGAGTTCCCTGGGATGACAAAGGAAATCAAAATTAATATAAAGAAAAAAAAGTGTGTTTATCATACGTGCCAGGTACAAATTACGATTGAGAACCAGGCTGAATATAAAAGGTTCAGAAAAGAAGTGAAGAAGCAAATAAGAAAAACAAGGAAGGAGTATGAAAAGAGGCTGGCAGCCAACATAAAAGGGAATTCACAAAGTTTTTTCTCGGCATCTTTATTTTTCCTTTTACCTAATTCAATCATAATCATTTATTTTCCAAATTTAAATTGAAAAGGAAAGTTGTTAACTGCTTTTTAACTTCTTGGTTTAGTATGTGTGGCTATAAAACCATTTTGGCAGGGACTAACTATATGAAAATAACATCCTAACAAAATGCAAGTTCCTTCTTTCTTTTTCATGGACACCCCCATCACCTGTATTACAGATTACACACCATCCAAATGTGGACTTGTACCCATATGCCTTTGTCAGATCAAAACGATATGATACACAGTCTAACACCATTATCACTCCCAGGGGGAGGCATGATGGCACAATGGTTCGCATTGCTGTTTCACAGCTCCAGTGGCCTGGGTTTGATTCCTAGCTTTGATCACTGTCTATGTGGAATTTGCACATTCTCCTTGTATCTGCATGAGTTTCCTCTGAATGGTCCGGTTTCCTCTCACAGTCCAAAGATGTTCAGGTTAGGTTGTTTGGACAATGATAAATTAACCCTTAGTGTCTAGGATATGATAGGTTAGAGGGATTAGCAGGATAACTAAGTGGGGATAGGGCCTTGGTGGGATTGTTGTTGGTGCAGACTCAATGGGCTGAATGGTGTCCTTCTGCACTATAGGGTTTCTAGTGATTCTATATCACAAAGACTTTAGCACTTTGAGTAGAAAGTTCACCAGCACAGGTTGTCAGGGAATAGGAAAAATAAAATATTTGTTTATTGACAGCTCTTGTTCTGATCTAATCCCTCAATTTCAAAAGCAAAGAGGTTTTAAGTGCTTGCAGTTTCTGCTTTAAAGAATCTGGATGGTGACTGTCTGCTTACCTGATTTCTCATAACATAGAACATAGAACATAGAACATTACAGCACAGAACAGGCCCTTCGGCCTTCGATGTTGTGCCGACCAAAATAAAAAGCAATGCCCCTCCAAACTAAAACATTCCCTTCTCTTCCATATACTTATCAACTAACCTCTTAAACGCCACCAAACTTGGCGCATCTACAACCGCTGCAGGCAGGGCATTCCACTCCCGAACCACCCTTTGGGTAAAGAACCTACTCTGATATCCGTCCTATAACTATCACCCCTTAATTTAAAGCTGTGTCCCCTCGTGCTAGCTTTCTCCATCCTAGGAAAAAGGCTATCCCTGTCCACCCTATCTAAACCTCTAATCATCTTATATGCTTCAATAAGATCCCCTCTTAGCCGCCTCCTTTCCAACGAAAACAACCTCAAATCCTTCAACCTCTTTTCATAGGACCTGCCCTCCATACCAGGCAACATCCTGGTAAACCTCCTCTGTACCCTCTCCAATGCCTCCACATCTTTCTTATAATGCGGGGACCAGAACTGCACACAATACTACAAGTGCGGCCGCACTAGAGTTTTGTACAGTTGCAACATGATGCTGCGGCTCCTAAATTCAATCCCCCTACCAATAAAAGCTAAGACTCCATATGCCTTCTTAACAACTTTATCCACTTGACTGCCTACTTTCAGGGATCTATTGACACATACACCAAGATCCTTCTGTTCCTCAAAACTATTAAGAGCCCTACCATTAGCCCTATACTCTACACATTTATTGTTCCTGCCAAAGTGCATTACCTCACACTTTTCCACATTAAACTCCATTTGCCACCTCTCGGCCCAGCTCTGCAAATTGTCCAAGTCTCTCTGCAAACTATAACACCCCTCTTCACTATCTACCACTCCACCGACTTGAGTGTCATCCGCAAATTTACTAATCCATCCTTCAATACCCTCATCCAGATCATTTATAAAAATTACAAAACAGCAGGGGCCCCAAAACAGACCCCTGAGGTACACCACTTGTCACCGAACTCCAAGATGAATATCTCCCATCAACCACCACCCTCTGTCTTCTATCTGCTAGCCAATTCCTAATCCAATTAGCTAAATCACCCTCTATCCCATACATCTGCATTTTCTGCAGAAGCCTTCCCTGGGCCACCTTATCGAACGCCTTACTAAAGTCCATATATACCACATCAACTGCCTTACCCCCATCCACCTCTTTGGTCACTTTTTCAAAAAACTCAATAAGATTAGTAAGGCACGACCTACCCTTCACAAAACATGCTGACTATCCCCAATCAATTCATTTCTCTCTAAATAACTATAAATCCTATCCCTAATAATTCTCTCCAATACCTTGCCCACAACAGAAGTAAGACTCACTGGCCTAAAATTCCCTGGAAGGTCTCTCTTCCCCTTCTTAAACAATGGGACCACATTCGCTATCCTCCAGTCCTCCGGAACCACAACCGTAACCAACGAGGACCTGAAGATCAGAGCCAGAGGCTCTGCAATCTCCTCTCTTGCCTCCCAGAGAATCCTAGGGTAAATCCCGTCCGGCCCAGGGGACTTATCCAACTTCAAACCATCGAGAATTTCTAACACATCCTCCCTATCTACTACAATACTCCCCAATTTGCAACCCTGTACCTCAGTGCTCTCCACAGCTACATTTCCAGCACTCTGCGTGAATACCGAAGAGAAATATGTATTCAGTGCCTCACCAATCTCTTCAGGCTCCACGCACAACTTCCCACTGCTGTCTATGACTGGCCTAATCTTGCCCTAACCAATCTTCTATTCTTAACATATTGAAAGAAAGCTTTAGGATTCTCCTTAATCCTATCAGCCAACATCTTCTCGTGTCCCCTCTTAGCTCTCCTCAATTCACTTTTTACCTCCTTCCTGGCTAATCTATAGCTATCCATTGCACTAACGGAGCCTTCAAGCCTCATCCTGACATAAGCCTCCTTTTTCTTCTTAACCAGCAAATCAACTTTTTTCGTACACCAAGGCTCTCTTACTCGACCATTTCCTCCCTGCCTGACGTGATAACCACGGCTGCTGCACCTGATTTACACTGCCATCAGGAAAGGGGAGAATCCACAGCACAGAGATTATTAGGTCTTTATGGGCTGCTGTTCTCAAGGTCAACAGCAAGAGCTCTCATTTTTCTGGTGACTACCAGAGTAGAAGAACACAAGCGATGGAAGCAAAGAGTGAATAACATGGTCCATCCAACCTGCTCTGTCATTCAGTATAATCATGGCTGATTTTAGGCTTCAGCTGCAATTTCTTCCCCCTCCCCATATCCCTTGATTTGCTGAGAGATAAAAACCTGTCCATCCCGAAGAAAGGAGCAAAATTCAAGCCGTTGTGTTTAAATTTGATTTCTTGCTTGGCTTTCTGGGAAAGCAGTTGACTGTACAGAGATTGTACTTTGCACAAATACATATATAGAATGTTCAACTTTTTCCCAAATGGTAATTTTAATAAATCAATAATTAATTTGTTTTCCAGGTTCTGCAGATGACATACTTTTTTATATAAGCCAATGCCAAAGATTGATTATAATACTCAGTAAAGAATATGTGGATGATGAGTGCAGCTCAATGTATGAACTTATGACTGGACTGCATCAAGTATTAGTTGAAAAAAAAATAAAACCAATACTTATTGAGTTTAATCCCATAAACAGCATTAAGTCACTACCAGAGTCACTCCAGCTTGTTCTCAAATTGAAAAGAACTGTGAAATGGAAAGGAGATAAATCTGTTTTCAAACAATCATATTTCTGGAAGAAAGTGAGATACTTAATGCCGGCAAAAGGTGGCCAGCGGGAAGAAAAATCTCTGTGTTTTCATGAAAAAACATCTGTCACAAACATGTAAGTTACAGACTTGCTGGCATTTGATCATTCGAAACGCTTACTTAAACTGTGTTTGTGCTGAATTGGCCAAAATTAATTTCTGCATCAGTAGTAATGGGCTGAATTTTTATCTTGGAGATGGCAGTTGTTTTGGTATGCATGCCTCAAGTCTCATAAGCCTCATTATATATTCATGGCTGGGAGTCCAGATATCCATTAGAGTGCTGAAACAGCTTCACTTCTGGGAAAATATTCCTTTATTGACAGCTCTTGTTCTGATCTAATCCATCAATTTCAAAAGCAAAGAGGTTTTAAGTGCTTGCAGTTTCTGCTTTAAAGAATCTGGATGATTGACACTTTTATTGGGATGTGGTAAAAACAATTTTTATGTATGAATAACCTTATTAAAACTTTTAATGCATACTATTGTTAATGTTGTGTTCAGTGGTTTTACACAGAGTTGTGCGTCAATAAGCAAGTGAATAACATGTTAAGAATAGAAGATTGGTTAGGGCAAGATTAGGGCCAGTCATGGACAGCAGTGGGAAGTTGTGCGTGGAGCCTGAAGAGATTGGAGAGGCACTGAACAAATATTTCTCTTCGGTATTCACACAGAGAGATGTATATGTAGTTGTGGAGAACACTGGGATACAGGGTTGCAAACTGGAAAGTATTGAAGTAGGCAAGGAGGATGTGCTAGATATTCTTGAGGGTTTGAAGTTAGATAAGTCCCCTGGGCCGGACGGGATTTACCCTAGGATTCTCTGGGAGGCGAGAGAGGAGATTGCAGAGCCTCTGGCTCTGATCTTCAGGTCGTCGTTGGTTACGGGTATAGTGCCGGAAGACTGGAGGATAGCGAATGTGGTCCCATTGTTCAAGAAGGGGAATAGAGACTTTCCAGGGAATTATAGGCCAGTGAGTCTTACTTCTGTTGTGGGCAAAGTATTGGAGAGAATTATTAGGGATAGGATTTATAGTTATTTAGAGAGAAATGAATTGATTGGGGATAGTCAGCATGGTTTTGTGAAGGGTAGGTCGTGCCTTACTAACCTTATTGAGTTTTTTGAAAAAGTGACCAAAGAGGTGGATGGGGGTAAGGCAGTTGATGTGGTATATATGGACTTTAGTAAGGCGTTCGATAAGGTGGCCCATGGAAGGCTTCTGCAGAAAATGCAGATGTATGGGATTGAGGGTGATTTAGCTAATTGGATTAGGAATTGGCTAGCAGATAGAAGACAGAGGGTGGTGGTTGATAGGAGATATTCATCGTGGAGTTCGGTTACTAGTGGTGTACCTCAGGGATCTGTTTTGGGGCCCCTGCTGTTTTTAATTTTTATAAATGATCTGGATGAGGGTATTGAAGGATGGATTAGTAAATTTGCAGATGACACTAAAGTCGGTGGAGTGGTAGATAGTGAAGAGGGGTGTTATAGTTTGCAGAGAGACTTGGACAAGTTGCAGAGCTGGGCCGAGAGGTGGCAAATGGAGTTTAATGTGGAAAAGTGTGAGGTAATTCACTTTGGCAGGAATAACAAATGTGTAGAGTATAGGGCTAATGGTAGGACTCTTAATAGTGTTGATGAACAGAGGGATCTTGGTGTATGTGTGCATAGATCCCTGAAAGTTGGCAGTCAAGTCGATAAGGTTGTTAAGAAGGCATATGGAGTCTTAGCTTTATTGGTAGGGGGATTGAATTTCGGAGCCGCAACGTCATGTTGCAACTGTACAAACTCTAGTGCGGCCGCACTTGGAGTATTGTGTGCAGTTCTGGTCCCCGCATTATAAGAAAGATGTGGAGGCATTGGAGAGGGTAAAGAGGAGGTTTACCAGGATGTTGCCTGGTATGGAGGGCAGGTCTTATGAAGAGAGGCTGAGGGATTTGAGGTTGTTTTCGTTAGAAAGGAGGCAGCTAAGAGGGGACCTTATTGAACATATAAGATGATTAGAGGTTTAGATAGGGTGGACAGTGATAGCCTTTTTCCTAGGATGGAGAAAGCTAGCATGAGGGGATATAGCTTTAAATTAAGGGGTGGTGGTTTTAGGACAGATGTCAGAGGTAGGTTCTTTACCCACAGGGTGGTAAGGGTATGTAATGCCCTGCCTGCGTCAGTTGTAGATGCACCAAGTTTGGTGGCGTTTAAGAGGTTAGTAGATAAGTTTATGGATGAAAAGGGAATGGTCTAGGTTAGAGGGTCACTGCTTGTTCCTAATTGGTCGGCGCAACATTGAAGGCCGAAGGGCCTGTTCTGCGCTGAAATGTTCTATGTTCTAACATAGGTTGGTATGGAGGGATGAGGGACCATTCGGGATGGAATGGGGGGGGGGGGGGGGGTGGCATCGCTTAGTATGGGGAGCATGGGTAAAAGCTTCTGAATTTATCTTTCAAAAAGTTCCTTTTCATGACATCTCATGCCATGAACCACAGGTCCTTTAAAAGCTGGCCCGACTCCATAATAATTGCTGAGGAATAGTGCATGCCTACCTCTGCAATAGAGCTGGCCAGGTCGGGAGTAGAGGGTGTGGATTCATATCCTGAATCAGAACTGTACTCTTAAATTACCCTGGTGAAAATTGGAAGCTCTGAGGATGGAGTGATGAATCCTGAAATCTACTCCAGGACACCATTTTCATACTTAACCGGGTCTCCCTGACCCTATGAAAATCCAGCCCAATGAGTGTTATTGAGTCAACACGGAAACAGAACATGCTGGAAAATCTTAGCAGATCTGATGAAAGTTCATCCAGACTTGAAATGTTGGCTCTATTGTCTCATTTTCTGTTTTTATTTCAGATCCCAACATCCACAGTAGTTTGCTTTTATTTTAGTGTACTATTAGGTTCTGGCAACTTGTGTTGCAGTGGGTTTCAGACAAACACAAAAAGAAGTCTCACAACACCAAGTTAAAGTCCAACAGATTTATTTACTGTACTGCTCCATTTCAGATGAATACCAGTGTAAAAAAGGAACACAAAAGCAATTGATTGTGCAATTTTTATGTTGATTAAATTAACCTTTTTTGTAAATTTAGGAGGGAATGGGTAATGTTTTAGCATTATTTTTATGGAAGCATATTTAAAAAATGGATATCTACAGAAAAGTTATATGATTCTGTTGTAGTTACTAGTCAGTTAATTAGCGCTTGCTCAATGTAACAAATCCCATGACATTGTTACTGTATATAGATAGAGAAAGAAATTGCCACAGGTACAAATGTAATTTATACATTGCAATAAGTATTATTTTAGGATGGGGAACAAATATGTAGACAGTGATGCCCATATCCCATGAAGGAATAAAAAGAATGACAAAAGTGTCTTTTGATTTTGATTTTTCTAGAGAGTTATGAAAGAATTTACTTGCATTGTGCCACTTCAACATGTTGCATAAATTCCCTGCGGGGCTGACCGAAACTACTGATTGCTATCTGCACAACATGTATTACCCACGTGTGATATCACTGAGATGTTTTCCATGAAGAAATTACTCAAGTGCTACATAAGCCACATAGGCTTTGGCTTAGATGTTTTAAACAGCACATATCCTTTCAATTTGGAAATGAGAATGAGGGTTGAATTTTCGTTGTTGAGATGTAAACTCAAATCTGGAAATTTCCTGATGTGGAAGACCTATGTCTATAGAAATAGCCTGTGTGCACTATTTTCACTATGGGGAGGTGGGGTGGAATTGAATTAGGTCTGTCAACTCCTGTTCCAGGCATGGAGATGGGAAAATGCCAAGACAGGTGGTTGGAAGGTTGTATTAAAAGCTGTTAGATCTTTTGGCCTTCAAACAACACATTCCCCCTTCCCCATTTCCCCCCTCATTGGCACGTCCATGACATTTATGCAATCCCATGCTCTCCTCTTTGCCCCCACCATGGTCCTCTGCTTCCTCCATGTCTGGATGCCACATTCTTGTCCTTTGGCAAGCCCATGCCCCCATGATGCCTCCGAGGCCTTAATGCCCCTTCCAGCGCCTCCTGCATCTCTCATATTAATTCATCAAGCATGCACTATAGAACAAATGAGTTGTAGAATAATAATGATACCTTGATATGGATGTTAGAAAAAACACCCATTTAAAAATCTGCTTTAAATATAATATATTTTTATAGCTTTATAAAAAGTGTTGATAAAACACTATCATCACAGAATTAATAACAAAGGTTTAACCTCACTTCAAACCTCCAAATGAAAAGAAACTGTTCTAAAAACAACCTCATAAAGATGCCAGTCCATCCACACACAATTCAGCCTGTTGAGCTCATCCATTGGTGAGTCTTGGAGATCAGCCAGGCTTTCATAATGAGGCTATCTGTTCCTGTTGATACAATTCCATCACTATGGATTTTTTTAACCTGTACTCTGACAGAAATAAAGAGATTGAGAATGAGAGAGAGAAAAAAATGTACATTTTTGTTGCTCAGTTAAGTGTCTGGCACAGAACTCATCACCATGTTGAAAAGTCTCCAAATCAAGTTGTTGTGAAATCTGTCTGTATAAAAGAGAATTTCTCCTTTCATCCTTCTTAAACATTTCAGAAATCTAAAGGACAGATGACAGAACAAAGTTTTCAGGACTTTCAGATGTTTATTGAGGTATGACAAGAGCATGACCATCTTAAACTGCGCAGCTTACAAAGTTGGCTTCCTGTGGCTTGTCCATCTGGCACCAATCTATCTATTAGCCTATTGCCTTGGAAGGTTAGTTGGAGTGACTGGGAATAATCCCAGCCTCAAGTGGTCTTCACAAACAGATTCAATTTGTCAGTTATATTGGGGTCGTTCAGAACGATACAAAATCCACTTCAGTATCGTGAAACAATGCAACAAAGAATGCAGTTTTAAAATACCCTAATACGACATTATATTTTGTATTTTTACATTCATTTTCCCAGAGTCTCTATTGATTTTTTTTTACAATTTTAACTTTGATGCTGGAGGGTTTTCTCTGATTTTTTGGGCAATCTTTGTGTAGTTGGTTATGTGTGATTATAGGAAAAGATGGACAAGATTCAATAAGAACAGGATAGTACGCATCCAGGGTTCACTGACGGCTTAAGACTCCACTTTCTAGTTAAAAATAGATCTATCAAATTTGCTTAGCTCCTGTGTCCCCTTTCCCAACTGCCTTTCCACTAAGAGAACGTGGCTTAAGAAGAGTCTAAAATATTCTTCTGTTTTTAGGCCTCCATCATGTACTATCAATACACCATCGAAGAGAGCACCAAACTGAAGAAACCTTTCACTTGTAAATCTGGTAGATGCTTGAGTAACATTGGAGTACTGGCTTGCAGAATCTGCTCTCCGTTATATGTACAATTACACTTAATTAACATTTGAATTTGTGAATCTCAAAGTGCTGATCTAAGTGCCCACCTCCTTTCTGTAAAATGTTACGGATGAACTCACTGCAAAAGGAGAAACAAATGTTGACTGTATTCAGTCGGCACCACACATTGATAATAAATCTAACTCTTGCCAGAAATGAGCATAGCTTTTTAAAACTAAACCATCAAAAAATCATTTTAATGATGCTTGAGACTGGTAAAAATAAGATGAAATAAAATGAGGCCCCAAAGTTGAGAAAGTTGATCTTTGGTGAGAAGCAGAGTAAACAAAATTTGAATCTAAGTTCTGTGAAGTTTAAAAGAATGGGAGATGATCTCATTGAAACATTTAGGATTATGAAGGCATTTGACAGGTTAGATATGGAGAGTTTCCTTCTCCTAGTTGGGGAATGTTGATCATGGGGAACAGTCTCAGGATAAGAGGCCAATCATTTAGTACTGAAATGAGGAAAAATTTCTTCACTCAAAGGGCTGTGAATTTTGGAATTCTCACCTCAGAGGATGGTGGATGTGCATCATTGAAATTATTTGAGGTTGGGATACCCAGGCTTTTGATTACTCGTGGCATCAGGAGATGTAAGGATTGGTCAGGTAAGTGAAATTGAAGTCAAAGGTCAGCCACGATCATATCGAATGGCAGACTCGAAGGGTCATAGTATTTTCTTCTGTTCCCATTTCTTATGTTCCTCTGATCTCACTTCATTTTCCGTTATTTGTTATGTATTCCTTTTTTCACTCAATTAACATTCTTACAGGCCAGAAGGCCAATAAAACTGTGCTGTGCATTTGATTTATTTTTTCCACATTTCAAGATTAAGACATGTATGTTGACTTCATTTTCTGTAGAACTGTTACAATATTGGTTTCTAATCTACAGAACATTTTGTCTTATCAAAAAATGCTGAAAGTTGTTGCTAATTTCTTTATTTTATTCTTTTATGAAGTGTGGGTGTTGTTGGTTGGGTTGAGGACAATTAGTGTTGGGCAGTAAATGTAGGCCTAACAAACAATACCCAGGCTCCATAAAAGAATAAATTAATAATTAGTGTCCAGTGCTGGGTACATCTCAACAAGACAAAATGACTTTTGATGTACTTTTCAAAGATACATTTTAAATAAAATCTTTTATGTAATGTTTACAGTTTCTGCCTTAATTATGTATTGTTGGTACTCATAACTGCTGAACTTTCAAACTTTCATTAAACAACAAATATATATTAAACATAATTACTTTTACAAGAAATATCAAATGTGTAAGTTACTGAGATTCAAAGTAGATAGAAAGAATGGAACTGATAATATATAATGGCATTTGATGCCATTAAAAGCTCAATTACAGTCAAGATTTGATATGGTTATAAATGTCAGTTACATATTTTTCTTTGCCCTTATCTCTAATACAGTAAGGTCCCAATTTTGTAATCCTAGCCATTTAAGATTACTAAATTTGCATAGCTGGCCAGAGTTCTTGCGGTGGCGGGGGTGGGGTGCGTGGAGTCAAGTGGAGCAGGTCAACGTGATGACATGGTTCGTAGTTTGCATAAGCTGCACACTCATAATAGTATGGTTTAGGACTCATGAACCATTTAGTCTTTCCTTGTCCATTGTATGTTCAGAATAAATTACAAGTACTGGAAAAGTTTCTCCAGAGAGCTTAGCCTGAGCATAGTTGACTGAGACTTCATATTTTGCTGGGATAGTCAGGATGTATCAGCCTTTCTGATCTCTGTGCTCCTGAAGAACTGGACAACCTACTGTAAAGTGTAAGACAAAGAAGGGTGGTCTTTTAGTGGACTGAAAGTCAACCACCCATTGGAGTACATAAGAACTGAATGAGAAGGGTTGCTAACCAGATTCAACTCAGTCACCCAGTTCCCTCATACTACAAGAAACATGCTGGTACCAGGAGTAAGGCAAAGATATTTATTATGCTTGTACATACATCTTCTGTGCATTGCACAAGTATTGCACAGATCTAAGTTTGAAAGAGTGACATTCTCCGGTATCGTGCATAATCATTGTTGACCTGAATGAACATAGAACACAGAACATAGAACACTACAGCACAAACAGGCCCTTTGGCCACAAATTGCGCCAATCATATCCTTACCTAACAGGCCTATCTATAACTCTCAACCCATTAAATCCCATGTACTCATCTAGAAGTCTCTTAAAAGACCCCAATGAGTTCAGCTCCATCACCACCGATGGCAGCCAATTCCACTTACTCACCACCTTCTAAGTGAAAAACTTACCCCTGACATCTCCTCTGTACCTGCTCGCCGGCACCTTAAACCTGTGTCCTCTCGTAATGACCATTTCAGCCCCAGGAAATAGTCTCCAAGAATCCACCCTATCTATATCTCTCAACATCTTATAAATCTCTATCAGGTTGTCTCTCAACCTTCGTCTCTCCAGGGAAAAAATATCTAGCTCCCTCAACCTATCCTCATAAGGCATGCAACCCAATCCAGCAACATCCTTGTAAATCTCCTCTGCATCCTTTCAATAGCTTCCACATCCTTCTTGTTGTGACCAGAACTGCGCACAGTACTCTAAGTGGAGTCTGACAAGGGTTTTATAAAGTTGCAGCATTGTCTCCCGACTCCTAAACTCAATCCCTTGATTAATGAAGGCTTGTACACTATACACCTTCTTGACCACATCCTCTCCCTACAAGGCCAATTTAAGAGTCCTGTGGATCTGGACCCCAAGATCCTTCTGATCCTCTATACTGCTAAGAGTCCTACCCTTGATATTATACTCCTTCATCCCATTGGACCTGCCAAAATGGACAACTACACATTTATCTGCGTTGAAGTCCATCTGCCACTTCTCTGCCAGGCTTGCATCCCATCTATGATGTCTGCAACTTCAGACATCCCTCCAGACTATCCACAATACCACCTATCTTCATATCGTCAGCAAACTTACCAACCTATCGGTCTACTTCCTCATCCAGGTCATTTATGAAAATGACAAATAGCAAAGAGCCAAGAACAGATCCCTGGGGCACTCCAGTGGTGACTGATCTCCATGCAAAAAAAGACCTATCCACAACCTTCTGCAGGCAAACCAGTTCTGGATCCACAAGGCAACAGCCCCTTGGATCCCATACCCTCTCACTTTTTCAAGAAGTCTTGCACGGGGGACCTTATCAAACGCCTTGCTGAAGTCCATGTAAACTACATCCACTGTCTTTCTTCATTAATGCGTTCAGTCACATTTTCAAAGAGCTCAAATAGGCTCGTAAGGCACAATCTGCCTTTGACAAAGCCATGCTGATTACTTCTGATCATGCTAAACTTCTCTAAATGTTCATAAATCCTATCCCTCAATATCCTCCCCATCAACTTACAAATACTGAAGTCAGACTCACCGGTCGGTAACAGGGCTACCCCTGTTTCCTTTTTTGAAACTAGGAACCACATCCGCAATCCTCCAATCCTCCGGAACATCTCCTGTCTCCATTGATGATGCAAAGGAGATCACCAGAAGCTCTGCAATCTCTTCCCTCACCTCCCACTGTAATCTGGGGTACATCCCATCCAGTCCTGGCAACCTATCTATCTTGATAGAATTTAAAAGGTCCAACACATCCTCTTTCTTAATGTCCACATACTCAATCTTTTCAGTTTACTGCAAACCTGCAGTACAATCTCCCAGATCATTTTCCACTGTGAATACCGAGGCAAAGTATTCACTAAGCACCTCTGCCATTTCTCCCTGTTCCATACAGACATTTCCCCCTTCATCTTTTATAAGTCCTATTCCTTCACATCTCATCCTTTTACTCTTCACATATTTGTAGAACGCCTTGGAGTTTTCCTTCATCATAGAACATTACAGCACAGTGACATCATGTCAACTGCTTTACTCTTATCCACCTCTTTGGTCACCTTTTCAAAGAACTCGTGAGGCACGATCTACCCTTCACAAAACTGTGCTGGCTATCCCTAATCAAATTATTTCTCTCTAGATGATTATAAATCCTATCTCTTATAATCCTTTCCAAAACTTTGCCCACAACAGAAGTAAGGCTTACTGGTCTATAATTCCCAGGATAGTCTCTACTCCCCTGCTTGAACAAGGGGACAACATTTACTATCTTTCAGTCTTCAGGTGCTATACCTGTAGCCAATGGCGACATAAAGATCAAAGCCAAAGACTCTGCAATCTCCTCCCTAGCCTTCCTAGGATAAATCCCATCCAGCCTCAGGGGACTTACCCATTTTCTTATTCTCAAGAATTGCTAACACCTCCTCCTTATGTACCTCAATCCTGTCTAGTCTAAAAGCCTGTATATCCATATTGTCCTAGACTACATTGATTTTCTCCTGCATTAATACTGATGAAAAATATTCATTTAGTGTCTCTCCTATCTCTTCAAACTCCACACACAACTTCCCACTACTTTCCCTGATTGGCCCTAATCTTGTCCTAATCAATCTTTCATTCCTGACATACATAAAGAAAGCTTTAGGGTTCTCCTTGATCCTACCTGCCGAAGTCTTCTCATGCCCTCTTCTAGCACTTCTTTAACTCTCTCTTTAGCTTCTTCCTGGCTAATTTGTAAGTACCCAGTGCCCTAACTGAGCCTTCACGTCTCATCTTTACATAAGTCTTCTTCCTCTTCACCAGAGATTCAACTTCCTTAGTACACCATGGTTCCCTTGCTCAACCATTTCCTCCCTGCCTGACAGGTACATACTTATCAAGGACTCACAGTAGCTGCATCTTGAACAAGCTCCACATTTCAGTTGTTCCCAGCCCCTGCAGTTTCTTACTCCAACCTATGTATGCTAAATCTTGCCTAATCGCCTCATAATTTCCTTTCCCCCAGATGTAGCTTCTGGCCTTCAGTATATACCTATCCCTTTCCATCTCTAAGATAAATGTAACCGAATTGTGGTCACCAAAATGCTGACCTACCACCAAGTCTATCTCCTGGTCTGGTTCATTACCAAGTACCAAATCCAATATGGCTTCACTTCTTGTTAGCCTATCTACATACTGTGTCAGGAAACCTTCCTGCACACATTGGACAAAAACTGATCCCTCTAACGTACTTGAACTATAGCTTTTCCAATCAATATTTGTAAAGTTAAAGTCCCCCATAACAGCTACTCTGTTACTTTTGCTCCTAACACCTCATTCGCCTGACGAAAGTTACAAAGGCCGAAAGCTTGCAAGTTTACTATCAAATAAATCGGTTGGATTTAAAATTGGTGTTGTCAGACCTCTTACTGACTTTCGCTCCTATCCAGGAACATCTTTGCAATCCTTTCCTCCACATCTCTGGAACTTTTCAGAGACCTATAGAAAACTCCCAGCAGGATGACCTCTCCTTTCCTGTTTCTAACCTCAGCCCATACTATCTCAGTAGATGAGTCCACATCAAACATCCTTTCTGCCATCGTAATGCTGTCCTTGACTAACAATGCCACACCTCCCCCTCTTCTACCACCTTCTCTGCTCTGACTGAAACATCTGAACCCCAGAACCTGCAACAACCACTCCTGTTCCTGCTCTACCCATGTCTCCAGAATGGCCAGAATATTGAAGTCCCAGGTACCAATCCAGGCTGCAAATTCATCCATGTTATTGCGTATGCTCTTATCATTAAAGTATACACAATTCAAACCACCCTCCCACCTACCAATACACTGCTGTGACCTTGAAATTTTATCCATGGCCTCCCTATTCTCAACCTCCTATACATTGGACTTATAATTCAGGTTCCCATCTCCCTTCTGAATCAGATTAGCCCTCCCCAAATAACATTGGCAATTTTTCCCTCCGAGATATTGGTACCTCTCTGGTTCAGGTGCAGACTATCCCTTTTGTAGAGGTTCCACCTACCCAGAATGAGCCCCAATTATCCAGGTATCTGAAACCCTCCCTTCTTCACCATCCCTTTAGCTACAAGTTCAAATGTTTTTCTCTCTCTATTTTTCTCCTCGCTATCCCATGGCAGAGATAACAACTCCATTTGTTTTAGCCCTAAGCTTCCACCCTAACTCCCTGAATTTCTGCTTTATATCCCCATCCCTTTTCCTACCAAAGTCATGAGTGTCTACGTGAACCACGACTTGGGGCTAATTTCCGTCCTCCTTAATGGTCTCGAACACTCTATCAGAGACATCACGGACCCTGGTACCTGGGAGGCAACATACCAACCACGAGTCTCACTCATTCCCACAGACTCTCCTATCTGTGCCTTTAACTATGGAGTCCCCAATCACTAATCCGGTACTCTTTTTTCCCCTTCCCACCTGAGCATCAAGGACAGGCTCTACTCCCGAGACCTGTACCTCATCGCTTGCCCCTGTTGAGTCATCCTCCCCAACAGCATCCAAAACAGAGTATTTGTTTTGCAGAGGGATAGCCATGGGGGAACCACTGCTCTGACTGCTTCTTTGCCGTTCTAGCAGTCATCCATGTATCACTTTTAGGAGTAACTATCTCCCTATAGCTTTTATCAATAGCTTCCCGAATGATCCTTAATTCCTCCAGTTCCAGCTCCAGATCCCTAACGCAGTCCTCAAGGAGCTGGAATTGAATGCATTTCCTGTAGGTGTACTCATCTTAACTGCCAATGCCTTCTAATGACCCCTTTTGGCTCTTCTAATTTCCTTTTTAAGCTCCTCCCTACAACCCGTACACTCCTCTAGATCCTTAACATCTCCTAGCTCTCTAAACCTTCTGTACACCTTTCTTTTCTTTCTGACTAGGTTCATCACAACCTTTGTGCACCGCAGTTCCTGTGACCTACCAGGACATCCCTGTCTCATCAGAACGTTGTCTTGCAGAGCTCCAGACATACATTCCTTGAAAATTCGCCACCTTCCTTCAGTACTTTTCCGCAAGAACACCTCCTTCCAGTTTACTCATCTAATTTCCTCCTTCATATTTCCCCCTACTCCACATAAACACCTTCCTATCTTGCCTGATCCTATCTCTTTCCAATGCTGTTGTGAAGGAGATAGAATTATGATCGCTATCCCCAAGATGCTCTCCCACTGAGAGATCTGACACCTGTCCTAGTTCATTAGCCAGCATCAGGTCAAGTACAACCTCTCCTCTCGTAGGCTTGTCCACGTACTATGTCAGGAAACCCTCCTGAACACACATAACAAACTCCTCCCCATTCAAACCCCTTACCCTAGGGATATTCCAGTCGATGTTTGGGAAATTATAGTCTCCCATCACGACAACTCTGGTATTATTACATTTCTCTAGGTTCTGTTTCCCTATCTGCACTTCAACTTCCCTGTCACTATTGAGCGGCCTATAGAAAATACCCAACAAAGTTACCAACCCCTTGCTGTTCCTAACTTCCACCGGTACAGACTCTGTTGACAGACCCTCCATGGCATTCACCAGTGACACTACAACAGTGACACCATCCCTGCTCAACAGTGCCACTCCGCCCCTCTTTTGCCTCCCTCCTTGTCCTTCCTGAAACATGTGAATTCCGGCACCTGAAGTATCCAGTCCTATCCCTGAGACATCCAAGACTCTGTAATGGATATCACATCACATTCCCAAGCAGCGATCCACACCCTAAGCTCATCCACTTTAATCACTACACACACGTCAGACCCTCGGTGTGGGAACTTCCCTTCTCCATCACCCATCTATCCTCCCTCTCACACTGTCTACAGTCCTTCTCTACTTGTGAGCTAACTTCCTCGCTCTCAGTCACCTTACCTCGATTCCCTCCCCTCAACCTTTCTAGTTTAAAGTCTCCCCAGTAGCCCTAGCCAACCTTCCCGCCAGGATATTGGGCCCCTGGGATTCAAATGCCACCCAGTCTTTATTGTACTGCTCATACCTGCCCCCAAAGAGATCCCAATGATCCAGGTACCTGAATCCCTGTCCCTGCTCCAGTCCCTCAGCCACGCATTCATCCTCCACCTCATTCCATTCCTGCTCTCACTCTCCCGCGGCGCAGGCAGCAATCCCGAGATTACTACCTTTGAGTTCCTCTTTCTCAGCTGTCTACCTAATTCCTTATAATCTCTTTTCATGACCTTTTCCTTGTTCCTGCCTATGTCAGTGGTACCTGCATGTACCACGATCTCCAGCTCCTCACCCTCCCCTTTCAGGATGTCTGGGATTCGTCCAGAGACATCCTGGATCCTGGCACCAGGGAGGCAAACCACCATCCGTGACTCCCGTCTGCGTCCGCAAAAACACCTGTCGGACCCCCTCACTATATAATCCCTTTGCACTTTGCGTAAGCTGCAAGCATGTTTGTTGTGAAAATGGAAATGGTAGCTGGTGAAAAGCAAAAAGATATTGAAGCATCCAGGCCAATGCGCTTCTCTACTGTTATGGGGCTTCTCAGACAGTTTAGGGAACATTGATGCAGTGTGAGACAGAGCTTTATCACTATCTGGCTATAGTTTATTGATTAGTCAAAGTAAGACTTACATTAACACTGCAATGAAGTTATTGTGCAATTCCCCTCATCACCACAGTCCAGCGCCTGTTCAAGTCAGTCCACCTAACCAGCACGTTTTTCAGAATGTGGGAGGAAACCGGAGCACCCATAGGAAACCCATGCAGATACAAGGGGAACGTGCAAACTTCAGATAGTCATCTGAGGCTGGAATTGAAGCTAGATCCCTGGCACTGTGAGGCAACATTCTTCTAGATACATCTTTTGTATCTTCACCACTATCTCTTTTTGCCTTGCACCATCATCCTATTTGTTACTTAATCCTTCCTCTATTCCACCCTACCACAGACCCTGCCTTTTCCTCTTCCCCTTGTGCATCTTCCTTTGTTTCTGTATTTGCTTAAAATCTGTTGCATTTCTAATCTTTTTGAGTTCTGATGAAATTTTGTTGAACTTTTATTTGTGCAGCTACTGCCTGCTAAGTATTCCTGGAATTTTGTATCTCAAACTTCCATCATCGGCAAGTACTTTTCTAGGCAGCATGATGGCATAGTGGTTAGCACTGCTGCCTCACAGTTCCATTTCTAGGGACCTGGGCTTCATTCCAATGGCGTGTAGGTTAGATTGATTGGCCATGCTAAATTGCCCCTTCCCACTAACAATGTGCAGATTAGGGGGATTAGTGGGGTAAATACGTGGAGTTAGAGGGGTAAGGCTTAGGTAGGAAGTAGGACAGTAGGGGTAGACTGGATGGGTTAAAAGGCTTCTCCTGCAATGTAGGGATTCTATTCTATTTAAGGAGACACAAATAGGAGTAGCAGAATCTGCTACTCCTATTTGTGGCAGAATAGAATCAACATCTGCCACATGAAAAACGGGGACAGATTTTCTAATCTGAAATTGTTGAACTCAGTGTTGAGTCTAGAGTGCTGCAAAGCAGCTAACTGAAGAATGGGATTCTGGTTCTTTCATTGCTACATTGAACTTGATTAAAATTACAAAGGGGCCAAGGGCAAAGAGCATAGAGTAGGAATATGGTGGAGAATTAAAACGACAGGCGACCTGAAACTTCACATATTCACATATGAATATCCCATTAAGTGGTCTGCATTTGTTCTCAACAACGTAGAGGAAATCTCACTATGAGAACTAAATGCTTCATTTTAAATTAAAAAAGTACAATTAAATTTCTATTTTACATGGAGAGACTGTTTGGGACACTGGAAAGCAGATAGAAGTCATTGCAGCACCAGCTCCTGCATGGGAGGTTGATATGAAAGGGAAGGAATTTGGAAGTGATGGAAAATTGAACCAATGTGTTTTTTGAAAGAGGGAAAGATCCCTCTGGAATGCTGAAAAGAAGGAAAGTTAAGATTTGTTTGTTTGAGGCATCATGCGATAGATGGAAGGAATGGCAGAGGATGATCTGGTCAATATGGAGTCTGGTGAGTGGGAGGAGAGGTCAAGGGGATCCCCATTATGGTTCTGGAGGGAAATGGGAGAAGCGAGAGTAAAAGTGCAGGAAATGGACTTGATATAGTAGAGTGAATCTTCGACTGATGAAAAGGAATGCATGTAGAAAACATAGCTATAGAGAGCGGGATCCTCAGAACAGATACATTGAATTCTGAGAAACTGGGAGATTGGAATAAAGCCTTCACAAGAAGTGAACTGCAACAAAGAGCAGTCAATGTATCTTTGGGTTGATGGTGAATTTTTATTCATAGATTATCTCCAGCAACTGAGACAGACAAGTCAAGGAAGGGAAAGGAAAAATTGGAGATGTAACATGTAAAGGTAAAGATGGATAAAAATTGGAAACCAAAGGGGTGATTCTCCTAAAAAAGTTCTAAGTGTTGAATTTGCGGGAAATCTGATGTGAATCACGATTATTTTTTTCCGTGGGAGTTCACACTTGAATCTCCTACTGAAAAAGGCCCCAGATTCTGGCAAATGGGGGATTTTCCCAGTAACTTTATTATAGTGTTAATTTAAGCCTACTTATGAATAATAAATAAACTTTCTGTGGTCATGACTTTCTTTTCTTGATCAAATTGAACCGCTTGTTGGTAAGTGGTTCCTGAAATTAGAGATAATTTGAGAATCTGTATGTAAAGACTCCCAATTTGAGAGCTGGTAAACATTTGCAAATGTTATCCTTGTGTGCACACAAAACTTTTTGTTGAAGTTTGTGCACACCAAAATAGAAATGCTCTATCAACTAGGTAAGACCAATATAGAAATAGATAATTAATCACATGAGACATTCCAAAACAGCAAACATGACTCCCATCAGCACCATGAAAGATGCCTAATAGATAAAAATAAACATTGGCATTCTCCTATACATCATGTTAACTGTTAAAATGAGGACCAATTCTCTTTGTTGAATATCTAATCTTTTAAAAATATTTAGTTCCTTCCTTTCAGAGGTAGGTGGCGCTATTTTAAAAGTTAACCAGTGACCCCCCCCCCCACCCCCCTTCCCCGCCCCCGGCTCCTTAAAGTTAAAATGTGACTGTCAGTTGGAAAAGAGAACAATTGTGGATTTAGTGCTGCATTCTTCTCATTCTAAAGAAAAATATTGTGATAAAATTAAATAGCAGTACTGCTCATTACTATCACAGCAGATTGTTATTGTAGTAACTTCAAAAGTGACTTATTGTGGCTTCAAATTGGTCTATTAATTATATTAACTATAACTGGACGGCACAGCGGCACAATGATTAGCACTGCTGCTTCACAGCACCAGGGACCCAAGTTCAATTCCTGTCTTGGATCATTGTCTGTGCGGAGTTTGCACATTCTCCCTGTGTTTGCGTGGGTTCCTCCAGGTGCTCTGGTTTCCTCCCACTATCTTAAGAGGTATAGGTTAGATGGATTGGCTGTGATAAATTGTTCCTTAAGATCAAGTGGACTCGTTAGGATAAATGCATGGGATTATGGGGATAGCGCTGTGAATTCGTGGTTGGTGCAGACTCGATGGGTCGGATGGCCTTCTTCTAAGCTGTAGAATTCTATGATCTGTATATACACACACATAGATATAAATACAAGATAAGGGGCTGACAAAACTGCAGTACAAGTCTACTCTCTTTTCCTCCTTTGCTCCTACTGATGTTCCTCCTGGGATCTGATTTGATTTGTTTTTGTCACATGTTTTGGTATACAATGGACTGGGCTTCTTTCATGATCCTTTGTAGGTTATTGTGGTCTTGGACAGAGTTACGACGCAACCAGAAAGAATGCTTTCAATGGTGCATTTGTAAAAGTTGTTAAGAATTGTAGTGGACATGTGAAATGTCCTTGTCTCCTGAGAAAGTAGAGGCATTGATGGGCTTTCCTAATTATAGTGTCAGTATGGAAGGACCAGGACAGATTGTTGGTGATCTGGACTCCTGAAAACTTGAAGCTCTCGATCATTTGTCCCCATTGATGTAAACAGGGGCATGTCCTCCACTATGTTTCCTGAAGTTGACAATTATTTCCTTCATTTTGTTGACATTGAGAGAGAGATTTTTGTCATCATACCAGTTCACCAGATTCTCCATCTCTTTGCTGCACTGTGTTTCGTCGTTGTTTGAGATCCAACCCATTGTTGTGGTGTCATTAACAAACTTGAAAATTGAGTTGCCTCGGAAAAGCAACTAGCGTAATCAAGGACCCCACACACTCTGGACATTCTTTCTTCCACCTTCTCCTGTTGGGAAAAGGATACAAAAGTCTATCAGTAAACATAGGCATACACAGCACAACACATCAGGGATACCCCTAGGGAAAAACTTATCACAATGTCAGTCGGTTTGGAGACTTCCAGCGTCTGGACGAACATCTCAACTCAGTGCTGCATCCTTCAGTGAATAAAGAATTCAGGTGGGCAGATGCAAAAGATAAACTCATCAATCTGGAGTTGACATTTTTCTTAATATCTACTGCTTCCTTGACCTTGGGAACCATAGGTTGCCTCAGCTCCAAATTTACAAGTGGGATCCCTGAACCAGTAATTGGTGAACATGAGTCCACTACAGTTCAGATCTGTTGATCCCCTTGTATCATAAGATCATAAGACTATAAGACATAGGAGCAGAATTAAGCCAATTGGCCCATCAAGGCTGCTCCGTCATTCAATCATGGATGATATTTTTCTCATCTCTATTTTCCTGCCTTTTCTCCATAACCCTGATCCTTTATTAATCAAGAACCTATCTATCTCTGTCTTAAAAACACTCAGTGACCTGGCCTCCACAGCCTTCTGCGGCAAAGAGTTCCACAGATTCATCACTCTCTAGCTGAATAAATTCCTCCTCATCTCTGTTTTAAAGGATCATTCCTTTAGCCTGAGATTGTGCCCCCTGGTTCCAGTTTTACCTACTAGTGAAAACATCCTTTCCACATTCACTCTACCCAGGCCTTGCAGTACCCTGTAAGTTTTAATAATATCCCTTGCTTCCTTCTAAACTCCAATGAGTATAGATCCAGAGTCCTCAACCATTCCTCTTAAGACAAACTCTTTATTCTAGGGATCATTTTTGCGAATCTTCTCTGGACCTTTTCCAAGACCAGCACATCCTTCCTTACATTTGAGGCCCAAAACTGCTCACAATGCTCCAAGTGGGGTCTGACTAAAGCCATATACAGTCTTCGAAGTACATCCCTGCTCTTGCATTCTATTCTTCTTGGCATGAATGCTAACATTCATTTGCCTTCCTAACTGCCAACTGGACCTACACATTAACTTTCGGAGAATCTTGAACAATGACTCTCAAGTCCCTTTGTGTTTCCTGATTTCCTAGCTTGACTTAACAAATCTTTGAAACAACTCTGCTGTAAATGCTGTGCCATTCTCTGACACTAAGACCTTTGGAATACCATAAATGGCAAAAATCTGCCTCAACATATTGATAGCAGCTGTAGTCAATTAATGAATAACTTCATTAATTGCACATCCAACTATTTTGAATGAGCATCAAACAGCATGAGGAACAAATATCCCCTAAACAGTCCTGCAAAGTCTACATGCAGTTTTGACAATGGCCGATCTGGCCACTCCCATGAATGCATATTTGCCAATGACAACAATAAATGCTGAGCTTCACAACATGGGCACTGGCTAACCATTTATTCAATTTCTTTATCTATGCCTGGCCATCAAATATAAAATCTGGCAAGTGCGTTCATCCGACTTTGTCTGGGATGTAGGTTGAGCGATTCCTGCAATAAGAGCCATTGTCCCTGTGGTAGCACTATAACACAAGTCCCCCGCGCAATAATGTGCCACTCTCAGATGTTATTTCCATCCTACATTGCTGGTAAAATCTAATTTGCTCTAACTTATCTTATCACCATTCTCTTCACTTTGACAACACTGTGTTCCTTTCGATCCAAGTGTTTAAATGAATAGCTGAGGCGAGCAAAGTCTCTATCAAGTGCAGTGTCAACATTATCGTGGTACATGTGTCTGCAGCAGTGGAGTGGCTAAGTGTGTCTTCATTTGATACTTATGTTCTTAGCCTATGCTGGAAAGAATAGAAGTATGTAGATAGCAATAGAGCCCATCTCTTCACCTTGCAGAGGCAATTGGTGGCACTGGTTTACCCTCTTAGAGTAAACCCACTAATGACTTGTGATCTGATACTCTGGTGAAATGTCTACCATATATATATTGATGAAACTTTTTCACTGAACAGATTACCACCAGACTCTCTTTGTTAATCTGAGGATACTCCTTCGCAAGCCATTTAAAAAATATTCTGATTTTGTATTCTTACTACTGAAGTGAATAATCTCACACTTCCCCAGACTATAGTCCACATGCCATCTCTGTTTATATCTCTGCAGCCAACCTTCTCACATTTAACACTCCTGTGAGCTTTGTATTGTCAGGAAATTTGAATACATTATTTTCAGCCTCTTTTCTGAGATATTAATATGGATTGTCATGAATCTCATGAAAAGGCCAAATGTACTTTATGTAAGTTGGAAAGCTTCCCATGGTCATCCCTCCTCTCTCCATGCAACAACAAGAACATCTTTTCCATTCAGGGATCATCACTGCATCCCCTCTCCATCTTCCCTCGCCCCACCACAATCCACAGAAGTGCGAATCATGATTGCTTTCAAAAGGCATGCAGCTGGTGAGCATATCTCTGGAATGAAGGGGTTCAGAGTTGAGGACTGCGCTTGTGGAGGAGCTCTGCTTATTCAGAGGGGACCTGAGGCACCAGTCACTGACCCGGAGGTACTGTGGAACACGTGGTCGTACAGCCAAGAACATGGGGAAAGGGGCAAAGGCCTCAGTGTTGAGCAGCCATGATCTGGGATGACAGGAGGATAACTCAGAGTCACCAGGGGAAGCCTGGAGTCTGACTGCTCAACCACTAAATCATTATTTATTGCCACTCAGCAGTTAAGCTGTAGCACAATGGCTTCCACATTCAGTGACTGCTCTGGTTTTCCTGCACCGTTGGCCAATTAGGCAGGTAAATACATCCAAATGACAAGGGCACATTCCCTAAGAGAGTGCTCTGAACCATGCAATGTGTGCTGAGGGGCATTTTGACATGTGAACCCCACGCCCCAAACCGCACCCCCCCCACCTCCCTCACAACATCTCCAGAGACTGGTTTGCAGATAAGGCCTTTAATGAAGCCTGGGGCGATACATATGGCACAAATGAGAGCTTAGGATGCAGTACAGTAGCCAAAGCTGTGGCCAGTTGGTCATGTTACATGGGGCGAGGGTGGTGCGGGGTTGAGTCAATTCAGCGAGTGACTGAAGGACAGATTATCAATCTGATGGCCAGCACATGAGTCACTGGCTCTGGAGAGGCCATTTCCAATAGTGATTGGGCAAATAGTGAACCCTAGGAGACAAATGGCAACAATCAAGTCACTCTTCCATATTGCTGTGAGGAGAGTGACATTTCATTTTAATGTTTATTTATTAGTGTCACAAGTAGGCTTAAATTAACACTGCAATGAAGTTCCTGTGAAACTTCCCTAGTTGCTACACTCTGACGCCAATGCACATAACCAGCATATTCTTTTGAAATATGGCTGGAAACCCACACAGACCCAGGGAGAACATGCAGACTCCACAGAGACGAGTGACCCAACCCAGCAATCGAACGCTATGAGACAGCAGTGCTAACCTCAGAACCACCATGCTTTTTGAACTAGCCTGTTGAAATGATGGCGTGGAGGTACAATGGTTAGCATTGCTGCCTCAGTGCAGTGTATTCAATTCCAGCCTTAGGTGGCCATTTGTGTGGAGTTTGCATGTTCTCCCTGTATCTGCATGGGTTTCCTCCGGATGCTCTGGTTTCCTCCCACAGTTTAAAGATGTACAGGTTAGGTGGATTGGCCATGCTAAATTGCTCATTAATGTTGAATGATGTGCAGATTAGGTGAATCAGCCATGCAAAATTATCCACTTATGCTCAAAGATACGTAGGCTAAGTGGATTAGGCATGGTAAATGTGTTGCTCTTGGTGCAAACTTGATAGGCCAAAAAGCATTGCTGGGATTTCATGTTTCTATAGTTCTATGGCTCATGGATAGAAGAAAAGACAGCAATGGCAGTGCAGGTCTCACCAAAGGCACAGGTAAACCCTAAGGAGGAAGGGGGTGACAAGGCCTGCTCCATAGGCTGAAGAGATACCCCAGAGGTTGGTTGCTCGGAGATGTCTTTCTAGACCCCGGGTGTACAGATGGCACCTGACGTTCCTACAAATGACCAAGAATAGTGTCACCAAAGATTCCATCTGAAAAGGGAGCTGATTTTTCACATATGCCACCTCCTGCAAAATTTGGCACTATGGGGACTTGGAGGGCACCCATGGCCAATGGTGTTGTGAGTTACAGCCCCACTCAACTATTATGTGATTGACTCCTTCCAGCGTTCCACAGGCGACCTTTTTGGCATCTTGCAAGCCTCCACACACAATTGCATCCAGGAGTCGATAGACACAACCTTTGCAAGGACACAAAATGTTCATCCAGGATCAGGCAAGCCAGGATGCAAGAGTGAAGGGATCTGCACAATAATGTGGCTTTCCACAGATGCAGGGTGTCATCAATTGTACTCACGTGGCCCAGATGAATCCTATGGGTTCAAATTTTTTTGTTCAATGTTGCACTATATAATATGTTGCATGCCATTGCTGTCAGCGGGTTCAACACCACTTTTCCCACATACCATCGGCCTTTGCTAATTTCTGGGAAAATTCCTCACAGTTTATTAACTTGAAAATGCCCCAGCTAACCCTAGTCTCAGCTTCCTGCCTTTTAAACAACCCTCTGTTCCTGCTAATATGTTACCCTAAGTGCACAAGACTTTACCTCGTGTAATAATATTTGTGTGGCATGTTATTAAATGCCTTTTGGAAACTCAAATATACTATGTTTACTAGTTTCCATTTTATTCATCCTATAGTTAAATCCTTAAAATTGATCCTCTAATAAATTCGTCAAATGCAATTTCTCTTCTGAGTATGTCTGATCACCCTATGGTTTTCTAAAGTTGATGCCTGATGTCAAGCTAACTAGCCCGTCATTCCCTGTTTTCTCTCTCTTCTTTCTCGAACAGCAGAATTACATTTACTGATTACAATCTGCTGGGACCAGTCTAGAAACTAGGGAACTTTGGAAAATTGTAACTGGTGCATCCAGTAACTCTTTAGTGGCCACATTTAGAACTTAGGATGCAGAGCATCAGGATCTGGAATTTTTTGAATTTTAATCCCTTAAGTTTCTCTGGTAATCCAATGTACCTAGGTACATTATTTGATCATATCCATATTTCTAGGAAGTCTTGTGGCTCAGTGGGTAGCATCTCTGCCTCTGAGCTAGGAGCTGTGCATTCGAGTCCCAACCTAGGAATTGTTAGCCAAGAAAATGTGTTGAAATATGGTCAAACAAGTTGAGAATCAATCTGCAAATCTTTCCAACATACACCAAATGGTGAGAGCTGGAGAGAATCTTGATCTGTCATGTGATTGAAAGAAAACTAATTCCTTACCGTCACTATCTGTAACTCTGGACTGCAACATCATAGAACCCTTACAGAAGGACGGCATTCTGTCCATCAAATTTGCACTGACCATAAACCCACTCAGGCCTTATTCCTATAACCCACATATTTGTCCTGTGTATCCTCCTAACATTACAGTCAATTTAACATGGCCAATCAACCTAACCTGCACATCTTTGGACTGTGGGAGGAAACCAGAACACCAAAGGAAATCCATGCAGACACAAGGAGAATGTGTAAACTCCACGCAGTGACTTGAAGTTGGAATTGATACGGTGCCCTGGTGCTATGAGGCAGCAGTGCTAACCACTGTGTCATCATGCCGCCCCATGTATACAGAAGTCTTCATGAGGGACTGATAGGTGGGGATCAGATTGGTGCCAATGGCATGGTGTTCAATTTCCATTCTGGCCAAGATGGATTTAGGACCCACCTCTTTGCCCTACCTATGATGGAGATTGTGGTCCAGTGTGTCAGATTTGCCTTCAGGCAGATAGATGCTGAAGAAGTCTACATTTTTATGGGAATTGTAAATCATTGTGATTATTATGTTTACTTAGAAATACACCCACTTTTATAACAAGCTCTTTTTTAAAAAAAAAGCCCCAGGTCCACATGAAGATATTATATGATTTAGGTAAGTCAGAAGCATACAGAAGATGCTTATTCCAGGGATCTGGGAATATAGGAAGGAGGACTTTGGAGCTTGGGAAGAATTGTTCTTAGGTTTGGGTTTATTGACAGGATCTGGGAGTAATGGAACTGATCTTTAGTGAAGGAGGTGTTAAAATTTTGCACTGACAAGAGGATGTTTGTTATTGGGGGTGCCAATTCTGGGACGGTGATACTGGGAGTGGGAGGGTGGTGATGTAATGGAAACAGTGATTGGTGAGATTTCAATTACTATCAACCTAGACATCAGAGATGTTTATTTAAAAAAATAAGACAGGACGAGGGCTGCGAACAAAGCACATCGTGAAAGAAAATCGATATTGATCAGGACCATGCCGGGAGGTGGCAAAGAGGATCAACTCTTTACTCAATGAAAGTGAATCTCTGCGTTGCCCTTCTTTGTCGGTGAGTGCCCGTCCTCTCCATAGGCTGATCTGGACAGAATTAGTGATAAAAAGGAGATTCAATTTCTCATCTTCACTTTGAACAGATACTGCAGTGAAACTGTTGGATCCGAGTGACGAATCTTGTGACCTACAGCAGCAGAATGTGAGTCCAGAAACGCACATTCTCACCAAAGCTGCAGCCTTGTCTGAGCAATAGACATCCGCCAACAATATATTTAGATTCTCATTTTCAGCAATTCACCTGCCGATGATTTTCATCCGTTAAAACTCCCCCCCCAAAAACCCTCCCCTTGCTCGTTCCGACTTATGCATTCAATGCCCTTTGCACATCTCTGAAAAGTCATTCCGAAAGGGAGAAGTGGTAAGTTGGCGTGACATTTGAGGGATTGGAAATCCATCCGGGGAAAGCAGGACGTTTTGCACAGGACTTAAGTCTTAATCCAGGTAATGTTTCTGTGATGGTTTCTATAGATACGTTTTGTAAAATAATTGCTTCAGAAATTTTAAAATATAAGAATAACCTCCTCCCCTGCCCCCCCCCCTCCCCCCCATGTCCCCTCGCTCCCTCTAGTTCTGATTTAGAGCTCTGGGATTTGCAGGAACCTGGAACCCAACTGGTAAAACCATTCACACTGTGGCTATCACTGGAACTTCCTAAAGCTCCAATGTTTGCACGTTGAAGAATCTCTCTCTCTCTCTGACAACACTGAAAAAGGTCACCCAATAGTTGCTCTGACTTAAGGTGGTCAATGGCTAGGTTATAAGAGGCTAACATATGAAAGAGCCAGGAAGACCCTTGTCAATTCATCATACACACTTAGTTTGGTGATCTCAATTGGGTAATGTGGTATGCTCGTTGAAATTGATCTCAATACTCAATAATTATACAAGAGAAAATTAGCAAAACAGCTCTTGACCTTGAGCCATTTCCAGACTCATGTCATCACTGTTATATATGATGGGCCTTATTATTAAGGTCCGTGGCACTCATAATAAGGCAACAACATATATATGGAATGTGTTCTCTCATATGTTTTGATTTGAATGTTTGATTCCAATATGCTGAAAACAGACTAATTCTGATTAAAGTGTTGACCTCAAATTGTATACACATTTTCTTCACAATTTAAAAACACATATAAAAGGGTAGATGTTTGTATTACTAAATATGCACTAAATATAGGATGCCTATTTTATACGTAAATATTTAAATGATAAAATTTGATTGTGAATTGAAGCACATTCAAATGTAATGTTCCTTTACAGTTAAAAGATTTATCGGCGACATAGCACCACAGCGTTTAGCACTGCTGCTTCACAGCTCTAGGCACCTGGGTTTGAGTCCTGGCTTGGGTCACTGTTTGTGTGGAGTTTGCACATTCTCCTCATGTCTGCATAGGTTTCTTCCGGGTGCTCCAGTTTCCTCCCACAGTTCAAAGATGTATGGGTTAGGTTGATTGGCCATGCTAAAATTGCCCCTTCGTGTTCTGAGATCTGTAGGTTAGAGGGATTAGTGGGTAAATATGTATGGATATGAGGGTAAGGAATTGGTGGGATTGTGATTGATGCAGAATTGATGGGCCAAATGGCCTCTTTCTGCACTGTACGGTTTCTACGATTTATTTAAATTTTTAAAAAAATATCTGCTTTGTGAGTTGTTTACAACATTTGCTGTGATATTTTGGCTTATCTGTGTAATCTATTCTATTATCGTGAAAAATCCAGATAACTATCTATGTGTGAGATAAACTTTTCAGATCACTTCTGAAATTGGTACTGCATTTCCTTTATCACTTCCAGCTCTAGCATAACATGGGTTTATGCATTATTTTAAGCAGGAGAATATATTTTATCAAGAATTGCAAAGCACAACATTTGTTAGACCAGTGTTTTTATCTGGTGTAATGAAAATGTGAGAAATATGAGTCAAGGATATCAAGACGACGTGTAGGATACAGTATACAGTTTTTGCCTCATTATTTAAGAAATAAGATATAATTGTATTAGAAGCCGTTCAGAGAAGGCTCACTTGACTGACTCCTGGGATATGAGGGTTATCTTATAAGGAAAGATTAGAAGGTTGGGCCTGTGTCAATTGGAAAGTAGAAGAATGAGAGGCTGAAACATTGAAATTTTATTGAAACATTAACAATTCTGAAGTTGGACAGAGTGCTGAAAGGATGTTTCCCTTTGGGAGAGAGAAAGGGGACACAAGTCTCCCCAAAACATTCTAAGTATCAAATTCACAGTAAATTGGAGTAATTCACGCTGTTTTTTTAGTGGGAGTTCATATTAAAATCTCCCACACTCTGTGCAATGCAGCGGCTACCAGTGTTAGTATCATTAGATTTCAGGAGGTGGACTATTCCCACCCAGGGAGGTTGAAACTAGTGGGCCTCTCCACATGTTTATTGGCCCCGAGCTGTCAGCCTCCCTCTTTGCTGGCCAGCCCATAACCCTCCGCAGTTCTGCCCTTCCAACCCCTTGATTGAGGCCGATTGCGGCCCCCTCTGACCATCTCTGGAAAGCACCGATTGCCCCCCATTCATTCCAGCGGGTCAACTCAATAGTTTCTCAAAAGCAGGAACCTATTGTAAAGCCCGCTAGAGTGAAGTACTTTGGCAGGTGGGAGAGGTTAGCAGACCCCAGTATAATCAGTCCCAGGCCTGCTAATTATATTTAAATAGCTTACCTGTCTTCCTGCTGGTTTCCAGCAAAGATCTGATATCGCCAGAAATCTGGCGCTGGGAGATATGCTCACGGCAGGAATGCATGTGTGAATTGCATGCATTCCCAGCCGCAAGATTCTCCCATCATGTGGCGCTAGAAAATTAGCATGGCTGGATGGGAGAATTGCCCCCAGGGTGAAGAATGAAATGGATGGCATGATGGCATGAATTCTCCAGAAACCATGTTGGCTTGAAGTCGACCCACTCCACACTAAACTGCCCCTCATGTCTACCCTTGTAGACATGCTAATCAATTAGATTGGCTGGCAGCTCTTTCAGTACTGGTAACACCAGAAAGGCATCAATGCCAGGATTACACCTGGAGAAAGGAACCCAAGGACTAGGATTCCTGGAGCAGGTAAGCCCAGGGTCTTTGGCTGGATGGGTTTGAGAGGGTTAGGAAGAGGGGCTTATGGGGATATAACAGGGATGTGGAACTGAGTAGAATGATCTTTCAGAATGCATAATCAGCAAAGGGCAGCACCATTTAAGAGTAAATATTACCTACATGCTCATGCAAAATGTCTCCAGGTATGAGCAGCATACTATTAGGGACAGTTAGGCTTGATAACAAACCTAATTGATCCTTAATTGGTCAGTACTCATTCTTTTGTTTTTGAGCTCTTAGGTGAGGGGAATGTGGAAGGATGTGTGCCCATGCTATTTTACATGTATCCCACACAGGAAACATGTCCACTTGGGATAGATAAAATTTAGCCCTGGGACCAGGGGACACACTTTAAAATTGAAGGTTGACTCATTTAAAACAGAGGTGAGAAGAATTTGTTTTCTCTCAGAGTGCGGCGAGTCTCTGAAACTCATGTCCCCAGAGAATGGTAGAGACAAGATCATTGAATATTTTCAAGATAGATGTAGATGAGTTCTTGACTAACAAAGCAAATTATAAGGTCTCGGAGGTAGGCAGGTTAGTGGCACTCAGACCTCAATCAGATCAGCTACGATTTTATTGATGGCCATGATGTGAAGATGCTGGTTTTGGACTGGGGTGGGCACAGTAAGTAGTATCACAACACCAGGTTAAAGTCCAGTGGGTTTATTTGGAATCATGAGCTTTCGGAGCATTGCTCCTTCCTCAGGTGTCCACTCCTCTGATGAAGGAGCAGCGCTCTGAAATTTTATCGATGGCATAAACAGGTTCGAGAAAATCAAATTAATATTGTTTTCTACATTATAACATTTTGAAATGTTCTAAAGTTTTGAAGTAAAATTGAAGTCTCTATTTTTGTAGTATGTGTTGGAAAGGGTTGGTCATTTCCATCTGGTCCCAGAAGAGGTAGGGCAGGATTTTTGCAAAAGTTTTTGCCCCAGAATCCAGAACAAGTAAATCATGGCAGGAGGGATGGTGAGACCCAGATGTTGGGGGAGGGGGAGGTGTGGATCTTGAAGGAGAGGTGGGTGGATGGGGTGCATGTGGAGAAGGGAGCAACCATTGGGCATACTTTGAGGAGAAGCCCCAATGTGAAGAGGGCCAATGGATGGCAGCACCCCAGGACTGTGGAACATCAAAATTGAGGCTGGGTTGGAAACCACCTTTAAGTGGCCAACAGTTGGCCACATAAAGATCTCATACAGGACCAGAGCAAGCGCCCCAAGTTCCACGTTCCCCATGTAAAATTTTGGATGTGTCAGAGGTAGAACAGGAGAGCCACCCAGGAAAGTTTAAGGGTTCCATCCCCCTGCCTGCAAATCTACTGGCAGGGGACCATAAATTTCTCCCCGTTCATCTGTCAATTCATGGTAGAATTCATTTGCAGATGACAATATTTTAATTGCTGTTCTCATGACATGAAAACACAGACAATTTGTTCTACTGCTTTGCAGCTGTGATACTGTAAAACTAGTGGTTGGAGAAATGCTATTGCTTTGTGAAACATTTTTTGTGTCTATTTTTGTGAAACCACCACTGCAGAAATGTCATCTGTTAGACTGCTATTGAAATTGCTGAGAGTTGAAATTGAAAGATCTCAGTTTATAGAAAGAGACCAAATGAAATTTGGAGAATGTAGGTGAGAAATTGTGGTTCAGTGAAACAATGCTTTGTTTCAAATACTTGCAGTTGATTCAGCTTAAAGAATGAGTTTGGTTTGAAAGTCTCTAAACAAAATAATTATTGCAATATCATTAATTTTAATAGATAACTAACATTAGTAACATTAATATTCTGTTCTCATTGATTTTTGGGGTTTTACTAGTATACAGTTAACTGAAAATGTAATCAAACCTAGTTAAATTTTTCAGTCCTGACATTTCCGGTTTAAGATCTTTTTCACACTTTGTTTTCTGCAACTTTACTTAATTAATAGAACTGGATTTTTGCTTATCTTGACATATTTGGTTTGATCTGCTTTTGAAAAGCAATGACTATGCTATCATGTTAAAATTACATTCAATGCATGGCTTTCTACTTTTTCTGCTGTCCTCCCAAAATTAGAGTCAAATTCTAAAATTATTATGTTGCTAAAAATGCTTGTTTATAACTGAGAATGTTGAATATCATGAGTAAGGTAAGTTATTCAACTAGCAAAGACATACATTCCAACAGTTATCAGAAAAGTTCTAAGATTTATCTTATAGGCATCCTTAGTCAGGTTTAGTTCTCCCTGACCACAGTATCAATCACAAGATAAGAAATATTTTGTAATAGGATCATCCTGTACATTTTACTCACTCCTTAAAGGTTTACAAAAGGATTGATGGTTTGAAAATTCATATATTATGACCTGCATATGCAATATTTGTTACAGCTGCATAATATCATTCAAAGGCTTCAGTCAGAAAAACAAGAGATGAAGGACAGAATAACCAATTTTCAAACAACAAAAGTTATCACTACTGAAGCACATGCTCATTACAATTTAGTAACAGTGAAACAGTTGGATAGCTATAGTTAGAACATATTACTCTTTAGCTAGTTAACATATTAATAATTAGTAAAAGTCTATGTCGGCACCTCTTGAAGTCTAACAGTATTGAACCTATTAGAAGATACATGTGGAATTATTTGCTGATATTAATCTCCAGATTACAATTTCCTTGACAATCTATAGAAATCCAATTTCAAACTCATGCAAAGCTAAATTGCAGATAATGTCAGGTGTACAGAGTTAACAGTGTGCGACTCACCAATGTCAATTGTTATCTTGCATAAAGACATACCTTTATGTTAAATCAGTTTCTAACATCAGCCTAGAAGATGAATGAACTTGTTTCAGGTCAAAAGATCAAGGGTATTTGTAAGACACAGTCTCTGATGATTCTGCCAGAAATAAATTTAGTATTGTTTCAGAGAAAAGGACATGAAGAATAAAAATAGACATCTGTAAAAGAAGAGGAAATAGTAAAGAAAATATAAGCACAGTTATTTTTCACCATTTAGTACTGCCTTTATTTAATTTCCAAATAAATCACAGCTTACTGAAGTTGTGTTCAATTCTGCACTGGATAATGAATAAATTGAACTGAGGGTGAGAAATGGAGGGATGCCAGGCTTGGCAAGTGGCATCAGTAGAGCATGGCACCCTTTTCCAACACTATAACATGGGGGCAGAGGTGCACAGTTATGTGCATCAAAAAAAATGCTGGCAAATTATTGCCATAACCCTTTGATGTACAGAGTCAGTAAGAAGTGATGGATTTACAGTAAATCAATCCATTTACCTTAAAAATCATTGTTTGAAATTTTAACAATCCGTTGTCTAGAGTCATAATGCAATTTGGCTAAATTGGGAGATGACCATTTTATGGAAGTAAGCATCTATAATGTTTAAATCAACTTCCATATTCTGTTAGAACTGTGTCTTAATTCATTTTGTCAGGTACTTGGCTTATCTCATTCACTAAATTGCATATGTATATATTTATTCTGAAGGGAATAATTACATATCTTTATATTAAATCAGTTCCTAACATTAGCTTAGAAGATGAATGAACTTGCTTCCGATCAAAAGATCAGTGGGTATTTGTAAGATACAGTCTCTGATGATTCTGCCAGAAACAAATTTAGTATTGTTTCAGAGAAAAGGACATGAAGAATAAAAATAGACATCTGTAAAAGAAAGGGAAATAGTTAAAAAAATGTAAGCACGGTTTATTTTTATTATTTTGCACAACATCGGGATCTACTGTATTTGTGAAGTTAATGTCAAAGAAATCTGTGTTGAAAAAGGATTGGCTATGAAACATAATTGCCAAGTGGAGAGTATGATTACACAGGAGAGGAGGGTGGTGGACAAGAGGGATGGGGAAGATCAGTTCCAGCTTTTGTGGAGATGTGCAGGGATTTCTAGCGAGGAGTAGGGATCTGGGGAGGGAGTCATGTAGAGGGTCTAATGACGGGGACAGGACCTAAGGCCTGGCATAAGATCTTCCTAGGCTCCAAGACTGTCTTTGCTGTGGCTGCCATTTTCAAGGAAATCCAACCAACCAAAATTTAGGATACAAAGCAAATTGAGTTCACACGATTCTAAAACTCATTATTATAGTTGAAATATCACTCCATTTCCTGTCCGTTAACCCGCCTGAATAAAGGGAAGTAATCACAAGTTAGATTTGACTTCCAATGGATTTACAAAGATGATATCAGAGGCCTGTATGAAGGAATTTGATGGGTAAACATAGGAAGAGTCCAAACCTCAGGCCATAAATAATAAACAATCATCAATAAATTCAGTCATGAATTCAGGAGAAAATCTTTACAAGTCAGATCAAATGGCTAAATATAAAGTTATGTTGTTTCATGTATACAGTAACAGTTCCAGATGTTATTATCTTTTTTTACATTTAAGAAGTAACTTTTCCTAACATTAATAAAATGTCATTTCAGTGTTGAAACTTAACCAGAATGTGAAAATGGATGTGAAGTATTTGACATTGATAATTTTCATTTGTTTTCTGGGAAGAATTCAAGGTAAGTAAAATAGTAGGTTTCCCAATGAACATTATTTCTGCTTTATTTAAAACGTTAACTTTTAGAATAAGAGTAAAGCTTTGCTTTATAATACTTTCTCAGTGCTGACGTAAAATAAAATTATCTCAATGAGTTCCAATTGAGCTAAATTCATGATTTCACCTGGAATTTAGTGAAAGTGTTAATTTTTTTCATTATATCACATTAAATTAGAAAATATTTAATTTCTAATTTAAATATCAGATAATGTTTATACATTAGATAATGTAGTAATTATCTGATACAATGAATTATCTTAAAATGCCTCATAAATTGCAGTTGATGAACTGGATAATGAGCAAAAGTTTCAGAGCAGTTAAGAGAAGTGACCTATGATTTAGAATGGAATTCTTCAATCTTATCAATGGCGTGATCCTCTGGTCCTACTGCTGTAAATGGAGATTTTGCTGAGTGTCAAATTCTCTGTTCTTGCTGGTAATGGTGGCAGAGTATATGAGACTGGAAAATTCTTGCCTTAATCAAAGAGAGGGCTGAAATTCTCTGCCCTTGCCTATGGCTGGGATTTTCCACTTTCAAGGGTGCATCAGTGAGTTGCTGTAGTGCATTTTGTAGATGGCATACAAAGCTGCCACTGTACATCGGAGGTGGAGGGGATGAATATTTAAGATGGTGATGGGGTATCAATCAAGCATGCTACTTAATCCTGGATGGTATTTAACTTCTTGAGCATTTTTGAAACTGCACTCATCAAAGCAAGTGGAGGGTATTCCATCACAGTCCTGACATGTGTTCTGTAGATGGTGGACAGACTTTGGGGAGTCAGGAGGTTAGTTACTTGTCATAGCATACTGACCTGCTATTGTAGTATTGATATAGCTAGTGCAGTTCAGTTTTTGGTGCATAGTAACCCCCAAGATGTTGATAGTGCCAGATTCAGCGATGGTAATGCTATTGAATGTTCAGGAGAGATCGTTAGATCCTCTCTTGCCTGGTACTTTTGAGACATGAATGTTACCTGCCACTTATATCCTGTCTGAATATTGTCCAGATCTTGCTCCATATAAATACAGACTTCTTCAGCATCTAAGGAGTAGCAAATAGTGCTGAACATTGTGTAAATCAGTGAACATCTGCATGTCTGATTTTATGATGGAGAGAAGGTCAATATAGTTATACTGGTCAGGATGGTCCAGGAACATTTAACTGATCTCATTTGGAGCAGCAGTAGGGAAGTTATAATTAATCTTAAAGAGTAATGCATAACCTCCTGCTGCTATCCACATCCAGTCACTCCTGCTAGAAGAGACCATGTAGACATTAACTGAAATTTTACTGGCCTGCTGCCATGGAAATTGGAATGGTTGAGTGGCGGAGCAGGGGAAAGTCTGTTGACCTTGTGCGGAATTTTACGGTGTCCAGGACAAGCGTAAAATCCTGCCCATCAAATGAAACTTGATTGGTGGACTTGATTGCAATGCCCCTGAGACAGAATAGCATTTTTCACACTCAATAATGTAAATAGGTGAAACCCAACAACAATACAGAGTAATGAGAGAGTTTACATCAAAAGAAAATACATTCATGGTATCATATATTTTGCAATAAGCACAGCCAAAATAAACACTGAATGAACAATCTTTGACTGGCATCATCAAAAAGTACAAAGCATGAACCTGTATAAACAAGAACCAAGATGCTGTTCATAACAATTTATTGTCACCTCTCACTAAGATTTTCTATTTTTGATTATAGGACATCTGATTAAATGCTTTCAAAACTGGGGGTCGGCAACAACCAATGCTCTTGAAGGGGAGCATGTGCGTATAAGGTGTAAACTCTGCAATCTACCTGTCCGGAGTGACCTTCAAACATATGGATTTAACATCACCTGGTTCAAAGACACTTCCAAAACTGGTCCTGTGGAGATATCTGGAAAAACAGACAGAATTACGTTTGATGGAACCTCACTAGGATTTTGGCCTGCGTTTGAGAATGACACTGGAAGATATTTTTGTTTTGCCTCGTAAGTAGCAATGAGAATAATAATCCACACAAGCCCAAAAATTTCCATCTAGGAATCTGTTGGAGCATCTTGTCTGTTGGAGCATAAAGTCTGGTGACTTTAGCAGAACTTGGCAGGTATTCTGTCCCATTGATAATGGTGTGCAGTTTCTTTTGAGTGGGCACCAGATACTTTGAAATTCAGTTCTCAAATAGATAGATGCTTCAGTTATGTGTACATTAAGAATAGAGTTGTCCCGATGTTGTACTATCATGATTGTGGGATGATGAAACTGTTTAATTATATGATAAATATATTTTTGCTGTAGATGTGCATCGCTTAAATCCTATGAATTCCTATTTACCTTTATTAGTATTTGGAGTGAGGCAGAAATACATAAACTGAAATATATCTTTCTTTCCAAACATGTGAAGAAGATATTCAGCATATGAGTGTAGAATTGTCTTGGAACTTTTTATAGCTTGATGCTTTTGTTGATATTCATGCAAACTAGTGATTTTGTGGAAAGCTATTTGCATCGATCTCTTACTCAAGGCATCTAGCCTCAAAAGATATGCTGAGTAACTGTTGGAGCCACCATGTCTAAGTTAAAGCTGTTTCACATTATTAAATAAACTGGTACAGGCAGAAAACAAATACCAAAAATGCTTTCAAACATTGAGGTTGAATGCTAGATTTTTGGCACTAGCTCATTAATAATGAGTATAATATTATAAAATTTATGATGCTTATTTTCCTATTTGTAGGAATAGAACTTCTCATATAATGAGTATAAATATAACCTTGAATGTACAAAAGAACAAAAGAGAACAAAATTGTCATGGCAATTCCTATCCTTTTAGTTCATATGTTGGAAAATCCTTTACGTTGCGCTGTCCAAAACTACAAGATTATAGCTATAAGGAAGACAATATTATATGGCTGAAGGTATAAACATTTTCATACTTTTGTGTAATTACTTACCTTATGGAGGAGAGTTACATTTTTAAGTTTTTGTAAAATTGTTTCAATTAGTATATACATAGTAAAGCCTTGCAAAAATATTTAACTGTTTCACAACTCAAAATTAAAAAAACCTTTTCCATAAAAGAGATAACATTATTTGCAGGATAAAATGCCTTTATTGAAGGAGTTCATTAGTAAATAACAATACTGACTGTTCTTCAAAAATAGTTAATTGACTGTAAAGCAATTTGAACATGTTGAAGATGAGATGAAGTGCAATACGTGTGCAAGTTTGTTCTTTAATTCCATCTTTTAGCATTTCATTGATGAAGATAGAATTGTTATTATTGTAATTCAGTCTGTCAAAACAAAAATGTAAGATTTAGGCTTTTGTCATGTTATGTAATCTATTGTAAAAGCAGAAAGGCATTTGAGGATGTGTCACATCAGCTGTACCTCTGATTATTTACATATATGATGCATATCTATGTTATACTACTCATGAGAATACTACAACAACAATTGGGGCATACATTTCTAACTTCACCACATGTGTGATAATTTGGCTGAGCACCAACTCATTCGTTTGTTTTAAAATTTACTCATTAAGCTCAATAAGATGAAAAGCAAGCAACTTCTATAAAGACAGAATGTCAACTCCATCACATGTCCATCTAGAGAGTTCAGGTGAAAAATACAACCAGTTACATTCTTGTATCTTTCAGGATTGCAAGCATAATGTCCACATAGGGACTGAGTATGTTATTCGGAAAGTGGAAGAAAGGAGTGCTGGATATTATTTGTGTGTACTCCCCCTAGAAAATGGTGGCGTTCAATATAATGTTACAAGATTATTGAAACTGACAACCCAAGGTATAGTTCAACATCCATTTTTATTATTGTGTTATTAAAAGATACCAAACTGATAAGTTCAGTTATGCAAAATATATTCTAACATGAGCTGTAAGTTGGAAAATTTATAACAAGATTTGGTCCTTTGGGCCTCAGAAGAACTGTACTCCTCTTTGGAAGTGAAGATTACCTGCACGAGGGCAGACACACTCTAATGGCCAACTCCGATCGCGAGCTTCCCTTATTCTGACACTGATCCCAGTGCAGACTGGCAGTGGGATCACCCATCCCCACCAATTGCCCCAAGTGGCCCTGCCCCAATAGGTCCTGGTCCCTATAGCCTCATCCTCTTGGCACTACTCGATGCCTGCTGGGTAGTGCCAAGATGACTCTGGGCATTGCCACTTTGCTCCTGGGGCAGTGCCAGTGGGCCAGGCTGGCAATGCCTAGAGTGCATTCTTCCTTACCCCCAATCTCTTGCGGTGACCTCCATGGCCTCCCTTCACTCCAGCATGGCTGGTCACCAGTTCCCCATTCATGGGGAGCTGTTGTAAACTCCACTGGAGTGAACTGCTCCTGATGGGGGAAGAAGGGGAATGGTACTAGTGGGATTGGAAGCTTCAGTCCAGAGCAGTGCAATAGGCTCGGAGAATCACCCCGCACCCCCTCATCTCTGTGGTGAAGGTTGTGTGGAACTCGTGAGGGAGCTGGATTATGGCCAGCCCCTCATGATGATGCTGTGTAGTTGCCTGCATGTCATGTCGCCAAGAAGAACTGCTTGAGTTCCTGAATTTGACGAGAAGGTAATATCTCCACAACCATAATGTCTCTATCTTCCTCATGATCCTTCTGAATTGTGGTGAGTAAGAAAGCTCTGAAGAGGCTATCAGCCAAGTACAACTCCTCACCACATATGCAGATGATGCTGAGGTTGTAGTATATCAATTTTAGCATTATGCGTTGCAGCCATAATGTGGAGAGGCTTCTTCATGATAGTTATGAGTAGCTGGTGATCTGTTTCAACCATTGCAGGGTGACCCTATATCAAATTTTGACACTTCTGATTGGCAAAGACTAGAGCAAGGATGTCCAACAAAGTTAGTTTATTCCAAAGCTCAACAGCTACCTGCAATACTTGTACTCTGCCTGAGCAAAGCTTTGCATTTTTTCCCTCTTTGCTTCTTTCTCCAGTGTTTCTTTCTTAAATGTACTGTTATTGCCTCGAAATTAAGAAGTAAAATCTGTTAATGAATATGTTCCTCCTTCTTCACAGAATTTGTCGAACCATTTAAGCCAAAGTTAATTTATCCTATTGAAGAACAAATTGAGTTTGTACTTGGTATGTGTAATTTTGAATAACTTTATGACATAACAATCCTGACAATTTTCTTTCCTCCTCTGCCGAAGATACTATTCATGTGGGAGCATAGGTTTGAGAAGCTTACTAAAGTAACCATTCTACATGTCTAAGTCAAGGTTGTTGGAGTCAAAACTGTTTGACTCTGCCCATTCATATGCAATTGTTGCCAGGAATGACTGGAGAGCAATCTGGCCAAGAGTCCTGACTCTTACCTTTCAATTACAAAACAGAAAGATTAACTGTAGTAACCTGACATTGCCCCAGCTGAGATCAATACTGACTGACAGTCAAGTTTGCATAGATTCATCCTTTATGATTTAGCAACATAATAAATTAGACTTCCTGATTTGGTTCAGTTCACAGTGACATTAATCCATTAATGGGACCTGGGTGGCATGGTGGCACAGTGATTAGTAGTGCTTCCTCATAGCTCCAGGGATCCGGGCTCAATTCCCATCTTGGGTCACTGTCTGTGTGGGATTTGCACACTCTCCCTGTAATCTGCATGAGATTCCTCTGGCTACTCCGGTTTCCTCCCATAGTCCATAGAAATGCGGGTTAGGTTGATTGGCCATGCTAAATTTCCCCTTACTGTCCTGGGATGCATAGATTAGAAGGATTAGTGGGGTCACGGAGATAGGGCCTTGATGTCAGTGCAGACTCAATGAGCCAAATGGCTGCCTTCAGCACTGTGGGGATTCTGTGTGTAGTTCCAACCTATTTGTTTCATGTGGGTTAGCACCCGCATTAAAGTCACATCATTCAATGTTGTTGGAAATTATCTTTAACCATTTGGTGATCAGGAGATTGGAAATATGTGTAAGGTGAAATTTCATACCTTATGTAAAAGATGTTAGATCATTCAGGTCCTGAAAGCCTGCACTGTGTCTTGTGACTCTGTTCCTTCTGCTGGTTGAAATCCATGAAAGGTTACCGACTAGAGAAGCTAACCCTATCCCTCTCACCATGGATGTAGCAAGATCTGCATGGGTGTTTCCAGCATTTTTTGTTTTTATTTATGACCCTTCAGAAATTTGTGAGATCCTGCAGATTGGGAGTTAGCTAATGTGTCACTGCTACGAAAAAAGGAAGGAATGGAAGTCCAGGGCAATTAACCTAACATCATTCAGAAAGCATTAAGAATGGACTTGGAAAATCATAATATGATTATTATTAATATGATTAAGGCTACTGCCTTGAACATAGTGCGTAGATCCATAGAACCATAGAACACTCCAACACAGAAACAGGCCTTGTGGCCCTTCATGGCTGTGCTGAACCATTTTTCTGCCTAGTCCCACTGACCTGTATCTGGAACATATTCCTCCACACTCCTCTCATCCATGTACCTGTCCAAGTTTTTCTTAAATGTTAAAAGTGAGTCCGCTTTCACCACTTCATCTGACAGCTCATTCCACATCCCCACCATTCTCTGTGTGCAGAAGCACCCCTTAATATTCCCTTTAAACTTTTCCCCCTTTCACCCTCAACCCATGTACTCTAGTTTTTTTCTCCCTTAACCTCAATGGAAAAAACCTGCTTGCATTCACTCTATCCATACTCATCATAATTTTATACACCTCTATCAGATGTCCGCTCATTCTTCATGCTCCAGTGAATAAAGTCCTAACCTATTCAACCTTTCTTTGTAACTAAGTTTCTCAAGTCCTGCCAACATCCTCGTAAACCTTCTCTGCACTCTTTCAACATTATTAATATCCTTTCTGTAATTAGGTGACCAAAACTGCACACAATACTCCAAATTCAGCCTCACCAATGTCTTATACAACCTCATCATAACACTCCAACTCTTATACTCAGTACTTTGATTTATAAAGGCCTATGTACCAAATGCATTCTTTATGACCCTATCTGCCTGTGATGCCACTTTTAGGGAATTATGTACCTGTATTCCCAGATCCATCTGTTCTACTGTTTTCTGTGTCCTACCATTTACCCTGTATATTCTACCTTGGTTTGCCGTTCCAAAGTGCAATACCTCACACTTGTCTGCATTAAGCTCCATCTGCCATTTTCAGCCCATTTTTCTAATTGGCCCAAATCCCTCTGCAAGCTTTGAAAACTTTTCTCGTTGTCCGCTACATCTCCAATCTTTGTATCATCAGCAAATTAGCTGATCCAATTTACCACATTATCATCCAGATCATTGATATAGATGATGAACAACAATGGTCCAGCACTGATCCCTGTGGCACACCACTAGTTCTCAGCCTCTACTCAAAGAAGCAATCCTCCGCTACCACTCTCTGGCTTCTTCTGTTGAGCAATGTCTAATCCAATTTACTACCTCTCCATATATGCCTAGCAACTGAACATTCCTAACTAACCTCCCATCTGGTGTGAACACTCATAGCATGGTTAGGAAGGGAGTTCAGGAGTTTGATAAAGAGGAACCTGTGTGTAGTATACTTGGATTAAAAAATGGCATTCGATAAATGGTCACATGAAAGCATAATCCGCAAGATGAGATAATTCAAAATAGCACCAGCTGAATAAAAATGACAGCCCAGAAATTGTGATCTGAACTTGGAGAACTGCAACAGGATTTCTAGTCACCAGTTAGTTCTCATCTTTTCCAAAGCCCAAATTGTTGGAATAGGATTGTGTGAGTACTGGAGTGGGGGAGCAGGGGAAGGGTCACCTTCCATACTAATGGTGCAGTTGATGTTAGTTTTAATTCTGTAGCTAACAATTTTAATTTCCTGCTACTGTCTGGGTATTTAGAATTTAGAATTTCTACAGTGCAGAAGGAGTCTACTCAGCCCATTGAGCCTCCACCGACCACAGTCCCACCCAGGCCCTATCCCTGTAACTCCACATACTCATCCTGCTAATCACTGACACTAGGATCAGTTTAGTAACTTAACCTACACATCTTTATACTATGGAAGGATACTGGAGTACCTGGAAGAAACCCACACAGACATGGAGAGAATGTGCAAACTCCACAAAGACAAACATGTTGCTGATTGTAAACATTTCTCTATTAGAAGTGGCTAAAAACTTAGTAGGACAGTGACTTTGGCAGTTAAGCTGAAATCTCATTCACTGAGAATTTCCAGGACAAGGCCTTGACTTAATTTGTAGCCACTCTGAAAGGCTTATAGGTTTTTAGTTCCAACATATATTTTTAGTTTGTTTGAAGTGATAGGGAGTCTGATGATATTTTTGAAATCATTTAGGTTATGAGGATAGTTTTAAAAAGTAACAAACAACAATTGCTTGTTTTACTGGCCACAGCAAAACAAAATCACTTGCATTACTTTTTTTTGTATTAGGTGAAAAAAGGGAAATTGAATGCAAAGCTATTTTTGGCTATAGTATGAAAGAATTCTGCATACTATATTGGATTTTTAATAGCAATGGAAATAATATAGTGTATGAAAATTCTGAAAGGTAAGAGTGGACTAATATGTACATTATATTTGGTGTAATGGTATCTTATTCTTAATTGTTTGCATGAGAAGAATGATAGAGTAGTATCATTAATCCACAGAGTTCAATCATTAACTTCCTTTATTCTCCGGTATATTGTTTATTATACCCCTGCTAATTTTGTGATGAGTTATGTTGCATGGTGACAATCGCTAAGTTCAAACAATCAACCTTCATGCTTTTCATTGAAGGAACCACAGAGAAGTGCAGCTTTTATTCTTATTCTTATTCTTCTTCATACAAAAATCCATCAAGCCTTTTCCATTCAGAGTAAATGTACTTATTCTGCTGTGGTGTTTATTCCCACAGCTTTACCTATTGTAAATAACTAGGGCCTACCCCTGTTACACACTTCTCTTGCTGCCGTGGATAAGAATTTCTACATTTTGGAAGGAAAGCGATGAGGAACATTTTGGGTTAATATCACTGTTGAATTATAAGTGATAGTGACAATGTTTTGATTTCAGTGAACATAATCTTATCAAAAAATGGCAGTGTTGTTTTGGTGAGAAATCTGGTGTGTTTCTCACCAATAAACCAATTGGTTTCCTTTCCAGGTTTGATCACACTCTGCCAAAAAAAATCAATGGAATGTGAATCATGCCATCATAGAGGTGGGCAGGGCTTAAACACATCAGCAAACCCGGCTGCCCAGAGATCGGGGCACCATCTTTAAAAGACACTCTGATCAGACCTCCAATAAACTTCCCCTGACCCCACCACTGAGGAATAAGGGGCTCCTCTTTGCATCCCCCAAATCAGAGCAATTGCTCGCTCCGATCTCTCCCTCACCCTGCACTGTGATCATCGGCCCCTTCCCTCCTCTGCTGTCATTATTGGCCCCTTCTCCCCTCACCCCACCCTGCTATCATTGGTCCCTTCTCTCCCTCCACTGAAGCCACTAACATCCCTTGCAATGGCCATCACCAGCATCTGGCATCCCCCAATCATCAGATTGCTGCCAACCACAAGCAGCATTAACACTCCACCTCCAATGAGGCTACCTCTGTGACCTGTCCCTTGCACAGGTTGGCAGTACCAACCTGGCAGTGCCAACCTGTGCCAAGGGGCAGTGCCAGGACACTGCCTAGCCTTGGCCTCTTCTCCAAGGGCTATACTTACCTTAAGACCCTCAGGGAGACCCCAATGACAGGTTCATGTCAGCATCAATGTGATGTCACTTCAGACTGTTGTCAATATCTGGCAGGGTGTGGGGGGTGGTCAAAATACAGAGAGGGGATGCAGGATTTTGGTATTAAAATGCATGCTAATGCATAAAAAGCAAGTGAACCTGATGCGTCGCCAGGGAAGGGCACCAATGAGAACTGCAACTTACGGATCTTGAGCCCCCCGTTGCAACCTTGCAGACAGTGAACATGGGCTCGAGATTTCACCCAGAGATTTTAGAGATGTTTTTCTGCACATTTCTTGTGTAATGGGAACAGTATTCAAATTTCATATTCATGGCTAAAATGACGTACTAGTCATTCCTTGAGGAGATGTAAACTGTAGACTTTTACATTCTCTCGTCATGTCCCATTCTCCCTCTGTTCTGTTTGCTGAAATAGAAATTATTTATTTTATTAAAGTCATTTGGTATTTTCCATTATAAAATGTTCACACTTCTGTATCTTTTAGGTTTGTTACTGAAGACAACAGAATATCCTTGATCAGGCCACTTGTGTTCACCGAAGTTAAAGCAGAGCATTTGAATCAATCTTTTAAATGTGTCTTAGGATGTCCAGAGACTAACCAAATTGGTAACATCATTATTCTAGAAAGAGGTATTCCATTCTTTCATAATAAGATGGTAAAATCACAACTGAACAACTACTGTGCTACCAAGTTGCCCATGTGCTTTTAAAGTAAACGTTTATTTATTAGGCATAATAAGGTTTACATTAACACCACAATGAAGTTACTGTGAAATTCCTCTGGTTGCCACAATTTGGCACTTGTTCAGGTCAATGCATCCAACCGGCACGTCTTTCAGACTGTGGGAGGAAACCCATGCAGACACATGCAAACTCCACACAGACAGTGACCTAAGCTGGGAATTGAACCTAGGCCTCTGGTACTGTGAGTCAGCAATGCTAACCACTGTGCCACTCTATTGCCAGCAAAGGGAAGATTCAGATAAATTTTCACTTTTGTTCAATAGCTGCTCTGGATGTTAGTGAAGATAGAATTGACTTGATTTGCAATGCACTCCGTGTTTGATTATCCTACCTTTGGTCACTGTTTACGTTTCCATGAGCATCAATTCCCTGTTTCTGTTCACCTGAACTCTAGGGACACAACTAATTAAAGCAAGTTTGAAATTGGAAAAGAAGGGCCAGTCTCAATTTCTTTCTGGGCTGCACTCTTCCAATTTTTGTGAGTTAAAATGCAAGTGTCAATTTTTTGCATGAGCTTCATTAATTTGAAATAGAAATATATATAAAGGAACAAGAATAACTCGACAAAATTAACTTTTAAGGAATGAACCCTCGGAATGGAATTTTCCGATCCCACCCACAGTGGGAATTGTAACAGGCAGGAGACAGGCTATGCAAAGGCCCATTGACCTCGGGTGGGATTTTCCAGTTTTGGGGCGAGCGTGGCTGGAAAATCCTACCCTTTGTTAGAATTGGAGGGTATTGCAGACGTGCAGCTTTAAGAAGGAACTGAACTGGGAGAAAAGGGAAGTGAACAAAACATAATTCCACACAGGGAAAGTATTTTGATGGAAAACAGAGAAGCTTAAGTGGCGGAGGTCTCAAACTCATTGGAATTTAGAAGATTGAGGGGAGAACTTATTAAAATATGTCAGACTCTGAGAGTGCTGAGATGGTATTTCCACTCCTCAAGGAATTTAGAACTGGGGATGGGAGAGGGCACAATGTCAAGATGAGGGGTCTCGTATTTAAGATTCAGGTGAGGAGGAATTTCCCCCAGAGCGCACACATTTTTGTAATTTTTTTCCCCAGCGAGCAGTAGAGTCTGTGTTGATTCAGGACTGAATCAGACAGGTTTTTGACCTACAAGGGAATCAGGGTGGGAACAGTCAGGAAAGTAGAATTATGGCCAAGATTAAATCAGCATGCTCTTATTGAATGACAAAGTACGCTGAAAAGGCAAATTGGCCTACTGCAGTTTCTATTTTTAATAAGTCTTTGGAGGCAGAAGTTCCTTCACTAAAATCCCTTCATTTACAACTCTAACAGCAGTAGACAGAATGCTATCAGTCAGCAGTCTACCTCCACAAGTGTCAGAGGGACTGACACTCCTAGTTAGATACAAGGCAAAGACTGCCTGATGGCCCATCAATTGGATCCTTAATTAGGGAGATCATACTCCAATAGACCAACCTCAGTTGCCTGACTTAAATCATTATACTATCTCTTACATTCTTATGTATTGCAGAAATTTGGGAAAATAGGAATAAAAGGCAGTGATAAGATATCTTTGCCATTTAGCAATTACCTGTTTAAACCTAAGTAACTTATAGAGTTGTTACACTTTCCTTTCCAGTTCTTTATTTGTATTTTCCTTTCTTCTTTTACTGTTCCTTTTTAAATTTATTGGTAATAACTTCTGTTCATACTTGAAACATTTACTTATTTGTTTCTTTTCCACAAATGCTGTCTATTGAGTATTTATTATTTCCCAAATTTTCTGTTCTTATTTCAGATTTCCAGCAACTGTTATATTTTGTACTTTGTCCAGAAGTATTTGTGTCAGGTAAAAGCAAAACACTGTGGATGCTGGAATCTGAAACAAAAACAGAAAATACTGGAAAATCTCAGCAGGTCTGATAGCATCTGTGGAGACAGAACAGAGCCAACATTTTGAGTCTGAATGACCTTTCGTCAGAGTATTTATGTGAAGTTTGGAACAGTGCAACCTGATGTCATGGCATTTACCGTAAAAACAATTTTTGGTGGGAATAGGGGTACTTTGTTACAACATCTTCTATAAATTAACAACTGGTTTCAAGTTAAACTATGTCAGTGAATATATTGATGATGCATTAATTTCAGCTCACTTCACTTGAGTAAATAAAATACGTAAATTGAACAATGTGTCCACAAACAATATTGTTGAAGCCTGACTAGTTACATTACACAAAATAATGTTTACTCAGTGCCAGCAGCAGCAGAAACCACAGTATTGCTAGATAATGTGGGCTGCAGTGTCAGACGGATATTCCAGATTTTTGATAATGATCAAAAATGTTATTTAATTTTCACAGACAAGAGAAAAACTGGACCAACAGTCCTGCTAATAATCATGGCAGTGGCAATTTTCATCATTGTATCAGTTGTGTACTTGAAGTTCAAGATTTACTTTGTCCTTTGCTTCAGAGACTTCATGTCCAAGGATGAAACTCTAGAAGGTAAGATTATAAAAAGAAAGCCGACATACAGGTAGTATTTTAGTCTAATATCAAAAACAGCTCAACTAAATCAAACAGGGCTAGGAATGGAGTGCTTCTGTCAGACAGGGCTAAAATAAATCGCAGCAGAAAGTGCTAGCATCACCTTTATCAGACAGAACTAGATTAATCTGTATCAGACAGAACTAGATTCATTGGTATCAGACAGAACTAGATCCATCTGTATCAGATAGAACTAGATTCATCTGTATCAGACAACGCTAGTATCACCTCTGTCAGACAGCGCTAGTATCACCTCTGTCAGACAGCGCTAGTATCACCTCTATCAGACAGCGCTAGTATCACCTCTGTCAGACAGTGCTAGTATCACCTATATCAGACAGCGCTAGTATCACCTCTGTCAGACAGTGCTAGTATCACCTCTGTCAGACAGCGCTAGTATCACCTCTATCAGACAGCGCTAGTATCACCTCTGTCAGACAGCGCTAGTATCACCTATATCAGACAGCGCTAGTATCACCTCTATCAGACAGCGCTAGTATCACCTCTGTCAGACAGCGCTAATATCACCTCTGTCAGACAGCGCTAGTATCACCTCTGTCAGACAGCGCTAGTATCATCTCTGTCAGACAGCGCTAGTATCACATCTGTCAGACAGCGCTAGTATCACCTCTGTCAGACAGCGCTAGTATCACCTCTGTCAGACAGCGCTAGTATCACCTCTATCAGACAGCGCTAGTATCACCTCTGTCAGACAGCGCTAGTATCACCTCTATCAGACAGCGCTAGTATCACCTCTGTCAGACAGCGCTAGTATCACCTCTGTCAGACAGCGCTAGTATCACCTCTGTCAGACAGCGCTAGTATCACCTCTGTCAGACAGCGCTAGTATCACCTCTGTCAGACAGTGCTAGTATCACCTCTGTCAGACAGCGCTAGTATCACCTTGTATCAGACAGCGCTAGTATCACCTCTATCAGACAGCGCTAGTATCACCTGTATCAGACAGCGCTAGTATCACCTGTATCAGACAGCGCTAGTATCACCTCTGTCAGACAGCGCTAGTATCACCTCTATCAGACAGCGCTAGTATCACCTCTATCAGACAGCGCTAGTATCACCTCTATCAGACAGCGCTAGTATCACCTCTATCAGACAGCGCTAGTATCATCTCTATCAGACAGGGCGAGTATCACCTCTATCAGACAGCGCTAGTATCACCTCTATCAGACAGCGCTAGTATCATCTCTATCAGACAGGGCGAGTATCACCTCTGTCAGACAACGCTAGTATCACCTCTGTCAGACAGCGCTAGTATCACCTCTATCAGACAGCGCTAGTATCACTTCTGTCAGACAGCGCTAGTATCACCTCTATCAGATAGGGCGAGTATCACCTCTGTCAGACAGCGCTAGTATCACCTATATCAGACAGCGCTAGTATCACCTCTGTCAGACAGCACTAGTATCACCTCTATCAGACAGCGCTAGTATCACCTCTATCAGACAGCGCTAGTATCACCTCTATCAGACAGCGCTAGCATCACCTGTATCAGACAGGGCGAGCATCATCTCTATCAGATAGCGCTAGTATCATCTCTATCAGACAGCGCTAGTATCATCTCTATCAGACAGCGCTAGTATCATCTCTATCAGGCAGGGCTAGCATCACCTGTATCAGGCAGGGCTAGCATCACCTGTATCAGGCAGGGCTAGCATCACCTGTATCAGGCAGAGCTAGCATCACCTGTATCAGGCAGAGCTAGCATCACCTATATCAGACAAGACGAGCATCACCTGTATCAGGCAAATGTAGCATCACCTGTATTAGACAGGGCTCGCATTACCTATATCAGACAGGGTGAGTATCACCTTTATCAGGCAGGGCTAGCATCAGACAAGTCTAGCATCACCTGTATTCAGACAGAGTTAGCATCACCTGTATCAGACAAGTGCATCATCACCTGTATTAGGCAGGGCTCGCATCACCTGTATCGGCCTTGTCTGATACAAGTGAATCTGGCCTGTCTGATACAGGTGATGCTGCACTTGTCTGATACAGGTGATTCTCGTCCTAACTGATACAAGTGATGCTAGCCTAACCTGATACAGGTGATGCTAGCCTAACCTGATACTGGTGATACTAGCCCTGTCTGATACAGGTGATGCTAGCCCTGTCTGACACAGATGATATTCACCCTGTATCAGACAGGGCTAGCATCATCTGTATCAGACAAGGCTAGCATCCCTTGTATCATACAGGGTCAGGATCACCTGTATTCAGACAGGGCTAGCATCATCTATATCAGACAGGGCTAGCGTCCCTTGTATCATGCAGGGCCAGGATCACCTGTATTCAGATAAGGATAGCATCACCTGTATCAGACAGGGCTAGCATCACTTCTTTCAGACAGGGCTAGTATCACCTGTATCGGATAGGCAAGAATCACCTGTATCAGACAGGACTAGCATTACCTGCATCAGATAGTGCTCAATTCACCTGTATCAGACCAACTGTTTTGGATTTGGACCAACTGTTTCACACAGGGCTGGGATCACTTTCATTATATAGGGTTTAGATCATCAAGTTTTGTACTCAGACTAAAATATCTTGTTATGAATTTTAAGTATATACTGTTGTTAGATGTGGTATTATCCCAAAATCCAGAGTGTAATGTGGAACACTGGTTCCTAAGTGCGTGTTTTGTCAATTTGGTATGAGGTGAAGACAGATATACAAACCAGTAAAGGAAAGGTCCAATCTTGTTTTAACCACAAAAACATGTTTATGAATATATAAAAACACACAACACAAAAGGCTTCAATACAAAACAAAGTTATACAAAACTACAATAATAGCTAATTGCAGGTACTGTATTCTGGAATTAACCCAATTCGTTTAAGTATGTTCCTGAATTCTGAGACATATCCCTTGTCCCAACACAATCATCCCAAACAGTATAACTCTGAGCTAATTCCGGCAAATGATTACCAACCATAAGTTGGGGGCAATTCTCCCACCCACTGCAATGCTCTATCATCTTTATTGTAGCCCATTTTTGAATCTTTACTTTATTCAAGCTCTTGATTCCAGCAACATTCATTAGAAAATACCTCATTTCTTATTCAAAGGACTTTCAAAGGTGTAGGTTTTAATAGTTCCATCATGCTATCCAACTTGTTTGTTCTTATTCCTCTTGCTGTTCCTTGTCTCCAAAGAGAAAAGTAATATTTACATGTATGTAAATGCAAAAATAATAGGTGTGTTGGAGATACTTACTGAAAGAAGTGATTGTGAACACACTCTGTCGTTTATCTAAGGAACCACCAATCCTGTCATGAATAGATTAAATAAGTTTTCATAATTTAAAAAAAACACACTTCCAGCCTATAGGAGAATTTAACGATTAAAGTTAAAATTTATTTATTAGTGTTACAATTAGCTTACATTAACACAGCAATGAAGTTACTGTGAAAATCCCCTAGGTGCCTGTTCAGTTGCAACAAAATTTAGCATGGCCAATCACCGTACCAGCGTGTCTTTTGGACTGTGGGAGGATACCGAACACTCGAAGGAAACTCATGCAGACACGACAATAACGTGCAGACTCCACACAGTCACCTAAGCCAGGAATCAAACCCGAGTCCTTGGTGCTGTAAGGCAGCATTGCTAACCATTGTGCCATCATGCTATAAGAAGTCTTACAACATCAGGTTAAAATCCAGTAGGTTTATTTGGTAGCAAATACCATGAGCTTTCGGAGCACTTGCTGCTCCTTTGTTAGGTGAGTAGGAGATCTTTCACAAACAGGGCATATAAAGGCACAAATTCAATTTACAGAGTAATGGTTGAAATGCAAGTCTTTACAGCTAATTAAGTCTTCAAGGTATAGACAGTGTAAGTGGAGAGAGCATTAAGCACAAGTTAAAGAGATGTCTATTTTCTCCAGACAGGGCGGTTAGTGAGATTTTGCAAGTCCAAGCAATTCATGGTAGGGTGGGGGAGTGGTGGGGTGGAGGGGTGGGGGTTGGGGGGTCAGGGTGGGGAAGGGTGGTTATTGTAACCCCCATGACTTGCCTGGGCTTGCAAAATCTCAAGAACTGTTCTGTCTGGAGACAATACACATCTCTTTAACTTGTGCTTAATGCTCTCTCCACTTACACTGTCTGTACCATTAAGACTTGATTAGCTGTAAAGACTTACATTCCAATCATTATTCTGTAAATTGAGTTTGTGTCTTTATATGCCCTGTTTGTGAAAAGATCTCCCACTTACTTGACAAAGGAGCAGCAAACGCTTGGAAAGCTAATGGCGTTTGCTACCAAATAAACCTGTTGGACTTTAACCTGACATTGTAAGACTCCTTACTGTGTTTACCCCAGTTCAATGCCAGCATCGCCACATCATGACCACCATGCTGCATCAGGGCAGCTAGCCTACAGCCATGGTAAACTAAGAAGGAAAGAATTCTGGAGATCTAAAGTGATGGATGTGAGGAAGTCAGAGAGGCACATACTCAGTTTGGTCTTGTGAAGACTGGAGAAGCAGTCTTGTTCCTCGTGGTCATACAAACATGAAGAAAAAACTACTTTTGGCATCTTCATCAGGATTATTATTTAAAAGGCGAAAAGCTGCAGCATCCTACGGTGCAGAGGGACCTGAGGGTCCTTGTGCACGAATCGCAGAAACCCAGTCTGCAGGTGTAGCAAGTGATCAAGAAGGCAAATGCAATGTTGGCCTTTATAGCTGGGGGGATAGAATATAAAAGTAATATAAAAGGGAGGTACTGTTGCAGCTGTATAGAGTGCTGGTGAGGCTGCAGCTGGAGTACTGTGTGCAGTTTTGGTCGCTGCATTTGCGGAAGGATATATTGGCCTTGGAGGGAGTGCAGAGAAGGTTCACCAGGCTGATACCGGAGATGAGAGGGTTAGCCTATGAGGAGAGACTGAGTAGACTAGGTTTGTACCCATTGGAGTTTAGAAGGCTGAGGGGAGATAATGAAAGGGATGGATAGGGTAGAGCTAGAGAGGTTCTTTTTGCTTAGAAAGGATAGCAGGCACAGCCTCAAAATAAGGAGGGAGGTGGGCGGTTTAGATCGGAGTTGAGGATGAACTTCTTCACCCAAAGGGTGGTGAATCTTTGGAATTCTCTGCCCGTTGAAGTGGTGGAGGCTACCTCGCTGAATATATTTAAGTCATAGGTGGATAGGTTTCTGACAGACAAGGGAATTAAGGGTTATGGGGAGAAAGCGGGAAAGTGGAACTGATCCACTTCAGATCAGCCATGATCTTATTGAATGGCGGGCAGGTTCGAGGGGCTGGATGGCCCACTCCTGCTCCTATTTCTTATGTCCTTACGTTCTTATGGATGACAACTGATACTTCAGAGCATGCATGGTACACACCCAGTCCTTTTCAACTAACAATGCAACAGGTGTCCTTTGCATGTCATAGTATTTTAAATGAGTGTATTACATTACTCAGTTTTTCCTAGCTGTAGGCCTAGGCTATAGCAATGGTAAACATTTTGGAGTTGTCACTGGTCTGTTTACATTAAGTAGAAGGTCTAAAATATTAGGTCAACAACTTTTCATAGCACTCACACTCTCACAACTAAAACCTTGCATCCAGTGCTATATATTCACTTATAAAGAAGAAACCATTGTATTTTATCTTGTTTCTCTTTAACTCTTTGGATTAATGCTGATGCTTCAAACTTAATTTTCAGATAATAAGGAATATGATGCCTACGTGCTGCTTCTTAAGAGCCATAAAACTCTCTTCAGTGCTGAGGTAGAAACATTTGCGTTGGAACTATTACCTGCAATTCTAGAACAAAAATTTGGTTACCGACTGTGCATCTTTGAACGTGACGTTCTTCCAGGAGGAGGTAAGGTGGATTTATTCTTTTCTTACCTTGCAAATCATCAAATCCAAGGGATGCAAATTTCTGTATGTCTGGTGCACAACGGACCACCATTCATAATTAGGTTGAATTACATAACATATATAGCACTAAGCAGACTCATTACATTCTCTTTAAATCACTTGTATACTATTAGATTCCCTTTAACTCATCTATATGCTATTTACTTTAAGTACTCCCAATGGTTGTGAATTTCACAGAAAATAGAAAGTAGGAAAATCGGGTCACTCTTAGGCAGGCTGTACTAGTGAGCAGCATAAGGGTCCTTTTGAGATATCTATGTTGATTATATTTATGGCTCTTGAGAATCCTCTATTTTAGAAGTATCTGGGCTTACCACTGACCAGAAACTGAACCGGACCAGGAATATAAATACCATTTATACCATTTACCATTTACCAAGACCAGGACAGGGACTTGTAATATTGCAGAGGATAACTGACTCCCTGACTCCCCAAAGTTGATCTGCCATCTGCAAGTCACAACTTAGGAGTATACCAGGGAGGTAGTGGCAGACTGGTATTGTTACTGGTCTAGTAATTCTAAGGATCAGGGTAATGCTCTGGGGACCTGGATTTGAATCCACAATGGCAGATGGTGAAATTTGACTTCCATAAAAATCTGGCATTAAATCTGGATTATGAAATGGTTGTTTTGAAAACTCATTTGATTCAGTAAATTCCTTTAGGGAAGCAAATCTGCCATCGTTACTTAGCCGAGATGTGACTCCAGATTTGCAGCAATATGATTGACTTTTAATTATCCTCTGAAAATGGTCTGGCAAGCCATTCAGGCAATTAGAAATCCAGCAAAGGACAAAAGAAGTCACTATTCAAAAAATTCAACACGATGTAGAGCACATCATCCTGTTTGATTGGCACCCATCTTGGCAATTCACTCCAACACCAACACACAGATGCAGCAACCTCTACCAGGAAAAAGGACAAGGATAGCAGATGCATGGGAACACCATGACTTGCAAGTTTCCCTGCAAAGTGCCCAGAATGCTGACTTGGAACTATATTGCTGCTCCCTCACTGTTGCTGGGTCAAAATCCTAGAACTCTAATCCTAACAGAATTGTGATTGCGGGGATTGCAATGGTTCAAAAAGGCAGCTCATCACCACTTTCTCAAAGGCAATTAAGGATAAATAATAAAAATGCTGCCCTTTCCAACGACATCTGTGTTTCATGAAAGAACTTTTAAAAATCTGTGACTGTGCCTTCAGATTCCTAGGTCCTAACTATTAGATTTTCTGCTATAAACAGCTTTTCCTCTTTTTTGACTTTAAAGTCACTCCTTAATATTTGTTAATACTCTTTGACCAATCTTTGGTCCATCTGCCCGAATATTGCATTATGTGGCTCAGTGACAAATTTTGCTTTATACCAATCCTGGCAAGCAGCTGGGAATAATTTAATAAATTAAAGACTAAATTTAAATAAATGCTTTGCTATTTAATTTAAATTATTTGTTCATCTAAAACGTTTATTTTGTTTTTCAGCTTCTGCAAGTGACATACTTTCCTACATTAACAAATGCAGAAGATTAATTATAGTACTTTGTGCTGAATGCATGACAGATGATAGTTCCATGTATGAATTGATGACAGGTCTCCATCAAGCTTTAGTTGAGAGCTTAATAAAGCCAATACTTATTGAATATAATCCAATAAGAGATATTACAGTTTTGCCGCAGTCCCTTCAGCTTATTTTGAAATCAAACAGGAGAGTGAAGTGGAGAAGTGCATCTCTATTGCAAAAGTCATACTTTTGGAAGAAAGTGCGGTACCTTATGCCAGCAAAGCACAATAAGCATCTGAATATTCTCAAAATGGAAGAACAATTCCTTGACAACAAAATCTAATAACCCAGAAATCATATGATTATAGACAGGACCTCATACAGATCTCATTGTGCCTGTGATCATAAAAAGTATATCCTCAATGTCAGCAGCAAAGTTCTGAGAAGTACCCTGCACACAAACCACAGAAGTGACTGACTAATACGAGAAACAACGGATAAGTATAAAGAAATAAGAATTTAACGACAGTTCATCTTGCCCTTCTCACAAATTTATCTATAATTTGCAATATCACGATCTCTACTCAGTTAATTTGATCTCTGGAAAGGATGAACCAGCCTGAGGCAAGCTTCCATAAAAGAACATCAAACTTACATTTTCTGAACACTTGACCCAGTTCACAAAAATATCCCAAGGCATTTCACACAATCAATAACATTGTGAAGATACTGTTGATTGTTGTGTAAACGAAACGTCATTTTGCCCATAGCAAGGTTCTGTCAGCAGCAATTAAACTAGTTAATCTGTTTCTTGTAGTAGTTGAAGGAAGAATATTGACCATAACGTCAGAAGAATGTCCTGCTCTTCATCGAAAAGTGCCATGGGGTCTTTAACCTCCAAATGAACAAATAAGGACCTTAGCAATGTGAATTTTTCATTCTATTCTTAATCATCTCTTTTCCCAGTAACTAATGAAGAGTTATTTGATTTATTTGTGACAGAAGCAAAATTCCTCCTGATTTTGTTGAAAACATTCGTACACCAAAGAGGGGAATGAACCTGTAAAATGTTCCTGTGGCATTTAAGTATTATTGTGACAGTTCAAGTTACAATGGCAATTTACGTGTAAATAATAGGCTTTGTTGAAAATGTGTAATGTACTTTAGTGTAAAGATTAGTTAGATTAATTAAAGGTACTGTTTGGACATGTAGCTCTCTATCCTGCCATTCATAAATAAGGTTGTAACCACAATCCACAATGGTCACATTTGCCAATTTTAACATCTGCCTATTATCTATGCATAACATATCTTGGGGAATGGGATTGATTAGATTAATCTACAGAGAGTCTGTGCCATACAGATGCTTTGATGAAAAGGTGCTTCTATAAGTGGAAGTATATGAAGATTTGTAATTCAAGGAAAGGAATATTTTGTACTGTGTGTTAAATTTAATAAAATACTTATTAAACACATCACCAGTGCCTAAGTAATAAAAAGCAGAAAATGCTGGAAATCTCAGCAGGTGTAACAGCAATAGTGTACAAAGAACAAAGAACAAAACAGCACGGGAAACAGGCCCTTCGGCCCAATGAGCCCATGCTGCCACCCCGATGATCCCACCTCTACCCGTGATCCCTGTCCATGTTTATAGATCTATGGATTAAAAACCAAATTTGAGAATTTGTTTTGCCAATTAGCCTAAGAGCACATCTTTGGGATGTGGGAGGAAACCGGAGCACTCGGAGAAAACCCACGCAAGCACAGGGAGAATGCGCAAACTCCCACAGACACAGGCCCAAATCCATGTATCTGCACAGCACAGCGCTAGTCCTGCGCTGTCATGTTGCCCATCAAATGGTCCAGGTCAAGCGTACACTAACGACGTGAAGCACTAGGATACTCTTGAAAAAAAAATCCAAGAGCAGCCCTCTCACGACCCATGGCATGTATGCCCCTCATTAGATAACAAGGTGGACCAAAGCACCTGTAGGATAAAAATAAGTACATCAATATCATCATCTATTTACACACTTCCCAGGGACTCCCAAGGCACATGATCCGCTATTTTAAATCAGTTTTCTATACCCCTCCATTCCCATTCTGTTCATGTGCCCATCTAAGTATTTCTTAAATAATTAGCAGGTGGAATGTTCTTTGGCAGAGTGGCGCAGTAAGCGGGAAAACAGGGTGGAAGCCCCTGACCCTATAAGTGGCTCACTCTGCCATATTGGGAGCCATTTGGTGAGAAACGTTAAGGGGCAGGTATCAAGACATCGCGCTATCAATGCCCATTCCACAGCAACTTAGGTTTGTAAAAAAATGGAGTGCCATGTTTAAAAGGTGCCTTAATTTAAAACAATAGAAAAACATCCTCTCTGCCACCACTTCCCAATCATGAAACTCCCTTCCCATGAAATCATCCTCCTGCAAAACTGCCCAGGAACTGTCTCCTGTGGCACAACACTTGAATATTGCCACTATAGTGTCAAGGGATTGTTCCCAAACATGACCCTCTTCCCCCTGAGGCTGCATTCACCTGTGTGTCACTGATGGGTCCTGCTCACCGGGTGCATGTCATGGAAAATCTGTTGTAATTCATCAAGTGGACAATTTAGTGTGAGAGTGGGACGAACAGGCGTAAAGGTCTGATAACTATATTTAAATATAATCATATGGAGAACCCAGTGTTCAATGCCAGGAGACCAATTACATCATGAATGGGGTAGAGGTGAGTTTTGGGACTCCCACAGGATTTTCTGATCCCCACTGCTATCCCCATGTCTCCAAAGATGGGAGCAGCATATTCTCCCAATATTTCAAGTCTCTATGACTATTCTTCATCTTTTCCACATTATTATAGCCAATACTAGTATTAGCAAAGTATTGGAGAGAATTATTAGGGATAGGATTTATAGTTATTTAGAGAGAAATGAATTGATTGGGGATAGTCAGCATGGTTTTGTGAAGGGTAGGTCGTGCCTTACTAACCTCATTGAGTTTTTTGAAAAAGTGACCAAAGAGGTGGATGGGGGTAAGGCGGTTGATGTGGTATATATGGACTTTAGTAAGGCGTTTGATAAGGTGGCCCATGGAAGACTTCTGCAGAAAATGCAGATGTATGGGATAGAGGGTGATTTAGCTAATTGGGTTAGGAATTGGCTAGCAGATAGAAGAGAGAGGGTGGTGGTTGATGGGAGATATTCATCGTGGAGTTCGGTGACAAGTGGTGTACCTCAGGGGTCTGTTTTGGGGCCCCTGCTGTTTGTAATTTTTATAAATGATCTGGATGAGGGTATTGAAGGATGGATTAGTAAATTTGCAGATGACACTAAAGTCGGAGGAGTGGTAGATAGTGAAGAGGGGTGTTATAGTTTGCAGAGAGACTTGGACAAGTTGCAGAGCTGGGCCGAGAGGTGGCAAATGGAGTTTAATGTGGAAAAGTGTGAGGTAATGCACTATGGCAGGAATAATAAATGTGTAGAGTATAGGGCTAATGGTAGGATTCTTAGTAGTCTTGATGAACAGAGGGATCTTGGTGTGTATGTGCATAGATCCCTGAAAGTAGGCAGTCAAGTCGAGAAGGTTGTTAAGAAGGCATATGGAGCCTTAGCTTTTATTGGTAGGGGGATTGAATTTCGGAGCCGCAACGTCATGTTGCAACTGTACAAAACTCTAGTGCGGCCGCACTTGGAGTATTGTGTGCAGTTCTGGTCCCCACATTATAAGAAAGATGTGGAGGCATTGGAGAGGGTACAGAGGAGGTTTACCAGGATGTTGCCTGGTATGGAGGGCAGGTCTTATGAAGAGAGGCTGAGGGATTTGAGGTTGTTTTCGTTAGAAAGGAGGCGGCTAAGAGGGGACCTAATCGAAACATATAAGATGATTAGAGGTTTAGATAGGGTGGACAGTGATAGCCTTTTTCCTAGGATGGAGAAAGCTAGCACGAGGGGACACAGCTTTAAATTAAGGGGTGATAGTTATAGGACGGATATCAGAGGTAGGTTCTTTACCCAAAGGGTGGTTCGGGAGTGGAATGCCCTGCCTGCAGCAGTTGTAGATGCGCCAAGTTTGGTGGCGTTTAAGAGGTTAGTTGATAAGTATATGGAAGAGAAGGGAATGGTTTAGTTTGGAGGGGCATTGCTTTTTATATTGGTCGGCGCAACATCGAAGGCCGAAGGGCCTGTTCTGTGCTGTAATGTTCTATGTTCTATGTTCTATAGTTTAATCCAATAAATTTATTACGCCGTACCATTGATGAGATTCATTACTTAGATATTCCTGAAATTTCAGAAACAAGAGATATCATTACATAACATCTGGATATGACTAAATCAATTCTGTTGGATTTTGCCTGGATAAATGTGTCCAAACAGTCTCTGATTTGTTAATATTACGGGTGAATTGATCGACTGGGTCAATTTTATTAATTTAGACTTCTGGTGCAGAACTTTATTCAAAACTTGAGGGTTTGTGAGCCTGGATCAGAAGAGCACTTTGAATTTTCCATTTATTAATATGCAAAGTTTAAATCTAGCAATCACTTCCTGTTTATCACATTCTGGTTGTCATACTTGTTCAAGAACACTGTTGATAGCTCAAGATAAACCAGTAACTTAACCCTATAATTCCATATATTTTCCCTGCTGGTTCTCCCTAACATTAAGGGTCAATTTAGCATGGGCAATCCACCTAAACCGCACATGTTTGAACAGTGGGAGGAAATCAGAGCATCTGGGGGCAACCCATGCAAACTCCCTACAGAAAATGACCTGAGACCGGAATTTAACCCGAGTCCCTGGTGTTGTGAGGTTGCAGTGCCAACCTGTGTTGCTGTGCCACCCACTGGCTGGATTTTCCTCATGGGCTTCTGAGTGCTTCTGTCAGACTGGATTTTGAGACCATGGTCATATTGAGAACAGAGGCAGGCAGGTGGGCGATAAAATAAGCACACACAGTTGGAGTATCAGTTTTCCAGATTTATCCAATCCCTGTATCATGTTCCTGGAAATTAGATATGGGGAGTGGTGAGGGGCATGGGTGGCAGGGCTCTGGCCCACATGACAGGAAACCAAATCAACAAATTAACAGTCTATGAAGGTCAATTGAGGAAGGTTCTTGGAAGGGGTGCGGGCCATTGTAACTGTCAGTTTGGAGACCCTTCTTGCCTGACTGTGTGCAGCAGCAGCTATAGGCCACTTTGTGAAGGGTTTCAACAACTCCACCCCTCACCCAAACCTCCAGCCTTCCTTCTTTCAACCACATCCTATCCACACTGCGATGATCAACCTCAAAGACTTCTTTGGTTTGCATTTTAAAACCTGGATAGGACCTCCATTTTAAAAATTGGGTTATATGTTTAAGTAGTTGCACGAATGCTTTTAGACTGGGTCACATGATTTGGAGTTTTTGTCATTGAGGTTTCAGAGGCTCCTGCTTTTAGTTTCAGTTTATACTCAATACAGTGCAGTGAACATCTCTTTCAATAAAGCTGTTATGTGTTACTTTGAATTTACACGCGCATGCTTCGTCTTTTTCTTTTTGTGTAAAAACTCCAACCCCTAACATAATTAGGATGTGACAAGAGTTAGAAGCCTCACTGTATTGTGCAGTCACTCTATGTGATATTCCTCACAATGGCCAGTTAATGGCCGGGATCGGCATCTAATTAAAGATGGCGCCTGTGCTCTGGAAGCAAGAAGATTAATCAGTGATATTCCAATCAGGGCTGAGTGCAGCATAGACAAGTGAGGGAACTCAAATTGGCACAGATATTATTATTTATAAAGCAAATTGCAAAGAACATGTTTGAAACATCAAGATAATGAATGCCTGAGAGCAGAACTAGATCTTTTAGCAGGTTAGAGCTGCGATTAGGAGTGGAATTTAATGCAGGTGATGGGGGTCTTCTCCACTGGTTGAAGAATCCTGTTTTCTCTTCTTCTGGGAAGGTCAGCGCATTAAATTATTTGGCAACAGCAGGCCTTCTTGGGGATCAAAAACCCTAGCAGAAATCCTTCCCCCTTACCTTCTTGGAATCACAGACAGCTGGACTTGCAAGGGACACACTATACTAGAGAGCAGATAAATAGAGAGCCAGACTCGGAGTCTTCACATTTTGTTAGGAGCAGAAACAGCCGGACCTGTGAGGTTCATACTGCACTGGAACAGCTCACTTAGTTTGAAAAAAAAAAATTCAGACATGCAGGAAAACTATAAATTGATTGGCTGCTGAGAAGCTTGTGATGGGGTAAATTAAGAAACTGAGTGCAGAGCTCAGAGTTTAATGAGAAGGGACACTAGTTAGTAATTGAAAAAACAAATTAAAAATGTGGATGCTGTATGGTCTGGGAATTCATGGGCCCCATTGTGGTTCCTGTGACCACATTTGTACAAGCATTCATTGCTGAAGGAACTCTGGTTCAGAGTTGATGAGCTAGAGTCCATGCCGCAGACACTGCAACAACCAAGGAGAGAGAGAGTCAGGAGACCGTCATGCCCCCTTGGTTAAGTAATGTGAATTCGGCCAGTGATCAAGGACAAGTATAGGGATCCAGGAGGTAGACTTATAGGAACCTCAGCCCTTGTCCTTGTCCAATAGGTTCAAGATTCTTCCTGCCTGCATGGGTGAGAGCAGGGACTCCAGGGAAGATGAGCAAACAGACCATAGCACACTGGAGCAAGGAACCATTGAAGTAGGGAAGGCAAAAGAAAAGTGATAGTTGTAAGATTCCATAACCAGGAGTATGAAAGGTATCATTTGCAAGCAGGATTGAGAGACCCCATGACATATTGCCTACTTGGTGCCAGGTTGAGGGATAACTCAAACTGGCTTGAAACAATATTGGAGAGGGAGGAAATGGATCCAGTTCTTGTGATCAATGTTGGGACCAATAACATAGACAAGAGTGGGCAATAGGTCCTGTTTGGGGAATATTAGGAATTAAGAACAAAATTAAAGAACAGGACCTCAAAGGTTATAATCACTAGATTATTACCAGAGCCATATGCAAATTGGCACAGAGAATTCTTGCCATTTCTTTATTCTCTATCTTGTTATTTGTTTTTTAAACTGTCTTGACTTACCCTGAGTCCTCCAACCCACATTTATTAGCTTAAAGACCTTATAACCATCCTATTTAGCTTTTCTGCTCGGTTGTAGGTTTGGAAGAGGTTATCAGAGGTGACTTGATGAGTTGCTTACAGATATTACCAAATGTGTTTTAGTGGTGGAAAAAATGGATGTTAAAGTTGGTGAATTGGATGCCAGTTAAGTGGGCTGATTTGTCCTGACAAGCTCTTGAATGTGTTGGATCCAGACTCAACCAGAACAATGGAGAGTATTCCATCAAATTCCTGACTTGAGTCTTGTAGATGATGGACAGAGTTGGAATGTCAGGAGATTAGTTACTACCACAAGATTCCTAGTTTCTAACATGCTGTTTATAACTACAGTATTTATATAACTGGTCCAGTTCAGTTTCTGGTCAATGATAACCCCAAGATGTTGATAATGGGGGATTCAGCATGATAATACCATTGTATGATCAAGGGGATATGAATAGATTCTTTCCTGTTGGAGATGGTCATTGTCTGGCATTTGTGTGGCATGAATGTTACTTATCAGAGCAATACATCACTATTGGCCTCCAACTGACTGGTTGCTCTCAGGCGAACATAGGAACATACAAACAGAAGTCAGCCCATCGATCATATCAACAATTAAATCAGATCATGGTTGATTTGTGGCTCAACTCCATATTCCTGCCTTTAGTCTATATTCCTTCATATTTTTGCTTAACAAAAACATTGTCAATCTCAGATTAAAGATAGCAACTGATTTAGTATCAACTGCTGTTTGTGCTTGAGAGTTCCAAACCTCTATTACCTTTCACTGAAACTTTGTTGCCCTTCATGCTGGCAGGATCCAAAGTTTTTAACTAGAGGTTGCTTAGCAGAAACAATTGGAATGAGTGTTTTCATTTATGACAATTGCCCAGGGGAACTGATAACTCAGGGCATGGCGCATAGTCAGATGATATCTCCGCAGTAATGGAAAAGTAACTAAATCAATATTTAAATAAACATTGTAAAGTTGTGATAGAAGAGTTTTTAAACTTTGTTTAACAAAGCTGTTTGTTGAAATGTGTGTGTGTTTGAAATATGAGTTGTTTCTGTGAACACAGTCAATGATTTATGGTAAAATAATTGGATGAGTGAGTAAAATAGTCAGTATGGATGACTGGCCTCAAAGCATAAATATTGATAACATTCAAAAACAGACATTGAGGACACCATCCTGTGAAAGAATGGCATCCCTGCCAATTAGAATTGAGATCTTTGTACTAGAGTTGTAAAAGGAAAACTTTGTAACAGAGTCATCACTTTATAAGTAAATAGCTGGAGAGAAAATTGTGTAATACTCTGTCTTGGATTTGTAATGGCATAGCAATAAACTGAAACATTTAATGTTGTATTGACTGAATTTTGAAGCTACAGTGCAGCATATTTAAAATTATTTTCACTGTTAGCTGTACTGATAACTACTGTGGCAAGCCAGCACTTGAGTGAGGTGGTCGAAGAGTGCTGAAAACAACTGATCCAAATTCAGTCGATACAACATTAAATGTTTCAGTTTAAGGCTATGCCATTACAAATCCAAGAACAATCACAGAACGTAATCACCACGCAAAATTGAATAGACCCCAATACAGAAAATGAGGCAGACTCGATGGGGATTTTTAAGAGACTTTTGGATAATTATGTGAAACTTAGTAAGATAGAGTATTATAGGTAAGCCTAGCAGGTTAGGACATGTTCAGCGCAACTTGTGGGCTCAAGGACCTATTTGTGCTGTAGTTTTTCTATGTTTCTATGTTTCTATAACATTCCAACTGATGGTGCTTCTACACAATTTTCTCTCCAGCTATTTACTTATAAAGTGATGACTCTGTTACAAAGTTTTCCTTTTACAACTCTAGTACGAAGATCTCAATTCTAATTGGCAGGGATGCCATTCTTTCACAGGATGGCGTCCCCATTGTCTGTTTTTGAATGTTATCAATATTTATGCTTTGAGGCCAGTCATCAATTCTCTGGCAAAGTGTCTTACCCAGGCCCTCTCCTGGCCTTATCCTTGTAACCACACACATTTCCTGTGGCTAATTCATCTAACCTACACAACTTGGAACGCCATGAAGAAAATTAGATGGCCAATCCACCTAACCTGCACATCTTTGGACTGTGAGAGAAAACTAGAGAATTCAGATGAAACCTAGCAGAAACAGGAAGAATGTACAAACTCCACAAAGTCACCCGAGTCTGAAAGTAAACTTGGGCTCCTGGTACTATGAGGCAACAGTGCTAGCACAGTTCCATCATGCTGCCCTGGCTAGTATCTCAGTACTTGGTAGATTTTCATAGCCAACCTCCAGTAATCTCTCCTCTTAAGCCAATTGCACCCTAATATTTTCAATTGCTCTTGTCATCAGGTCTATTAATATAAATGCTGAACACATTTGCATATTGCTACACTGCAGCAGTTTACAAAATTGTATATTTTAACACCTATTGACAACCATGCAGTGCTATTGTTCACACACTTCAGGAGGTTTGCAAAAACCAATAACTGCCAGCTAAACAAAATCGTGTTCTTCAGTTAGCTCCCCTACTACTCCCTCATAGGATTCTCCAAGAAAATTGAGCAAGTGATCAACAGTTACTCTTCAAGGCTGGGTCTACTTTCACAGGGATTCACTGAGCAGTGCTGAAGACCTAAATGGATTGTCATTCAGAGACAACTGGAGGTAAGAGGAACAGAGATGGTGAACTATTTTTCATGGATCAAGAAGCTCTTCAGTGACTAGAAATACACAAAAAATACATATCCTGATCTTGTTTTCACCCCATATCCCTTTCTCACTTTCTCCCCAATTAAGCAAAGAAGTAGTTGAACTCTTTGACAAAGGAGTGAAGTTTTCCCATGTGTACTGGATTCGTCAAGCACAACCAATGTTCAAAAATCGGGTAGCTCACAGTGTAGAAATACAACTGAACTATAATCTAGTAAACATAGTCACATTCACACCAATAAATGACTCCTAGCAAAATTGTGATTGATTACTCCTTCTTCAATTAATGTTGGATAACAAATAGTGGTCCAATGAGTGACATCCATCCTTATACACAGTGCTGCAATTTTAACACAACCCTGCATTATACAACTCTAAAAATGAAACAGCATTAATCACCACATCTCTGTGGCTAATTTGCCATTTGCGGCAAGTGGCAAGAGGATAGTGCTCTAGGAAATCTGATCGATTATATCTCATGTTAATAAAGAGACCAGCTCTATTTCTTTTCATCAATGTAACTGAGCAGCTGTACACTGTAAGCTACCCGATTTTTGAACATTGGTTGTGCGTGATGAATCCAGTATGCATGGGCACAGAATGTGAAAACTTCACTGCTTTGCCAAAGAGTTCAACTACTTCTTTGCTTAATTGGGGTGAAAGTGAGAAAGAGATATGGGGTGAAAACAACATCGGGATATGGATTTTGATGATTAGCCATATCAAAATGAGTGGCGGAGAAGGTTGAAAAGGCTAAATGTCCTACTCCCACTTCTATTTTCTCTATTTCTACTTTTCAATTATGTAACAAATTTGGACTGAACACTACTGGTTCATTTTATTCTCATCACACTCCCTTCACCTTCAGCAAATAATCTGTTAGTTTTTTCTCTCTGAGTTGCTTGCCAAGATTTCAGACTTTCACAAACAATAACAATAATAATATTTAAGCTTTGCTATCAACTTCACTCATCTTTTTCTGACCAGAATACAAGTTAGGAAGTGCTGAAGGGAAAAGTCCTGGCAGTTTCCATCTGTTGATTTGTTTGCTGCCAGTTTTAACAGCCCTTCCTCTCACCTTTACAAGTCAAAGATGAATGAGCATCACACCTACATTGTCACTGATGTTTGAGGATGGAAAATCCTTGCTCCAATTGCAACAAGTTTTATGACGTCCTTAAACCAAGATAATCAGGTATTTACATACTCAATTACACTTATCAAAGTGGGAATGGGGAAATCACTAAGGCGAGTGCAGGTAGCATTATTAGAGGAGAAGTGGAGAAATAAATTAGGAGTCACTGCATTGATAACATTGATAAATCCTAAGAGAAAGAGTGGGAGTAGAGATTTCTTGAGGCAATTATAAATGGCTAAGGGATTTTCACAGACTGGTAGAGTTTGAGTCATATAGTTAGACATTATCAACAAGTAAAGACAGCATTAAAGCAGACTTCCTGTGAGAAAGCATACTCACGGCATGTGCAAATGGCAGGTGGCATGGGCTTAATCATAGAATTATAAAATCATACAGTACAGAAGAGGCTTTTTGGCCCATTGATGCTGCACTGACACGTGATGAACGTCTGAACTCCTACCTAGTCCTATCTACCAGCTTTGGCCCAAAGCCTTGTTGTTATGATGTGCCAAGTGCTCATCCAGGTTCTTTTTTGAAGGATGTGAGGCAACCCATCTCTACCATTCTCACACGTAGTGCATTCTAGATTATCATACCTACTGGGTAAAAAAAATTTCCCCACATCCCTCCTCATCTTGAACCTATGTTGCTTTGTGACTGATCCTTACCTAACAGGAATAGCTACTCCTTATCCACTCTGTCCATTCTCCTCATAATCTTGTCCATCTTAATCAGATTGCCCCTCAGTCTTCTCTGCTCCAACGGAAAAATGATGTAGAGATGCTGGCGTTGGACTGGGGTAGTAAGAACTCAGTAAGAATTTAGCAACACCAATTTTAAATCCAACCGATTTATTTGATAGTAAATTTGTGAGCTTTCGACACTGTTGTGTCTTCGTCAGGCAAATGCAGTGTTCTGGTCTGCAATCGCACACATATCAACACAGACAATTACAGATTGCTGATTAGAATGCGAATCTTTACATCTAACCTGCTATTCAAGTGTTAAAGTGGCTAACAATGTTTGTGAAGGGAATCCTGAGCATTGGTTAGAGAATTGTGTATTTTCTCCAGACAGCACAGTTAGTGAGGTTTTTTGCTAACCTAGGCAAATTACGGGGGTTACAGATAGTGTGTCATGAAGCCAAGATCCCTATTAAGACCGTCCTCATGTGTGCGGAACTTGGCTATCAATCTCTGCTCAGCGACTCTGTGCTGTCGTGTATCACGAAGGCCCCCTTGAAGAACATTTATTCGCAGGTCAGAGGCCGAATGCCCGTGACTGCTGAAGTGTTTGCCTGCAGGAAGGGAACTGTTTTGCCTGGTGATTGTTGAGTGATGTTCATTCATCCACTGTCGTAGTGTCTGAATGGTCTCCCCAGTGTACCATGCTTCGGGACATCCTTTCTTGCAACATATTAGGTAGACAACGTTGGCCGAGTTAATTCTTAATTTCTTCAGATTTTCCTCACTCTGCTATCTTTGGGCTTTTACAATTCATGTTTGGTGTCATTAAATTACGACTTTTGCACAACTTTTTTTTGTTTTATTCTTTCAACCAATGATTCCCTGCACTGCGGGACCTGACCTATCTTTGATGGTCATTGTTTCATTTGGATAAATGAAAGATTTTTAAATGTGGAATGTAAATAATGGTATGTAACAATGATAAATTCATTCGCTGCTAATTTCTTCAGAGATTCCCCTAATTACCTTCTATAACTTAGGCAGAAGATCAATAGAAATTTTGGTAGATCAATAGAAAATTGAACCAGGGCAGGACTTACTCAGTTAATGGTAGGGCATTGGGGAGAGTTGCAGAACAAAGCAATCTAGGGGTACAGGTTCATAGCTCCTTGAAAGTGGAGTTACAGGTGGATAGGGTGGCAAAGAAGGCATTCAGCATGCTTGGTTTCATCGATCAGAACATTGAATACAGGAGTTGGGACATTTTGTTGAAGTTATACAAGACATTGGTCAGCCCACACTTGGAATATTGTGCACCGATCTGGTCACCCTATTATAGAAAGGATATTATTAAACTAGAAGGAGTGCAGAAAAGATTTACTAGGATGCAACAAGGACTTGATTGTTTGCGTTATAAGGAGAGGCTAGGTAGACTGGGACCTTTTTCTCTGGGTCATAGAAGGCTGAGGGGCGATCTTATAGAAGTCTATAAAACAATGAGCGATCAATTTGATCGTCAATATCTTTTCCCAAAGTTAGGGGAGGCTAAAACTAGAGGGCATAGGTTTAAAGTGAGAGAGGAGAGATACAAAACTGTCCAGAAGGGGAATTTTTTCACACAGACTCAGTGAGTGTCTGAAACAAGCTGCTAGAGGTAGTAGTAGAGGTGGGTACAATTTTGTCTTTTAAAAAGCATTTAGGCAGTTACATGGGTAACATGGGTTTAAACGGATATGGGCCAAACGTAGGCAATTGGGAATAGCTTAAATAGCTTTTTTACTTCCTTTTACATTTCCTTAAATAGCTTTTTTTTCATATGATCATGCACTAAGTCTCTCTTGATAGGACAAATGTCATATCCCAGGAATTAGCCTAGTGAATCTCCTTTGGATTGCCTCTGATATTATTATTTCCCCTTTTAGGTAAGAGGACCAAAACTGTACGCAGTATTCCAGGTGAGTATGATGACTTCAGCCAGGCTAATGAGTTGCTTGCTAAAGTGTGAACTATGTGATGGGTCTTAATTGACGGTTAAATCAGGGGGCCTCATGGTCCCTATTTAAAGCAGGCGTGTCAGAATCCCAGCTTGCATTTAGCAGGGAGCAACTAGAGAGCTGGTTATGTACAGATGCATGGCATAAATAAGCTAACTTGGTGAAGAGACTTCTGCCTTGATGGAGTTATTACAGTGAGACCTCACCAACACCCGGTAGAATTGCAACAAATCTCTCTATTTTTATATTCCAATTCCTTTGCAATAAAAGTCAAAATGCCATTTGCCTTCTTAACTACTCGTTGGACCTGCCTGCAAGCGTACCTGCTCTATCAGCTGTAAACCTAAGCTGTAAAACATTTTTGAGGGTTTCTTGTTCAGCATGTTCAAAGTTATCACAGGAAACAGTAACTCTATGGTCATAGCAGTTGTATTTTTCTCTTTGGGTATCATTTTACTGAAGAAAATCACAAACATATCTTATTTTAATGCAGTAACAGATAAGGAAAGGACAGAATATATTTTACTTGTACCGTTACTGATGGAAAAGGAAAGCAAGTTGAAAAATGTACATTTCACTGACTTGGAATACAATTACACTGCTGCTACTTAGAAAAGAAATTTACATATCTAAAAGAGCAATGTTTTGTACAAACATTGGTTAATTCCCAGACTTGATGATACTGATGAACTGGAAACCACACACTATTTCAACTTTTGTGGTTTGGAGGCTGGCTTTGTAGCTTAAGGACAGTGTTCACGTCAAGGAAACAGACTTAGATGAAATTTTGAAGCTGTGGCTTCTTCAGATGGAAAAACAGCAGTTTATGTAAGTATACTCCATAATTTGAACATGATTAAAAGCTGTAGATGTGGTTCTTTAGAAATAAGACGATTAACTGAATCTAGCAAAGCCCAAGGCCCATGGATATTTTTCACCAGTTAAATGTAACTGTTAGCTGTGCTAATAAACTATCCATTGCTGCTGTTAAGTTTAGAATTATGCTGTTTACTGCTCTTAATCCAATTAGTGGCTTATTTTTCTTGACTGCTTCACCATTTCAATAAAAGTCTAACACCAGATTAAAGATTTGAAGGGATGCTGTAATTCAAGTGTAAACTTACTTGATGAGTCCATTTCTGTTAATAAATGCTATTTGAAACAGCATTTGAATACAATATGGTTTCACTGATATGTGAAGGCATTGTACAAAAATGGTCCAGTGATGCTGAGGCCACAGCAAACTAAATTAAGAACTTGCCAAGCCTTCACTCAAGAGCAATAACTTTGCCAGGTAATGTGAGTTAATAGTGCCAAGCAGATTACTATGTCTGGGAGCACCTTGGAATTTACAGTTGGAATGTCAGGTACTGGAATTATAAGAGAGGCTGCAAGCAATCTGTAAAGCACCATGATTTTATTTTTGAAGGTGAAAAACCCCTTTTGATAAGTTGTCCTTCAAACAGATGAAGCAGACTCTGGGTTGTCCTGTTGCGTTGACAGTAACATCTAGGTAAAAGTGTCATTTTGACATTTTAGAGATGAAATTGGTCTTTGACATGTCCGAAAAGAACAATCATAAATTGACAGCTGGTTTTATTACTCCACTTGACTTTTTTTATTGTAAAATGAGTCAAATTCCTGTTTTTGTTAACTTTAAACAAAGAGCAAAAGTTAGAAATGATGCAGCTAAAAATAATCTCATGAACAAGAGTCAGGATCCATTAAAATGACATTTCTTTCTATGACATACTTGATGAGCCATTTCGAATTTAGAGGTATTTAAAAAATTTCCACAGTCCCTTGTTTATTGCTGTAATTAACAGCTCCCCTTGTGGTTTGGAGAATTTTGCAATCATTCATTGCAAAAATTACAGTTTGCATTTCAACAGCTCTTTGGGTTGATTCCAAGAGTTTCATTATCTTGGTGAAATCTGCCTCACTAGTTACAAGCTCCTGACTTTTTATGGAAGTAACATATTCCATAGAAACTGATATTGAGATCTACTGCATTCTTGGTGTTTGATTCAGTGTCACTAGCTTCCTCCATGTGGGTGAGGTCCAAATTATAAATCATAAATAAAAGAATTGTCACTAATAAATTCAATAGAGAGCTGTCTTTGTTGAGAGGATGATTAGATTATTGAATATAGTGCTACAAAGAGTGGTTGAGATAAATAGTGTAGATGCATATTAGGGAAGTTAGATTAGCAAGTGAGATAGTTAATATGGTTAGATGAAGATGAATTAGAGGAGGCTTTTGTGGAGCACAGATTGATTGGGTTGAGTGACTTCTTCCTTTGCTGTAAACTGATGTTACCCCTACGAGTTGATTCTGAATTGTGCATGCTATAGGCTGGTTGATTGTAGAAAGCTCCTTGTAGTTGAAATCTGTAAAAGGTTGTATTATCAATGGAGAAAAATGCATCATATTTTGTAGTGTCTTAAGTGTACTATTCTATCTCATATATTATACATGCACCAGTTTTATCTTTTACCTGCTGTGCTGCTTTTGTCCAAACTACAGGATGATTCAGAATTTTTGGATCTTTTTTATATTCATCATACCTGAATTAATGAGTGGAAACCTTGTTACATATCCTTGGGATTCTTCAAATTATCCAGGTCAGATGTCATTATTATTTATTTAACTCATCAAACACCCATAAATATTGATAGAAATTACAAATATTTACTCCTAGTTTGGGGTCCTGACCATGAAGTGAATGTTCAAGCATACAGATTCAACACCCTGAGAAAATGTCAGCCAGGGTTTCTTCTCCAGTTTGCTATACAATGCAGTCATCAGAAAATGCACATTTGTGGAATTCAGGTACGGATATGATCGTGGTTGAGCCATTAAATCTCTACAGTGTTACAGGAGGTCATTCAGTCCATCATGTTGGTACCAACTCTGCATAAGAGCATTTTACTCAAGGCCACATCCCCCATCCTACCTTTTCCCTATAACTCTGTGCATTTACCATGAATAATCAACCTAACCTGCACATCTCTGGACTATAGGAAGAACTCATTAAGAATTTAGCAACACCAATTTTTAATCCAACCGATTTATTTGATAGTAAAATTGCGAGCTTTCAACACTCCGTGTCTTCCTCAGGCAAATGCAGTGTTCTGGTCTGCAATAGCACACATCAGCACAGACAGTCAGAAATTGCTGATTAGAATGCGAATCCTTACATCTAACCTGCTATTCAAGTGTTAAAGTGGCTAACAATGTGTGTGAAGGGAATCCTGAGCAACAGGGATCTTGGCTTCATGACACACTATCTGTAACCCCTGTAACTTGCCTGGGTTAGCAAAAAACCTCACTTACTGTGCTGTCTGGAAAAAATACACAATTCTCTAATCAATGCTCAGGATTCCCTTCACACACATTGTTAGCCACTTTAACACTTGAATAGCAGGTTAGATGTAAGGATTCGCATTCTAATCAGCAATCCCTGACTGTGCTGATGTGTGCTACTGCAGACCAGAACACTGCATTTGCCTGAGGAAGACACGGAGTGTTGAAAGCTCGCAATTTTACTATCAAATAAATCGGTTGGATTAAAAATTGGTGTTGCTAAATTCTTAATGAGTTCTTACCACCCCAATCCAACGCCGGCATTTTTACATCATGACTACTATAGGAAGAAACCAGAGCACCTAGAGGAGACCCACACAGACATGGGGAGAATATGCAAACTCCATACACACAGTGACCCAAAGCTAGAAGTGAACCCAGATCCTTAGTGATGTGAGGCAGCAGTTCTAACCATTGTGCCATCATGTATTATTATACTCACTGGTATCTCACCTTTCAAGGGAAATTGGAAATGGATAATGGAAATGCTTGCTAGTTTATGATGTTCATATCTCCTGACAGAATTTTTAAAAATTTAGACTTTGTTTGAGGATGGAGAGTGTCAGTGTTTAAGGTAGGAGAATAAATTAATCTTGGCAGGATTCTAGAAGGAAGACTGACATTTTCTTCTGTCAGAAGATGTTCTTTGAAGTTTTTGATTTCATGTGATTCATTGTTATCACATGTATTAGTATATAGTGAAAAGTATTACTTGCACACTAGACAGACAGAACATACTATACATAAAGAAGGAAAGGAAAGAGTGCAGAACGTAGTGTTACAGTTGTAGCTAGAGTGTAGAGAAAGATAGGCTTAATGCGGGGTAGGTCCATTCAAAAGTCTGGCAGCAAGGAAGAAACTTTCTTGAATCAATTGGTATGTGTCCTCAGACTTGTGTATGTTTTTCCCGATTGAAGAATGTGGAATACAGTATGTCTGGGGTACATGGGGTCCTCAATTATGCAGGCAGCTTTTCCAAGGCAGTAGGAAGTGTAGACAGTGTCAATGGGTGGAAGGCCAGTTTGAGTGATGGACTGGGTTTCGTTCACAACTCTTTGTAGTTTCTTGTAGTCTTGGACAGAGTAGGAGCCATACCAAGCTGTGATACAACCAGAAAGAATGCTTTCTGTGGTGCATTTGTAAAAGTTGGTGAGAGTCGTAATACACATGCCAAATTGCCTCAGTTTTCTGAGAAAATAGAGGCATTAAGGGGCTTTCTTAACTGTAACATTGACATGGAGGGATCAGGACAGGTGCTTGCTGATTTGGATATCTAAAGACTTGAAGCTCTTGACTATTTCTATTTTGTACTCATTGATGTAGACAAGGATATGTCCTCAACTATGCTTCCTGAACTCAATCTACTTTGTTTTGTTGATAGTGAGGAAGAGATTATTGTTGTTGTTGTACTAGTTCACCAGATTCTCTATCTATTTAACGCGCTCTGTCTTGTCATTGTTTGAGATCCAACCCACTACAGTGATGTCATCAGTAAACTTGAAAATGGACTTGGAGGGGAATTTGCCCACACAGTGATAGGTGCATAAGAGTTGTAAGTGGCTGAGGACACAGCCTTGTGGGGCACCGGTATTGAGGATGTTTGTGGTGGAGATGTTGTTTCCTATCTTACTGATTGCAGTCTGTGGGTTGGGCAGTTCAGAATCTAGTCACAGAGGGAGGAATAGAGCCCCAGGCTATAGAGTTTGGAGATGAGTTTCGTAGGAATGATGATGTTGAAGGCTGTGCTGTAATTGATAAATAGGAGTATGACATAAGTGTTCTTGTTATCTAGGTGTTCCAGGATGAACAGTGTGAACAGAGTATCCTATTAATGAGCATTTTATGATCTATACCAATTTACTGATGTTGGGATGGACTCTCTTGCACATGTGGGGAGATGGCCGATAAGGTGATTTCCCATGGGGAGGTAGTTGTGGGGAGGAGGAGGCTTCCTTTCTGAGTGCTTGATGGCATTACATAGGGGATCCCAATGCCAATGGGCACCCACATGATTTCATTGGCAGTGCTAGAGCGTTCACTCCTCCAATTGCTGGTGCCTGCCTGCCTGACTCAGCACATTTAAAAAAATCTTTCTAGACTTCTCTCTGCAGTTTTAGGACTACCAGCTCAGAGCGATAGGCCACAATCCTTAATCTGATGATAGTTCTGGTGATCGGCTCTTAATTGGCTATGCTGGTAAAATAGCCTTTGCAACTCCATTGCCCGCCAGTGTGCACGGCATTCTGACATCGGGGACTTCATTCTTGTTTGAAACTTTCAGCCAATGGACAGGGGATTAATAGACTGGAGCCAATTTTCATCTTACCAAACTAGTGTCTCACGATGGTAACAAACTCAAATTGACGTTGGTAGACTTATTGACTCAGTAGCACCAAAGATTCGGCTGCTGCACTTTTAAATGGTCTTCCACATCGCCTGTTTTAATTTTCCCACTAGTGGTGGTGATTTCTTTAGTTGCTTCTGTCCTATACTCTGGAATTTTCTCCTGAAACTTGTTTACTTTTTCCTCCTTTAAGGCATTTTTAAACTTACCCTTTTGACCAAGTTAGCCTAATATCTCCTTATATGCCTCAGTATCAAAGTTTAATTGTTAAAAGTGCATTCTAAGTGCAAGTTATTATTATGAATGTACTATGCTTCTACTTTACAATAATAGACTGATGTTAAGTTCACAGAATGATAGACTCTTAGAATGGCTTCAGCACAGGAAGTGGTAATTCAGGCCCTTGAGTCCATGCCAACTGTCTGCAAGAGCAATAAAGCTAATCCATTATCCTCCATTTTCCCTGCATCTCTGCAATTTGTTTCATTTTCAGGTCATTATCCAATTCTCTTTTGAAAGATATCCACAGCATGGACACAAAATTTGCATGTACTGTTATATAAGATTATAATTGTTCTTACTGGATAGATGCTGAGAGATTGTTTCATCTTGTAGGAGATGTCTAGAATCAGAGGGCACAATCTCAGAGTTAGGGGTTGCTCATTTAAGACAGAAAAGAAGGGGAACTTTTTCTCTCAAAGGGTAGTGAATCTGTGGAATTCTTTACCACAGAGGGCTGTAGAAGTTGAGTCCTTAAGTATGGTCGAGGCTAAGATAGACAGATTTTTAATCAATAAGGAAATCAAGGGTTATGAATATAAGGCAAGAAAATGAAGTTGGAGATTATCACATCAGATCAGTCACAGTCTAATTGAATGATGGAGCAAACTTGATGGGCCAAATATCTCCTATATCTTACGGTCTTATAGCTCTGCTTATTGTTTCTGGAGAATATCTGGACCAAAGAGTGATATTTGTCCTGGAGTGTTTACCTGAGAAGAACATGCAGGGTGCAGTCAGTGAAACAGAATTCATGAATTTGCCACACTAAATATTATAAAATCCACTGCTGAATTCATGAACTTGTTATTATTTCTATTGAATAAAATGACTGTGCTGAAAGTGCCAAAGAATATAGAAATATTTCCATAAAGCTTTTATGGATGAAAAGGGAATGGTTTAGGTTAGAGGGTCATTGCTTTTTCTTAATTGGTCGGCGCAACATCGAAGTCCAAAGGGCCTGTTCTGCGCTGTAATGTTCTATGTTCTAAGCTCACGTCTTGTTGTGTATCCTTATTAAATGTTTATATTTCCACATAATTCAATGGAATGGTTGTTATATGTGTATAACTTCTCCAAAAAGGAAATCATTAATGATATTTTTCATGCAGATTGTTTCAAGAAAGCAATACAGAAGTATTATTATGCATTTGCCAGAGCCAGAGGCTCTTTTGAATTGGCATGTGACCCAGATAACCTGACTAATGATACTTGCATGTACAATGCAAATGATTCATTATGGTACAGACAAGACAAGGAAGGAGAATCTAAAGTAAATGGCTGGAATAAAGTTATCAATTGGAGAGGAAGGAACTTCTCATTCACACCAATCAGCACTGTCGATACTGGCACTTATTTCTGTTTTCTCAGGTATGGGAATTAATCTTAGTTCAGATATTCAACCCATGGATATTCACCAATTGCTATATTACATTCTGGCTTTAACAACCGATGGTTCAATTTTCCAAACTGACAACAGGGATCAACCAGTGGGAAGCTTCTTCAGTGAAACAGAGAGGCTGAAGTAGCATTAATCAGTGAAACTGAGAGGTCCAGCCATGGTCAGGTCAGAGGCTACTAAAGCTCTCCTCAGAGAGTGCTTTCACTACTTGACTGGTGATTGCCAACTTTCATGTTCATGGGTTTTGTACTTCATTCACCTTTAGCTGCATTTCCTCACTGTCCTGTGCCTTCACCATTGCAATGGGGCAGCTTCTGTAGCTCTGCCTTGCACCCAACAGGGCAAAGGGAATGACAAATAAATCCACCTCCAAGGAGTGAGACCAACTCATCAGCACACTATGGTCTACAGGTAGTTGATCAAGTTTTACGACATGTCAATGCCTCATAGCTCATGCTCTCATGCAAGCCTTTTTGACATCTGCAGCCTTCTGAAATAAGACTTCCTTTCCAGCTGCAAGTGACCTACAAGCTGACCAGGTCTCTAACTCTCCCCAAAGTTGTGCCCTCTCTTGTTTCTGCAAGAAGAGAAAGCAGTAATTGTACAGAATAGGTTCTGTGGTGAGGTGGGAAGGACATTTATGGTTGTGACTGTGAGAGATGCATGCGAGATGGCACAAAGATGAGTATTGGTTTATCAAATGTGATCTGAAGAGATCCCTTGAGAAAGAAGAATGAATAGAGTTGCAAGTGTATTAGTCTGAAGAGTTTTGATCAGGAGAATATTGAGAAAGTCAGAACATTGTGCAAAGTGAGTGGCACATTCTACTGGGATCCTGGATCCCTGTGATGCACTATCTCCATGATGAAGGGAGCCCACTCCAGCTGCTGATTTCATGGAATCATAGAATTTCTACAGTGCAGAAGGAGGCCATTCAACCCATTGAGCCATCATCGACAACAATCCCGCCCAGACTCAAGTCTGCCTCGTACCCATAACCCCATACATTTGCCCTGCCAATCTCCCTGATATTAAGGGCCAATCAACTTAGCCTGCCCTTGTTTGGAGCATGGGAGGAAACTGGGGCACCTGGAGGAAACCCATGCAAGAGGAGGGAAAACATACAAATTCCACACAGACAGGCACCTAAAGCTGGAATTGACCCCAGGTCCTGCTGTTGTGATGCAGCAGTGCTAATCACTGTGCCACCATTGACTGGTTCCATGCACATCTGCTAGTTTTGAGAAGTTGTCCTCTTCTTCCTGCCCTTTGGAGAACCCCTGCAGCAATACTTCCAGTTAAGAGTCAGAGACTTGGGAGGCAGCCTTCTCAGTTCTCCTCTCTGTTAACGCAGTATCAGGAATGCATGTCAAGTTGAGCTTCCCTGAGCCCCACTGGAATCCCTTTAATTAGAAACCTTTCCTTTGACAAATTTAGCACATCATCCTGCCTGACCCCTTAATGTCAATTATTCGCTAAATGTGTTCCACAAGAACGTAATACCCACTGCAACGTTAATAATGAGTCAGACAGTCTGATCCATTGATGAAATCTAAAGCACTAGAACTATCAGTGACAGCTGGGATCCCTCACACTTTGCTCAGAATAATTGCACAAACTACTGTCGTTGCTGGTAGGTTGGTTGTGGTTGGGAAGCCATAGGATCTCAGGTGCATTCTATTTTGGTTACAGTCCAATAGCAAGCCGGTGCATTCTCAAGGGTCACTGAACGTTGTCTCTTAACCTGCATGATGTAAAGATGCCGGCGTTGGATTGGAGTGGTAAGAACTCAGTAAGAATTTAGCAACACCAATTTTTAATCCAACCGATTTATTTGATAGTAAAAAAGCGAGCTTTCAACACTCCCGTGTCTTCATCAGTCAAGTGCAGTGTTCTGGTCTGCAATAGCACACATCAGCACAGACAGTCAGAGATTGCTGATTAGAATGCGAATCCTTACATCTAACCTGCTATTCAAGTGTTAAAGTGGCTAACAATGTGTGTGAAGGGGATCCTGAGCATTGTTAGAGAATTGTGTATTTTCTCCAGACAGCACAGTAAGTGAGGTTTTTTGCTAACCCAGGCAAGTTACGGGGGTTACAGATAGTGTGTCATGAAGCCAAGATCCCTGTTAAGACCGTCCTCATGTGTGCGGAGCTTGGCTATCAGTCTCTGCTCAGCGACTCTGCGCTGTCGTGTATCACGAAAGCCCCCTTGAAGAACATTTACCCGCAGGTCGGAGGGGCCGAATGCCCATGACTGCTGAAGTGTTCGCCCACAGGAAGGGAACTGTTTTGCCTGGTGATTGTTGAGCGATGCTCATTCATCCGCTGTCGTAGTGTTGCATGGTCTCCCCAATGTACCATGCTTCGGGACATCCTTTCTTGCAACGTATTTGGTAGACAACGTTGGCCGAGTTGCAAGAGTATGTACCGTGCACCTGGTGAATGGTATCCTCACGTTTGATGATGGATCCATGTCTATGATCTGGCATGTCTTGCAGAGGTTGCTGTGGCAGGGTTGTGTGGTATTGTGGTCACTGTTCTCCTGAAGGTTGGGTAGTTTGCTGCGAACAATGATCTGTTTGAGGTTGTGCGGTTGTCTGAAAGCAAGAAGTGGGGGGGTGGGGATGGCCCTAGCGAGATGTTCATCGTCATCAATGATATGTTGAAGACTCCGGAGAAGATGTCGTAGCTTCTCCGCTCCGGGGAAGTACTGGACAACAAAGGGTACTCTGTCCACCGTGTCCCGTGTTCGTCTTCTGAGGAGATCAGTGCGGTTTATCGTTGTGGCACGTTGGTATGATGATATCAACAAGTTCCATCCCACCATCAGACCCACCATGGACTATTCTCCAGAATCAGTTGCATTCTTGGACACACGCATCTCCATCAAGGACGGTCACCTCAGCACCTCACTGTACCGCAAACCGACAGACAACCTCACAATGCTCTACTTCTCCAGCTTCCACCCTAGACACGTTAAAGAAGCCATTCCCTATGGACAAGCCCTCCGTATACACAGAATTTGCTCAGATGAGGAGGATCGTGACAGACACCTCCAGACACTGAAGGATGCACTCGTGAGAACAGGATATGGCGCTCGACTCATCGATCGACAGTTCCAACGTGCCACAACGATAAACCGCACTGATCTCCTCAGAAGACGAACACGGGACACGGTGGACAGAGTACCCTTTGTTGTCCAGTACTTCCCCGGAGCGGAGAAGCTACGACATCTTCTCCGGAGTCTTCAACATATCATTGATGACGATGAACATCTCGCTAGGGCCATCCCCACCCCCCCCACTTCTTGCTTTCAGACAACCGCACAACCTCAAACAGATCATTGTTCGCAGCAAACTACCCAACCTTCAGGAGAACAGTGACCACAATACCACACAACCCTGCCACAGCAACCTCTGCAAGACATGCCAGATCATAGACATGGACGACATCATCAAACGTGAGGATACCATTCACCAGGTGCACGGTACATACTCTTGCAACTCGGCCAACGTTGTCTACCTAATACGTTGCAAGAAAGGATGTCCCGAAGCATGGTACATTGGGGAGACCATGCAGACACTACGACAGCGGATGAATGAGCATCGCTCAACAATCACCAGGCAAAACAGTTCCCTTCCTGTGGGCGAACACTTCAGCAGTCATGGGCATTCGGCCTCCGACCTGCGGGTAAATGTTCTTCAAGGGGGCTTTCGTGATACACGACAGCGCAGAGTCGCTGAACAGAGACTGATAGCCAAGCTCCGCACACATGAGGACGGTCTTAACAGGGATCTTGGCTTCATGACACACTATCTGTAACCCCCGTAACTTGCCTGGGTTAGCAAAAAACCTCACTTACTGTGCTGTCTGGAGAAAATACACAATTCTCTAACAATGCTCAGGATCCCCTTCACACACATTGTTAGCCACTTTAACACTTGAATAGCAGGTTAGATGTAAGGATTCGCATTCTAATCAGCAATCTCTGACTGTCTGTGCTGATGTGTGCTATTGCAGACCAGAACACTGCACTTGCCTGATGAAGACACGGGAGTGTTGAAAGCTCGCTATTTTACTATCAAATAAATCGGTTGGATTAATAATTGGTGTTGCTAAATTCTTACTGAGTTCTTAACCTGCACCCAGTTTTTCAGGGTTTAGGAATGTAGGGCATACTCCACAGAAGAGTGTTCCCCATTAATCAGCAGTTGGACAGTCTATATTGCAGAAAATCTGATTCCTCAGCAGTTTGAATTGAGAACTCTCATGTACATTGATATGTTCCACATGCGTCAGACATTCAAATAAGTGAACAAACAGTGAAAAAATAACTTGTTAATACAAATTCAGAAACTAAAAAAAATCCAATGGACTGCTTTGTCTCTTTGCTTAAATTTATTTATGTTTAATCAACAGAAATACATGCCTTTGTCTTAAGCTTTATATATTAGTTGTACAGACACAGAACAAAACAAGCTGTCAAGATGCAAGGAGCTGTGATGTTTTCATAATTCGGAATACTGCAGATATAATATCATGTCCAGGAATTCAACATTTCAATGTTTCAGCAAATTTCCCTGTAAAATGGTACAAGGTCAGTTGTTTGCACTAAGAATATGTGAAAAATGTAATGTATTCCAATTATAGATGTAGGATGTTTGACGGATAAATTCAGAAGTTGGGGACAGGCATTGAGAGAAACTTAATACCCAAGGCCAATCAAAGTTAAAATGTGGTTTGGAGCACTGATCGGAAAATAAAATAGAAATTGAGGATCTGATTTTACCATTTTGATTCTAAGTGCTGAATCTGGATGAGATTCAGGTCCGACTTGGAAACCTGTTCTCAGGTGCACCCACACGCACTTAGCTTGAAAAAATAAATCACGAGTCTGAATTGCGCTGTGGGCAGGGCTTATCATGCCTGAAGTGATCGCACCTTTGAACTGCGCATATGCAGTGAGAAAAAAAATTGAAGAATGCATCCTTGTCGCATCGCTCCCAGGCCTCAAAAAATGGATAAAGTGGCCCAGGACCGATAGCCACATAGACATCGCCCCACCCCCACAATATAACTGTCCCTCTTATCCATCCATCCTCCCTACTACTCAAACTGATTGTGATCCTCTGCCCCCCCTTCCACCCCACCAATTGCCTGCAGGGCGGAGTGGTCTCCCTTCACTCCCCACCCCCCACCCCCATCACCACCAGACAACAATCTGGCCTCTCTCTGCCCCCTTTCCCCACCACCGCCAGACAACAATCTGGCCTCTCTCTGTCCCCCTCCCCCACCATCGCCAGACAACAATCTGTTCTCCTTCTGTCTCCGTCTTCCCTCACCACACCCCCCACACCAGAGAGCGATCTGGCCTCCCTCCTCACCCCCACCAAAAAAATGATCGAGCCTCCCTTCTCCCGCACCCTCCTCACCAGAGAATGATTTGGCTCGCCTCCCCCTCCCTACCTCCATACTGATCTGAGTCAGAGAGCTATTGAAAGATCTGAAGGTACCTCTTCAGAAGCTGGGAGCGCCTGAAACAAACCTTTGCTGAGTAGGTCTGTTCCATGCAGGATCTGGATGCGCAAATGCGATAATAAAGGAGGAAATGCTGATAGAGATGAGTGGGACAGTACACTAATTCAATTTAAATGCATGCAATTACATTTAAATCACTTGCGCCTATTTTGGGCGCAAATCACATTGCGGCCATTTTTGGGCCTTGGTAAAGTGGGCATCTGTGCAGGTACAAGCGCGGATCACATTAATAGCCTCACTCTCAGCTTTACCAAGTTTTCATGCCCATTTTCAGTCACGATACAATGGTAAAATCAGGCCCTGAAAGTATCACAAGGGCCACCTGCCACATTCCTACACTCTACACCTCTGTTCTGCCGTTTCCATATTCCATCTCTTAATGGATGCTCTTAACACCATTCCTATCCTTCACTGTCACCATTTACATTTCCTTGTCCATGCTATTCCTATCAATTAAAGCTCCCCACTGTCCCACCTCAATGCTCTCGTCCTATTTTCTTTGTCTGTACCTCTGATGGTCATGCAGACTCGAAACATTGGTTCTATTCTCTCTCCTCAGATGCTGTCAGACCGTCTGAGGTTTTCCAACACATTTTGTTTTTGTTAAAAGTGTATGTTTGGCACCCAGTTGCTGAAAGTATTGTAGGAAATTTAAAACAGAATGTTAGTTGTTGATTTATTTTGCAAAAGGAGATCTATTTTATTAAATAATCTCAGCTAAATTAAAAATGCAGCAGTATAATTGACTTTTCCAGATTAAAGAATGAAAAGAGTTCAAGTTTATTACCATAACTTCTACTGAAAGTACTAAGATCAGGATCTGTTGTGATGGTTGAAAAACCTGGTACATTCACTGCAGGGTTGCACTATTTATTTGGAGTGTACTAGATGGCTGAGGAATTATATTCAATTTGCCTTCCTGAGTGGAGAGAGAAATGCTAGACAGAAAACATGGGCAGGATTAAGTTTTGAGTCAGTACCCCAATTTCAGGATCAAGTCATGACCCTGAACATTGTAGGGATTGGTGAATCATCTGACAGCGATTTTCACTGAATTGACCAATTAATGGCCGGGGGTTACCTCGCCGTACAATTAGGGATGGTACTTGGAGTCTTGAAGGAAGAAACCTCTTCCTGCCATTGTAGATGGGGAGGAGAGATTATCAAGTTCTCTCTTAGCAAATATCAAAATCTTGTTTAAAAAGATGGCTACAGCTGCTAAGTTACGACTTTGAACCCTGTCTTGCTGCAGGCAGTTAATAAATTCGACTGCTATTTCTGTTGGAAATTACAGGAGTTGGCAGTTGAAAATCAAAGAAACTTCTCCGTTTGCGCTTGTTGAAGTCCACCTAGCTTCATTTCTGAACAGGTTTAAATGATGGCCATTGAATTGCTACATTGCTAATGGTATGAGATAGAGCTTAAGTACAAATTTCTGGAAAGTCAATGTTAGGCTGACGATAGCAAAATGAGTGGAGAAATCAAAATGATTGTTTGGGAATTAATATCATTGAGAGACAGAACTTGTGGTGCTTCACCCTGTGTAGTGTTTCAGGCCATTCGGCATCTGAGTCGACAACTAGACTCCAATGCTTGCCCCCACCCTGATTGCTAACTGACATATCCCAGTCCCTGATTGTGCATCTGCTCTCAACTCCTTCATTCCCTCCTTCTGTTTGCTGCTTCAAACTGGCTGGAACCAGCTCTGCTCCTTGTTAGTGCTCCAACTCCCTGCTCAGGCTATCCATCTGGCTGGCTCCCTGCTTGGAGACTGCAGCATGTTAGTTAACTTCACATTCTTAGACTTGCTATGTTTTTTGTTCACACCTTCCCTTCCTCCACATCCTTCCTGCCTTCCAGCTAATACTGGGTCCATTGTTTCAGTAACCAATTATTGCAAAACAAAAAAAAATGTTGATTGTAATGAGCAGTTCTGAGAGTGTCCTTGTCGATTAAATATGTAAATCACAATGAACAATTCTGCTGTATGATTTAGGGCAGCATGTTTAATCAGGGTAACATCCTCTGTCCGTGACCTTTTACACTTTTCAAGGAATATCTTCATATGGCAATTTCAAGTTTACACAGGATTTAAGCCCACAAAATTCATGGAAGTTCCAACATAATGGTTGTTTATTCTCTTGGCATGAAACCTATAAACACATACATATAAAAGTTTATCTTAAATATTTTTACAAAAGACAATGTTTATTTATTATTCCAAACTTTGGGAAAGCCGTAGAGAGCTCACGCCTGACCCAAAGAGTTCTGACAAAGGGATATCAAGACTCGAAATATTGGCTCTACTCTCTCTCCACAGAGACTGTCAGATGTGCTGAAATTTTCCAGCATTTTTCTGTTTCTCCCAAAGAGTTCCACATTATCCCACCGATTTCCTTTTTAACCTGTCAGAGAGTTGTGAATGTGAAGAATGGTAGCTTTGATTAAAGAATCCAACTCTCCCAAGTTGCAAGTGGCAGGACGAATGTGCTTCATCTTTCAAGATTTGGCAGCTCTGTTGAAAATCTCATGGCCTATTCAGCCACACCAATGGGACCATCCTGCACAATCAATTTGGTCCTGTCTGCAGCAGAAAACTTTCCTGCAGCCACAGTGGCCCTGCAGTATCCAGCCATGCAGCAGCTAGCTGCTTGTTGGCCCTGCTGCCTCTCTCTTCCTCCTCAGCCCACATTTAGATCTCCTGGCTTGGCCTCCTGAAAATGCTGCTTCTTCAATTGAAGGACCCAAAAGGATTGATCAGTTCCTCTCCCTGATGCTGTCCCACACCATCAGCACTGGCTGGCTGCGAGCTGGTAGACTATTGCCATGGCAACCATGGAGCCCAGTGCAAGTCACAGAATTGTTATGGTGAAGAAGAAGGCCATTTGGCCCTTCGTGTCTGCACTGGCTGGTCCAGACAAGCACTATTTTTACTGTCATTCCTCTGCCTTTTCTCCATATACTTATACAATGTTTCTATTCAAGTAATCATCTAATGCCCTCTTGAATGCCTAAGTCAAACCTGTCTTCAACACACATCCAGGCAGGGCAATCCAGACCTCAACCACTCATTGTGTGAAAACAGTTTTTCTCATATCACATTCTTTTGCAAATCATTTTAAATTTGTGCCCTCCCGTTCTTGATATTTCTAATGAATGGGAACAATTTCTCCCTATTTACTCTGTCCAGCTCCTCAAGATTTTGAACATCTCTATCTAATCTCCTCTTAGCCTTCCTCTCTCTGAGGAGAATGGTCTCAACCTCTTCTGAAGTTTCTCATGTCTGGAATTATTTTTGTAAATGTCTTCTGCACTCTCTGCAATGCAGTTCACATCCTTTCTATAATGCGGTGCCCAGAACTGTACATAGTATTCCAGTTGAAGTCTACCTAGTGTCTGGTATAAATTCAGCATACTTTTTTTTGGTTTTGTACTCTATGCCATACAAATAAAGCCCAAAGTACTAAGGGTGGGATTTTCCAGCTGCCTGGCCTTAAAACTGGAAAATCCTGCCAGAGATCAATGGACCTTTCCATGGTCTGCCCCTAACCCACTATGATTCCAATGGTGGGCGGAATGGAAAAATTTGCCTCTTTATCACCTGTTCTCTCCACCTGTCCTGGCACTTTCAATGATCTAGCCAAGCTCTCCTGCTCCTGCACCCCTTTAAGAATTTCAGCAAAATTCATCAAATGCATCACTTCACACTTCTCTGCATTGAACTTCATCTAGTACTTATCTGCCCACATCACCAACTTCTTGAAGTGATTTTGAAGTTCTACACTCCTCACAATTTATAATATTTCCACGTTTTATGTTATCTGCAAATTTTGAAATTGTCCCCAGTGCACCAAGAGCTAGATCGCTTATATATCAAGAAAAGCAAGGGTATCTATACAGACCTCTGAGGAACAGCACTACAAACCTTTCTTTAGTCCAATAACACATCCATTGACTGTTGCCCTTCACTTCCAATTTTGTATTCACTTTGTTGCTGTCCCTTTCATTTCATGAGGCATAATTTTTCTCACAAGTCTGTTGTGAGGCACTATGATGACCCATTCCATTAGATTAAGACAATGCCTGTACTTTACAAGTAGTTAATAGCCACGAAGCATTTTGGAATGTCCTGTGAAGTGCTAAAAGGTACTATATTAATGTGAGGTTTTTCTTCTTTCTTCCTAAAGTAGATCTCACAGTTAAAAGGGCAGTAACACGTGGCACATCCAATTTCTTTACAGAATAATGATGATAACTGCAAAATAATATCATAATCTATCAACGTACTTTCCTAGAATTTACTATTGGCTTTGATCTCCTTCAGAATAAGAAAATATTTAAAGAATATATCGAGCGACCTTCTCTCAAGATCAAAGATGGTCAAATCCATTTAAATAAAATATATGACTCAGATTCTGGCAATTACACATGTATCTTTAAATTCATCGAAAATAACATATCATGGATTGTGAAAAGAACATTTATGGTGACAGTTGTGGGTAAGTGAAAATGTGCCATTAATCTTGATTTAGGATGTACTTTTTCTGAAGAAGTTTTACTACAAGCACCAGTTCAAGAACTTACATACTGTATTCATCATGTGTATGCACACATTTCATGAACAGAAACTACAGGCAGAGATTCTTGGATAGGTGTGTTTCTTGCCCTGCCAAACAGAGAATTGGTGGGGAACCATCCCACCTGATACCAACTGCTCCATAACGGTTTAACGTTCAATAATTTACTTAAAATAAGTCTTCTGCCCCCCTCTTGGAAGAAAGTGCCACTTTAGAGGCCTGCCAGCCAGTCAGATGACAAAAAGTTCTGTCATTGAACAATTGTGCTGGGTTTGAACAGAGGCCATTTCAGGAACTACAGTAAGTTCTCAAAGAGAAAAAGTGAATGAAGGCCAGACTGAAGGTATATCCAGGGTATTGGCAGAACCTGGCTGGGCAAGGAGGAGGAGAGTTGGGGGCTAGAGGGGAAAAATAAGGAGGGGATATGACTTTGTGAATTGGCATTACTTCCCAGGGGCACAGGAAAACCACCTGTCCCTTGCTTGACATCAACCTGTGCATCTACAGTTGTTGGACTACCCACTTTGCAGGACCCTCCATGCAACAGGTAAATTAGCAGTGGGAGTGAAATGAGACACTTACTTGGCCACTAATTGACCACTAAAGGGTCAAAAGAAAGGTGGGCCAGTTGATTCCTCTATTAACACTAGTGAAATGGGGGACAGATAGAGGGCAGTTAGGTTCGCAGTGGACATATCACTTGCTGCATTTTATAAGCCTATCCCCACCTTCAAATGCATTAGCAAAGAACCATAAAATTTCACCTGTGAACTCAAATCAAATTCCATTATGAGTCAACATTTTGAAGAGAAAAGGAGGAAATTGATGATACAGGGTGAAAGGTTTTTTCTTGCATTATTCCTTTTTGTGTGAACTTACTATTTTCATAATGTTTGATGCATGGTGTTTGATGATAGTATGTCCTACATCAAAAAATACTTTGTGAATTTATACAAATCCTTAAAAACAAACCTGCTTTTTTTTAAAGGAAAGATTGAAGCAACATTCCAGTGATTTAGGAACACAGTGAAAGATAACTGGGAATCTCATTCTAACATTATTGAAATAAGGCAATGAGCAGAAATTTCTGGCATGCCTTGAGTGGGAAGCTGGGCTTGCAGCAGACAGGCCTGAGACAATCTAATAGCTAACAGATTCCAGGCAGAATAAGCTACCAATAGATATCCTTAGTAATTTAATTTTGAATTCTCTGCTGTTGGAAAGTTTCAGCTCCTTATTTGTTGGGAATCTCACAACACCACGTTAGAGTCTAACAGGTTTATTTGGCGTCACGATCTGCTCTTTCATCAGGTGAGTTGCCTTATGAAGGAGCAGTGCTCCAAAAGCTCGTGATACCAAATAAACCTGTTGGATTCTAACTTGGTGTTGTGAGACTTCTTACTGTGTCCACCCAGTCCAAAACCAGCATCTCCATATCATGGCTCCTTATTTATAACACACGATATAGTTTAAGCTGACATACCTTGGGCAGAATTCTCTGACCTTCTAATTGCATGTTTCTTGGCAGCAGAGGATGGCGTGCTGTTTGCTGGCAGTGGGATTCTCTGGCAATCCCACCAGATTGCCAGAGAATCCCACTATCAATGGATTCCCCACTGAAGCCAACCCATGTGACTGGGAAATCCGTGGACAGGTGCGCTGTCAACAGGACCAGAGAATTCCGACAATGTGAACGGCTGGAGAGTTCCCCCCCCCCCCCACCTTGTTTTATGATGTCTGAATTAAATTGCAGTAGTTAACATCAGCCCTGCTGATGGTGTTATACTTTGCATGCACCAAAATGGGCCCCTTGTGCCAAATGCACACATCAGTACCTGCAGAGTACTTCATTTTTCCTTGTTCTTCACAGCTGCAAGTAGAAATGAAATTTTTTCCAAGCCCTCACAAAATCCATATAGAATCCTACAGAGCAGCAAGAGGCCATTCGGCCCATCGAGTCTGCACAATCCCACCCAGGGTATACCCATCACCCCAAGTATTTACTCTAGTTAGTTCCCCTGACGCTAAGGGGTAATTTAGCATGGTGAATCCACTTAATCCGCACATCTTTGGACTGTGGGAGGAAATCGGAGCACCCTGAGGAAATCCATGCAGACATGAGGAGAACATGCAAACTCCACGCAGTGACTCAAGCCAGGAATCAAACCCAGGTCCTGGCGCTAAGAGACAGCAGTGCTAACCAATGTGCCACCATGCCATATGCATGACACATTGAAAACAAATCGAAAAATACAAAAGAATCTCACTACTTAAGGAGTGTTTAAATAAAAACTGCTAACACATATCTAATATTTCCGCAGTGTCAACTGCAATGAAAAACATCCAGTAAATTCAAAAAACATAATTGATATAAATAACTTTGAAATTTGTACAACTTTTAGACTTTCCACACAACAAGTCATAAGAATAATAAATATTCATTGGCTAATTCCAATATTCCATCACTGGAGATGGGGCTCACTTCTAAAGCTGCGCAACTCTAAGAACAAAATCAATTACTCAACAGCCAACAAGAATTCCCCCTTCTCTGGTTTGTGTTTCTATCTCTGCCTCACCAGCTGGTGTTTCTTCCCTCATTCTCTCCTTCCCAGTTGGTCTCCATGGATACTCAGCTTTCTAAGTGACTCTGATTTAGCATTATGCTAATTCCACTCATAACTGGCAATGAAACAGTGAGTTACAAATAACCTGCAAATCTATCTTAACACAGGAAGAATTCCACTCATGCAACCATCACATATGCTCCCAATGGAGAGTAGTCCTGCAGAAAGCTCTTTCAGTTGGAACCTGGTGAACTGCAAATATTGGAATGCATAACCCATGCCCAGGCCTCACACTCACAAATGATGACCAGTGTTTCAGCATCCTTATGTCTTGTATAACAGCAAGTTTATTCTTTTGAGGTATATTGAATACTAGAACATCTATAGCTAAATTTAAAGACATGAAATCCTCATGAATGTACAGTTCACAATTCTTACTTTGAGTAAGAATTTAACAAAATGGAGATTGATGTTTCCAAGTGTTGCTACTGGCAATTTGGGTGAAATAGTGCTTCAATGTGCAGTTCTTGTATTTATAAGTGACCTAGACATCATGGCTTGAAACTAAACCATTTAGTCTGAGCTTTTCTGGCTATTTGTAACACACTGTTTCATTGCCAGTTGGGAGTGGAATTGGCATAGTGCCTAATCAGAGTCATTTAGAAAGCTGAGCATCTTAGAAACCAACTGGGGAAGAAGGGAGTGAGGGAAGAAACACCAACTAGTGAGGCAGAGAGAGAAACACAAACTGGAGAAAGGAGAATTCTTGTTGGTTGTTGAGTAATTGATTTTGTTCTTGGAGTTGGGCAGCTTTAGAAGTGAGCCCCATCTCCAGTGATGGGATATGGGAACGAGCCAAGTGAAAAGTCTAAAAGTTGTACAAATTTCAAAGTTATTTATATCAGTTATGTTTTGTTGAATTGCTGGTATTTACCGGATGTTCTTCATTGCAGTTGACACTGCGGAAACATTAGATATAATTGATAGTTTTTATTTAAACATTCCTTAAGTAGTTTGATTCTTTTGCATTCTTCGATTTGTAAAACTATGTTATTCATCTCACTGTAAAACATAAATGTTGAATATTTTATTTGGGGCTAAGTGATACTCAAACAACTAAAGTAAATGCAGTATTTGCTAGCAGTGAGGAAATGGCATGTGGTTTAAGCATCACATGAAATGTGTTATATGATCTAATGTCCCACATCAAATCTTCAGAAATATGTCAAAATGAAGTTGGAAACTCTCAGTAAAGCGAAAATTTACCTTCATATGTTTTAATATGTGAAAGTTAAATGATTGAACATTAGAATGTTGCAGTGGATGGAAAGGGGTGGTGGACACCTTTTAATCTTGTCTGCTGTAATGAATGATGAGTTCATAGAAGGTGACACATGCATCATGGTACCCTCAGAAAGGAAAATCATGGTAATCACAGAAATGTTACAGAGCAGAAAGAACCCATTTGTTCCATTATGTTTGCACCAGCTCTCCAAATATGCATTATGACATGGTGCCATTCCCCTGCCTTTTCCGCATAGCCCTGAATATTGCTTCTATTCAAATAATCATCTAATGTCCTTTCAAATGCCTCAATTGAACCTACACCCACCATACTGCAGTGCATTCTAGACCCAAACCACTCGCTGCGTGCAAAAGTTTTATCTCATCACATTTGCATCTTTTGCAAATCACTTTAAATCCCTTTCATTCTTAATCCTTTTATAAGTGGGAACCATTTCCCCTATCTTCTCTGATCAGTCTCCTCATGATTTTGAACATTCTATCAAATCTTCTCTTAGCCTCTCCCTAAGGAGAATAGTCCCAACCTGTCCAACCTCTGCGCATGTCTGAAGTTTCTCATCCCTGGACCAATTCTTGTCAACCTCTTCTTCACTCTGTCCAATGCATTCACATCCTTCTTTATTGTCCAAAAGAGAAAATGCTGGAAAATCTCAGCAGGTTTGGCAGCATTTGTAAGGAAAGAAAAGAGCTTCTTGATAAATACCTTGTCCAAAACTAAGAGAGAAAGGAATTGCTTCCTTAGTGTTGTGCCCAGAACTGCACACTATTTCAGCTGAGGTCTATCTATTGTCTTGTATAAGTTCAGCATAACCTCCTTGCTCTTGTACTCTATGCCCCTACTAATAAAGCCCAGTAAATTATATGCTTTATTAACTTTCTCTTCATCTATCCTTCCACCTTCAATGATCAACGGATAGAAACAATTAGGTTCTTCTGCTCCTGTTTCCCTTTAAGAAATTTACCCCTTATTTTATCCTGTCTTTTCTTGTTCACCCGACCAATGCACCACCTCACGCTGCCCTGCAATATACTTCAACTGTCACCCATCTGCACGTTCCACTAACTTTTCCATGTCTTTTGAATTCTACACTGTCTCCTTCACAGTTTACAATACTTCCAAGCTTTGTGTTATCAACAAACTTTGAAAATGTCCCCTGCACACCAAGGTCGAGACTATTGGTGTAAACTAGGCAAATGTTTGAGATGAAATTAAATCAATTCAGATGGAAGAAAGAAGGATGCTGAAAAGAGAAAAATCTTAATCATGTCAACTCTTGCCAGAAGCTGAAAAATAGCTTCCCAAAGTGAACAAAATCGTCGCTCTCAGAGCTTCCCACTGCACTAGAAGGTTACCCATTTTCCTGCTAAAGTAGTTCAGATCCTTATCAAATAGATTGTTTACCAGAACAAATAGAATAATTGCCACATAAATTTGATTCTGCAGCATGTGCTGAATTTTACGACAGGTACCGATATTTTTTGCTGACACTAATTTACCATGTAAAAGCCTGGCTGGTGAAATTGTAGATGTAGGCTCTGGACAGCTCTCTATAGCTGGGTTTATATTGAGCAGGAGAATGGGTAAGTCTTAGAAAATCAGGAATGAAAGTAAGTAGTCCAGCTTAGCAGGACTAAAAGTGAGTACCATATTGGAAAGACTCTCATCACTGACTATTTCCGAACTTTTTGAATTCTGGTATTTGGCATATCATTGGCATTTTCAATTATAATGAAAGGAGTAAACCTACAAACACAAAGTAATCTATTGAACTATTACGTGTGATCACTTCACAAATGCAATATTATTATTTTTTCAGTTGAGGACACAAGACAAACTCCAACTGTTATTAACCCTCACGGAGTAAAAACAATTGAAATAGAGCTTGGTAAGTTAGAACAAGTTTGATTCTGGATGGACATAAATGTAGGTAATGTTTTAAATTCTGCAATCTGACACTGCCAATGAGGCATGATGTTTAGCTTGTAGAACCAGTGATTTCCCGAAATGACCTCCTGATGAGTGTTGCTCCCCACTGTGAATGACAGATCACAGATTTCCCCCAATATAATCTCAATACCAGGAGATTTTGTGGGCTGATTGCTCAACCCTGTTGTCCCAAGTTTCCACAGTAGTGCAGAATCTGATCATTACAGGTCAGTTATAGGATCTCGGTTCATAGCTGTTAGCACCCGATCCATGAGCTTATTTTCAAACTGGCAATTTTTAATCTAAGCTAGAATGAGGCATTATCACGGGTATGTGCAAGCTTCCTTTGAACAAATTATTTTTATTCAAATGTACAATCTCTCTGAAATTCCCTGCAGATGAGTGACATTTGAAGTTATTACGTATGTGTGCTTTTGGGATCCTGAACACCTATTTGTTGAAATGAGCGCCTTCATGGTGGAGGCGTATAATGGCTGATAGAAAATTTTAACTTAATAGTGTCGTTGTGTTTTGCCCAATGCATTATTTGGGCAGAGTTTTCTAGCTTTTTCCACTGGTGGGGTCTTCCAGTCCCACCCCCCCGCCCCAACCATTCACTGTGGCTGTTGAAAGCACTGTTGTGGCTCTGGAGTCAAATGTGGGTCAGACAAGATAAGTGTGGCAGATTTCCTCCTTTAAAGGACATTAGTGAATTAAATGGATTTTCCTGGCAATGGACAATGGTTTCATAGTCATCAGTAGATTCTTAATTCCAGGTATTTTTTATTGGATTCAAATGCCATCTTCTGCTGTGGTGGGATTTAATCCCACGGCATGGTGGCACAGTGGTTAGCACTGCTGCCTTAGTGCCAGAGGTTCAATTCCCGACTTGGATCATTGTCCCTGTGTCTGCATGGGTTTCCTCCAGGTACTCCAGTTTCCTCCCACAATATAAAATAAATGCAATTTAGATGGATTGGCTATGCTAAATCGCCCCTTAGTATACTGGAATGTGGCAACTAGGGGATTTTCACGGTAACTTCATTGCAGTGTGAATATAAGCCTACTTGTGACTAATAAATAAACTTTTTGTGAAAAAAACAGATCCCCAAAACATCAGATGAATTTCTGGATTAATAGTCCAGCAATATTATCACCAGGCCATCATCTCCCCTTAAAAATCACTGCAAAGGTGCTGTGCATTGATATTTTGAAATAGGTTCTGAAAGTGTGGGATACTTTAAATAATGAGAAGTTTTGAAGAACAAAAAAATCAAAGAAATACTACTCATATTAAGCAAATGGTAGTTGTTTGCAAGCAGCAACACCATCATCATCAGTATCCTTGGAATAGGAGTCACTATTTGGGCATAGTACTAAAAACAGTGCTGAATAAACTCAGCAGGTCTGGCCACATCTGTGGAGAGTGAAAGAGAGTTGATGTTTTGAGTCAAAAATAACTCTTAAAAGAAAATGCCCCTGGAGTCAGTTGTAGATAGAAATAACTATCTAACTTGGCCTTGATGTATTCATTGACCCAACCTCCAACGCTCTCTGGGAAGAGAATTTAACAGACTAACAATCATCTGGGAAAAAAAAAATTTCCTTATCTCAGTTCCAAATGTGAGTCCTCTTATTTTGAAACTGTGCCCCCTTGTTCTAGATTTTTCCTGTGAGGGGAAATATCTGCTCACCATAAGCACTATCAAGTTCCTCAGAAGCTTATGTGTTTCAAGAAGGTCACCTCTCATTTTTCTAAACTCTGAGGAATATAGGTCCAACCTGCTCAATCTTTCTGCATAAGACAATACCTTCTTCTGAGAAATCAGCCAAGTGAACCTTCTCTGAAGTGTTTCCAAAGCCAGTATATGAGTTGATTTGATTTATTATTGTCACATGTACTAGAAAAGTACTGTTTCTTGCATACTATCCAGACAAAGAATAGCATTCATAGAGTACATTGAGGAGAAGGAAAGGAAAGAATGCAGAATATAATGTTACATTCATAGCTAGGGTGTAGAGAAAGATCAACTTAATTTAAGATAGATTCATTCAAAAGTCTGATGGAAACAGGGCTTAAGCCAAGTGACCAAAACCGTCCATGGCACTTCAGAAGTGGTCTCATTAATGCCCTGTACGATTAGAAACAGAGACGTCTATTGTATAGCGTTGAGGACAAAAACTATGTAGGAAGCTCGGAAAGGTACTGTGCTGAGAGTATGTTAATTCCCAATTAAGTATTTAGGAGCAGCCTCCTTGTCAAATGTTGCAATCCAAAGCCAAGTGTGCTACAAGCCAAGCTCATTTGGCAAGTTTTTTTTCCTTGCACACAATTGAGAGAGAAGGTTTCCCATTGAGAACTGGAGACAGTTTAATCATACTGCATTGCATGTACAGTAAGCCCATGAAGCGGTTCATTATTGGAAAAAGCAAAGCTTTGTTGAGATGACAGGATTTAGTATTTTTCATTATGTAAGCCATTTCTAACAGTTCACATATTTCACTTTAGGACAACCTGTACAATTAACATGTGAAGTTTATTTTGGTTACGAAAGAAATTTTCATCCTGTAATCAAATGGTTAACAAATGGCAAAGATGAAGCAGAAAACATGAGACTCCGACAGGGTGAAATTCAGTAAGTATTGGCCACTGAGATCTATGGTGCGTCATTTGATCATATATATCATAAGTTAATTGGCAAAACCTGATAAAGGAATTATTCTTATTTCCCACCATTCAGATTTAGGCCATGAGACCAAAAGACATAGGAGCAGAATTAAGCCACTTGGCCCATCGAGTCTGCTCCACCAGTCAATCATGCCTCATATTTTTCTCATCCCCATTCTCCTGCCTTTTCTTTATAGTCCCTGATCCCCTTATTAATCAAGAAACTATTTATCTCTGTCTTAAAGACACTCAATGACCTGGCCTCCATAGCCTTCTGCGACAAAGAGTTCCACAGATTCACCACTCTCTTGCTGGAGAAATTCCTCCTCATCTCTGTTTTAAAGAATTGTCCCTTTCCACTGAGATTGTGTCCTCCGGTTCTAGTTTTCAAAACTAGAAACTGTGGAGGAAAAATTAGATAAAGCCTGATAAAAAGTTAGGAAATTGCAATATGCAGTTAAGTAAGCCATGCCCATTCATTGTGGTACAGGCAGCATGCAAACGTCATGCTGCCTTCTCACTATAAGGAGGGCAGTGGCCCAGCACTAAATATGTTGCTATGTACCAAACCAATGGGTCATATTCATGCGAGTCTAGCTGTACTTAAAGCTAGCATATGTACTAAAACCCCCTGTATCTGTGTCCAGTCCCGATTTTTGATTTTACACAGGATCTGTAAATCACTGGCTCCCAGCCTTCCGATGCTGCTGTCCGATACTGGGGATAATGAGTATTCACAGGTATCGTCTAGCAATCATTTCAGGCCATCATCAGGAAACTGATGACCCTACCCAATTGTTTTGAGGAATATCTATTAGAGCCTATAATTTCGAGAAGGTTACTATTTGCTGAATTGAGGGTGGTTGAGAGAAACAAAGTGACCATGATGAGATCCCCACTGTGTGCAGAATTACAGCAGACTTTAATATCATTGCAAAAAGAGACATGAATTCTCTCAAACTTCTCTGCAGAGAAAGGTCATTATTGAGTTGCATGGAAACTAGAAGCAAGAGTAGGCATTTGGCCCGTCATTCATTTTGATCATGACTGATCATTGAGAAGAACTTTCTTCTCACCTCAGTTCTAAAAAATTTACCGCTTATCCTCAAACTAGTCCAGACCCGAGTGTGAACTCCCCTATCAGTAGGAACATTCTTTCTGAATTTACTCTGTCTAACCATGTTAGAATTTCATAAGTGTCTATGAGATTCCCTCTCACTCTTCTAAACTCCAGTGAATATAATCCTAATCAATTTGGCCTCTCCTCATACAACAGAGCTGCCATCTGAGGAATCAGTCTAGTAAACTTTCGTTGTACTACTTCTACAGCAAGAAAACCAAAACTGCATACAATACTCCCGATGTGGCCTTACCAATACCATATACGATTGCAGCAAAACATCCCTACCCCTATACTCACTATGAAGTTTAACATGCCATTTGCCTCCTTTACTGCTTGCTATACCTGCGCACTTACTTTCAGTGACTGATGCACGAAGACTCCAGGATCTCATAAAGTATCCACCTCTCTCAAATTACACCTATTCAACTAATAATCTGTCTTCCTATTGTTGTTACCCAAGTGGATAATTTATCCACATTATACTGCATCTGCCAAGACATGTCCACACACTCAGTCTGTCCAAATCACGCCGAAGCATCTCTGCACCCTCTTCACAGCTCATCCTCTCAGTAAATTTTGTATCATCTACAAATTTGGAGAGAATACTTTCAGTTCCCTCTTTTTAAATCATTAATGTATAAGATTGGGGTCTTAGCATTGATCTCTATGGAACCCCACTAGTTACTAACTGTCAATCTGAAAAGGATCCATTTATGCCAACCCTTTGCTTCCTATCTGTCAACCAGCTTTCTATCCATCTCAAGTCATTATCTGCAATCCCATGTGCTTTAACTTTACATAATAGTCTGTTATGTGAGACCTTGTCGAAAGCCTTCTGAAAGTCTGGATAAACCATATCCAATGGTTTTCTTTGGTTAAATCTATTAATTACATCCTCAAAAAATTCCAATAGATTCATCAAACATGATCTCCCTTTTGTAAATCCAAGCTGACTTTGTCTGATTGTACCACTGCCTTCCAAATGTTGAGTTATGAGTTCCTTGATAATAGACTCTAACCGATGATGTTAGGCTCATTGGTCTATAGTTCCCTGTTCTATAGTTCCTTTCTCTTTACCTTCTGTTTTGAATAGGAATAGGCGGGCTTACATTAGCTACCCTCCAATCTGTAGGAACTATTCCAGAGTCCAAAGAGTTTTAGAAAATAACCACCAGACACTAGGATCTATATTTCCAGGGCCACTTCCTTAAATACTCTGGGATGAAGATTATCAGGACCTGGAGATGTATCTATCAGCACTTCTGGTACATTATTCATGTCTTCCTTTGTGAAGTACAAATTTAATTCCTCAGCCATTTCTTTATTCCCTGTTATGAAATCTCTTCTTACATACATTTCTGTCAATCTTTTTCTCTTCACAGATCTATAGAAACTTTTACAGTCAGTTTTTATGTTCCCCTCTAGCTTACTTTCATACTTTACTTTCCCCTTCTTAATCAATCGCTTTGCTGAATTTGGATATTCTCCTGATCCTCAGGCTTATTGGTTTTTGTTACCAATTTGAATGTTTCTTTCTTGAATCTGATACTATCTCTAATTTCCTTTGTAAGCCATGGTTTGGCCACAATTCCCTTATCACTCTTGCACCAAACGTGAATAAGCAATTTCTGGAGTTCACCTATTTGTTCCTTAAATACCTGCCATTGCCTGTCCACTACCTTTCAGTAAATTTTCCTAAATCTATCATGGTTTGACAGTAAGCACTTTCACATGCAAGATATTAGACTCATACGTCAAAGAATCCAAAACAGAAATGCACTTTATTGTCACAACTACAGTCCTATCATTGCTAGACTTCATATCTCTTCTTCCAGTGCTTCTACATTCTGTGACCTATCTTCCAGTCCTATCAATCTATTCCCAATACATCCATAATAGAAGCAGAATGTGCTGGGAAATCTCAACAGGTCTGGCAGCACCTGTGGAGAGAGAAGCAGAGTTAATGTTTCAAGTCCAATATGACTCACCTTCAAAAATTCTTTGTTGTTCCAAAGAAGAGTCAGACTGGCTGAGGTTTTCCAGAACTTTCTATTTTTATTTCAAATTGCTAGCATCTGACGTATTTTGCTTTTATTTTAGTGCTCAATAATCTCATCTCCATTATTGCCATCTCAACACTCCCAACCGCATCTTTCCAGGTCTGCCAAACTCCAACATCCCCATTCATAGAGTCCCAATAAGAATCACAGAATCCCCACAATGCAGAAGGAAGCCATTCAGCAACCTAAGTCTGCATTGAATCTCTAAAAGAACATCTATACAGGCCCACTATCCTGCCCTATTTCCATAACTCCACACATTTGGAGTCACCCAAATCTATTCATCTTGGGACACTAAGGGACAATTTAGCATGTCCAGTCAAACTAACCTGCATATCTTTGGACTGTGGGAGGAAACTGGAGCACCTGCAAGAAAACCATACAGACAATGTATGGGGACAATATAAGAATAGGCAACAGTACCTCCTCCACGATCATCCTCAACACCGGTGTCCCACAAGGCTGTGTCCTCAGCCCCCTACTATACTTCTTATACACCTATGACAGTATGGCCAAATTCACTTCCAAATTGATTTTCCCAAAAACAATAATAGGAAAATATATTTAATTGGGGACAAATTTACACCTGCCTTACTGGAAGCACAAACGGCAATATAGGTATAAAATCTTGCAAAAATTGGAAAACGAGAGTCTTGGCAGTGAGATTTAATTTTCTGTTTCCCCTGCCGTCGCTGGTGATGTAATGATGTTCTACCCTTTGCAGGAACTCATTTAAATACATCTGAATACATTTAAATACTAGTAAAGGGCTTCCCCACTATATGCTCTCCCAACAGAAAGAATTCCCTCTGTGTTAATGTCGTGTTGTGTCGGTGAGGTTTCCAACAAGTATTTTAAAATGTGAAGCAGTTGAGGGGAACTCGTTGGAATACATAGATAAGCATAACTCCTGGAAGAGAGAGAGATGTCCAGGCAATGCCTTGGCAACCTGACACTGCCCCTTTGCAGGGCCACATTGGCAGTACAAACCTGGCAGTGCCATCCTGGCACAACCATGCTGGCTGAGCTCCATTATGGGGAGGGAACTCCCCAATATGTGCACAGGAGATGTAGGGAAGAGGGGGGGCAGGGAGCATTTCCCCAAATCGGTGAGTATTGTTTTCAGCGCAGACCAGGTCACCCTTTAAATAAAGGCACCCTGATCTCTGTGGAGCCAGTGTTGCCAGTTCTGTCCGGTCCTGCCCACCAAGATGATAGCAAAAACCATGCCCCCAGATTTTCTGGAAGAAAACTCAGCTGTGCAAATGGAGAGATGCATGCTAGATTTTTCACCTTCACCAACACACTGTGCAGAGTGAAAAATTCTCCTTGTTGTGTCTTATAAATAATAAAATTGCATTTCACTTACCCACTATGACCAAGGCTGCTGCAGATCATGTTTAAAATTGAGCTGTATTGAAATTGTGCTGTGCATTAATTCTGCTAAAGAGACAAATGAATCCTACAATTTTCGTGTAAATGCTATTTTGACAAAATTGGTAACCATGTAAAATAATGGTTTAGTTAAAATCTTTGCCAAAGCAATTCCATAGAATATTCTGCAGTGCAATGTGACATATTTTGTTAAAACTAATATACTCAGCTTCTACAACATTAGTGTAAAAATCAAGATTAAAAAAGCTTCACCAAACAGGCTAATTGTTTTATTCATATTGAAAAAGCATGCCGTGTACTTCTTTACCATGAAATAAATTAAAACCAATTCTTAAATAATCTTTTCAGGGAGTCAAAAACAATTGAAGGATTTACTTTAATTCGGAATGCATTTCTGAGTAAAGTTACTGAGGGAGACTTAAGTACCAACTTCACGTGCTTCTCCCAGAACTCCCAGGGAAATTCAACTGGTGAGCTCAGACTCAAAGAGAAAGGTAGGAAACAAGGAGTGGATATCTCCAGTGTCACATGTTTTGGAAAACCTCAAAACAAAAACTGGTTATTGTTTCAGAGAAATCCTTTAATTACCTCAATATGGTAAGAGAAGGTAGGACAGAGATTTGTAATATATTTGTCCTAACCTAGGACTGGAACTAACTAGATTCATGGCAAGAAAGTGATACAAATAAAATCTGTGTGCACACTCAACATACACATAGTTTTAATTATCAGTTGTAAATCAGAATGCTTTCCAATCAAGTCTCAAGTATAGCGTTGTGGTACAGTGGTTAGCATTGCTGTCTCACAGCATCACGGGCCTGTGTCCAATTCCAGCCTTGGGTGATTGTCTGTGTGGAGTTTGCATCTCCGTGGGCTTCCTCTGGGTGCTCCAGTTTCCTCCGGATGTTCCGGTTTCCTCCCACAGTCCAAAGGTATGCAGGTTAGGTGGATTGGTCTTGCTAAATTGCCCCATTGCGTTCTAAAATGTGTAGATTAGGTAGATGAACCACGGTGAATGTGATTGTAGGGATAGGGTGGGGAAAGGGCCTGGATAAGGTACTCTGAGTGTGTCTGAGAGTGGGTGCAGACTCTATGGGTTGAATCCACTCCTTCAACACTGTAGGGATTCTCACTGTAATTCTATGAATGAAGAAAGATTGGCCTCTTCTCCCTGTATTGTTCTTGTGTTGAATTGAGCATTTTGCAGAGTCCATCAGAAAGGGTACAAAATGGAATGGGCAGGCACCCTGCTTTTGTGAAGACAGTTGGATTTTTCACTAAATGTCCTGGTGTCCCAACAGTTTTCTCCGAATTGCTCAAATGTATGAGTTTTCAGCTGCACTGAGCCCCTTCCCTTTAACCCACTCCTCACTTACTATTTACAAATGGCAGTCCCCAAAAAACCCTTTTCACACTGTACTTGTCCTAGAAATGAGAATTTAAAGAGATGGGAGAATACATCCTTCACCTTGCACTTTAAATGACTTTTCCCTTCAAATCAGGGTGAGATGGGAGACTGTGCAACTGTCTCTCAGGTTGTTGTGCTTGACGTTCAGGGGCTAGAGACACATCTCAACCCTCTCCCTTACTGATCACTAACTGTGCTGCTGTGGTACAGACACTGGCAGAGAAATTGCTAACACTGACACCCTAAGCAAATAATTAATGTCTTAGAGATATTTATAATGGCAACTCATTTCTCTCATCTACATTTGATCTTGCATTTCTCAGTGACATGGGCAAAAGACTCAGATAAGGGCCTTCAGCCCTTCCCTGAGTTAGAAAATATTTTAATTATTTTTTTGTGGATTTTTTTAGAAAAGTTAGAAAAACTAAACCTCTTCTTTTGATTTGATTTAATTTATTATTGTCAAATGTATTAATATACAGTGAAAAGTATTGTTTTTGCACGTTATACAGACAAAGCATACCACTCATAGAGAAAGAAATGAGAGAGTGCAGAATGTAGTATTACAATCATAGTTAGAGTGCAGAGAAAGATCAACATAATGCAAGGTAAGTCCATTCAAAAGTCTGATGGCAGCAGGGAAGAAGCTGTTCTTGTTTTGTTTGGTATGTGGCCTCAGACTTCTGTACCCTTTTTCTGATGGAAGAAGGTGGAAGAGATAATGTCTGAGTTGCGTTGAGTCCTTAATTATGATGGCAGAAGTGTAAACAGAATCAATGAATGGGAGGCTGGTTTGCGTGATGTATTGGGCTACATTCACAACCTTTTGTAGTTTTTTGCAGTCTTGGGCAGAGCAGGAGCTATACCAAGTTGTAACACTTCTAGACTCTTGTTAATTATTGCACAGACATCTCCCCACTTAATGCCTTCCACATACCAGAATTGCCAGGGGAATTCCCCCCACCTGCCAACTAAACCCCTTATGGGAATCCAGCCCCCCTAACTTCCACCCAAAAATGGAATTCCCCAATCATACATGGGACTATCCCAATTCTTGAACATACACTCAAGGAATGCCACCCCTCCCCCCCCCCACTATATTGCACATCCCTCTCACCCAATGTCTGATCTTCCCTCTTCTGACTGTCCAATTCCCTCTCTCGAATGTCCAATTCCCACCTGCTTCCTGGCACTCTGACTGCCCAACAACCCCCTCATCCTGGCCACAACTGCCAACTACTCTCCCTCTCCCCCACAAATTTTAATCAAATTCCTGACAAGCCCATCTTTCCCTGGCTTGAAAGTGGCTGATATACAGCAACTGGTGCTTTAAGAAAAGTGCCTCAATATCTCAACAGCCTCAGTTATTGATGATGAACCCACCCTTTGAGTGTGACATTGTCAGACCCAGTTGGATCTTTGCCCACACTCCATTAATGGGATGCAAGTCAGTTTCATTCCAGCCAGCGGCTGATTTCCAGACTTGCCTCATGGAACGCACTAGTGTAGGATCTTACAGAAAATTTGTGATGGAGTGAAACTAATCTTTGGATATCTGCTGGATTCTTTCCATCCCCCACCCCACTCCACCGGGAGATTCTGCCTGTAGTGTTTTTGAACTCCTGTTAGAAAAGGTATTAGTGGGTCCTCTCAGATGCTTTCTCCAAGCAAACTATCAAAGCTATCTGGCAGAATACCTCATTTCCAGAACTTTCAAACAAGCAACAAGATATAGGTTGGTGAGAGGTGGCAATGGCCTGTCTTGTCAGATTCTTTTTACATGCCTCAAAGTCTCAGTGCCACCACATGGAGGAGGCTGTGATATGGCGTTGGCCTTTGTTGGAATCCAGATGATCGGAGTCAACCCTTTATTCTCACGGTCTGAATGGATTCAAATTAATAACCCTATTGGTGACAATAAGTGTATTTTATTCATTACATACACTAATGTCTGAGCAATTATAACAAAGTGCATTATTATTACACCCTGGGAAGAAGTGTGGCATCCACATTAATACTACCTTGTTCTGCCCTCAGTACCCTTCCATCAGTCAATGCAATGCAAAATATTCAGGATGGCCCTTCGAATTGGGAAGCAAATGGCTAGCCCCAGTTCTCTGCCTATTAGGGGATTATACGCAGAATTGTCTCTCTTCTGGTGGCATCTCTTCCCTTTGAGTCTCCTTGTCTCCCAGATTGACTGACATGAAACTGCTCTCCAAACATGTATTAATAAATATTCCTCATCACAAACTGGCTTCAGTCAGGTCGACATAGATTAATTTTATTCCATTGCCCACACAAATTGTCACTGGCACCTTGAACGTGACATAAAATAAAGTTTGTATTTATGTTGCTGTTACTCCTGACCAACCATTAACATACAAAAATATCTGAACAAGCAAAGATCAAACTCCTCCGATTGAGAGATGAAGAATGCTGGTACCTGACCCATAGCTGACACTGAAAGTTACATCTGTAGCAAGAATCTGTATTGTAAATATAAACATAATATATTTAACCCAATGCACCTTGCATTGCACTGTGAATTGCCACTTATATATAACTTTACAAATATATACCTTAATAAATCTTATAGATAAAGTATGCATTTGGAAAAGAAAGGTCGCTGCAACTTTAACTGAGTGCAGGGAGTGGGTAATGAGCCCAAACAATTTAAACTTCAGGATATTAATTGCATGCCACAGGTTAGCTGCCTGCCTGAAACTGGTGGAAAGCAGCAATTGGATAGCAGATGGCAGTGGAATTTTGGACCTGCCAGCACCAAATGAACATTGTCCAGCAAGTGTGTGAAAAGGGGTTTGAGGAAAGCTATAGCTTATACACCTAGGAAAACTTACAAACAGCAGTCAACTGATTCTTTTATGCTTTAAAATTCTAACTGCCACCCCCCCATCCCCCTGCCCCACCCCCTTGCATTTCCCAGAAGTTTTGCCTTTAGCTTCTGATAATTCACATTCCAATACATTCTTGGACAGTGTCCCACATTCCAGCCTCTGTAAATCTGAGATCATTCAAATCTCTGCTGTCTTTATTTTAATTCACTGGAAGACTGTTCCCCTATCACCCCTGTATTGTTTTTGCAAATCACTCTATGACTTTGCCCCTCCTTATCTCTGTAATCTCCTCTGAAAATAACTCTGTTCGATATCTGTGCTTTCATTCTGGCCTCTTGAGCATCCTGGATTTTAATTGCTTCATCATTGGTGGCCATGCCTTAACTATCAGGTCTTACTTTCTGGAATTTCCATCTCTACTATAATTTCCCAGTGTAATATCCTCCTTAAAACCCATAATTTTTGGTCATTTGATTTAATATCTCCCTGTGTGGATCAGTGTTATAGTGAAACTATATCAGTGTTATAGTTATCAGTGAAACTTTGTTTCATATTGCTCCTGTAAGGCATTTTAAAATGTTTTACCATGTTAAAGGTACCTTAGACATATAAGTTGTTGTTAGTGATTAATTACTTTGTATGAAGATAAACTCCATCTTTGACCCTGATTATAAATTTCATTTATCTGTTTGAATAAGTTGAGGCGTCATAAAAACTTGCATTCAAATGTAAAGAATGAATAAAATGTATGCTAAATGCAATTGAATTCCTATATGCTAAAGCCTAATAATATTCTTCCTTCTTTATATTGCACTTTCAGAATCCAACATTTTCCAAATAAAAGTGATAACAATACCTACATCGCTAATATTTGTGACAATTGTTTGTGGGTGTGTTGGAGTTTATAAATTTTGGATTGAAATTGTTCTTATTTACCGACACTATTTCTCAAAGGATGAAACCATTGGAGGTAAGATAAATTCTAGTTTAAAAAATAATTCAGGAGAAACAATGGCCCAGTGTAATCACACGATTATTAATCCGGAAATCCAGTTAATGTTCTAGGGACCTGGGTTCAAATCCCTTCACAGCAGATGGTGGAATTTGAAATTAATATAAAATATCTGGAATTAAGAATTCACTGACCATGAAACCATTGTTGATAGTTGGGAAAACCCATCTGGTTTACTAATTTCCCTTAGGGAAAGAAATTTGCTGTCCTTATCTGGTCTGGCCTAAATGTGACTCCAGAGCCACAACAATGTGGTTGACTTTCACCTGCCCTCCAAGGGCAACTAGGGAAGGGCAATTAAAGATGGCCAGCCTGTGATGTCCTTGTCCCACGAATGAATAAAAAAAGTAAAAAAAATCATAATTTCTTGGTTATAAGTAATCTTGTTTGTAACCTCTCCATGGATAGACAGTCTCAAAATCATTTGGGGCCATTGTATTGCAGCTCTATTATACCTTCTTTTAGTTTAATGTTATGTTTAGATTAATTGAAAAAAGTAGAATTTTTACTGATGAAGGCAGAGGGAATCACAAAAAAGGAGTAGCATTTTGGGAGGAATGGTAGGTTCCCCATGGCCTCAGGGCATCCCTTAAAGAAGGTACCCCTCTTTCTTCCTGCTTGTAATGGCAGGTCACCATTATAACCAGAGGTCAACGAGAATCCAGTTTGTATTCTGTTAATGGGATGCGGATGAAAACCCAGCCAGAATTATCCCCACCAACCCCCACTCCCATCCCCAATGTGATATCATGGTGATTTGGAACACATCCAGATCAGTATGGCTGACACATTGGATTGCCTGCAAGAAGGACTGGGGCAGATCAGAAAGGAGGATAGTGGCCTCCATTGACCATGGATCCTTAAACAGCATGTGCGGCAGTGGGTGGTTGGAGCATTTCCCATGTGAATCTTCTGGAGTTTCCAGGAGGTGGATCATCTATCTCTTGAAACTGCCAAAGATGATTTTTTTTTCCTTCAGTTGTTGTGGTTAAGTTGACATCCAGGTGCTTTTTCAATATGATGCTAGGATATGATAGCAGGGAATGAGTCATTCAACTCTGTCTGCCACGAAAATTATTAGGAAATTCCCAACTGCATGATCAATTAGACCAGTGTCGCACGATATAGCATGAATTCCCACAGTCCTCTGTAGCAGATGATTCATGGCTCCAATCTAGTCCCAGGAATTTTTCCTGGAATGGAAAATTCCTCCCAATGGAACTTAAAGCAGTGCGGCTAATAGGTGGTCAATTCCACACAACATGTTATGCACCCTCTGCATGTGTCCAATTCAATCTCTAATACATATGAAATTCCAAATATGATTTTAAAAAAAGGGATTTTATTCTAATGTACTCCTCTTTTGTTTGTACCAAAAAAATTTAAAATGTTGTCATGGCTAAAAGACAGTAATTGTTATTTCTGCTGTTTTGTTCTCTCTCACCAACACCTCCTCCACCCTCATGACCAGATGGTAAAGAATTTGATGCTTTTGTTTCATACGCAAATACTTCTTCTTTGGGGGAGGAAGATGAGAGCAATGATAATATTATTACAGAGGAGAGGTTTGCTCTGGAGCTCCTTCCATTTGTGTTGGAGAAGCAGCATGGATATAAGCTGTGCCTTTTTGAGAGGGATGTACTGCCTGGAGGGGGTGAGTACTCTTTGCATTTTGTTGTGTTTGTTTTAAGTTATACTGTATTTATTGTGTACTGCTTATGTGTTGTGAAGTTTGTCACAGAATACATCTTTATTATATAAAGCCAAAATATAGAAAATGGTTGATTCTATATTGTCATATTCTCATTCATTTCTACATGACAGACATTTCCATTAAAAAAAAGCAAATCATTAGTATCTCTTCAGTGAATGTCGAAATCCCGACTCGCTCAACAGCTCCAAAAGTTGAAATGTATAATCCCATGAAATCCTCACAGAAAATTCATTATTTACACAAATGGGTGTTGTGCTGTGTTGAAGAATAAATAAGGAACATTTCTGAGAGGAAAATGTTTTGTTTGTTATAGTTTACTAAAAGTTCCTACTGTTACATGACCATAATTTTTCATTCCTTTTTTTGAATAACAAATTCAAATAAATTGTTGCTGTTATTGAGTGAGATAAAAGTGAATTATTAAGATATAGATCCAACTTGGTCAGCAAGAGTGGCCAAATGCAAAGCCAGAGTTTCCTGTTTTAACCTGCTTTATTATTCATAAAATTGTGAACAATGTTGGTAAAATATATCGAATACAATTAACATGCTGGTTTATTTTTAAATTTTACCACATAACTTCCATGTGAACCATATAATGTAACCACATGATCCTAAGATAACAGATAGCACATAGCTAAACAATGTGCATAGCTTCAGAGAGAGGAAACCTGCAAACTAAAGGATGAGATTTTATGGCACTTTCCACAGATAAATTTTCCAGTCCTGCTAAAGTAAATGGAATTTTGAATGGCTCACTGCATTTTACAGCTCCATCCTCAAAGTGACAAGCTGTAGGGATGGCACAGTTGCACTGTGGTTAGCACTGCTACTTCACAATGCCAAAGACCCAAGTTCGATTCCCAGCCTTGGGTCACTGTCTGTGTGGAGTTTGCACACTCTCCCCGTGTCTGCGTGAGTTTCCTCCGGGTGCTCTGGTTTCCTTCCAGAGTCTGAAAGATGAGCTGGTTAGGCTCATTGGCCAAACTAAATTCTCCCTCAGTGTACCTAGACAGGCAATGTGGCGACTGGGGGATTTCACAGTAACTTCATTGCAGCGTTAATGTAAGCCTACTTGTGACACTAATAAATAAACAATCTTAAACTTAAACTTACTCTGCCCTAAGAATTCAGGTGGAATTTTCCGTTTTCCCTTTGAGAGCTGGACCAGGCCAAAAAAGCAACGTGCAGCACACTGCCAGTTTTTCTTGCAATATTGTTCTGCACAAAGAAGAAAAATATCCTGGCAGCATACGCCATGCCATTACGCATGGGGCCTGAAAGAGCCAACAACATCAGATTTTAGAGACCTTTTCAAAGAATGTCCCAAACTCTCGTAAAGAAAGAAGATCCCCCCCATGGACACAGAGATATCCTTATAGGAACACGGGCACGCAGCTCTCTCTCCAGGTACACAGGAAATGCTCTCATGAAGTTCCCCAGATGTTCCCCCTGTCCCGGGGGACAGATGTCTCACCGCACCACCCCCCCCGCGCTCCCCGGGGATGTGCTGGGCACTGTCTAGCATGTCACACTTCTGCCTGTGGGATGTATCTGTATGCCCCCTGCACTTTCTCTTTGCCCACTTCATGTTGCTCCAGACCTGTTGTAAACCTTGCTAACATTGCATCAGTAGGGGGGAAATCCGAATGTCGGGGGGTGGGGGGGGGGAATGATACAGTAGGAAAGCCCACCAATGAGATGGTAATGTATTTAATGAAGATCCCTATCTTCCTGGGAGGAAGCTTTGTTATGTTAATGGCAGTGGGTGGGAATGATTGTGCCAAAGGATCTCACTGGCAAGATTCCTGCTTTTGGCTTCTTGTGGAATTATGTCCCAGGATTTTTTTTGTGCCCATGGTGAATATGGGCACAAAATCCAGGCCCTGGGCTTTCAGTTCAGATTCTAGAAAATCAGGCAGCTACTGCATTTGCAATACTCAATCTGGTTCCTTTATCACAATGACAGAAACACAAAACCAGATCTTTGTCGATCAATAACTTTTTTACCACTCTTTGAGAAAATAAACTAAACAGACAAGCTTTTCTTTGGTGAGATGAGTAATGTTGTTCATCCTTTTGAGGCATTAGGTTGTTGATCCCCTGGGCACTTATGGCATCGGTTACTTGTGCAAATGGCACGTTGTCATTCCTGCTGGGCCTGATACGACCTATCAGCTGGGTACAGAATATACTCCTGGTCTTGACATGGTTGAGGAGGATGAGCAGGGAGGCATCACTAAATTTGGGCACTGGACCTTCACCTCTCCTCTTTGACATTTCCCTTCAATGGTATGTGCTGACTGTCAGGGTCTTGGGTGCTTTTTGAATATGGTGCCTGAACATGACAATGGGATGCACACCATCAAGCGCACCCAACACAGGAGACAGCACAAACACTTAGATTCATAATTAATGAGGTTCGTCTGGAAGATATGATATGGTTTCCCTTCGATCTCTTCAGGGGCAGAACTCCCCATCATCACCACATGCCTTAGTAATAGATGGGAGAATTTTCCTCATAATGTTAGCGAATATTGTACATAATGTTTTTGTGGATTGCACAACGTTGTTTTATTTAGTTTCACAATTTTTACCAGAATTTCCTGTTCCTATTTTTGTGAATTAATGATGAATAACCTTTTGCATGTAAATCTGACTTATAGAGCTCCAGTCCACATTAAGCCTGTTGAGTCACTTTTAATTATTCATCTACATGTACGTTTTAAAATGCACAACATTTTTAGTAAAGGTTAAAATATGTGCAAAACAGTTTTTGTGCCAGACCAAACAGACAGTCCAATGAACTAAATAGCGCATACATTTATCTATTAGAATCTTAAGTGTCACTTTGATAGGTTGAACTAGACATTTACATTTTGGGTGTGAATTTCAAATCATAGAGGTGAGTGTTTCCTCTATGACACCCGCTTTAAAACGTGTTTAATTTGCACCATTTCACAGCTGATTTTGAAGAATTAATTTTACTTTGCTATTTGTGAGTGGACTACCAGGGTAGGATTTTACTGCCTTGTTCACACCAAAACTGTAAAATCTCACCCAAGGTCAATGAGTCTTTTCATGGTCCACCCTTCACTGGCTCCAATTCCTGTGGCAGGTGGGACTGTAAAATTCTGGCCCTAGTCTTTATAGCACATGTTAAAGTCCATGGAGATACAATAAAACATTGTCTTAAGCCTGTAGCAAAATTAGAATTGGCATGTATTTATGATTCTGTCAGTTCCTGGGTTCCAGATATGCTTATATTATGAAAGTACCAGAAACAGACTAGGACATTTGGAAGTGACTGTATTCATACTGGACTAAATCATACCAAAAAATGGCAGAGTGTTGTTTCCGGCGAGAAAACCGATATGTTTCTCCCCAGAAAAACAGTTTTCCCTTCAGATCTTACGACGCTGCCAAAAACAGATTCTCATTTTAGTTGGCTTCACCAGAATTTAATTTATCCCCTGAAATTAAAAGAAAGGTAAGAACCGCACCCAACACAGGAGACAGCACAAACACTTAAATTCATAATTAATGAGGTTGGTCTGGAAGATATGATATGGTTTCCCTTCGATCTCTTCAGGGGCAGAACTCCCCATCATCACCACATGCCTTAGTAACAGATGGGAGAATTTTCCTCATAACATTAGCGAATATTGTAGATAATGTTTTTGTGGGTTACACAACATTGTTCTATTTAGTTTCACACTTTTTACCAGAATTTCCTGTTCCTATTTTTGTGAATTAATGATGAATAACCTTTTGCATGTAAATCTGACTTATAGAACATAGAACATAGAACATTACAGCACAGAACAGGCCCTTCGGCCTTCGATGTTGCACCGACCAATATAAAAAGCAATGCCCCTCCAAACTAAACCATTCCCTTCTCTTCCATATACTTATCAACTAACCTCTTAAACGCCACCAAACTTGGTGCATCTACAACTGCTGCAGGCAGGGCATTCCACTCCCGAACCACCCTTTGGGTAAAGAGCTCCAGTCAACATTAAGCCTGTTGAGTCACTTTTAATTATTCATCTACATGTACATTTTAAAATGCACAACATTTTTAGTAAAGATTAAAATATGTGCAAAACAGTTTTGCCGGAAACAACACTCTGCCATTTTTTGGTATGATTTAGTCCAGTATGAATACAGTCACTTCCAAATGTCCTAGTCTGTTTCTGGTACTTTCATAATCTAAGCATATCTGGAACCCAGGAACTGACAGAATCATAAATACATGCCAATTCTAATTTTGCTACAGGCTTAAGACAATGTTTTATTGTATCTCCATGGACTTTAACATGTGCTATAAAGACTAGGGCCAGAATTTTACAGTCCCACCTGCCACAGGAATTGGAGCCAGTGAAGGGTGGACCATGTGGTTAGGTTAATATATTCAGTACTCAAAAGAAAGTGAAAATTCATCTTCACTTCTAAATAGTCATATGGATAATTGTTCCTTTTCTTTGTCCAGTTTACACAGAAGATGTCATTTCATGTATCAAAAGAAGCAGGAGAGTAATAATTGTCCTCAGCCCAAACTACGTTGCCCGGAATGGATCAAAGGTTTTTGAACTGCAGACAGGAGTCAACAGCATGCTGGATAATTACAAAACCAAGGTGATTTTGATAAAATTCCAATCACTTCCTGACACAATCGACCTTCCACACAATGTGAAAAAGGCGATCACAGTGCTACCAGCAATAACGTGGAAAGGAAACAAATCTTCTCCCCCATCCTCAAAATTCTGGAAAATGCTCAGGTACTATATGCCAGTGAAGAAGAGTGAGTTTGTGAGAAGTCAGAACTTCAGTTAAAAGCTGCAACCTAAGGGACAAACAAAGATCTTTCTGTATTTTAACTGATGTGTATCTGCCAGTTTTCCATTTAATTATGTTCTGTAGACTATATAGACAGACGCGTACGGAAATCACAAACTCTCCAGCTGTTTTTATTGTATGAAATACAAAGATGCCAGCTGTGACTCCATTATGATAATGTGATAGTTATTATATCAGTATAATACCCCAGAGCCATGGTTCACATCTCACCAAGGGAGCTAGGGAATTGAAATTCAATTAATTACCTAAAAATCTGGGATGGAAAATTAGAATCTGTAACCACGAAACTATTAGACTGTAGTAAAACCTAACATCTCATAAAGAAGAAAATCAGTTGTCCTTACCTGGTCTGGCCTATATGTAACTCCTAATCCATAACAGTTTGGTTCTTCCTAAACTTCTCTCTGGAGTGACCTGTTGTCATATTTAAGAAAGTAGCTCATCACCACCTTCTCAAGGACAACAAGGGATGCACAATATATGCTGGCCTTACCGATGACACCACCACTCCCCCCCCCCCCCCCCCCTCACATTATGTGAATGAAATTTAAAAAGTGTTGGTTGGGCTATTATCTCTGAATCAAAAGGTTGTGGGTTCAATTCCACTCTAGAGTTTTGAGGACCAAACCTTAGCTAGACTGACATTCCAGTGCCATACTGAGGGGCTTCTGTATCTTCAGACATGATGGCCTGAATTTTCCAACCATTCTTGCTGATGGGATTCACTGGTCCCACTGCAGTGAACAGAGATTTGGCTAAGTGCCAAATTCTCTGTCCTCAGTGATGATGTAGTGTGAAAATTCCAGCCAATGTCTTTTGAATCGGATGATAAATCGCGACCTATCTGCTCTGTCAGATGTACCTAAAACAAGTTACACTCTGAGATGCTTCCATACAATTATGATACATTGAACATTCACCGTTTACATTCAGTGTGTCATTCGGCCCGGCGGGTTTTTATACAGTTCTGTTCCCCAGAGTTCACTATGGCTGAAAGGTGTCAGACAGCAATCTTTCTGTGACCAGAGTGACCAGAGGTATGTGATGGAGGAACGGATCGTCAGTAGAATGAAGCAGACAATGGACTAACAAACAAACACACAATCATGCAACAGACGCACAAAAGGGGCAAGGAGGAGACCTTGTGGTGGGCCAGGGAAGTTTTCCAAGCTGCTGAATGTCCCAGGATTACCTCAAACACTTTTGCCCTTGAACTTGAATGCTGTTCAGAGATCCCCCTCCCCTCACCCTGAACCCCTCTCCCGCTGCCCCCTTCTCAGGATTTTGATATTGAATGATTCCAGTTCTATTAAAGTAGCTGTTTAAAAAGAAAAAGAAAAAAAAAGTGTACAAAATTTTGAAGGGGATTGATAGAGTAAACAGGGTTAAGCTTTTTCCTAGGATGGACTCAAATAGCACAAGGGGTCACGGGCTTAGGGTGAGGGGGGTAAGGTATAATTTGGATGCTAGAGGGAGTTTTTTCGCAGAGGATGGTGGGGGTATGGAATGCGCTGCCAAGTAAAGTGGTGGAGGCAGGTACTCTGGAGTTATTTAAGAAATACTTAGATGGGCACATGAATAGAATGGGAATGGAGGGGTATAGAAAACTGATTTAAAATAGGTATCGTGAGCCTTGGGAGTCCCTGGAAAGTGTGTAAATAGATGATGATATTGATGTACTTGTTTTTATCCTACAGGTGCTTTGGTCCACCTTGTTGTCTAACGAGGGGCATACACGCGATGGGTCGTGAGAGGGACTGCTCTTGGATCTTTTTCGAGAGTATCCTAGTGCTTCACATCGTTAGTGTATGCGACCTGGACCATCTGATGGGCAACACAACAGCTCAGTGACTATCTCTGTGCTGTGCAGATACATGGATTTGGGCCTGTGTCTGTGGGAGTTTGCGCATTCTCCCCGTGCTTGCGTGGGTTTTCTCCGGGTGCTCCGGTTTCCTCCCACATCCCAAAGATGTGCTCTTGGGCTAATTGGCAAAACAAATTCTCCCTAAATTGTTTCAAATTTGGTTTTTAATCCATAGATCTATAAACATGGACAGGGATTGCGGGTAGAGGTGGGAACATCGAGGTGGCGGCGCGGGCTCGTTGGGCCGAAGGGCCTGTTTCCTGTGCTGTTTTGTTTTTTGTTCTTTGTTCTCCCATTGCCCCTCTGCAGCAGGTCAACCAAGCTTTAGCACATCCTTCAACAAGGAGTCCTGAGCTTTGGAATGTGCCAGTCTGCAACATTCAGTCAGGGACAACTCTTTGCACTGAAAGGCCAATAGATTTCGGCAGACAAAAGAGCATTATTCATCCAGCTGATGATCTAGCAATGAAGCACCTCAGAATGCAACATGATCTATGTAGAAAAGTTGAATATTATCATACTTCGTGTGACAGCCATTTTGAAATGTGTGTAAAAAATAAATGATGTCCCTCATATCCCAGACACTATTCAGAGAAGAGCAGGAGAGACATCTCTGGTGTATGGGAGATTCCCTGGCCAACATCATGTAGGGGTTTATTGTGGGCAATTAGTTGTTGTGTTTTCTATGTTACAATTATTGCACTTGAAAAGTGCTTCATTAATTGCCAAATGCTTTTAGGTTTCCTGATGTTGTGAATGGTGCTATACAATTGTAAATCTTTATTTTTATACTTCAAGAAAATATTTAATATGCATAAATGAAAGAATTTCTGCAGTGTAACTGTATTTATGCATGAACTCGCACTTGTTGTCATAGTTCAGAATTTTTGATTATGTTTTTCTCGTAGCAAGAACTCATCTAATTTAAACAGTAATGCAAAGAAACAGGTAAGGTGGCCTATAAGAGGACAAGGTTGTGGTTGATTCCTTTATTCCATTCTTTTGAGAAAGAAGTGAGACTGAGCTAAATGAACATCATTTATTTTGACTGGTTACTTCATATGTCCACTTGATGTCTGTGACTTAAGCAGATTAACAATTTGCCTTCATCTATCAAATACTTTTCATCCAGTTTTGAGAAGATGGAAGAAACACTTAAGAGAGTGCTCTTGAAAAACTCTGGCTGGGGGGATTTTCCTCCTCACTTTTGAGGGTAGGAGTGACAGAGGAAGTGAAGCATCAAGCAGGAGACCCAAAATGACTTTTACACCAGTGAGACTTCCCCCTCAGTTGTTCCTGCCCCTGCCAATGATTAATATGCATATCAGGCATGTTTGCCTCCACATTAAATTGTCCATTCATGCCAGCATGAGGGCACACTGATGTGAATAACAGCAGATCCCTCACAACGTGCACTTGGCGAACTGAACCCGCTAGAGGTGCACAGGTAAGTACAGCTCCTGGGGACAGGGGAGAGGAAGGAGGCAGAAAGAGGATCATGCCCGAGCAATATCTTGCCATTGCCTCCCAGCACTGGCCCCTCATTGTCAAGGGGCAAAGCCAGGGCTAGGTTCCATGTTCGGGTTGCGGGGGGGAGGCAGAGGAAGTTCCACGATGGGGGAATTGGAGTATTCTGCATCAGGAGTGGAGGCAAGGGGTTTCTGTTTCTGTGGGGTGTTCTTATTTTGCATCAGGGCATCCTTTTTCTTTTAGAAACCCAAATTGCTGGCGATCTCACCCCACAAGTGTGATTTGTGGGGCCTGCCTCTTAGTTTTTCTTTTGATAAAGTGTCATAAAAATAGTGGGAAAATCCGACAGTGCAGCTGACAAGCAACACTCTGTTTTTCTTGCCCAAGTTAACACCTTGCCAAAAAATGACAAAATTCCATCATGAGTTTTTATGATTCCACTCCTTGGTTTTGCTATTGTATAGTTAGTAATCAGGAAGTAATGACACATCGAACATATGTTTAGAATGCTTATGGGAATAACCGGTATTATTGGTGAGAAAATATTTGCACTTGCTTTTGTAAAACTTAAAAACCTGCAACTTAAATAAGAGTCCTATTACGTTATATTTATGGCATTTTACAATTTGTAGCATTAAGATTTCAAAAAAACGGGATATTTAAAATGAATTAATATATTTTGCGAATAAAATTGAAGTTTTATTGTAACATGGAAGGTAAAATGTTCATTGATCAGTGAGCTGTGTTTCGAATGTCAATCTGTTTATTTTAATGTAATAAATCACACCGCAAAACAATCGCTGGCTCAGCTTCAAGTTGACTGAATTATCTGATTTATTAAGAACATATTGGGCCAGGATTTTCGCCATAAAAGCAGTGGTAATTTAAAGACCAATTAAAACCATGAATCAGAGGCTGACTTCAATTTTCCAGTTGGTTTCTTGCAGCACCTTGAAGTTGAGTAACATCTTAGTGGGAGGCAGGGGAAGGTGAGAGTTGAAGATAAACATCAGCCTTGATCGTATTGAATGGTGAAGCAAGATGTGTTGGGCCATGTGGTTTACCTTTGCTCCAGTTTCATGTGAGGCTTCAAGATGGCGACACACCCTTCATTCCATTACCTACACTAGACTGTAGCTCCTATTATGCTAGAGGGCCTTTTAATGGTTCTCTCAGACTCAGGAACCCAGCCTCTTGCCACTAATTGGCAAATCCAGGCAAAATCACTATCGGATGACACAGTGCAATGTTGGGGCCTATACTTTACCCTGATGTCAGGATCACGAATTAAGTAGATGACCAATTCTGAGGAGTAAATAAAAAAAAGGTGTTCAGATAGGTTAGTGATGAGACTGGAGACTAGGTGAGTGGGGTGTCCTTAATAGTCATTCACCCAGTAAAAGAATTAAACTGTATGTGTAACTGATGATTATACTCCTGGAATGATTTGCAGTTATAAGGCTGTGTTGTAAATAATAATGTACAACATTCCCATGCTCGAAGGTCAAGGTAGTAAAGATGCCACAGTTAAAACACAACGGCTCTGTCTCGAGAAATTGGAGTTCACCTAACAACAAAACGAAGTCCCTGGCAAAACATCAAAATAATCTCTTTTATTTACTCTCTGTCTCAAGTTCCTTCTGGAGGATAGACACTCACTCTTCCTCAACTCTCCACCCTCTTCCACAAGGCCCTCTGTGCTGCCTGAGGATCTCGCTGCTCCTCAAGGACCTTGTTATCCCTTTCTTAAGATTTCTGAGATGGCACTGGTGGAAATTTACCAAATGAAGGAGATTCTCATTCCTGAAGATACCTTCATTGCAATCCTTTACATTTGGTTAAAGTTACTGTACAATTGACTGTAATAGATTCGAAATGTCTAGTCCCCTTTCTCACTGCTTGAAATATTTTTCTTTTGATGGTACAATTAGATTGTACAAGGCTATAAATTGTTACAACCAGTCCCAGGTGAAGTTCCCCAAGAGTTGTTGATCACTATCTGCCTGGGATACTCCCAAAATTTAATAATGTGGGAGAAGAACATTTAAATGGATAATGAGCTATAATCATATTGAATAGCACAGCAGGCTCGATGGGCTGAATTGCCTACTCATGTTCTATGTTTCGTATTTAATATTATTCTTCCCTGGAACTGAAATAGCGTTTAATGATAAAGGCAAAATTCTACAGCTTAAAGCAAATTACTGAAGATGCTGGAATCTGAAACCAAAGAGAGAATGTTGGAAAATCTCAGCAGATCTGGCAGCATCTGTAAGGAGAGAAAAAAGCTGACATTTTGAGTCCAGATGATCCTTTGTCAAAGCCAAAAGGCATAGAAAGTGGGAGATATTCATTCCGCAGGGTAAGGGAATCAAAGATGAGTTATAGCCATAGAAAATCAGTGAAAAGACTGCTAATATTTGTCCACAGAGAGAATAAAGCGTGTGAATGGCCAAATGGCAGAGAAGCTGTAAGCTGTGAGAGATGAAGATGTTGGGGATTGGGGGGGACAGTGCGGGGAGGGATGGGAGATTGGACAGAGGTAGAATGTAAAAATGGGGAAGTGGGGGAAAAAAAGCAAGGGAAGAGAGATAAAGTGGGGGGAAAAAAGTGGGGAAGGTTAAGAAAAATGAAGAAAGACAATAAAGAAATAAAAGAAAGAGAACAGTAAAATACTAAACAAAATAGAATGAAAATAAAGGGGGCTGCGATGGGGCAGAGCAAATCATCTGAAATTGTTGAATTCACCGTTGAGACTAGAAGGCTGTAAAGTGCCTAGCTGTAAGATGAGATGCTGTCCCTCCAGTTTGCGTTGAACTTCACTGGAACATTGCAACAGGCCCAGGACAGACATGTAGGCATGGGAGCAGGATCATGTGTTAAACTGGCAAGTAATCAGGTCAGGGCCCTGATTGCACACAGACAAAATACTGTGGATGCTGGAATCTGAAACACAATCTTTTATAACTTTTAGTTTTAAGTTTATTTATTAGTGTCACAAGCAGGATTATATTAACAAACGCAAGTGCCTATTCAGGTATACTGTGGGAGAATTTAGCATGGCCAATGCATCCAACCAGTACGTCTTTTGAACTATGGGAGGAAACCCAGTCAGACACGAGGAGAACATGCAGACTCCGCACAGTGATCAAAGCTGGGTCCTGGATGCTGTGAGGCAGCAGTGCTAACCACTATGCCACCGTGCTGTCCCAGTGATGTTAAACTCCCAACTATGCAATCATGTTACACAATACCACACCTCCATTTCGAGTTCTCATGATTTTGACATCTTAAATCCTGATCAAAGCAACATGACAGCAGTTTTTTTTTCCCCAGTCCAATATATGATAGACTTTTTCCCATGCGAGATCTTTATAAAAATCATATTCCTGGTGCCAGGCTCATTAAACTCGGAAGAACAGCAAGAACGAGAATATGGCTAACGTGAGCTTATTCGAAAGTGTGGATCGCCTCAGTGAAGTTGTTCTGTGTTTATCAAGATCCCTGCATTTGCCCTTTGCTATTTGTTTTCCGAGCAGGTACTGCCGCCTCAGGTAGCTTGGAAAATCACCGCAGGTAGGAAGGCAGCCAGAGGTGGGAACTTGTTCTGGGCAATTGAAGGAGTGGTATGCAAGATCGAACCGAGCAGCCATGCAATACAAGGGTTGTAACTGGTATGCATCAGCAGCCAACCAAATAAAAATTACTGTGCGTTCCTTGGATAATTTTACTTGGCAGAAAGGAGATTGGTTCTGTCTGGCCCGCAGGAGAGTGGGTGGCGTTCAGGTGTCAATGGTGTTGTAAATGTAAGCGACGAGTGTATTGATTGGACGGTGGAAGTTGTTATACCTGTTCAACTTGTTAGCTGAGTCTTAGTGTCTGCCAAATCAGTCCGTCTTAGGCCTGGAAAATGTGATCAATGTACTGATTGGAAAACTAAGACGCCTTTATAATTTAATGTACAGTAATCTGCCTGCTATTTTGTCGTAAAGATTTGATTTTCTTTTTACTAATTGTGGCCATGGCTGGGGGGACAGCCAGTGGATTATTCCGGGTCATTGGTGAACACTGCCGTTTGCTGCTTCCTATATATTTCATTGTGGTCGTTTCTCTGTCCACCAATGTCGAGGCCACTTCTGGAAACCTTTCGACTCTCAATGATGAAGGGGCAGGGGATAGGAACCAGCACCAAGATTCTTCTAAACATCATTTTTCCAGAAACGTTGCAAGCCAGGATGAGCGACTCAGTGTGTTCTCTCTCGATTATTATCATGTGCAGATTCCCTTTGAAATCACCCTCTGGATATTACTGGCTTCTTTAGCGAAAATTGGTAAGTGCGTAAGAATCAAAGTGTGTTCGAGTCAGAACCTGATACCACGGGAAAAAGGCAAATATTGACTGTCACTTCACAGAACAAGAATAGCATCTATTTAAATATTGACCCCTTTTGACGTTTAGCAATAACCCGAATGTACACAGTTTAAAAAGCGTTTTAGTAGGAAATTAGTTCATTTTTGCACTCACTTTCCATTAGCCAAGCATAGATTCATGTTTTGTCTATTTAAATATCATTTCCCTCATCAAACAGTTAAACCAATGGTGTTCTATCCATTTGTAAAGGGAAAAGTTGCATGTAAATGAAGAAAAGATTTGTTTGTTTTCATATAATATACACAATCTTTCATGGGCAAAATTATTCAGCTGTTTCACTAACAGTTCAGCATAATAAATGAATTTTATGAAAGTACTTTAATTATTTTAAATATAGACCACTTTTTCAGCACTAGAATCCCTGCAGTGCAGAAGGAGGCCATTCGGTACATCGACAACAATACCACCCAGGTCCTTTCCACGGATTTACCCCGTTAGTCCCTCTGACACTAAGGGGCAATTTAGCAATCACCTAACCTGCACATCTTTGAACTGTGGGAGGAAACTGGAGCACCCAAAGGAAACCCTTATAGAAACGGAAAGAATCTACACAGACAGTGACCCAAGGCTGGAATTGAACCCCGGACTCCTGGCCTTGTGAAGCAGCAGTGCGAGCCACTGTGCCATTGTGGATCTTTTTTATAATCTGGATCTTGGGAGAATAATGGGCTCAACTCCACTCACTCCGCCCCCAAGTCCAAATATTGTATGTGTGGAAATTTGAAAGGAAAACAGTGTTGGTATCACCCAGCAGGATAGGCAGCATATAGAAAGATCAATGTCTAAGGTTTTCTTCCTTCCTTCCTTCCAACTGAAAGATATTACAGATGAATAGCATGTTAGAAGGAAGAGAGCAAGTGGGGATGGGGCAAACGGGTGATGGGCAGTCAGTGGAGAGAGGGTGGTGATGAGAAACAAAACAAAGGGAAAAGAGATAGACAAAGTGCTGAAGTGGGAAACAAAAGTTGCTGAATGGTTAAAGTGATATTCCCATGAAACATGAGGTGTTGCAATGAGGGAGATGAAATAAATTTCATCCATTAGCCACTGTGTTCACAGTGGTGGATAGATAGTTAGAAAGGATATCTTGGAAAAATTGATCACATGGAGCCTGCTCCACTGAACCGGATATCTAGTGGAACAAAAACACATAGGATGTGCGCATCACTGCTAGACTAACATTTGTTTGTCATTTCTTAATATACTCCAAGATAGCGGTGATGTTGCAGTCCATCTGGTATAGGTACACTTACAGTGCTGTTAAGAAGAGAGTTCCAAAATTTTGAAGCAATGATATTGAAGGAATGGCCATGTAGTTCCAAGTCAGGCTGGTGTGCACCTTAGAGGGGAACTTGTAGATAATGGAGTTCTCATGCATCAGCTGCCCTGGCCTTCCTGGGTGGTAAAGATTATAGGTTTGGAAGGTGCTGTTAAGAGGACCTTAGTTGCTGTAATGTGTCTCCTATATGGTGCACCCAGTCACTGTCTTCTTTGGCACTCTCTTGGGATATTTCTCTTTCCACAGATACCACCAGACCTGCTGAGTATTTCCAGCATTTTGTCATTATTTCACGTTTTGATGATTACATTATTTTGTTGAAGGTGGTCATTGCCTGGCACTTCTATAGCACGATTGTTATTTGCCACTTATCAGCCCAAGGCTGAATAGTGTCCATATTTTGCCCAATTTTTATATATATATATATACATACACACAGACTGCTTCAGTATCTGAGGAGTTGTGAATGCTGCTCGACATTGTCCAATCATCAGCAAACATCCCCATTCCTGACCTTTATCAAAAGAGAAGCTCATTAAAGCAGCTGAAGATTGTTGGGTCTAGCAACCCACCCAAAGAAACTCTGTAGCAATGTCCTGGGGCTAAGATGCTTGCCCTCCAACAACCACAACCATTTTCTTTTGTTTTAGGAATTATGCCAACCGGTAGAGAGAGTTTTCCATTTAATTCCCTGTGACTTCAATTTTACCAGCGCTCCACTTGATCAAATGCTGTCGATGAGTTAAGGCTAGTCATTCTAATTAAGAAATTGCCCCTTAGTATATAGGGATGCGTAGGTTAGAGGGATTAGTGATATAATATGTGGGGATATGGGGGTAGGGTTGGGAGGGGTTTGTTCGGTACAGACTTGAGGGGCTGAAAGGCCTCTTTCTTCACTGTAGGGTTCTGTGATTCTATGTTTCTCTTGCCTCACCTCTTGAATTCAGTTCTATGGACGAAGACTGTAATGAGGTCAGGAGCCACGATGCCCTGATGGAACACAAACTGAGTATTGGTGAACAGGTCATTGCTGCATAATTGCTGCTTGGTGGCACTGTTGATAACACCCTGAGATGAGACTGGAGATGATTATCTGGGTTGGATTTGTCATTTTTGTAGACAGGTAATGTCGAGTAATTTTTCAAATTATTGGTTTGCAGAGTTGAGATCTGATATGTTGGTATGGGATCGCTTAGTGCTATATTTATTGCAAGCTTCCTTTATTTTTTAACATGCATACAGTTCTATAAAACAGGTTCACCAGGTTGACTTTTTTAGATCTATTTGGTGCAGTTTCTGGCATGCTGTCCTACACTCCTTAGTAAAACAGCGTTGGTACCTTGGCTTGATAGTAATGGTAAAATGGCAGATATTCTGGGTTAGAAGGTTACAGATTGTGGTCAATTCTGCTGCTGCCTCATGGATATCTAGTTTTGAGCTGCTAGATCTGCCCTGAATCTATCCCATCAAGCACACAACACAATGGGCATATTCTCAGTGTGAAGACAGGACTTTACATCCACGTGGACTGTGCAGTAGTTACTCTTACCTTTACTGTCCTTGGCAGTTACACCTGCAACAAGTAGATTGGTGAGGATGAAGTCAAGTAAGTTCTTCCCTCTTGTTGGTTTCCTCACACCCTGCTGCAGATGGAGTCTGACAGATATGCCCTACAGGGCTCGGTGAGTAGTGGTACTACTGAGTATGTCTCTGTTACGCACAGTGAGTTTTCTAAGTGGTGTTCAGCATGGGAGTATTGATTCACCAACTGAGGGGGTGAGGTTGGTGAGAATCAGCATGAGGTTTCCTTGCTCATGTTGACCTGATGTCATGCAACTTTGTGGCATTTGGAGACAACATTGAAGACCTTTGGGTCAATTCCCTCCTGACTGTTTGCCACTGTGCTACTACCACCCCTGGTGGTTCTATCTTGATTATGGTCAAGGCATAACCAGGGATAGTGATGGATGTGTCTGATACATTGGACATGATGTACAGTTTGGCTATGAATATGTCAGTCTGTTGCCCCAATTCCTTCAATTTATCTACATAGTTAAAGTTTCACCCTTGGAACTATTTTTGTAAACTTTTTCTGCTCTTCTCCAATGATAACTCAGAAATGGGCACAATATTTCAGTTAAATATAAAGATTTATAAAGATTTAACATTAACTATTTACTTTTGTGTTCCATATTGCCATTTAAAAAGCCTTAGATTCTTACTTAACATTTTCTCAGCCCTGCTTTACCAGCTTCAATGTTTTCTGCATGTATATCCCCAATTCTCTCTTCTCCTTCATTGCCTTTACACTTGTAACCTTTATTTTATATTGCCCTCTCTCATTCTTCCTACCAAAACTGTATTATTTCACACTGCTTGGCATCTGGCCTGTCTGCCATTTCCCTGGCTATCTATGTCCTCATGAAGTCAATCGTTATCCTTCTGACAATCCCAAGTCTGGACACTTCACGTAGATCAAGAAGAGGAATGGTCATAATATTGACCCCTGGGGATCCCCATTATATCTCTTCCTCCAGTATAGGGAAGAAGAAAACCATTCACCACTGCCATGTTTCCTGTCACTTGGCCAACTTTGTATCCATGCTGCCAATGTTGCTTTTGGGTCATGAGCTTTAACCTCACTGACAAGCCTACAATGTGGCACTTTCTACATACACCGCATCAACTTTCTGTTGCCTGATCAAGGAACACAGTCAAATTACTTAAGCATGTTATGCTTTTAATAAATCCATGGTAGTTGTGCTCGATTAATCCACACTTGTCCATGAGTGTTTATTTTGTCCAGGTTTATAATTTTCAAAAGGTTAATCTGACCGACCTGTAGCTGGACTTATCCTTACACTCTTTACTGAACGAGGGTTAAACATTTGCAATATTCTGAAATGCTTGTCTACTCTACAAAATATGCTGGCTTGTACTTTTTCTTCAAAACAAAACACAGCATTGAGCTGCTTAAGAATTCTTGTGTCAAATTGAGAGCAATGCATTTTATCAATTTGGCATCTTGCATGCATCTGTGATAATTTGAAGTTGCACATTGGGACTGAACTAGTGAGAGGGCAGTCATAATCTGGCTAGAAAGAGATTTCCTTCAGTTGAGGTGTAGACAATCATTCTTAGATTGGATTACCAGTGATAACTTTGTTAAATGAATTCCACCCTGAAATAGCTCAGAGTGGAACTGAGTTCCATGATGTCACAAATTGCATTTATATAGTATCTTTAACGTAACAAAGCATCCTAAATCACCTCATGAGCTTAATCAGATAAGAAATTTAACATCAAGCCAAAAGACAGGATATGGGAACAGTTGACCTAAAAACTTAGGTGTCATACTAGGTTTTAAGCTCCTCCTTGAAGCAGGGAAAAGGGAGATTTAGGAAAGGAATTGCAGAAGTTTGGGACTTAAGACTTGGAACTGACTCTGGCATAATGCCACTATATGACTACTATGCTGAATTAATTGCATTTTGGGCTGCTCTAAGGTTCAACTCACCTGTCACTTGCTGTCTTGAGTTCTGTAACCTCCACTGTCTCCTTTTCACATGGACCTATATTCCCACTATACCTACATCAATAATCTTGAGACATTTTATATCTTTGTGGAATAGTAGCTTTGCACCTACCATTGTACTCTTTCTTCCTAGAGCAATTTTTCTTTAGCTCTGTTTACTTTCTTGAGGTAAGTATTGTTGCAGTAGGAACTGCATGCATCTCAGCTGTCTTACCTTTTTGGAGGATTTATGGAACATTGTTTCAGTTTTTTTCAGGTGGGGACAGCGACTTCTTTATCACATTTGAGTAATTTGATTTTGCCTTTGGATGATGAAAATTTTGTTGCCTACACTTCCCATCTCCATCCATTCTTCATTATTACATGTTTCATTACAGGTGTTTTGTGCTATTTCCTTATAAGACCACACATATACAATTTAAAAAAAATATACACAGCTGAGTGGAGTGATATTCGAGAGGCCTGGATATTGAGAGGCAGAATTTAAATCCCATCATGGCAGCTGGAGGTTTTGATTCACTGAATTAAATAATTCTGGAAATTAGCACCAGTATGAGGGACCATGAAGCTATTGGATTGCTGTTTATTTTTAAATAAAATTCTTCTGATTCACTAATGTTCTTTCGAGAAAGAGACCTGTTGCCTTTATCCAGTGCAGCCAAATGAGTCTCCAGACCCACAGCAATGTGATTAACTCTTAACTACTCTTTGAAATACTCCAACGACTCACTCAGTTATTTTCGAGAAGGAAGCTCCCTATTGCCCTTTTGAGCTGTTAGGAATGCAAAGTAAACACTGAGTTTGTCTGCAATATCCACACCCATAAATGAACAATTACGATAATAATAAACAAGTGGGAAGCCAAGCACATTTTCCTGTCCATTTCCTTCCCCTCTCCACTTAATAAAGGAAAACCTTATTTCTGAGATAAGGTCCAAGATTTGGGTTTTCAAAGGGATGGAATGCCCCCGTGCGACTGTAGCAGGTGCAACATTTTTCCATGAATCTCTTTCCACACCTCTGGGATTGCAGACGGTTTGTATATATCTCATTGTAGTTTATCATTCTGTTTATATTGCTGTACATGGAGGCCAAAAGCAGCTTTAGTGGCTACTTTACTGAAGACAGTCTGTCTACATGTGTTATCTGACCCATCCGTGGTTTGCTGCTTCCATTCTCTTTTCTATTGGACTGTGGCCTGTCTTTCACCTCCCGGGCTGATCCAATTCACTTCCATGGAAACATTTAGACTGGGGGGTATCCTCATTTTCTCAGATGTGTTAGCCTTCTGGTACAAAGTCGGCCATTGTCTACAAAACTTGTCAAGCATTGACCCAGTAAGAAGTCTGACAACACCAGTTTTAAGTCCAACTGATTTATTTGATAGTAAACTCACAAGCTTTCGAGGTTATCCTCTTCATCACCTGATGAAGAGGATAACCTCAAAAGCTTGTGAATTTACTATCAAATAAATCGGTTGGACTTAAACCTGGCGTTGTCAGACTTTTTACTGTGTTTACCGCAGTCCAACACCGGCATCTCTACATCACTACAAGCGTTGACCTACCAGGGACAATAGAGGACAACTGATTAGTGGAATCTTCAGTTAAGTAAGCTTCCTTGTCAATAAAAACATTTTTCCAAAGAAATCTTATTTTACTTGAAATGTTAACTCTTGTTTTGCTCTATACAGTTGTTGCCAGAGCTTCTGTGTATTTTCGGCATTTTGTCTTTATTTCTGATTTCCACTCTTTATGCACATTATTTTGCTTTTATTTTAACTAATGTCAAATGTTTGATTCTGTTGTCAACTTCAGTGACTAAGAAAAGTCAGGAACCCACACTTATGTATCATGCGTGCCACAGATTTATTTTATTTCTCAAACTATTATCATTAGATACTAAAATTTATTTAAAACCTAGGACATTATCTTGGTTTCAGTATCATTGATTGCAGCTGTAAGTAAACCCCTTTATCCTTTTATCTTGGATTTTTTTCTAGCCAGTTCATCGTACAATCGGAGAGTTGTAACAATCGATATTGTATCATTATTTGAACATGGTAATCAGTCATGTATTTCTATAAGCTTATTTCCTGTCTCCAAATGGCAAACTGATAAACATAAATAAAAGTTTTTTTTTGGTCATGTAGAATATGTGACAAACAGAATAGTACCTAAAATGATTTTAGTTTGTTTTCTACCTAGCAACTCCTCCAGTTAATGTCAATCTGAGTTTGTTCTCTTTGTATGTAACTCTTACTCTGGGTTCCTCAGCTCTGCTCGGGAGGACAGGAAACTGAAGATTTAAACATTGGCTTTTCCCATTGCTCTCCTGGTTTGGGGACTAGTCAGTTGAGCTGTCAATAAAACCAGCTACTCCTTTCCAAGTGTTACAATTCCTGCTGAGATCAATAATTAACATGAATTTTTCAGCCATTGATGCAAAGAATCACATGAAATGATTTTATAATTTAAGACTTTTACTGTAACAAATAAAATGAACATTGGTTCAATATTACTTAATAGGTAACTAACACATTAAACTGCAGAAAAAATACTTTCTAGAAATACTTTGTGCCATACTTTTGTTTGCCATATCTTGTAGATTATGTCTTAGGTGACTCCTGATATCTTTTTAGCAAGGCCCCCTTCTCTCAGCTACGCTAGGTCGAGTATTCCAGTAAAATTTGAAGGCTCTATAACTCAAACTTCCAAGTATCCTTGAACTGACTTCAACTAGCCAGACATTCTTGTGACTCCTTACAAATCCCGTCTCTTCAAACAAACATCTCACCATTCTCACCAGCATGCTGCTTGGCGTCTCGCACGACAGTCTTATCTGTAACTTGGCACAGCAGCAGCTGTTTCCAGTTTCCCTCTCCAGATTTCTTTATCTCTCTCTCTCTCTCTTCCAGTCTGTGTCTAAGATTCTGTGTTCAGCAAGACAAGCTGCCCCTTTGTGTCAAAATGTGAAAACTGGCACTTGAGTTTCTATAGATTTTGATCTCGACCTCTGTCCTCATGACAATCCAATCACTTTTCACCTCCGCCACCCCCCACCCCACCCCCCAATTTTCAGACATTCTACTTTACCTTGAATTAAGATTTTGTAAAACATAGTGGTCTCACAAATTTTTGCATTTGGAAGCTAGATGTTCATTATTGCCAATGTGCCCTTCCTGGACTAATGTGAAATTATTCTAAGTTAATATGTTTTTTTTAATCAGGATATTGTAAGCTTTATTGCCCTAAGTTAAGATGCCTGGCAGTCATCTATCTTGTGAGACAATAGTTTGTGTCTTTGTGCTGCCTGTGGGTGGCACAGTGGCAGAGTGGTTAGCACTAATGCTTCACAGCACCAGGGACCCAGATTCAATTCCAGCCTTGGATCACCATCTCTATGGAGTTTGCGTATTCCCCCCATGTCTGCAGGATTTTTTTCCAGGTGATTCAGTTTCTACTCATACTCCAAAGATGTGCGGGTTAGGTTGAATGGTATGCTAAATTGCCCCTTAGTGTCAGTGGGACCAGCAAGGTAAATACATGATGTTATGCAGATAGGGCCTGAATGGGATTATTGTTGGTGCAGGCTCAAAAGGGCAAATGGCCTGTCTCTGTACTATATGGATTCTATCTATCTGATCGGTTAACCTTGCTCAGTGAATTGCATGAACTTCAGGGTGAAAGCCATGCAAAATGTATGGAAACCGTCTGCTTCAACACATTATGGCCCTCCCTTTGACCTCCCAGACTGAGTCCAATGAAATATGTGCACTACGTTTGGCATCAGCTTGGTTGCAGATGCTGCCGGAAAGATGAAAAGGTGCAGAAGAGATTTACAAGGATGTTGCCTGGATTGGGTGGCATGCCTTATGAGGGTGGGTTGAGGGAGCTCGGTCTTTTCTCCCTGGAGAGACGTAGGATAAGAGGTGACCTGATAGAGGTTTATAAGACATTGAGAGATAAAGATCGGGTGGATTCTCAGAGACTATTTCCCATGGCTGAAATGGTCACTACAAGAGGATACAGGTTTAAGATGCTGGGGAGATGTCAGGGTAGGTTTTTCAGTCAGAGGGTGATGAGTGAGTGGAATCAGCTGCTGTCAGTGGTGGTGGAGGTGAACTCGTTAGGGTCTTTAAAGACTTCTGGATGAGTACATGGGATTTAATGGGATTGAGGGTTATATTTAGGCCTAGTAGGTAGGGATATGATCAGCACAACTTGTGGGCCAAAGGGCCTGTTTGTGCTGCAGTTTTCTATGTTCTATGACAGAGATGGATTTGATCTGTCCTTGGGCTCCACTTCACATTCTCTGTCAGGGTTGTTACAGATATGAGAGATAGAAAAACCGTACTTTCCTGTAGGCAACTGGCCATTAGCAGAAGGTGTTTTGAATTATTTTTGAAAAAATCTGAGACATGTTTCATTTGATCATTTTGTGTGATCCAATTTGCTAATAACTCACTGCAAACCTAAACTCAGAAGGTTAGGTTTACTCATGTTCAAAACCAATGAAGGAGCATACACAGTATCCTACTCCACTACACACATGCACGGGAAGGGGTAATAGAAAAAGAGTTTTACAAGAATGAATGGTAACAGTACAATAAACACTTAAATAAATATTAGTTCACATGATTTCCCGAATCCATGAAGTCTAGAGGGTATTTCCTTTGTGATAGATTACAGTTCCAGTGAGTTTCTAGTTGGAGACGACAGCACAAAAATCCTTGAAATGGGCTTCCTGTAGTTAGAACTCAGTAAGAATTTAGCAACACCAATTTATAATCCAACCGATTTATTTGATAGTAAAAAAGCGAGCTTTCAACACTCTGTGTCTTCCTCAGGCAAATGCAGTGTTCTGGTCAGACCAGAACGCTGCATTTGCCTGAGGAAGACACAGAGTGTTGAAAGCTCGCTTTTTTACTATCAAATAAATCGGTTGGATTATAAATTGGTGTTGCTAAATTCTTACTGAGTTCTTACCACCCCAATCCAACGCCGGCATCTGTATATCATGACTTCCTGAAGTTAGACAGCATGGCAGGCTTTGATCAGAGACTTTTAAAATCAGTCTGGCTTTGAAGAGACATCACAGCTTGGTATGGCTTCTGCGCTGCCCAAAACCACAAGGATCTCCAAAAGTTCATGGACTTGGCCCAATCCATTATGTAAACCAGCCTCCCAGCTATTGACTCTGCCTATACTTCCTGCTGCTTTGGCAAAGCAGCCAGTATAATTAATGACCCTATGCACCCCAGACATTCTCTCTTTCACCTTCTTCTGTTGGGAAAAAGATACAAAAGCCTGAGGTCACATAACAACAGACTCAAGAACAGCTTTTTCCCTGCTGCTGTCAGACTTTTGAATGGACCTTGCATTAAGTTGATCTTTCTCTACACCCTAGCTATGACTAATACTGCATTCTGCACTCTCTCATTTCCTTCTGTCTGAACAATATGTTTTGTCTGTATAGCGCACAAGAAATGATATTTTTCACTGTATGTTAATACATGTGAATAATAATTCAAATCAAATCAAGGAGCTGGCAGGCCATTTCTCAGTTCTGAAAAGAATATTGAGGTTTCAAAATAATCAATCAAGACTTGTGACCTTTTCCTATCTTAATTTTCATAGGGCAAGTTTATTCAATGAATGGAAATGGCTTTTTAATTTCAGGACTGGTGATCTCCCGGTCATTAGCTTTTGGGAGAGTTACCATCCATGTTTCGGGCCTTGTATTGAAAGTCATTGTGCAGGCAGACCTCTGACTCCAATAGAGAGACAAGATTATCAGGATGCAAATGATGTTTATTGTTGCCTCAATGGTTCCCTTTTGAAATGGATCTGGGTAGTCTCAGATATGAAATCGGTCAGTTTACATCACTGCAGAAATAATGAGGTTTGATCTGAGATCCCTGGCTTTGTGATTATAATTAGGTGTGAGATTCCATGACAGTAACTGGATGATTCTTTTGTTTTTGTAGCTTCTGTTGGTCGTGTGACTTATGGCTGCCATATTTTGGTTCAGCAGAAAAATAGCGAAAAGAATAATATTATTATACATTGGATATTTTCTCATATCATATTGAAACAACAGTCATTTTGCCCTTTTTGGGGGTGGAGGGATGAATTCTATTTTCTTCCACGATGTCTTGCAAAGTGGTAAGCATTCATTCTCTCATTCACACTATATACGTAGGAGGTATAAGGTCAATTCCCTGTTGCATTTCTAAACTTGGGATAAAGTGTCAACAGTGATATAGTTCTTTCCCATGGTTGGGTAATATTTAGGTGACCTGGTTATATTCAACAGCTGTCTTTTTCTGGGGAAAGACTATTCTGGTACTAGAGTTTTGGACTGAAATTCTCTGACTGTTTATGCTGTCACTGTCAGCAAGGACACAGAATTTGGTGCTCAGCAAAATTTCCATTCACTGCAGTGGGACCAGAGAATCTCGCTATGTGAACAGCCAAAGAATCCTGATCTTGATTTTCTCCTGATTTTGATCAAAGCAAAGATTTTTTGATTTCAGAACTCACTGCTTCTTTGAATCCCAATTATGTATTGTGTAAAGGGTCTTGAGTTTTTATATAGTAGCTACACCATATAATGACAATTAAGCTGCTTTTGGTAACTGATGGGGAAGGGTCATTTTGGTTTTCTCTTTGACTGTTGCATTGAACTGTTTTTGTCAAGTTTGACTCTTCCCTGCCCACCTTTTTAAACTTTGAATTAATTTGCTCAAATCCAGGCGCTGATTTCAATCTGATTACCAGGAGATTTGGTGGACTGTAATTATTTGGCCTCCTGCAGGGATTCTGGTATAGCATACAGATTGTGTATGAACGCAACTGGGAATGTTCCAGTTACGATGCAAAGCTCTGTTATTCGGTACTGAAACTTGTGATTAATCTGATCCTAGACAATAGGGAGGTTGCCTTGTGGAAGAGTTCTTTTCCAGATCTACATCAGAGAGCTATAGGTTTTACTTAGTCTTTATCTCTCCTGAGGTACTCACAAGGCAGTGGGGCTGTTTTCTTCTAGATGGGAATTTGGTTCATGAGTGCCAGGCTGTGTGTACAAATTGGTGGACCTGCACACTGCATATCTAGGGGCCAAACCAGTTCCTCAGAAGTTTTAACCAGGTTTCATTAAAAACTCCATTTTTATGTTGCAGCTGAGAACTTGCTGATGGGGAGGGACTTGTGCATTTGGTTCTCCATTTTGTATTGCTGCTAGCCAGCTAAAAGTGAATAGCACACAGCATGCTAAAAGCAATAAGCACAATTAATCTTGCATCTACACGCTAGGTATATTGTGTTGACTTATTGCTGGAAATGCCATTCTGTCCGGACACTTCATGGGCAGTATAGTGGCACTGCTGCTTCACATTGCCAGCGACCCCGGTTCTATTCCCAGCTTGGGTCACTGTCTGTACGGAGTCTGCACATTCTCCCTGTGTCTGCGTGGGTTTCATCTGGGTGTTCTGGTTTCCTCCCACAGTCCAAAAGATATGCGGATTAGGTACATTGACCATGCTAAATTCTCCCTCAGTGTACCCAAACAGGTGCCAGAGTGTGTGGACTAGCAGATTTTTCATAGTAACTTCATTGCAGTGTTAATGTAAGCCTACTTGTGACATTAATAAATAAACTTCATGAAAGGGCTTTTCTGCAGGTTCAATCCCTTCTGAACCAGTTTTTTTTTTATTTTAATAGCAATAGCAATAACAAATGTGTAGAGTATAGGGCTAATGGTAGGACTCTTAATAGTTTTGATGAACAGAGGGATCTTGGTGTATATGTGTATAGATCCCTGAAAGTTGGCAATCAAGTCGATAAGGTTGTTAAGAAGGCATACGGAGTCTTAGCTTTTGTTGGTAGGGGGATTGAATTTCGGAGCCGCAACGTCATGTTGCAACTGTACAAAACTCTAGTGCGGCCGCACTTGGAGTATTGTGTGCAGTTCTGGTCCCCACATTATAAGAAAGATGTGGAGGCATTGGAGAGGGTACAGAGGAGGTTTACCAGGATGTTGCCTGGTATGGAAGGCAGGTCTTATGAAGAGAGGCTGAGGGATTTGAGGTTGTTTTCATTAGAAAGAAGGCGGCTAAGAGGGGACCTAATTGAAACATATAAGATGATTAGAGGTTTAGATAGGGTGGACAGTGATAGCCTTTTTCCTAGGATGGAGAAAGCTAGCACGAGGGGACATAGCTTTAAATTAAGGGGTGGTGGTTTTAGGACAGATGTCAGAGGTAGGTTCTTTACCCAGAGGGTGGTAAGGGTATGGAATGCCTTGCCTGCGTCAGTTGTAGATGCGCCAAGTTTGGTGGCGTTTAAGAGGTTAGTAGATAAGTTTATGGATGAAAAGGGAATGGTTTAGGTTAGAGGGTCACTGCTTGTTCCTAATTGGTCGGCGCAACATCGAAGGCCGAAGGGCCTGTTCTGCACTGTAATGTTCTATGTTCTATGTTCTGTCTTGATGTAAACTATGCCCATTTCCCGTCAGACCAAATAATCCTAGGATATGATGGGAATAAAGGTGTAGAATATAAAGTTCATACATTTTGTCATGTGGTGAGCACTTGAGCTTAATGCTTGAAATAATACTGTACATAATATATTGTCTTGAGTATGTTACATTTTGCTCTTAGTGATTCTCAAGGTAATCACAAGTTGAAAAAACTTTTGGTTTCAGATCAAATTAAAATGACTGACTCATTCTTTTATTAGTGTACTCATATCAGATTTGTCTACTGTGTCCTTGACCATGTAATATCTATAGTTTCACTTAGCTTTCATCGGCTTCACAAATCATAAAGGGGCAATTCTTTTTCTAATCTGTAGTTAGGAAAGCAACTAGTAGTGATTTCTGGATGTTTTATAAAATTATTTCATTAGCTTCTTTATTTGGATCATCTTGTCTGTTGGAGTTTAGATGTTGTGGGTGTGTGTAAGATAACTCTGCTGTTAAGCCTACTCCAAATCTGTAGAAGGATTCCAGCCTTAGCTCAGCAACAATTTTATTAATGATACTTTTTCTTTTGTAATCTTTCATTCCTCCCTCATACCCTGTTGCCCACTAGGTACCTGCCTCTCCTCAATGTTACAGCACAACTCGGATTGAATGTTTAGTGGAGCATTAGAAAAGTATTGTTGCCTTACCATTCCCTAAGTTTATATCAATGACTTGGGACCTGAGGCTGTGAGAAAGGTCACGATCAGGAGGATACACAGGAATATAGTTCAATTTGATCACTGGGCAAGAGGTGTTCAATGGCGTAAATGGGAAAGTGAGAAATTATATACTTTGATAGAAAAAATGGAAAGGTAGAATATTAAAAGATGAATGAGTACTAAGTGTTGATATTTGGAGGAATTTGGGGCCCTTATATATTAATCACCAAGTTAACATGCAGTATTGCGAGGTATTAAGAAGGTTAGTGGCATGTTAAGCTCGGTTGCAAGGAGATTGGAGTAGGAAGTTCAAGGAAGTCCTTGTTTCTGCAGCTTTGGGCTTGGAGTAACTGTGGTTTTGGTCTCTCTTTCAGAGGTGCCAGCTTTTGGATGAGATGTTAAAATGAGGGGCTTCGACTGCTCTCTCAGAGGTGGGCATAAAAATCCCATGGCACAGACATACCTTGAAATAAAGCGCCAAGCTGGAGAATTTACAACACAAAACTGACTACCTGCATATTAAATAGATGCATCTACAACTGATTAGTGAGGACAAAGTCAAGTTGGTCTTTCCCTCCTCATGTTCTCATTATCTGCCGCAGGCTCAATTTAATAGATGTATCCTCCAGGATGTAATAAAGCCTCTGAATCACCTTAGGTGATGTATGTTGAAGTACCCTTGTCAGGATGTCTTCTCTGCCTTTGCTGGCCTCTTGCTTATTTCAAATGGAGGAGTACTGATTCATTAACTGAGGAAGGATAGTAGGTGGTAAGATGTAGGTTTCCATTTCCCTGTTTGATCTGATGCTATGGAAATTTTTTATGATCTATAGTCATTGTTAAAGAATCCCAGGCTCACTCTGGCAACTATCGCGCCCCCACCCCACCCCCCGCCCCATACCTACCTACCCACCCACCCAACTGTGGAACAGAATTCCACCAGCTTGATTTCTGGGTTGAGAAGGCTGTCTTCTGAGAATTGATTGAGTAGGTCTTCAGTTTAGAACAATGGGGCTTATTGTTTCAAGATAACAGATAGCGACCCAAGCCGGGAATCAAACCTAGTGGCATGGTGGCACAGTAGATAGCACTGTTGCATCACAGTGCCAGGGATCCAGATTTGATTCGTGGTTTAGGTTACTGTCTGCGTGGAGTTTGCACATTCTCCCCGTGCCTTCCCCCATGTGGATTTTCTCCCACAACCAAAGATGTGCCGCTTAAGTGAATTGGCCATGCTAAATTGCCCCTTTAGTGTCAAGGGATCAGCTAGGATAAATGCATGGGATGATGCGGATAGAGTCTGGCTGAGATTGTGATAAGTTCAGTCTTGATAGGCCAAATGTCCTTCCTCTGCACTGTGAGATTGGCTATTTAGGTCTGAGCTGAGGTAAAATTGCATCACTCAACTAGATGTGAATTCTGGAATTCTATATCCCAGTTGAGTGTGGATGCTCTGTCATTGAGTATGTTGAAGATTTTTGGACACTCGGAATCAGGAGGAAGTGTTCTGTTGATACTTAACCTGCTGCAGGAGTAAGTTGAGTGTTTAGTTAATTTAAAAAGTCACCATCTGTATACAAATGGTTCTATAGTAGTCTTACTATGACTCAGAGCTCAAAGGATTCTATGCAAGAGTAAATTAGAAGATATATAGATATAGGTGAGGACATTTTCCATGAGGATCCGGCACTTCAAGTTCTTTTGAGGTCATGCAGCAGATGGATAAGGGGGACAGTGATGTCTGTAGGTAGAGGGGATGGATAAGGAAGATAGTGATGTGTGTCAGTAGGAAGGGGGTGGATAAGGACGACAGTGATGTGTGTAGGTTAGGGAGATGGATAAGGGGGACAGTGGTATGTGTGGTGTATGTTGCTCCCGTTTTTCGCTTCTGAGCTGCTTTCTCCGCTTTCTGCAAATCAGGAACGATCTGACACAGGTGTGCTTTTTCAAATCTTTTTCTAACAGCGCATGCGCAGTTCAGAGCTCCGATCGTTCCAGCAGCGCTAAGCCCCACCCATAGCGTGAATGGAACTGGAAATGGCTGAGACCGTTTGGGGATGTCTGATCTGCATTACACCCAAATTCAATACTTAGAATGAAAGTGGTAAAATCAGGCTCTTGGTATTAGTTTCCTCCCAGGTCTGGTATCATCCTAGTGAATCTGGGTGGGGAGTATCAGTGGTAGTAAAACAGTTCAGAAAGAGATGGTGTTTCAATGAAACAAATATCTTTTCATCATTTATTACCTTTCAAATCTGCTGCGACCTTCAGTATCAACCCTAATGGAAATTGGCAGACAACCAAGTTTCTTCATGATTCGTTTGCACTGCAGGTTTATGACTGGTACAACACTGTTTTAGTTTTGCATTAATGCAATATATGTACTGTATTGAGGGTGCTTAAAATCTCAAGGGGAATTTTATTCCTTGCTGCAGAGTCATGAAGGCTCTGGCCTTTGGTTCCAGGTACATTTATATTAGAAGTCTCATTGGTGTAAATGTTCAGATGGTTAAAGTATTGAATTGTTAACTGCTATGGTAAAGCTAATTTGGTGATTAAGGATATGGCTAACATGAAATTACTCTGCTCCTAAATTATCTCTGGCAAAAGATGCTGCCTGGGAATAATGGATGATTTTAGTCCGATGTCTAGTCTGCCTTGCTGGCTAACACTTCAGCAGTCATGGGCATTCGGCCTCCGACCTGCGGGTAAATGTTCTTCAAGGCGGCCTTCGTGACACACGACAGCGCAGAGTTGCTGAGCAGAGACTGATAGCCAAGTTCTGCACACATGAGGACGGTCTTAACAGGGATCTTGGCTTCATGTCACACTATCTGTAACCCCCCGTAACTTGCCTGGATTAGCAAAAAACCTCACTTACTGTGCTGTCTGGAGAAAATACACAATTCTCTAACCAATGCTCAGGATTTCCTTCACACACATTTTTAGCCACTTTAACACTTGAATAGCAGGTTAGATGTAAGGATTCGCATTCTAATCAGCAATCTGTAACTGTCTTTGTGGATATGAGTGCCTCTGCAGATCAGAACACTGCATTTGCCTGACGAAGGCACAACATAGTGTCGAAAGCTCGTGGATTTACTATCAAATAAATTGGTTGGATTTAAAATTGGTGTTGCAAAACTTTACTGAGTTTGCTGGTGAAGGCAGCACAAAATTGTGTATTACTTCCAGACATCTGTCAATACTCACATTACAGCAGTGACTGCACTTTACTTCAAAAGTGAAGCAGTTTGGAATGTTTCCTATTCATGAAAACTGTTCCATAAATTTTCACTTTGTCCTTTTCTATCATTATGTGTAATATATCGATCAATATACTTTACAATATTGCTTTCATATAAATGTGGAACAAATTTATTCATAAATTAACATAAAATAGAGAATTTAATTTGGGAGAGAATACCAAAGGTAATGTGTATATTTTTCATGCCACTTATGCTTTCATTAGGGATAGTTGATTTGCAGAAATGTGAAATCTCATTAAAAATAGTGCCCAGGCCTTCTAGACACTTTGGAGAAGCATTTTACTTGCAGGTTAATCACTTTTCTCAAATGCACCCAGCATTGAAATATTAGTTGTCTGCAGAAAGTGCTATGTGTGGTTAAAGTTTATTTTGTATACATTTCACAAATCATTGAAAGCCATAACACTTGTACACCAACTGTCCATCATGGGTTCCTGATTCCTTTTATTCATTCTTGAGATAAGGTGCAGAAGAGGCCCTTGGGGTCATTGAGTCTGCACCGACACATAATAACACTTGATTAACCTTCCTGATCTTTTTTTATCAGCACTTGGCTTTGATAGTTATGACATGCCAAGTGCTTATCCAGGTATTTCTTGTAGCGCCAAGGACTCCGGTTGAATTCTGGCCTCAGGTCACTGTCTGTGTGGAGTTTGCCATTCTCCCCATGTCTGCGTGGGTTCCCTCCGGGTGCTCTGGTTTTCTTCCACAATCCAAAGATGTGCGGGATTGATAGGTCGGCCAAGCTAAATTATCCCTTGGTGTCAGGGAGACAAGTCGGGTAAATATGGGAATTGCAGGGATTGCAGGGAAAAAGTGGGATTGCTGTCAGTACTGGCTCGATGGGGCTGGATGGAATTGTTGTTGGTACAGGATTGATGGGCCAAATGACCTCTTTTTGCACTGTAGGGATTCCATAAGAAGACATCAATGTTCTTAAAAGGATGTTTGGCAACCTGCCTCCACTACTCTCCCAGGCAATGCATTCCAGACCAATCACCACCCTGTGGTAAAGAAGTTTTTCCTCATACATCCCTACCTCCACAGCTCCTGATTCTCATCTTGAACTTGCATCTTCTCATGACTGATCCTTCGGTTAAGAGGAGCAGCTGTTATCTATCCACCATGATCCTTAGAATCTTGTACTCCTCAATTAGGTCACCCCTCGATCTTTTCTGTTCCAATGAAGATAACACAAATGTCTCCAGCCTCTCTCCATAACTTAAATGTTTCATCCCAGGCAGCATCCTGATGAATCTCCTCTACACCCCATCAAACACAATCACATCCTTCTTCTAATCTGGCGACCAGAATTTCACACAGTACTCCAGCTGCAGCCTCACCAAAGTTCTAAACAATTCTAACATGATTTACCTGCTTTTGTAATCGATGCCCCGACTGACCAAAGCAAGTATCCAATGTATCTTTTCCACCCCCCACTAACATCCCTCTCTGCCTTCAGAGATCTATGGACAAGCACACCAAGGTCTCTTTGTTGCCCAGAACTTTCTAGTGTGATGTGTTCATTGAATATTTCCGTGACAAATTGTGTCTTTCAAAGTGTGTCTTTCAGTTTTCAGGGTTGAATTCCACCTGCTATTTATTTACCCATTTGACCATCCCATTTATGTCTTTCTGTAGCCCAAGACACCAAACTTCGCTGTCAACCACCTGGCCAATCTTTGTATCATCCGTAAACTTATTAATCCTAGCCCCACATAAGCATCTGTTTTTTATATAAATGATGAATAACAGGGGACCCAGCGCAGATCTACCACTGGACACTGGCTTCCAATCAGTAAGAACTCAGTAAGAATTTAGCAACACCAATTTTAAATCCAACCGATTTATTTGATAGTAAAATTGCCAATCAGTAAAGCAGCCTTCTGTCATCACCTTCTGTCTCCTGTAACTAAACTAATTTTGAATCTACCTCATCAAATTACTCTGTATACCGTGTGCATTTACCTTCTTTATAAGTCTCCTATGTGGAACCTTGTCAAAGACTTTGCTGAAATCCATATAGACTAAATCAACTGCATTACCCTCATCTACACACCCAGTAACCTCCTCAAAAAATTAAATTAAATTTGTTAGGCATCCCCTCCCTCTGAAGAAGCAATGCTGACTATTCCTGATCACCTCTTACTTGTTCAAGTGGAGTTAGATTCTCTAATTTAGAATTTTCTCCAATCGTTGCCCTGCCATTGGTGTGAAACAGAGACTTATCTCTACAAATGTTCTTAAATAGCACAACCATATTTTCCAGTCCTCTGTCTATTTCCCCGTGATGTAGAGATGCTGGTGTTGGACTGGGGTAAACACAGTAAGAAGTCTGACAACACCAGGTTTAAGTCCAACCAGTTTATTTGATAGTAATTGGTGTTCCTTCTTTAGGCATGGGGAAGGTTCCACACACCTGACGAAGGAATACCATTTCTGAAAGCTTGTGGGATTACTATCAAATAAACTGGTTGGACTTAAACCTGGTGTTGTCAGATTTCTTACTGTATTTCCGCATGACCAGAGAAGAATTAAAAATATGTGTCAGAGTCCCTGCAATCTCCTCCCTTGCCTCCCACAGCAGCCTGGGTCACAGTTCATCTAGACTTGGAGATCTGTCCATGTTTAAGCCTGACATACCTCAAGTACCTTGTCAATCTCCCTCTGTCAATTTGTTCAAGAACCTCACAGTATCTCTCCATGAATTCCATACCTCCATCCTCATTCTGTTGGGTGAAGATGGATACAAAACATTAATTCAACATTCTGTCAATGTCCTCAGGCTCCACCCATAGATTTCTCCCTTGGTACCATTTTTCTGGTTATTCTTTTCCCATTGATATCCTCCCATCACCTTCCTGCACTCTTTGGGACCTCCCACCATCTCCCCATGCTCTGTGTCACTACTATTTATTATAGTTGCCTAGCCTAGAAGATGGTAATGAGCTTTCTTAACCACTGCAGTCTATATAGTAAACATTCACAGTGCTATTACGTTGAGAGTTCCAGAAGTTTGACTGCGCAATATAAAGCAATAATATTCAGTTATGACAGTGTGTATGGGGAGGTTGAAGTGGTACTGTTCCCATGTGTTTGCTGTTTTCTTCTAGGTGCTGGAGGTCACATGCGTAAGAGACTTGATAGATGAAGCCTAGATGATTTGCTCTGGTGCATTCTATCTCAAAATATCTATCTAATGCTAGTATAGAGTATAGCTGTGTCCTTAGTTACATCATTTTATAAACAGCAAAAGCAAAGTCAAATTGTTCACAGTCCCTTTAAAATTCAATTACAAGGTTGTGTAGCTTGAATTTTGGTACCTTTTCCAAAGAAGTCTTTGAAGGTTAAAATAAGTCTTGAATTACAAGCCTTGAATTTAAAGAAGCTTTACACTGATGCCAAACAACTTGTTCTTCTGTCATCTGTTACATTTGTAAATATAAATGACCAAACATTTGTTCTTTCACTGCCTAGTCGGAGGGAGGGAGCCACTTTATTCAGATACATTATAATGGACAAGGCATTCATTATTCTAAAAATTTCTAGAAACAATCTTGCATCTATATGGCTGAACTTAATTTATTGTCGTCACATGTATTAGTATATTGTGAAAAGTTTTGTTTCTTGTGCACTATACAGACAGAGCATACCGTTCATTGAGAAGGAGAGGGTGCAGAATGTAGTGTTGTAATCATAACTATTATATAGAGAAACTTTGAAGTGACAAACATGACAGCACACAAAAACATCCCACAAACCAAATCAGTGAGTAGATCTATTTGGTGGTGCTGCTTGAAGGAGAAACATTTCCCCCACCTACACACCTGGTCACCTCCTCAAAAAAATTCAATCAAATTTGTTAGGCATCCTCTCCCTCTGAAGAAGCCATGCTGACTATCCCTGATCACCTCTTACCTGTTGATATGGAGGTAGGACATTGCTCTGTTCTACTTTTAACTTATTTATCTATCAATAGTATATAAACAAAATTGAATATAAGGAGAGCCATTATTACAATTAAAAGCCAAAAAAATGCATCAAAAGATAATCTAGAGATAATAGCAAAGAAAACGTATGGGGGGGGGAGCAAAAATATTCAGAGGCTAAGGAAAGAAATGGAATGAAATTGAATAATATTGCTGAATAGAAATGAGGAAAGGAATCTGTAGGTGAAAGAAAGATAACTATTTGTGAATTGCCCTGCTTCAGTTTTCTGATTATGATGACATTTATGTACATTGAAAACATTTTAAGTATTAAATAAACACTGCACAATTTGCTGGTGTATTTGCAAGGTCACATTAAAAACTGCCCTTGCTCTAGAGATGTGACTTTGTAAGCAAATATCAATGATGACGCACTACCATTGGACCGGAGCAAAGGGTAGTAAAACTGATTTACAGACCCACCTTCTTCATACAAATCTGACATGAATACTATGTGTCCATGCGGTTTCATCAGTGGTTTCGCTTGGCTTCTGTCCATGTTCAAAACCAGGGAATCACTAAAAGTTCTCAAGCAACTTCTGGAAACTTTGCAAAACTATTTGGATTGGTGGATTTTGGGAGTGGGTAGCAGTTGCGTTGAAACGTAGTGTAAGCAAGGAGCATGATCCTCAATTAGCAAAATATCTTTATAGAGATTTACAGTCATAGTTCCACCAAAATAAATCCAGATTTTGTTTTTTTCCCTCAGATCTCAAAATCCTGGCCTCCGCCTGGAGCCTCAGAATAGCTGAAATGAATAAGAGTTTCTATACCAAAATGGCATTACCCCACCTATTCCCTAAAACAATATGCACTACTTGATGTTGATGAGTGTAGAATATTTGACTGATTTGAATCAAAAACAGAAAATGCTGTAAAATCTCAGGAAGTTTGACAGCATCTGTGGGGAGAGAATGGAGCCAACATTTTGAGTCTAGATAACCCTTTGTTAGAGCCACAATATTTTGCTTTTATCTGAGTGATTTGAATGTTTAGTTTGATTAGCAAACTAATATGCACATAATTGTATAGCACTCTACTTTTAAAAAAAAGTTCCTTTGCAAATGCTCCGTAACTGATGAAGTATTTTGCAGCATAGCCATTAATGTAAAGTAAAGCACCCAATTTACTTGTAGCAAGCATTCCAAAAATGTAAGAGCTGAATGATCGGGTTATTTGGTTTACAGGTGTTGATTGAGGAATCTAAATTTGCTAGGTTAACAAAAGAGCTCCCTGGTCTTCACATTTTCCTAACGATCTTTTTACATCGGTTTGGGAGAGGAGACTTGTAAAATACCAATAGAGTTTTAAGACCGATGAGAAATATTGTTTTGATTTAGATGGATTTTTACTTTGGATTAATGTAAATTTACACTTCAATTGCAGAATGAGTTTGAAATGTAACTTGATATTGTAGCTATGGTACAGCAACATATAAGATATAGATTTAAATTCCAATAATCTTTAGATCCAAGAAAATTTGCATTGTACAAGGCCTTCACACTAACTTATTGATCCTCTAAATTTATTCTCATTCGTGATTTTTGGTTTGTCACCTACCTATTTTGCTGTCTTGTGCTACACCATTTTGCTACTTGCAAAATAATTAATATTTTTGGACTAAAACTGAAATAATATATTTTAAAAACATCAAGTAATGGCTGCATCTAAATATAAGTATAATATCTATCTTTTATGTTTGTGGAAAAATAATCTTGTTTACTGCTAAATTAGCATTAATTATTTTCACACTGCTTTCAGTTTCTCATAGAAAATTAAGTTTTAGTACTTGTTTGGTTAAAAATTCTCATTGGCATCAGATCCTATTTTTGTTTCTTTTGAGGTTGTGAAGACAAACAATTATTGACTTAGTTGGCTTACTGAATATTACAATAATGAAGAACATTTTAGCACTACAAACCATTTTATGCCCCTAGTACAAACTCTTTTAAAGGCAGAGATATATGTTTAGCCATTTTTGCTGCTCGATTTTAAAATGCACCTACATCAACTGGATTTGAGTAGAAGTTTATCAACACTCCATGTGCCATTAGATTAATTATGGAATAGACCTTTTGTTGTAATGATCAAGATCTTGTTAGTATCTTGTGAACTGATCCTGCACTATATCCCCACATGATTGAAACAAGTTCTGATTAAAGGTCAGCAACCTCTAACTCTGCTCCTCTGTCAACACCTCTTGTCTGACTTACTGAGTGTTTCCAGCATTTTTGAAAGTGTTTTGCTTTGAAATATTGTTTACCAGACAACTGATTGTCATGTATAACACAGCTCTCCTTATTTCCTTTCTTTTCATATTTAATTATATTCTGCCTTTCTTGCAGGATTTCATCTCTATCATAAACTCTCCACATTTGTGCCAGAGAGCTGTCTGCTGATTGTCATTGGGTTGTTACTTGGAGGAATCATCTTTGGCGCTGATGAGAGATCTCCCCCTGTTATGAGCACAGATGTCTTTTTCCTGTACTTATTGCCACCCATTGTGCTTGATGCTGGCTATTTCATGCCTATCAGGCCATTCTTTGAAAATATTGGGACGATTCTATGGTATGCAGTGGTTGGAACCCTATGGAATGTAATTGGCATCAGTTTATCGCTGTATGGGATTTGCCAAGTTCAGACTTTCGGATTGAGTGACATTACATTATTGCAGATGCTGTTGTTTGGGAGCTTGATCTCGGCAGTGGACCCTGTTTCAGTTCTAGCCGTCTTTGAAGAAATCCATGTAAATGAACAGCTACATATCCTGGTGTTTGGAGAGTCGCTGCTGAATGATGCTGTCACTGTAGTAAGTAGCAGAGTTGTATTATTTTCACATGTACATTTTCAATATATGTATTAGTATATAGAATATATTTTTATAAATTAAATGACCTTAGCATACCCCAAATTACTTTACAGCGAATGGATGTATTTCAGAAGTGTAGTTACGGTTATTATGTAGAAAATTATAGAATCCCTGCAATGCAGAAAGAGGCCATTGAGTCTGCACAGCCAGGCCCTATCCCCGTAATCTTACTAATCTCTCTGACAATAAGGGGCAATTTACTATGGCCAGTCCACTTAACCCGCACATCTTTGGACTTTAGGGATTTGCAATCTCTAATTTGCCAATTAGCACACTGCTAACCCTCACAGACAGCAGTAGAATAATGACCAGGTAATCTGTTTTTGTGTTGCTCAGGACACATAAATATTACCCACTAGACCAGGAATAACTCCCCTGTTCTTCAAAATAGTGTCATGGGATTTTTGACGCTCATCTGAGAGGGCAGGTGACATCTCAGTTCAATGTTTCATCTGAAAATTGGCACCTCCAGCAGTGCAGCACTCCCTTGGTGCTGTACAGGAGGGTAAACTTTTTTATTTGTTCTTTGGGCTGAAATCCTGATGTGGAACACGAACCCATAGTCTGACTCTGGTAAGAGAATTACCAACTGAGCCACAGCTGATGTCTAAACAATATTATGCCAATCTTCAAGAAGCTTATTCTCAACCCCTTTTGTATTTAAAAGCATCACGATAACTCCAGCTTTTGTTTTAGTGCCATTGTCTGATCAATTGTACTTGGCTTGCTGCTTGTCTGTGATGTGTACATTTGGCAATGCTGCAGCTTTAACATTAATGAAAAATGATATTCTTTGTTATTGTGACTCTCACTCTTCTCGTTGCCTTTTTACCTCTGTTGTAGTCACCACTCCATCTTCCTCATCAATTAAATAGGGCATTGCATATTGGTGGAAGAATTCACTAGGGCAGTTTAAGGAAGAGAACAAAATTCTAGCAGATGGAGTTCAATCTGGAGAAATGTGAGGCAACGCACCTGCATCCAAGAAAGACAATATTTTCTAGACAGCAAGAAATTAGGAACTTAAACAAGAGCAGCAGGATTTGCATGCCCATATTCACAAATCACTAAAAGCTATTGGACAGATTGGAAAAGTGATTTTAAAAAAAGATAAATGGAAAGTTGGCTTTTATCTGCAGAGAGCTGGAATGTAAAGCTGGGCAAATCAAGCTTTGATTGGGCCCCATGCACTTTTTTAGACACCATAATTAACATAGAATGGGAAGAGTGGAGATTCATCAGAATCATATTGGATTGAAAGGTTAAATTAAGAGGTTGAGTCGTATAAGTTTTGGCTTGTATTCCTGTAGTTTAAAAGTTTGAAGATTAATCTAACTATGCTTAAAATGAAGATATGCTTGGAGTATAGATCCAAAGAAACAATTTGAATGTCAGTCGGCAAAATCTATTCTGAGTGAACTTGGAGCAGATGTCAAAAACCTTTCCCTGTTTTCAGTTCAAGCTGCTAGTTACTCCCAGTCTTTGCATGAGTCAGTTGGTTAAAGTGAGCTTTGGAAGTTGCATGTGAAAAATACTGTTGCCAGGCAACAGTACACAATGAACCAAGCCCTTGGTAATTAAAAAGGGTAACACCATGTGTTATATACACCAATTTCTCACCTGTTCATTTAATGTGTTCGCAATAAATTCTCAATTGGTGTTGAGTTCAGTCGTTTAAAACATAAAGCCATGTTTGAGTAGATGTATCTGATCAAAATGTGAGCTTTAAATTACCACCTGATTTTTATTTTGGTATATGTTGTAAATACACAAAGTGTAGTTCATAAGATTGAGTTGTAGGCACAAGCAGCCACTTGGAAAAAATGATGTTGTTGTGGTGATAAACGTCTTTTATTTATTTATTATTATTAGTCATAAGCAAACAAATATTAACACTGCAATTAAGTTACTGTGAAAATCCCCTAGTCGCCACACTGCGGCGAATGTTTGGGTACACTGAAGGAGAATTTGGCATGGCTAATGCACCTGATCGACACTGTAAGGCAGCAGTGCTAACCAGAGATTGGCTGGAAAGAGGGTGATTTGATGCTTTATGTTCCTGGGTACAGGGAAGGATAAAAAGGATTAAAAACACAGTATGCTGAAAGTAATTACCAGATCAGGCAGCATCTTTTTTGGTGGAAAATCATTGACCTGAAGCATTAAACTATATTTCTCTCTCAAAATGCTGCCTGATCTGTTGTTGCAGTAATTATTTTGAGGGAAAAGAGAAAATGGAGTAACTACTTTGATTAAAGAAAACAGTAGTGCTAGAAGAGAGGATGTCTTTGAGGGGTTAAAAGTAAAATCCATTTGGTAGGAGATAAGTAACGAGCTGCTTAGGTCACTAAAAAGTGGGAAGGTGGTGGAGGAGCAGATTTATCTGATTTAATCAATGAGGCCCTGATAAATGGGAGACAAAATGTTGCAGACCAATGTAATGGAGCAATGAGTCTAGATGACAGTGTGTGTACATATAATATAGATTCATTTCCAGCAGAAAGTAAACAAAGTTGAAGCTTCTTGAATGACAAAGGAGTTAGAGAATAGAATGGAACAGAAAAAAGGTACATATAGCAGATATTGTCATTACACAATGTATAATGGAGAATTTTACTGTGCAGATAAAGTGCAGAAGACAAGTGCTGAGAGGGACAAAGAGACAGTGAGAGAATAGGTCAGCAGCTGTAGTAAAGGAATTCCAAAGATCTTATGGATATATTAGTAGAGAATTGGTTTGACATAGGATTAGGCATCATTAGTGGTTGTGGCAGAAGGCATGTTTGAGGTACAAAGTAAGAACATTGTATCTGTGTTTACCAAAGATTTTGCTAACCTAAGGTAGATTGGTATTAGATGAGGTAAAGATAGATGAAGGTACAAAAAAAGGCTGGCAGTACTAAAAGTAGAAAAATTACTCAGTCCAAATGAGATTTGTTGAGGGACATAAAGGTAGAGATTGTGGAAGTGTTGGCCATAATCTTCTAATCCTCCACTGTTGGTACCAGAGTAGGGAAGAATTGTAGACATTCCATGGAATAAAAGTGGTAGTGGCAGCTTGGATAAAAAAAATAAAAAGCGAGAGTTGTGGTGAGTTGTTGGTTTTCAGACCCGAGGGATGTTTACAATGGCAGTCTTGAGGTTTGGATAGCAAGACTACTGCTTTTGTATCTTATGTACATTTGTATCTTGAAGATACAAGGTACAATTTCAAAACTTTCAGGTGACACAAAAAATGAGGAAGAAATTAATCAACTTCAAGAAGAATTGGCTGGAGGAATGGATAGGAATATGATAGTGGAATGCAATACAGTTAAGTGTGAGATGGAGGAGAAAGGGATTTTTAAAAGATTCATTTTAATTGCATTTGTTGCCCATCCCCGTGGGTATTTTAAAAGTCAACCACATTGCTGTGTGAGTGAAGTCACAAGTAAGCCAGACCAGGTGAGGATGGCAGATTTCTTTTCCTGAAGTAGATAATTGTTGCAACAATTGGCTATGGTTTCATAAATTTCGGCATTTGCCATGGTGGGATTTGAGCCCAAGTCTCCAGACCATAATCTTGAGCTTCTGGATTTGATTTGATTTATTATTGTCATGTGTATTAGTAGACAGAAAAAAGTATTGTTTCTTGTGCAGACAAAACATACTGTTCATAGAAAAGGAAATGAGAGAATGCAGAATGTAGTATTACAATCATAGCTAGGGTGTAGAGAAAGATCAACTTAATGCAAGGTATGTCCATTCAAAAGTCTGACAGCTGCAGGGAAGAAGCTGTTCATGAGTCTGATGTTACGTGACCTCAGGCTTTTGTATCTTTTTTCCCAACGGAAGAAGGTGAAAGAGAGAAATGGGGTGCGTGGGGTCGTTAATTATACTGGCTGCTTTGCCAATGCAGCAGGAAGTGTAGATAGAGTCAATGGATGGGAGGCTGGTTTGCGTGATGGATTGGGCTATGTTCACAACCTTTTGTAGTTCCTTGTGGTCTTGGGCAGGGTGGGAGCCATACCAAGCTGTTATATAACCAGAAAGAATGCTTTCTACGGTGCATCTGTAAAAGTTGATGAGAGTCGTAGCTGATATGCCAAATTTCCTTAGTTTTCTGAGAAAGTGGCAGCATGGGGGCATCCAGGACTGGTTGTTGGTGATTTGGACACCTAAAAACTTGAAGCTTTCGACCCTTTCTACTTCATCACATTGATATGGACAGGGGCATGTTGTCCTTTGCACTTCCTGAAGTCGATGACAATCTGCTTCATTTTATTGACATTGAGGGAGAGGTTATTGTTGCTGTACCAGTTCACCAGATTCTCTATCTCATTCCTGTACTCTATCTCGTCATTGTTTGAGATCCAACCCACTATGTCAGAAACTTGAAAATCGAATTGGAAGAGAATTTGACCACACAGTCATAGATATATGAGTATAGTATGATATCCCACAAGAACACCGCCTTGTGGGGCACTGGTGTTGAAGATGATCATGGAGGATAAGTTGTTGTCTATCCTTACTGATCATTAGTCCACCGCTATGTGATCCAATTTAATCTCATTGATTCTACGTATAAATTTTTTTCCAAATTCAAAATATTTAAAGGTATTAAAATAAAAGTTTATACATTAGTTTTACATTCACACTGTAATGAAGTCACTGTGAAAATCCCCTTATCGCCACATTCTGGCACCTCTTTGGATACACCAAGGGAGAATTTAACACGGCCAATGGACCTAACCTGCACATCTTTGGACTGTGGGAGGAAACCAGAGCACCTGAAAAAACTCACGCAGACACTGGGGGAACGTGCAAACTCCACACAGACAGTGACCCAAGCCAGGAATTGAATCCAAGTCCCTGGCGCTGTGAGGCAGCAATGCTAACCACTTTGCCACTGTGGCCGCTCCAAAAGCCTTTTAATGTTTAACATTGTTTGGATTAACCCTGGTTTTCAAGATTTCCTATTTAGTGTAAATTTTGTTTCCCCATCTTTAAAACAGTCCAGTTGTCCAATTAAGCTGTCGAATTTTTCAACCTGTTTTTCTTTTGTCCCTTTTAGGCTCTGTACCACTTATTCAAGTCCCTCTGCCAGATGCACTCGATTCAAACTGTGGATATCTTTGCTGGAATTGGCCAGTTTATTGTGGTGGGAGTTGGTGGAATAATAGTAGGGATTATTTATGGATTTGTTGCAGCTTTCACCACTCGCTTCACTCAGAATATTCGTATTATTGAGCCATTGTTTGTCTTCCTGTACAGTTATCTCTGCTACCTGACAGCAGAAATGTTTCGACTATCAGGCATCATGTCGTGAGTATTCTATAATTCATCTACTGAATGTATTGAAGATCAGTTTGTTTTCCAAGTAATGTCCTCTAGATAAAATCTGGGCAGCAGATCATTGAATCGACGCCCTTTTGATATTTAGAGAAAGAAAGCACTAGCCTAGAGTACTTTTGCTTTATATGTGCATTTTTTAAATATCTGTGCGCTTTACTAAATTGAAAAATAATAAAAGCACTGTCATGAAGCATTTCCTTACTATTGCATTTAACCTCCTGCTCTCTTGCAGTAAGATTATTGCATTGTAAGTTTTGATTTGATTTATTATTGTGCCATGTATTAGCATATAGCGAAAAGTACCGTTTCTTGAGTGCTACACAGACAAAGCACACTGTACATAGAGAAGAAAAGGAGAGAGTGCAGAATGTAGTGTTAGATTCATAGCTAGGTGTAGAGAAAAATCAACTTAATGCAAGGTAAGTCAAAAGTCTAACCGCATCAGGGAAGAAGCTATTCTTAAGTTGATCGGTACATGACCTCAGGCTTTGTATCTTTTTCCCGATGGAAAGTGGAAGAGAGAGTGTCTGGCGTGCATGGAGTCCGTAAGTATTCTGGCTGCTTTGCCGAGGCAGCGGGAAGTGTAGACAGAGTTAATGGGTGGGAAGCTGTTGCAATTCCTGCATATATGAGAGCAGATTTTTCTTTGATTCCAGGGAATATTCTGAAACCAAGGAATGCTTAGTTCCAGAAACAACAAAAAGGAAGCTTAGATCTGTTGTTTTCTCCTGGAAGGGACAGGCCTGCTGCATAAGTGCTCCCTCTGATGTGTTGTGCCGAGGAGGCAGCTGGTGGGGGCGAGGACTATGCACTTTGGCTAAGCTGAACATACCTTCTCACTAAGTAGTGTATTTTGCAAAATAAAGCTCCAAAGGCATTTCACAAGAACATTATAACATTGAGCCACTTATGGAAGGGATATTAGGTGGGATGACCATAAGCTTGGTCAAAGCAGTAGGCTTTAAGTGTAGTAAAAGAAGATCGTGGGATGGAAAAGCAGAAGTGTATGGAGAGAATTCCAGATCTTGAAACTGAACAAATGTGAAGACATGGCCACCAATGGTAGAGCTATTAATAGCTAGGATGCTCAAGAAACCAGAATTACGTAAATACAGACTTTGCAGATCATTAAAAAGTTGGAGACATAGGAAAAGGTGAGATTATGGAAGGATTTCAAAGTGTGGTTATGGACTTGTGTAGAGCCATGAGCAGTGTGTTGATAGGAAAACAATATCTGGTGAAAGTCAAAACATGAGCAGCAGAAGACTTTTGGACTACCTCCACTTTACAGAGAGTAGAATATGAGAACCTAGCCAGGAATACACTAGAATAATCCAATCCAGAGGTTTTATAGCAGATCAGTTGAGGCAGGGCAGTAGCTGGGCAACATTGCAGAGGTAGAAATAGGCAGGACGAGTCATGGCTTAAATATATGACACAGTGGCACAGTGGTTAGCACTGCTGCCTTACAGTGCCAAGGACCCAGATTTGATTTCCAGCTTGGGTAACTGATTGTGTGGCGTCTGCATGTTCTCCCCTTGTCTGTGTGGGTTTTCTCTGGGTGCTCCAGTTTCCTCCCACAGTCTGAAAGACGTGCTGGTTAGGTGCAATGACCCGAACAGCTGCCGGAATGTGGTAAAAGGGAATTTCACAGTAACTTCATTGCAGTGTTAATTAAGCTTACATGTGACAATAATAAATAAATTTTAAAACTTTAAGCGTTTATCAGACAACTATGACAACAAGGTTGTCAACAGTCAGGTTTATTCTCAGATAGTTACGAGGAAAAAGGTGGAGTCAGTAGCTAGGAGTGAGTAATGATACGTGAAAATAATTGAGAGCACTACTTCCTACATGTAGGTCAAGTTTGCGGCAAGATGATAATGTTCCAAAACAGCTTAACTTCCCATCCTGTATTTCTGTAATGAAAGTACATACTGATTCTGAACTATCCACCCTTGAAGATTGCATCTCTGCATTGAAATTCAAAATAGTTGCTCTATCATTGCAGAAGCTTTGCATATTTTGAAGCTTTAAAGTTAAGTAAAATAATTTCAAAATATTTTAGCATCACCTGTTCAAGCAGCAATGATTTGAACCCTGCTATGGAATGATGTGGGTTTTGGGCTGTAATTTCTCAGATAATGAAGTTTCCTAACCTTCAACCAAAAGCCAGTGCGATTTGTTCTTCAAGGTGGGATTGGATCCTATTCTATCACCACTCTTGGCAGTCAGTCTAACAGAGTGTTGACTTCAGGAAATCAACGTTTTCCACAATAAACAACTCTTGTTGAATACTTTTGTAAAATCAGAATGCTTCCAGGTGATAGAAGTTAACTTGTTAATTGTACAGCATTATGATTGGAGTATTGTGTGAATTGTAAAGTGGGTATGGGATGAGAAAACATTCCAGGTTTTAAAACAATAGAAAAATGGATTTGGGCTTCTGTTTGGTGCAATAAGCCTTGCATCATCGATCCCCCAAAGGCAGATGGATGGCTAGCTTTCCCCCATCCTCATACATGCAGCTTACTTCATTGAAGATCAGTGTAAAATATCGATGAGCTATACAGGTAGCAGCACTGCCACCCCTGGGAAACTGAAATCATCTTAATGTTATTTCAAGCAAGCACATTCTCCATACAATATTTTGAAGGCTGAGTTCTTTCTGCTAGCCGTGGCAGAAATAAGTCATTCTGGTGTTAAAATGTGCGTCAAGCTTTAGGACAGGAGTTGGATTGAGTCCAAAATGTAATTTCCGTTTTCATTTTTGGAGCACGTGTGTCATTGGTAAAGCTAATATTTATTATTTGCAACTAATTGTGTAATGTTTGGGCTGTCTATTTTAAGGGTCACTGTCAAACTAAATGAAAAGTGGAGAAAATATACTTGTTAAATACTACTCTAACCTAAAGGTACAGTCTTAAATAGCACCAGCATATTGCATTATCAAATACTTCTGAATTTACTCATATTCTTTTACATATAGTTACTCTATAATTCTTATTGATGATCTTGCTAAAGAGTTATTGCTTGCCTTTGTTATTGCTGTCCTATTTTCCTGAAGTAATGCAAACCATCATCAAAATCTGTGTTAATTCATGCAATTATGTGCGTTATGGGTGACACAGTGGTTAGCACAGCTGCCTCACAGTGGCAGGGACCACGTTCAGTTCTAACCTTGGGTAACTGTGTGGAGTTTGCATGTTCTCCCTGCATCTGTATTTGTGAGTTTCCTCCCACACTCCAAATGTGTGCAGGTTAGATGGGTTGGCCATGCTAAATTGCCCCTTAGTGTCCCAAGATGTGTAGATTTGATGGGGAGACAACAGGGAGAGGTTAAGACACTGTCAAAGAGTCAGTGCCAAATGACCACCTTCTGTACTGTAAACTTAAAATAATTCACATGCTGTTATTGAATTTGAGACAACGGGTGCATTGTCATGGCAGGCAAATGCTGCAAGAGCACTCTCTGATTGCTTCACTTAAGACTTTTTGAGTGCTAGGAGAAGCTCGCTGCATCCTGTGTAACCAGTTAAAAAATGGTGCAGTCTCCTTTGAAAGCAAGCACATATTAAAGGCAGGGAGGAAATTGTAACTCACCCAATACTCAGATCAGTTGCAGTGTTCTATCCCACTTGCCGCAAAATCTTCTGGCACAGATTAGCTTTAGCAATCACCTACTTGCCCACAGGAACCCTACCAAACATTCAGGAATAGATAATGAACACAACTGTTTTTGTCTCAAAAAGATGAACAATAGTATCTGACAACTTTCAAATTCTGTTTCATCACTCCTGTGACCGCTGATTTTTGATGCAGATTTCCTTTAATTTTTTAAATTAAATTTTGCGATTAGTCATATGATGAGCCTCCTCTTATCCAATGCAACTCTGTGTGAAAGCGTCTCCAAATGCTTGCATCCTTTGTCAAGATCACTTACATGATTTTTTTTCCCATGGACCTGCCAAGAGCTGTGCCTGAAGTAGGGAATGCTGTACATTGAGGAGGTTGTGCAGAATGACAAATTGTGCTAAATTGCCCCTTAGCGTCCCAAAGTGTGTCGGTTAGGAGATAATTGAGGTGAATGTGTGAGGTTATGGGATTAGGGCCTGGGTGGGATGCTCTCTGAGTCAGTGCAGACTCGATGGGCAGAATGGCCTCTTTCTGCATTGTAGGGAATCTATGATCTATGTTCTATTATCTATGATATTGTTAGAAGTTCCAGGAAGTAAATGATGTATTTCTATGCAGCGTTGAAGAGTTGCTGGGAATATTGGATCTTATTTTAGGTGGGAATTTTACTGAGTCTGCCTGTTCAAATACTGAGCAGAGCATGAATAGCTTTAATTATTTTTGTCATGGATGTGTTACTTTGCAATTTCAGGGGAATAGGTTTGCAAAGTACTCAACATATTTGGACTAATTCAGTTGCATGTTTGAAATGGATTAAGAATTTCAGCTTTTAGATTTTTGCATGCTATCCTTCTGATAAGCTTCTCCCAAATGTTCATTTGCTTGCTTTGACAAGTGGAGTTTAAGAGTGCATCAGATCTTGTTGTTCGTACAGTCAGGTACTACAAAACTGCTTGCTGTCTCAAAATTCCACTGTAATGAGTTGGATGATGCAGTCAAAACAGCCAGAAGGTTTACAGTGCTACTAAGAGCTGAAATCTTGGAATTTCATTCCACTGAAAAGTCAGAGCAATGCTGTTATAAAATTCCAACACTCAGAGGAGGCCAGTTGCAATAAGTCAAGTGGTGAATTTATTATACATGCTCGATAATCAGATGTTATTCCACTGAGTGCAGATGAGCACATTTATATATTGGATAAAGGCAAAATATTGCAGATGCTGGAATGTGAAGCAAAAACAGAAAATGCTGGAAAATCTTAGCAGGTCTGTCAGAGCTCTAAGAAAAGGTAATCCAGACTCAATGTTAGTCCTGTCCTCTCTCATTAATTGAAAAAGGATATTCTGGCACTGGAGGAGGTGGAGTGAAGATTTACTGGGTTGATTCTGGAGTTGAGAGGGCTGGCTTATGAGGAGAGATTGAGTAGACTGGAGCTATACTCATTGGAATTCAGAAGAATGAGAAGAGACCTTATAGAAACATAAGATTATAAAGGAAATAGATAAAATAGAAGCAAGGAAGTTGGTTCCACTGGCAGGTGAAATTAGATTAGAAGGGCATCCCTCAAAATAAGGGGAAGCAGATTTAAGACTGAGTTGAGGAGGAACTTCTTCACAGAAAGGTTGTGAATCTGTGGAATTCATTGCCCAACGAAGCAGTTGAGGCTACCTCATTGAATGTTTTTAAAGCAAGGATAGATAAATTTTTGAACAGTAAAGGAATTAAGGGTTATGGTGAGCAGGCAGTAAGTGGAGCTGAGTCACAAAAAGATCAGCCATGATCTTATTGAATAGCAGAACAGACTCGAGGGGCCAGATAGCCTACTCCTGCTCCTAGTTCCTATGTTCCACAGATGCTGTCAGACTTGCTGAGATTTTCCAGCATTTACAGTTGTAATGTGTTTTTGTTATTAGTTACAACCTAATGGCAAAGGCCACAGCACAATGAGCTGATAATTGTGTTCCTGTACAGTAATTGCAATGCAGAGCTTGTCATTGTCTCTCTGAAGCCAATAAAGTTGCAGGTTTTTTGCTGAGCCCTTTTAGATTTTTGCATGCTGTCCTTTTGATAAGCTTCTGCTAGATATTCATCTGCTTGCTCTTACAAGTGGAGTTTAAGAGTGCATTCTCTTTTCAGCTCTCACTGTACAGTTGTGATTGCATGCGCTTTGCTTTGGCACCCTAACTACTAGTTCCAAATGGTATCCCGAAATGAATTCAAATGTTGCACTTTCACACAATATTCCAACTGGATATTGAATCTGATGTTTGGTACCTTTTTTGTCCAAGGGTAGTTTGTAGAACCAGCATACGCTCTGAATTGTTGCAGCACAGAAGGAGGCCATTCAGCCTATCATGTCTATGCCTATGATTTGAATGAACTTAGTTCCATTTCCATCCCCAGCTGCCATCCCCATGTAATCTTGCAGATTTTTCCATTTTCCAGTTAATAATCCAATTCTCTTAATTCCTCGATTGAACATGCCTAAACCACAACCTCAGGTTGTGCATCCTTTGTGAAAAGGCTTTTCCTTGTGTTGCTTTTGTGTTGCCTTGAGTCTGTGCCTTCTCGTTCTCAATTCTTTCACCAATAAAAACAGTATTTCCTGATCTTCTCTGTACATCTAAATGCCTCTATCAAATTTCCACTCAAGCTTTTTTTCTCCAGGGGAAACAGTCCTAATCTTTCCAATCTATCTTCATAACTAAGGTATCTCATTCCCGGGACTACACTAGTGAATAATTTCTGCTTTCTCTTATGTTTTCTTTCCTAAGGTGTCCAGAACTGGACACAATTGTGCTAGTTTAACATGGCTGGAAATTTCCTAGAAATGCGGATTTTGAGTTAGGCAAGAAAGCCAGTGTGAAGCTCACTGTCTGCACTGCCCAGCTACTTCTTCTCACTGTATTAAAAAGCAATTACAAAGGGCAAGTGAGAGTCATATGATCAGCTGAAGGGTTTGGTCCTAAGAAAGCCATCAACCAAGGAATCCCAAGACCCCAGGATGCCTTTTTAAAGGGCGCACAATCTCCAATTTAAATAAAAGGCATTCTCTCTCTTCTCCCACCTCCTCCCCCAAACACACACAGATAACAGTACCCTTGCTCCCCTACCCATCCACAACACACTAGAGGACAACCACCATCGTTTCCCCCTGCCGCCCAACCCCCACCCCCCACCCCTATCATCTCTCTGGATTTAGTTTTTGAAACCAGTGTTAATTTGCACTAGTGTAACATTGTGCTGGTTAGGTGGGAAGTTAGGATGAGAGTATTAGTAGCAATGTCAAGTCTACTAATATGATGTTCCTCCAGTTCCCATTGTTTTCAGCTGACTGGTGTTGCCGTTTCTGACTGTCCAAACAAAATGAGTGTTTTTCTAGCAATGCCACTTCGGTCTAAGTTTGTTTATTTATCAGAGTCACAAGTATTCTTATTAAACACTGCAATGAAACCACTGTGAAAATCCCCACACTCTGTGCCTGTTCAGATACATGAGGAAGAATTTAGTCTGGCCAATTCCTCTAACCAGCACGCCTTTTGGACTGAGAGAGGAAACTGAGCATCTGGAGGAATCCCATGCAGACAGGGGGAGAACATACAGGCTCTGCAGACAGTGACCCAAGCCGGGAATCAAACCTAGGTCCCTGGTGCTGTGAGGCAGCAGTGCTAATCACCATGCCACCCAGTCTATGTGCTCTTCCCTCAGCAATATGCACTGCTTGTTCTGGACTAACCTTTGCCTACATACGATAGTTCCTTCACTTCTGAAACTCTCTCTCATCCCATTGTTAGCTCTAAATTCTACAACTGAAATTAAATTTTTTGGCCTCTGTTCTTGCATATACATCACATATATATGGTATTTTAAAATAATTTGCCCTTAACCATCACACCTGGCCTTTATTGGTTCCCTTGTTGCCCACCATATATTTAAAGTCTCCTTTTTTTAGTTAAATTCTGCTTCAACCTGTGTCAGTGGTCACCAACTCAGCTGTATTGTATAAATGTAGGCAGCTTTGCTGATGATAAAGAGAAGGATGAGATTTCAAGTTGAAAGGAAGATGCAAAGTCTGCAAAGGGATATAGATAAAGTGAGTGGGAGTAATGTAGGATTGCTCACTTTTGCAGAAAGATTAGAAAAGTAGAGTATTTAAATGGACTGCAGCAATACAGAGGAATCTGGGTGCCCTTGTGCATGAGTCATAAGTTACAACATAGAACATAGAACATTACAGCACAGAACAGGCCCTTCGGCCTTCGATGTTGCGCTGACCAATATAAAAAGCAATGCCCCTCCAAACTAAACCATTCCCTTCTCTTCCATATACTTATCAACTAACCTCTTAAACGCCACCAAACTTGGCGCATCTACAACTGCTGCAGGCAGGGCATTCCACTCCCGAACCACCCTTTGGGTAAAGAACCTACCTCTGATATCCGTCCTATAACTATCACCCCTTAATTTAAAGCTGTGTCCCCTCGTGCTAGCTTTCTCCATCCTAGGAAAAAGGCTATCACTGTCCACCCTATCTAAACCTCTAATCATCTTATATGTTTCAATAAGGTCCCCTCTTAGCCGCCTCCTTTCTAACGAAAACAACCTCAAATCCCTCAGCCTCTCTTCATAAGACCTGCCCTCCATACCAGGCAACATCCTGGTAAACCTCCTCTGTACCCTCTCCAATGCCTCCACATCTTTCTTATAATGTGGGGACCAGAACTGCACACAATACTCCAAGTGCGGCCGCACTAGAGTTTTGTACAGTTGCAACATGACGTTGCGGCTCCGAAATTCAATCCCCCTACCAATAAAAGCTAAGACTCCATATGCCTTCTTAACAACCTTCTCGACTTGACTGCCTACTTTCAGGGATCTATGCACATACACACCAAGATCCCTCTGTTCATCAAGACTACTAAGAATCCTACCATTAGCCCTATACTCTACACATTTATTATTTCTGCCATAGTGCATTACCTCACACTTTTCCACATTAAACTCCATTTGCCACCTCTCGGCCCAGCTCTGCAACTTGTCCAAGTCCCTCTGCAAACTATAACACCCCTCTTCACTATCTACCACTCCACCGACTTTAGTGTCATCTGCAAATTTACTAATCCATCCTTCAATACCCTCATCCAGATCATTTATAAAAATTACAAACAGCAGGGGCCCCAAAACAGACCCCTGAGGTACACCACTTGTCACCGAACTCCACGATGAATATCTCCCATCAACCACCACCCTCTGTCTTCTATCTGCTAGCCAATTCCTAACCCAATTAGCTAAATCACCCTCTATCCCATACATCTGCATTTTCTGCAGAAGTCTTCCATGGGCCACCTTATCGAACGCCTTACTAAAGTCTATATATACCACATCAACTGCCTTACCCCCATCCACCTCTTTGGTCATGCTGTTAGGATAGTTTCCTTGAACAGTATGTTATAGAACCTATGAGGGAGTGAGTTATCTTAGATCTGGTCCTGTGTAATGAGACAGTAAAATTAAAGATCTTGTTAAGGGATCCTCTTGGAATCAGTGATCACAATATGGTTGAATTTCTAATACAGATGGAGGGTGAGAAAGTAGGGTTGCAAACTGGTGCCCCCTGCTTGAAACAGAGGGAGTACGATAGGATGAGGGCATAATAGGCTAATGTAGAGTGAGAGCGCAGACTAGTTGGTAGCACAGCTGAGGAACAGTGGAGAGTTTTTAAGGAGATTTTTCTTAGTACTCAGCAAAAATATATTTCAGTGATAAAGAAGGAATATAAGAAAAGAGATAACCGGCCATGGATCACTGAGGAAATAAAAGAGAGTATTAAATTAAAAACCAATGAACACAGAGTGGCCAAAACTAGTGGCAAATTAGAAGATTGAGAAAGCTTTAAAAAAACCAATAAAAAACTACCAAAAAAGTCATAAGGAAAGGAAAGATAGATTATGAAACTAAAGTAGCATAAAATATAAAAAGTGATAGTAGAAGTTTTACAAATATATAAAAAGAAAAAGAGGGGCTAAAGAAAATGTTGGACCCTTAGAAGATGAGAAGGGGGATTTAATAATGGAAACGAGGAAATGGCCAAGGCCTTAAATAAGTCTTTTGTGTTGGTCTTCACGGTAGAGGACACAGCTTATCGAAAATTGACGGTTGTGGGACTTAGGGGGTGTGGACCTTAAAACGATTACTATTACTAAAGAGGTAGTGCTTGGTAGGATAATGGGACTAAGGGTAGACAAGTTCCTGGGCTGGGATGGAATGCATCCCAGGATACTGCAAGAAATAGCAGAAGTTAAAACAGATGCATTAATTGTAATTTATCAAAATTTGCTGGACTCTGGGGAGGTGTCGACTGATTAGAGAATGGCTAATGTGACTCCACTGTTTAAAAAAGGAAGTAGACAAAAGGTGGGTAACTACAGGCCAGTTAGTTTAATGTCCATAGTTGGGAAAATGCTGGAATCCCTCGTTAAAGAAGTAGCAGGACACTTGGAAAAAAAGTAATTTGATCAAGCAGACACAGCATGGATTCATGAAGGGAAAGTTGCGTTTGACGAATTTACTGGATTTTTATGAAGATGTAACGAGTGTGGTTGACAGAGGGGAACTGGTGGCTGTGATGTTTTTAGATTTCCAGAAGGCATTCGGTAAGGTGCCTCACAAAAGGTTGCTGCAAAAGATTAAAGTGCACAGAGTTGGGGCTAAAGGGTTAAGATAGATTAAGGATTGGCTTCCTAACAGGAAGCAGAGAGTTGGAAGGATGCTTTTCTGATTGGCAGTTGGTGACTAGCGGCGTGCCACAGGGATCAGTGCTAGGGCCTTAACTGTTTACCATATACGTAGACAATCTGGAGGAGGGGACCGAGTATAGGGTAACAAAGTTTGTTGATGACACAAAGATGAGTGGGAAAGCAAATTGCATGGAGGATGCAGAAAGTCTGCAAAGAGATTTGGATAGGCTAAATGACTGGGCGAGAATCTTGCAGATGGAGTATAATGTTGGCAAGTGTGAGGTTATCCACTTTGGAAGGAATAATAGTAAAACGGACTATTATTTAAGTGGTGAAAAATTACAACATTCTACTGTGCAGAGGGACTTGGGGGTCCTTGTGCACAATTCACAAAAACTCAGTTTGCAGGTGCAGCAGGTGATCAAGAAGGCAAATGAAATGTTGACCTTTATCGCGAGGGGGATGGAGTATAAAAGCAAGGAGGTCTTGCTGCAACTGTACAGGGCACTGGTGAGGCCACAGCTAGAGTACTGTGTGCAATTTTGGTCCCCTTATTCGCGAAAGGATATTTTAACCTTGGAGGGAGTGCAAAGAAAGTTCACCAGGTTGATACCAGAGATGAGGATTTAGCTTATGAGGAGAGATTGAGTAAATTGGGCTGTGCTGATTGGAGTTTAGAAGGCTGAGGGGGGATCTTATAGAGATATATAAGATAATGAAGGAGCTGGTCAGGGTAAAGGCAGAGAGATTATTTCCATTTGGAAAGGAAATAAGAACTAGAGGGCACAGTCTCAAAATAAGGGGCATCAATTTAGAATAATTTCTTTTCTCAGAGGGTAGTGAATCTTTGGAATTCTCTGCCTATTGAAGCAGTGGAAGCTACCTCGTTAGATGTATTTAAATCACAGGTACATAGATTTCTGATCAATAAAGAATTAAGGGTTATGGGGAGCAGGCAGGTGAGTGGAACTGAACCACTATCAGATCAATCATGATCTTATTGAAGAGCGGAGCAGGCTATAGGGATTAGATGGCCTACTCCTGCTCCTGTTTCTTATTTCTTATGTAGGAAGGCAAATGGAATGTTGAAGGAGGATGGAGTATAAAATTAAGAAGGTTTTGCTACAACTGCAGAGAACATTGGTGAAACTGCACTTGTCATACTATGGACCATTTTGGTCTCCTTATTTAAGGAAGGATATATCTACCTGGAAATCATTCAGAGAAGGTTCACTAGGCTGATTCCTGGGACGTCTTATGAGGAAAGATTGAGCCAATATTCATTGAAGTTCTGGAGAATGAGCGGTGACCTTATTGAAACATAGAGATTGAGAAGATGTTTCCTCTCCTGGGGAAGTCCAGAACTCTAGGCACAGTAAAGATTCACACTAAGTAAAGGTTCTTCCCATTTAAGATGAAAATGAAGAATTTATCCTCTCAGAGGGTCATTAGTCTTTCGAATTCTCTTCCACAGAAAGCAGCGTGCTGGGGATCATTGAATATACAGATGGGATGGTGGTCGTTGGATACGCACACGGGATGGTGGTCGTTGGATACGCACACAGGATGGGGTCGTTGGATATGCACACAGGGTGGGGTCGTTGGATACGCACACAGGGTGGGGTCGTTGGATACGCACACAGGGTGGGGTCGTTGGATACGCACACAGGGTGGGGTCGTTGGATACGCATGTGCATGGGGCAGGTTTAATGAATATGCACACAGGATGGGGGTCATTGGATATGCACATGAGGCACAGATCATTGAATATGCACACACATGAGGCAGGGGCCATTGCGTATGTGCATGCAAGGGACAGGGTCATTGCATATGCGCATGTACGGAGCGGGGTCATTGCATATGCACACACCACAGGGCAGGGTCATTGCGTGCACATGCATGGGGCAGGGTCAGCCAGATTTATGATTGACATAGAGTTAAGGATTGTAGCTGGACAGACTAAGAGCTCATAAGGCTCCAATCAGATTAGGCATGATTTTATTAGATGATGGTGAACAGTCTAAGGCCATCTGGGACTATGGCGACTTTACCATTATTATAAAGTGTTTGCCTTATCATTATTTTGACATAGTCATTCATGACTCATACACCTGTGTCAAAGTCATGGAAGAATGAACATCATGTACCTACATGAGCTTTATCCACTAATATTATTGATCATATTTTTTGCTTTGTGGAAAGCATTTGCAGTTCATTTAAAATATAGGTGCTAAATAATGAAATCTATGACTCAAATTCAGTGATTTGTCTTTTAATTCATCGACTCATATTTGATGTTGATGCTTACCATTTGAACTAGATGATTAGTAATGTTAATTGAAAGTCAAACGGTTGAAACTTCCTGTTAGTCACGCTTTTACAGGTTGTGGTTTTGGAAAGATGTCCGTTCACTTTATTATTGCAAAGATTTCCTTTGGACTGTTAATTTGAAATCTCTGTAGCTTCAAACTTCTCAGAAATGCTATTTGCAAAAATGAAGCCTGTGCTTATCTCTGACATCAGATTAAAAACCGCAAACAAATTCCCCCACCTCCCTTACTGGATTACCGACAGTTTAATTTCTGTGGTGAAAGAGGCGAGGAAGAATGGCTGAGAGAAGATGTAATTATCATTTTTAAAGTCTGCTGGTGATAACCCTCAATATTCTGAGTCACAATATTCTGTGTTCAAGCCCCATACTTTTACTGGATTGTAAAAATCATGGTTAGTTGTTCAATTGTCCATTTCAATTCATCACTAGACATGACTGGATGGTAGCGCTCTGATCTAATCCATTGGTTTGAAATCATTTTGCTCTGCTTATAGTTCTGATGTTCTGAATACACGTGATCATGTGGTGGTAGTTTCATCAGGTTGATACGTCTGCACTGAAAATTGTAAGCCTTGTTGAGATAAATTAATGTATTGTTAAATATTTCCTTTATCAAGTATTTTTAATGGAAAATTTTGACATTTGTATGAGCAAATCAACACTTCACAAACCTATTAACAACATATTTTTCACGTATGCATTTGGATGATGAAGAAGCGATGAGATCCCCTGGTGGTGAAAAACTGCAAAGTTACATCATTTTCTCTAAAGCACATTAGCTTATGATTTAGAGCAAGAGCAAAGAACAATAAAGCTAATACTTCTGCTGCCTCCACAAATTATGCACCAGTTGTTCCAATGTGGATTTTACATTAACAATTAACAATTTTTAAAAAACTTCCAGGTATTAGCAAACCACATGTAAAACTTCCAAAACCTCGGTGGGAATTTCTCTGTGCCTTGCAAAGTCAAACTCAAATTTATATATCCAAGCCTGACCCAATAATATTTGCAGCACTGCAGACATTATTATTTCACTAATTATTTCGATGTCTGAGTCAATGTTCTGTCATGCTGATTCAACAGATTTTCTTCAAAGGCGATAACTGACATACCGTTAACTATTCTTTCTCTGCCCGTCATTTAAGAGACAGTTCTTAACAGTTCAGTTCTATGTATCATCCTGCTTATCCAGACCCATGTCCCTCTTTCCAGCTGACTAATATATTAAAGCTGCTTTTGTGTTGATCGTACCTCAAACTGCACTCAGTCTTGTAACTGTGCCTGGCCCAATGAGTTCTGTAAGATTAAATGTGGCCCTTGTGTCTTTTGACATATAACAGAGATTATGTATAACAATCACAAATAGGATATTTAAAAATTACAAATGTTGGCTATCTGAAACAAAAACAGAAAATGTCTTGTGGAGTATCAGCAGAGAAGAAAATATAGGCTGCCATTTCAAGAGAAGTTTGTTGTTTTGAAATTTGAAAGATAATGTACTGATGGAATCAGAAAGAGACCTGCATTTATTACCGCCTTTCTTCAAGGCATTCCACAACACTTTGTACCAAAGAAGCTCTTTGGTGGTACAATTCCCATTGTAAAATGGGAAACCTGGCAACCATTCTGTGTGCATTTTCAAACTGCCTCTCTGAGAGACTGTTTGATAATCAGCAGATAATCTCTGTTAGTTGTGTTGAATGAAGTGTAAGTATTGCTCAGAACACCAGGGAGAACATCTCTCTATGTCTACAAAATACCATGGAACCCCTTAAGGTAGATGTTTCCTCTCATCTGCAGTGAAAATTCAACATGGATTTTATGCACTGATGAGGGATACCAATGGGGAAAAATACTCAAGTAAAAGTTCTTAGCAGCCTTAAGAGTTTTACTCTCAAATTATTAGCTCCAGAAGACAATTCAGCAAATAAAGGCCATTCTAATCAAATATTTATCTATTTAAAGAAACACTTTTTTACTTTGAGTCTTGGGTCTGTTTTTACTCCTTGTTTGCCTTGCCTTATGTTAGTTATTTTGTGCCTTTGCTATAATAAAATGCCCCAAGGCGCTTCATTGGACCATTACCAAACAATTTGAGACCGAGCTATAAGGCAGCATGGCACATGAGTCAAAGCTTGGATGAAAGTTGGGTTTAAGGAGGAAGCAGAGGTTGAGAGAAGGAATTCTAGAGCTCTGAACACACTGCTGTGTTCAGAGCTGGGGATGTTTGTGGCTAGAATTGGAAGAGTACAGATATCCACAGGTTGTTGGACTAGACCACAAAGATTAGAAGGGGTGAAACCATGCACGGATTTGAAAATAAACATGAAATTTTAGAACAGAGGCATTGATTAACTGGGGGAGGGGGATATGTGAATGTGCTTGTATATACCTTATCCTTTCATTGTATATGCATCTATATGGACGGATCAGTCTTAGAAAGGCTGGTGAGACAACAATCAGGGGACCTTGACTTTCATTTTTTTGGAAAATAAATATTTTCTGTATGATTTAAAATCCAGAATACTTGGGGAATGGTTGCTGTAGCTTTGATATGACTGGACTGTGTTTTTATGTCCTGTCTAATTGGTGCCTGTTGTATTAGCCCACTTTAGAATGTCCACTTGAGTGAATAACAAGGCACTGTTCCTTCACGAGGGTTAAGAGAGGGTTGTAGAGAGTGCAGATGAAAGAAAATTCAAATGAGAAAAGGAAGCGAGGCTTTTGTGATAAATTAAATTACTTTTATTTTCGATGAAGATAAATAGCCCTTAATAATTAAATTTAATGAATAAAGTCCATAGAGTTTTAGAACATAGAACATAGAACATTACAGCACAGAACAGGCCCTTCGGCCTTCGATGTTGTGCCGACCAAAATAAAAAGCAATGCCCCTCCAAACTAAACCATTCCCTTCTCTTCCATATACTTATCAATTAACCTCTTAAACGCCACCAAACTTGGCGCATCTACAACAGCTGCAGGCAGGGCATTCCACTCCCTAATCACTCTTTGAGTAAAGAACCTACCTCTGATATCCGTCCTATAACTCATACCCCTTAATTTAAAGCTGTGTCCCCTCGTGCTAGCTTTCTCCATCCTAGGAAAAAGGCTATCACTGTCCATCTCCATCCTAGGAAAAAGGCTATCACTGTCCTTTTCTTTCCTTTTGTATTTCATATTTCATTGACTGCATCCTAGTCTGAGATTAGCTACCTCAGCAGAAAGTAGTGTATAATCCTTTCATGGTTTTGTGCAACGTGAAATGCTGTTTTTATTTACTGAATCCCTGGGTTTAAAAACAGAAAAAATGGCAAGTTTGTTTCTTCTATGAAGTAGTCTCCAAGTTGATGCCTACATGTCTTTATTTAAAATGTGTTGATATAAAATATCTCCTCTTCAGATTGATAGCCTGTTCGATAAGCATGAAGCATTATGTGGAAGAAAACGTCTCTATGAAATCCAGCACTACTATTAAGTATTTTTTGAAGATGTGGAGCAGCGTCAGTGAAACTCTCATATTCATCTTCCTTGGTGTAGCAACAATCACAGACACCCATGAATGGAACTGGGCCTTTGTTTGCTTCACTCTATTGTTCTGCTTGATTTGGCGGGCCCTAGGTAATCAGCAGTTAATTTATTGAGAAAGCATCGAGGTTAACTGTGTAAGAGAGTTCTTTCTGGCTTTGCATACAGACAACCTCAACTATTTGAGTGCAGTGAATACAATTTGCTTAATTTTAAATCAATACAAGGAAAATTGGATGAGTTCGTTTTTTTTAAAGAGGCGTGCATTCCTACATGTTCAATTTTCCAATGTCTAAGCATCACTACTGCGCTTAGAATGTAAGAACTGTGAGCAACAGTAGGCAATTCAATCCTTCGATAGCCTGCTCTGTTATTCAATGCGATCATGGCTGATCTCATCTTGGTCACAGCTCTACTTTCCTTCCCGTTCTCCATAATCCTTCAACCCATTACTAATTAAAAATGTATTGATCTCCTCAAAGTTACTCAACGTCCCAGCATCCACCGTACTCTGGGATTGGTGAATTCCACAGATTCGCAACCTTTTGGAGTAGTAGTTTCTCCTCATTTCTGTTTAAGGCTGTTACTTCTTATCCTAAAACTATGACTTTTAGTTTTAGATTGCCCCCAAGAGAAATCATCTGTTCTATGTTTACTTTGTCAATATCTTTCATCATATATACTTCAATTAGATCCCCTCTCATTCTTTTACACTCTTGAGCATTTAGGCCTAAACTGTCTTCGTAAGATAAATCCTCAACTCTGGAATCAATCTACTGAACCTCTGCTAACTGCCTCGAATGCTTCTATACACTATACCAAAACTATGCACGATACTCCAGGTGTGATCTCCTTAATGCCATGTGTAGTTTCAGCAACTCTTTCTTTTTATACTCTATTCCTTTAGCTATAAATGCTAAAATTCAGTTTTCTTTCTTTACAGTTACAGTTTATTTATTAGTCACAGGTAGGCTTATATTCACACTGTAATGAAGTTAGTGAAAATCCCCAGTTACCTTCATAGTAGTTTTCTGCGATTCATACTCAAGGACACTCAGAACTCTCTGTACCGAACCACCTCAAAATGTGTCTCCATTTAGGTAAGTTATCTTTCCATTTTTCCAACCAAAATTGATAACCTTTATTTATCCACATTAAACTCAGCTGCCACATTTTGGCCCACACCTAAGCTAAGCATGTCATTAATGTTTGAATTAGCCTTGTGCCTTTTCCAGATACGGGGCTGATTTTGCTGGCATGATAGGGCTGGCAAGATCACAAGAGCCCAGAAATCAGACGGTTGAAAGAAAGCTGTTGAGTGTATCAACATAAGTCATTTCCTTCTTATTTCTGTTTCTCTATTACATGTACACAAGGAACTAGCGACACAGCAATCAGTTAAATCCAGCAAAGCCTGCACAGTCAGTCACATCTTTATGTAGAAATCTGAGAGAGGTTTGACAGGGGTTGCAAATGTAATACATATGTAGAGAATTGGGTATTTTAATTTGTGTAACAGCACCTCCTTGATATGAAAAAGCATGCAGCATGATTCTCTTTTTTATTATATGAAGAGCAGTTTCACTGAATGAGCTAATTGAAGCTGATCATGTTGTCAATCTATGTGCTCATTCTCTGAAATGAAACAGTTCACAATTTCTAACTGATCTTGTCTTGGATGGTATTTCCTCAGTTTGCCGTGAAAACCATTAAATAAGTGTGCAGACGGCATTTGAATATTATTATTACTCCCTTTACCCAATTTACATTATCACACAGTTAGATATTGGACAATATGATTATGGCCCTAAATACATCCGCGTATTTATGGAAATGACAAGCAGTGCCATACCTGAGTGAATCACCATTTTTTAGTTTTTCCCTATTTCACTTGGTCACCACAATTTTGGTTGATTTCCCTTTTCCATCTTCCCCGTCTGTCATCTATTCTCTTCCAATTCAATTATGCTTAAGTCTCTTGTCAATCCATCTTTCCATTTGGTCTTTGGCCTTCCTTTTCTCCTACCTTCTGCGAGTCCATCACTTGTCTCATCTCATGTTCCCTTTTTCTACGTAGTAAGAAGTCTTACAACACCAGGATAAAGTACAAAAGATTTACTTGATAGCAAAAGCCACTAGCTTTCGGAGTGCTGCTTCTTTGTCAGGTAAATGGGAGTTCTGTTCACAAACAGCATATAAAGACACAAACTCAATTTACAAAATAATGGTTGGAATGCGAGTCTTTACAGGTAATCAAGCCTTAAAGGTACAGATAATGTGAGTGGAGAGAGGGTTAAGCATAGGTTAAAGAAATGTGTATTGTCTCCAGCCAGGACAGTTAGTGACATCTTGCAAGCCCAGACAAGTCAGGGGTGTTACAGATAGTATGACATGAATCCAAGATACCGCTTGAGGCCATACTCGTGTGTAGAACTTAGCTATCAGTCTCTGCTCAGCGATTCTATGTTGTCGTGTGTCATGAGGCACCTTGGGAGAATGCTTACCCAAAGATCAGAGGCCAAATGCCATGATCATTGAAGTGTTCCCCAACAGGAAGAGAACACTCTTGCCTGATAATTATTGAACGATGTTCATTCATCCGTTGTTGTAGCGTCTGCATAGTGTCCTCAATGTACTATGCCTTGGGATGTCTTTTCCTGCAGCATGTCAGGTAAGCAACGTTAGACAAGTTGCTAGAGTACGTACTGTGTACCCGATGGATGGTGTTCTCACGTATGGTAATGGCATCTGTTTCAATGATCTGGCACATCTTGCAGAGATTGCGGTAGCAAGGTTGTGTGGTGTCATGGTCACTGTTCTCCTGAAGGCTAGATAGTTTGCTGCAGACAGTGGTCTGTTTGAGGTTGTCCGGTTGTTTGACGGCAAGAATGGGGGTGCGGGGATGGCGTGGGTGAGATGTTTGCCTTTATCAATGACATGTCGAAGGTTCCGGAGAAGGTGTCATAGCTTCTCCACTCCGGGGAAGTACTGGACGATGAAGGGTACTCTATTCGCCGTGTTCCATGTTTGTCTTTCGAGGAGGCTTGTGCGGTTTTTTGCTGTGGCACATCAGAACTGTTAGCTGATGAGTCAAGTACCAAATCATGTTCTTGTGAGGGTATCTTCCAGCTTCTGGAGCTGTCTGTTGCAATCCTCCTCATCTGAGCAAATCCTGTGTATAGGGAGGATTTATCCTTGGGGATGACTTCTTTAACGTGTTTCAGGTGGAAGCTAGAGAAGTGGAACATCGTGAGGTTATCCCTTGGCTTGCAGCACAGTGAAATGCCGAGGTGACCATCCTTAATGGAGATACATGTGTCCAAGAATGCAACCAATTCCGGAGAGTAGTCCATGGTGAGTCTGGTGGTGGGATGGAACTTACTGATGTTGTCATATGGTTGTTTCAGTGATTGTTCACCATGAGTCCAAAGGAAGAAAATTTCATCGATTTCATCTTCATGCTCAGGTTAGAACAAGACCTCTACTGCACAGGACCTTCAACCAATGCTATAGACTAGATACATTGATGACATTTTCTTCCTTTCGATTCATGGTGAACAATCACTGAAACAGCTATATGATGACATCAACAAGCTCCATCTCACTATCAGACTCACCATGAACTACTCTCCAGAATCGTTTGCATTCTTCGACACACGCATTTCCACCAAGGACAGTCACCTCAGCACCTCACTGTACTGCAAGCCCACGAATAACCTCATGATGCTCCACTTCTCCAGCTTCTACCCTGAACACGTTAAAGAAGCCATCCGCTATGGATAAGCTCTCAGTATACACAGGATCTCCTCAGATGAGAAAGATTGCAATAGACACTTACAGATGCTGAAACATGCTTTCATAAGAACAGGATATAGTGCTCGGCTCATCGGTCGACAGTTCCAATATGCCACGGTGAAAAACTACACTGACATCCTCAGAAGACAAACATGGGAAACAGCGGACAGAGTACCCTCTGTCGTTCAGTACTTCTCGCAGTGGAGAAGTTACAACATCTCCTGTGGAGCCTTCAACATGTCGTTGATGAGGATGAACATCTCACCAAGGTCAATCCCACACCACCAATCTTGCATTCAAACAACCAGACAACCTCAAACTGGGCAGCAAACTACCCAGCCTTCAGGAGAACAGCGACCACGACATCACACAACCTCTGCAGGACATGCTGGATCATTGACACAGATGCCATCATCTCTGATGAGAATGCCCTCCACCAGGTACACGGTACATACTCTTGCAACTCAGCCAATATTGTCTACCTGATATGCTGCAGGAAAGGATGTCCTGAGGCATGTACATTGGGGAAACCATGCAGATACTATGATAATTGCTCAAGAATCACCAGACAAGAGTATTCCCTTTCTGTTGGGGAACATTCAGTGGTCATGGGCATTTGGTCTCTAATCTTTGGGTAAGCGTTCTCCAAGGCGGCTTTCACGACACACGACAACACAGAGTCGCTGAGCAGAGACTGATGGCCAAGTTCTGCACGCATGAGGATGGCCTCAAGCGGGATCTTGGGTTCACGTCACACTACCTGTAAACCCCATGACTTATCTGGGCTTGCAAAATCTCATTAACTATTCCAATATAAATGGAGACAATATAAATTTCTTTAACTTGTGCTTAACCCTCTCTCCATTCACATTGTCTGTACCTTTTAAGACTTGATTACTTGTAAAGACTCGCATTCCAACCATTATTTTGTAAATTGAGTTTGTGTCTTTATATGCCCTGATTGTGAACAGAACTCCCACTGACCTGATGAAGGAGCAACTTCCAAACAAACCTGTTGGACTTTAACCTGATGTTGTGAGACTTCTTATTGCGTTTACCCCACTCCAATGCCGGCATCTTCACACCCTTTCTCTGCAACAGATCACCATATCATTTTAATCTCTTCTTGACTACATTATTTATTTCCATCATTTTCACTGACTGCATTCCCCCATCACCACTGGTGAATATCCTGATCTTGTCCCTTCTCAGCATTCTATACATCCGATCTCAACATTTACATTTCATTAATGTCCAGCCTGTTTCTTTCTTTCTGATAAGGGTAGCCTCTCAGCTGTCTGTAATTCTCTTAAGAATCTAGATGAATAACATAAAGTCGATTTAATTTAGTCTCACACAGGCCATAAAAATACACAACTTTATTTGTTCATCTATTTTAGGAAAATGTATTTAGTAAACGTTTGTTTGGGAAGGAACAATATTCAGATATTTTCTTGCTGGAACTCTATGCCAGCAATTTGTATTTATCTTCAACAAAGAATGCTATCCCTCTAATAACTTTGTTATTTTAACTATATTTGTTTTTCTCTCAGGTGTTATTGTGCTGACTCAGATCATCAACAGATTCCGAAAATTGTTGGTCACCCGCAAGGATCAGTTTATCATTGCATATGGCGGGCTGAGAGGAGCTATTTGTTTCTCACTTGTGTTTCTACTTCCTTCTCATGTATTTCCTCGAAAGAATTTGTTCATCACAGCAACTATTGTGGTCATATTCTTCACTGTCTTTATTCAGGTTTGAAATATTTCCCTATCTATCTTGGCTGTGAAATATCTGTTGTAAAACTATAAATTTTGTATAAAATCATACATTATTCTATTAATGGAGATAATGATAACTGCCCAGTCTGTCTCAAATTCTTAATCGACCACAATTGGACATCTTCATGATATTTAGTTCTATCTGACTTGCATGCTATTCACAGAATGTATTCATTAAGGCAATACAAGCTAGAAATCTCTTTTTGTATGTGAAGAAGACAGGACAAGTATTAAGTTCTCAATCACACTTTTGAGATATCTGTTATTTGGTTGTCAAACTTCTCACTTAATTTTATTACAGATGTTTTGGATGCTCTGATATTGTGAAGCTTTGAAAAAGTGGATAGATCAATGAAATATTTCATTCTAGATAATATCAGAAGTATAAATACCAGATGAGAGTTACAAATAAGATCCTTGGTGATGTGACAAAGGAAAACTATCCCTCCTCATCATTCCTGATCTGTCAGCTGCCTTCAGCGCCGTTGACCACAGCATTTTCCAGCATCTCTTCAGTGGTATTCAGCAGGGTGGAACTGTAGTCATTGTTTCCCTTCTCACCTACCCAATTGTAGACAAGGAAGCATCGATGATTGCTTCTCTTCTGCTCCTGGGCCATTTCAGCTGGTATGCTTCAGGGTCTATCTATGGCCTCCTCCTATTTCTGTTCTCTGTTCTAAGGATCATATCACTTTTATTTTTGACTCTCCACGTAACTGAATTTCCTTTTCTCTGGTACCATTCTAGTGAATCCTGTCTTCACCCTCTCCAGTGAGTTGATATTCTTACTAAAATATTGTGCCCCCAATAAAAGCATTCCACCTCTATATTTCCATTTGGAATTACTTTGAGACTGCCCATTAAGATTCTTGGTAGCAACATATCAATTCATCCTCCAAACTTGGTCTTTGGGTGAATGGAGTATTTGCCCTATTCAATATCTACCCATTATTCACTTTCTCATTTGTTTTGTTCTTTTGAATACAATCTCCCCACCCCCTACCGTTTTATTTTAAAAATAAAGTCCTTTGCGTTGTTGTGTACGGTAACAATGCAATGCTGATATCATTAACTGATACAATGGAAAGTACTGCAGCATCAATGACCTTTTTAAAGTGTTAGTGTTAACAGAACTGCAAAAGTTGGAAATGTGCAGAGAATCTGCAGCTTGGAAGGGGACAAAAATAAGTGAATGTTTGAAATAAAAGATATGCTGAAAATATACAAATATTAACTTCGTTTCCTCTTTTCAGAGGATCATGTATTTTCTTAATTTTAATCTGCTGTTTTATCTTGTTTATCCAAACAAATGTAAGACCATTGGTTGAGAAAAGTAAAATAGATAAATTAGAAAATAAAAGGCATCAATTGTGGGGATGTTACTAGTATCTGTTATCTGGGACAGACTAACTTGTGCATTTGGATAAATATGGGCTGATCAGAGAAAGCCAACATGGATTTGTAAAGGTAAGTCATGACGAACAAATCTGATTTTTTTAAATGAAAAACAGTGGGTAAGGGAGTCTCTGTGGATATTATGTATCAACTTCCAGAAGGCAATTAACAAGATTCCACATAAGCCCATTAAGCAAAATGAGAGTGCTTGAAATTGGATGCAACCTGTTGGCTTGGTTAAACGATAGGAAACAGAATAGAGATAATGGGTGTGTACTCAGACTGGCAGAATGTGAGTAGTGGTGCCTCTCAATGATATGTACTGAGGCCTCTAAATGTACATGGCTTGATGAAGGAATAGATAGCAGTATAACCAAATTTACTGATGATACTAAATAAGTAGTGGTGCACAGTGGTTATCACAGCTGCCTCACAGTGCCACGGACCCAGCTTTAATTCTGGTCACGTGACTGTCTATGTGGAGTTTGCGCGTTCTCTCTGAGTCTGCGTGAGTTTCCTCCAGGTGCTCTGGTTTCCACCCAGAGTCCAAAGATGTGTGGATTAAATGGGTTGACCATGGTAAATTGCCTCTTAGTGTCTGGGGATTAGCAAGGTATACATATGAGGTTGTGGGGGATAGGGCTTGGGTGGGATTGTTGTTGATGCAGGCTTCATGGGCCGAATGTCTTCCTTCTGCACTGTAGGGATTCTGTGATATAGTAAAATGGTATAGATGAGAGCACAAAGTTACAACAGGCCATCACTAAATTGTATAAGTCGGCAAAATTGAAAAATGTAATTTTATGTAGAGAAAGTGAGAGGTCATTCATTTTGGAATTAAATTTCTGAACACTTTCTAAATGGTGAGAATCTAGGAATTGTAAATGAGCAAAGGGTCTAAATTTAAAAACTAGTGGACAGGTACAAAAAGTAATCAACGATTCATGAAATTTTGGTCTTTATCTTGAGCAGGCCAGAATATTAAGGGATCAAAGTTATAGAACATAGAACATAGAACATTACAGCGCAGAACAGGCTCTTCGGCCTTCGATGTTGCGCCAACCAATTAGGAAAAAGCAATGACCCTCTAACCTAAACCATTCCCTTTTCATTCATAAACTTATCTACTAACCTCTTAAACGCCACCAAACTTGGCGCATCTACAACTGCAGCAGGCAGGGCATTCCATACCCTTACCACCCTCTGGGTAAAGAATCTACCTCTGACATCCGTCCTATAACTACCACCCCTTAATTTAAAGCTATGTCCCCTCGTGCTAGCTTTCTCCATCCTAGGAAAAAGGCTATCACTGTCCACCCTATTTAAACCTCTAATCATCTTATATGTTTCAATAAGGTCCCCTCTTAGCCGCCTCCTTTCTAACGAAAACAACCTCAAATCCCTCAGCCTCTCTTCATAAGACCTGCCCTCCATACCAGGCAACATCCTGGTAAACCTCCTCTGTACCCTCTCCAATGCCTCCACATCTTTCTTATAATGTGGGGACCAGAACTGCACACAATACTCCAAGTGCGGCCGCACTAGAGTTTTGTACAGTTGCAACATGACGTTGCGGCTCCGAAATTCAATCCCCCTACCAATAAAAGCTAAGACTCCGTATGCCTTCTTAACAACCTTATCGACTTGATTGCCAACTTTCAGGGATCTATGCACATATACACCAAGATCCCTCTGTTCATCAACACTATTAAGAGTCCTACCATTAGCCCTATACTCTACACATTTGTTATTCCTGCCAAAGTGAATTACCTCACACTTTTCCGCATTAAACTCCATTTGCCACCTCTCGGCCCAGCTCTGCAACTTGTCCAAGTCTCTCTGCAAACTATAACACCCCTCTTCACTATCTACCACTCCTCCGACTTTGGTGTCATCTGCAAATTTACTAATCCATCCTTCAATACCCTCATCCAGATCATTTATAAAAATTACAAACAGCAGGGGCCCCAAAACAGATCCCTGAGGTACACCACTTGTAACCGAACTCCACGATGAATAATTTCCATCAACCACCACCCTCTGTCTTCTATCAGCTAGCCAATTCCTAATCCAATTAGCTAAATCACCCTCAATCCCATACATCTGCATTTTCTGCAGAAGCCTTCCATGGGGCACCTTATCGAACGCCTTACTAAAGTCCATATATACCACATCAACTGCCTTACCCCCATCCACCTCTTTGGTCACTTTTTCAAAAAACCCAATAAGGTTAGTAAGGCATGACCTACCCTTCACAAAACCATGCTGACTATCCCCAATCAATTCATTTCTCTCTAAATAATTATAAATCCTATCCCTAATAATTCTCTCCAATACTTTGCTCACAACAGAAGTAAGACTCACTGGTCTATAATTCCCCGGAAAGTCTCTATTCCCCTTCTTGAACAATGGGACAACATTCGCTATCCTCCAATCTTCCGGCACTATACCTGTAACCAACGACGACCTGAAGATCAGAGCCAGAGGCTCTGCAATCGCCTCTCTCGCCTCCCAGAGAATCCTAGGGTAAATCTATGGTTAACATGCACAGAGCTCTGGTTAGATCTTATTTAGATTCAGTATTGGGTGCAGCATTGCAGAAAGGATATATTAGATTTGGAGATTACTGCATGGATTCACTAGAATGTTACTGGAACTAAAAATGTTACATTGTGATAATAGTTGGCATAGAGTATTCCCTCTAATGGAGAATACTATGGGATGAATAAAGGTTTCAGTATCCGAGATAGAAACTGTTTCCTTCAGTGAGAGAATACAGAGAAAGTGGAGAAACTGTAATATTAAACTTTAGTTTAATATTTTGTTGTCCTGAAATACCAAACAAACGTGTTTCTGACTTTGGTAAAAGTAAATGTTGATATTTTAGGGAACAACTATCCGCCCATTGGTTGGCTTTCTGGATGTTAAAAAGTCAAATAAAAAGCAGCCATCAGTAGGTGAAGAGATTCATATTCGGGTAAGTGCCCTTGGTATTGTTGTTTTTTTTTGTATAACAATCTTGTGTTTATATTACACTTCTAACATAAAGATTATCCTGAAAAGTCTTGCAGAAGTAGATGTCAATTCAGGATTGATTAGAAAGCATGGCCAAAAAAGTGACCAAAAAAAACATGTCAAGGTTGAATATGGGAACATGAGACTTAAGAACAGATGAGGCCATTTGACCCTTTGAGTCTGCCATAAGATTCATAGCTGATCTGCTTGTGGTCTGAATGCCACTTTCCAATCTGTCCTCCATGACTCTTTTGTCTAAATAAATCCATCCAACTCTACCTTGTCTAAACAACCCTGTTTCCACTGCTCTTTGGGCAAGACAATTTGCAATAACATTATGACCCTATGAGAGAAACGAACTGTCCTCATTTCAGTTTTAAAAGGCAATCTGTTATTAAAATATGTCCGCTATTCTAGTCTTCCCTGCTAGTGGAAGCATTCTTCAGGTACCCATGTCATCAAGTGTCCTCAGAATCTTGTATGTTGCAGTAAAATCATCTCAGTCTTCTAAACTACAATGGACCAATCTTTCTTCAGAGAATGAGCCCTTCATCCCAGGAGTGAGTCAACTGAAACCTTCTCTGTACTGCCTTTATATATATATTTTCAAGTAAGAGACCAAAATGGTCTTCAGCATTCCAGATATGGTCTCCCCATGATGGCACAATGATTAACACTGCTGTGTCTCAGCACCAGAGACCTGTGTTTGCTTCCTGGCTTGGGTTTGTCTGTGTGGACTCTGCATATTTTCCCCATGTCTGTGTGGATTTCTTCCGTGTACTTCACTTTCCTTCCACAGCCCAAAAGACATGTTGGTTATAGATACATTGGCCATGCTAAATTGTCCCTCAGTGTATCCCAGCAGGCACTGGAGTATGGCCACTAGGGGATTTTTACAGGATCTTCATTGCAGTGTGAATGTAAGCCTATCTGTGATACTAATAAATAAACTTTAATTAATGCCCTGCACAACTGCTGTAAAACTTCTGTATTTTTGCATTCCATTCTCCTTGCAGTAACTACCAATATTCCATTTGCCATCTTCATTAATTGCTGTACCTACATACTAAAGTTTTGTGATTCATGGACAGACATACCCGGATCCCTCTGCACCAAAGCTCTGCAATCCCTGTCTCTCTCACTCTCTCTTTCCATTCTTTCTGCCAAAATGGAGGAGTTCACATCTTCCCATATTACACTTCGTCTACTAATTTTTGCCGTCTCATTTTACCTGTTCACTTCCCTTTGTAGACTCTTATCCTCCTCTGAACTACTTGCTCTCTTACCTTGGTGTAATTGGCAAATGTAGCCATCATACTTTTGATCCCATCATCAAAATACTTTAGCAGATTGTAAATTTATTTGATTTGGAAGCTCAGTGTTTGACCACACATACCCTCTATCACAAAAGGCATCTACTTCCATTTCCGTAACATGACCTATTTCTGTCCCCACCTAATTTCATTTGTCTATAAACCTTCATTTTATTTTCATGATCTATAAATATAACTTATTCTTGGCCAGCTTTTTCAACATTTATACCACCCTCGCTAACTCCCAGAACATTATATTGAAACCTGCATTTCAACTGTATGCAAAGAAAACAGTTTCCTAAATAGTCACAAGAAAAGAAAGCCTTGGTAAGACCGGTATTCCTGCCCTGACAGTGGCTGCACAGGGCATGGGAAGTTTTATCCTTCAGGAGTTTGACAATTTTGGTCCTTGGCTTGCACTATTATTAGAGAATTGGGTATAACAAGCATGGCTGCTACACTTATGCTCACCAAACATAACTCAGGTAATTGCTGCCAATGGTACTAGCCATCTTAGTAAGAATTTAGCAACACCAATTTATAATCCAACCGATTTATTTGATAGTAAAAAAGCGAGCTTTCGACTCCTGTGTCTTCCTCAGGCAAATGCAAATGCACAGGAGTCGAAAGCTCGCTTTTTTACTATCAAATAAATCGGTTGGATTATAAATTGGTGTTGCTAAATTCTTACTGAGTTCTTACCACCCCAATCTAACGCCGGCATCTGTACATCATGACTAGCCATCTTACCATAAAAGCCAAGGTTTTTGTTTTTACTACCTTGCATAAATATGTATTAGTTGCTTTCAATTTAAAATGTTGTCTTTCTGTATAGTTTTTTGACCATCTCATGGCTGGGATTGAAGATATCTGTGGACAGTGGAGTCACTACTATTGGAGAGACAAGTATGATTTCATAGTTTTACTTCTAGGTTTCATAAAATAAGTTAAATGCCTCTGATTAATTACATACCAAGGCAGTCTAGAAACCTAATCAATTAATTGTGTGAAGAAAATACTTTTTCTATACATGGTGATTACTTGACAGCTACTATGCAAGTGCCACTAAATTCAGCTGTGCAGTATTTACACAATGGATTTTTTTGAATGGGATGATGGTCATGAACCATAATTAATCCTGTTCCACTTCCCTATGCAAACATCAGATCAACAGACTTGACTCTGGATGCACTTTCTCTCTTGCTGCAGTCAAGTGGAAAACATGAGCCCAATATTATCACTTTGTATATGTGGCATATTGAGGATAAGTACATGTCAATGCTCTCTCTGCTTTGAAACTTACCATTCAATACCAGATCTATCCAATTCCCAACCAATCAATCCAGTCTGTTCAAACTGCAAGATTACCCAATTATGGTGATAATATCTTGTAGGAGCAATCTTTTTATTGTTTTTCTAAAAATATAAATACAGTCAGGCTTTTTCCCATGTAGTGGTCCAACACCGTTACCTTTCACTTTCTCCATTAATCAGAGAATTTGATGAGTAAAGTACGTTTCTGCAGTCAGCCATTTAACATAATGTGAGAACAATTAGCCGTTAGTTTGAAATAATATTTTTATCCAATGATAATATTGTCCAGTATTTTTGAACAAGTAGCTATTCTTGGATTTAACTGAGAAATACCAGAAGTAAGGAAAAGTTAGGGCCAATACAATAAAGTTGTATGAGTAATCAATAAGGTACTATGAGTAATCTGAAGTAGAATAAGGGATGGAAAGTTATAACATGGCTGGGCAGCTTAGTTGAGTGGACTATGTGTCTGTAATATGTCTGATGTCATGGATGCTACTGGTTTCCTAGCTAACCACATGTGCAGGAAGTGCTGCCAGTTTGAGTCCAGGTGACCCTTTGTCAAAGCTAAAAGACATAGAAAATCTACCAAGAACTTGGAAAGCTATCCATCTTGACATCCTTAGCCCTGGGGGAGGGTGAGCAGCTAGAAGTCATGGCCCACGCTTATACCAATAACTTAAGTAGGAAGTGGGATGTGATCCTGCAATCAGAATTTTGTTTTGTTTTCAATTCTTTACATAGTCCATTGTGCTTATTTCTGTAACTTGTGTCTCAAAACAATGGTCCTATTTTACCGTCTTCATTCTAAATGCTGAATCTGGGTGTGATTCGGATCAGACTTGGAAACCAGTCTCAGGTGCCCCATATGCATTCAGCCTAAAAAGAAGTTGTGAGTCTGAAGCGCGCTGCCCACCTAATCCCATTTGCCAGCACTTGGACCATAGCCTTGAATATTATAGCATGCCAAGTATTCACCTACATACTTTTTAACGGACGTAAGGCATCCCGCCTCCACCACCCTCCCAGTCAGTACATTCCAGACTGTCATCACCCTCTGAGTAAAAAAAGATTTTCCTCAAATTCCCCCCTGCATTTCAATCATCGGGCTGCCCAATTGGGGCGCGGACCAAATCTGCACCCAAGTTGGGTGTCAGTAGACGCGCAATCTGCTCGGTTTTGAGTGCAGATCGCGTTGCAGGTCCGATGCCCGAATTTACTGTGGTTTCGCACCCAGAAACAGGCCTGAATTTTTGGTAAAATTGGGCCCTTGGTGTTCCTCCAATTTCTAAACCTGTTGTTCTAAAATACAGCTGTGCAGAAGAAGCCAGTGATTTTACATTTGTAAAGATTACTTAAAAAGTACATTGTAGCAGGTGGGATATTTTGTCCAGGAACATTCTGCTTTTAAACTCCATCATCATTCTGCTTTATTGGTGTGTTACAAACTCACTTTGCAAAAACCTTTCTTAAGGTGAAGCAGTCAGTTTGATAGTAACATGATAGACAAGGATAAGAGGTATTTTGGCCCTGAAACACTGCTGCTCTGATCGAGCCTTCAGCTGTGCATGCGCAGTTAAAAAAAATATAAAACACCCCCTTGTCACATCACTTCCGAGCCACAAAAAGTGGATAAAGTGGCCTGGAAATGATGGCCCCCAAAGACATTGCCTCACCCCCACAACATAACTGTCCTCCTTATCCACCTACCCCACCCCAGTCCAGACCAATCGCAATCCCCTGCCTCCCCTCCATCACCCCCCAACCAATTGCCTTAGAGTGGCAGCAGATCCTCCCTGCTGCTACTGGACAATGATCTGGTCCCCCTCACTCCCTTCACCAGAGAACAGAGTAGCCTCCCTCCTACCTCCCCATCCCCACCAGCGAATGATCTGGCCTCCCCGCCGCCCCCCCAGAATGATTTAGCCCACTTCCCTCTCCCTACCCCCACCATTGCCTCCAACCACCGATCTGAGTTAGAGAGTTGCCGGAAGCTCTGAACTTACATCTTCAGGTGCCGAAACAGACCTTTGTCGAGCATGTTTGTTTCACGCTGAACCTGGATGGCTGAATGCTATGGTAAAAGGAAAATGCCAGTAAATTTGGGCATCCAGCTCATTACGTCAATTTAAATGCATTTAAATTGACATCGTATTGAAACCAGTCATTTTTGGGCTTTGGTAAAGTGGGAATCTGCGTGGACACGGGCATGAATCGCGCTATTTGCCTCATGCCCGACTTTACCAAGTTTTCACGCCTGAAAATGGACGCAATGCAATGGTAAAATTGGGCCCAATATCTCATTCAGCACAGGATAGTATAAACATTTGTTTTTGTTTTTTCATGGGATGAGGCTATCACATATTTGTTGCCCATCCCTAATTCTCCCTGAAAAGATGATGGCATGCGAAGGGAGTTCCAGGATTTTGATTCAGTGACCATGAAGGAACAGTTCCAAGTCAGGATGATGTATGGTTGTGAGGGAACAGATGTTGTTCCTGTGTGATAAGGATATCAGTTGTATATTGATGAGTAACTTTTTTTTTGAAGCCAAGAGTTAAGACACACAAACAGAACCATCAGTAATACTAATGATTCTACCTTACCTTGTAGTCAGTTTGGATATTTTTAACCCCCTTTGAATTACAAAAGATAAAGATAATTGAAAAGATGAAAATGAACATTTCTAAAGAATATCAGATCTGCTTAACTGTTGAAGGACTGAAAGATACTTTTTAAATTAAGTATCATATTGACTGTGTTACTCTTTGGATGTTGTAAGATAGTGTTACCATGTTTTTAAATAATCAGATAACTTGGTACTGTTTTTGAAATGTTTCTGAAGGGTGGAGATAGCATTTCCTCTGCAGGTGCTGTAATCTTTACTAATCGTTTGAAATTGGCACTTGTTAGTGTACTACAGGGTTTGTACAACAGTATTATCAATTTTGTCATTGGTTCCCTAACCATTTGCGACAGTATTATGAGGAACACTGTTAATGTTTATGTCAGGAAATAAGAATCTTTTGAAAAGTAAAGCATTCCTAAGAATTTTCAAAACAGAATATTCAAGAGCAAACAGTTAGAAATCCACAGGTAATTTTAAGGGATTTATATTTGTATGGTAAACATTAGAAATAAGACATAGTTTTAGGCGGGTTTACTTTAATGTTTCTGTATCTGGAAGCAACTTAGAATTAGATTAATACTAAACAAAGGTATATATATTTGTGGAGAGTTGGTTAAGTTCCAACTGTATTTCTGTTGTCCGTAGAGAGGGTATTGCGTGTAGAATAAATAATTCAACATTGAGTGGCTTAGCAACAGAAGGCCATTTTTTAGAGAGAGGGGGCTTCTTTTGTCTTTCATTTTAACTGGAAACTAGGGCTTTTGGAGATGGATCATCCATGGAGTGAGCAGCTCTCAACTTTGCCAGGAGAAGCTAGACAGGATAAGGGAACAAAAATGCAGGCATCTTGAGGATCAAGTATCAGTCCAGACAACCAGGAAACTAGGACAAATAAAAGGTTGCAGACAACTGAAATTAAGTGAACAGCGATGGAGGTATTGTTGAGAAGAATTCAGGAAGAGTGAACAAAGTGCTATGAGAGACAATTGCAGTAACTAGAATTAAAATGGGGAGCAGATGTCCAGGGTAGATGAAAATATTTGATGTTTTAATAAGAGTTTGGGATTTGAGAGTTAAAGCAACTGCAGCTACTTTGGATAGCAGTCAAGACAAAGAAATCCTAAAGGGATTGATAAAATCCTAGACTGGATTCACTAGTGGAAGTATAGTGGAAGCTCAGTGAAAGAGAGTGATTTGGAAAACTTGGGCAGCATTTTGAAATGTAAACCGCTGATGGAAAACATTACTGTGAATGAAGATTTTAAAGTATGTCTTTTGAAGTGGAGTTTGGAAACTTTCTTGTGATGATCGTGTAGGGGGATTCTGGGGAAAAATCCACAGACATTAACTTAAATTCAGAGCAGAGTGTATATTTGATGACAGCTGATCTGTACTTTATAAAAGGACTTTTATGTTAATGAGATCATTGTACCTACAAATCACTTTGTCATCTGTGTTAATCTTTAAAATCTGCATGTATTTATTAAGCTAATGAGCGAGTAAAGGAGTATTACATTATAATCCATTTGTTTCATGTTTAGTATATTTTTCATGTTGTCAAAACTATTTGGCGGTCCTGTGATTCTATTCCTCCACATAAAAGTAAAAGTTACGGGCTTTTGAGCCAGGCTTCTATTCTGGGACCTTCACTTCCACTTGTAACTTCACTAGATCATAACACAACCACTATTTAGTAACGAACATGAAGTTGAAACTTGCGGCCAGATTGGAGGCTAAATGCCGGATCTGGACTTAAAACAGATCCGAGTCCAGAATCCCCATTCCATCATGCCCATACGCTTCTTGTGGGCTCTGGTCCAGTTTGCGCAGAGGCGGAAGGATGGGGTGGGATGGGGTGGGGGGGCTTAGTGTTGCTGAAATGACCGGAGCTCTGAGCTGCGCTTGTGCAGTTTGAAGAAAACCTGAAACAGTGCGAAAGACAAAAATAGACAGAGCGGGATGGGGAGGGGTTTGGAATGGGGAGAGGATGAACCGTGATCGGACTCCCCCCTAAGAGGCAGGCCCTCTCAGCAGATGGCCCCTGGTCAGATTCCCCCTGGGAGGGATCACATCCCCATCCTCACCCCGATCAAACTCCACTCAGGAGGCAGGCCCCTCCAGCAGACCCCCCCACCCCACCACGGTCAGACACCCCTAGGAGGTATATTCCTCCCCATGATCATACATACCCCCCTCTCCCTCAGAAGCTGGCCCCCACCCTAATCTACCTCGAATGCTGCTCTCCCTTCTGACCTGCATTCATTGATGTGGAGATGTTGGCATTGGACTGGGGTCAACACAGTAAGAAGTCTCAGAAACACCAGCTTAAAGTCATGTTGGAAAGTCCTGTTGAGTTTAACCTGATGTTGTGAGACTTCTTACTGTGTTAATCTCAGTCCAATACGGGCATATCCATATCAATGAATGCAGGTGAGAAGGATTGTGGAGGGACACCAGCAATCCAGGTAGGTTGGGAGTGTGCTGTGCCTCGCGGGATGGGGGTGTGATTGCAGGGGTGGGGGAGGGCTGCCTCCCGACGGGGAGTGGGGATTGATTGCGGTGGAGGGTTCCCTTCTGGGGGGGTGTATGGATCACAGGGGGGTGTGCTTTGCCAAGGGGGTCTGCCTCTCAGGGGGGTTCTGATTGTGGGTGGGTGTCTGCCGAGGGGGGCCTGCCTCCCAGAGGAGTCCGATCGCAGGGCGGGTCTGCCTCCCAGGGGGCTCGGATCGCGGAGGAGCATGTCTGCCAGGAGGGGTCTGCCTCCCAGGGGTGTTTGGATCGCGTGGGGTGGGGGTGCATCTATGCCAGGGTGGTTAGTGGGGGTGGGGGGGAGTGTTCAAGGAGGATGGGCTTCAGAAGTTCCCCTGCAGAACAGGAATCTGCTTTAGATTTTTATTCTGCAGATGGATAGCAGTGTGAATCCGGAACGGATCGAAATTCGGAAAAGTGGGGTTTGGCAGTAGAGTTGGGCACGCAGTTCATTAAGTCGATTGAAATGCATGCTAATGCATTTCAATCATCGGGCTGCCCAATTGGGGCGTGGACCAAATCTGCACCCAAGTTGGGTGTCAGTAGACGCGCAATCTGCTCGGTTTTGAGTGCAGATCGCGTTGCAGGTCCGACGCCCGAATTTACTGTGGTTTCGCACCCAGAAACGGGCCTGAATTTTTGGTAAAATTGGGCCCTTGGCGTTCCTCCAATTTCTAAACCTGTTGTTCTAAAATACAGCTGTGCAGAAGAAGCCAGTGATTTTACATTTGTAAAGATTACTTAAAAAGTACATTGTAGCAGGTGGGATATTTTGTCCAGGAACATTCTGCTTTTAAACTCCATCATCATTCTGCTTTATTGGTGTGTTACAAACTCACTTTGCAAAAACCTTTCTTAAGGTGAAGCAGTCAGTTCGATAGTAACATGATAGACAAGGATAAGAGGTATTTTGGACATTGATCTATTATAAAATATATCTAACTGATAATATGTATCTAGTGAATTTATTGTAGTAAATACTGTAGCTCATTGTACTTTATCTACTAAAATGATTTTTATACCCGGCTTTACTTTTAGGGCCAAAAAGTTTGATCGCAAGTATTTGTCAAAACTTTTGATCAGGGATAAAATGCCAAAGTCCAGCATTGTTACTCTTTATAAGAAGCTGGAATTGAAACAAGCAATTGAATTGGCAGAATCTGGACAACTCAGCAAGGTGTCATCATCTGCTTCCCTGCTGTAAGTAAAACATTACCTTCAACTTGTTGAGTTGCATCAAAAATTCCAAATAAGCAGTTAGAAACATCAATTGGAAATGACATGGTCTTGTATGTTTTGCATTTGACATGAGTAAATCTGAAGCTGCATACATTCATTAGATTTATGCAGCAGTCTTACTGGAAGATGCAAATTACAAGCAGTAGATTGTTTTAAAACAGACATTAAAATCAGGACCATTGATTTATCGGATTTGGGTATGAATGCTGAGGATTCTTTTCTTGTGTATTTTCAGGGCAGATAGAGTTACAGTCCTGAATTTCTGAATCTGTTTTGTTTCATTGCAGCCACCCATTTTTTGCCTTCACTTGCTTGAATCTGTTGCCAAAGCTCAACCGCACGCCTCTATTAATTTTAGGCTAGATTATTCCAGCCAGCCTCTTATCTTATAACATCTGCAAACCTGAGGTCATTTGAGATTCTGCTGACAATTTTCTGATGGTCACCAAAGCAGGCTCATCAATCTTCCCATGTGCTTGCTGATCTGATTTGATTCCTGGCCAAGCAATGTCAATTTAAAAATTGTTGTGTTTGTTTTCAAGTTCCTCCTTGGGGGTCTTGCCACTCTGCATTTTCTTCAACCCAAAACATTTTCCTAAATCACTGCAACGCCATCAATTTCTGGCTTCTTTTGTCCATCAGAGTATAGATTATAAAAACAGAGAGGTCATTATGGAGTTTCATAGAACTTTGGTGAGGCCACAACTGAAGTACTGTGTGCAGTTCTGGTCACCACATTAAAGGAAGGATGTGAACACACTGGAGGGGGTGCAGAGGGGATTCGCTAGGATATTGCCTGGGATGGAACATTTGAGTTATAAAGAGAGGTTGGATAGGCTTGAGTTGTTTTCTCTGGAGCAGGGAAGACTGAAAGGCAACCTATTGAGGTGTTCAAGATTATGAGGGGTTTGGATATGGTGTATAGGGAGCAGTTGTTCCCCTTAGTTGAAGGGTCAGTTATGAAGAGACACCAGTGAGGGTTGGGAAGTTTAGGGGGGAATTTGAGGAAAATCTTTTTTTACTCAGAGGGTGATGACAGTCTGGAATGTACTGACTGGGAGGGTGGTGGAGGTGGGATGCCTTACGTCCTTTAAAAAGTATGTAGGTGAATACTTGGCATGCTATAATATTCAAGGCTATGGTCCAAGTGCTGGCAAATGGGATTAGGTGGGCAGGTCAGGGCCTTTTGCATTGATGTGGAATTGATGTGTCAAAGAATCCCTTCTGCATTGTAGGATTCTGTGATTCTTAAGGAAGGTTTTGATTCACTCCTCCATCATTGGAACCACCCCTTCAGCTGCTGAGAGTTTGTTCTAGATTTCAAACCAAATGGTGCAAAGGTAGTGCCATAGAACCAAAGAAGCCCTACAGTGCAGAAAGAGGCCATAATGCCCATTGAGTCTGCACTAACTCATTGAAAGAACATCTTTGCCAATGCACCTAATCTGCACATCTTTGGACTGTTGGAGGAAACCAGATCACCTGAAGGAAACCCACACAGACAGGGGAGAAGGTGCAAATTCCAGACATTGTCACCCAAGGTTGGAATTGAACCTGGGTCCTCAGTATTGTAAGGAAGCAGTGCCAGTACAACATTTAACTCTCTTTTCCTTCCTAATTCTCCATCTTTCCTCCTTCAGGACACTGCTTAAAATCTACCTTTTGCTTATGCTATTGGTCATCTGGTCTCGTATTTCCTTACGTGGTTTGATGTCAAGTCTTGTTCTAAAACTACCTGCAAAGCGCTTGGGTGTTTGATCACGTTGAAAGCTGCTTTATAAATGCTAATTGCTTTTGTTTGGCCTTGATGTACTATTTTGTTTGAACTTGCAGAGATAAGAAACCTAAAGAAATCAAGGCTGTCTCCCCTGACGAACTGAAGAACATCAAAGAAATCTTAGCCAAAAATTTATATCAGATAAGGCAAAGGGTAAGATTAACAAACTACTTTGAGCTACCAAACGTTTCATACCTGACACCAGAAAAATAAATATCTTGTTGTTGCACTATTACGTTTTGTTTGATTGCTGGTAAAACCTCCTTCTTAACTGAGAGTTGTTAAAATTTGAAGATTTCATATAGGTTCTCCATCATTATCTAACAGTGCTTCTTTTAAATGAAGCCCCTACATCCTGGAAGTTGTGCTTTTTCTATACTCTGTCCTTGATATTGTAACAATTATTATACTTGGTCATGTGTACTTTCTTACGGGATTTAATGGTCTTGCACTATATCTACCACATTCTCACTAGATGTAGGCAGTGCTGGTATTGTTGCATTTATTGCTTAATGTTAGTTGCTTTGAGAAGGTGGTGGGCTTTTTTTCTTGAATTGCCTGCAGTCTCTTGTGCTGATGGTATTTTCTTAGACAAAGACTTCTAGAATTTTGATTTGGTAATAATGAAGGAAAATTATGCCCAGGTAGTAAGTGAATGGAGGCAGTGTGCTATGAATTTGCTGCTCTTGTCCTTTGGGCTCAAAGTGCTACAAACCTAAATAAGCGTTGAGTTAGGGTGGCACAGGGGTTAACACTGCTGCTTCACAATGCCAGGAACATAGGTTCAATTCCAGCCTTGAGTGATTGTGTGGAGTTTGTACATGCTCCCCGTGTCTCGTGAGTTTCTTCCAGATGTTCTGATTTTCTTCCACAGTCCAAAGATGTGCAGGTTAGGTTGATTGAACATTCTTAAGTTACCTCTTAGTGTCAGGGGGATTGGCAGAGTCAATACATGGAGTACAGGGATAGAACCTGTGTGGAATTGTTGTTGGTGCAGGTCAGATGGGCCAAATGGCCTCTGTCTGCAGTATATGGATTTTATAATTTCCATGATTATTACAGTAAATCCTAATCTGTGTTTTCACACAGACCTGTGGTTTTAAAATCTAAAACAATGTTGTTTTGATATTTCCTTCATATTACTATTCAGCAAAAAGCAGAGGACCTATGCCAGGATCTGTAATTGGTTTTCTGAATGCCTTCAGATTCATCATAAGAAAATATTTATGCCCACTCAAAGTTCTAGCTTCTGATATAGCAAAATCAATTATTTGTCTTTTCACAGAAGGTTTTATTTCAGCACATGCCTCTCATGACCCTCTGCCCCATACCACTAAAGCTTCTGTGATTCAAGCCATTACTTTTATCAAAGACTATTGTACTAAATTTCTCAGCTACTTTTAATCTCTTGAGTATTAAACCCAGCACTTCCTTTTGTTGCAGAGATTTTTCAGGTAAATCTAATATGCAACTTACAAGGGAACAGGTGTCCAAAATAATATCCAGTAACCCAGATGATATGCGTATTCACTCTGTAATTGTACATACAATCTTTGTAATGGAACAACATTCTCCATTTGTATGACAATTTATAGCAAAAGTACTTTTATTTTTTAGTTAATGAAACCAGCAGTTTGAACTACTTGAGAATGCACTTGGAATTTTCAAAATGGTGGCCATGTTAATTAGAGAGCTTTTAAAATCTTGCCTATGGCAGCAGAGCTTGACTGATGGCTGTGTGGCAGAGATTCAAACCTGATAAAATGGAGTATAATTGTATTTGGAAATGGAGTATACTTGATTCATTGTGCTTGGGAAGAAAGAAAATAACTGAAACAAAGCAAAAAGCTCAGTAGTTAGGAGAGGAAATGAAAAGGTGACAGACAAAACCAGGACTAAGAACAAAGTAACACCCTAATACTTCCTGAAAGTTATTAATCCATTTGGTAGAATATATAGCTGAATTTTATTGCTTCATCTACAGATGGTGAGTTTTCAACTGCATTAAGTCCACTAGTTCAGTGGTGGGCACATGCAGCCCATCATGGTCCTTGGTATAGCCCATGAGACATTTTGTTAACTGCTGCCCAGGTGCAGAGTTGCCATATTCTGCTGGTTTTCTTCCATGTAGTTTTTCCCTACCAGGGTAAGATACGTAAAACAAGGGCATGTGAAGTTAGGTGTATGCTGATTGAGCACAGCATTAATTGAGATGCATGCTTTCCCACTGTGTCTAAACAAAGTGTAAATACTTGTTTTTCTTTTACTGTTTGAAGTTGATAGTTTTATTGATATTGAAATTATTAAACTTTTCTATAACTTATGAAATATTTGGCATGTATTAAATATATTTAACCTTACTCATGGTGAGTTAACAAGCTTGATCGCAATCTTGCAGTCCACTGAGATGAAGGAGGGCCACTTCTGCAGCCTACTCATCAGCCAAGGTTGCCCATTACTGTGCTAGGTAAATTAGGCTGCATTTGTATCATACCTTTACTATTTGTGTAAATACTATAAAACAACTGAGCATTCTGCACAGCTTTTTCGTCCTGAAGTTGAAAGTTCTGATCTTGAAAATTTTAAAGGAAAAAAGTATTAAAAAGTATATTTTATAACTGTGTTTTTATGCATATCAGATTAAAACATCTTATCTGATCATTTCTGTGACATTGCCATATATTTGAATATCACAGCCTGTTCTTCCAGCTCAAAATATGTGTCTTACACTATCTGTGAAGGTGGTGTCATTTTTGAAAGAAACTACACGTATATAACATTTCCTGAATATATTTTATACAAGACCACTGGTGAAAGCATGCACTCTGTATGAGAAAGTTGCTGGTATACCATCCATTGTTGCATGTACTCTTAAGACAATCAAATGTCTCCAATATTTACATTAATAAATATGAGTTAATGTATCATGAAATTTTTTAACCACAGACCCCATCATACAACAGGCACAGTCTGCCTAGAGAGACCAACGAGAATCAGGTCAAGGAAATCCTAATCCGAAGACATGGGAGTCTACGGGAAAGTATGCAGAAAGCATCGAGAGCCCAGCAGGTAATTCCTTGAAATGGCCATAGCTTTGTGTATCCACTTTGATACTGCACGTAAAATGTGAGTTATGGTGGAATTCAGACAGTTCAGAAAGTGCATGACACAATGTATTTTGGTAATTGGGGATCTAACAATTGAGCATTTGACAAAGTAAATGCAATATATTTTTAATATGTATATTTACTTTAGTTGGAAGGAAAATGTACTCAATGAAAATGAGCAATTTTATCCAAGTGATAATGTCAATCTGTATAGGAAAAAATGAGGGGATATAGTAGGAAGTATGTAGGAGGCAATATCAAAACAGTTCTCGATTGCTTAAAGACAATCAACTGACTCATTGTTTCAATTTGTACAAAGAAGTTTATTTTTCTTTAACTTCTACAAGGAGTAGTCCCTTTTGCTTTTAACAGTTACAAGGAGTTTTGATTACAAGGGATTAACTTTAGGGCAGAATTTAAAGTTAAAGTTTCAATTAGCTCACTCTCTCCTATCAGCTTGTAAAGTTGATATGAGTAAAAGGAGAAAATGATGGTCTTAACTTTCCTTGTCCCACTTGCATACAAAATGTTGATTTTCATTTTTCAAAGTAATGTTGTAATTTGATGTTCATCTTGTGGCAAAACATATTGTTTGGCAAAATGTACACAGGTTCTCTAAGACTATGTGGTTGTGACCATCACTAATTACAGCTCTCCTCTGCCTCTCCTTTTGCATAGTCTGGTACTGCAAAGAATCGTCCATTTTCACAGCCCCCAAATGCCAGGATTCCTTCTAGGCTCAAAAGAAGGAATGTTGCTTTCACAGGTAATATGTGCTGCTATTTTTAATCTTGTTACTTTTTGATTGTGACCAAGGGTGGGATCTTCCAGTCTCATTCGCTTGCCCTGAAACTGGAAAATCCGCTCGAGGTCGTGGACCTTTCCATGGTCAGTCCTAATTCCTGTGGTGGGTGAGGCAGTAACATTCATCTCCTAATCTAGAGGGAAGTAACTGAATCAAAACAGTTGTGAGATAGGGTTTGCTTTCATTGGAAGTTAAAGGATCACTGTCATTATAATGTGGAAATCCTGGCCTTTTATATCTACAAGCAATGTTAGTCACCAGGTATGCTTTGATGTCCGTAGTATCCAACATTGTTAGGGGTGCTGATGTGGAAATTGTTTAATAATATAATTCCTATATTTGTGGGTGGGTGTAATATGGGGTTGCCCCCAAAAGGACCAGAAACTTCAGACAGGGCAGTTTTTGGCTATGGCTCCATTCCATTTCCATCCTCTTTACCTGGGTCTTCTAATAACAATCTACAAAACTTCTCAAGGAAAAATAGGGCTGGGAAACAACTGCTGGCCTTAACAGACAAACTTGCATCTTGTAAAAGAATAAAAAATGGAAATTGATTGCTGAATGAATTGAGTAGGTATGAATCAATATCAAATTTGGATTCCAAGCTCAAGAGAACTGAATGAGGAAAATAATACTGAGGTAAAAAGAGACTTTCTGTTTTGAGCACTGAGAAAATAACAAGTCTTTCCTCAGCAAAGTGAGGTTATAGGAGAAGGGGATAGGACCTTAATCTGTTACTGCTGACTTCAAAGTATTGGCCCAGATTTGACAGTCAGCTGTTGCTGTGGAGTCACGTATGTATTGATTTATTGCAATCCACATGGTGATTAATTTCAATCTGGAGAAAGGATTCCCTCCCAACAACTGCTTCGCCTGTAGTTCAGGCAAAAATGTGTAGGGTTTGACTTTAATCATTGCACCCCAGAAATTATTTAAATCTGGCTGCTGGAAACAAAGGACTAAATCTTATTTATTTGATACAATTCATTTTACAAATGTGATGATGGATATTGTATATTTTAAATATTTTTTGGAATTATAATGTTATTCTATTAAAGCTGTCTGCTGTGTGCCAATGATGAATTAAACTAAGGCACGGTTAGCAGTCACAGCTGCCAGAATTTTACTGTCTCATCTTCCCAAGGCTCGTAAGATTCCATCCAAGGCAATGGAAAATGCCATTCTGCAAGCTTTGCTGCTCTGATTCTGGGTAGGGCGAAACGATAAAATTCCGGCCAGCTTGTCTGTGAGAGCTGTTAGCTTCATGAATTTGTGATGAGGGCTTATGGTGGGTTTGAGTTTAATTAAATAGGCTGGATCTAAAATTTGGGTTGAAATATGAGTGGCTTTTCAGCTGTTCAATTTCGAAGAGAAATTTCAAAGTGACAAGAAACTTACAACTTCTTTTCATTGGTGAAAGTATATTAAGTGCTATTGATTGAAAGTAGAGGTAATATGAAAACATAAAATACATTTTTAAATTTGGACAAGTTGCGTTCAAATAGGTGTTTGAAGACAATGGAACTTGAGATGAACGAGATAAAAAATATGTAAGGAAAGACGTTTAGCTGAGTTGTGGTGGTTATGTGGAAAAATGTCTTGAACGTCATTGTGCTGTGAAAGTTTTTGACTCTGAAACAGTTATCCAGTTTCAAGCCACAATTTTTTTTTCAGAAACAGTTTGATTCTGAATCTTTTTACGTTTCTACATTGGAGTGCAAGTATCTGAGGAGTAGTGTATTATACCTTTATTAAAGTGATATTTCTTTGCTTTGGGTAATATTATCGGATTTTTCTGGTTAAAATCTATAAAACGTTGTTTTAGGAAGTTTTGACCAAGTGGATTTTTTGAGAGATTGAAACTTTCAGCATGTGTGCATAGATTTTTAATTTTTTTAATACATCTTTTGGATTTTTAAAATCCAGAGGCATTACTGGAATTCTATGCTTTTTGGGTCAGTAGCTCTTTATCCTTGTTTTCAGAATACAAAAAAGCATTATGATCAGTAAACCAGACTTCCCTCCAGGATCTGGTGTGCTTTGCAGTAACATTTGTGGTCATAATATAAAATTAAACAGTAAATGATTAAAAGTGTCATAATTTTTCAAAACTGTTTTGAAGAAGACAGATAATTCATTTTACCAAGAGATGTGGTTGAAACTTTTTAACATGATTTATCATTTTTTAAAAGTCATAGGTTTTACTTTTTAACAAGATTTTTTAAAGTTTGTTTTTAAAGTTTATTTATTAGTCACAAGTAGGCTTACATTCACACTGTGATAAAGTTGCTGTGACAATGCCAAAGTCGCCACATCCGGCACCTGTTTAGGTTCACTAAGGGACAATTTATTATGGCTAATTCACCCAATCTGCATATTTTTGGACTGTGGGAGGAAACTGGAGCACCTGGAGGTAACCCACACAAACATGAAGAAAAAATGCAAACTTCATACAGACAGCGACCCAAGCCAGGAATCAAACTTGGGTACCTGGTGCTGTGAGGCAGCAGTGCTAACCATATGCCAGTGTGCTGCCTTCCTTGCCAGATTGATCTGACCTTTTAAGATTTATCAAGAGTTGTTTAAAATGTGATTAACGTTGAAACAATAAAAATCTGAAATTTTAAAACATTTGAAGTTGGTAAGGTTGTAAAAGCTTTTGGAACTCATTTTTAACATTTAAGGATCCTTTAAGGTGGGTCTCCTCACTAACCATTTATCAAAGGAGACCTTGTGATATCTAGTTACCAGTCTGAAATTTTTAAGTGTGAATAATTAATAATTTGTGGGAAATTAGCCAAAATTCACATTAATCAAACTAAAATTCAGCAAGAGAAGTAGCACACCCTTGATAATAGTACATGTTAGATCAATGTAATTTTTGGATTTACAAACTATGATAAGGGCACATTCCAGAAGTTGCTGGACTGTTTTATCCAATAAGTGAAACACTGTGCCAGTTATTGACAATGTGGACTATTAAACATTGTTCAAGTAGAATTAATTTGGAAAGGATACTTCAGTCTAAAGTGCTACTCTGTTCTAATAACATAAGAATATATTTTCTGAAGTGATTCAGTTGTGACCTTGTATTGTGCTTTTGGCTTCAGTGGGAGATGACAGCAGTTTGGAAACAGATTCCTTTCAATTAGAGAATCGTTCACAATCCGGAACAGGTCCATCATCACGTCACCAAGACCCGTGCAGAATGGAGTGGAGGAGTGAAGTTCAAAAAGAGAATAATAGAAGTCAAAGGCTCAGTTCAGTTGATGATGCATTAGGCAGTGGAAGCAATGGAGGAAGAAGACAAGCACTGATGCCAAGGACAAGATTTGGTACTCTGGATCAACAGGATCATCCCTATAATGAAAGTGAAAGAAGCCAGCAACGATTTGTAGAAATTGAACCAGTTAGTTGGACAGCAGAAGCTACTCATGAAGACACTGAAAGCAATAATCCTTTAATAAGGAAACCAAAATGAGTCTAATTGATGGGCTTTTTCACTAGACTGAAGTTATGATTTTTCAGCATAATTTAACATTATATCAATGGGTTTGAAAATTAAGTGACCATTGATTTTAGGTCTCGAGTTAATCCAAATGTCTCCCTACTTTCAGTCGGCCCTTTGATAACTTGTTGACACTACCACGTATTCAAGTCCTAAGGACGCTTTGCAAGCACAAATGAAAATGTGATCTAGGCATGCCTTTAGTCTTCTGGTGATTCTTTTAACAAGGATCTGACTTGTAAAGTTGTAGTTTTAATTTTTTAACTGAATTTTTGTTTTTAAATTGAATAAAGATTTGCATTTATACAACACCTTCCATGATCTCAGGACTTCCACATGCTTTGTAGCCAATGTATTTTTAATCGTGCTGTCACCATTGTAGAAACTACAACAATCACCGCGCTCAGCAAGTTCCCTCAAACAGTAACATGATAATGACTAGATCATTTTTTTTTACTAGTGATAGTGATTAAAAGAGAAATATTGGCCAAGATGTCAGGGATAACTTCCTGCCCCTCCTCAAAAATATTCAATGCCTAACAGAGTTAGGAGGGGTGTCATTTAACATCTCATTAAAAGGACAGCTAGATTTTTGTTCTTCTTTGGTCTTTGGATTGGAGCTTGAACTGTCAACCTTCCACTGGAGATAAGTGCTTCCAACAGCCATTGTTGATGCTTGAGGTATTCATTTACCTTGGGCAGGGGAGGCTAATCAGACCTCTTTTTAATACAAGTGCACTGATTAATTACAAATTTAGCATTGCTTAGTGCTTTTCTCCCCCCTCAATTTAAATCCCCTCCTTGTATAATGTGGCAGTTACAATCCTATAACTCTACTTAACTCTCCGCTTCTACTTAACCCACACAACTCAGCTCTTAGCACCATAGAGAATACTCATACGTCCATTTTGTGCCTCTATTTATTTCTGTGAACTGCTGAAGCTGATTTGATTTTAACTTTCACTTCTAAACTATTTTCCTGTAAAATCCAACCTTGAAACATAATCCTACCCACACCACTAACCTGTATATGTCATGAAAGGCAAACTGGGCACTGGTGAAGTTTGGGGGAAATAATTATCTCTCTTTGCTTCTGTTCTCTTCTCCTCCACATTCCCATCATAATCCTCTTCCATGCCTTTAATCCTTTAATCACTCTGTTCCTCTTCCCAATTTTCTTTCTCCATTTCTCCTTTTTCTGCTTCTTTAAGCCCTTCTGTTGTCTGGCTCCAATTCATTCTCACCCTCTAACTTTGCTTAACTTGAATTTTTCACGTGTTTGCATGTCTAAGTACAACTTGAAATTTACTAATGACTAACATTTTTAAATGTTAGTATCATGACACAATGTGAATAAACTAATGAGGGGGAAAAAAGTGACTGTCTTATATTGTACAAGTATTGGGGCAGCACAGTGGTTAGCACTGCTGTCTCACACTGCCAGGAAACTGAGTTTGATTTCCAGCTTGGGTTTTGTACGTCCTCCATGGGAACAATTTTACCACTTTGATTCTAAGTGCTGAATCTGGGTGCTATTCAAATCTGACTTGGAAACCTGTTTTCAGGCACACCCATATGCACTTAGCCTGAAAAAAAGATCACATCTGAATCGCACTATGGGCAGGGAATGATCAGTTCCCTCCTCTTTCCTCTCCTCTTCCCATCACCAGAGAACAGTCTGGCCTCCTCTTCCCACACCCACAGCTCCCCCTCTCCACCCCCAACATCTCTTTCCCCCACCCAACTACCTTCTCCCCCCATACTTATCTGAGTTAGAGAGCTGCTGGAAGCTCTGAACTTACCTCTTCACAAGCTGGAAGGGCGAAACAGTCCTTCGCCGAGCCTGTCTATTTTGCCCATATCTGGTTGGGTGAACGCAATGGTAAAAGGGGAAATGTTGGTAAGTTTGGACGCCCAGTTCATTCAGTCAATTTAAATGCATGCATGCCTAATTTAAGTGCCTATTTTGAGGTGCAGTGCCAATCACGGTCATTTTCAGGCCTTGGTAAAGTGGGTATCTGTGTGGACACAGGTGCGGGGGATCACGCTATTCACCTCATGCCTGACTTTACCACATTTTTGCACCCCAAAACTGATGCAATGCAATGGTAAAATTGCCTTTCACGTTTGTGTGCGTTTCCTCCAAGGGTTCTGTTTACTTCACAGTCCAAAGATGTGCAAGTCAGGTACACTGGCTATGCTAAATTGCCTCTTAGTCTTCTGGGAAATTAAGTTCGAGGGATTAGTGTGGTAATTATGTGGAATTACAAAGAATCAGGCCTAGATGGGATTATTGTCAGTACGGACTAATGGGCCAAATGGCTTCCTTCTGCATTGTAGAGTTTCTACAATTCTAAGTGTCTGCTTAATATTGAAATTATGCTGTGATATTGGCAATAAGTTTGTTAACATTTATGCTATTTGTAGGAATATTTTGATTCATTTTGCAGACCAAAATTGTGTGATTGTTAGTCTTGATTGGCATATTTAATAACATTTTATTTGGGTTAATTATTCAACTCAATTTATTAAAACCCATAAGTTTGAATTGAGTCAGTTCATGTTTGTTAAAACATTGCCAGTGTAGCTAAAACTGCGATCCACATTTTTCAATTATTGGTTCACTGTGCTTGCAATGTGATGATAATTGTGAGTGTATTTAGTTAAAAAAAAATCAGTTTAAAGCTCTTCTTTTTCAAATTGTTGTTTTGTAGTAGATCTTACCAGCATAATACTGGAATTTTCTGTTTGATTTTCCAGCCCACAATTGACATTATTTAACTGGGAACAGTAAGAGTTATGACTTGAGCCATGGTCATTGGGGCCATTAATGTTGTACCATTTAAACCAGAATCTCTAAAGGTGCAGCAGTTTCTGTTGAGTAACAGCTATCCAGTCAGTTCTTGACAATCACATTAGCTCTGTAAAAAGTGGATTTCCTGCTTGCTAATCTCCTTTAAAAACCATTTGTTCGATGACTGGAAACCTATGTGCTAGGGTTTCTTTTTAAAAATGAGGTAAAAGGTGTATTACACAGTCAGGAAAATGTTCATCAGTTAGGAATATTGCAGTTGTCAATGAGAGTATATTCTTGTCTTAAAATGGTGACAATTGTACTGTTACCTCTTAGAATGTGGTCAATATTTTAAGCTGTTGATGAGAATTAAACATTTCCTTTTAATTTTAAAGGGACTATTTACATTTCGATTGGTGCTACATTATTGTGTGTAGTAAGGGCGTGGAATACCCTACCTGCAGCAGTTGTGGACTCGCCAAATTTAACGGTGTTCAAATGGTCAATGGATAGGCACAAGGATAGCATTGGAAGAGTTTAGGTTAGAGGGCCATAAAATTGGTTTCATTGGTTGGTGCAACAGCGAGGGTCAAAGGGCCTGTATTGCACTGTAATGTTCTATGTTTCTCAGAGAATTATCCTTTTTCTGAGGATTATCCTTTCTCTGTAAACCCTATACCATGCAGTTGAAAGATGTGGTGGACAATCTGATAGCGGATCAAGGGATATGTCTTGAACATTCCCTTCCTCAAACATGGCACAGCACACTAGTACAAGAAATAAGACTGAAATATTGGCAATGGTCTGCAGACAGAAGTGCCAAATGAACAATCTTATGATGGCTGCTCCTAACCTGACCCCATCATCATTGATGTGGCAAGTAGTAACTGAGTGCACTGAACATAGGAGGCGAGGGACTCTTGCGTTATCGTAGCACAAATACTGAAAAACTTCATGCCTAAACCCAGCAGCCAAGTAGTTCTAGTGCAGCTATGATGCTGACAGTAACAGCATGGAAGATGGCCCAGGTATCAAGTCAACTTTATTAGGTTAATTACTGCACCATTGATCTACTCAAATCAGCACTGTGAAGGAAAGAGTGCGCAATGATTAAAGCTATCGAACCTAAGTGTAACTAAACCAGCTGTTGCAATATCTTATAGTATTATTAGCTACCAGCATAAGCAAGACCTGATGCTTTCTGGAATATGGAGACCAAAACTGCACTCAGTACTCCAGGTGCGGTCTCACTAAAACCCCAGACAATTGTAGTAAGATTTCCTTAATCTCAGACCTCAGTCTCCTTGCAGTAAAGGGAACATACCACTTGCTTTCCTAATTGCTTGCTGAGCCTCCATGCTAACTTTGTCTTCCTTCTATAAATACACTAAGCTTCAAAATTTAGGCGTATAATATCTTGGGAAAAAATCTGGTTTTCTAGTCTTAACCTCACACTTTTAATTGTCCATCTGCCACATTGTTGCCCAGTCGTAATTCTGTTCTCTGTGTGCTAATCACAGCTTGAAGATCCTCACAGGATGAAAATACTTGAAGATTATAGTTGAAAAAGATACTGTTTCAGGGGATAGTGAAAAGTATGGAAAATGTCCAGTTTGACCTCGGTTAGATACTGAAGTACTCTTAAAAAAATTATTTTTCAATATAGTAAAGATAAAAATGACATGATTTTTTTTAATCTATTAGTGGTATGATGAATATTTTAAATACAAATGACTTGGATTTATACAATGCTTTTCATGACCACAAGATATGAATTACTTTTGAAATATAGTTACAAGTGTAATGTAAGAAATCATCTCCAGTTCTCTGAATGAAGACAGCATATAGGTGATTATGTATTGTACCACATGAAAATGCCATAATTTTCACTAGAGATGGGGCAAGGAAGACAGACCCTGAATTCACTTCCGCTAGAATAGGGGGTTGAACTGTGATGTTGGCACTAATTTAATTCATATTGTAACTGTCTTGCCACCTGAGCTAACTGGGTGAGGGGGAAGAAAGGGATGAGGGCATAGGATAATGCACAGAGATGGAAAAATGGAAATATCTGGAAGAATGAGGAGTGAAGGCAGGAGATTTATGTGATGGGAACACTAGCGGAGAGAGGAAAGGGATGCTAAGCCTAGAAACTTGGGTTGGATTGTGGAAGGTGGTAAGAAATGGGAGCAAGATTGGAGTGTGACAGGACAGGGAAAGTGATGAGCTGCTGACAAAAATCTGTCTTTTGAGTTTTTTCAGAGCTCTTCAGGACTGTAGAGAATGAGTGGTAGAAACTGATTGAAATAAGTAATTTCAATGAAAACAAGCACATCTCAGGAAATGTGATTGGGTAAATGCAGAAGCGGGGTGGGGGGGGGAGGCGCGGTCGTGGTGTAACTGGGAAGCTTAACGTAGTATACAATCAAACAGCCATCTTGTTTATCTAAACAACAGTGATTGTACATCACAAAAATGCAAATCCAGTGGTTGACAAGCACTTTGGAGTGTGAAATCATATAAATGCATTTCTTTTTAATTTTGTTTGAAAAGACTGAAGTAAACACATTAAGATTGCAAAGTAAACACAATAAATATCTCAGACATATATTACAACTTAAAATAACCTCATTGCAGTAGTAGAATTTCAGAAACACAAAGTACAGATCCAACATAAAAGTTATTTATAAATAAATATCCATTATGAAAACTTCTGACTTCTGAAGGGACTGACTCTTGCTGGATTACAGTTTTGCAAGCAGAAGGCAGCATAGTGGTTAGCTCTGCTGTCTCACTGTGCCAGAGACTTGAGTTCAATTCCTAGCTTGGGTCATGTGGAGCCTGCATGTTCTCTCCATGTCTGTGTGGGTTTCTCCGAGTGTTCCGTTTTCCTCCCATAGGTCAAAAGATGTGCTGCTTAGGTGCACTGGCCAGGCTAAATTCTCCCTCAGTGTACGCAAGCAAGTGCCAGACAGTGATGACTAAGAGATTTCTCATGGCAACTTCATTTCAGTGTTAATGTAAGAGGGTGCTCTCAAAAGTCTTTTCCACCTGCATATTCTTCATCTAAGCCTAGAAGCTAACTGTCAGCAGATTCTTTGGAACTTTTTATCTGTCATTCAATGACAAAGAGAAGTGACTTGAGCATAAGCCGGAGGAGGAACTATTCCCCCCAACCACCAGCACCCCCACCACCCCCAAACTATTTACCATTTAAACTATTGTCTTGGTTAAGATTACGTGGCTCAGCACAGACTGAATTTCAAATCCTTAGGGCCTCTTTTGTACTTCACAAAGAGATGCAACATTTGGGTTGGTTTATCTGATACTGACATTTAATTTAGATCTTCAGGCTGAAACCTTTTTTCCTTTCATCATATAAATGCTGTGTTTTCTAAAACAAGCTATTGCACAACATTCCTGTTGTTAGCACATTTAAGTCATGAATCACAGTGGCTGAGGGAATTTATATGATGAACAATCTAGCTCTAAATGCCATGAGGTTAACAAGTTTTCTGATTAGCTATGACAGTAGTAAAGACTTTAAAACTAGCCTCAGAACACAGGAAAATCAACACGTTCCCATTTCTGAGCATTGGGACATGGCTGAGATCAGGATTGGGATGTGCTGCTGTTCCCATCATGGGTACACAGCCTGCTGACAATTACTGTCAAGACTGCTATTGTGGATATGAGAGAGAGATCAGCAGCTAATGAACTATTGTCCAACAAAGAACTGTGTAGCCAGAAACAAGAAATAAAGAACAGGATCCGGCGTTAGACAATAATGGCATCTTTGCTCATATTTTTCTTCAAAAAGTTCTCATTGCTTAGCCATATTTGGTGCAATTTCTTAATGCAATTTGACTTTTGCCTCTGTCGGTTTACTGAATTTTGAATGGATTGAGGTCATAAGGAGGATGGCCATTAAAGCTAAGGCAGCTCCAAGTCTTGGTGGACCGCACACACTGAATTCCTGAACAATCCCAGAAAGCAAGGGGGCAAGTATACGTGCAACAGCAATCACTGACTGAGCAGCTCCCATCAAAGTTCCTCTGGCTTGCCTCCCGCCTCGGCTCAGTTCCATGTCAATGATACACATGCGGCCAATAGTAGTCGAAAAGCCTAAAACAGTTGAGCACAATACAACTACCTGTATGGACGTTGCAATGGAGTACATCACCATCATGCAACATGTGAGGATGCTTGAATGTAACAGCAGTAAGATCATTTTGTCATTATACAGTCTGGTTATCGAGCCAACCATAAAACTTGATAGAGCTCCAATTATTCCACCATAGCTGATGAGATATCCTATTAGTCTGGGCGTCACATTAAATCTTTCTTCAATGGCGAGAACAAAGTTGCTGTAATATAGAAGATTAGCTAAGGACATCAGAAACCTTACCAGGAAAACATCCCATAAATTAGAATGGATCAGTCCTCTTATATTTTCTCCCACAGACAAACACTGACTCCAGACGGAGTTTAATGTTTTGCGCCTTCCCACTCCATTGGTTGCTGTAACCACTGGGTCGGCACTGTTATTTTTTATATTATCTTTCCACAAAGTTCTGCAATTGGTCTCGCAATTAATATCAGTTGCTAAGTGCAGTTCTTTTGCTGGAATATATAGGCACTCTTCATAAGGCAGCTTCCAGACAACGCCTGTAACAACAAAATATAATTAAACAATATATCTATGATATTGGTATTTACCTACAATAATTTATATATCCACAGCAGTCCTTATGTGTAGTATAATGTCTGAGAGCTTAGAACAGCTGGTGAACAAAGAGCACATGCAGCAGGAATGGCAAAGCAAGGTATTTAACATCTCCAAGGGATTCACTTAATGAAGTTTGATAACAAATTAGCTGTGCAGGAGGCAGGTTTAAAGTCAAGATCTGCACTGACGTTCTGCATTTCTAAGATTAACCTGAGAGAAATTCTTGGGAGCAAACCAAGAATGAGAGAGCTAGGAATGGGTTCAGTTTTTCAACATTTGACCTGAGAATATTTTGACTCATCTTTGGGTCAATGTAGGAGGCTGAGATATAAAGCTGAATGCTAGAAGTATTTATGTAAAAAGATGGTTTGTTTACTTCAAATTTGATATTTACTTTCCTTTTAAGGCATCTTGGTGGTTACTGTAAACTGAAACCCATGTATCCTGTTTGTATTGATATTGTTATTATAGGAAATGTGTCGTAGATAAATGTGAAAGAATGAAAGAATGCAACAAAATGTTTATATACTTAAGTGCATTATCTGTAGTTGTAGTTAATCATGCGATGACTGAAAAATGGAAAATTACCAGAGTACGTTTCATTCATTTTCTAAAGCATTGCTAGCAAATGATTTACCATTTGCAGTGATTCCAAACTGATTAGGAGCATAGTTTGTAAATGTGAAATAAAATTCACTGGGACCTGGTCTCAAATCAAGCATGTACTGGACTCCTTCAAAAGTGACAACATATTCTATCGCCTACAAGCCCTGCTGTTTGATAGGAATCTTTTGGGCAAAATTATGAAATTCCTCACATTAGATGAGGAAAATAAAGAGGTCACCAAAAGTAGCCTCTAAGAGTAGAGAACTGATGGCTTTCACTCGAACAGTGATAGGGTCAATGTCAGTCTCATAAGTCTTAGTGAGGGGAAAAACAGGAATGGGTGACAGGATTAATAAAGTATCTCTCTCAATATTAGAGACAAAAGTGTTATAAGGGAGGTTATATTAAGACAGAATCCATATTCAGAGTTAAGTACTAGGTAAAGAAATGATACAACTCTTTACATACTTAACAAGCCATCAAAATAATGGGCCTAAAGTACAGGGAGATTTACAAGAAGGTTTGTCTCAAAATAGACTGGAATAAAGATAATGCAACTGTTGAATTGGGAAACACCTTTCAATCCTTCTTGGAGCTCTATGTTTCTGGACCAAGAAAAAGGAAGCATCACTGAATTTAGTTATGGAGATAGTGGGATGTGAATGTAGAAGAACAAGCGAGCATGCATGACTACATACAAAAAAACAGAAAAAGTTGGTGACGAGTTAAAGATAAAGGCGTTAGAAAAAAAGGTTCACTGAAATAAAAAAGCATTCAGTTCAAATTAACCGGCAAAAAAAACAGAAAGATGACAAAAACATAGTTGGTTGTATGGCAGGAAATAGTGTCATTAGTTACCCAAGAGCAGTGAGTTAGAATTGGTTTCAAACTTTCTAACTTTTCTTGGGCTACTATTCTGCTAAGTCAGAACCATCTGAAGTTTCTGACTCTAACTCCAGACTTTTGAAGGGTTCCAGATAGGTACTCAATAAGCAATTCCCATGTAGTCAGTGCATGCAGACTTCCAAGGATTCTCTCAGCTACCTTCAAGGATACCTTCTCAAGATATGGCTGGAGATTGGAAGATTTGGGCCATAAATTGCTATTTCACCCAGAAGAAGTGTTTGGTACCTTGGACTATGAGGAGAGTGGACGTAATAGGACAGATGTTGCATTTCCCGTGCTGAAGAATGGGGAAATAAAGGACACTTCTCACAGCGTTTCCTTTTTGACTGTTTCCTCCCCCCACTCCCTCACCCCTTTCAATTGCTTAAAATTTATTACAAGTCTAACTTTTCATCAAGCTAAAATATTGATTATTTTCTCTCGCCACAGATTCTGCCTGAACAGCTGAGTATATCCAACATTTTCTGCTTTTATTCATCTTTTGATATACATCCAACACAGCAATGGCATAACCATCACTAGTTTCTCAGTCATTACCCCCTTTTTATGAAAGTTAATTGATGGAACCTGAATATTTTGGGGATATGCTGTCTGGGATTTTTCTGGCACAAGTAAAACAGAGTAGAGTAAGAAAGAAAAGAATGTTTTAATTAGGAGTGTGTCCAAACATATTCACTCATATTCTATAAAGAGGGAACTTACCTGCATTTACATAGAAAATGAAACTGCAAATAAAGGAAGTTGTATAGAAACCTCCATTCTGCTCAACAAGATATCCACTAAGTACAGGGCCCAGGATGAATCCCATACTAGAAGCCGCACTGAATCTCCCCATCACTTGGGGGCGTTCATGTTCAGGAATAAGATCTGACAGAAGAGCTTTCAATATAGACTGAGTATGTTTGAAGATACCTGAAGGTAGAGAACAAATAAATATGCCAAACAGGTCACAGATATTAAACAATGAGACCATTTTATTTGACAACTTCAAATATATAACTATTTGTTACATGGGACATACAATTGTGCACATCACAATGTTGTTCATGTTGTCAGTATTGCAAAGTGGATCTTAACTACTTACTTTGCCTGCCAACAAATTATGGGGGGGGTCGAGGGGCGGGGGTGGGGGTGGTGGCTCAGTTGGTCAATGACAAGCTAATGTGTAGATCAGATGACCTGAACATTGTTGGGCCTAATTTTCATTCTAGCCGAGGCAGCCTCACCTTAGCCATAGTATAAAATCACAGCACTCTGCAGTGGTACATCAAATAATCACCAAGGAACTGTCTCTGGATACAGAACTCAAAAAAAATAAACAACTTTTATTTTGTCATGTCAATGCTGATGCAGCCTAGTTATTAGCAGCACTGTTCCCTTGAAGGCAGAGCCAAATTATTAAGACATGGTGTTAATTTATGCCTCTATGGCCAACATTTTCGCAAATAATAATATAAAAGGAACTGGAATTGCTGGCAACGCAGAGGTGCAAAGATTTTCTGGTTTCTGGCAGATTATGTGCATCAGTTCAACCTTGTGAGTGCTCCACTTAAGCACAGCAGCACTGGCTTTGAGTTTGTCAACAGATCATCCATCTACCCTGATTACTGCTAGAATGTAACACAAATAGAATAGTACAAAAATGAACAGAAAACAGTAAATGTTCTTGCAATGACTAATCACTTCCATTATTTCTTTCTTCACTGTGTTTTGAATGTGAAAAGCAAAATTAAAAGCAAAAACCCAAGGAACTGAAGAAGCTGAGAGCATTAAATTTTGTAGATGTTTTTCAAAATTACACATTTTTCCTTCCTTACTAATCTTCAAGTCATCCTTTGCTGATCCACTCTTCTGACCTGCCACCTGTCTTTGCACAATTATATGGTTTTTCTTTAACTTTTGTACAATCTTTAACCTTTCTGGTTAACTCACCTTCAGGGAGAGGAGTGGAGAGGTAGACCTGCAGGAAATACCTATGAGAATGGAGAGAGTATAAATACAGCCAGGGAGAATGGCTCACTTCACTACTTGCTGGACAAGTGGAGAGGCAGACTGTGGAAAATACTCAAGGAAGTGGAGAGAGGAAAAAAAACACCTAAGGAGTGCAGCCTACATCACTCACCTTCAGGAGGAGCGGAGAGGTGGATCTGTGGTAGATACTCATTGGAGTAGAGTGGGGAACTCCCAAGTGTCTGGGAATGCTTTGAGTTTCAAAATAAAGTGAGTGGTGACATTACAGAAATGTTATCAGTTGATGGTTGGGAATGGTCTTGCCCTGCTGCAGGAGTGGAAACTATAAGGGAGAGATAAGTAGTGGGCAAGTTGTTTCTCTCTAAGGTAAAGCTACATTAAGGAAAGTAATAGTTCTAGCTTTTTAAAAAACATAATTAATTTTCTACTTGACATAACTAATTACAATAAGTAATAAAAGAATAAGTAGGTCGAAGTAGAATTAGACAAGGAGACTAAGTTAAGATAAAAGGAATATCTTTTTAGATAAAGCCATTAGAAAAGTTAGCAAGTAAGACAAAGTAGTTTAAGACATGGCAGGTGAGGTCAGTCAACTAAAATGCATAACCTGTCATATGTGGGAAGTCATGATCCTATTAGTATCCTAGATGATGATATGTCTAGGAAGTGCTCCCAGTTGCAGAAACTTTACCTCCAGTTTTCGGAGCTTGAGTGTGGCTGGAGACATTGTGGAGCATCCACGAGGCTGAGAGTTACATGGATAACACGGTTAGACAGCTTGTCACACTGCAGTTCTAGGGATTAGAGGAAAGAAGGGTGATCACCAGGGGCCCTTCTTTCAAATCGGGTTTCCATTTTGGAAGCTGATGAGGGCACTATTCCTCAAGAAAGTGTAGTCAATTCCAAGCTTCTGGCACTACAAACAACCTGATTGTACAGGAGGGGAGTAAGAAGGAGGGGAGTAAGATAGTGATAAGGGATTCATTAGTTAGGGGAACAGACAGATGTTTCTGCAGCCACAGATATGACTCCAGGATGCTGTGTAGTCTCCCTAGGGACAGGGTCAGGGATGCCACTGAATGGCTGCAGGGCATCCTAAAGCAGGAGGGTGTTAAGTCAGAGGTCACGGTGTACGTTGGTACCAATAATGTTGGTAGAATCAAGAATTCAGGGAGCTAGGCAGTAAATTAAAAAAACAGGACCTCAAAGGTTGTAATCTCTGGATTACTCCTGGTGCCACATTCTAGTGAGTACAGAAATAGGAGAATGGGAGACTTGAATGCATGGCTCAAGAGTTGGTATAGAAGGGCAGGTTTTAGATTCCTGGAACACTGGGACCATTTTGGGAAGGTGGGACATTACAAGTGAGGCAGTCTATATCTGAACCAGAGTGAGCTAGCATCCTTGCAGGTGGGTTTGTTTGTGCCAGTGGAAGGAGTTTAAACTAGTTTAGCAGGGGGAAGGGACACAGACAATAGGATCACAGCATGCTATATTAAATAAATCAGGACAGAGGGAGTTCAGCCACGTTCCCATATGAGATCTAGTATTGCCTGCTCTCTGGTTGACTCCAGAGTATACTGTTCTAAGAAAGTATCTCAAAAATATTCAATGAATTCCTCATCTAAGTTATCTTTGCCCATCTAACATTTCCAATCTATATGTAAACTAAAACTTCCTGTGATTATCACCACACCTTTCTGACAAGCTCCAATTATTTCTTCCTTTATGCTTCACCCTACCATGTAGTTACTGTTGGGGGAATGGTGGGGTGCTGTACACCACTCAAGTGGCTTTGTGCCTTTATCATTTCTCATCTCTAAAGTGTTTCCTGGTTCCCTGAACTTAGGTCATTTCACTCTACTGTGCTAATACCATCATTAACTAAACGAGCCACCCCTCCATCTTTTCCTTGCCTCCTGTGCTTCTTAAATATCCTGTACCCTTCAATATTCAGGTCACAAACATATCCTCCTGCGGCCATGTCTCCGTAATGGCAACAAAATTGTACTATATATTTCTATGCGTGCTCTAGTTCATCTGTTTTGTTTCAAATGCAATGTACGTTCAAATACAGAGCCTTTAGTTTCATCCTTTTATTCTTTTTGTAACTTCTAATCTCATCTGTTGACTTCCTGTTAGATTTGTACTCTTTATACCTTCTTGTCACGATCTGTTTTTTATTTCCCGTAGCAATTTCTGTTTTGTTTCCCTTTTTCTGTTCCTTATCTCTGCTCTTTGATTTACAACATCTTCCCAAATTTGATCACTATTTAGTTTAAAATCCTCTCTACTTCCCTTGTTATGCAGTTTGCAAGAACACTAGAACATGTGGATTTAGGTGTCCCAACTGTACTGCTCTCACTTTCCCTAGTACTGGTGTCCCATGAACTGGAACCGCTTCCACCACACCAGTCTTCCAGGAACAAATTTCTCTAATCTAATTTGTTCTTTGCCAATTTGCATGTTATAATGTAGGAAACAAGGCAAACAATTTCCAAGTTTATTTATTATTTATTAGCAACACAAACAGACGTACTTTAATACTGCAATGAAATTACTGTGAAATTGTCCTCATCTCCACACTCCAGCACTCGTTTGGGTACATTGAGGGAAAATTTAGCATGGCCAATGCATCTAACCAGCATGTCTTTTGCACGTGGGAGGAAACCCATGCAGACACGGGGAGAACATGCAGATTCTGCACAGTGATGCAAGCTGGGAATCAAACTCGGGTCCTTGGCACTGTCAGACAGCAGTGCTAACCACTGTAGCCAACATTTATCCTTTAAACAATGTCACTGAAACAGATTATCTGGTTATTATGCTACTGTTGAGGGAACTTACTGCATGCCATGTTCTTTAAATTACAACATGTGACTACATTTCAGAAGTACTTAGTTGACTGTAAAATGATTTGGGACAACTGGAGGTTGTGAAAGCTGTTATCTTAAGGCAAATCCCCTTTTTTGCCCCAACCAAGACAATTTAAGCATAATTAACCTAATAGTATAATGGTTTTCAGTTATAAACCAAACACCAAAATACCTGACTTCATCTCATAGGCTGTAGATGAACGAAATTCATGTCAGCAAAAAAAAATCTGAGGGTTTGAAATGTAGAATTTAAGAAATGACTTTTTGAAGTAGTCGAACTGAAACCACATCACACTGTTAAAGTGTTCCACCATGCATTTGACATCAAAATTCTTAATCAGAAAACAGGCAGTTTAAAAACAGGGTTTTTTTCTGAGGTTGTGGACTCACTGCCAGTAACCTGCACGTTTTAAAATCCCTTAAAAAGTTTTATTTTCAATTCTGTCACAGTGCAGTTAGCATATTAATAGACAAACATTAATACGTATGAAAGAAAGTACTTTGGTTCTGTCTTCACAAAGCAGAATTTAAGTGAGATACCAGAAATGTTGGGGAACATAGAGTTTAGTGAGATGGAGGAACTGAAGGAGATCAGTATTGAAGAAAGTTTCTTATTAGTCACAAGAAGGCTTACATTCATAATGGGATGAAGTTACTGTCGAAATCTCCTATTCACCATATTCTGGTACTTGTTCGGGTACATTGAGGAAGAATTTAGCATGGCCAATTCAGCTAACCTGCATATCTTTGGAGTGTGGGAGGAGACCGCAGCACCTGGGGAAACCCAGAAGACATGGGGAGAATGTGCAAACTCCACAGAGACAGGAATCGAACCCTGGAGCTGTGAGCAGCAATGCTAGAGTGGCACATTGTGCCACTCTAGTAGAGAAATGGTGTTTGGGGAACTGATGGGATTAAAGGCCAAAAAAAATCCCCAAAGCTGATATTCTGCATCCCAGATAACTTAAGGAAGTGGCCTGAGAAATAGTGGATCAACTTCCAGGATTCTATTCTATAGGCTGGAGGGTAGCTAATGCAACCCCACTATTTAAAAAGGGGATAGAGAGAAAACAGGAAATTATAGTCAGTTTGACATTGGTAGTGAGGGAAAATTCTAGAATCTGTTAACAAAACACTTATAAAACAGTAGCAGATTGGACAGAGCATGGATTTATGCAAGAGGAATCATGCTTGACCAATCTATAGAAATTCTTCAAGATTCTATCTTGTAGAGCTAGGAAGTGGAGCCAATGGATGTGGTTTATTTAGACTTTCAAAGGGTTTTGACAAAGTCCCACATAAGAAATTAGGATGTAAAATTAAAGCACATGGGATTGGGATGTTGAATTGAGATGGATAGAAAACTGATTGGCAGGGAGGAAACAAAGAGTAGGAATAAATGGGACTTTTTTAAAATGGCAGGTAGTGACTAGTGGAGTACTGCAGAAATCAGTGCTGAGGTCTCAGTTATTCACTATAGATATGAATGATTTAGATGAGGGAACTAAATGTAATATTTTCAAATTTTCAGATGACAAAACTGGGTGGGAGGATGAGCTGTGAGGAAGATGCAGAGATTTCTCTGCAAACTTCAGTGTGATTTGGACAAGAAGAATGAGTGGGCAAATGAATGACAGTTGCAGTTTAATTTGACTAAATATGAGGTTATCCATTTTTATAGCAAAAAAAAGGAAGGTAGATTACTTTATGAATGACCATAAAAGAGGAATGTGCAATGAGACCTGGATCTCTTCGTACATCACTGAAGGTAAGCATGTAGGTGCAGCAGATAGTAAAAAGGCAAATGCTGTTTTGGCCTTCATAGCAAAAAAGATTCAAGTGCAGGAGTAGGGATGTCTTGCTGCAATTATATAGGGCCTTGGTGAAGCCACACCTGGAATACTTTGGGCAGTTTTAGTCTCCTTATCTGAGGAAGAATGTTCTTGCTCTAGATGGAGTGCAGAGAGATTTATCAGACTAATTCCTGGGAAAGCAGGACCAAGGTAGGGAGAGAGACAGAATTGGTTAAGATTGTGTTCGCTAGAGTTCAGAAGAATGAGGTGAGGTCTCAGAGATCTATAAATGGATTAGACAAGTCCACAGAATCTTAGAAATCATAGAAACCCTAAAGTACAGAAAGAGACCATTCAGCCCACCAAGTCTACACCAACCACTATCCCACCCAGGCCCTACTCCTATATCCCTACATATTTTACCCACTAATCCCTCTAATCTACACATCTCAGGCCACTAAGGGGCAATTTTAGCATGGCCAATGAACCTAACCTGCATATCTTTGAACTGTGGGAGGAAACTAGAGCACCCAGAGGAAACCCATGCAGGCATGAGGAGAATGTGCAAACTCCTCAAAGACAATGACCCAAACCGAAAATCGAACCCAAGACCTAGGAGCTGTGAAGCAGCTGTGCTAACCACTGTGCTACTGTGCCACCCATACCAGTAGATGCAAGAAGGATGACTACAAGAAGGATGTTCCCAATGGTGGGGGTGGCCAGAACCAGGTTTATCCTGAGGACATAGGATAAACCATTTAGGTCAGAAATAAGGAGAAATTTCTTCACCTAGACACCAGTTGGCCAGTGGAATTTTCTACCACAGAAATTGGTGAAAACCAAAACATTGTTTGTTTTCAAGAAGCAGTTAGATATAGCACTTGGGACGAAGCGGATCAAAGGATATGGGGGAAGGCGGGGTCAGGCTATTGAGTTGGATGATCAGCTATGATCATAATGAATGGCAGAGCTGGCCCAAAGGGCTGAATGGCCTCCTCCTGCTCCTATCTTCTATAATTCTATATCAAAGATAGAAGGGTTTGTGCATTCAGATTACTTGCTTACCTGTGGAAATCCTCGCCAGTATTAACAAAGGGATGCTACCAGCAAGGCCAAGTAGACCGTAGCTAAATCCGCTAAGTATCAAAGTGATCAATAAAACATTTTGTCTTCCTACAACATCACTCCAGGAGCCCTGGGCAAAAGAAAAATCAAGTTTAATTGCTTGTAACATTAATTACCATCTTTAATCATGATAATATCCACATTTTGAATGAAGTGCTCTATTTAGTCAGAAACATTAACACCTGTTACCAAAACCACTGCATCACTCTTTCACTAACAGAAGTCTTGTCCACTATTAAGGAGAAAACAGATCACAGAATCCCTACAGTGCAGAAAGCATTCGATCCATCAAATTGGCACTGCTCTCTGACACAGCATTTTGCCCAGGCCCAAGCCTTGTTGCCTCACATGTTAATCTTGTTAGTTCTCCCTAACCTATACATTTTTGGACACTCTGGGCAATTTCACGTGACCAATCCACTCAACCTGCATTTCTTTGGACTGTGGAAGGAAAACGGAAAAACTGGAGGAAATCCATACAGATACAGAGAGAATGTACAAACCCCTCATAGACAGTGATCCAAGGCTAGAACTGAACCCTTGGCGCTGTGAGGCATCAGTGCTAACCACTTTGCTGCTTGATGACAGCACTTCATTGAAACTCCACACTTAGAGAATTAGAAACAATAGATTAAATTATTATGATTTTTTTCAGCATGTAATATTTAAGACTAGGATACTAAATACATTTTTTTTGGCAATTTGGCACCATTTTTCAGCTACAAGTATGAACTCCATAGGTTCCGTGAGGCAGAAGGTAACACATATCAAGTCTAGATCGTGAGGGCCTTCTACTGGTCATCTGAAGTTACATTACGTAGGTGCAGCAAGCAATACTAAGAAACAGAACAGAACAATTTTCAAGAAAAAAAATCATCAGAACTAGCAGCTGATAATTTTATTGTAACCTGAAAATTTAGTATAAAAGTTTTGATTGTATTTTTAGATATTAGAAATAAAAAGCTTTACCAATGATAAATTTTATTCCAAATTTTATTCTGGAGAATATCAGATTTTATGTTAGAGCTGCATGCATCTTAAAATCTGAGATTATTGTACTTCAAAAAAAGAGACACTGAATTGGTGTCAAAATAGAATGTGCAATGAAGTAATAAAAGTATTCAATTCCTACTCCAATCTATGAAAGAATGCCAATGTTGTGCAGGTTAAATTTTCAATTTTGTCCAAAAGGAGGTTTTGAGGTGCAGTACATAGCTGCCCCCCGCCTCCCCACCACAGAACTTAATAGCCAATGAAGATGCATTCATAACAGTTTGCCTAATGCTGCAACAGGTCCACAGCAAATGCCATCTCCCTGGTCCTCAATCCTGTAACACCTGGATAACAAAGATATTTGTATCAGACTGCTATTTATTGACTACAGCTCAGTCTTCAACACCAAGGGGAAAATATTCGTACATTTATCAATGATCTCCATATTCTTACTGGGAACAATGAATATGATACAGATGAAAAAATCAGGGGCAGAACTGTTGTTAGACTCTTGGATGAAGCATTGTCAGTTGAAAGCCAATTCAACTCAGCAGATAATCTGAGGTCAGGAAGCAACATCAATTAATGAGTCAGAGTGACAGGGAAACAATGTCTCAAACATTGGATTGAGTTAAATACAAAAGCAGAGAAGTGCCCATAAAAGAGCACGGAGACAAGAAGAGCATCCAACAATCATCTTAACTAGCTGTAACTGGTGTGTCAGAGACAGTACAGGTGCAGAATACAAAACAAGGGGCAGAATGCCATTTTTGCAGAATGAAGGGTCACTTTCTGTGAATTACAGCAAGAAAATTGCAGAATACACAAAGTCTGTGCGGAATTTGCATGTTCTCCTCGTGTCTGCGTTGATTTCCTCCGGGTGCTCCGGTTTCCTCCCACAGTCCAATGATGTGCGGTTAGGTGGATTGGCCATGCTAAAATTGCCCCTTAGTGTCCAAAGATGCTTAGGTTAGAGGGATTAGCAAGTAATAGTATGTAGGGATGTGGGGGTGGGGGCTGGGTAGGATTGTGGTCAGTGCAGACTCGATGGACTGAAGGGCCTCTTTCTGCACTATAGGGTTGTATTCTATTCTATTAAAAAGAATCCCTTCAAAAGGTAGCAAGATTCATGAAATAGAAGATATCAATGATGTTGAGATGCCTTTTCTTGGACAGATCCAAGAACTTACTTGGAGAGATCCAGAAAGCTACTGGAGTACTGATAATTTAACAGGGAGAAAGAAGATAAACTTCAAGTTAGACATAGGCATATAATTAGTTTTATTTTTTCTGATACTGAACCATTGTTGAAAAGAGGTTCTCTTCAGCAATTAAGCATAAAACTATACAGGACAGGGGATATAGAACTTAAGGTCATAGGGCAATTGAATGGAACTCTACAATATATCACAGAGTCATAGAATTCTTACAGTACAGGAGGAGGCCATTCGACCCACCCAGCTTGCACCAACTACAATCCCACCCTATCCCAGGAACCTCTCATATTTATCCTGCCAATCCCCCCAAACCTAGGGTCAATTTAGCATAGTCAATCAATGTAACCTGCACATCGTTGGATTGTTGGAGGTATAGTGAGGAAAATCACTAAAACCTTATGTGATAGCTCAACCAGAGTTGTTCGCTCCTAGTCACAAAAGCCTACATCAATTTACATCTGATTTGTAGAACAAAGGAACTGCAGCTTTTTTAGGCACCAAACAAGTAAACAAACTCAACTTAACTTAGGGACAAATAAAAAAGGGCAGCCTCCTAAAAAGGAAGGGGGAACGACCCGAACAAAAACCAAGTCAAAGTCAAAAGGAAACTTAAAACATTAAATCAAAATGTGATTGTTGGGGTCTATAATGCACCCCAGTCCCTACGGTGCCCAATGAGTTGGAAAGCGTCAACTGCACCTGTGGACACCACATGCTCCAGAGACACCTGGCGGCGAATGTAGCCGCAGTAGAGGGGCAGACAGTTGGGATGGACGACCCCATCGATCGCCCACTGCCTGGACCTACTGATGGAGCATCTCGCCAGGCCCAAGAGCAGGTTCACGAGAAGGTTGACATCCTGACCCATCCCTCTCCGCATCAGGTGCCTGTAGATCAGGAAACAAGGGGAACTGCAAAGCCAGGAATTCAGAGATGTATTTCCACAGCCATTTACAGGACTAGGAAAGCCAAAAGATTGAATACCACATTCTACATTCTGAAACATAGCCAGTGTGTTTGTTCAAAACCAAAAATATTCCCCATTCTTTCTTGCCAAAAATAAAGAAGAAAATTGACTCTACGTAGAAGCAAGGGGTTAGTTCACCTGTGACAGAACCAACAATTTGCTGTTCAGGGATGACCCTAGAGTCAAAACCCAATGGGTCAATCAGAATTTGCTTAGATCTAACACAGCTGAACTTGAAGTTCATCCTCTGTTGGCTATGAATGAGACCTTAGCAAAATTGGGAAAGAGATCAATCTTCATGAAATTAGATGCAAATAGTGATTTATTGCTATTACCTCTAGAACAATAAAACATTTCTCACAACCTTCTTTATACCATTTAGGATGTTTTGTTTCAACAGATTATCCTTTGAAATCACATCAACATCAGAAATCTTCCAGAAGACAATGTCAACTATTCTTGGAGTGGTATTTCACATGGATAATATCCTGATCTATAGATCCACTCAGAAGAACATAATAACAGAGTGCTACAACACTTATAAACAACAAATGTACTTTTTTGTAGCTGAATGTCAAGTTCCTTAGACAGATTGTGGATGCATCTGATGTCAGAATTAATCCACAGAAGGCGAGCAATCAAGAGCCTTTCAGTTCCTCATAACAAGACCAAGCTCGCATGGTAAACCAAGTTGGGAAATTCCTATCAAATCTAGCTATTGTCAATAAGCAACTACATTAGTTTTTTAAAATAGATGGTGCTGGAAGGAACTACAAAATAGGTCTTTTGAAAAAAATCTAAGATACGCTGTTATTTTATTTGATATTTTTATTTGCTCACTATGACATAGAACCACCCACTATCATTGCTGCAGATTCTTCTACAGGACTGGGAGTTGTACCCTTGCAGGTAATGAACAGATGAAAATCATAGACCGGTTTACTATGCATCCCATTCATTGACAGAAACTAAATAAAGAAATGGAGTGACAGGGAAAGAAGCTTTAGCTGCTGCGAGAGCTTATGCAAAGCTTACAAATTATGTTCGCAATTTCCACTTCAAGGCAGAAACAGACCTCAAACCCTGCATGAAACTTGCAATTCTAAAGAGTAAAAATGCCTCCATGAGGACAATGAATCAGACTGAGGATAATGAGGTTTGAGGCAAAGATGGAGCATGTTCTGGGACAACAGCAGGTTACAGCAGATGCTTCATTCCATATTCCAGTGGTAAAGCTTGCAGAAGGCGATGAATTCTGGTTGAAGAGATAAAAACCTTTTTATATTGATAACAACCACAAGTCTACGGGCAACAATTCAATGACTGAATGAAATTAGGGATGCACAGAAATCTGATGAACGATATGCTCAGGTCAGGGAGCTTCATGCCACACAATGCCACACTCTCAGACAGTACGAGGAACAGAAAGGACACCTCAGTATAGTTGACATTTATTCATACATGACAAGAGAGTGGTCATTCCAAGAGTCTGGAGACTCGATATACTACAATGATCACATCAAGATTTTGGGTATCGCAAAATGTTAAGCCAGAGCAAGATATTCTGTTTGGTGGCCAGGTTTCTCAAAGTGGTTGAGATAATATCAAACCCACTCATAATCAGGAGACACAAAAACCGTTGGTGTCATCTTCCTTTCCAGCAAGACCATGGGCATGTCTTAGAACGAATCTTTGAACATATAAGTAAAATGTTCTTGCTCATAATAGACTGCTACTTCAAATGGATGCAAGTAAAGCAACTGCAGGGTCACACTTCTGAAGCAGCAGTTACAACAACAAAGAGGAGTTTTGCAGCACATAAAATCCCAAATGTTGTCATCTCAGACAATGGTCTTGTTTGGCAATTGTCGTGATGAGGAAAAATAGCATAAATTGCTAGATAGTCAACTATCCTGAAGTTTTCCTGCGACCTGACATTTTTTCAGGGAGGGGGTAAGAGTGAAATCAGAAGCCCCCCACTCCCTTGGTTGAGGTGAGTCGTCATTGAAGCAGTTAAAATGGCATTCAAGAATATTTTCATGTTTTTAATGCCTCTTTTCCAATGGCATAGTGGTCACATGCTTTGTGACCAGTATAGAACTGGCTGGTTAGAAAGGCAATCATTTTAATATTGGTCAGTTCCTTTTCATGTAAATTTCATCTGTCTGACTTAGGGAGCTACATGGCCTGATCAGTTCCACTTGGAGCAACATCCCTAACCCAACACTCACTTCTGACCCTCCAACTTGTAGTCTCTGTTGCTCCCTGATTTTCAAAGGCTTATATCTTAAAAGAAACTCAGAAGGCCCCAGTAACTATGACTATCATACAACTATTTTAATAGTTTTTATAAGATGGAGTTTAAATTAAGCAAGCAGTCATACTGAATACATGTATAAGTTGTGTGTGACTTGCGGCTTGTGAATACTTGAACATTATCATATGTGGTTCTAAGATTCAGAAAGTTTGGCTACCCCTAATCTACACTACTCACCACAATGACAAATTGTGGTAGCAGGTTTCACTCTCTCAATAAGAATGTTTCTTCTGAATTCCTTATTTAATCTCCTGGTGACTGTCTTATATTGCTGACCTCTAGTTTTCCCTTAAATTGTATGTAGCTCTAATTCACGTACAGTGGAATGTTGCAGTTTGATTTCCCATCCATGCTATGGGTGGTTGGCCATGAAGACATCACAACATAGCTAAGCATTAACTGGGTGTCTGAAAGGTTAGGCACAGGATTTTCCCTGCTGGGTTCTAAACCCTATCATAAGGCTCGAATGTGGGTCAGAAACCCGCACTGTATGGGAAACAGACACTCGTCGTTTTTCCTAAATTGTCCAATTAATATTTAGATGTTGGGCTTGCAATCTGCCTAAGAACACTGAGCAGGCTCTTAAAGCTGAAAGGCCAATGGGAGGTTTTTCAGATTGAAGGCAGCAGCAGAATGTTTTGGCAGGTAAGAGGAGAGGATGCTTCAACTGGAGACGTATGCGCTCCGGCTGTTTAAAATTAAAATACAGTAAGAAGTCTCACAATATTAGGTTGAAGTCCAACAGGTTTATTTGGTAGCAAAAGTTACTAGCTTTTGGACTGCTGGTTGCCCCTTCGTCAGGCAAACGTCATTTACATTAAAACAAACAGTGGTCTTTGCAGCCAGATCACCACAGTTGAGGGTCAGGGATGACATGGGGAGAGTGTCTCTACAAAGCCCCCTAAAGTTGCTTTTGTATACAGGCAGATAAGGAGGGTCTCCAAAATTGTCTGAGGTGGGGCTCCCCACGCTCCAGGTTCTGCTGTTGGGAGTGCTAAATTGTTCCCTTCTGTCTGAGGGGAACTTGAAGAGAACTGGAAAATCCCAGTTGGCCTCGGTTAACAGGCATTATTATGGCGTTAATGATTTAATTAGCTACTTGCTGCATGCAGGCTGGTGGCACTGCAACGATCCTCATGTTACTGTCAAGAAAATGGCCCAAGGAAGATAGAGAACCAGGGCACTAGCACACCAGCTGGCAACACTATTTTCAGAGCACACCCATCTTCCTCCATTTTCTGCCCTGACAGGGGCTGAAAATGAAGCCTGGGAATCAAAAATCTGGGATGATTTTCTCATCTTTGACCTGCTGGCCTGGATTTTGCAGTGGGAACAATGACAAAACTGTCAGTAACACTGAAAGTCATTCAAACTGGCAGCAGCTTCTGAGCTTCTGTAGCCTGCATGTCATAAAAATAATATGGAAATCCAGAAGTTCCTGCCAATTATTCTTCAGTTCCAGACTGCAAGAATATCAAATTTCTCCATAATGATAAACAAATTCTACATATTATAAAAATATATTTATTCTTTTTAAGGGGCTTGTTTCCCTTTTGTTTAGTTCTTAACCTCATCCAATCATAATTATTTATTACACTACCCGAAAACTTTAATTTTATATTCCTGGTTTGTTGCATGTGAACAATTTAATGCAATTGGTGCCTTCCTGTATGATGACAGCATTCATTTGGCATTAGAAACAAAATGCTGCAAGAAAATGGGAAAACCGTATCCTAGAGATCGCTAGATAATTGGCAGCAGTTCTGAGGTCAGGGTTGAGCATCTTTCTTCACCACTGATTGCAAAATCTGCACCAGTGGATTTTAGACCAGTTGTATCATAGCTGCTGTCTCAAGTAGGATATCTAACTCGAACGGAATAGACATCGATCTCAGACGTTTGGTCTTGTGCATTTTGTGCTCACTTGTAAATCCAAGATTAACAGAAAACATTACATGAGTATAAGGTTTACTCCGGAAAATGATAACTAGGAGTTAGGGTAAAATATCTTCCACATTTCATGCTTTTGTAGAAGTTTAAACTGACAGATAATTCTATTAAATACCTGCCATTTTAAAAGTAATACTTTAAAAGTTCAACCATATTTCAAGTTAATTTAGCTCTGAGCATAGCACCAAGTTTCATGCCCATTTAGACTGGAAACCAATTCTGTTCTATTTAAAGATGTGTGTCACATTGAATCAAATGATTTATTTCACTGAGACAAATTTCAAACATTGCTTCAAACAGCTGCCTGCTGACCTGTCAAGAAGAGATAGAACATGTGGTGCAGTGGATTCCTGTGGAATTAATATGTTCATTGCAAGCATTTCTTCTGAAAAGAATTTAGAGACCGTAGCTTTGCTTTGGTAAACACAGTTGCACTTGTGAGAAACCCAGTGAAGAATTTAACTGCATAAAGTATTGCTAAAAACATAGATGTTAACTGAAAAGTGTTTGTAATATAATCAAGGAAAGGTTCCTTTTCAGTTTATTGTGACAGGACTGAAGTTCCAACACTAACATGTGACTAACTGAGGGACCAATGTTTTAACAAATCTCATTAAAATCTCAACATCAACAATCCAATCTGAGATTGTTCTCATTTGCTCATAATAAGAAACATATCGCTATGATCAATTATATTATTTTCAAAGAGGGCGAAAAGTAACTACACGTATAGGTGTCCCAAAATCCAGAAGGACTCAAAAGCTGGCTCCTATCATGAAACTACAATCACTATCAGGCATTGCTATCCATCGTATCCGAGTTGAAGCATAGTGATTTGCTGCTTTTTGTACATATGCAGGAGTTAGAACTAACCCTTATTCTTCTGATGGCTATACAGGAATTGCATGATAGCTCCAAAAAATTTTATTTCTAGTACATTAGGCAAATACGAATGAAAGATCCAAAATCTGGAAAATCCCTGTATCCAGCACAGAATATAAGGTCCAATACCTGTATTGCAGCAGGGGCTTTGATGCATACCATGGAACCTCTTGGATCTCATTTAAAACTTATATTAATGGGTCCATTCATTTGCTCTCACTAAATCCAGTTGTAATAAAACATCTTGCTGATCAGTGTGAGTCATGGCTCAGTTAGTAACACTCGCCTCAAAGTCAGAGCTCAAGTCTGGGCTCAAGTCGCATGGCAGTATCTGAGCATAAAATTCAACAATGATATACACTTATGCAGTGCTGAAGAAGTGCTGCAGCGCCAGAGGCGCTATCTTTCAGATGAGATGTTAAACAAACATCTCATATGAAACACTGCCTTCTCAGATGAAAATAAAATATGCCAGTGCATTATTTTGAAGAACAGAATAGTTTTCCTTGGTATCCTAATCAATATTTATTCCTTAATCAACATGAGAAAATCATATAATCTGGTTATCATCACATTGCTGTTTGTGGGAGTTGGCTGTGTGCAAATCGGATACTGCACTTCCTACAGTACAACAGAGACTAGACTTCAAAAGTACTTCATTGGCTGTAAAGAGCTTTGAGACATCTGGTGATTGTGAAAGGTATTACATAAATGCAAGCCTTTCTATTTTTTGTCAGATTTAGGATTTGACTCTCAATCAGGCAACAGCACTAAGAACTCCTAAAGAGGCTCGTGAAATTCAAACAGCATAACTTGCTCAGTAAGAAATACACAAAATGAAATACTTTTCCTTGGCTTTATGGGCAGGATCAGAGCTCCGAGGTGGAAAATGGTTTATCGATCATATCTTAGACTTCAGTGAAATCAGGGATGTCAATCAACATAGTACAGGTTCAGCAGAGTGGCACAATGATTCACACTGCTACGTCACAATGCGGGATCTGGAATTCAGTTCCAGCCTTTGGTGAGTGATGATCCATGTCTCATCCTCCCTGTGTCTGTGTGGGTTTCCTTCCACAGTCCAAAGATGTCCAAATTAGGTGGATTAGCTATGCTAGATTGCCCCTTAGTGTCCAACATGTAGATTAGGAAGAATAGCCAAGCTAAATGCACAGGATTATGGGGATGCGGATGAAAAGTGGGAGAGTTGGTGCACTTTCAATGAGCTGAATGGCCTCTTTCTGCACTGTGGGGATTCTATAATGGATCATGTAGCTGAAACTACAAAAGAAGTCATGAAATGAAGAAATTGTGTTCAGCTAATTATTCTGATCAATCTGTCTGGTCAGGGGGATTATACCATTATGCTTTTTAAGAGGAAGAATTTTGCAACACCTCTCCCAAAACTCTAAACTAAATTATTAAAACCCCAGAATATTAAATTAATTTCACCTACAAACTTAATTCGGTCATTGCTTTACACAACAGTCACAATTGAAGTCCCAGCGACAAATGAACCATTGTGTCCTGTGGAGTTATTAAAATGTGCAGCTGTTCTTTTTTTAGCCTAAATCAAAGAGACCAGCAGTTCCTAAGTTATTCAGCAGTTACTACGTTCCCTTATCTAGGCAACTGTTCTGGAACTAATGAAAAATTTGATATACAAGTTTGTTACAGGGATTTGCAATGCATTTATCAGGATCTTGCTTACGTTAGCCATCTGCAACAACAGCCAAAATAAATTTTAGATGGAATTTCTACAAGTGTTCACACAATTATGGTGGGCAACTAAAAGAACTTTGAAAAATTTCCACTTTCTTCCTCTACTCATCTTTCATTGCCCCACCCATACTCATTTATTTAGCCACATTTTGAGAAGAGTCATTGACACAGCATCTGCTGTTTATATTTTATGTTTTATAAGTTATTAACATATGTTGGTGATGAAATCTTCTAAAACTCAAATAGTAACCATGGTCAAGTTAAATCAATAATACAGCCCTTGTTCATTTAGACTCGTATTTTTTGACATTGCTGTCAGGTCCTTTGAGCAATGCTTTGCCACTAGCAAATGAAAATATTCAAATCAAAAGAGATGAGTGCTGAGCAGGAAACCACTTAATGATTTTATACAGAGATTTCTCAAAGTCTCAGTAAAGACGCTATGTGCTATAGTACAGCACAATACTGAGCTATAGTGTATGAGGTTTAGTCCTTGGTTTGTGCAGAGTTATAACCAGAAAAATATTTGACTTGCCACAATTGGTTTGTGTGTCCATGGGTTAAGAAATTCTTTAAGAAAATAAGAAATCCATTCAGCCAGGGCTTCATTTCTGACCAGTATTCAGTCACCTCTACATATCTAGATTAGGCCATGATTGAACAAGGCATGATTACTCAATAGGCTACTGATACTGCCACATGAATAATGGTCATTTGGTGAAATACTATAGGGCTTTTGCCATTTGTCACAACCTTCAGGAGAAGGGATATAGCAAAGAAAAATACATTTGCCTTATCGAATAATAAAATTTACTTTGGCAAGTTTCATTTGATTGAGAGATTGAAAAAAAAAAGATCATTTCTAACTGAGATATGATACTTACAATTATTGTACTAGAAAACAGTTGCAGCAATCCATATACGGAACCTGAAATAAAAATGCATCAACTTAGTTTTAATGCAACATGCTTGCTGATACGTCTATCAGTTCACTAACAACTGTAAGATAGAAAGGAAATTAGGAGCAGAGGGTAGAAAGTGGTTAAAGACCTGCTGCACTTAGCAACGAGATCTGACTAAATATTCCTAGATTGGTTTCCCAGCCATAACCGGCAAGTTGAGAGATTGGGAATAAAAACAAATTAGTGCGGATGCTGGAATCTAAGACAAAAAACAGAAAATATAGGAAAATGTAAGCAAGTCTCTCCAAACAGAGTCAACGTTTTGAGCCTGGATGATTCTTCCTTAGAGTTGAAGACACTAGAAAATAGGATGATATTTATACTGTTAGGGCAGGAAGGGAGGGTTGGTGGGGAGGGAGGGAGGAGGAAATTAACAAAGATATCACAGATGAAAGATAGAGGGGATGTAAATAGTAGTGATCATGGCTAGCCCATTAAAACATCAGGATGGGTAGACGGCAGAGCAAAGGCAGTAGACTGTCAAAGAACAACCTGAGACATGTAACAGATGGTCCCAGTCAAACAAGGGAAGCAAAGGCAATAGTGGGAGAAAAAGATGGAAAGTGAGATTTAATTTGAGAAATTGGGAGATGAGTGGATCTAAGATAGAACGTTCAAGGTCAGATGGGATCACAGAGATCAGATATCAGTTGGAATGTGGGATAATCGGGGTTGACTGATACAGGAAATGTTGGATCAAAGGTTGATTTACAGAGAAGTTTCAGGGCTTGTGAAAGTACTCCTGTTCCCCCGATCCATAAGCACTTACTGTTCCATCTAGGAATTCTCATCTCTCTTCAGATGCTATGTTTTCTGAGTTCCAAGAAACAAATCTGAAGATGTTTAATTTAAAATCTCTGAAATTCCAATTTAAAAAAATGTTTAACATCTCCCAAGGACATTAATTACTGCAATAACTACTCATCTGCCTGCACTAATCAAGTCCTTATTTTGGTGAGTTGGTTACCTGCAAGCATCCAAATGCAGCTTCATATGACAGCTGCAGAGATCTATTTTAACTGGCCATTCTGGGGAGTTAAAGTGCATTCTTTTTTCTTTTCACGAAAATCACTGTAGTTAGCAGTCACTTAAAAATAATCAATTCTATAATTATATGTTACATTTAAGAAAGCTAAATTGACAAAACATTATCAACTGAAATAAAAGATAGATCTTTTTGATTTAGAAGGTGATAGAAATTGGGACCAAATATTCTATGATGTTCTCCATTTAGCATACGTCAATGACTGAACAACTATACAAATGGAATACGTTACAAATTCCTTTGCAAATGGAAGTCCAATACACAAAGTATTTTCCATGCAGTCCAAGTAGGCTTGGTTTTAACTCATTTGTAACTCAATGGCTTACATAGAAAACTAAAAAAAAGTCTCACCAGCACAGTATTAATGGTGCAGCATCTGATTCAGTAGTAAAAATGTGAAATGCTGGTAAAGATAAAGAATCAGAAAACTGGAATTTTACCTCACTGAGGACAAGACATTGAGATGCTTTTCTCTCAATAAATATAACATTAAAAGTTTCTAGCATAAAGCTGCAGAACTAAAATCACAAAATTGCTAGCACAGCCCACCCACTTCAATTGCTATGGGACACTCAGGAGGACTAAACTAGGAAAACACTAAAGAAAAGTTTGAATTTCAACTTACTAAGACAATATGAATAGTGAGCAATAAACAAGTTACTTAAATGTAAATTTACTTTTCTCCAAATACTTAAACATAGAAACAAGGTATTCAAAATAGTGACAGTAAATCAAGTAGATTTCAAAACCACTTCAGTTAAATTTTCCATATTTTTCTTTGCCAGATATGATTATATCTTTCTCAGGTGGACATGCTGCTGTATAGTTCCGTGGCTGAACACAGTTCCTGTGTTCTTCACTGAAGTTTATGCTTACTGAAGTAAGTGTTGGCAGTCCATTTCAATTTGAAGTATGTCATAATTAATCTTAAATGCTGTTCTGATAAGTAATCTACTTAAACATACAAGTTACTGAACAGCAGGATGAGGCACCGCCAATTTCTGTACACCCCGCCCCTGGAAAACTGAAATAATTACCTCGTCACGAATGGCCTCTGTTCACGTTGCCTTAGTAGGCCTAAGTTCAAGTGTTTTTTTTAGTGTCTTCTGAGTTTAGCCCTCCTGAGTGTCTCATGGAAGTGAGGTGGATGGGCTATGCTACCAATGTTATGATTTTACTTCTGCAGTTTTATGCTGGGGAATTTTAAAATTTTATTTATTGGGAGAACACCTCAATGTCTTGTCCTCAGTGAGGTAAGTTTCGAATTATCTGATTCTTTTCTTTATCCTTACCGGCATTTCACATTTTGACCACTACTAATCAGTTAATGCAGTGAGACAAGCGCTGAAGATATTAACTATCTAGCAAACACTTTACACATGTGCGACCTCATGGAACGGAATGGAACATACTAACCTGCTAGTCCAGCTACTGTTGAGCTTCCTCCTAGTTGCCTGATGTGTCGACTTAGTAAAGGAACAACCATACTCACACCAAATAAATCCTAACAAACAAACAAGTAAAATGAATAAAAGGTATTTTGATTAAAAGAATGGTCAACATGGATTGTATAGACTGGAGCTTCAATATCACTTTAACCAGTTATCTAGCAATGAAATTAAAGTGGACAGATTCTGCTTCCTTTTCCATCCTTAAAAATCGTACTTCAGTACAAACTACTGGAAAAGCACATAACCAAATTCAACAAATTTATATACGAATGTCATTGAAGTTCTTATATATTGTGATTCACAAACAGGAAAAGACAATTAGGCTAAGCAAACTTAATTACTTTTAACTTGATCAAATCCATCTCTTAATCCTTTCTCACTCATCATCTAATTGAACCTTCTTATAATGGGGGATAACAATGTGAAACAGCAACAAACTGAGGTGTGAAAGGGGAGTTTTATTTGACCATGTTCCACAGCTTACTCCAACCCTGACTGCAGAGGCAGAACTAATCTAAATATGTCCATCACTTCACTGAGATGATACTTCAACCTACATTCAAATTGACTATTACATCTATAAGTCTTCTAGGCATCCTGAAACTTCCCACTGGAGTCAAGATGAGTATACTATTCAACAAAAGGGATTCGCTAAAAAAACAGGCAAATAATAGAATAAATACATAGCACTTGCTTTTTTAATCTCCCACTGGGAATGTGTTTGCTCAGAATGTTTGTGGTGAGTGATTAGATTTCACACAAAAGAGGTTTTGAAACTCATCTCTGAATGGTTGGCAACTTGGTGGCCTTAAATGGACCACAGATAAGGAGAATGCTGACTATCAGCTGCTGTTATAATCTGTGTGACAAGGCCTGCAAGTGATAAACGGAGAGCAAGTAGAAGAGAGTGACTAAGCTCGCAGGAGACTTTATCCAAATAAAGCCACAAAGGCAGAGGCTCAGCTTACTTCTCAGAAGAGCAGCAATCTCTCCAGAGACTTAGGTTGCAGCATTAGGTGATGGCAGCAGATATCTGCCTCCCTCAAGGCCAAATGGCCACATAATAACATAATTGTGAAAGTAACCACCACCCTCAATACTTTCCCTGCTGAATCTTTTCGGGACACGGCCAGAGACACATCCAGAATCTCCAAGTTAATTGCACAAAGATCAGATAAGTCACTAATAGAAACTGGCAAATAAGCCAATTTCATCTGAGATGGTGCCAGTCAGAATGAACAGGCCTACATCACAGTGACTCCCCATACGTTCAGGTCATCAAATTTCACAAATGTGGCAACCCACATTATCCAAACTTCACACAGATCACTAAAGCAGCCCTTTGAGTGCCCAAAGTCAATATACTACAATTGCTATCTCAGTGCTGAGTCTCCCAACTCCTTCAAATTCCATGTTTGAATTGGCCTTTAAATACTGGAGTTGAGTTTGGACTATGTGGATGCGCATGATGCTGACTGCTACGCAATCAATGCCAAATGCAGAAGGAAAATGATAATAAGGTGCTTGAATTAAAGTGCCATGTTTTCAGTGTGATCTTGGACACAATGCTCCCAAAATATCTTTAAATTAGTATAGTCATAATGTCTAATGGCTTTCCTCCGTAACATAACATTAGATATCCTTCTGATGAAAAGGTTTTCTGACTTCCTTCTTTATTTCTGACTTCCAAAGTTTTTTGAACTGAGGCCCCTTTTTGAATTTTTCTCACAATGAACGAAGTATGAACAGAGTGTATAACTTTACAAATTGACCTAAACAATAACAAAATAAAGATGCTATCAGTGAATCACACACACTAATATGTTAGTTTTAAAATTCATGTGTAGTAAAGTATAATACACAATTATCTCTCAGTAGCTGTTAGCCTGCATTGTATACCCATCTCATGCTAAAATTAATACATATTTTGTGGCTCAGATGTGGCTGAGAATGTCATTCAGATTGAATATGTGACAAGTCATTTACATAAGCTTCCTTGGTGCAAATACCAATGTAAAATATCCTGTAGCAACAGTTAACATGAATGCCACTGTTGTTACTTGATGCCATCAGAATCTTACTATAAACCTGTGCAGTTGCCTTGCTAAAGTAGAATGTGTGAACTCTGTTGATCCCGAACTGATACCTAGCCATTAATGGAGCTGTGGTAGCAGAGGTCTTGCACAAGTCACTTGGAGTAGTAGGAATGGATTCATTAAGTGCTGTCTAGAATGTAAGAGAATAAAAGCAAACAGGTACAAAAAGTAAAATACTGCTGCTGATGGAAATCTGAAACACAGAACAACAAATGCTTAGCAAGTCAGACAGCATGTGTGGAGGTCTCTACCTTGGTTCAGTGACAATGCTCACATTTTAGCCAGAAAGAGTACACAATCTGTGCTGACAGTTCTGCACAATACTGAGTAAATGCTGCAATGTCAGAAGTGTCATCTTTCAGCTTAGACCTTAAAGTAAGGTTCCACCTGCATTTCCAAGTGGGTATAAAAGATCCCACAGCACTATTCAAAGGAAACAAGAAATTTTCCTCGTTTCCAGATCAATATTCATAACTTTGCCACCATCACTAAAACTGATGATCTGGTTCATTATCTTATTGCTGATTGTGGGAACTTGAGTGTGCAAATACTCTGCTTCATTTTTCTGCATTATATCAGTAACTATACTTCAAATATTAGTTAATTGGCTGTGAAGTTTTTAAATATGTCAAGTTAGGAAAAACTGGTTAAAAAAAGAAATAGTAAATAAAATTATTTCTATTCTTATTTTTCAATCTGGATTTGTTCAGTAGTTTAAAGAATAAAATTAAAAGACTTCAAATACAACTCAGAGTACAGGGGAATTTTAAAACCCCCATAATGGGCAAAAATGTAAAATCAGACAAACATTCACTGTGAATGTACCTACTATCATTTTTAATGTGGTAGGTTCAGGAGTATCCAAGTTACCTGTTTTGGTGAAATGGGACCAGAGAGTTCCTTCCTCACACTGGTGCAGCTAAATGAAGATAACATTAGCTAACTAGATTTTCCAGGGTTCAGCAGTTTCAGGGAGGCTTGTCAATACTGTTTATGGGGCAGGAGAAACAGGAGCGTTTCCTTGCGACACCTTAAATGATTTTTCTGGTATGATAGCCAATCTACCCCTCATGCTCAAACCACCAAATTAGAATTTCATCTGGTCCCCCCCATCCTTTATCTGAATTCCCAGTCCGTACTCTTCCACTGCCACATGCTTCACAATTAACTGGGGCTTATACACCCTAGTAAATCTTCTGGTACAATAAGTTGCATCCCTGCCTTTGAGCCAGAAGCTCTTGGTTAATATGGTCAAATAGGTTAAATGTCAACCTACAAATACATCCAGCATGCCAATGGCTAGTGGTAAGAGTGGGAGAAGACATCTGGTCAGCCACGCTTAATGAGGAGTGGCATCCCACAAATTATTATGGACTGCACAATATCATTGTTGTTAGCACTGCCAGGGATTAGTTTCGATTCCAATCTTGGGTGACTGTCTGTGTGAGTTTGTACATTCTCTCCGTGTCTGCGTGGATTTCCTCCAGGTGCTCCAGTTTCCTCCCACATTTCAAATGTGCAAGTTGGGTAGATTGGCTGTGCTAAATTGTCCTTTAGTGTCCAAAAGTGTGTAGGTTAGATGAATTAGTCTTGGTAAATGCACAAGATGAAAGGGATAGAACTGAGGAAGGCAGTAGGTAAAATGGTCCTTCAAAGAGTCGGTGCAGATTTGATGAACTGAATGGCCTCTTTCTGCACTAAGGATGCTATGATGCAAGCCTCTGGTGACGAAATTACTAGCCACGGAAACGGACAAAAGTCTGCTGTAGTGCACCAGTAGAATTGGAATGGGAATAAGTTCCAATATAACATTCTATCTGATATGCTGATATTTGCTGACACTCGTATTCACTTTATGACTTTAAACTGGACGGTTTTATCAGTTCGTGTCTTGCTAACACTAAACATCAATAGTTTCTCTTAGTAATATGATAAGAAATCAGATTGGATGTTGAGACTGTAAGGAGGATGGATGCTGAGGTCCACAGGTTTAACACAGCTAGAAACATTATAACTGGCATAGGAATGTGATCATAGGTGGGAGGAAATTGGAACTGGAAGAAGAGAAAGGGAAATGGTTGAGTTCAGCTGTAAAATGAGATGATGATTAAATAACAAAAGATTCACCCATGTGACAAAATGAATCACACTAAAGAAATCAAAGAAATAAAAGGCCAATACAAGATACAAATAATACAAACAGCAAAAGATGGCTAATTAGATAGAAAGGAAAACATGAAGAAACTGCCAAAGAGGAACTAGTTCTAATGACCCAGTGGTGTGATGGAAGAACTTTAACAGCTTAATGTCAGGAATGCAAGAATACAATGCATTCTGTCAGTAGTTTATTAATGAGAAAGATGGTTGTGGGGTATGGTGGAAGAAAAATGGGAGAGTCCCCACTGCAAACATTTAAAACGTTCCAGATTACAGGGGTAGAGAAACAGGAGTCTCTCCGACCTGCTGGATAATCAAGATTTCATGCAAAGGCTAGGTGAAAGAAATTTTCTGGAACTATAGTTTCATTACTTCATAAACGTAGAATAGTTTTCAATTGTACGAGATAACTGAGTGCATTTGTAATTTAAAGATGTCCAATAAAGGCAGTTTAAAAGTCAATGTTAATCTTGTTCAAATTGCTGGCTTGGTTAATGCCTCTCTCTTTATACTGCCTTTGTGTCTTGTATTGGCCTTTTATTTTATTTGATTTCTTTCATATGATTCATTTTGTCACATGGGTGAATCTTATGGGTAGGTTTTTCACTCAGAGGGTGGTGAGTGAATGGAACCGACTGCCATCGGAGGTTGTTGAGGCAAACTCACTGGGGTCTTTTAAGAGACTTATGGATGAGTATATGGAAAAGAATAGGATAGGGGGTTATAGATTGGTCTGTGGATTGGTGGATGTGATCGGCGCAACTCGTGGGCCGAAGGGCCTGTTTGTGCTGTATTGTTCTATGTTATTTAATTATCTACTCAGCATTTTACAGTTGAGCTCAATCATTTCTCTTTTTCTCCTTCCAACTTCTTCCCTGTTACAATTTCCTCCCACCTACCTACGGCCACATTCTCACTCCAATTACACTGTTTCTAGCTATGTTAAACCTGTGGTCCTCAGCATCTATTCTTCTCAGTTTCAACATTCATTCTAATGTCTTATCACACCATTAGGGAAAGTATTGGTGTTTAGTGTTGGCAAGACATGAAATGATAAAAGCCTCCAGTTTAAAATGGTAAAGAGAATCCAAGTGTAAGCAAAAACATACCAGATAGAATGTTGTATTGGATCATATTTCCATTCCAATTCTCTTCCCTCACTTAGTGGTGCACGAAAAGAGACTCATCCATTTACATAACTAGTACTTTATAGAACAGATTGCTATTGTGTCACTGGGGCTTTACAGTTTGATGGCACCACTCCAAATCAAACATGGCTGACCAGGAGTCTCTCACTCTTACCACCAGCCATTGGTATGTTGGATGTATTTGAAGGTTGACACTTTACTTATGAATGCTCTTTCCTTGACCATCAAATCCTGGGGTGGGATTTGAATCCAGAGCTTCTGCTTCAGTGACAGGGACACTACCCACTCTACCACAAGATTGCCTTCTGCCCCTGAGATATGCTTTTTCTTACTTGGTTGCATCACATGGTGATCCCAGACAATCTTCTCCCAGGACTAAATCAATATCAAAACCCCCAAGTGAGGTATTCAGAGTGTTTTTGTTGTGTTCCTTTGACCACCATGAGAACACAATCCAGACTTTTACTCTCTATAAAAAATTTGCTTTGGTAAGCGAGAGTCAGGCATTCTGGCTACATGACTGTGCAGATGGAATGTAGCAGGAGAGGAATTTCTGAATACTGTACAGGGCCTGATGGGTTGAAAGTGTTATAAACGAGTAGCAGCAGATGTACAAATCTCTGTACATCCAATGCAGATTTAACGAACAGGCATCTTGTGAAATTGAAACTTATATGAAATCTTATCTTGGAATCTTACTTGTAAATATCTAAAAGCTCATTCAAACTACATCTCTATCAAGATTTTGCCATTTTATTTATTTACAGTTTTTCCAAGGAATTTGTTTTATATTTATCTTGGTATTAATCATGTCTTTTCATGTTGTTATATGTGATAATAGTCAGAACAACTGTGCAAACAATACTTCAGATATCTCAAAATGATGAAGTATGTTTCAATCAACTCTGATCCAATTCATTAAGTTTGTGATCAATAGAAAGATTGAATGCATTACACCAGGGCATGTTTTACGTCAAGGGCAGCATAATAGTACAGTGGTTAGCACTGCTGCTTCACAGCTTCGAGGACCCGGGTTCAATTCCCAGCTTGTATCACTGTCTGTGTGGAGTTTGCACATTCTCCTCATGTCTGCATGGGTTTCTTCCAGATGCTCCAATTTCCAAAGATATGCAGATTAGGTTGATTGGCTATGCTAAAATTATCCCTTAATGTCCTGAAATGTGTAGGTTAGAGGGATTAGCAGGAAAATATGTAGGGATATAGGGTGTAGGGCCTGGGTGGGATTGTGGCCGGTGCAGACTCGATGGCGCGAATGGCCTCTTTTTGCACGGTAGGGTTTCTATGAAAAATAAGGCCACCATCTGAAAGGATTTGATGCTTATTAAAGTCGTGGGGACTCATAGAAAGAAATTTTGACAGCAAGGGCAGAGAATTTCCAGACAGAACATACGAGAGATATTGTTCCGTTCGACCAGTGCTGCGAACACTATTTGAAGGGGGAGGGGGGGATTTAAAAGACGTCTGTTTAAATTCTCACTTCCTGTTTGCAGAGTGTAACAGACCTTACCCTGAAACATACTACTTCCTTAGTCAGTCACATGACCGCCACAATGTTACTTACCAGGAAGCCCACGACGTACAGGCAGAGCACGAGACGGCGGGGGGCGCGCGGGCTGCACCAGCTGACACAGCCCATTGTCCTGGGACAGGCGCGTGGACGCACCGGCCGCCTCTCCGGCTAGTGCCGTGTCCGCCCCCTTCGCCAGCAGCCGTGCTGCACCTGCGCACAAAGACCCACACGCACAGAGCAAATAGCTCCACTCCCAAGAGCGCGCAGGGACAGAAGCATGTATCAAATTGAAGTTTTGGTGCAAATCGATCCTTTCAGCCTATGGTGAGCAGATCACGCAAATAAAAGTTCTGAGAAATCTGAGCTCAAGTGAGGTGGCCCATGTTCAGTGACCAATGGGAGGAGGGGCAGCTGCAGGTCAGAGGTCATGCCGTGACATCTCCTGCCGCATGTGCAGCCAGAGTTGGCATCACCTGTTGAGACACTGGGGTTTCCAACTCTGGATCTATTCCAAGAGATGTGGACCGAAGTGACACATCATGAAAAACCAGTGCAAAAACAGAAAATGCTGGAGAAACTCAACAGTCTGACAGCATCTGTAGAGAGAGAATAGAGCCAAAGTTTAGAGTCAGGATGATCCTTCATCAGAGTGGAAACCAGTGTATTAGAGCACAGGGATTGCCAACCACAATTCAACATATCCAATGGAGGTTTCATTACACTGTTTGCTCCATGGTTGGCCATAAGATCTAGACATTGGTTGGCCAACACATTCATCCTGTGATGCACTGCCAGTATCAACTGGAACATAAAAAGATTCATTGCCCAACTGGATAATGTTAGGTTGTCAGCCAAACAACAACCCCTCTCCATTGTCTTTATATCTGGGAAAGAGAAATGTTCAAAGAAAATGACAAAAAAAGTATTTTTTATTGCCCCAATGATTTTTCTCCAGGATTGTGTACATTAGTTCTGGAAACTGATCTATAATTCCAGGAAACTCTAAACCAATTTTTGTCTAAGGGAGAGCAAGAGGAAAACAATTCCATGTGAGAATTCAACATGTCCAATCACTACAGCTTAGCATAGATAAGCAATAAGGCAGAGTTTCACTTAACTGCTGTGAGGTTCATCTTCTAAAAGGGAAGCTTAGAAAACAAGTAATTGCTTCCAATTCCTATTTGGATTAAAATCTCATGAGGATTGACGCTTTGTATTCCCCAAAAACAAAATCTCATTAGCATCAGTTTTCATTCAAATGATAAAAAGGAGAAACCCATTGGGTCACAACTTTCTCAATCCCTAACATCCAAATGATGCACTGGGAAATCTCTTGGAAGTCCATATGTAAGGCTTTACTTGGCAATTATCCAGATGGGCTAAGCTTCCCTGGAGAATTGTGCTGAGAACCATCCAACAAAACAATTTAAATCACCAACTTTAGATGGTTTTGCCAATTATTTTGAAAATGTTAGAAGGAAAATAGCTCATTTAACTTCAGAATATCATTTTTAAAAGCCAAGACCAAGCCAACATGGGATAACCTCATGCTCCTGAATCCTCAGGGGGGATCCCAAAGCCCTTTGGGAACTTCACACTACCCTCACCCTGATGCCCCAGATAACCAGGCCCACCCAACAAGCACAATCCCCTTCCTCCAGCCTGACACTGCTCCTCCATCCTGACCTGGATTTGAGTGAAACTTTGACCAACCCCTTTCTGCTGATTTGATCATCCCCAGCTCCCAGCCCAAATCACCTCCTCTCCCCACCCACTCCCATGGAAAATGCTGTAAACTTTTCTCCTTAATTAATCCAGTTAAATTTTGTTTGAGTAATTTCTCTAATGGTTAAATTCTGAACATCAGATAAAGAAATGATTCAGATTCTTAGCAACCCAAGGAAAAAAGTGGGTAGGATCCAGACCTGCTCTGAAGATGACTCTGGACCGCATCTGAGCCTATATCTGGACATCAGGGTGTCCACTTTATTCTCTTCCCAATGTCATTAATCAGAATAAACCATGTCATAATCCAAGGCAATGCATTGATGATAAATCAAAATCACTTCGTAAACTAAAAATAATCTGCTGGATTGTTTTCAATAATCATCAGGAGATAGATACTGATTAGCTAGACTCATGACCAATCCGGGAAGATTGATGACGAAAGAAGACACTCAGTAATTGAAGGCAACTGTTTATAACCACAGATTCTTGACATTCCTGCCTTATTATCTTAAAGAAATTGAACAGAGCCTTCATTTATCATAAGATCGCAGAATTGTCTATTTTGCTCTAACTTTACTGTGCAATATATACAGCCTTCTATCAACAGACATTTCCAGCCAGAAGATGGATTTTAAACTACCAAACATAGCCAAAAATATGGGGAGTTTTGTCTGCACCCAGAGCCACAAGCAGGAAAGCATACCATCTTTCAATGAAAAGTTTGGTTGAATGTCCCATAGCTCAATTATTCCTGCATGCTAATTCCCTCAGCATTGATTGGTAGGTCTCAGATCAATGTTGTGTGACATCCAACAACCCATGTTGCATTGCAACATTAGGCTTGTTTTTGAGGCCCTCACATCAGCCAAATATTCTGCTCAATACCTACTATCGCATGTTGATGTATTATGAGTGGAGAGGAACAGACTGAGCCAGTGGGATTGTGTACCAGAAATGGTTGTGCCAACAAAAAGGCAGACTCACAAGTCAGTAGAAAACTGGGAGTGAAGGGAGATTACTATAAATAGTTAATGGGTTCCTATTCTGAGAAGGAGGATGACGTGAGCTGAAATGTATCATGTGGAGGGGACTATCCCCAGTATTGAGGTGTTGTTTGTATTGAAATTCAGCTGGCTGAATCCAATACAGTCACTTAATTGCGTGCATACTTGAGGTTTTCTTTGCTAGTTTTGTGTGGAGTGTAACCTGACACTTAGCTAAAAATGAAGCTCTGCTGATTTCTCAGTATTAAACACAATTCCTTTATCCTGAGCACTGCCACTCATTGCAACTGGAAATAATAGCTAATATTGACACCTGCCAATGGCGAGTGAGTGGGACTTTAACCCATGCCTTGAATTTCCCTTAGCTATTTCGGGTATCCCGTTTTGTTTTAGTAAATCATTTCTGTTACTATTTTCTGGTTGCAATGATGGGTGAAAAGGAATTGCTTTTCATGACAAGAAATCAGCAGGGCCCTATTTTTGGTTTGGTGTCAGTTCACATTGCCACCGGAGGACTACCTCTTCAAAAGGTAAAAGAGTATCAGTTTAAACAGGCCACATGAAAAATGAAGTGACAATTTGAGGTGAGTAGTATAAGGATTAACATGATACTATGTAGAGGACCACTCATACAATGATGTTAGAGAACACATGGCCTGCGCTTAGGATCAGTAAAGTGTTAGACAGAGTCATGTGTAGAAGAAAGCATGGTAACAGCCTATAGTTTGGACTTTACTTTAGTAATAGTAGTTAATAAACACTTACTGTTGAACTGTCTAAGATGACAAATACCTCAAGAAGACCCAGCAAATTATGCACAACAGCATATCACATGGTAGCAGTGAATTGAATAACTCAAATTTTCTCATAGATTGAAGAACAATAAATCCTAAAAACCAAACAAAAAGAATCAAACCAGCATTCTGACCTGAAAAAAGTTAAAGTTTATTTATTAAGTAAGCTTACATTAATACTGCAATGAAGTTATTGTGAAAATCCCCTGGTCGCCACACTTTAGCACCTGTTTGAGTAGACTGAGGGAGAATTTAGCACAGCAAATCCATCTAACCAGCACATTTTTTGGATTGTGGGAGGAAACAGTATCCAGAGGAAACCATGTAGACAGTGCAAATTCCACACATACAGTGACCCAAGCCAGGAATTGAACCCCGGTCGCTGGTGCTGTGAGGCAGCAGTGCTAACCACTGTGCTGCTCAAGAAGTGAAGATGCAAATGGAAAATCCCACAGAGAAGCTCCTAAGGAAGACTTGAAAGCTGAAGGTAGAAATTCAATTCCTCACTGCAGCAGAACTCTCCATTGAATCCTGTAGAAGTCCAGTTTCAATATCCAGACTGTACAGAGTTAGCAGACCTTGCAGGTGTGACCAAGCAGAACCCCACATTGCAATTTTTGATTTAAAAATCCTTATTGCTATTTCTTAATTTTAAACTGGACTTATTGGCTGAACAAAGAAAATTAAGATAACTGATCATCCCTTTGTGAGTTATCGTCTGTGAGACACTAGGATGAAAGAAGTACTTTGCAGTTTCAGAAATGTCACATCACATTACTTCTGAAAAGCTATTAACATACTATTTGTGAACTACACAACCATTTTTCAAAAGGAACTACACAAAGGCTATTTGAATTTGATAAATTTGGCCTGCCAATTGAGTAGGATGTTCATAGAGATGATTTCTTAAACACCAGACTCTCAACAAATAGTACCTCTTTCAACCATTATCAGCTTGGAACACAAAACCAATTTCTAAGCACTGAAGAGACATCACCCTGGAAAATCTCAGCAGATCAGTCAGCATCTGTGAAGAGAAAAAATTGAGTTAATGGCCTGAATTCTCTAGCCATTCATGCCACTGCCAGTGAGGATGGAGGATATGCTCTGTTCATTGCAGCGGACTTGACGCCAGAGTTGGACTGGAGTAAACACAGTAAGAAGTCTGACAACACCTCATTCAGGTAACGAAGAGGTTGAAATACCTCAAAAGCTTGTGAGTTTACTATCAAATAAATCGGTTGGAATTAAACCTGATGTTGTCAGACTTCTTACATTGCAGTGGAACAAGACAATCGCACTGGTGTGAATGGCCAGAGAATCTCACCCACAGTTTTGAATTCATAGTCTTACAGATGCTGAAGACCTGCTGAGATTTTATAGCATTTTCTGTTTTACTTCCAAATTCCAGCATTCGCATTGATTTGTTTTTATTTCACTGGATAAACATCCTTTGTTGAAAATATTGTGAAGGATTATGATCACACAAGCTAAAACTCAGGCCCGTTGAATGGATTTATATTGAATTCCTAGTGTGCTGATTTAAAATCTGACAAGCAGGCCACCTAGAAGGAGCTCTAGCTAGGGTGTACCCCTAGCCCCATTCACCTTAATTCTACTGGAAGTTGTCTCTGCACCATCACCTACAAAACATTGATTAACTTCTGCGTGTCTCTTTCAGTTTGTCAAGTCAATATCACCAGAAAAAAGCACCTTACGACACCAGTTTTCAGCCCACAAACTTCTGTAAAAGAATTTCTCATTGAACTTTGATTCTGAACTCTGAAACTCACGTGGACCAACATTTAGCTTCTCTGTGATCTCAGTCCTATTAAATCTTCTTTTCGCTATCCTTCTAACTGTAAGAATGAACAGAGGGCACTGCAGACCATCCTTTTCCCCTATTCTGAATGTGTGCAATAAACAATAACTTTTGAGTTCATCCTATCTGAGGATTAGTAGGAAAGATATCACACAAAAATCGAGGGGTTAGGAAATATGCCGCTGCTTATTAAAAATAAAACAAAAAATCTTTCTAGTTATGGAAGGGTGAAGAGAGGAAATATTAGTGTTGTTCCAGCAGTTTCCCAACCATCTCTGTAACAAAGAAGTGTGCTAAAAATTTAAAACTCTTGGACACACATTTCCTGAAAAAGTTAAATACTGCAGTGGTCAGAAATTGCCATTTAAACTGTAATACAAGAAATCTGATTCCTGAACACCCGCTTCAAATACAAAAATAAATCAATTAATCATTAAAAATTATGACTGAGCAGGCAGCTTAAAAATCCAGCAAAAACCAGGATTTGGTACTTCCAAACCCAAGAATTTTGTGCTAAAGCAAGGAAGACTCTAACCATGTAATCAAGATAGCCAATGTTTAAAAAGATCAAGTGCTGTGATTGCATTACTGAGAGAGCCAGCCAATACTGGAAAGCATGGCGTAACCTTTTGCATAGACGTTCCATCTTGGATTTTTGAAACCCTCTTGAAGTTGAACCTGCAATTTAAAAGTTATAACCATGGATCAGAAGTGCACTTGCCCAGATCAATCACAAATTTTAGGACTTTGGAGAAAGAGATTCCTTAAATAAATGAATGCTTCGGGTCTAGATAAAAAGGCAGAAGCTGAACAAGTTAATACACTGCTTTATTCAGTAAGCCCACTAGCCGATAAAATGATAGCTAGACAAGATTCAACAAATCTGCAAACCTTGCTGAAGGTTTAAAGTTAATTGAAACTTATTTAAACTTCGGAAGTAACATAATCCTTGAAATGGCTGAATGTAATAAGAATACCCAACAGCCAGGAGAACCTGTCAGCCCATTCATTAATGATCTGTACAGAATGGCTAGAGGCTGAGATCATGAAATCTGAGCTAATCATGAATAGGGCAGTTGTAGGAGTGATGGACGATGGACTCTTAGGCTGCTTAAATGAAGGAAGATATAACCTTTGAAAAAACTATCCAGGTTGTCAGGCAACGTGAAATCCATTAGCAGCACAGTTCCCTTTTAAGGGGAGAAAGCAAATTGTGGTACAAAGTAAAACCCACTGATTAGGCAGTTTTTGTGGAACAGTATGTGTGCGTTCTGCGCACCCATTTCCACTGAAGGTATGGAGTGAGCTATCTGACAGCTTTTGCATAGAAGTTCCATCTTGGATTTTTGAAACCCTCTTGAAGTTGAACCTGCAATTTAAAAGTTATAACCATGGATCAAAAGTGTACTTGTCCAGATCAATCACAAATTTTAGGACTTTGGAGAAAGAGATTCCTTAAATAAATGAATGCTTCGGGTCTAGATAAAAAGGCAGAAGCTGAACAAGTTAATACACTGCTTTATTCAGTAAGCCCACTAGCCGATAAAATGATAGCTAGACAAGATTCAACAAATCTGCAAACCTTGCTGAAGGTTTAAAGTTAATTGAAACTTATTTAAACTTCGGAAGTAACATAATCCTTGAAACCTGTTGCTTACAACAGGTTTCAGGATGGCTGAGGAATTGAGTGCAAAGGTGCACAAGTTCTCAGATGAAGCTAAAGAAGCAAATATAGAAGAGCAAGGATAATCAATATGCACAAGGGGCAAAGACAGCACCACATCCTGCTGTCCTCTCCTGCAGTAACTGGTGCATCTCTGCCTGACCATGTGTCCTCCTCAATTTCTTTTGCAGAACAGAGATCTCTATATGATACACACGGCTAAGTACTCCATCTCTCCTGGTGATCCTTTAAGGTGCCAAAAAGGTAGAGTAGATTTCAATTAATTCTTAGAATTTCCAGAATAAATGCTGATAGAGTGCTGGTGAAGCTTTGACTAAGTGTCCCAGAAATTCTCATGATATAAAAGTTCTGTTCAAACTTCCAGCAGAAAGTAAACTTTACTCAAAGAGTGATTAGGGAGTGGAATGCCCTGCCTGCAGCTGTTGTAGATGCGCCAAGTTTGGTGGCGTTTAAGAGGTTAGTTGATAAGTATATGGATGAGAAGGGAATGGTTTAGTTAGGAGGGGCATTGCTTTTTATTTTGGTCGGCACAACATCGAAGGCCGAAGGGCCTGTTCTGTGCTGTATTGTTCTATGTTCTATGTTCTATGTTAAACAGTAAAAGGTGATAGACCTTTAAGTAATGCATAAAATTCTCTACAATTATTTATTTATGATTTATTTATGATACAATGATTTATTTATCTCTGCTAAGAGAGGACACAAGTTTAAATTTATTCATCAAAATAATATGCAGTTTGTTAATGAGATGAGCATGAGCAGACAATTTAAATGGCAATCAGCTCTTTAACCATCTTATGGTCAGTTGTTCCTAGCACAAACATCAATTCCTTTACCAAGATCATGTCTTGACTAAATGCCAGCTAAATCATCCTTTTAGCTCAAGACTCTTAACATTACCATCTTGTAGACTCTTCTGCACCTGAAAGAGCATTTAAAAATCACTTCTTCTTTCTCCCTTTTCACTATTAGATAAAAATCACTCTCTATTAGGTCCATAGACATAAACTTTACATGATTGTACTAACAGTAGAATAGATTTTCAATTTGTCTCTCAGACATGGAAGTTGCATGTGGATAGATTATGAAGCTGCCTAATAAATATAGAGTGATTTCTATAACAGATGGATGATCCTCAACATCAGTTTATGCCAAACAACAAATTGAAATTCTATATCATATCCTCTTTTTATGCTTTGATTTTTTTCTCAACCTTAATTTTATTTAACTATTTTCAAATTAAGTGATTTGGTGTCATGTGATGTTATGTAACAACTTACACGTGGTATAGTTTTCTGCATGACTACTAAGATGTTTCATAAATGTCTTAAAAGCAATAAAAGTAAATATTTCAGTGACAAGGAAGCATTTTCCATAATAAAGAACTGACCCTATTCATTCATTGTGAATGTCAAACTAGTTGGAAACAAATTGATGCCAAACTACTTTTACAAAATCATAAAGAACAGAGGCAGCTCAGCGGAAGATACTCATTTAATGTAATACCTCTACAGCTGCTGCCATAGTGCAATAGCTTTTTCCAAGTGGGAAGCCTGATATTTAAGAGGCTATAAAGGGCATGTGTGAGCCTTTGCACATTAATAGGAGGGTTAATAAGTAACTCCCAAGTCTTGAATGCTTGGGGCCAAGTCATTTCTGGATTTCAGAATTTTTGAATAATACGATGACATTGGAATGTCTAATCACAAAGGAATGAGCTGAAGAACACTGCTTTATATTTTGATATAATTATTTACCAGAAGCATAAGGAATGATAAGCCATTATAATTCATTAGGATCAACATAGAGATTGATCATTTTTTGTTTTTCCAAATGACCAAAAGAAATCACCAAAGGATAAGATTTCATATTTCAGCACTTTTTTATTATTTTATGGTTGATAGCTTGGTCAGCATCTATTGCCCTCCCCTAATCGTGCTTGAGAAGGTGGTGGTGAGCTGCTATCTTGAACTGACCTTCACTTGTAGCCACGGTACTTATATACTTAGCCCAGTTCAGTTTCTGGTCAATAATAATCGCAGAATGGGATAGTGGGGAATTTAATGATGGTAATGGTATTGAATATAAAGGAACAATGGTTAAATTTTCTCTTGCTGGAAACAGTTAATACCTGGTTTGGGTGTGGTGTGAATGTTACTTGCCACGTGTCAACCCAAGCCTGGATATTGTCCAGATCTTGTTGTATTTGGACATGGACTGCTACAGAGGAGTCGAAAATGATACTAAATGTTATGAAACCTTCAGCAAAGATTCCCACTTCTGCCCTTATGATGTAAAAAAGATCATTGATATTTGTGATGCCAGGATGGATCATCGACTCAACATTTCTGGCTGAAGATTGTTGCAAGTTCTCCAGCCTTATCTTTTTTACTGATGTACTGGGCTCCCCCATCACTGAGAATGAGAATATTTGTGGAGTATCATCCACCAGTGAATTGCTTAACTGTTCACCATGTTTCTCAATTGGATTGAATGAAGACTGCAGAGTTTAGGTCTAGTCTGTTGCTTGTAGAGCCCATTCTATCTATGTCTATGTCTATCACTTGCTGCTCAGCTTGTTTCACATGCATGTATGTTGTAGCTTCATCAGGTTAACTCATTTTTGATGGTCCCTAGTGCTGTTTTGGCATGACCTCTTTTTTGAGCCATAACTACTTTCAACATAAATCAAAGAGTATGAAACAAGCAACTAATGTACCAAAGTGAAGAAAAGGCACTTTTGCATCAGCTAACTAAAGCAATTAAGAACAAGTGCAGTGTAATTCCTGACTCTCCAGCAGGCTCACTTGTCCCCATTATGTTAGGTGGTAACTTCTAAGGTTCTTCAAAAGTCATTCCATTCAGTTTAAGTCATTTCGATCTGATTTCCATTAGCAAGACTTGATTCGACAACTCCTTAAATTCCCTCTGTTCTGTTTCTTTCATTTTGAATAGAAAACAAATTCTTACACATCCTGCTTACTCACAGCATCATCTCTCTCGTATGTCTATCTCTGCCTGTGTTTCACAAAAGCAGTGATTTTTTTACTGTGAGTAAACTGTCTCTTTATGAACACCATGACTGAAATTCAGCAGAGATAATGTTTTCACTCCAGTTAGTTTGTTTGTTTGTTTGTAAACCATGTATGTCAAAAACTAATGGAGAAATCTCAATGAAACTGTACATAGATAAAGCCCAAGGAGGAGGTTTTTGGCAAAGACGCAGATCCCAATCTTAGTTTTTTTTCAAAGGATCTGTTACCAGCAGATAATGTGAACTGACTTTTTTTTAAGATTATTGTGTATTGTTTTAATTAGAATGTTGTTGATTGTTTGGATGTATGCCTTGTCTCAGCTGCTGTGGTACAATTTGTCAGAGATATCAGAACGTGAGCAGACAGGTTGTTGGATATGGATTGTAGTGAAGCCAGTATAGTGAGGTGCAACATCTTGATAAAAACATTAATTTTTGCACTTTTATAGTTTCCCAGGCAGGGAAAAGCTTGAAGGAAACTTCAAGGTATTTGTAGTAATTTTGGATTAGCAGAGAATAGTGGAGATATGCACTCTATTGAATGCCCTCTTCATCTGTTTCAATAGATTTCTGTTTGACTTTCATACCACAACACAACAGTGCTTCTGGAATTCTTAAGCAAAAAAGAATATTTTAAAACATTGTTTTATAAAGTCTTGCCTAAGAAATTCTGTCTTTAAGGCGAAAACAGTAATAAGTATTAGTCCAAGTATCCAAATATTCTATCTTCTGTGATGTTAGTGTACATTTATGAAAGATTTTTTTTTAAAAAATGTGATTTCCACAACTCTTACAGCTTCACTGGTTTCTTAGCTTCAGTAATGTCATTATTGCCAATTTGACTAGAAATGTCCTTTTATTGCTGCTTAAGTGGCTTAAATGGGGTTGTTTGTATTTACTGTGGGATTAGTTTTACAATTTTGCATTGTTTAGGAGGATGGCCATGTGTTTTTGGACAGTTTTTTTTTCATTTTTAGTTTGGAGCTGCATTTTTGAGTTTTAGTCTTAGAAGGGCCAATAAGCTAAAAAGAAATGTTTTCCCTTTCTCCCTGTTGTTTTGAAAATTCTGTTGGTCAGCTGAAAACAAGATTTTATTTTCCTGAGGTGAAAATCTGATGTTGTTGGGGACTGGGACAGAGTCTCTCTAGTGTTTTGGGAAACTGCCTTGTCTTCAAAGTTTTTGTAGTGAATCCAGAGAACTGAAGACTTGAACTAAAGGACTCAATTTCTATTATCATGTGAGCAATAAGCATTGAACCTGTTAAAGGGTTTGCCTATAGGAAGGGTTTTGGTTTGATCAGAACACATTAGATATCTTTGTTAAAGATTATACATTATAGTGGTTGTTTTGTTTCCTGTTTGTAATTGATAAAAGCTCTTGCTAATTTTTTTACCATACATGTTAACTATATTCTTAAATAAACTTCGTTTATAAAAGCTCCCAAGTGGATCTTTTGAATCTGACCTAAAGTGGAATATATCAGATTTATCCTAGCCAAATTCAAAATGCAAAACTTATGATTCAGGCAGGTTTCATAAAACACTTTGGAGTTTCTAAACTGAGCCACATCACTCCTATGTTTCTGCTTCCATAATACTGTACTAAAATGTTAGGATGAATGGTTATTTCCAAATAATAGGTTTCTTGACCAAAGAGGTTGCAGTGTAAGTATACTTGGCTAACAATCAAAATGATGAACAATCTTTGGCTTCTGTAACTGAGCAATAATTGTTAAATTGGTTTGTGGTTGTTTATACACTAAGGCACCATATAAATGTGCATTGCTGATGTTGCTGCCTAAATGTTTTAGATTGAGTAGTGTATATTTTATCTGCACACAATGTCCTTCACTTACTGATATGAAAGCAATACTTCATTGTTAATTAAATTTGGGATTCAAGAACTGGAAACAAGAGACTATGGAATTCTTAAGTATCTTCATATTAACGGGAATTGGAAGTGCATCTTTTAGTTAAAAGTACTTGTTGCTATCATTACAAACACCATTTAATTTTATTAATTAAAATACAAATGTCAACTATTTCTATTGAAAGTTCACCTTGAATCATAAGGATGGATTAGAATTCATTGTGATAATAATTCTATTACTTTTGATAGTAAGGGTAGTCACATTTACAATGGAATTGGATATACTGGCATTCATGTGCATCTCTTTGGAGAGTGCACAAGTTCACAAGGAGCAGTTAATGAAGGTGATTCAAACATATTCCTGCTAATTACAGTTATCAGTGTTATTTTATAAAGGCATTTTGTGGCTATCATGTGTAAAATGTGCCATAATTGTGACAAATATATCTGAATATTATGGAATTCTGAGCGCTTTAATCATTAGTTTTATTACACATTCTTGTTTTTCGAATGAAGTGGAATATTTTGTTAATAGTGGAATTTAAAATGGATGAGCAATCAGAACTCTCCATTGCCCATGCAAACTGAAGGTTGACAGCATTGGGCAGACAGTGACTCAGTAGTTAGCACTGCTGCCTCACATTGCCAGGGAACTGGATTCAATTCCCGGCTTGGTCACTGTTGGTATGGAGTCTGCACCTTCTCTTTGTGTTTCTTCTGGGTACTCAGGTTTCTTCTCACATTCCAAAAGACACATTGGCTAGATAAATTGGCTGTGCTAAATTCTCCGTCAGTGTACAGGCACTGGAGTATGGCGACTAGGGGACTTTCACAATAACTTCATTGCAGTGTTAATACCCACAAGGGACAAGGACAGCACCATATCCTCCTGTCTTCTCCTGCAGTAGCTGGTGACACTAATAAATAAACTTTAAACTTAAAAAAAATGTTTCTAAGTAGAGTAGAAGAACAAATGAATTATCTGCCAAAGTAATACGCAAGAAAGTTTACTGAGTATGAATAATATTATGCTTGTTGGGATATAGTGCCTTTAAGGGAATGGGTCAGCTGACCCTGGATGGTGGGGTGATCTGCCTGGGAACCACTCAGAGGGCAGTTGTTTGGAATGTGGAATGAGTAAGATTGCAATAAATACTTATGTTCCCTGACACCTGTCTGTGGAGTGAGTTCTTGAGGATACCCCTTAGTAAAGAATTTAACACTAACAATGTAATTAATGACACAGTATTACTATATTATGCCTTGTATTGCTGAATTGAGAAGGAATACATTATAAAGGAAACAGAATGTGCTGGAAACTTATCAATTCATGCAGCAACCATTAAGAAAACATAGTTCAGGACTGAAAGATATTCAGATGAACACATTTAAGAAGGAGAAGGAAACACTCAATGACCACAAGAATAGGAAAAAACAGAATGGCCAGTAAAGTTGCAAATCAGGAAGTGTTAAAAGGGCAGAAGGGTTAAATGCATAATGAGAGAATTTAAAGAAATAAAATATATATGCAAGATGCTGAAGGAGAAATTTTAGCTCCCAGGTGGGAAGCTTCCAGAAACTGCAATGGGAGACATGGTCCATTTTGGACACACATGGCCAGATGTGTGTCCAAAAATGGCACCCATAGAGAGCTTGCCGGCTTTCAGCCTATGACTATTAAGCAGCCCAGAGGCCACTAGATTTAAATCCTTGATGTGAACAGGGTATTAACAGATTTTCATTTTTGGGAAAAGAGCAGCCTGAAAGACAACTATTCAAACTTTTTCCATGGAGTCTGGAGAAATACTAAATTGGGTGTCCTGGCATCTGTATTGATTTCCCTACTGCTTCCAATTTATGTTGACAATTCGAAATCAGAAACTTAAAGCAAACTAGGAGGGAGATAGTGGCCTAGAAATTACAAAAGTCATACTAAACTTGTAAATGGATGATTTTTAATATGGGCAGTTATATATTACAACTTATAAGATGGCTGACTTACATATTCTGTTGGTAAGGAATAGTGATTAAAATAACTATGAAAGAGAATTAGGAATCTTAGTATCTCTACTCAACATAGCCAAATAATACAGTGGCATTTTAGAAACAACTGGATAACACAATTAAGGCATTTAAAAAAATATTAGTTGCACAAGTAGGCTTAAATTAACACTCCAATGCAATTATTGTGAAAATCCCCATGTTGGCCCACACTGGCACCTGTTTAGGCACAATGAAGACAAATTTAGCATGGCCAATCCACTTAACCAGCATATCTTTTGGACTGTGGGAGGAAACTGGAGCACCTGGAGGAAACTTATGTAGACACAGGGAAAATGTGCAAACCTCACAATGACCCAAGCCAGAAATTAAACCCCGGGTCCCTGGCACTGTGGGGCAGTAGCACTAACCATAGTGCCACCATGCTGCTGTCAAACTTCAGTAGATGAGCTAGAATGGCCAAATGGTCTTCCTCCATCATGGCAAATTATGGAAATGAGATGTATATAATAGAACACACCAGTAATACATGTACAAGAATCTTAGTTATCTCTTTTAGACCATCCACTTCTCATAAATGATATGGAAGATGCAATTATACAACATAAAACACAATAATTTCTGGATTGAATTTTTGTCTTTTATGTTGTATTGTTTCGCAGAGAGGATAAAGCAGATTTTTAATGTGGCTTAAGCCAACTGTACTTCAAAAGGGAATTCCATTGTTTCTATGGCATTGATAACAATGCACATAGCTGTTAAATCTGCTGACTTACTTAATGAAAAGCATCTACTCTAAAGGGTATTTTTTCTGTCCATCCATTCGTTCATTCAGAAATTAAGTCAGTAAATGTTAACTTGCAGCTTGACAGGATATGGAACCAACAAGATTAATGTTTCCTATTGCAAAATCATTAAGATAAGTGTTTGAAGAAAATAATAGCCAGACATCTAATTTTGCAAGGTGTGGGATTTGCTGGTTTGATGGTTGACTTCAAAGTAAGTATTGTAACATAAAAGAATTCCCACAGCATTATTGAGAATGCAAGTTACTCAGTTCAAGCTCTGCTTGAAAATCTGAACTCTGAATGCATTGGAAATACATATCACTGCATTGTGACTTCTTCATCCAAATCCTGTTCATAATCACTCCTGACTATTTAGTGGCTTCATGTCTTCCCATAGTGTGCCCACCCCCAAACTCTTACCCATTCAATTGGAATTTGGTATCATACCTATGGATGATAACCGAAACTGGGGCATAATCAAAGGTGCCTTGTCCTTCTATCATCTTCTTCTTTAAGCTTCACTCTAACATTTCTGAATAACAATCTACCTGAAAGGGTAATATAAGCAGATTTAACAATTATTTTTGAAAAGGAAGTTGATATATACTTGAAAAGATTATATGCTCTTAAAAGCCTGTATTTTCATTTGTGAAATGTTCCTTTAAGACCAAAGCAGACTGAAAAATATTCAAAAAGTAAGTTGATTGGTTTTCTGATTTTGACATCATTAGCTTTCATGAAATTACCATATGACCTGGGGTTGCCATGGGAATAAATGGCTAAGAAGCAAAGGGTAAATAGGAAGCTAATTGTAGTGGAGTTGGGCGTCAGCCTATATTTTCTATCAGAAAGTCACAAACATACTGCAAATGTCTCTTCCTTGGACACAGGTGAGGTCCCAGAGGACTGGAGGATAGCAAATGTAGTACCGTTGTTTAAAAAAGGTCAGAGGGATCACCCAGGGAACTATAGGCCAGTGAGCTTGACTTCAGTTATAGGTAAACTAATGGAGAGGATCCTCAGGGACAGGATGTATGAGCATCTGGAGCGCTGCGATCTGATCAGGGATACGCAGCATGGCTTCGTCAAGGGGAAGTCTTGTCTTACAAATCTAGTGGAATTTTTTTGAAGAAGTGACAAAAACAGTTGATGAAGGACATGCTGTTGATGTCGTCTACATGGATTTCAGTAAGGCGTTTGACAAGGTTCCTCCTGGTAGACTGATAGAGAAGGTGAAGGCGCATGGGATACAGGGCCGGGTATGTAGATGGGTCGAGAACTGGCTCGGGAGGAGGAGACAGAGGGTAGTAGTGGAAGGCTTTTTTTCCGACTGGAAGCCTGTCACTAGTGGAGTGCCACAAGGCTCAGTACTAGGTCCTCTTCTATTTGTTGTCTACATAAACGACTTGGAAGTTGGGGTAGGTGGTGAGATCAGCAAATTTGCTGATGACACTAAGATGCTTGGATTGGCGGGTACAGAGGTGCAGTGCCAGGCAATACAACAGGACATAGATAGGTTGGTAGACTGGGCAGATAGATGGCAAATGAATTTAATCCGGATAAATGCGAGGTGATGCATTTTGGACAGAAAAATGTAGAAGAGAGTTATAGGATAAAAGGTAAAACTATTCGGAGTATAGAGACGCAGAGAGACTTGGGGGTGCAGGTTCACAAGTCTCTGAAGGTGTCTTCACAGGTGGAGAAGGTGATAAAGAAAGCATATAGTATGTTAGCTTTCATTGAAAAGGGTATAGAATACAAGAGTAGGAGTTTGATGTTGCAATTGTACAGAACGTTGGTTAGGCCTCATTTGGAATACTGCGTCCAGTTCTGGTCGCCGTACTATCGGAAGGATGTGGAGTCCTTGGAGAGAGAGTGCAGAGGAGGTTTACCAGGATGCTGCCTGGTATGGAAGGACCCTCTTATGAGGAACGATTAAATAGACTGGGGTTGTTTTCCCTTGAAAGACGTCGGCTTAGAGGGGATCTAATAGAGGTGTATAAGATTATAAGGGGTATAGATAGAGTAAATGGTGGTAAACTTTTTCCACCTTCAGAAATGGATAGGACGCGGGGTCATGGCCTTAGGGTGAGGGGGGCTATGTATAAGACGAATATTAGAGGGCAGTTTTTCCCACAAAGGGTAGTGGGGGTGTGGAATGCACTGCCGAGTAAGGTGGTGGGAGCAGGCACGCTAGGGCTGTTTAAGGGTCTCTTGGACAGCCACATGAGCGTTATGCAGATAGAGGGATATAGTAGGACTGTTTAACTATGGCTTTTTTTTCCCCCACAGGTAATTTGGTCCATACTTGACTATCAAGGAGCATGCATTCGGCAGGTGGTGCGAGGACAGCTCTTGGATGTTGATTCATGGGTTGCCTGGTGCTTCATGTCGTAAATGAGTGCTTTATCTGGACCATCTGAAGGGCACCATGACATCTCAGTGACTATCGCTGTAGCTGTGCAGACACTTGGAATTGGGCCGGTGTCTGCGGGAGTTTGCGCGTTCTCCCCGTGGTTGCGTGGGTTTTCTCCGGGCGCTCCGGCTTCCTCCCACATCCCAAAAATTCACTCTTAGGCTGATTGGGAAACAAATTGTCCCTACATTGAGACTCTTCCATATTAGGAATAACCTAAAATTAGGATAGGAAAATAGAATTGTTACTATATAGTTATGACGGCGGCGCAGGCTCGTTGGGCCGAAGGGCCTGTTTCCCGTGCTGTGTTGCTCTAAAAAAAAATGCAGGTAAAGAGAAAAAGCAAGGTTCTCTCTGAATGAAACAGAGTCTTTGATAAGTCATGGTGTAGAAATATGCCTCTGAGAATACAGCAAATGCTGTGTTATACAGTTGGAAAGACCAGAGAATTGAAAACAAGAAGGCAAGGGATTGTGAATTGGATAGTACCCATTGTTGCTGGTCAGTGTTGTTCGAGCTGACCAGGCTGTTTGTAAAAGTCAGAGAAGGGACTCTCTGCAGATTCTGTGTCACCTGGACTATTATAATCTGAATGAGAAAGGATTTACTGATATGGCCTTGTCAGTGGTATCTGGAGATTTCATATGGAATAGGCTGCTGATGAATGAGATGCAAGGACCAGAATGATTGAGTATGAAGTAAGAATCTGACATAACAAAGGCTGAATTGTAAATGTTGCAAGACTGCATATAGCGCCCCATGATACTTACAAAAACAAGTCAGAGATTGGAAATTCTGACTCCTCAAGGCCAGTCCTCCATTTAAAAGGCACACGTCAGGAATGGAATACTTTGCACTTCCCTGGATGAGCGCAACTCCAACAACAGTCAAGAAGCTCAACACCATTCAGGACAAAGCAGCCCATTTGATCCATCAGTTTAAGCATTCACTCTCTCCGCCACCAACACCACAGCAGCAGTAGTGTGTACCACCTGCAGGATACGCTGCAGAAACATGAGACCATGCAGATGCTACAACAACAAATGAATGAACACCACTCAACCATCACCAGGCAAGACTGTTCTCTTCTTGTTGGGGAACACTTCAGCAGTCACGGGCATTCAGCCTCTGATCTTCGGGTGAGCCTTCTCCAAAGTGGCCTTCACAACATATGACAACGCAGAATCGCTGAGCAGAAATTGATAGCCAAATTTCGCAAACATGATGATGACCCCATTTGGAATCTTGGGTACATGACACACTATCTGTAATCCCCATGACTTACCCAGGCTCACAAAATCTCACTAACTGTCCTGACTGGAGACAATAAACATCTCTTTAATTTGTGCTTAACCCTCTCTCCATGCATATTGTCTGTACCTTTTAGACTTGATTATCTGTAAAGACTCGCATTTCAACCATTATTTTATAAATTGAGTTTGTGTCTTTATGTGAATAGAACTCCCACTCACCTGATGAAGGAGAAGTGCTCTGAAATCTTGTGGCTTGTACCAGCAAATAAATCTGTTGGGCTTTAACCTGGTGTTGTGAGACTTCTTACTGAAACAGATGCTGTGCCCAGATGAAACTGTTGCTTTGATCTTTCTTTTAAAGGCATTTTGGGAATAGGATTGGGAATCTGGAATTGGATTTCTTCCACCATTTTTAAAGATCTGCAGAGTCTCCCAGGGCAATGAAAATACAAACCTTTGTTGTTTTGACAAAGTTTTTGGTGATTTAATGTAATATCTGCTCAGATGGCTCTGTGCCCTACTTTGTTTTGCAATGTTTCATTGTATTGAAGGTGCTATATATAAACATAAGTTGTCATTGTGGTTACTCTCCTATATCACCAGCATCTTCAGAACTAGGTCATAGTTTGAGGATAAAAGGTAAACCCTTTAAGGCTGGTGAGGAGAAATTTCTTCACCCAGAGAGCTATTTCCAAAATGCCTCATTTCCATCAGCATGGGATAAGTGAGCATGATAGTGTGGGTTGTGAGCCCATACCCTACACTCCCAAAATGGCTGGCTCTATTGTGAGGATAGACAACTCTTAGTGTCCACAATTTTCATGGAGTCAGACCACCCTTTTCAAGGACTCATGGATTAGGACCCCTCAGATCATTCACCACCACAGAAAGTAGTTGAGGCCAAAACACGTGATTTCAAGAAAAATTAGATATAGTTCTTGGGGCTAAAGAGATTAAAGCATATTGGGGGGGGGGGGGGAGCGGGGAGAAGGAGGAGGATGATGGAGAAATTAGGATATTGAATTTAATTATTAGCCTTGACCATAATGAATGTAGGGGGCTCAAAGGGCCTACTCCTGCTTCTAGTTTCTAAAAAAACATTCACAAACTGCTGAAGAGGCAAGCAGAGTAAGAGGATCACATATCAGACACTCTGAAATGATTGTGTTGCGTGCTGGCATGGAGTTAGTCACAAGTCTTACACACTCTCCACAGCTATTTAAAGAGATGCTATGTAATTTCTCAGTGAATTGATTCCCCACTATCCCAATACTTCTAAGATCAGAACGAAAAGGGAGAGGTCAGTAAGGCTTGGCTAAACCCCTGCTCTGATATACACATGGGAATGACAATACGTCCCACTCATGGTTACAAGAAGGTCGGTTATTTTTGAATTGCCGCACCCGTGTGCAAAGAGGAGGGCAGCAAGATCAGATTCCTAAAACAGGGCGAAGACGGGAGAGAGAGAGAGAGAACGAGCGAGGGATCTTCCTGAGGAACTTCCTTCAGTTAATCAGACAACGGTTAATAATATAGAATATTCGAAGTGGATCACCATGAAACTCAGCGTAGCCTTATTCTTCGCCGGGGTATTTGGAGCTCTTGGAGTTCTACTCTTTCTGCTGGCTTTCGGCACAGATTACTGGCTGCTGGCCACTGAAACATGTCCCTCTCTCCGAAATAGAACAGATTCAATCGTTGCAGAGGTTAGTGTCAATCTCCGTTATTTTGCAGACTTCTCTTGGAGTTCTTCTACTTGGACTAGCGGAGGAGCAGCAAATAAAACTTGTTCAAACAGCTAAGTATGTTAAAAGCTAGAGATATTGATTGCAGTACAGGTAAATTAAAACGTGATTTGCTTTCATTCGTTTATGCATCATCTATTCACTCGGCCTGAACCTGTGCATTTAATTTTGTTCAGGGAATCTCCAAAGCGGTTCTCGCCAACAAAAATAAAATGATCAGTTTGGAGGGTGTAATATGTATTCAAACTTTAAACTCCCCAGTATGTCGCTCAGCATTTCTATGCGGATATTGGTACCTGTTGTCCTGAGACTTCTATGATTTAAGGGTAATAGATATGCTCCATGAAACATTTTTGCCAGTTTATATTGTCACCATTTTAACACTAATAGTTTTTATAAACTATGCATGATGTTACTCCTTGTGAATTACACTTTTTTATTACGTGAATTATTGTGTTGGGATAAAACAGTAGTAAGTAATAAACAGCAAATAAATAAGTAAATTGGGAAATTAAACTTGTTTTCTCAGTCAGCGCCTATTTAGTACATGGCGTTATTAACCATCATGATTTCAGAATAAACGTTGCCAGATTTTAGCGTTTCAACAATAGCAATCAAAATTCCATCATATGCACTCCTGCACTGTAGTCATGTGTTTGCATTTTTTTATATATTACTGAATAAAGCTCAGGATCTTAGCCACAAATATCGATAGATATAGTGAGAAATACTTAACTGAGGAGTGCATTGATGCCCACCATACTGAAGTGATTTCATGGCCTAAAGGCTTGAGAATGTTAATAGCATAATAGATGGCCAATTGAGTTGGAAGCTCAGTTCTGATTTTATTGTAACACTGAGATTGCAAACAGCATGGCTCAGACTCAGATACTGATTGCACAGGGGGATAAAATTTGCCACAAGGCAATAGTGTGTGTGCAGGACCAAAGACTTTGACTTCCCAATATTTCACCTTCAGGAAATTGCAACTCCTACAACACTGGTGGCTGAGTATCTGTCTGACAATATAGAGATAGTAGAAGCTGGGTGTCGTAAGCATGTATCTGGAATCTCACCTCGTGTCTATGGATGGTGTTGCAAATTTGTTGTGCTGATGAGAAAAGGGCCTAAATTAGATTCACTGGAGTCCAAAGTTGATGATGCATGGCTGAAGATGCTCTGGTTGCAATCAGATTGAAAGGAGTGGAACCAATTAAGGGCAGCTTTACTGAGCTGGTGTGGTGAACATTGCCAAAGGCTGAGGAGAAGTCAAGGGAAGATAATGCACCCCTGAAGTACAATGCTAAGAACTTTCTCAAACTTCTTCCAAAGTGGTCACTGTTTCTTCAGCAGAAGATTAGCAGATGCTAAAGAAATTGCCAAGGAAATAATTGGTGTAATAATTGTGTGTCATTTCAGGAAATAAAGACAATGGAAAAGATTTTGGTTCACTAGGATATTTCTGGGGATGAAGCATTACAGATATAGAGATGAGTTTGGAATGGGTGCTGGAGGCTTTGCTGAAGCAGAAACCTCATTACCTTATGTAAAAGTGACATAAAAAGCTTATTTTAAAGCACATATCTAACATCTAATGTTAGACCAGAGGCCATTTAAAAATAAAGATTTTGCAGACAGAAACTTTTGGGATGTTTGTGTCCTCATTGTGGATGATTGCATTGATATTATAACTTATCTTTTGAATAGTGGCACCTTGTTCTTATACTGAGACCTGCCTGGCAATGCATCATTAGCCCCACTCAGATGCAAATGGTGTGGCCGCCTATTGCTAAATCACACATTTAACGTCTCCCATTATCCCCTGAGCATCTTCTCTTCCTTTAAGCACCTCAACTTGTTTCAAACTGCTTATTTCCTAAACATCTTCATTCTCTACTACCCGTTAAGCCTCAGCATGCTGTCAAAGATGGGCTCACTAAGTCTTTGAACTTCATTAAGGAAAATACTATGTTCCACCACTTGTATTACTCACCAACACTCCACCCAACATCCTTTCAATCTCAATTTTTTTCTATGTTTACTGCTGGAGGAATAACAATCATCCTAATTATCTCAACTGTTCCCAATTGAATTCCCTTGGTTGCACCTGGTTCTCATTTGTGTTAGTCCTTTGGATTATTTTCACCCTCAACCTCACAATAGGCCATTTGGCACATCAAGCCGACACCAACAACAGTCTCACCCAGGCCCTAAACCTTAATTATTTATTCTATTATTCCCCTTGATACTGAGGGGTATTTTAGCACAGCCAATTAACACAACCTGTACAACTTTGGACTGTGGGAAGAAACTGGAGTAGCTGGAGGAAACCCAGGCAGACACAGGGAGAATGTGCAAACTCCACACATGCATTGACCTGAGGCTGGAATTGAACCCAGGTCTCTGGCACTGAGGCAGCAGCACTAACCACTGTGCTACTGAGAGGATGCTCTCACCCACTGACTGGAGAACTGGCAGGAGTCCTGCATTGCCTTCTCTAGGGAAAGCCATGGGAAAGCATTGGACCTTTCTCAAAATTAAATATTCCTACAGGGCAGAAGCCTGCACCCCCAAGAGCTGCCAACCAATCTGAATCCAGCAGCTTTCCATTGCCAACAGTGATGCTACAAGCAGTTGCTGGTGCAAAGCACCCACCAGTACTCAGGTTAAATGTGAGTAAGGTGGGACTAAGATAATGACTAGGATCGCAGGAGTGTGATAGGGTGAAGAGGGTCTGCAGAAAAAGTAAAGGGCTTGCTCTCAATATGCCTCCGTTCCCAGCGCTGGATCTCTAGCTCAGGCATTGGATGCCTTTGAATAAGGGGACCTCCCCAGGGAAGCAAGCAAACACAACCCCATTTTGCTTTTCCAGCTCTTCATGTGGCAACTTTCCAAGCCTTGGCCACTTAACTGCCCACTTTAAGGCTCTTGATTAGCATCTTGGTAGTAAGGCCATCTGTGAGCCTTCCCACCCTGGATTTATTGGTTAGAGGAATGAAGGTGGCAGTGTCCTGACCCCAGACCCTCCTGACTGAGGAAATGACATACCCCCCCACCCCTTCAAATTCACCACTAGGGAAGAATTGAATTCTGTTCGTTGATTTTTCATTTTCAGACTTATAATATTGGTGAGTTCCAATTGCTTTTTCACAGAGAAAAAAAACCTATACCAAAGCAACATGACAGGCACAGGAGAAGTTGTAATTTCTGAACATACATCTGATGTGATGATGATTTGCTTTTTGTTTAGCTGCTGCTCAACAAGTTGTATTCAATACATTTAAATATAAACTATATCATGTGTATTAATGAAAAAGAACATTGCCTGGAAGATTTTTGTCTTACACTCATCAGAACAATCACAAGAATACTAATAGGAAGTTGCCATTAAACCAAAAAGACATTCTGACTGTCACACAAATTAGTAATGTGGTATATAAATCTCAGTGCCAGTATGATGCCAGATATGTAGGCCGTGTGTTCCAAAGACCGTCAGATCATATAAATTAACATGTCCCCTCTGCTGTTCATAATGGCCAAAATATAATCAGTACACAACTAGCCGGTGCTTGCAAAATTCAAAACATAGGGCCTGATTTTACCATTTTCATTCAAAGTGCTGAATCTGGGCTTAATTCAGATCTGACTGATTCGCGCTGTAGGTGGGGCTTAGCACACCCAAAATAATTGGAGCTCTGAACTGCGTGTGTGCAGTTAGAAAAAATTTCAAAAAGCGTGTCCGTACCACATTGCTCCCGAGCCGCAGAGAATGGAGAAAGTGGCCCAGGAATGAAAAGCGGAGTGATGGTCCCATAGACATCATTGTCCCCCTTATCCACACTGCCGCCCCCAATCGTGACCCCCTGTCCCTTCCGCTCCACCAATCGCCTGAAAAGTGGCAGCAGACCCCCTCTTCCCCCTGCCCTCCTGCAGAGGAACATCTGACCTGCCTTCTTCTCCCGCCCACCACCAGACAACGATCAGCCCTCACAAACCTCCCAAGACAATAATTGGCCCTACTCTCACCCACCATCACTAGACAACGATCGCCCCCTCCTGGCCACCCCCCCACCACACAACGATCGGGCTTCCCACCCCCTACTCTCCCCATCAGACATACATCTGACCTGTCTCCTCATCCTCCTCTCCCACCCACCCACAGATAACGATCTGGCTTCATCCCCCTCCCCCTGTGCATCCCGCCCCCCCAGCTAACAACTATTTGACCTCACTCCTCTCCCCTCCAACCAGAGAATGATCTGACCCACATCCCTCTCCCAGCCCCCACCACTAAGCTGAGTCAAAGAGCCATTGGAAGTTCTGAACATGCCTTTTCAGCAGTTGGAGCACCTGATTCGGACTTTTATTCAGCAGATTATTTATTCAACATGAGTCCGAATTGACAAACATGGTTGTAAAGAGGGAAATGCTGATCAAAATTGGACGGCAGTTCGTTAATTCAATTGAAATGCATGCAAATGCATTTAAATCGCTGTTTCGCATGCAAATGGGATCGCCGCCATTCCCGGGTTTCAGTATAGTGGTCACGAGCGCGGATCGTGTTAATGGTAAAATAGGGCCCGCAGTGTCCAATATTAGATGTAATTCTGTGACTGGACGACATTTGTTAAGTAACCCTCAGTGTGTTAAAAGTTGCACTGACAGCCAATTTAAGATTATCAGTCACGTTTGAAGTATGGGCGTTTGTGTGTACTGAAAGCTACAAATAATAACACACAGGCTCTGTTCTTTGCCCATGTCCTCTATGTTGGGACTGTTTCAGCTGAACAAAATAAATGACAGCCATTTGCTGGTTTATTCCTCAGGGTAATGCCTTGATCAACCAGAGTCAAGCTGTCAAATTTAAATTTTCAGACATTGCTTAGTGATTCACTGGTGTATTTTCCATGGCAATGTCTCTATCAATTGGAGTCCACCTGCCAAACAATCAACACTCTCCTTTTATACAATATAAAGTTGTTTTCACCTGACATTGGCATTCTTGTGATTGTCCTGATGACTGCAAGATAAAAAACTTTGATAAAATGTCTTTTTCAGCAATACTTAAGTTCTATACTATCAAACTACTATTTATAGAATCATATAATCCTACAATGTGAAAGGAAGCCATTCAGTCATTAAGTCTGCACCGACCATAATTCTACCCAGGCCCTATCGCCAAAACCACATACATTTATCATAGCTAGTGTCCTTGATACTAAGAGCAATTTAGTATGGCCAGTTCACTTAACTTGCACATCTTTGGAGTGTGGGAGGAAACTGGAGGAAACCCATGCAGAGATGGGAGAATGTGCAATTTCTACATTGACAGTGACTTAAGCTGGGAATCAAATTTGGGTCTCTGGTGTTGCGAGGCAGAAGTGCTAGTCACTATGCCACCTCTATGCTATATCAGTTAATTAGTCTAAATCTACAGGAACTATAGTAACATAATTGTCTTATCTCTGTGATCTTTTTCAGAGGATGAAACTGTGCATTTCTTATTAGCTCCTCTTCATAGCACAGAAAGTGGCTAATTGTTTCATCTTGCCTGTACCATTCTATGAAAAATCTATCCAATTATTCTCATTTCCCCTCTTATTTCATCATATTGCTGTTCTCCCCTTCAAGCATTGATTCATTTCCCATTTGAATGTTGTCGTCACCTTTTCAGGCAATGCATCCAAGATCATTATAACATGATGCATAAAAAGAATCCTTCTCAATTCACCTTTGGCTCTTTGCCAAGTACATCAAATCTATATTCTCTGGTTACTGACACTTCCGCCAGTGGAAATAGTTGTTCTTTGTTATAATGCTTTGTGACTTTGAATATCTCAATTATTCCTTCTCTGCTCCAAGAAGAATATCCGAGTTTTTCTAATCCCTTTACATAATTCCATCCTTTTACAATTGCAGTCAATCTTCTCTACACATTCTCCAAGGGCTTGACATGCTCCAAAATGTATTTAAGATCCTTGTAAGAGTTCTCTATGGATTGTCACCTTGATGTGGTGAAGAGGCCTCTTTATTCTGGTCATCCCTTGCGTGATGCGTTGTGGAGTTCCTTGTTACTGGTAGCCCAGCCATGACAGCAAGGAGCTCCCAGATCTGATCACAAATCTGTCAAGATTATGCAGAGATGTAGAGATGCTGGCGTTGGACTGGGATAAACACAGTAAGAAGTCTGACAACATCAGTTTTAAATCCAACCGATTTATTTGATAGTAGACTCGTAAGCTTTCGGCTTTATGGCCTTCGTCAGGTGAATGAGGTGTTCTGGGACCAGAACACTTCATTCGCCTGACGAAGGCCATAAAGCCGAAAGCTTACAAGTTTATTATCAAATAAGTTGGTTGGATTTAAAACTGGTATTGTCAGACTTCTTACTAAGATTGTGCAGAAACTATCAACAGTCCAAGGTCCTCACGTTAAACAAAATCACATGCCTTGTGGCAATGGGGCATTGGAGATTGGACAGACCTGTGAAACTGGGGATTCCTATTCAAGGATCTGCACACAGGTAACAGGTGAATGACATCTTTGCTGGGAAATAGTTGCCTTTGGAAAGCAGCATTTGTGACCGACTGTGACATCTGAATTCACCTGCTCCGCTGTTGTCTTTATTCTATATTGGTTAGCAACCTTATAGCACCAAAAAGGATTGTTCTTTTCCGCCTTGCCAATGAAGTCCAGTGTGTAAAGCTGATTTTTGAATCTATCTGATGTAAGATCACATGACAACAGAGAATGCTGAGAGATTGTTCTACATTCAGTCTTGTGCTAAGCATTGTACTGTGGATAGAAGAATGTTTGATAAAAGTTAAAGTTTACCAATAGCCTCACCTTGGGTGGTTTCTTTCAATCCTGACCAAGGACAACCTGAGCTAGGTTCTACAACAATGATAATAGATATTGGCAACAGTAAAACAATGGAAATCGCACCAAGGAAAAAAGCCCAGTGACTGAAAAAACTGCAAGCAAAATGACTCATAATAAGAAAGAAAGAATGCCACCAGAATTAGAAGAAAGGCTAGAGTGAAGAATAGCTGTGGAAAAAAATCTTACCAGAGTGCTTCACGCATGTGAAAGGGTCAGATTAAGGCAAGAAGTAGCAGAATTGGCATCACAGGTTTACCAAGTACAGAACCGCTTCGGGACCAGCAGAGAAACTTAGAAAGGAACTGGTCCATATCCTCTATACCACAAGCAGTGATGTAGATGATGCATTGGTCGGACAGGACATAAGTAAAAAATCATTGACAAAGAAAGATGTTCTAAAAGCTTTTGATGCATATTTCAGCCTTAGAAGGAACACCATCTTAGAAAAAGGGAAGTTCAATTGATGTAACAAAAGACCTTCATAGTTTATATTGACTAGTTGAGAAATGTGAATATGGAACTCTGAAAGATGAATTAATTCAAGATGACATTGTTAGAGGTGTCTTAGAGGAGGCATTATCAAATTTTTCACATTCAAAAAAGGATTTAACCCTCAAAGGATTTGCAGTTAACATGTCAGAGGAAGTGAGAAAGCAAAGTTAGATATTTGTTCAACAAGACAGGGAGATTTGATGGATAAGAGTGACTGAAATAGTGCAGTTTATATGACACAGAAATAACAATGTACTGACTGAAAAACAGGAACAGTGGCGTGGATATGTTCACTGCCATTACTCAGTGTTGTCACTATGGCAGGAAAAGACTGCGTCAGTATGATGAGTGTTCCACCCACAAACACAAAATGTCCTTTCTGTAAGAGCAGAGACATATCAAACTGGCACATTGTAACAAAATTCTCCCAACTTGGATATTTAAGGAAAACCAATTAAAACCTGTGAGCTTGAATTTTTTGCAATATTTTCAGGCACGTGTCCAATCTGAAGAGCAACAAATCTCGCAAGAAGATGTCAGGCACATACGTGCCTGATATCATCACACACCCACCTAATATTTTGGTTGACGTGCGCACATAGGTGTTGGAAGCATATCTGATGACAATTAATAATCTTGTTAAGACAATTAAAAGTGCAATGGACTGGAATTTAATTTTGCCTGTGGGATTATTAGATTGGCACATGGGCAGGTGGCCATCCCATTTTTGTTTTACTTTTCTTATCCAAGTTCACGATAAAAGTGGACGAGAGCTTTGGCTGTGTTAGAAGTTCAGGGGAGAGTTTGATATCGCTTTACTCTGTTTTAAGTGTTTGCTTTTTACTCTTGTTCTGAGGACTGTTTTATGTCGACTCTGATGGAGCATCTCTGCCCATAAAATTCTTCAGGGCATGGGACAGTGCCATCTGCTGGGGATTATATACTCTTCTGGGTGCACCTTCTTCTCTGAGGAAGAGCTGGGCCCTAGGGAAAGAAGGCCAGGTGTCTGAAGGAGTCACAAGAAAATGTGGGAGGTGAGACACAGGCACTGGGAGTGTAGGGCAGTAGGGAGATCAAGGTGGATGCTACCATTGAAGACACCACCATCAGATTGTACAGACTGTGATCAAGCTATCTCAACACGTCTGAGGTCCAGTGCTGCAGGGGGCATTGCCCCTCATGGAACACCATGATAATAATGTGCCAAATGATTGGGTCAGAGATTGCCTTCAACTGTATGTGTGTGGGCATGCAATGCCAATGGCTCTGAAGGTCACAGTATACTCAATTTTTATGCAGATCATTCCAGGGGTCAGTGGAGGATTTGCATGGTGTCTCTTAATCAGCAGCCCATAGCTGCATCAAGCTTGTAGCTGATGTTCTATTCAGATGTTTCCGCACATTCATTCTTGAATGATCAAGCCAGTCAGGCTAATTGAGCCAGAGGCTTCACAGCTATTCCTGGCTTTCCCTACAGGGTAGCATTGACTGCACTCATGAGGCCATTAGGGCTTCAGCAGGTCAGTCAGATGCCTTTGCTAATAGGAAGGATTACCTCACCATGAATGTCCAGATGTATGACCCAGATTCTTCAAGTCTATACTAGGTGAATACGTTCTGTGACACTTACAATTCCAAGGCTGTTCTTGGGTCCAGTTCAGCTGAATGGTTGGTTGCTATGTGACAAAAAGTATCCATTGAAAAGATGGCTCATGTCGCCATTCAGCATCCTAGGACAGAGGTGAATGAAAGGTACAATCAGTGTCATGTTTCCACAAGAATGGTAATTGGGAGGACAATATAGGTACAGAAGACGTGGTTTAGCTGCCTGAAAACTGTGGAAACCATGACAATCCCACCACTTTTGTGCCATATATGGTATTATATATAAATTTGAATGTTTTCATAGATACTAGTTGGTGCAAGAATTTACAGTGCATTTTGAAATGTTTTGAGTACAAGATATTTTTAATATATAATCATTTTTAATTCATTAATTCAAACAAAATTTAATTTTCAAAATGTCATGAAATTTTCAACTTTAATAGAAAGTGGTGCAGTGATGAATTTGACAAAATTGCAATGATAAAATTGATTTTGGCAGTTCTGTAATTTATTTAGTTTAATTGGAAAATTAACATCAATTGGAGAGTGTAAGATCTTAAAAAAGATATTATATAGTATATTTTTGCATATTTAATACTGCGAGTGATGGAATAATTAATATTTCCTTTCCTGTTTAGAAGGGTGATATCATTGTACCTCCTCATAAAGCTGGTGCCACCTTTCATCATGAAGGTTTCTTCTGGAGATGCTGGTTTAATGAAGCAGTGGCCGACGACAATATCTGGAAGTTCTGGTTCAGTGAGTAAAATAATCTTTTTATTTAGTAAATAAGTTAAAATTGTTGATTAGACCTTCTAAAGTTTAGTTACCATCTGAGTAATTTTCAAAACTAATGCTATCAGATTCGTTAACTTGACATCAGTTGGGAAATGCAAGGTCCCAAGGAAGTGGTAGTTAAGACACATGAGGGGCTAAAATTTGAAAAGAGAAGGAATCGGAAAGGCTAGTTGAACTTAAAGTTAATAAGTCACCAGGATAGGGCTAAATGCATTCAAGGATACTGATCAAAGTAAGGGTGGAAATTGCAGAGGCACTGACCATAATTTTCTAATCTGCTTTATATACACTGGACAACAGGAAAATTGAAGTAAAGTTGTGAGGATGAGCACACGTAACAGAAGTTCAGAGATGGTTTAGGAAGAGATTAAATAATAAAGGTATTGTGGATCAAAAGGTAAAAGGAATGGACACGGTATAGTAAAGAATTAAAGCCTGGTTCCAGGGTAAGTGTTAATCAAAGAATAATTTAGCTCTGACTAAAAGCAAAAATATGAAAATGAGATACTGATTGGCACTTGGCACAAAAAGATAAAAATTGAAACCATTGGAGAAGCTGGGGTTATTCTCTTTAGAGGAGTGAATGTTGAAAGGGTATTTCATAAAGATATTGAAATTAGGAGAGGTCAGTTAAGAGTAGACAGGGATATATTGTCCCAATTGCTGGAGCGATCTAGAACCAGAAGACACTGATTTAAAGCAATTGGCAAAAGAAACAGCAGCAACATGAGGAGAAAGTGCTGGAAAAATTCAGCAGGTCTGACAGCATCTATGGAAAGAGAACAAAATTAATCTTTCAAATCTGGATGACCCTTCATAAGAGCTCTGTTATCCAGGGTCATCCATGATTATGATTTTATAAAAGTCTCACCAGATTAGAAATAGTGAATACGACTCACTAAATAAAGGAGGAGACAGATAGATGGAAACAAGAAGCCAGTTATCTAAACATTTAGAGCACTCTGTACAATTTTGATCTCCTTATTTAGGCAAGGACATAATTGCACCAGAAGCCGTTCACAAAAGTTTCACTTGACTGATTCCTGGATAAATTCTCTTATGAATAAAGGTTGGATAGTTCAGGCCTATATTTTTTTTTTTTATTAAGCAACACAGCACGGGAAACAGGCCCTTCGGCCCAACGAGCCCGCGCCGCCGTCATACCAAATACATTATCCTATTTTAATATTCCTATATAATAATATATATATTATTCCTAATATGGAAAATTTTCACCATGGGGACAATTTGTTTCCCAATCAGCCTAAGAGCGAATTTTTGGGTTGTGGGAGGAAACCGGAGTGCCCGGAGAAAACCCACGCAACCACGGGGAGAACGCGCAAACTCCCGCAGACACCGGCCCAATTCCAAGTGTCTGCACAGCCACATCGATAGTCTCTGAGCTGTCATGGTGCCCTTCAGGTGGTCCACATAAAGCACTCATATACGACATGAGGTACCAGGCAACCCATGAATCAACATCCAAGAGCTGTACCCGCACCACCTGCCGAATGCGTGCTCAAATTATGGACCGAATTACCTGTGGAAAAAAGCCGTAGTTAAACAGTCCTAATATATCCCTCTATCTGCATACCGCTCATGTGGCTGTCCAAGAGACCCTTAAACAGCCCCAGCGTGCCTGCTCCCACCACCTTACTCGGCAGTGCATTCCACACCCCCACTACCCTTTGTGTGAAAAACTGCCCTCTAATATTCGTCCTATACATAGCCCCCCTCACCCTATGGCCATGACCTCTCGTCCTATCCATTTCTAAAGGTGGAAAAAGTTTACCTCCATTTACTCTATCTAGACCCCTTATAATCTTATACACCTCTATGAGATCCCCTCTAAGCCGACGTCTTTCAAGGGAAAACAACCCCAGTCTATCTAATCGTGCCTCATAGGACAGTCCTTCCATACCAGGCAGCATCCTGGTAAACCTCCTCTGCACTCTCTCCAAGGACTCCACGTCCTTCTGATAGTACGGAGACCAGAACTGGGCGCAGTATTCCAAGTGAGGCCTAACCAAAGTTGTATACAACTGCAACATCAAACTCCTACTCTTATATTCTATACCCTTTGCTATGAAAGCTAACATACTATACGCCTTCTTTGTCACCTTCTCCACCTGTGAGGACACCTTCAGAGACTTGTGAACCTGCACCCCCAAGTCTCTCTGCGTCTCTATACTCCTTATAGTTTTACCTTTTATCCTATAATTCTCTTCTACATTTTTCCGGCCAAAATGCATCACCTCGCATTTTTCCGGATTAAATTCCATTTGCCATCTATCTGCCCAATCTACCCACCTGTCTATGTCCTGTTGTATTGCCTGACACTGCTCTTCTGTACCCGCCAATCCAAGCATCTTGGTGTCATCAGCAAATTTGCTGCTCTCACCACCTACCCCTACTTCCAAGTCGTTTATGTAGACCACAAATAGAAGAGGACCTAGTACTGAGCCTTGTGGCACTCCACTAGTGACAGGCTTCCAGCCGGAAAAAGAGCCTTCCACTACTACCTTCTGTCTCCTCCTTCCGAGCCAGTTTTCGACCCATCTACATACCCGACCCTGTATCCCATGCGCCTTCACCTTCTCTATCAGTCTACCATGAGGAACCTTGTCAAAGCCTTACTGAAATCCACGTAGACGACATCAACAGCCTGTCCTTCATCAACTGTTTTTGTCACTTCTTCAAAAAATTCCACCAGATTCGTAAGACAAGACTTCCCTTTGACGAAGCCATGCTGCGTATCCCTGATCAGATCGCAGCGCTCCAGATGCTCATACATCCTGTCCCTAAGGATCCTCTCCATTAGCTTACCTATAACTGAAGTCAAGCTCACCGGCCTATAGTTCCCTGGGTGATCCCTCTGACCTTTTTAAAACAACGGTACTACGTTTGCTATCCTCCAGTCCTCTGGGACCTCACCTGTGTCCAAGGAAGAGACAAAGATTTGCGTCAGAGGCCCAGCCAAGTCTTCCCTCAACTCCCTTAGCAGCCTGGGGTAAATGCCATCAGGCCCCGGAGCTTTATATGTCTTTAAGCTGCCTAACAGCCCCAACACCTCTTTCCTCGTACTCCTTATTTCCCTCAACCAATCCTCAACTTTGTCAACATCAGGCACAGACATCTGTCCAGTCTCCTGCGTGAATACCGACGCAAAGTATTCATTCAGGATCTCCCCCATTCCCCCAGGCTCTAAGCATAGATCCCCTCCTCTGTCCCTAAGAGGTCCAATCTTGCCTCTAACCATCCTTTTGCTCCTTACATAGGAGTAAAATGCCTTAGGATTTTCCTTAATCCTACCTGCCAGAGCCACTTCGTGGCCCCTTTTTGCCTTTCTAATACCCCTTTTAAGATCCCGTCTACACTCTCTATAAGCTTCCAGCTCTATCTCAGTCCCTAGTTGCCTAGATCTAATGTAAGCCTCTCTCTTTTTCTTGATCAAGTCCTCAATCTCCCTGGTAAGCCAAAGTTCTCTAATCCTACCTTTCCCATCCTTCCTCCTTGCCGGCACATATCTTTCCTGCAGAGAGTTTAGTTTTCCCTTGAAAGACTCCCACATGTACCTCGTCGACCTGCCCTCAAAAAGCTTATCCCATTCCGTATCTTTAAGATCTTGCCTAATCTGGCCGTATCTAGCCCTCCCCCAGTTAAATACCCTCCCTTTTGGGCCAGTCTCATCCTTTTCCATTACTATCCTAAAGCAGACAGAGTTGTGATCACTATTTGACACCTGCTCTCCTACCTCGACGTCAACCACCTGGCCTGGCTCATTCCCCAAAACCAAATCCAGTATAGCCCCATCTCTAGTCGGGCCATCCACATACTGCTCCAAGGACCCTTCCAAAACACACTGTACAAATTCCTCCCCTTCCACTCCTACAGCCCTGGGCACACTCCAATCTACTCCAGGAAAATTGAAATCTCCCACCACTACCACCCTATTTTTCCTACACTTATCTAAAATGTCCCTGCATATCCCTTCTTCCGCAGCCTGCGGGCTGTTGGGCGGCCTGTAGTAAACACCCAACAGAGTAACCACTCCCTTCCTATTCCTCAACTCCACCCATAGAGACTCAATTCCTAAATCATCCATACCTCTCTCCCTCTGCACTGCCATGACGTTGTCCTTAACTAATAAAGCCACTCCCCCGCCTCTCTTCACACCAACTCTGTCACACCTAAAACACTTATACCCTGGAATATTCAATTGCCAGTCTTGCCCCTCCTTCAACCACGTCTCGGTCACCGCCACCACGTCTAAACTCCTCGTGAACAGTATTGCCTTCAGTTCATCTGTTTTGCCAGTCACACTCCTCGCATTAAAACACATGCACTGAAGACCCTCAGCTCTCGGATATTCCTTTCTACCTACTGGTGTTACCCTATCATCCCTCTCTATCCCACTCCCAGTTCCCACTGTCTCCCCACCCTCCCTCCCTATTAGTTTAAACATTTCTGAAACACTCCAGCTAACCTCCCAGCTAAAATATGTGTTCCCCCCCCAGTCAACTGCTCCCTATCCCTCGTGAATAGGTGACCCTCCCTCCTGAAGACTTCCCAATGATCAATAAATATGAAGCCTTCTGCCCTACACCAATCCCTCATCCATGCATTTAGTTGGAGTGTCTCATTTATTACCCAATCAGTCCCGGGCACAGGCAGCAGCCCAGAGAACGCCACCCTGGAGGCCCTACCTTTCAGTTGAGCCCCCAACTCCCTAAACTGTCTACGTAAGTTCCCCCCTGCGCTTTCTTCCTACATCTTTTTGTCCTATGTGAACTATTACATTTGCCTTAGACCCTTCTCCCTTCAAAATTCCCTCTACCCTCTCTGATACATCCTGGACTCCTGCTCCAGGGAGGCAGACTACCATCCTGGAGTCTCTCTTTTCCCCACAGAATCTCCTATCGATCCCTTTAACCATCCCATCCCCCACCACTATCTCACCTCCTGCTTTCCCGCCGGTCTCTGTGGCATTCTGTTCCCCTTCACCTGCCCTCTCCATCACAGCTTTTACCCCCCCCTTGGTTTTCTGGGGATCCTCCTTAGAGATGGCCTTTGTGCCTAGATTTTTGTTCTTGTTCCTTGTAACTGTACCCAGCCCATCCCTACTACTAGATCCTGGGGTCCCTGCAGGTCTGCCCTCCCTATTCATTGTATCCTCATTTTCCCTCACTAGACAAACGTCCTCCAAGCGCAGCTCCAGCTGTCTCAACTTTGCTCGTAAACGTTGCAGTTCTAAACATTTTGCGCATATGTGGGGCTTTGGGAGACGTGATGCCTCCAAGAAGGTCCACATATGGCAGCGTACACAGTGGACGCGTTTGGCCAAGTATCGTGGCATTTTATATACCCCTTTAAAAGTGATTAGGTGGGAAGCACGTTACTCACTGCGTCCTAGCCTGCGCTTGCACAAGCCCAGTGAGCTTAAGCCCTTGTTGTTCTCACTCTAATTCCCGTCCTCACTCCACTGCCCGCTCCCGACGCTGCCCGCTGTCTTACCTTGGCCTTCCTTTTATACTCCCGCGCTTCCTCCCCTGCAGCCCCCCGCGCCTACCTCCCGCTACGGAGCGCCGAAATAAACACTCTACAAAATAAAGTACAAGACAGAAATTGCAAGTCAGGATTCTCTCCAGCCACTCTCCAAATAACTCTGCTCCGGAGAACAGAGAATATTCATTGAAATTTAGAAGAATAAGAGATGATCTTATTGTAAAATGTAAGATCCTGAGGGAACTTGACAGGGTGGTTGCTGAAAGAATGTTTCCCCTTTTGGGAAAGATCAAAAATAGTGGACATGATTTAAAAATAAGGGGTTTTCCATTTAACACAAAGAGGAGGAGAATTTTTTTTCTCTGAGGTTTGTGGGTCCTTGGAATTCTCTTTCTCATAAAATGCAAAAGTAAGTTCATTGAATATTTTTATGGCGGAAGTTCTCATCTGCTGAGCACCATTAAGATTGAGGGTGAGGATATTCATGAAACCTCTTTCAATTAGTTCTCTATTTGTTTATTAACATTTTTAACTGGATTTGATTGATCTTCACAGATTCATTGTTTCTTGAATCAATTAGCTCTGGCTATAGCCTGTATGATTCTCCACATTCACGTAGCCTTGCATAGTGGCTTCATTGGGTTGGTATCTCATGTAGACATTCCTGACACACCCAATTATACTCCCCATACTGACAGGGTTTGTTTCTTCATTTGAAAGCAATTGGAACTGGTGTTGGATGGGAATGGGACAGAGTGGTGGTGCTGGTGGTGAGTGTTTGGGGTTGTGTCAGGCCATGAGGTTGCAGAATGTGGTGACATACAATAGACTGAACAGAAAACTCAATGACATTATAATAGGAACATAGAAACGTGAGGACAAGAAAAGGCCATTCAGTCCCTTGCGCATGTTATACTATTCTGTGACATCATGGCTGATTTGAATACTATAAAGTTATTAAAAGTAGTCTGTTCATATCCCCATAAGGCTAACAACTATGCATTGATTTAGCTCAATTGGTTGGACAGTTAGTTAGTGACGTTAACAGTGTAGGTTCAATTCCCATATCAGCTGGGATTATTCATGAGGGTTCTGCCATCTCAGCCTTGCCCCTCACCTGAGGTGTGCTGATCCTCAGGTTGAATAACCACCGCTCAGTTTTCTCCCTCAAAGGGGAGAGCAGCCTATGGTCATTTGGGTTTATGGGGACTTTTGTCTTAATTTGTATATTAAGGACAGCTAGTGTCTGCTTTTGAATTTTGTTACCTAAGGAACAGTCTGCAACTTCAATGTTTTTGGATTTTTATTATTCTCCTCTTTTTGATCAACAATTGCCAATTTAGATCTGTGTCTCAAGTTTTGGCAATTAACTCATTGTTTTCCATTTACAAAATGGATCAAAGGGTGCTTGTTGGAAACTTCTTTGTATGTATGTTTAAAGGGTGAAGTAAAAGATAGAGAAATTCTAGGCACAGGAAATTGTATGAGAGTGTTGTTATTCCCTAAACTGCACATAAAGACAAGGCAGATTTGCTTGGCTCTATCTAAGGAACGCTGTGCATAGGCTAAGATTCACAAATCATTTCATGTTCTGTAAGATTAACTTTTACTTCCAAAGCTATCAAGGTCACTTAAGCTTTGAACTTTATTCCTTCAGTTTATTCTGACTACAATGTTGCTGATGGCAATATCTCTTCTGTTACAAAGTCCATTCCTTATATTTATGTGTTAAGTTAGCAAGCTATAGAGATTGTATCACTTAACATTCCACTGCTTGTTACAGTGCTTCCTACCTAATAATGTGGAGAGAACCTCTTGGAGTGTTGTGATCAGTTCAAGGGCCAGTGAACAGCACTTTTTGGGGAATCAGTGTTAAGGCAGCAAGTCACTTTCAATCAGAAAAAGTGTCCCAGAGAAAGCGGCAAGGGACAGAAACAAGCCCTGGTTAAGTCAAAGTAAAGGAGCATAGAGATATGTTCCAAATTAAAGAAGAGGTGTTGTGGAGAAGATTTTAAGTGAAGTGGGCTAGAGAGAAGCCCTGATAATTGAAGATGCTCAAAAGAAGTTTAGAAGCTCCAAGAAGGTAGCCAAAGTTCGGTGACTCCATGCTGTGGGGAGTTGGGGCAAAGTTACCCTTTTGGAGCAGTAGTATTCTTCTTGGCAGGGCCAAAGATTTGAAATTGTGTTTGTAATTTGATGCTTGAGTATACTCAGAAAGCCAGAGAAGCATAATCCTGGAAGGCAAAATTTAAATACTGCGATGTGGGCCATCAGTGAAATTGTCCAAGTTGGAGTGACCTTCATCTGGAGGTAAATATTGGAAACCCTCATGAGAGATTCAGAATTTCAGTGGGATTGGTTGACTCAGTGTGACAAACATCTGGGAACATTGTTGAGAAATCTATGGAATTTGTTTTGATTACATTTGGCATTGATTGCGCAATGTGGTGTCTTCAACTTCAGTGAGCTTGTTAGTTCACATTTACCTCATACTTACCCTGAATGTTTGTGTGTAAGATGGATATTATAAATTGTTTTCTCTTTCTGTACTAATAACATTTATTTTTCTTTATTCAAGACCCATGGAAATTTATGGTTTTCATTACTTAGTCTCTTTGATCTCACTTTATCTATTTTAAACAAAATGTTATTGGTCTCTAATTGGATTCCTTTAACATATAGGGGTCTGGCCAAGAATCGTAACTCTATAGTGACAGATGTATTAGTATTTGATGAATTGCTTTGTAAAGTTGGTAAAATTATTTTCACCATGGACAACATAAAACACAGTGTAGATGAATTAAACAGGCATCTAAATGGATGAGGCATGGCCTACATCTTCATAGTCTGCTAAATGTTATAAACCTTTACATCTAATAGATTATCACATTGAGCAATTGGAGATGAAAGACAATAAAGAGCAGCAAGGTGATTACCCAAAAGCGAGGAAAAAGGCTGAATCTGCAGCAGCAAAATGTCTTTGTGATAGCTGTGTGCCAGACTCTCTCTCTGATGAGTTGTGCTGCTGACTAGCCATTCACCAATTGCATAAAGTTTCTTCATAGAATCCTGCAATGCAGAAGGAGGCCATTTGGCCCATCGAGTCTGGACCAACCACATTCCTAGCCAGGCCCTAGACATCAGTGAGGTTACACTGAGGCTTCATTTGAAGCTTCAGCATCTTGGTCTTTTGGCTAAGATGCAAATAAGATCAAGCACTGGAGGGAGTGCAATGCCTACTCCTATCAACTTGGATTACGTAGATCGAGCCCAAGACAGGAAGAGGGTAACTTATCTTATCAGCTTGGACCTGTAATGTCTTGCTGGTCGAGACTTTAATTGGCTATAACTACTGCTTCATTTATGTGCTGCAATGTGTTGGGTTCATGTAAGGTAGCTGCTGTTCTTTGTCCATGGAATAGCTCTAGGGACTGGTTCTTGACTGCTATGAGCAAAGGTCTGAGATGGTTCAGCTTAAAATGTCTGTCACTTTCACTGCTAAATGGTTTAAAAAAAGGTTTATGTATTGATTAGTTAAAAGTAAGCTTACATTAACATTGCAATGAAGTTACTGTGAAAATTCCCTTGTAACCACACGTTGGTACCTGTTTGAATACACTGAGGGAGAATTTACCATGGTCAATACACCTAATTAGCACGTCTTTTGGACTTTGGAAGAAAACCAGAGCACTCAGAGAAAACGCATGCAGACACAGGGAGAACATGCAAACTCCACATAGACAGTGACCCAAGCTGGGAATCGAACCTGGGTTCCTGGTGCTGTGTGGCAGCAGTGCTAGCCATTGTGCAGTTCAATCCATTTACTTGCACTTGTGCATTCATCAAGGACAATGCAGGAAGCTCTAAATATGTTGGTATATTGCGACACAACATCATCTTTTGTTCAGATTTTATTTATGGTCATATTATTGAACACTAAGAACAATTCCACTGATGTACATAAAGCAAATATGATGGAAGAAATGGCATGTGCAAAGCTCCTCTATGTGATTCTGAAGCATGCCAAAGGTGTAGGAGAGAGCTTGTTGCATACTGGAATCTAAGGCTTCTGCAACAGCATCTTGCGCATTCACTATTGATGAAGTGACTGGTCTTTATTTATAGAGGCATGGGAGGACATTCGGATCGGATAGAGTTGTCACATGCTTCATAGTGAGTCACAATTTTTCAATTCACTATATTAACACAGCACAGATGTAGATATTGAGCTTCACTAGATACTGGGCAATCCTTTATCTGCTAATAACCGCTTGCTACAATTTCCAATGATTATGGCAATCCGCAATGCTCAGCAATTCTCTTCCTTTAAAAAATACCTTTTCTTATTCATTCATAGAAAGTGAGCATCACTACCAAGTCAACATTTATTGCCCATCCCTAATTGCTTTTGGTGGTGAGCTGCCTTCTTGAACTACTGGCATCCTGATTGTGAAGGCTCTTCCAGAATACAGTTAGGTGGAGAATTTCAGGAATTTTGATCCAGTGATGATAAATGAATATTAGTATAATGCCATGTTAGGATGATGTATGCCTTAGAGGGAAGCTTGTAAACAGAGATCCAGTATGGCTGCTGCCTTTATCCTTCAAAGTGGTAGATGCCACAGGTTTGGAAGTTGCTGCCAAGGAAACCTTGGAATAATGCTGCAGTTCATCTTGTCTATGGAGTACAGTGCAGTTACAGTGTGCTGGAATGGAGGGAGTAATGTGTAAGGTGCTAAATGAGGCACTGAATAAGTGAACTGTTTTATCTTGGATTGTGTTGAGTTTCTTGAATGTTGGTAGAATTGTATTCAACCAAGAAAGTGAAAAATATTCCTTCATTCTCATCACTTGTGCTTGCAGTTGGTGGATACAATTTGAGGAGGTCTTGCTGCATTTGGCATGAACTGTTTCATTATTCGAGGAGCTGTAAATGGAATGGAATACTGCAATTATCAATGAACATCCCCATTTAGGGTGGCACAATGGTTAACTTTGCTGCCTCATAACCTCAGGGACCCAGGTTCGATTCCTTCTTGGATCATTGTGCGGAGTCTGCATGTTCTCCCTGTGTCTGCGTGAAAACTGGGTACTCTGGTTTTCTCCCACAGTCTGAATGATGTGCTGGTTAGGTGCATTGGCCATATTAAATTCTCCTTCAGTGTACCCAAGTGTGCCAGAGTTTGGTGACTTGGGGATTTCCACAGTAATTTCATTGCAGTGTTAATGTAAGTCTCTTGTGACTAATAAATAAACTTCTAACCTTATGATCTTCTTTTGTGCTGGCTATAATTTCAGTCAATGGAAAGTGTTCCCACTGGTTTCCATTGACTTCAATTTTATAAGGTTTCCTTGATGCCACACTTGCAAATTCTGCCTTGATCTCAAGGGCAGGAACATTTATTTTCCCTCTGCATTTAGCCATTTTGTCCATGATTGAACCAAGCTTAGAATGAGGTTTGGAGCTGAAACTGGCAGAACCTAAACTGAGTATCAGTAAATCATTATTGCTGGGCAACTGCTGCATGAAAGCACTGTTAATGACACATTCCATCACTTTGCTGATGGTTGAGAGTAGATTGATGCGGTAATAATTGGCTAGATTGGATTTGTCCTGCTGTTTTTAATTTTCCATATGTCAGACGTCAGTATTTTTAATTGTTATTGGAACATCTTGGCTAGAGATAAGACTAGTAGTGGAGAAAACATCTTCAGTACTACAACAAGGATGTTGGCAGGACCCAAAGCGTTTGATGTAGCCAGTACACTTAATGATTTCTCAATATCGTATGAAATGAGTTGAACTGGCCAAAGACTGCTTTTTGTGATAATGTGGATGTCAAAAGGAGGCAGAAATGAAGCAGTCACTTAGCACCTCTGGATAAAGATGTTTGCAAATGCTTCAGATTTGTCTTTTATACTTGCATATTTCTGCTGAGGGAAGGCTGTCAGTGGTAATTCACAGGCAATCTAGTTTTCCTTGCCAATGTTTGAGTTGATACCATGAAACTTCACATGGCCTAGCTCCATGTGAAGGACTGCCAATGTTGAAGACTGCCAAGGTTACTTGATTCCTCTCAGCTCTGTGCAACTATGTCAACAACTCTGGTAGATCTATCCTACAAGTGGGACAGGACATATTGAAAAATGATGATGGAACAGCATGTGACGTTGGCTTAAAGTTAAATTTTTGTGACTACGACTAGGTCAATCAGTTGTTGGGCTAATTTGTGGGGCATTTCTGCCAGTTTTGACACAAATCCTCAGAGGTTAGTAAGATTTTGCAGGTTTTAATGGGCAGGGCATACCTTTTGTCCAATGCTTAGATTGATGCCTTGTGGTCTATCTAGTTTTTCGTAGCTGATTGGTACAACTGAATGGTTCACTCGGCCATTTCATAGGGCAGATTAAGGTCAAATAAATTGTTGTGGATCAAGTGTGAGTGATAGATCAAACTGAATACAATAATGAATTTCTGTCCCAGTAAATCAGATTTTATGACCATCTAGTCATTTCATGGTCCCCACTGCTGGCACCAGCTTTTTATTTTAGACCTATTTAATTAATTGAATATAGAATCTCCAGCTGTTGTGGTGGAATTTGCATTCAGTTATTTGGATTATTAGCACAGGCTTCTGGATCACTAGTCCAGTAACATTAACACTAAACTACCAGATCACTTTAAGATCTTTAAAGATCCAAATATATCGTCTCATCAGCCGACAAAGGACGTGAACTGCTCCTTCTGAATAGCAGGTTCCTGTGTCTTCTCTGTTACTATCACTTTCTTCTTCTCACTTAAGTTTGTGTATCAACAGGAATACCTTCTTCCAACACAGTACAGAAATTGCAAAGTATAGAGGGATTTGAATTTGTATAGTTAAGTCTGTGAAGTGCTGTTTTGTTCAGTGTCATTGAGTGCTTATTGTTCTTATTCTGGCACAGGACAAGAGAAATGTAATATTTCCCTTTTCTGAACTCTTCAGTTTTGACTTTCAGAAGGATAAGTGACTTGCTTTTCGCTTTGGTATATGCAGGGAAAGTGGTCAAGCAGCTAGTTTGAGAGGACAATTAGATGGTCTGGGAATAGTTAGGGTATGTAAGGGTGCAGTGAAAAGGTATGTCAGTTGTATCGTTCCCCACATATTAGACAAGATTTTTATCTGTCTAACATTTCCTGGGCAATTATACAGTTAAGTACTGCAGAACTACCTAAAGTCTCTGCCTTTAGCGCAGAGTTGGAAATGTTCATAGAAGGTTCCAGGGAGTCGGAGAATCATCCTTTGAAAGTTGAAGTTTCTACATGGGTCAGGATTTTGACAGTGTCCTGACATGCATCTTTAATCATATATCCAATCTCCAACAACCCGGAAACTGGAAGATTTGGTCTGTTATCGTTAACGAATGGAGCCTTTGGATTATCGGCTATAAGCAACAGATCCTTAAATTATATAGTGGAATATAAATTTACAAATGTTAAACCAGTTTTTCTGAAACATATTTTAAATAGATTTCAGCCTCTAATGTAACAACAGATGAAATTTGATACGTGTAAAATGAGCATATATTAGTATCTGATAACATGGTTCTACTTTCATGTGTCACAAAAAAAGGACCAGTTTATCGATAGTAATTATTGAGCTTTTGTAGAAGAGTTTTATGATTAACAAATGCTGCTCACAATTGTTTGCTTTCTTTATTACTCAGCTAATCAACCTCCTTCAAAATACTGTATGCACGCCTATCTTCTCCCTTTTCCTCTGACAACGGAAACATATAACTCCACTGCTTATGAGACTGCAATCAGTAAGTAAATGATTGTCATTACCTTGAATCATAAAAATTTCTGGATAAATAGAAATATTGGCAACTTGACAGTGATTATCGGCAATTCAGGGATTGCACAATTATAAACCTCAAAAGCAATGCATTTGCTTATTTTTGTTTACAAAACGGATAATGAGATTACAACACAGAGACCATTCTGGGATACTTTCATGGGTTGGTTTTATGTCATTGTTTTGCCAATAGCAACTATCATTGGCAGACTCACATCTAAAATGTATTCTGCCTTCCTCATTTCAAATTATTTACAAATAACCAACAAGTATATGTTGGGGAATAATTTGACCGTAATAACTTTTCTGGTTTCATCAGGTAAGATCATAACTAAACTTTTAAAAACAAACATTTATGTATTTTGGTAAACACTACCAATTTTAGCATTTGTTCACATAAATTGCTGCAGAAACTACTAATTGTGTAATTCTGAGGCTAGAAGAATATGAGATCAATTTCAAATTATTTTTATGAAGACTGAAGGATAGAAATTATTAATATTATTTTGTGTGGTTAAATTCTGCAGACCTGTCATACAAAATATCTTAAGATATTTTAAACCAGTCACATGTTTATGGTTCAGGTCAACAACACAAAATATTCTATGGAGCCCTACTGGATCCTAAGTTTTGCATCTTGAATTTGGTTAGGATAGGCATGATATGTTTCATGTAGGTATATTTCAAATGACCCACTAGGAAGCTTTTATCAAACAAAGTTTGTTTAAGAATATAGTTAACATATATGGAAAGGAAATTAGCAATAATTTTAATCAATTACAAACAAAAACAAAGCAACCATGATGATGTATAGCCCATAACAAATATATCTAAGATGTTCTAATCAAACCAATCCCATAAACACCCCTTGTCACAGGTATAACAGAGAAAACTCATGCACATTGATACTGGAACTGAGTCCTTCAGGTGATTGCTGAGGTTCTCTTGATACACTCAAAACAGCTTGAAGTTGGAACAGCTTTCCTGAACATCAGGGAGAGACTCTGGTCAAACCACCAACAGCAGATTTTCTACTCCAGATTAGCTTTCAGCTAACCAGCAGAATTTCAAAAACCAGGAAGAGAGAAAGACAGAGAGAGAGATTTAGAGAGACTTCTTTCCAGCTTGATGTCTCTTCTGAAACTAAAACCTGCAGCTCAGAACTGAAAATGAAAGAGCGGCTGTCAACTGACCTGCAAACGTTCTTCTCCCTGACAATGCAGGGTCATGAAACTAATTCCCAAAGTAAAAGTAAACAGCTTTTACTTAAACCACTTAAGGAGCAATGAAAGGATCTCTCCAGCCAACTCGGCAATAATAACATCACCTGAGAACTACAGAGAACATATTTATTAAAAAACTTTTAAAAGTACGCTAACACCACACACAATGAAAGTATGTTGGCTTGAAAGTTCATTATTGCCACAAGTTGTCATGTAGACTTGAATTATAAACCTCAGTTTATACTGCTTCCATTTTCATTTTTTTAACATCTTATCTAAAGTTTTAAGGTATAAGTTAATAATGTATTTACAACTGATGAAGTTCTTCAAATGTTTAATAGAAGGCTGTACCCCTCTCTTTGGAGCGTCTTTCTCTTCTGGAGGAAATGTCCAGTATTTGTTTGGCATCTATACATTGGGCATTCAACAGATTGAGGATCACCAACATAATGATAGGTGTCACACCTTCATGCTGCTGGGCTGCATGATGTTACACCACCTTACAATTCTGTACATTCAACCACTGGCTTCACTTTTTTTGAAACCACATTGAATACTGGACCAATGAGTGCACATCAAAATGATTGGTTTAAAAATATATATTGAAAGACAGAGAGAGAGATTTAGAGAGACTCCTTTCCAGCTTGATCTCCCTTCTGAAACTAAAACCTGCAGCTCAGAACTGAAAATGAAAGAGCGGCTGTCAACTGACCTGCAAACACTCTTCTTCCTGACAATGCAGGGTCATGAAACTAATTCCCAAAGTAAAAATAAACAGCCCTCAGTTAAACCACTTAAGGAGCAATGAAAGGATCTCTCCAGCCAACTCGGCAATAATAACATCACCTGAGAACATAACTGCTTAAACCAGTTATGAAATGACAGTAAATGATTTTGCAAAGTAATGTTTTATGCCATTTGAACAAAACATTTAAAAACCAAGTTTACACTTATTTATTTACAACAAAATAGGAAGTATTGTTTTCCTTATGCAATTTGTTTGTTCTGACCTTCTCAGACTGCTTAAATAAATCTATCTTTATAAATTGTTACCTAATCCTAAATGTTTGTGAGCCTATTTCCCTGTGCAATAATCATCGTCATATGGATGTTTCAGTCATTATTTGTACCTTGCTTAATGAGGTATCACTGATGTCATCACTAAGAAAAAATCCTCAGTGATATAAAAAGGAAATTGCCCTAGACTGTATATTCCCCACCTTCCTCAATCTAACTTGTTCCCCTTCTACTCTACCTCCTATGCATTTCCTGCTCTCTTCTCATGAAGACAACTTCAGCAGGGATGATGTATCCTCTTACTGGCTACCTGAAGTCATTACAAGACAGAAGGAGGCCATTTGGCCCACTGAATCCATTCTGTCTCTTTCTCTGGTAAGGAATCCAGTCAATCCCATTCTCCTGTTCTATTTCCTTAACCTAGCAATTTAAATTCCCTTAAGTGCCTATCCACTATCCTTTTGATATCATTCATTGGCTCTTCTTCCATCAACCTCATCAACAGTAAATTCTAGGTCATTACCACTTGCTGCAAAGAAAAGATCTTACTCACATTCATCTTGCATCTCTTGCCAAAACTTAAAGTGTGTACACCAGTTGTTGCAACATTGTCCTTGCCCAGTGGCTATGACGCTAGGGCTCTCCATCATGGTTATTCAATGGAACATGGTTGTGCGCCACAGATGAATTTGAACCTGCCCCATCCAATGTATTTTTATGTACTTTACAGAGGGAATTACTGAATATTGATTTCAAATGGCCCACTGATTTTTCCCCTCCCTAGCTAGGTGAGCTCTGACGTTCCTGTTGCCACAATGACAAAGACAGGATCAACAATTAAACCTGATCTGCATAGATCAATTCCACAGCCAACTGTATCATTGCAGGTAACCATAAGTGCTATGCAACACTGTCTCGAATAGGGAATGCCTAACCTGCTCCACTCTATATTCAATGGTATTATCATCGTTGAATATGCCACCATAAACATATTGGGTTCATTTCTGGCCAGAAACCAATCTGAACTAGCCATATAAATACAGTAGCTACAAAAACAATTCAGAGATTTGAATATTTTGCAGCAAGTGATCTATCTCCTTGCTCCCTAAAGCTTTTCCACGTCTCCAAGGTACAAATCGGGAGTGTGATATAATACTTTTCATTTACTTGCGTAAATACATCTACAAGAAAATTCAGGAATCTCAACACTATCCGGGACAAAGCAACCTGCTTTACTTGTATCCAACTAACCACCTTAAACCCTCCACTTTAACACCATGTAGCTGCATATGTTTTACAAAGGCTTCTTCAACAGCACCTTTCAGTCAAGTGATCTTTACCACAATTGATGGACAAAACTGATGCATGAGAACAATACCAGCTCTAAGTTCCCTTCCATGTCACACACTATTCTGATGTGGAAATGTATTGCTTTTCCTTTGGGGTCAGAATCTTGAAATTCCATATCTGTTGGCACTGTGGGAGTTCCTGCTCCACACAGATTGTAGCAGTTTAAGAAAGAAGTCAACTACGACCATCTCAAGAGCAATTTAGGCTGGATCATAAAACTTGACCTATTGTTAGTCACCTCCATAGAATAAATGATCAAAAAAGCAGAAAAGAGCAAATGAGAGCCACACTTGCATATTGGTGTCTCCTCTGAAAATATTAATTATATGGGGATTCCCATAGCCATGATTAAGGTACAATGCCAGTGGCTCATTATTTCTATAATATAAATAAATAGATTTTTCATATTATAATATTTATAACAATATATACTCACCAATTCCACTTTGAAACAATGAATATTGGCCTTTACATCAGATACTGAATGTAACCTTTCTTGTCTGTGCTGACAGTTTACCGTGGTTTCTGGTCTGTATTCATGCTGTTGGGTCTCGTTGCTATCATAGTAGGAGGCTTCATCATCATCTGTGCAGCTCCATTTTCAAATCATAAGCTCTACAAAGCAGGAGGTGGACTCTTTCTGTCTGCCGGTAAGTGGAACCTTCAGATTGTGAATAATTTGCAGCAACTAATTAATTCATGTTTGTAGCAGAATGAACTTGCAACTGATGGAAGTGGATATTTATTCATCTGATTCATTCAAAATTAACTCGTGTATCGCCTGGTTTAATAAAGAATTGAGGTAAATGAGTTCTGGCAAAATGATGACACATCAAGTCCTGAACGGGATAATGAGCATTATCATTTTCACATTTTTCATCTTTTTACAGGGTATGAGTAGTATTTATTGCCCAACCCCGATTGCATCTGAAAAAGTGGTTCTCCTTGAAGCACTGCAGCTTTGGTGTATTTGCAACAGGAGTATTGTTAGGGAATTCCAGGATTTTGAACCAGCAACATGATGATATAATTCCAAGTCAGGTTATGGTGTGGCTTGGAGAGAAACCTGCAGGTGCTGGAATTCCCCTGCGTCTGTTACCCCTGTTCCTAAAGGTGGTAAAGTTTGTATGATGTGGGGATCCCAGCATTAGACTGGGACGGAAAATGTAAGAAGTTTCACATGACCTTTCGGAAAACTGCTGCTTCATCAGATCACCAGATGAAGGAGCAGCCCTCTGAAAACTTGCGATTCCAATTAAACTGGACATTAACCTGGTGTTCTGAAACTTCTTAAAAGTTGTAGGCTTGGAAGGTGCTGTCAAAAGAACTTTGGTGAGTTGCTACAGTAGATCTTGTAGAGAGCACATACTGCTGCCATTGCCCATCTGTGGTAGAGAGAGTGTATGTTGAAGGTGGTGGTTGGGGTGCCAATCAGACAAGCTGCTTTGTCCTGGATAGTGTCAAGTTTCTTGCTTAGTATTGGAGCTGCAGTAATCCAGGCAAGTGGAGAGTGTTCCATTGCATTCCTAACTTGAGCCTTGTTGATGGTGGACAGGCTTTAGGGAGGTAAGAGGGGAGTTAATCGCCACAAAATTTTCAGCCTCTGACCTGTTCTTGCAGCCACAGTTCATTTTCTGATCAAATGGTAATCCCTAGATGTTGATCGAGGGAGATTCAGTGATGCTAATACTATTGAATATCATTTAATAATGCACAAATATACCCAGATTGCTACAAATGTATAGAATGGATAGGAAAACTGAAGAAAAATCGACCTCAGTAATCATCCCATTTACAATGCTGGGCTAAAATGGAGAATTCTCAGTTTTCACTCAGAAACCAGAGGAAAAGGAAATAGCGAGTTGGTGCTCAGAATCATGAAGCGATGGTACAGAGGAGATAACATATCTTGACCCTTGTGGGATTTTCCAGCCTATTTTCCACCAGGTATGGAGGACAGGTGCCCAAGGGTACTCAAAAGAAACAAGCATTCGTTCTGTTACAAAACCATTTTTATACTGAAAATGAGTTGGTTTATTGAGATGGGTTGAAACTACAGAATATGTTTAAAAATGCTGAATAACTGCTCCTAAGTTGGCTGAACATTGATACTGCTGCAACCTGCAAATTACAAACTCATCAGAAAGGAGCTGGGCTAGAAGTGGCCCTCCAGAGACAATTGACATAAATGAATATGAAATGAATATTTCCTGAAACACTCGGAAAACACCCTAGACATAACCTGTGTATTCGGCTTGGTGCAGACCAAGATATTAGACTCAGTCACTTTGGACAATGGACCCTGGCTGAGAAGGGGGACTCGACTGCCATGTAATCTAATCACTTTAAACAATGAACCTAGAATGAGATTTTCCCAGCTTGCTGGATCTAAACCTGTGAATGGAGGTCCTGTGCTGAGCAAGCTAACCTTTGTGCTTAACGAAACTGCTTTTCCAGAGAGAGAGAGAGTTAGACTAGAAAGACCTTGAGCAGGTAACAGCAAGAAGACGACTTGTGATGCCATTCTCCCCCTATCTAGTCAATCTGTGAGCTTATATCTTGCCTCTATTCTGACCAGTCGAAGCCTGCAGGCAGCATTTTTAACATAAACTAAGCAGCTGCTGACTCCAGAGGACAGTGGTGGAGATCATCAGTCAACATTTTAAATCATCCTGACGTAGAATCCAGAAAGATCATCAAACCCAGCTCAAATCATCCAAGTTATCAAGCTACAGGATAAATTGACTTCCTCTTAAACCATTTAACCTACCTTCCCTCATTGTAATTTACTTCAGTATGTGTGTTTGTGTGAACTCTTCAAGTTATGTGTGAGTGAGAGATAGCGCCTTTCTATTAGGTTGAGCATTAAGTACAATAAATACTATTTCCTTTCCTTTTGAAAATTACAAGAAAACTTGTGTGTATTTTACAGTTATAGCACTTAAACACTTGAACACAGAATTAGTAAAAACATTGTTGTGTTTAATCTACAGGTGGACAGAGTTACATATAGGCATATTTTTTTGCAACTAACAGCATCAAATTTTATATTAATAGTTTAATCTTTTAATAAAATTTGTACACACTTGCTTATATACCTAATAACTTATGTGGCCAGGGCTTTCCCTGCAGTTTGAATTTAGTATCAAATCAAGGAAATATCCAAACATCCAGCAAAAAACATGTCACTCAGCAGGCTGAGCAGCCAACCACAATGAAGTATTCTAAAAGACAGCAAACTTGGAAGTAAGATGTTTTAAGTTTATTTATTAGTGTCATAAATAAGCTCCCATTAACACTGCAATGAAGCTAAAGTTTATTTATTAGTCACAAGAAAGGTGTACATTAACACTGCAATGAAGTTATTGTGAAAATCTCCAAGTCGCCACACTCCAGGACCTATTTGAGGACACTAACGTCTTTCGGACTGTGGGAGGAAACTGGGGCACCCAGAGGAAACCCACACAGACATGGGGAGAATGTGCAATCTCGTCAAAGATGGTGACCCGAGCTGGGAACTGAACCTGGGTTCCTGACACTGTGAAGCAGCAGTGCTAACTGCTGTGCAATCCTATTGCCCATACACTGCATTTCCCATTTTAATTATAATTTTGGAAGATGTGAAATAAATGATTGGAACATAGACATAGAAAACACAAATAAGATACAATAAACATTCCTTTCTTAAAATTATTTTTCATTTTTTTTATCATAGTAGAGAAACTGGGCATCCCACAAAAAAATGAATTTTTCAGGGATAGTGCAACTGTTCAGCATTGTTTATGAACTTATTACACTATTAAAACAACTTATGCTTCATTCAGCAATGTGTAACATTTTCAAGGATTTGTATAATGAAGTTAATAACATAAAACACAAGTTTTCATAAGTTCAGTAATTTCTCCTGTTAAGAATCCCACTGATATTCAATGTGGGGCCATCTCAAATCCTAGAAAGGAAATTTGGAATGCCAGTTCTTAACAATTTTTGTGATTTGGAAAAGATGTGAGAAAGGAGCACATACATAAATCCTTTTCATCAGCATCCAGAACAAGGAGCAAATTCTTTTCACCCCCAAATCATCCTCGATGGACAGCTCTAATTGTGAAGCTTTTGTGTTCTTTCTTCTGTTTTCTGGCACTGTCTTCAGCTGCATTAACTTTATTTACACTCCACTTGTTATAATCTTGCTCATAAGAGAAAAGCAATTTCTCAGATTGATTCTTCTCCCCACCAAACACTATGCCCGAGAACCATTGTCTAGACCACAAAATGAATACTTGGTTCTGATTTGCTTGCTTGGAGAATTGGTGGAAACACAATGGGCCAAATGAGCTCCTTCTGTGCTGTAACAATTCTGTGATTTTCTGATTTTGTTAGTCAGACCTGCCTGCATGTTTTGTGTGGCCCTACAACCCTTAAATCACACTGTAATTAATGTCCCCAGTTAAACTCTTTCCAGAATCTGTGTGGGTTTCCTCCAAGTGCTCTGGTTCCTCCTACACTCCATAGATGTGCAGAATAGGTTGATTAACAATGACCTTAGTGTCAGTGGGATTGGTAGCGTAAATATGTGGGGTTACCAGAATAGGGCCTGGGTGGGATTGTGGCAGTGCAGACCCAATGGACCAAATGGTTTCTTTCCTTCCGCACTTTAGAGATTCCATGATGCTATGACATGTTTCATGGAAGTTAGAATTGACAGTCTAGGGTGGATGTTTGTTGTGGGGAATCAGAGAGATAATTCCTCCAAACTTGCAACACAAACTGTTGGAGCAGTTACATGAAGGGCATGATCCAGATGAAGGAACTTGCTCAGAGTTACTTTTGGTGGCCAGATCAGGACACCCAAATAGAAAGAAAAGTGGGACAATGCCAGTCTTGTATTTGGGTGAGGAACTCACAACCATTGTCACCTCTTCACCCTAATAGCCGAAAATTCACGGCAATGACTATATATTGAGTCCACTGATTCTTAGAGGCATATATGCTCCTGGTTATAGTTGACACGTACTCTCAGTGACTGGAATTAGTCACGATGAAGCACACCAAATGAAGAAACTATTGAAAAACTAAAAAAGATCTTGCAACGTTTGGCAACCTGGAAAAGATTGTCAGTGACAATGGGTCACACTTTACCTCGCAAGAGTCTGACATTTGGCTCAAGGGCAGTGACATCCAACTTACCAAATTAGTACCCTATCACCCAGCTACTATTAGCTGAATGATTTATACAATCAATGAAACAAACACCGACGGCTTCTCGAGACCAGAGATTACTAACTCAAGGCTTCAATAGCTTTTTGGCATCCTGTAGGAATATTACACATGTGATTACACAGAGTACACCGACATTTCTACACATGAAGAGGAAGCTGCGAGGGACATTTGATCTGCTAATACCCAAGAGACACCAGCAATAGTCGAAATCAAGAGTTGCAAATAGCCGGGAAAACAGGTGAATGCTGAACAATGCTTATTTCACCAAGGGGTATGAGTATTGTCATGTAGTGATACTACTCAGGGCAAGTAGGTACCTCAAATTGTATTGGCTCAAATTAGCACTGTATCATACATAGTCTAAACTGAGGATGAACTGGTTTAGAGATGCCATGCTGACCAGTTGCTGGCTGCCCACAGTTGCTTGCCAGAACAACCTAGAGATGAACTGTCCTCTCTAGTGCCTGACATTGGGCCTGCTATCACCGGAGTGGCAGGCGAGTCAGAAAGGATTAGTGATTGTATTGCCACTACCAATTACCCTGTTGGAAGCGATACTGCAAACTGTCCAAGGGAGGAAGTATCTAATGATGTGCCTGAGCGAAAAATGTAACCAGCAAGGGCTTGATGGCCTCTTGATAATGTCTTCTATTGATTGTGTTACATTTGATCTGGTTGCATAGCGTAACGTGTATCCAGCTTTGTAATGCTGTGTATGAACACCTCTGTGATTGATCTTGGGATGGATGGGGATATGGGGGCCGGGTCGGCTGCCTTCAAAGTAAAGGGGGAGGAATGTTGTGTATTCAGGAAATTACTCTGGAGCATGGTCCCTTTAAGAAGACAGTCACGTGATCACTCTGTAGCATCACTAGTGCCTCCGCAACCAACTGGCAGTTGGGGATTGGAGCCTGTACAATGTAGACCTAAAATAAACCTGGCAGATGTTTTTTATTTAAAGTTGTGTGGATCTTCTGAATTGAATTGATCTCTGCAACCCCAATTCCCCCAGCCATAGATAATGCAACAGTTTTAGATTACAGTCCTCCATCATTGAATTTTATTTATTATTGTTGACAAGGCTGACATTTATTGTCTATCCCAAGTCACTCAGTAACAGTTTGGACAACTCAACAACATGTCAATTCTGAAGGTCTATGAGTTTGATGTGGAACTGGGATCACATCTAAATCAGGTTGGATAAGAATTGCAGGTTTCCTTCCTTGAAAGATATTTGCAAACCAATTGGGTTTTACGGATATCCTAATAACTTCAAGGTCACTTTTACCAATACCACATTTAAGTTTACAGTTAGTTCAAATTCTCCCATTGCCATGGTGGAATCTGAACTTAGATTCACTGGATTATTATTTCAAGCTATGGGAGTGCGATGGTTATGTTACTGGATTCTTTGTCCATGGGAGGTCTGTGACTTGACAACAGGCATTTTCTCTAAAATGTTGGTGTTTCCAGTGATTAATTGGGGCCACATTTTTGAAAAGCCTGACAATGGTATAGTTGTCTCAAGCCTCATTTTTCCTCTTTGGAAACTTGTTTATTACCTTTAAATTCACTGTCTTGCAACAACAAAATTCATACAGATAATGAAGAGGAGATGGTGGGGTAGTGGAAATGTCACTGAACTAGCAATCCCAAGGCCCAGGCTAATGTTCTGGGTAGACAGGTTCAAATTCCAACACAGCAGCTGGTGGAATTTCAGTTCAATGAAACAATCTGGGTTAAAAGCTAGTCTAATGGTAACTGTAACACCATTGTCGATTATCATAAAAATCCATTTGGCTCACTAATATGTTTAGGGAAGGAAATCTACCATGCTTCCCTTGATTGATAGCTGGTGACACCAGACCGGTTGATTCTGAACTACCCTTTGAATAGCCTATCAAGCTCAATTGGCTCAAACTGCTACAACGTCTGAAAGAAATTAAACTGAACAAACTACCTGGCATCAACCAAGATACCGAAGACAGCAGCTACACACCTATCCCATGGAACCTGCAAAGCCCTCCTTATTAACATCTTGGATTATGCCAAAATTGGGAACGCTGTCCCATAGACGAATGAAGTAACAATCTGAGAGAGTCATACTCATGGAAATATACCTCGCAGACAATGTCCTAGACATCACCACCATCGTTCCTAAGGAGGAGGGCAGAGTGGTAAACAGCTGAGAGGAATTGGCTAGGAGTCAATGAAGCCTCATTCCATTGACTGAAACATGGACAGGGAAATCTACTGTCAGTAGCATTCTCGTTGCTAAATCCTCCGCTGTCGATATTCTGGGTTACCATTGACCAGATGTTGAACAGCAACAATACCGTGCCTCTAGAAGTATTTCACTGCCTCTGTCACTTCACTGTTCTGGGTCAAAATCCTTTGGGTGGAGCTACACTACATGGCATACTCCATTTCCAGAAAGCAGCTCACCCCCCACCTTTTCAAGGGAAGGGCAATAAATGGTGACCTACCCAGTGACACCCATATTCCCTGAATGAAAAGAATGACAATTGTTGATTGTAACTGCTTTCAGAATGGTGATTTTTTGGGCCTGACTTTACCATTTTGATTCTAAATGCTGAATCTGGGTGTAATACAGATCTGACTCAGAAATCCACTTTCAGGCGCTCCCATACATTCTCCACCATCTCCAATCCAATTTGTGCTGTGGGCAGGGCTTAGTGCTGCCAGAATGATCAGAACTCTGAAGTGCGCAGTTAGAAAAAGATTTGAAAAGGCGTGCCCTTGTCAGATTGCTTCCGAGCCACAGAAAGCGGAGAAAGCGGCCCCAGAGCGAAAAGCGGGAGCAAGGGTGTACCTTGAGGAATGGAGGGTGAGGGAGGGAGATGGGTAAGATATATCCTGGGGGGGCAGATGGATCCCTGGTGGGGGGGGGGCAATCGGTCTGGGGAATGGTGGGGGGGAGGATAAGGGACACACACGCATATCACTGCCCCCCTCATCCACCCTCCACCACCCACTGATTGCCACCCCTGCTCCCTTTCCCCCCACTGATCTTCTGCAATGTGGCAGCGGACCCCCTGCCCTCTCCAGCAGAAATCCATCTCTCTCCCCCACCAGAGATCCATCTGCCCCTCTACCAGAGATCTGTCTAACCAGTCTCCCTCTTCTTCCCCCTCCAATCAGATAGCAATCTGACCTCATTTCCCCCTTCCCCTCAACCAGACAATGATCTGACCTCACTCCCCTCATTCCCCCCCCCAACCAGAGAATGATCTGACCCACCTCCACTCCCACCCCCACCACTGATCTGAGTCACAGAGCTGTTGTAAACAATGAAGGCCCTCTTCAGAGGCTGAAGCACTCAACTCAGACTTTTATTTAGCAGGTCTGTAAAGGCATGGTCTTGGATTGGCATACACGGCGGTACAGGGGTAAATGCTGATAGAGTTGGGTAGGCAGTTCATTAATTCAATTTAAATGCATTCGCGGATCTTGATAAAGTCACGATCTGCTTGGACTCAGGTGCAGATCGCAATAAAGACCTCACAGCCAATTTTATCACGATTTCACGCCCGAAAATGGACGCAAATTGTTGGTAAAATCGGGCCCTTTGTCTCAATGGTACAGCAGTAGAAGTTTGAACTACAATATAAGAATTGTCAGTCTTCCAAGTTACATATTGCAAAGTTCCCATACCAGATTTAGATCAAAATGCAACAGCTGCCTGAACATGCTGGTGACTAGGACATGGAGTTTTTTGATCTCAGCTGTAAGAGCCAAAAATTAAACTACATTGAAAAGGAATTGCCTATTGAAAGCATTTAGTAAATTCCATAATAATTTCATGGAAATGAACCAAACTAAATTAAATTAAACTCAGCTCCCATATTTATTGACAATGTTGAAAGTTTATTAAGGACAAAATCTGAGGATAAAAGTGTCCTTGGTTTTGAAGTTGGAGTTGTTTATTGCAGTTTAGGTCTCAGTGCTGATTGTTTTTCATATCATGTCTCAGTTGGGGTAAACGCAAAACAATTTTGAGTCATATTCCAGTGCAGTTCATAATGACAGAATTTACTGAATACTTTCAATAGGCAACTCAATTCCAGTGCAGTTCATATTGACAGAAAACTTCACAATATATTGGGTGAAAGTTACTGCCCTCTCTTTACTACTTCCTCTTCTGCACATGCTCTCCCCTGAGGGTTAGAGGCAGGGATCTGAGTGATCGGACAGGGAGGTACAGGGAGAGAGAGATCCTGCAACATTCCTGTCTCCCTCTGATCAAGTCTGGGGAAGGAAGGCTTGAGGATGGCCTTCCCAACTGGATGCCAATTAAAATCTCTTATGTGGCAATTCAAAGGCCTCATCCTTCTGCTATTGGTATTTCACCAGCAGTGGGCAGAGATCATGGCTAGTAATCTATTGCCAGGAAAGCTGGCAGGTAGACATGGGACTTAGTAGCATATGGGTATAGTGAGGAGTTATCCTTCCTTGTCAGACACTCAGTGTCTGATGGAAGCACCCACTTGTGTGCATCGAGAGAGTAAGAACACCTTTTTCCTTTAAACTGACCCACCCCACTCATTAGAGACTCTTTATCTGGCCTTCGTGAATCCATGCCACTCACATTTTTCTGGGGCTCCAATGTTGATCCATAGTTTAAGCCATACTGCTGTTCGGGCAGGGACCACCTTTTCCACGATGATGTCGGTATTGGTCTCTTTTAAGGTAACCAATACCAACATCACCGTGGAGAGGTTGGCCCCTGGTATTGGAGAACTGGAGAACTCTCAGATGCAGGATGTTTGCCCCATACCAGGATTTCTGTGGGGGAATTCCCCTGACAGGAGCCAGGAAACCCAACCAAAAGTGCCCAAGTGGGATTATCCCCACCGGGCTTACCGAAGATCAATATACTGGAATTTCCCCCAATTTCCCAGCTGGTTGATGGGCCCCTCCATGACCATTAATTTCTGCTCATTGTATCTCACATAAAAAAATACTGTTTAAGGCCAAACATGATAATATTCCTGTCCAATATTGCTGAGAATGATCAGTTTGAATGCACAACAGAGGAAATGTTAGCAGAAGTCTGAAATACCAAGTGGGTAATCTTGGGATCAGACTAAATCCATTTGCTGACCTGTGGCTGTACAATTCTTGCTTCATCACATTGTCAATATAGCTAAAGTCCTGATTATGACCCAGTTACATCAGCAAGACCTTTCCAGGATCATCACCCAGCACAGGACTTGTGCATGAGGTATAATACTCTCCCAGGTCTGAAATGTGAGCTGCACTGCTAAATTTACTGTGGGCGGTGGCAGAAAGCCAGGGCTAAATTCCATATTGGCCCTTTCCAGGAACCTGAATTAAGTGTCTGGCACAGGGGCTCCCCTCTCTTTAAAGGATGAAAGCTTCCCTCTATGAATTACCAGCCAATCAGAGGACTGGCAGCTGTTCAGTCCCAGGAGTGCCAATGGGTCACCAAATGATTGGATTGCATCCCATTTGGAGCAATCGCATGTTCGCTGACCTGGAACCCAGGCGAGTGGATTCAGGGGTACCAGTGCAAGTCAGGGAGGTCTTATCAAGGCAAATGAAGGTGTTTCCATGGCAGGTAACTGCAGTAGAGAAGCTCCTCCATGAGACAGAAAGGCTTTCCACTACCTATGTGGAGGCTGCCAGTTCTTACTGGGTCATCTCTATATGCAGTGGGAATTCACCCTCTGCCGACTGGAATGCCAGTAGACCTTAAATGGCACTTAATTGATGGCTTAAGTGCTTCAATTGTCCTCTGAGTGGGAAAGACACCTACCACCTTCCCAGCTGCTGGAATAATTGCGTGGCTCTGGAAAGTCAAGGGCACTTCACCCCTCATGATTCTATAGTCCTACCTCCTTTTGCAATTGGCTATTGTGGACCACTTTAAATTCTGCCCTCGGTTTGGAAACTAATGTCACATACACACCAGGTAGGATTTTTTTCTGTTAATTTCATGTGCAGTCAACTATACAACCTGCGGAAGGCAATCTTAAAGGACATTAGTGAACCAGCTGGAGTTTACAACGTTCTCAGTTTTCATAGTTATCTTCCTTGATGGAGCTGAACTGATGATTGAATTCATTGCACAATTTGTCATTGTAAGATTTAACCTCATAGCTACATAACTACTGTAACAGATCAAATGCCCTAAGAGGGAAAGATCGAAGAGTTACTGAGCAATAGACTGCAGAATGGCATGAGTGGTCTGGAGTGACGTAACTGCTGGTAATTTTACCTGCTCACCATGGAATTGCAATGGGTGGACCTTAGAAAGGTCTATTGACCTCAGGCATGATTTTCCAGTTTGGGATGAGCGAGGCCAGAAAATCCCATTCACCATCTCTGATGGAGCATCAATCGTCATTTATTACATCTTTACTAAGATTGGAAACTGGCATTACCTGCATTCTGTTACTATCTGATCATCTCCAGGATTAAACTTGCCAAAGCTTGGGCAGAAGGGATACAATCAATGGAAATATTTCAAATGCCCAAGAAAGATTGCTGGTTGCAGAGTGGATGATTATGAAAACAAGCAGGTAACTCAGCATATTAGTTAGAGGCGTTAATGAGGAGCCAATGAGAAGAAGCATCAACTAATAGAAAGGTTGCTTGAAGTGGGGGGGTTTGGGTGGGATGGGGCGAAGTATTCTGTTTTCTCCCAGCTCACAAATAAGTGCAAAATGCAATTAAAAGCACTTGCATTGTAACAGAGAAAATAGGAGAGGGGGTAGGCAATTTGGTCCTTCGAGCCTGCTCTGCCAATCATTATGATTATGTCCAATCATCAATTTTTATGTTCTAACATTTAACTCAATAGCCTGATCCTGCTTTCTCCCATACTCTTTGAACTCTTTGCCACAAGAGTTGTATCTAATTCTTTCTTGAAAACATATAGGCGGAATCTCACCACTGTTCTTGCTGGTGGGATTTTCCCATCCCGCCGCAGTGAATGGAGATTTGGCAGGCCACTAAGTTCTCTGACTTTGCTGCAGTAGAATTGTGGTTGAATGGCAGGTAAGATTGCACCCCAATATTTTGGCCTCAGCTATTTTCTGTGGTAGCGTATTCCACAAAATTTCATTCTCTGGGTAAAGAAAGTTTTCCTCATCTCAGTTCTAAATGATCTACCCTGTATCTTCAGACCATGCTCTGTGGTTCTGGCCACCCTCATCATCGGGAGCATCCTTCCTGCAGTTACCCTTTATCTTCTACAACCAGCTACTTCTTTCTGTATTTAACTACCAGACTTCCTGAAGTTTGAGTATTTCCACCATCAACTGTAAAGATTAAATAATGTGCCTGACTCCATTTGTGAGAGTCTGATTAGAATATTATAATGAAGTGTTCTTTGCCTGTAAAGTTTATTTATTAGTCATAGGTAAGGCTTACATTAATGCTACAATGAAGTTACTGTGAAATTCCCATAGTCGCTACATTCTGGCACCTGTTCGGGTCAATGCACCGAACCAGCGCATCTTTCAGAATGTGGGAGGTGATCACAGCACCTGAAAAAAACCCACACTGCCATGGGGAGAACATGCAAACTCCACATGGTGAGCCAAGCTGGGGATTGAATCTAGGTCCCTAGCACTGTGAGGTCAGTGCTAACCACTGTGTCACCATGCTGTCCTACAGAGAACACTATGCAACTTGCTGCTGTAAAAATAGAACTATAGAACATAGAAAATTACAGTTCAGGAACAGGCCTTTTGGCCCTTCTTTTCTGTATCGAACCATTTTTTGCCTAGTGCCACTGACCTGCACTTGGACCATATCCCTCCACACCCCTCTCATCCATGAACTCGTCCAAGTTTTTCTTAAATGTTAAAAGTGACTCCACATTTACCACTTTTGTGTAAATGTGTAAATGTTGTCAGAATCAAATGCATAGGCATAAAGTTGCATTTTTCCATTTTAACTTAATTTTAACCACATCATAGTGGAATTAGTATCCACCCCCTAGTGGCCACTGGTTCACATCTTTTACAAAGAACAGATCGAACGTGAATTAATCTGAGGATTTAAGATTGCCCTCTATAGGTCATATAGCTCACTGCACATGAAATAATTATTCCGTAGAATTTCTCAATAGTGAAAGGGCAAGATTCAATTCTATGTCTTCCTTTTAGCAAATACTGCTACAATAAACTAATTTGATTTAAAGACTTATGCAATAGTAAATAAAACAAAGTATTATTAAATTTCACATTCTCCTTTCTTCAACATCCATGCATTATTCCAATTCTCTCGTGCCCAACATCCCACTACAAACATAGTGGGATGTTTCAAATTATTGTTGCCCATATCCTAACTTACACATTCCATTTGCCCATTATCCTGGTCCTTGATGACTAAGAAACTGAGGAATATAGGAATAGGAATAGCCCATTTGGCTCTCAAGCCTGCTTTGTCAATCAGTTAGACCATTGCTGATTTTCTACTTTAATTCCATTCTCCTTGCATTATTCGTATACCTTTTGACATCTTTGCTATCCAGAAAACCATCAGTCTTTGTCTTAAGCATTTTCAATTACTGAGACTCCACAACCCACTGTGGTAAAGAATTCTAGTGGTGCACCAAACTTTGACCAAAGAAGAAATTCCTTCTCACTCCAGTTCTAAATGGCCTACCTCTTATTCTGAGACAGTAGCCTTGGTTCTGTGCCCTATAACCAGGGATAACACTCTTCCTGCATCCACCCTGTCAAGCTCTGTAAAAACTTTGTACCCTTCACTAAGATCACCTCTCATTCTTCTCAGTTCTAGAGAACACAGTTTCAGTCTACTCAATTTTTCCTCATAGGACAATTCGCCATCCCAAGGAACAGTCTGGTGAACTTTAATATGGCCAACATGATAATTTTCAATAATTTATGAATAAGATCACCCAGGTTCATTTGGATATCAACAGCATTTAAGAAATAATTGGCATTTTTGTTTTCCTACCAAAGTTGATGATTTTACATTTTTTCCACAATTTATTCAATTAAATTAGGTGCTGGCCTGGGAACATCTGAAATTTAAAATTCTTTTTCTTTCAAACCCCTCTGTGCCTACATCCCATTCATGTCAGTAATTCTCCTTCAGCACTCCAACTCTCCAAGATTCCTGCTCTTTAATACTGGTCTCTTGCACATCCTTGATTTCCATTATGTCACTATTAGTGGACCTGCCCTTCATCCTAAGTTCTGGACTTTCCTTTGTAAAGACGTCGACCCCTTCATCTCTCTTTAACATGCTCATTTAAACCAACTCAGATCAAGCTTTAGCACATCTGTCTTGGCATGTCTTTATATGACTCACTATCAAATTCAGACTTTCACAGCTGCAGCCACTAGTTTCTGGTGCAGCCTTCTATGCGTAGCCAGCAGCTGGTTAGCCTGACAAATTATTTAAACTGAACAGGAAACAGCATTAAGAAATAATACTATTTGATTCACATCCCAAGAATTTCCAAATTCACCTGCTGCCTCCTCATGATCGCATTCCCTCACTCGCTTCCTACCTCTCCATAAATATTGGGACCTAGGTGTTTTCCTTTAAAGTTGTAATAATGACATCCCATTACCTGCAATGTTACGTTTCCTCCAGAGAAATAGAGTTTAGTCCAGTCTGAAATGTAACATCAGTAACTAGCTTCAATCAAAGTATGAAGTTTTCTTTTCTTGTCCCACTCACCATGTGAATCGTAGTGGGTGGATGACAAACCAAGTAAAAGTCTATTGACCTCAACGGGATTTTTCAATTTTGGGGCAAGTGTGGCTAGAAAATCCCACCCTAAAATCTTCAACTCTCCTCGAATCCCTACTGTGAAGAGGAGGCCACTTGGCCCATCAAGCCTGCACCAACAACAATCCCAACTATAACTTATCCCTATAACCCTAGCTAGTCCCCCTATCACTAAAAGGCAATTTAGCATGCTCAATCAACCTAACTTGTATATCTTTGGACTGGGAATGAAACTGAAGCATTTGGAGGAACCCATAGAGGTCGTCACATGAGGCCAGAATTGAACCCAGGGGCTCTGAGGCAGTAGTGCTAATCACTGTGCCACTGTGCCTCCTGGAAAGAGGTGAATGCAGAACAAATCAATTGTTCTGAGCTGTTGGTGGTAACAAATTAAAGTGAATACATTGCAAATTAGGTAACATTTGAAAATACATAATGTTTAAACTATTGATTTAATTAATCCTTTTCTTTTTTGCTCTTCCAGGTATTTTATTTACAATACTTGTCATTATGTATGTCATCTGGATTGAAACTGTTATTGATGTTGAAGAGTACATTCAGAAGCAACGAATCCAACTCTGTCCCGACTTTGCACTAAGCATTCAGTATGGATGGTCCTTCATAGTTGCACCTATTGGGATATTCTTCTCGTTGTTCTCGGGCTTGCTGTTTCTCCTTGCAGGCCACACCATTCACATTCATTACGATTAAAAGACAACTCAGTAGAAATCAGTGCTATTAGTACAAACCGTTTGATAAATATGCACATTGCAAATGTTAGTTCATCTGTCGAACGTTTGTATTTCCAAATCGTATTTTGGTTATTCTCTTCACATGCTGTATAGCTTTTGTCCTGCTTACAATTTGCCTCAAAATTAAATTGTTGTTTGATAAAAAAAATTAAACATAACCATAAACCAAATGATTCAAAATCTTGCAGCATTAGATTTTCACTCGTAATAATTATCCCATCCACTCTGATGAGAAAAAATAGTCTTTTTTTGCTTAGCTATTTATAATGTATTTACTGCTGCTACCATAAGGATTTTTTTCTTGACTTTTCCTAAGCCAAATGAAATAGAACGGCTGCAATAGTTTAAAGAGTTCAGAAAATTTTGGGGTAAAATTCAGAATGTTGATACTGTTTTCAATGTCCAATGATATACCAGAAGCAATGTTAACATCCGCATTGAATCAGTCATCCTTTGGATATGGAATTTGCCAATAATCAATATTGGTTTGTGATGTTGATAATTAAATTATGAATCAGCCATGTAGGCATCAGTTAAACTCATTGATTGATACCAGATGAAATTAGGCAGCCATTTACGTTCACATTTTGATCACTTAATCCTTTTGTATAGTGTTACCTCCATGTAAATCAAAAACTGATGTTTGTGGAATACAACAGTTGCTAAATTTAGCCAGAAGACAAAATAGAGATAAGTTGTTTTATTTTTAGTAACAGGTAGAATGAATCTGAGGTTTGAATGGATGATTTCCACATTTATAAGCTAAGGGAAATTCCAATGCTCTAAGCCAGAAAACATCATGCATGTATACAACTTTGTAATCAAAGAAAGCTGACACGGTTTTGTGCACAATGATTGTTGGTTGGAGACAAATGTGTATTCTTTCGTTACATTGGCAAGGAGAGGAGCGTGCATTTATAGATTGGAAAAAGGAGCTGAGAAGAAGGTATTTCTCTTTTTTTACCCAAGGCTTAAGCTAGCTTATTTACCAGTCTTCCCACTCATCACTGATCTCCTGCCACTGGCCAAAAAATTGTGGCTGGCTGGAAAGTGGCAGTTTAAGTAGTCTTTAATTAGCCATTTAATTGGCCATTTGAGGACTCAATTGGTGTGAGATGCAATTGGTCTGAAAGCTTCCCTGCTATATGTTAAATTGCAGTCAGTTAGGGGAAGGATGGCAGGGGGTACAAAAGGCTCCTGTGGAATTTGATGGGTTCCCTGTTTGCAGCAAATCATAAAATTTGTCTTGGTGTTTATATTTTTAAAAGGTGATTGTGAATTTTCCATAATTGTGTAAGTTGTGAACTTGTGATATCAATGGTCAGAATTTTACACCCTCCCACCCAATGTATTCCCAGGTAGGGAAGAGCAGTAAGGGCATTCCCTCTGGGATCTCTTCCACCTTAATCTGATAGCAATTTTTCATTGGGGCTGGTGGGCCGCAAAGGACACTCTGTTCTTGACCCCTTAAAAGCTATGTAAGGGCCTTTTCCCCTCACCCTCAATTTTTAGGCAGATAATAGCTCAGTGAGAAAGCAAAATTGAACAGCTGGATCTTGGATGGGAAGTGAGTTGAGCGCCTCAATCAAAAGTCCTCTTTTGACTGGGGGTGCCCTTCCCTGAACACCTGATGATCTCTGGATGGTCATATACACTCCACTCCTTTCCCTGCACACTGGTCTCTCCAAGGTGGGACTTTCTGCCCAAGTGAGGATGATTGTCCTATCTGATGTTAATCAGTACTTGTTAGAGTGGTAATATAGCATTGGGGTTGTTGGTGTCAGCATGGATGTGTTCCTCAATGTCCTCTGAAGAGTATTTCTGGTAGTTACCATTTGGCAATGTTGACAATTAAAAATAGGCACCTGAGATTATTTGTGAAGGTTGGCAGAAGGAATGGAATGCCTTGAATTTACTAAGAATTTACAGGTTTCAGGTGACTCCTGAAGATCTCAGTACTGATATTTCTTATCTGAAGTTTCCTCCTTAGTGTGCTGTTGGTAGACACCGATTCATAACTACTAGTGTTTATTTCAGGAGATTCTATTCTACATTCTTAAGCCTAGAACACTCACAGTTGACAAAGCTCTCTCCAGAATTTTCAAACTCTGCAGGATTCCTTGAAATGTAAACTCAATATGGACTGGAGCATTTTAAAACAAACTCCTGTATGATATGTCTATGGTCATAGAGGGTTTATATTGAAAGCACTTTATTAGTTGTTGTTTAATCAATGATAAATTATAGTAAACAAATTCATTAGTCTGGGACATTGAATTGGTTTGTGATAAAGAAAGATTCCTGAACAACTCTAGGATCTACTTGACCACTCCAAGATTTCTAATGGAGGGTAAATGTGTTGGAACCTTGGTGCTTAAATGCAAGCTAATCACTAAATTTTGAGGGCGTACATATTTTTGTCAGCACTGGTCATTGTGTGATTGGCTTCTTATGCGGTGTGTGATTGGATGGGTACAATATTCCATGTGGAGAGCAGAAGACTGGATATTAATAGAGCATTGCTATTGGTAACACCAGAAGACTCTCCAATCCAAGATTTATTCTTATGTGATGATGTTAGAGCTTTGAACTCTTGTAACCCATGACTTGTGATTGGGTTTGGCAGAAGGCCAGTTTCTACTACATTGTTTTCTAACATCCTGCAAACCTTATGCATGACTGCGTGAGCATAGAAAGCGTGATGGATTCCAGGTTAATTTTTGACAGAAGCAATAGACACCAAAATATTTCAGACCTTCTACCTGTTTGCGGTTGAATACTCTGTTTAGAAATAAACTTTGAAGGATGGTTGACATGCCATTTCCTGATGTCCCTCAATAGTACTGCTGATTGATGGCCATTCTGTTCCTCATAGAAATTAAAAAGTTATTTAATTAATGCAGTTAATTCTAGTAACTCTGCTGTAGCTAGTCACTCAATTTTCAGAAACAACAGCTAACACTGAGCTACACAATGGAAATTGTTGTTGATTGGGAGTTATTTCTGTGTTATAATCTCACTTTCATCGTTAAAAGCCAAAATTCTAATGATTAACCACATTTGGAACTCTGGCAATATGAGAACGCAATAAGAAGTGTGACAATACCTGGTTTAAATCCTGATTTATTTGATAGTAAACTCAAACTTTCGACCCTATGCTCTTCGTCAGGTGAATGGGGTGTTCTGGTCTCCAACAGCACACATACCAGACTGTTTACAGATTACTGATTAGAATGCGAATCTTTACACCTAACCTGCCATTCAAGTCTTAAAGTGACTAACAATGTGAGTGGAAGGAGCACTGAGCACAGGTTAAAGAGATGTGTATTGTCTCCAGACAGCATAGTTCCGTACACATGAGGACAGTCTTAACAGGGATCTTGGTTTCATGTCACACTATCTGTAACCCCGTGACTTGCTTGGGTTTGCAAAAAAACTCACTTACTGTGCTGTTTGGAGACAATATACATCTCTTTAAACAGTCTATGCTGATATGTGTGTTGTTGGAGAGCAGAACACCTCATTCACCTGACGAAGACCATAGGGTCGAAAGTTTGTGAGTTTACTATCAAATAAATCGGTTGGATTTAAACCTGGTGTTGTCAGACTTCTTTCTGTGTTTACCCCAGTCCAACGCCGGAATGTCTACATTATGAGAACGAACGTTGCCCAGGACTGCTCAGGCCCTATCATTTTGGTAGATGAGTTTTGAGAAAACCAGTTGGCACCAACGTTCCAATGAACCAGATTATTAGGAGTAAAGTCCTGAGGAAATTTTCCATAAATAAATTATTAAACTTTACTGAGAAAGTGGGAAAACCATCTGTCTTTTCTACCAAATGACATTGTAAATATGTTTTAATATTCCACCACTAGGATAAATACTCCTTCATTGGGGGACAAAAATTTAGAGGATTTACTTATCTAGCGTCTCCTAAATGAATGCTAACTTAGCTACCCTGCGACAGCATGGTGACACTGTGGTTAGCATTGCTGTCTTACTATGCCAAGGAGCTGGGTTCAATCCCTGACTTGGGTCATTGTCTGTGTAGAGTCTGCACTTTCTACCAAACGATTTCCTCTGGATGCTCTGGTTTCCTCTCACAGTCCGAAAGACATGCTGGTTAGGTGCATGGCTATATTAAATTCTCCCTCAGTGTACCTGAACAGGTGCTGGAGTGTGGCGATTAGGAGATTTTCATAGTGACTTCATTGCAGTGTTAATATGAGTTTATTTGTGACACTAAATTAACTAGATGATAAGTCGATAAGGTTGTTAAGAAGGCATACGGAGTCTTAGCTTTTGTTGGTAGGGGGATTGAATTTCGGAGCCGTGACGTCATGTTGCAACTGTACAAAACTCTAGTACGGCCGCACTTGGAGTATTGTGTACAGTTCTGGTCTCCGCATTATAAGAAAGATGTGGAGGCATCGGAGAGGGTACAGAGGAGGTTTACCAGGATGTTGCCTGGTATGGAAGGCAGGTCTTATGAAGAGAGGCTGAGAGATTTGAGATTGCCTTTGTTAGAAAGAAGGCAGCTAAGAGAAGACCTTATTGAAACACATAAGATGATTAGAGGTTTAGATAGGGTGGACAGTGACAGCCTTTTTCCTAGGATGGAGAAAGCTAGCACGAGGGGACATAGCTTTAAATTAAGGGGTGGTGGTTTTAGGACAGATGTCAGAGGTAGGTTCTTTACCCAGAGGGTGGTAAGGGTATGGAATGCCTTGCCTGCGTCAGTTGTAGATGCGCCAAGTTTGGTGGCATTTACAAGGTTAGTAGATAAGTTTATGGATGAAAGGGGAATGGTTTAGTTTAGAGGGTCACTGCTTGTTCCTAATTGGTCGGCGCAACATCGAAGGCCGAAGGGTCTGTTCTGCGCTGTAATGTTCTATGTTCTAAGGTAGAAAAGGACATCACCCATCCACGTTTTATTGTGCTAGCATAGTGGTTGTTCTGTCAAAGTCAACAAATGGACTTGAACAGGTTTCATAAAGGGAAGATGCTCTGCTCTTCAGGTTACCATCCTGGTAGCAGAGTTGAAGATTACTTGTACTGCTTTTTTAATTCATCCTCCTGTTCTGGTCATAACTACATCTACCAGATAATATGCTGTGCTTGTCTATCGAGGACCATCCTAACTTATACATTGTAGCTCGTCTGCAAACGTTGTGTGATGCTATCTAACTATGCTTAGGTTGACTCCTCTTTCTACTTCCCTCCATGTTGTTTTTTTAAAGGGCAGATGAATAACAAAGGTACAGAATTAATATGGTTTCATCCCTCTCCATGACATTGCCCATCTCTAAAAGAAATTGTTAGTAGGCTTTGCATCTACTTAGATTGTGAGCTGAACTTTCAAATCTGAATCCACAAGTTGGCTCAATGGTAGGAAACAAAAGATAATTTTTGATCGGTGTTTTTAATACTGACAGACTTCCAGTGGGATTCCACGGAGTCATAGATTCATAGAGGTTTACAACATGGAAACTGGCCCTTTGGCCTAACTTGTCCATGCTGTCCAGTTTGTACCAATTGCCTACATTTGGCCCATATCTCTCTATACTTATCCATGGAACTGTCTAAATGCTTTCTAAATGTCAAAATTGTATCTGCTTCGACTACGTCTGGTAACTTGTTCCAGACACCGACCCTCCTCTGCGTGAAAAAATTGACCTTCTAGACACTTATGCATCTCTCCTCTCTCATCTTAAACCAATGCCCTCCAGTTTTAGACTCCCCTATTTTTGAGAAAAGATATTGACTAGCTGATCTGGGCCTCTCATTATTTTACAGACCTCTATAAGATCACTCTTCAGCCTCCTATGCTCCGGAGAAAAAAAGTCCCAGTCTATACAGCTTCTCCTTATAACCAAAAACCATCAAGTCCCGGTAGCATCCTAGTAAATCTTTTCTGTATTCTTTCTAATATAATAATATCCATTGTATAATAGGGTGACCAAAATTGCACATAGCATTCCAAGTGTGACCTTACCAATGTCTTGTACAACTTCAACAAGACATCCCAACTCCTGCAGTCAATGTTCTGACCGATGAAACCAAGCATGCCAAATGCCTTCTTCACCACTCTGTCACCTTTGACTCCACTTTCAAGGAGCTATAAACATGTATCCCTAGATCTCTTTGATTTGGAACTCTCCCTAGTGCCCTACCATTAACTGAGTAAGTCCTCCTCTGGTTCAATCTACCAAAATGCATCACCTCGCAGAGCTCAGAACTAGGTCCCTTGGTTTTTTTGTGGTATACCTTAATGACTTGTACTTAAATGTAGGGGGAATGATCAAGAATTTTAGAGACAACACAAAAATTGATAATGTAGTAAAAAGTGAGGAGTTTTGTGGGTAATGTCTTGAGATGGATAGAAAGCTGGTTAGCAGATAGGAAGAAAAGATTGGCATAAATGAGTGATGCCAATGAATATTGGGGTTTTGCGGGGATCAACGTTAGGACCCCAATTGTTCACATTATATATTAATGACTTGGAAGAAGGAACTGAATGTATTATGTCCCAGTTTGCAGACGATTTCAAATTTGGATGGAAGAGTGAGCTATGAGGAAGATGCAGAGATGCTTCAGCGTGATTTGGACAGGCTGTATGTGTGGGCATGTGCGTAGCAGATGCAGTATAATGTGGATAAATGTGAGGTTATCCACTTTGGTAGCAATAATAGGAAGACAGACTATCGCTTGAATGGATATAAATAGAAAGATGTGGATACTCAGTGAGACCTTGGAGTCCTCGTGCATCAGTCACTGAAAGTAAGCCTGCAGGTCGAGCAGGCTGTAAAGATGGCAAATGATATGTTGGCTTTCACAGTGAGACAATTTGAGTATGGGGATAGGATGTTTTGCTGCTATTGCACAGGACATTGATGAAGCCACAACTGGAATATTGTGTGCAGTTTTGGCCTCCATATCTGAGCAAGGATGTTGTTACAAAAGAGAGAGTACAGTGAAGGTTCACCAGGCTGAATCCTGAAATGGCAGTCTGTCATGTGAGGAGAGGTAAGTTGGTTAGGATTATATTCACTGGGGTATAGAAGAACAAGAGGGGATCTCATAGAAACTTATAAAATTCTAACAGGGTGAGACAGTGGAGATTTGGAAAGAATGTTCCCAATGATGCAGGAGTCCAGAACTAAAGAATGGGTAGTGAGTCTGTGGAATGCAGTGCAACAGAATATAGTTGAGGCCAAAATGTTGTCTGATTTCAAGAAGAAATTAGATATTGCCTTGGGGCTAAAAGGATAAGGGGATATGAAGGATGGGGAAAGGGGAATAAGAATATTGAATTTGCTGATAAGTTGTGATCAAAATGAATGGTGGAGCATGTTTGAAGGGCTGAATGGCCTACTCCTGCTTCTAGTTTATATGTTTCTATATCTTCAGACAGATATCATTGGACTAGTCGGGTGGATAGTAAGGTGACATAAGGAATTCAACTCAGAAGAGTGTAGAGTGATGCATTTTCATAGAATCCACACAACGCAGATGGAGACCATTCAGCCCATCAAATGTGCATTGATTCTCCAAAAGAACATCTTACCCATCAGTTTATTTTACTTATTTTAATTTATTTTCATTTTTTCCATTGTTTCACTTTTCAATTTTTAAAAAATCTTGTTTTCCATCTTTTTCCCCTTACCACAGTCTCCCCTCCCACTACCACACTAGGACAGTCTGTTATCCATTTCAGGTTGTCCTTTGACACACTGCTTACCTTTGCTTTCCCATTTACACATTCTGATCTCTTAATAGCCACTTTTAGACCCTTCTTAGCCACGATCACCGCTATTTGTATTCTCTGTAACAATGTTCATGTCCGTATCTGTTATCCTGTAACCATACCACTGTAATACCAATCAAATTGTATTCATTAGTTTCTATTTATGCTGTCAGTTCACCTGTTTTATTTTGAACACTATATGCATTTAGATACAGGGCCTTTAGCTTTGTCTGTTTTCTAGCCATACCTGCTGATTTACTCTCAGATTTGTACTCTCTGTCCTTTTCTGCCACTGTCTATTATTATCTTTCTCTCTTTATGATTCAGCACATCTTCCCAAATGTGATCCCTTGCCCCCACTATTCAGTTTAAAACTGTCTCTACTTCCCCAGTCATATGGCTCATGCAAACATTAGCCCAGTACAGTTCAAGTGTAGGCCATCCTAATGGTACAGATTCCACTTTCCCTCGTCCTGGCGCTAATGCCCCATGGACTGGAATCTATTTCTTCCAAACCAGTCTTTGAGCCATGCATTCATTTTCCTAATCTCATTTGTCCTCTACCAACTTGCATGTGGCTCAGGTAATTCATAAGTAATTTTTCAGGTTCTGCTTCTTAATTTGGTACCTAGCTCCTCATATTAACTATGTGGAATCGCCTTTTTCATTTTGTCTATGTCATTGGTCCCTACGTGGACCATGACCACTGGCCCTCCCAGTGTCGGTTCCTCCCCAGCCAGAGCAAATGTGTGGAACCCTGGCACACAAGGCAGGCATATTACTGTCTGGACTCTCACCCTTTTCCCTGTAGTAGAGTAAGAACCAATTCTAAAGGGTGAGAAAGAGAGGAAAAGTGGAGGGAAACAAATGCCTTCTCCCTCACTTCACCAATCCCCACACCCCACCCCACTTACCAAACTCCAAGCCTGCATTCAGCTTTCTTGCTGCACTCCATTTGCTTTTCTCCACTTTCTAAACAGAATTTATAAAAACTGAAATGGAACAACAGTAACCAGATTAAACCAGTTCACTATTAACTATTCAGTTCCCACAGCAGAGGGTGAATTTGCCCTATCTAAATTTCTACGTACAAGTCTATCATGCTCACTGCTGCACATTGCTACATCTACAGGCCCACTATGTGACTGAGTTAAAAAGCTATTAACAAATATGCTAACATTACTTCTTGGTTTTGCACCATTGTTGGATCTCCTCCCTCTTGCACTTCTGTATCCAAGTTAATAGTAAGACCTATGTCTCCTGCACACTTTTCCCACACACTTGTTGAATATTACCCAATAGATTATTTTTCACAATACTGCAGGTAATTATTTAAAGAAGACATGCACGTTTGAAAATATCATTATTATGGAAAATTATTTAAATTTATAATTTTCACTTGGCTGTTTAGAAAAAATGCATCATTCGTTGGCTGCTTTACTTGTTACAAGTTAACATTTGTCAATTCATTGGCAGATGATGAAGTTAAATTTGAAGTTAACCCATTGCAAGATTATGGTCCACATTTAATCTAATATGAACTAAATGGTATTTTGATCTGTTACAGAGATTCAGAGTTGAAATTTTAAAATCTGATGTGAAGACAATTTATCCATGAAAAGAATTCCAAATGTTCAAAACAAATCTGCTGCTTCTATCAGCAGTAACATTTTAAACCAAGAGTTGGGAGTTGGCTGAATGACAATTATTAGTGTTTGTAAGTCATTTGATAATTTTAAAATTAAAATTTTATCTTGCTCCCAGCTGCAAGTTGTATTCACAGGAAATGCTGTACAGAGAAACAGGGTTAGCCTTATCTTCGACCTTGATGTTTTGCTGCAATTGTACAGAGTACTGCTAAGGTCACACCAGGAGTACTGTGTGCAATTTTGATGTCCTTATCTGAGGAAGGATGTCCTTGCTATAGAGGAAGTACAGTGAAGGTTATCAGGCTGAATCCTGGGATGGCAGGTCTGTCATATGAGGAGAGACTATGTTGATTAGGATTATATTCACTGGAGTTTAGAAGAGTGAGAGGGGATCTCATAGAGACTTATAAAATTCTAACAGGTTAGACGGGACATTCAGAATGTTCCCAGTGGTGGGGGAGTCCAGAACAGGGGTCATAGTTTGAGAATAAAGGGTAAAAGGTGATGAATGTGTGGAATTCACTGTTACAGAATGCAGTTGAGGCCAAAATGTTGTCTGATTTCAAGAAGAAATTAGATATAGCTCTTAGGGTTAAAGGAATCAAGGGATATGGGAGGAAGGGGAGATCAGAATATTGAATTTGATGATCAGCTATGATCAAAATGAATGCTGGAGCAGGCTTGAAGGCCAAATGGCCTACTCCTGCTTCTAGTTTCTATGTTTCTAAGGCCACTATTTTCTTTGCATGTAAAGCATTGAAGGAAATTAGTGAAACATTGAGTCCAGATCTTTCAAACAGTGGCAATGATCATCAGGTCCTGCAGTGAACAAAAATTCCCAACACAACTGACCCTACATTTGAATGAAATGTGAATGAATGAAGTAGATAGATGGTTAGAGTGGATGCAATGGTAGATTTATGAGATGTTCAATAAGTAAGTTAGTCGTCAGATTGGGGGCAGTCAGGTAGGTAGTTGGCTAGTTGGGAGCAGGTTGTTGAGTGGCCAGGGAAGTGGGGTCGGGTGGGAAGCATATATCGGGTCAGAATATACTTGGGTTGGGTTAGACTGGGGGTCGTTGACAGTGTAATAGTGTGGATGGGATGGTAATAGGATGGTTAAGAGGTGGTTAAGGGTTTGTTGGACTAAGTTGGAAGAATAGTTGGTCCAGATGAGGGTGGTACTTGGGTCACATCCAGGGATAGTTGGGAGGCTTTTGGTGATTTGGGGGGAGAAAGATGGGGTGATAGCTTCAGTTGTGTAGTTACCCAAGTTTTAAGCTAGATGTTAGTTTGTTTACCATTTCCTGGAAACCTATCCTGTTAAGTACTACACATCTGTCCCAATCTCTGGCTGTAGCTCAGAGAGGTGCACTGGATGGATTTTTGGCTGGGCTGCCAAATCTGTCATGGCAGGTCCCACCACATTGGGACCAGAAAATCTCAACCAAAATTTCCTCAGCAGCTTTTCCTTTCAATGAAGGACAGGATGTTACATCACCAAGGCCTCATTGACCAATCGTGATAGTTGTAGATTACATAACCTTAGATCATGGTGACCAAAAATAAATTGCATTTTGAACATTAAAGCCCACCTGATACTGTCTAACTTAATTAAACCTCCTTTCAATAAATTTCCATGTCTTCTTATGCTGTCTCTTGTGATCAAGGGTGACTTGCTTCCATTCCAGTTCCATGGGTTCCGATGGCTGATAAATCCATTGTGCGATGTGCTGCATATGGGACAGATGGTGTTTGGAGGACAGGGTAGATGAATTGTTTTGAAACTGTTTGTGTTTTCTCTGACATCTCCATTTCACTCTGCATGTTCCTGCTGAAAGTTTCCGATATGTTTGGTGCCTTCCCAAATAAGCCTTCTTCTATTTTGGTTATTCACAAGTCAGGAACTTCCATGAGTCGGCAGAAATGTTCGACCTGTTCAGGTATGCTTTGAGGACATTCCTAAAGCATCTCCATTATCCTCCAAGGAACCTTCTGCTGTGGTCAAATTCAGATTAGAGCTATTACGTTAGGAACCTGGTGTCAGATATATAAGTGGAGTTGGTTTTAAGTGATTAATGTCTCGCTATTGGCTGGGAAGAGGATGCTACTATTGAATCACACTATTTGTCACCAGGGTGTACAGTGTCAAAGCAAAGACAGCCTCTGTCACTGGCCTTATTGCACAGAGGGTGTCTCAGTTAAACAAGCCAAGGAGGCCAACAATCATGATAGTGACCTATAAAGGATGAGCCCCTCTTCCTCATCAAGACTACCTCAGTCCTTTAATGAAGGTCTGGATCACCAGATGGAATGATCACATGGAATCCAACTGACATTCACTCAATGCATCTTTGCATCACTGACCAGCCAATGTTACAGGTTGTTGCATTAATTCTGTGTATGTCAATGCATGGTTCTTGCATTCAGTTTGAGTGCTGCTGCATATGCCTTTCCACAAGATTGGGCAGTCTCTCAATGGAGGAGATGGAGTTGTCAAAACTTATCCCGGGTAGTGCATAATCAGTGAATGGACTCCTCCATCCTCAGCCCGTGACTCCAAACAGGTTCAGGGAACTCCAACATGTAGATATATATCACACAGTCCTTGAGTCAAAGTAGAGCTGCTCTGCTTGCGACTCCTGAGGCCATGCACGCGCACCCAACTGAGCAGGACTGTATCTATCAGTTATCATCCAAGGGGGAGACCTCACCACTGCCATCCTATCACCTTCTCCTGTTCATTGATGCCATGTTCTTCACCCATTGTCCGCTGATCTAACTGCAGATGATGATCCACTAATGCATCTGTTCTGGTTGAGGGCGCATTTGAATGATATAGAACATAGAATTCCTATATTGCAGAAGGAGCCCATTTGGCCATCGAGTCTTCATTGACCACAGTCCGATTCAGGCCCTATTCCCAAAATCCCACATATTTACCCTGCTAATCCCCCGGCACTAGAGTCAATTTAGGGTGGTCAATCAACTTAACCTGCACATCTTTGCACATATGAATGTGCTGACCTTGCTGGTATGGTTTCTTGAGAATACATTAATACAGATGTGTTGTTATGTTCCCTCTCCACAACTGAGCCTCTGGAGATAAAAGAAGGGGACCACAGAAACTTGCCTCTAACAGCAGACATTACTGCAGAGCTGAGGCTTTCCAATGGAACTGAGGCTTTAATATACGGATGCACAGGAGGTGTGTATTCCACCCACTTCATCTATAAAATTCAATATCTTTTTACTCCCTTCTACACAGATTCTCCCTTTAATCATGCAGGGCCACACTAGTATTTCCATTGCCACTTCCTTCATGGCTGTGAGTTGCATCACTCCTTCCTTAGCAAGCCATTTGCCTGGTGTTATTTGCCCTCTTTTCCTGCAAGGATGAAAGAAGGAGAGAGATAGGATAATGCTGACGTGTCAGACCAACGCCAGTTCTCATGTACGTAAGAAGCTGCATGTCAGTTCCTCTGGGAATACCGGGTTTTGGATCTAGCTGATGGGTCAGTGATGTCTTCCATATTCAGGAACATGATGTGCTTCAGGCTGTTGGCCTGCTGCATCTGCTGGTAGTCTGTAGCCGGATGTTCTGTTGCTCTTTTCTTTCTTTAATGAAGAAAGTCACTAATTCTCTTGTGGTACTGCACCCAGATGTAGGCTTCCCAACCTTCCTGATTTGGCTGATTGTTGACTGGAAGTGGCATTTGTCTCCCACTGGCTTTTGAAAGCAATCCAGGAGATTTCACAATAATATTTTAAGCAAATAAATAAATAAATACACAATTTGCACAGAAGATCATAGTTCATTGAACAATGCTGATCTGGTTGGATACTGGGAAGTGTAATGACATAAAATATGTATTGACATATTCCCTCTCCACAGCTGACCTTCTACATATATTCCTGACTCACAGCTGGATTAACCAGTCACCAGGAGCAGCCACATGGAGGGAATGACATCATTACAACTGCCTTCATGAGGCATTGCCTTGCAGTGATGTCGCATGGTGAAAAACAGTCAAATTCAAACCTTAAGTGGAAGAAAAAAGCCAAAGGGACCTGATCAGCTTCATATGTTCATATCTTGGCAATTGCAAAGGGCTTGATGGGGTATGAATTTCATTGAGAGACTGGGTGCAAGCAATGAGTGTGAGTCTGTGTGCGATCAGTGCGAGGGGCATTTCGGGTCACTTCTCCTCATACCTTTTATTAAAAACACAGAGAGAATTGAAAAATCATTTATTTTCTCCATAGTTTTAGAAGTTTTTAGTACCCCTGTTTGAAACCATGGTGTAAGATCTTGCATCAAACCCCTTATGTGTTAAGCTTTTTTTCCCTCTGAACTTTAATCATTACTCTAGCTACAAATTCATCCCAATGGCCTAGTTAAAGTTGATGTGTTTTCTTCTTTTGTGCTGCCTTAGAACACACTTGCACCACACTGCTGGCTTTCAATGACACTATTTCTCTGACAACTCCTGGAATGTGCTTTGCCAGTTGGGAAATCTATCCAGCCCCTCCAGACATTACTTTAGCTGCTGGCATTTTCTGCTTCGTTCATTTGGTTAATACCCACAAGGGACAAGGACAGCACCATATCCTCCTGCAGTAGCTGGTGACACTAATAAATAAACTTTAAACTTAAAAAAAATGTTTCTAAGTAGAGTAGAACAAATGAATTATCTGCCAAAGTAATATGCAAGAAAGTTTACTGAGTGTGAATAATATTATGCATGTTGGGATATAGTGCCTTTAAGGGAATGGGTCAGCTGACCCTGGATGGTGGGGTGATCTGCCTGGGAACCACTCAGAGGGCAGTTGTTTGGAATGTGGAATGAGTAAGATTGCAATAAATACTTATGTTCCCTGGTGCCTGTCTGTGGAGTGAGTTCTTGAGGATACCCCTTAGTAAAGAATTTAACACTAACAATGTAATTAATGACACAGTATTACTATATTATGCCTTGTATTGCTGAATTGAGAAGGAATACATTATAAAGGAAACAGAATGTGCTGGAAACTTATCAATTCATGCAGCAACCATTAAGAAAACATAGTTCAGGACTGAAAGATATTCAGATGAACACATTTAAGAAGGAGAAGGAAACACTCAATGACCACAAGAATAGGAAAAGACAGAATAGCCAGTAAAGTTGCAAATCAGGAAGTGTTAAAAGGGCAGAAGGGTTAAGTGCATAATGAAAGAATTTAAAGAAATAAAATATATTTGCAAGATGCTGAAGAAGAAATTTTAGCTCCCAGGTGGGAAGCTCCCAGAAACTGCAATGGGAAACATGGTCCATTTTGGACACACATGTCTCTTACCATATTCCACAAACAAAACTCCTCACCATCCTCTTTTCCAGCCACAAAGGCTGCATTGGAAACCATGATGTTGCCCTGCCCTGGTTGCCAAGCTCCTTGTCTCTCCTGCTGCAAGCTGAAGGCAGACTTGCATAACAATGCAGAATTGCTACCATCATGTCTTTAAATTAGGCCTCCCTCCATCATTTGCTTAACACAACTACTTTGCTGCATCAACGCCAATTTGTGAAAATTTGGCTATACATTCACCACACTTTGATTAAAAGACATGCACTAATTTCCTTAAAAATATCAATTCAGTTAATGATGATTTGACCTTCGCAAATCTATGCTTAGTCTCTAATTAGCCCATGCTATGCTTAATTGTTAACCTGTTTCACTCTGGACTTATGGACTGTAGACAGTGTATTTCCTTCAGCAGGTAAAAGAGTGGGATTGTTGCTTAGTTGCATGCAAGGTAGTGTTGACCCCATAGCAGATTTTGGGATGAGTTTCCTTAGAATAATGTGGTGGACTCCAGGCATTAGAAACACCTCTCATTAGCAGATTCTACATTTAAATACAGGGCATAATAGACAGTTTCAGGCTTTTAAATGCCTGCAGCAGCCTAAAGAGCTAGCAGCTATCATCAAACAAATGTTAGTTGTAAATAGGAAGTTCGTTTGTGGAAAATGTGAGAACAGGTCTGCTGGCAGGGAAAAAAAATGAAACATCCCAATGTGAGACAGTAGGAGCAGAGAAGAAGATGGCAACTATAATCCCAATTTTTATGATCTGTATAAAGCTCTTAGATGTCAACAAGTTCATGTGAAAAATTGCTGCATGGCTATTCTTCCTATTCTTGCCAAAGCAGAAATAACCTTTAAAATTGTGAAACACAAACTCAGCACTTTAGAGATATAATTATTAATAGGCTGAACACCAAAAAGAAACTCCTGTGCAGGTCAGTAATCTTCACAGTGTCGTTATTGATCTAAAAATAGGCAGGACTAGGCAAAGATCCATCCAGTTACTCCCACACTTCACTAAGGGGAAAGACTGAGTGGAGAGTCTTGTTTGTTTTCTTCAACTCTTGATAAAAGTCATGAAAACTTCAAAGTCAAAAGTTATAGCTATTGCCAGATTACTTTGTACTCTGGGAGTTATTTTTTCTCTGATAACTTTCTGCACCAATTGCTGGCTGGTTGCTACCGAGACTTGTATTCAATCAAAAAATAGCACAGAGCTGGATTTGAGACAGGTCAGTGAATTACAGTTTCTCTCTTCTACTTGCTATGTACACATGTAATTTGTATGAAAACAAACTAAATGGAAAACATCTGGATTAAATAGAATGTTTACTCTAAATTCACTCCAAATAAAAGAATTCAAATGAGTCAGTCATTGCTTTACAATTGTCTGACTGTAAATCCTGTTGAATTAAAGTGTTTTTTTTTTAAGAATTCCAACTCTAGGTGAAGGTTTTCAGTTACGTCACTGTCAACTGGAAACGGCCAAACTTACGATGGTTGCTTCATTTTCTGATCTATGTGTTGTTTGTGCTGAGACTGCTTCTCCCAGTCACTCATTTTCTTCAGCTGTTATCTTATGTCTCCTGGTCTGCCTACCACCCACCAAAACAACAAGAGTGGGAAGATTTTCATGTCAAATACCAGTCGTTTTCTGTAACACGCATATTAATAATTGAAAAGAATTGATTGTCTTGCAGTCGCCTGATCCCCACTCCACCAAGAAACTGCTGGAAGAGCTTAGCAAGTCAGTCAACATCTGTGGGAAGAACAAGTGAAGTAATGTGTCACCCCGGGTGATATTACAGATGAGGAAGACAGAGCAAAGGAAACAGCACATAAACAAATAAGTTGATCGATACAGCTGTAAATGAAAACAACAGGCAGGATGTTTATCTTAATGAGAACAACTTAAAAAAATTGAAATCTTCAAATCTTGAAAAATGAATGAACACTGAAGAAGTTACGGGTTAAGCGAGGTAGAAATGGAAGTATAAAGAATTAGTAAATGATGTAAACATGGATACATGGAAGAAGGGAAAAAAAACAGGTCAACACGAAGGGTACAAATCATCTGTGTCAACACAGGTTTCTGATAAATAACCACTAGTTCCAAAGTCTATGACAAAGAAATCACCAAAGAGCTGAACAGGACAACTTCTGATTGAAGTAAAATTCTTTCTAATATAGATACTGATGGAAGGCTTTTGTGCAATTCGTAAATTCAAAAAAAGGTGAAGTGCAATCCATGAAAAAATATGGCAAAATTTTGAAATAGATGGAGAAAAAGGTTAATAAGTAACGTTGAGACAATTATCAAACAAACTTACAGACATGTGTGTTTCTAGCCTCAGAGTAAAATGAGTGTTTCTGAGTTTGTAGTTCTCCAATAGGAATGCTCGTTATATTGCTATGGTTGTTATTAGGCCCGATTTTACTAAACATTTATGCCTGTTTTGGGGCGTGAAATTGCGGTAAACTCGAGCATCGGGCCTGCAACACAATTTGCATGCGAAACTGAACAGATCGCGACTTTACCGACAACCAATTTGGGCGCGGATCCGGTCCATGCAACAATGGGGTGGCCTGCGATCCATTAAATAGACTTATGAATCATGCGCCCAACTCTATTGCCAAACCCCATTCGACTGTCTTCGGATCTGTTCTGAATCCATGCTGTTACTAACCTGCAGAATAAAAATCCGAAGCGGATTCCTATTCTGCAGGGGAATCTCCAAAGCCCGTCCTCTTCGAACACCCTTCACAGACCTTCCGCTAACCCTGGGAGACAGACCCCCCTCTCCCCCCTCACCCCCTGGCAGACCACACCCCCCCGCAACAGATCCGAACTCCCTGGGAGGCAGACCCCCTCAGCAGATCCAACCCCCCTGCAGTGTGAATCCTTGGGAGGCAGACGCCCCCGCCCCCGGCAGACCCTCCCACTGTGATCGGACACCCCCAGGAAGGCAGGCCCCCTCTTGGCAGAGCACACCTCCCACAATCTTCCCCCAATCTGCTGGAGGAGGGGGGGGCAGGCTCAGATGGATCTCTGGTTGGAGGATGAGGGGAGGATGAACTTGGGAGAATCTCCACCCCACCTGCCCCCACCGCAAACAGAGATCCATCTGAGCCTGCCTCCTCCTCAGGCAGATGCCAGCAGAAGGCCAGGAAGATGCTATAGGCTGTCCAACAAACGCAGTAAGAAGTGTCACAACACCAGGTTAAAGTCCAACAAGACATTAACCTGGTGTTGTGAGACTTCTTACTGTGTTGACCCAGGTCCAACGTTGACATCACCACATGAATGAGTGCAGGTCAGAAGGATGGTGGAGGGATCGCAGTAATTGAGATAGGTTGGAGGTGTGGTCTGCTGAAGAGGGGCCTGCCTCCGGGAGTGAGGGGGCCTGATTGTTGGGGGAGGCCCTGCCTCCCAGAGGGGGATCTGATCGGGGGGCATCTGCCAGAGGGGCCTGCCTCCTGGGGAGGGGGGGGCCCAATCACTGGGGAGGAGGTTGCCTCTCAGGGGTGGTCTGAATGGGGGGCATCTGCCAGAGAGGCCTGCCTCCTGGGGAGGGGGGGCCCCAATTGCTGGGGAGGAGGTTGCCTCTCAGGGGAGGTCTGAATGAGGGGTATCTGCCAGAGGGACCTGCCTCTCGGGGAGGGGCTCCAATCACAGGGGAGGGGATTGCTTCCCAGGGGAGGTCTGATCAGGGGGCATCTGCCAGAGGGCCTGCTTCCCAAGGGAGGTCTGATCACAGCTCATTCCCCCCCAACCCCCGGCTCTCTCTGTTTTGTCTTTTGTGCCTGGGCACACTGTTTCAGATTTTTTCAAACGGGGCATGCAGGTAGATCTTATCTATTTTAAACATTCATAACTGACGCAATAAAGGATATAGCTCTTGCTCCGATGAAAATGGGATCTATTTATACTCAGCACTGACTTCAGATGACAACTTTTTTCAGGTTTCCCACATGTATTCAGTATGATCCACATCTGTGCCACACCGGTAAAAACAGGATCTGCTGGAAACGTGGTGAGGACCTCTGATCTGGGTCCTGTCCACCATTTCTAAAGTTTTTGCCCACAGTGTGGATCAGACTGGAGCTGGCAAAGTGTGTATGAGCGTGCTGGAACAAGGATTCTGGGCTTGGATCCATTTTATGTTCTGATCTAGCCCTTAGCCTCCGATTGGTAAAATCTGACCCATTATGTCAGTATTTGATTTATCTAGATTGAATCATTTCAGTTTTCTTAATTAAAGGCATTCAGGATTAATGGGAATTTGCTAATCATTTCAAATTCAATGCTAAGCTTTGAGCAAAACAAACGCACTTCCCAAAGTATTTTGAACAATCAATGTCTGTTCGTGTGTCAAATTACGCTAGTAAACCAGTTAACAGAATCTGCAGTCCACAATTCAAAGCATGATACTCATGACAGTTTTAAAAACTTTCCCTGCAAGAGAATGTAGCAACCATATACTCTTGTTTATGAATGGAGACAATGATCATATTTCAGAAGGTTGATTTCCCAGTTATCAGGATTGGTGCCACTAATGTAGAGTTGTCAATGGGGGCATATCGAATCCTTTTAGGAGGGTCTTCAGCAATGCTACACATTCTGGGGCTGGTTTTATGAAAATGCCACTGGTAAAAGTTCTGTTTGGCCATTAGACAAGCAGATGGGAAGTGATTTAATGAGTCTATGTTAGTGTTGTGTTGGCATCTTTAATTGCAAGTGTAAAAAAGCACTAGGGCCTGGATTTCACTCCCGAGACATAGGCTCGGAGCTGGGAAGTTTCTGGGCTTACCTATCTTATGAAAATTGTCCCAAATAAGCAAGATCTTTGTTCAGGGCAACAAAATCGCTGGTTGTTGTGGAATGAAATGAGGCTTTCCTGAATACAGATCAGAGGTAGCCACAGGCTTGGCCTAGTGCTGAGGCAAGCTGGTTAAAAGCCCACCTCCCCATTGTTCTTTAGATGTTTATCCCAGTTGATATTTTAATCATTAGATCCCCAAGACTTACTTCTTACATTCTTCAACTCTCTCTTCAACTTCATACATGCCAACCCTTCAAATTCTTGATTACCACAACCTCCATGATCTTTTATAGTTTCCATGTCAACTCAGCAGTATTCAACATTGGCAGATTTCAGGAGCTATGCTGAGATGAAATAGTATAAAATTCTAAGTAGTACAGCTTTCATTATATATATGAAAATACTCTAATGCATTAAAATCCACTCAATTCAATTATATCCCCTCAAGTACTTAATCTGCTACAAAAGACAAATATTTGCATTCATGACTCTGCATCAAAGATAGCATATTCTCTAATAATATTTTGAAACGTCAGTCAAATTGTGAATTGACAGCCTTTCAATGTGATAATGATAGTCTGTGGAATGCAATCAAGCAATAATAATGTTATAATGATTACAGAAAAGGTTATGTCAACATAAAGTTATTGAAATGTTCAGAAGCAATTTGTTACAACTCAGACAGATGCAGGCAGGTTTTTCAGAGGGCATGCTATTTAAAAGACTTGGGAGATTGATAGTTCTATAGATCTTATCTATTTCAAACATTCATAACTGACACAATGAAGGATATAGCTCTAGCTCCAATGAAAATTGGATCAGTTTAAACTCAGCACTGACTTCAGATGACTACTTTTTTCAGGTTTCCCGCATATGTTCATCATGATCCACCTCTGTACCACATGGTAAAAATAGGATCTGCTGGAAACATGGTGAGGACCTCTGATCTGGGTCCTGCCCATCATTTTAAAGATCACTAGTGTCTCCAGAGCCCCACAAAAATCTAGGCCCAGGTTGCCTTTGTGTCATTAAACTCAATTCTCTCCTTTTAGAAAGAAAATTGTAATGAAAAGGAATTTAAATAAAATAAATAATAATACTTTTGCCCTGGTCCCCTAAGGCTCCAATTACTGTGGTGCTCACCGATCACGTGTTCTCGCAGACACTCTCTTTCTTCAGGACCTATGGATGTGCACAAATCTCTTGCATGCTGGGAATATACATTTATATTATTTCCCCTTTTGCAATACACAATTATTTTGAAGAAATCACAAGTTGATATTTAGGCTTAGATTCTGTGAATATTGAGGTCATGATCAATGGAATACTTGAGATTGGTTCAAGCATGAAAGGAAATAAAAATAAACACAGATGGCTGGAGGATGATAGCAATCCATTAAGCCATCAATAAAATCAGTCTCAAAGCACTGCATGTTGAATTTGTTAGAGATCAAAGGTTTTATTGGAATGAAGAGTGTTTCAAAGAATTCAACTTGCTAGGAAGTCTTAGAAGCTTGAAAGCTATGTGTATACAGTGGGGCTGGGTGCACACTTGTGCAGAATGGATGCCACCCCCACATCCCCGCAGGTAAAACTGACATCTTCTCTCTGTCAGAGGATATTAACTGCAGTTCTGACAAGGAGGAACGGGAATCCATGTTGCAGAATGGAATGCTGCAGTGATTTAAAAGCCTGCCAAATGATTGGGAGGGATGGAGATTGGGAGTTGGAGGTGAAAGTTGCATTAAGATTAAAGTGACTTGGCCACTTCAGAATTTACATAGCTGATGGGCAGAAAAGCAGGTGTTGATCACAGGACTGCCTAAAATTATCACGTCAGGGGTGATCTTCAAGTCAGCCAGGGCTGGAAGGAACAATCTAACCACGACATCTCAATCCCAGGGGAGAGTGGCAAGCTCAACCCCTTGCCCCAGCCTGAGCCCACCCAACTCTCAGGATTCTGAGGGATACATGCTCTGCGGCCTATAGGCAGCAGAGGGGTAAATAATATTTGGACCTTCCTCCTTGAACATCCTTGATGCCTAAGGTGCTAAGTCAGGGTATCAGTTCGAGAATATCAGAGACAGTGCATCATGGGCATTGTCAAGATGTGTGGCCTGAAGGGGGATCCTGAAAATGTTTAACTTAACTTTGACAACAAACTATTTACAATGGATAATCACAGCCAAAGCTCCAGAGCCCTCAGGATGTTGAGAACTCAACTCCTGATCTTGAATCGGCTGGAAAGCGGAGTTCAGTTTGTGGGACTCCTCACAAACCAGAGTTGAGGTGAATTCCTCTCTTGGATCTTAGCGAACACAAGCCCTCCAAACAGGTTTCCAGCAGTTACATGCCCACTCCACTTCCACTTCTCAGTTCTCTAACCACCACCAGAAGTTTCAAGCCATCCTATTTGTGATGTTGGCTCTTATCATGCTGCAACTGGCAGACCCTGTTCCTACTGCAAACCTTGATTTCCCCTCCTGGCATTTGGCTTCATCCTTCAGCTTGTCAGACATTTCCTGCACAGAGGGATACTCAAGATCGACCAGTTACTCTGGTTGGTGCTTTGCCCTGTCATCACCACTTATTGGCATAAGTCCTACTGCATCACATTTCAATAATCTTTCCTTCTTTTGTTTTACATCTGCTTTTCTTTGTACCAAAGAGTAATGCCTTGGAATGCAGCTGAAGGCATAACCTAATGCACATTTTAGTTTCTCTAGTTGATATACTTATTCATATAGGACTAGAAGTGAAACATTTACTTACTAAGGACCAGGTGACACATGTACGCACAGTGTCAGATAACACATTGATTAGGGTTTTACAGCATGTTTGCCACTTGGCTGATGCTTTTTACTTTGGTGGGGCCACAATATCCCTCTGGGTGGGATGAATAATACAATCCTGGCCATTAGGGTGCCTGAGAGCTCATCATTTCCTAGATATAAGATTCAAGGTAAAACAGCGACAACCCAAGTTTCACAGTGGTATTATTTTGAAAATCAGAGTGTCAAGAAAACGTAGGCACAATGGCTTATATCCAAACCCAGCAGATCAGCAACTTGGTGTGAATTTCCTGGGATGGACCAAAATTCGAAACTGCTTGAAAATTATAGCTATGCCTGTAGGGAGATACAAAGGTTAATCTAAACTTTCCAATTCCAGAATAGGAAAGAACAGCAAAATGGATGAGGAAGCCCAGAAAAGCAAACACTAATGATTCATTAACATGGATAAGATATTTACACACTGAGTGATACATGTATTTACAGAGTAGAAAATGGCACATTTCTCCAGAATTTTAGTTGGCATATGCAAGGATTTGCTTGAAGTGTTTTTTTTTCAAGCCAATGGGTGGAATTAAATGTCCACGCCCCAGAGCTGAGTTTGGAAATGAGAAACATTTAAACAGGCAAGAAGGTGGAGTGTGGGTCCTGAGTAAGTCTGAGATGGGCTTCACTTAAGGGCTTAAGCCCTTCACTTAAGGGCTTTCTCTGGCCTTGGCTGGTATTTAAATATCCATTTCAGCCAACCTTGTGACCATCCACATCCTGCCCTCACTTACCTTTGGCATTCCTTGGTGATCTTGGGACTTTGACGGGTGCATCGCCAGCAGCTGACATTAATTCCAGAGGTACGTATGGAATTGGTGGAATTGGGCCTCCAGCCTCTGATTAGCCGGCACCTATTTAGGGGGAAAGATTTATGGCCGTAATGTCCTTAATCCTGGGGAACGGCCAATTGTTGGCCACTTAACTGCCGGGTAGGCATCTCAAATGGAGGTGACCTAATGCCCACCAGCTCTTTAGCCAATGGGAAAGACCACTACCATCATTGTTAAATTCCAACCAGATTTTATTTTGGAAAGTTTTATAATTTTACTGAAACTAGAATGAATGTCAAGAAGAAGTTGAGAATTGAAACTTTGAACTACATTAGGTAATCAGTCGTGATCATTCTGTAAATAATTGTCTGCATCCCACTGCCCATATTGTTACCTAAAAACCAATTTATGAATTTAGCTAAGGGATGGAATTCTGTTGTATAAATATTTCACTTGAAGAGAATAACTAGAAGATTGAGAAATTGCTGTCACTGCTGTGTCTCTCCTGTGTTTTTTTCTCTCTCAAATGGTATAAGCTCTTAAAATGCCATTATGTCCTTACTTTTTTTTATTCATTCATGGGACAAGGCTGTTGCTGGCTAGTCAGCATTTATTGCCCATCTCTAATTGCCCGAGGGCATTGAAAGTCAACCACATTGCTGTGGCTCTGGAGTTGCATGTAGTCCAAATCAAGTAAGCGCAGCAGATTTCCTTTCTTAAAGGGCATTAGTGAATCTGGAGTACTATGGAACTAAATCTTGCATGTACATGTAAAAGGATCCACTGAATCAAACTTAAGGGCTGGATTTTAGTTGACTAATGACTTGGTGTCCTTCAAAAATGGTGGCTGGGATCAGATTCCATGATCCCCAAACCTATCCAAATGTTTCAGATTTTCAGGAATGCCTTTTAATGGTGAAGTCTGATTCAGATCATGAGCCTGCACCTTGCAATGCCAACCTGGCTGTCTATATTGCGGGGATAAGTATTTCTGACTTCTCCCAATTTTTAGGGAGTTAAGCCAAATTTTTAAAGAATTCTAGTCATGGCACCTCAGCATTTCTTGTACTATTCTCTGCATATGGTTATATCTTGAAAATTAACCTTCATCCGAACCTATACCCTAAAGATTCCCCATGTCATGGGCTGCCCAGCAATAATTTCCTATTGTTCTTCATGCACCTTATGCCAATGCATGCCCATATCCACCCTTTATGTTCTCTCATAACCCCATGCCAAGGTTTTCCCCTGAAAAATTTCCCAAGGTTACTTATTCCCCATGTTAAGGCCTGGCCCTTCCATGTCAATGATTCATTATACACTGTATAGCCAACATATTGCCATTAACGTTCCCAGATTCCCAAGTCCTCATGTCTTTCTCCGCGGTAAACACAGTGGAGAATATTCATTGAGAACCTTGACCATTTCCTGTGGTTCCACATATGTGTATCCACTTTGATCTTTGAGGGTTCTTATTCTCTCTTCGTTCTTTTTTCTTTAATATACTTAAAGAATCCCTTTGGATTCACCTAAATCCTGTCAACCAAAGCTACCTTATGCCTTCTTTTTGCCCTTCTAATTCCCTTCTTGAGTATACTCCTGCATCCCTTGATTCCAGCTGCTTGTACCTGAGCCATGCGTCTTTCTTTTTCTTGGCCCAAACCTCAATAAGTTTTGTCATCTAGGGTTTCCTGCTCCTGCCAGCCTTGCCCTTCACCCTAACAGAAACAGAAAGATACTGAACTCTAGCTATTTCACTTTTGAAGGTCTCGTGCTTGCTGGAGGTCACTTTGCTTTCAAAGTGTTGACTTGACTCCAGTCAATCCTTGCAAACTTCAACCTAATCGCATCAAAAATCATCTTGCCCCAATTCAAAACTTGCACCTGTGGACCACTTTATTCCGTTTCCATAACTATATTAAGGTTCATAGAACTGTGGTTACTCGTCCCAAAGTGATCCCTCACAATCAACACACTCTTTGCTGTTTCCTGAGTAGGACCTTCCACATACTGCCTGAGGAAACTTTCCTGAACAACCTAATGAATTCCACCCCACCTAAGCCTTAACATTGTCACAGTTCCATCCTATGTCAGGACAACTAAAATCCCCAACTATGACAGCCCATTACTCCTGTAAGTCTCCCTAACCTCTCTGCATATTTGTTCTTCTAATTCCCATTGACTATTTGTGGCCTATAGTACCACCCCAATAAGGTCACCATTCCCTTTTTATTTCTTAGTTCTACTCACAAAGTCTCCTTGGATTATCCCTGTTCTTTCATCTCTGGCTACTACCCTCATGCCCCCCTTATTCAAGAATGCAATTTTCCCTTCTCTCTTTCCTCCACCTCTGTCCTGCCTAAAGCAACTATCCTGCAACATTAAACTGCCAGTCCTGTCCCTCCCTTAACCATGTTTCAATTTTGGCTGTAATATCCCAGCCCCAGATACCTCTCCATGTCCCGAGTTCATCAGCCTTACCTGTCAGTCCTCCTGTAATGAAATGGATGCAATTTAATTCAACAAGCCAGTGACACCCACATTCCATGACTCAGAACAAAGAATAATTTGGGAAATAGTTCTGAGGTATTTCCCAATCCTCAGAGTGGCTGTTGATTGTGGAGCCAGGCCAAGTGCTGTGGAATTTCATCCCATCTAAAACAAAAACAGAAAGACCCTGCTGCACTCATTCCTCACACCTCTTCATCCCTATCACATTTTCTTTAAAAATAACTCCTTTTTACTGAAGGGCTATATAACTGACAATCATCCAGACAATCTAAAGTAGCAGTAACAAAATAACAAAATGTACAAGCAATTGAAACCTCCTTGTCTAGTATAAATAAATATTTTGAAATTAATAAATATCGGAGGGGGAATAAACAGGATGGCAAACATTGGAGACCAGCCATGGGGGTGCAGTGCTCACGCGTCAACCTCTCTCTACTGTCAATCAGCCCAACTGGAGGGGAACCAACACCCTGGGGGGGGGGCAGATTTGCCAATGCTATAAGGGAGGATTTAAACTAGATTGGCAGGGAGGTGGAATCCTCGACAGAGTGCCTTAGAGAGATTCATGATGAATATGGAGTATGGGGGTATGGGATCTCATCCTACTGGAGTAGCGAGCAGCATCGTACTGAGTGGGCCACTGAGCATGCACTGATCTGTTAGTAGGGAGATTGGTGCATGGGCACAGTGCTCCCTCCCCCACTCCCACCACCCTCATTGCCGGCCTTCAATGTTTGACATTTTGTTTATTCACGAGCCCTATCTTGATTGCTAGCCTTTTCCTCCTGATCGTCAACATACATGACAGGACGCCAACCTCCCTACAACTCCCCAACCCACCACCAACCCCCACCCCTCCACCCTGTCAAGTCACACATGGCTAATTCTGGGTTCTCTTAATGGCCAGTCCCCAATGGCAAGCTACGACTCCCTCCCCACCTCAAATGATCAGTGGTCACTCATCTGTCCCTTCTCTACCAACCCTATTACTGAGTGGCAGTAGATCCACCCCTCAACACCATCAATCATACACCCAATAGGCTCCACAACCCAGTATGCTCCATCTCCTCTGGCCCTGCCTCCTCGGCACTGCTCTGTGCCTGTTGAGCAGTGCCAAGGTGCCCAGTGTAACTATAGTGAAGACATTTGCCTGTTGATATGGGAACCTTTGACGATAGTTCAAAAATAAAATTTAAAACACATGCAAAGTTTATTACAGAACTGAATATTGATAAACAATAACCTATGACAGCCTATAGAAAAAATTTTCCATCATTCCAATAGAATTATTCATAAAGTGCAGGTGAAAATGCAATTCCCTTCCATTTAGGAAAAGCAATGCCATTTTACTACTAGCTATCATTCCATTATTGCATCTTTGAAAGTGTGAAAAGTTTCTATTTTCTCTGTCTTGTTTCTAAATAACATACTCTTGATCAGACGCTGATCAAGTTATAAGTAAATATAACTTGAATAAGTTTAACAGTTGTTGCATTGACCTTTGTATTCTGGCTCACTGGTGTAGGCTTAGAGTCATATCTTCAAAAATGATCCTTTTTAAGAATTTCTTTCAAAAATCTTTGGACTTTTGGAATCTGGCCTGGATTCATTTTTCAGAATAAGTCATAAATTCATCTGGGATTGTAACCAAGAATGCCTTTTCCAGGAAATCATGTGATTTCTGCTAACTGATCAGTGTTGTCCTTAGGGGACAGAACTCTCTGTGCCTTTTAACTGTAATTAATTTAATTGCTTTGCCTGATCGTCAAAGGAACCCTCACCTCAGTGCAGTGTTAGTAACATCAAAAGCTGAGACAAGAAGAATTGAAGTTTTGTTAGTGAGAACCTCCAGGCACGTACCAGGTCTTTATCCCTTTTTTAAAATAAAGTCTAGTCTTAACTATCCAAATCTGCAGAATCTCTATTTATTTGTTCATTATTTATGTGTGTGTGTTGTGCTGGGGAATTTTAAAAGGAGCAGACAGTTACATTTTCAGATTACAAATTATGTGTTAACCAGTTCTTGCAACTTGTTTTGAAAAAAGTATTCCATTATAATAAATCAACCATTGCGAGTTCATTGAAAGAAGCCTGGTTAAAGTCTCTTTTGCTCTGGGTCTAACAGCAGCAAAAGTAAATAATTGGCCATTTTGATGAGTGAATTGAACTTTTGAGTGAAAGGTGTGACTTGTGGAGTTGAGGGGCTCTGGTCGTAACAGCAGCAACATTGCGTGTTATTTTGCTGGAGTCTTTGATTCATACTTCAATTATCTGATTGTCATGATTCACATTTACAAAACACTTACATTCAATCATTTTATAAAGAGAGCAGTTAAAGGCTTGTAATACATTTTACTGGGAATAGACTGACCTTTTGCAAAATTTGAACCTTTCACAAGGAAATGCACAGTATCAGTTTATTTGTGTATGTCTTGTTTCCACATCAGTCAATGAACATGACGTAAATGTCCCCAATCACTATTTTTTCCTGCAACACGCCCCTTATTCTTGGCTGGAGTTATGCCAGTTGAGATTTTCCATTCATCTTTCAGAATTAGAGCAAGTGTGATATGAATATTCTGTTTATTTTGATGTTGTTCATTCCTGTTCCTGCTCAATAGCCCAGTTTAAGATTTCTTCGATGCCTACACAAACTCACTCACCCCTTAACGTGCAGGCTCCTAATTTTGTCCTTCCTCGCCATTCTGCACATCCATCTCAACATCTGCATCATATTTGTATCCAGTCATTTTTCCTCTATGCTGGATGTTGGCCAAGTTTCTCACTGAATTACAAGGCTGGCTTCACGAATGTGAAATCTTACTTTCAGTTTCAGTGGTACATTTCTATCATATTAAAACTCCATTGCTCTCCTTCCAATTACTCCAACCAGAGTTAATGTATTGTTTAATTTCCATTTCCATCATTCCATCCTTTGCTGTCACTAACACAGGCGTTGGAAACTAGCTGTTTCCCCTAAGTCTTCACCCATAATCTATATATTATCCTGAGGCTCAAACTGACAGTCTGCAAATTTGGTCTTTGGACCGTTGACCCCTGTCTTCTAGTTTCCCAGATATTTGCTGATGTTCTTGACATCCCCAATTCAGCAATTACTGACAACAATATGGTAAATTAAAAATTTACTTGGATCATCTGCACAGAATTTTACAACCTCATCGTGCCTGTTTTGCAGCAGGAAAATGCGTCAAATTGGGCGTGATGCAGCTAGTCAGAATGGTGCCCGTTTCCATTTTACCAAGAAAAGAATCAGCACAACTGGGGGCCTGTTTTGAAGCCCAAAAAGGGCAAAATGTCAATTTCCATCTTTTTTTTGCATTCATTGCCATGTCATTAGTGAGCTTTGCTCCCAATCGTCCCAGCTCACCTATCTTAACAACCTTGTTTGTAGCAGCCAGATGGGTTAGGAAAACACCTTATATATAAAAGTTGCATTCAGGTGCTTCAGCAGTGAGGGTGAGTGAGGAGGCAAGTCTCTTCTTCAAACAACTCCATGCTGCCTGCAAGGGATTGCTTTGTGGGGACATATTGTGTTTTGGTTTGGGGCTGTCACTGTGTGGGAGGGAGGAGCTGTTGTTGCTCTCAGGGCCCAATCTTAGTTTCTCAGGACAGACCCGGGTCAGAGCGCTGACCTCAGGACTTAGAGCTGATTCTGGGTCCTACCTAGTACTGGCAGCAGCAACAATGTTGCGAGTGGTGGATGGGCTGGAAAGTCTCTGAAGTGGCAGTGCGGCAACCTCAGGACTTGTCAAGCAGCACTGTTTGGGGTCATCACTATGTGGGTTCTGGGTGAGTGTTTGTGAATGGTAGCTGTGCTACCATGCTGGGATCTGTGGGGGTATGGGGAATGTGTGTTGTTGGGAGGCTGTGAGGGGTGTGGGGTAGCGTGTTTTGCTAAGGAGCTGTGGGGAGTATAGAAAGTGTGTTGCTGGGAGGCGGTTGAGAATATGGGCAGTGTGTGTTGCTGGGAGGCTGTGGGAGAATGCAGGTTGTGTGTATTGCTGGGAGGCTGTGGGGGGATACAGGGAGTGTGTGTTAATGTGGGGGGATACAGGGAGTGTGTGTTGATGTGGGGGGGAAACAGGGAGTGTGCATTGCTGGGATGCTGTGGGGGAATACAGGGAGTGTGTGTTGATGTGGAGGAATACAGAGAGTGTGCATTGCTGGGATGCTGTGGGGGAATACAGGGAGTGTGCAGTGCTGGGATGCTGTGGAGGAATACAGGGAGTGTGTGTTGATGTGGAGGGAATACAGGGAGTGTGTTTTGCTGGGAGGCTGTGGAGGGATATGGGGAGTGTATGTTGCTGTGGGGGGAATACAGGGAGTATGTGTGATGTGGGGGGAATACAGGAAGTGTGCATTGCTGGGAGGCAGTGGGGGAATACAGGGAGTGTGTATTGCTGGGAGGCTATGGGGGTATATGGGGAGTGTATGTTGCTGTGGGGGGAATACAGGGAGTGTGTGTGGCTGGGAGGCTGTGGGGGGATATGGGGAATGTGCGTTGCTAGGAGGCTGTGGGGGAGTAAGGGAATGTGTGTTGCTGGGGAGTTGTGGGGGAATATGGCGAGTGTGTTTTGCTGGGGAATTGTGGAAGGGTATGGGGAGTGTGTGTTGTTGGGGGCTGTGGAGGGTATGGGGGGTTGTGTTGCTGGAGGCTGTGGAGGGATAGGGAGAGTGTGTTGTTGGGGCTGTGGGGGTATGGAGAGTGTGTTTGGGGGCTGTGGGGGTATGGAGAGTGTGTGTTGCTGGGGGCTGTGGGGATATGAGGGGGTGTGTGTTGCTGGGGGTAAGGAGGATCGGGGAGTGTGAATACTGGGGGTGTAGGCAGTATGGAGAGTGTGTTTTGCTGGGAGCTGTGGGGGGGGGGTGGTCTGGAGAGTGTGTATTGCTGGGGGCTGTGGGGGGGCGGTGCTATGGGGGAATGTGTATTGTTGGGCTGGGGGGTGACCATCTGTCTCTCCCCTTCCCCCAAATTCCCTCCCTTCAGATTGATGAGATGGCTTTGGCAGTGCAACTATTTGATCTTGCTGTTTTCTTGGTTGCTGCTGGAATTGAGAAGGGGAAGTGGGAGGATGAATTGTAGGCAGTGGAGGCCCAGGTCTTACCACTCGCAGGAGTAGAGGGAGATGGCTGCAGGAGGCAGGATGTGACTGCCATTTGCCCCGAGAGGGGGTTGGGGGGTGGGGAGGGGGGGGGGGGTAGGGGAAGGAAGGAGCAGAGACCCTGGCAGCTCTGCACGCTTATTCTTTGAGCAAATGTCGGACGTTGCATGCCACCGATGGCTCTGGCTCCAAAAGGAGCCATTTGTTGCAGGAACTGGCACCTCAGGACATGGTGTGTGTGTTGGGGGGTGGGGGGAGGGGTGGGGGGTGGAGGGGGAGGGGGAACACCCACTATCAGTGGCTGTGAAAGTGACAGTCACCTTAAACTTTTATGTCACCGGGTCCTTCCAGACTGCCACTGGAGACATTTGTTACATTTCCCAACCATCTGATCGCAAGTATGTCAAGAAGGTTACAGATGCCTTGGATGTCTGGGCTGGCCAGTATATTCATTTTGGACCCAGCAGAAAGCCAGGGCTACAGGATTCACAGTCATCGCGGGAATGCAAAATGTGCAGGGGGCTGCAGACTGCACCCGTAATGCCCTCAAAGCCCTGGTGAAGAATCCAGGAAGATTCATCAACAGAAAAGCCTTCCATTCAAGTGCAGTTAGTGTATGATCATCTGCTGAACATTGTGGATGCCTGCACTAAAGATTCTAGCAGCATGCACGACAGCTTCATATCGAGCAGTGTTGATGTCCCGGAGGTCTTTGAGGAGGAGCCCAGGATGCAGGGATGACTCGTGAGGGACATGGGATACCCACTCGAACATAGCTGCTCTCATTTGTGTGGAGACATGAGACTGATATGGAAACCGATTTAATTAGAACCATGTTGCCACCCATTCAATAATGGAGCAGTGCATAAGGCTCCTCAAAATATGGCTCAGATGCCTGGATCACTTGGCAGTACCCATTAATATACCCACTGATATCATCCAGCATTGTGATGGTGTGTTGTATCTTACATGATCCGGTGCAGCAGCAAGGATATCTTTTGGAGGAGGACATGAAGGCCAGCCTACCAGGTGTCACAGGGAAGGTGGCCACAAAGCAGGAGGAGGAGGAGGAGGAGGATGACAATGGAGGGCTGATGGCAACAAGGGAAGCCCTGCTCACCACACATTTTGATCACTAGGGGTCTGTGTTGCTGCAGGCAGGTTGCATTCCACTTCTTCCCACCCCTATCCTCTGCAAATCCCTCCCCATCCATGTTCTCTTGGAGTCTTACAATCTCTTACAACATTGTAACAGCTGAGTAGTGGGTCTGGGTACACTGCATTAGTGAGTTTCTGGGGTAGGCAGGAGGGTGATGACAACTTGCTATGTGCCTAGTGCAAACTAATCTGACTCCTACCTGAGCTGTGGATGCACATCTGCACCTGGCCCCACATCTGGACAGGGGGTAAGGGTGCACTAAACTCCCATGTAGAGCCCTGGGGCAGGTGGAGTATGGGAATTTCGAACCCACATAATCTCCTCTAGATTCTTGGAATGTCATGGCAGATGTTGTAAGTTGTTGCCAATGCATGCCACCTGCTGTAGCCTATGAATTATTTGAATGCTTTGATTTTCTCAATAGCAGTGCATTGAGGAACCTCCCCCACTGATATCAATATGCAGGGTCCCTCTGGCAACCGTCCAAGTAAGTACATTCCTGTTAGATGCTAGTTAGAGTTAGTCATAGATAGGGGGTGAAATAATATATATTGTTGCCAATAATAGTGCTTTCAAAATAAGTAATAATATATAAACTTGTGAATGTGAGATGTTAAAGTGCTTAAATTTTCTATCTATGTAGTGTCGTCCTTCACCTGTCCTATCATAGTGATACTACAATTTTTTAACTTTACATGGTCTACCACTATATCTCTGTGTCTCCCCAGGATGTACATCAGATATGGAGATGACCAGCTGCCTACTGTGCCCCATGGCTTGTGATGCCCTTGGAAGTTGTCCTGTGGAGGCTCTGGGTATTGAGGGCCCTGACCGCCTTTCAGATGTTGAGGGTGTATCCGTGACATCCTCTTCATCCTGCTGTCCCCGAGATGCCCCAGTGTCAGAAAGGGGGGAAGTCAGAAGGTGTAGTCACAGCCAAGGTCTCCTGGCTGGAAGGCCCCAGCATGGGCTCAAGGCCTTCCTCCCCCTTCAGGGTTCCTGGATCACTCCATGGGACAGAGGTGCTTCTGCAGTGAACCCCAGAAGTTCCAGCGTCACCTGGCCCTGCCAGTCCTGGACGACCGCCTGCATGCTTGCCATGGTGGCCAAGACCTTTGCGATGCCTCTCTGAGTCAGGGCCATCTGTCAATGGCAGCAGCAAGGGTTCACGCTCTGCAGCCTCTCAGTCATGACCCTCTGTGACTGGATCACGCTCTCAAGGGTTTCTGCCATAGCACGCCATGTCTCAGCTCTGTCCCATTGAGCCTCATGCAAGCTCTCAAGCCTATCAGCCATGGGCTGCAGAATCTCAAGAAGCCTGTTGAAACTCTTAGCTGTGGCCCTCTGGGAGTCTGCATGGCCTGCTGTGATTTGGCCGTCACTTAGACCCTGCCACTCATGATGAGGTTTCTCTGTCCCAGGCTTTCCATTGCGGACCCCACCTTTTCAGTGTTGACCTGGAAACCATGAATGACAAGCAATAGCTGGTCCACCTGAAGTCTTAGGAGTCTTTCCAAAGCCTTGCAGTGTTCCTATCAGCCCCTCCTGTATTCCCTGGCTCTGCTGCTGCATATCCAGCAGCTGAGGGAGAAGTGATCTCAGAGGTCCAGCTGAGTCATCGTCTCCAGCAGACGCCTGCATGCTAAAGGCTTCGGACGTTCCCTTCTCCACCTGATGTACATATGTGTGTGCACACCAGTAAGTGACCCAGATGCCTTGCCACTAAATTGACCCACAGATGTGAGCGTCTCTGGGATGGTGAGTTATGAGATAGAAGCTGATGCAAAACTGGTACCGGTCTTGGGGGCCCTTTCAACCTCTTCTTCTGAGGAGTTTTCTGAGCTGTCAGAGGCAGGATGGGTGGGAACAACAGTGAGGGCCCTGATACCAGATAATCTAGGCATCTTGGGGTCTCTTCCTGCAACACAGTACACAAGGTTAAGTGCAAGGAAAAGAGAGGGATCTGGGCTGCATGCAATTTACTTGCGATTTCTCCAACAGGTGAAGGATTGACAGGTGCTCACTTCTATGCTCCAGCCTGACCAAGCTGTCACTAAAGGTTAACATCATCTCCTCTCCCACAGTGCCCGCTCCTCAGAGAGGGTGAGGACCCGCATCTCAAGCACACCACTCCCTGTCTTCACCCTCTTACGGCGATTATGGGCATTTATGTCTTGTGGGGACAGAAGGAGCCATGAAAAATCTGATGGCTTGACTTCTGCAGGGTTTCAAGGGTGGCCTCAGGGGGCAAGGATTCTGATACTCTTGAGTAGGAGAAGTGAGGTGCTTGGGTATCAGTGGTTTGAAGCATGCAGTATTCTGGGGGTAGGGGAGTGGTCTGGGAGAGGATGCTAGATGAGGTTAAACACTTACCTTGCTGCCCAGATGAGGTCATTCAATTTTTTTGCAGCACCACTTCCAGGTTTTCCTGGCCAGTATCCTGGCAGTGATGCATGCTGCCACCATCTCCCAGGTTGCATTCCCATCCCTTCCTATGGGATGGTGTTCTACTGGGGGGAAGAGGGTGCCCCACCTTACCTCCACTGCCTCCAGCAACTTGGCCAGGTCAGCATCTGAAAAACAGGGAGCTGTCTTCCTGGAGGCCATTTCTTCCTGCACTATCTGCATGTCTGTCCATCTTTGGGATCTCCCTTGTTACAGCAAATCAGCTGCAGTCAGTTTGGGTGTCACGTGCCTGTTAAAGCATTCCAATGGGTTTAATGCTGTTTGCCTTTTTACCTTTATGGAGGGAAGACAAGTCAGCACTTGCAGGTGTGCTGATGGAGGGGGTGGGATTTGTCCCTCTGTGATACTCAGGGGCAGGGGAGAGAGAGGGTCATGTCGATCAGCTATTGGGACCAGGTAAGGGAAGGGAGGGAGTTCATGGCAAGGGTGTCTGGGGATGTGGGGGGGGGGGGGGGGGGGGGGGTAAGGAAGTCAGTAATGTTGGGCGGTCTCTGGTGTCCTTGTGGAGGGGGTGGGATGAGGCTATATCTGGCATGGTGAGTTCTGTCAGAACGGCTGTTTTTTCCCCAATTTTCTTGCACAGCGTAGTTTGTGGCTCCACTCTGAGCTGCTGGCTGTCAGGCCTTTAACGCCTAGAAACAGTGTAGCCCATATTTTCAAAGACTGAATGCATTCTCAGTTGGGTATAAAAACTCATTCAAAAAACAAGTCATTTTCACGCTAGCTGGACACTTACAAAAAGTCTTGCAAAATTCTGTCCCAGGTTAACTCTCAAGACTAGCCTCCGCTCTCCAACTTTTGAATATGTTTCTTGTGCCATGGGCAGTACAGAGGTACAATGGTTAGCAATGCTGCCTCACAGAGCCAGGGACCTGGATTCGATTTGGCCTTAGATAAAGCTTGTACTTTCTTCCTAAGGGTTATCTCTGGGTGCACCGATTTTCTCTCACAGTCCAAAAAGGTGCAGTTTAGGTAGATTAGCTATGTTAAATTGCTCCTTAGTGTCCAAATATATGTAGGTTAGGCGGATTAGCTATAGTCAGTGCACAGGGTTATGGGGTAAGGCCTGGGTGAGATGCTCTTTTGAAGAGTCAATGTAGGCTCGATAGCCAATGTGGCAAGATTCTATGATCACTATAACCAGACCTTCACACTACTGCAAGGATCGGTGCTGGGACCTCAACTGTTTACCATTTACACAGATGATCGGGAGGAGGGGACTGAGAGGGGTAGAGTAACAAAATTTGCTGATGACACGAAGGTTAGTGGAAAAACAAATTGTGTGAAGGGCGCGGAAAGTCTGCAGAGATCTGGATAGGCTGAGTGAGTGGGCGAGAATCTGGCAGATGGAGTATAGCATTAGCAAATGTGAGGTTATCCACTTTGGTAGAAATAATAATAGGAGGGATTATTATTTAAAAGGCGAAAAGCTGCAGCATGCTATAGTGCAGAGGGACCTGGGGATCCTTGTGCACGAATCGCAAAAACCCCAGTTTGCAGGTGCAGCAGGTGATTAAGAAGGTGAATGGAATGTTAGCCTTTATAGCGAGGGGGATAGAATATAAGAGCAGGGAGGTCTTGCTGCAACTGTACAGGGCACTGGTGAGGCCGCAACTGGAGTACTGTGTGCAGTTTTGGTCCCTGTATTTGTGAAAGGATATATTAGCTTTGGAGGGAGTACAGAGAAGGTTCACCAGGCTGATACCAGAGATGAGGGGTTAGCTTATGAAAAGACATTGAATAGACTGGGTTTGTACTCATCAGATTTTAGAAGGCTGAGGGGGGATCTTATAGGACTTACAAGATAACGAAAGGGCTAGATAGGATAGAGGTAGATAGATTCTTCCCACTTAGAAAGGATAGCAGAACTAGAGGGCGCAGTCTCAAAATAAGCGGGGGGGAGGGCCCAGTTTAGAACAAAATTGAGGAGGAACTTTTTCACCCAAAGGGTGGTGAATCTCTGAAATTCTCTGCCCATTGAAGTGGTGGATATATTTAAGTCAAGATAGTTTTCTGACAGATAAGGGAATTAAAGGTTATGGGGAGAAAGCGGCAAAGTGGATCTGATTCACTTCAGATCAGCCATGATCTTATTGAATGGCAGGGCAGGCTTGAAGGGTTACATGGCCTACTCCTGCTCCTATTTCTTATGTTCTTACTAATTGAGGTGTAATCTGACCAGAGCATTGTACAATTTGATCAGAATTTTTTGACTTCTGTTTAATTGTTTTACCCATGTAGTTACCATTGATCATCATTTTAGGTAGCATAGCTATATTAATAGCACTGTAACAACACATCAGCACATCTATAATGTTCACCACGTAGAGTGATAAGAGCAAAATCATAGGAACAACATCACCCCAATAAACATACCATTTAAACTTGGACACATGCATTGGTCCTCCGTTACCACTGATCAAAATCTAGGAATGCCTTATAAGACATACTGGATGGAATTTTCCCATCCTGCCTGCCATGGGAATCATAGTGGGTGAGACATGCACAATGCAAAGGTCCATTGAATTTGGGTGGATTTGTCAAACTTCAGATGAATATGTCCAGAAAATCCCAATAATTATGTGAATCTCATTGTCAGTGAGTTAAACTGTTCAATCAGAAAACCCACCTTCATCGGCAACCAGGTATTGACAATAAATGTGAGTTTCCCAGCCTTAGCGCATATCCTCAGAACAAAATAATACAAGCTCAATTTTTAAAAATCTACCTATGAAAAATATTTGGAGACATCACACCAATATTCAGTTTTTGCATGTATTTTGGGGGTTGAAAGAGTTGTGGATAAACAGAATTCCACAGCCTAGACTTATATTTTGGCCGCAAGGCAGAATCCTCTGACTTGCTCAATTCTTCATGGTTCCTGTGGTCATTAGTCACTGACTTCAAATTATATTATGTCTTTATGAACTGACACAACATCCATTCCTTGTAATGTTTTCTCATAAGTAATTAATTACTTCGATTTTCATTTGGTGTGATGCAGTTTTATGCTGTAATTTCTTGTGAACATCCTTAGTTGTAACAAGTAATGCTCATGCCACACATTTCCCAAGCAATTACCATCTCTAACAAGAGACTCCCATCCTTGACATTCAATGACATTGCCTTTGCTGAATTCCCCCCTATCAACTTTTGAGGTGTTACTGTGAAACAGAATCTGAACTGGATTAACCACAGAAATACTATGGATACCAGACCAGTTCAAATGTTAGGAATCCTCAGGGAGGTAACTCACTTCCTGACTTTCCAAAGCCTGTCCACACTCTACAAGGCACAAGTCAGGAGTGTAATGGAATACTCTCCACTTGCTTGGTGAGTGCAGCTCCAACAACACTCCAGAAGCTTAACACCATCTAAATCAAAGCAGCCTGCTTGATTGCTACCTCTTCCACAAACATACACTCCTTCCACCAGACGAACAGTGGCAACTATGTGTACCATCTACAAGATGTATTGCAGGAGCTCATCAAAGTTTCTTTGGAAGCATCTTCCAAACCCATAACAATCTAGAAGGACAAGAGTCTAGATATCTGAGGGAGATATCTGAGAACACCATCATTTGGAGGTTCCCTTCCAAGTTACTGACCATTCTAACTTGGAAGTATATTGCCGTTCCTTCACTGTCACTGGATTAAAATCCTGGAATTCCCTCCATGACAGCACAATAGATGTACCTACACCTCAAGGAAAGCAGTAAATGAAAAAAAAAGTGACTTCTAAACTAGTGTTAAGTAGAAGTCACATTATTCCTTGATTCACCATTCAGAGTATATTGTTCTCGCGTTACCTGCTAAGGTTGTGGCTGTGAACTGACTGTGTCTTTATATGCCTTGTTTATAATCAGAACTCCCCACTCACCTGATGAAGGGGCAGAGCCCCAGAAGCTAGTGGCGTTTGCTACAAAATAAACTTGGACTTTAGCGTAGTGTTGTGAGACTTCCTGCTGTTTTTATCCCAGTCCAATGCTGGCATTTCCACATCATGCAGGCAGAGAGACCATAGCACAAGCCAGGCAGAGCAGTCGTGCGTACGAGGCCGGCAAAGTCAGCAGATTCCAGGACGAGGAGGATGAGCAGTACAAAATGTTCTCTTGGACTCGTGCCCTCCAACATAGGCCCACGTGATCACCAGCATGACTATCTTCACTTTTCAACAACCGCTGATTGTGAATGCTTACACAAGGCTCACATTGTCCAGATCCTTTGAAGAATGGCTAGACCTCAGGTGAAATGGGGTGCCAACTTCATTAGATTGTTCCGGAGACAGATATCAGAAGATGCTGCCTTTACCAGTGTTTCTCATGCATCCCAGTCACTATGTCAACCTACAAGAGATAGCAGCTGCTCTACTATCCTTGCTGGACTTGTTACTTTATGCCTCCAATGTGATCAAGCTTCTTCATAAGATCCCAACAGCAGCATCTGTGAAATTCACTTTGTGTCATATCAAGGATTCTACTGAGAGGCAGTACTTAGACCAAGGCTGCCAAAGAACTACTTAGACATGCTGACATTCTCCATGTCACCCTGTTCCCAATTACATTGACACATGGCACTCACAATTAGGGATGCTGCTTTCAATCACTCCCAACTTCTGTTAGATGTTCTCTCAACTTCTGTTAAATGATCTGAGGATAATGAGTTTGTAAAAGTTGCTGCCATTCATTACAAAACTTCCTCTTGAGCAAAGACAGTCTGTCATCATGGCTATGCCTGAGGTATGCAGAAGACTGAGAATCATGAAGTTCTCAATGTTGCCTTTGTGTGATAATAAAGAGCACATGTCAAACTCACTACATCCTCATTCCTACTATAGCTTTCCTCAGTTTAGATTCAATCCCACCATAGAGCTTGTTCTAAGGCTATAGTGTACCTTTATTAACCTCGGTGAATGCTGAGGTCAGGGTGCACACAGCACTGCACGCCTGCATTGTGAATGGAGCTGCTGCTGCTGGGCAAACAACTGAAAGGTAATGTACTCAAAAGTGTAGGTATTAGTGGCATGACTTAAGGTGGTTGGAACATTGCCACCTTAATGTCCTCAATTTTTGGTGAGCCTGCTACATGTGCATTCAGAAACATGGAAACATGATTGACACACAGAAACACACAAAGCTCTGGGACTCAGCTTGGAACCCTGCCATATTATAAAGTAGACAAAGTTCCAGTCTCAAATTGAAAATAGCTTTCTTAATTTGTTTCAACATCTCTCCTTCTACACTCAACTGTGGCCTTTTTAGGAATTCTTCGAGCTGGGAATGCATGTCAGCCTCATTCTTACTGGCAAGAATTAGCAATGCATAACCCTTAAAGTATGTGAACCAGGTCTTTCCAGGAGGACACCTGACAATAAGAATGATCCATTACCCATGTTGGGAATGATATGTGAATGAGCACTCACTGTTGTGTAATGTAAACTGACATTACACTATAAAAGTTACTTACCTTGGAGAATCGGCCTTATTGTTCCTTGGGAGTGGCTGGTGTGAGGAGAGCTGGTGAGTAAATTTCTGTGTCTTTTTTTTCCAAAATCGTGTCTGGTTTTGTTTTAACTCTTAAAACTGGAAACAGGAAGTAGTCACAGGGAGGCCTGTGCAGGAGTTTTTTTTTCTTTCACCTGGACCTCCATAAATTGGGAAGGTGAAGAATCCCGATACTCTACACGTGTAGAGTATCCCAACCCTCCCCCCTCCTCTAACCTAATAAAAAAAGGAGAGTAGGAGTGTGAGTAGGTAAGTTTAAGTTTATATTTGTTTCTGGGTAAAGGAAGTAATAGGGATGGCAGTGCAGGCAGTGCGATGTACCTCCTGTGGGATGTTTGAGGTGAAGGACACTGGTAGTGTCCCAGCTGATTACACCTGCCAGAGATGCATCCAGTTCCACAGGTCGTGTTAGGGACCTGGAGCTGGAACTGGAGGAACTAAGAATTATTAGGGAAGCAGAGATGGCTGTTGATAAAAGCTACAGGGAGATAGTTACTCCTAAATGTGATACATGGGTGACTGTTAGAAGGGGTAAGAAGCAGTCAGTGCAGAGTTCCCCTGAGGCTGTTCCTCTACGCAGTAAGTACTCTGCTTTGGATGCTGTTGGGGATGTAGATACAACTGGGGTAAGCCATGGAGTACAGGTCTCGGGAGTTGAGCCTGTCCTTGATGCTCAGGTGGGAAGGGGGATGAAAAGATCTGGATTAGTGATTGGGAACTCCCTAGTTAAGGGGATAGATAGGAGGGTCTGTGGGAAGGAGCGGGACTCGCGGTTGGTATGTTGCCTCCCGGGCGCTGGGGTCAGTGATATCTCTGACCGAGTGTTTGGGATCCTTAAGGGGGAGGGGAACCAGCCCTAAGTTCTGGTGCATGTAGGTACCCATGACGTAGGTAGGAAAAGGGATGGGGATATAAAGCAGAAATTCAGAGAGTTAGGATAGAAACTTAGGGCTAAAACTAACGGAGTGGTTATCTCTGGTTTGTTACCTGTGCCGCGGGATGGCATAGAAAAGAATAGGGAGAGAGAACATTTGAACTCGTGGCTAAAGGGATGGTGCAGGAGGGAAGGGTTCAGGTATTTGGACAATTGGGGCTCATTCTGGGGAAGGTGGGACCTCTACAAGAGGGATGGTCTGCACCTGAACCGGAGAGGTACCAATATCTTGGGGGGTAAATTTACCAGTGCTATTCGGGGGGGTTTAAACTGATTCGGGGGGGGATGGGAACCTGAATTGTTGTGCCAGTATACAGGAGGATGTGAATAGGGAGGTCACGGATAAGGTTTCTAGGTTGCAGCAGTATAGTGGCAAACGGGAGGGTGGTTTGAAGTGTGTATACTTTAATGCGAGGAGCATACGCAATAAGGTGGATGAACTTACAGCCTGGATTGGTGCTTGGGACTTCAATGTTGTGGCCATTTCAGAGACGTGGATAGAGCAGGGGCAGGAATGGTTGTTGCAGGTTCTGGGGTTCAGATGTTTCAGTCAGAGCAGAGGTGGTGGTAGAAGAGGGGGAGGAGTGGCATTGTTAGTTAAGATGTAAAGATGCCGGCGTTGGATTGGAGTGGTAAGAACTCAGTAAGAATTTAGCAACACCAATTATTAATCCAACCGATTTATTTGATAGTAAAAAAGCGAGCTTTCAACACTCCCGTGTCTTCATCAGGCAAGTGCAGTGTTCTGGTCTGCAATAGCACACATCAGCACAGACAGTCAGAGATTGCTGATTAGAATGCGAATCCTTACATCTAACCTGCTATTCAAGTGTTAAAGTGGCTAACAATGTGTGTGAAGGGGATCCTGAGCATTGTTAGAGAATTGTGTATTTTCTCCAGACAGCACAGTAAGTGAGGTTTTTTGCTAACCCAGGCAAGTTACGGGGGTTACAGATAGTGTGTCATGAAGCCAAGATCCCTGTTAAGACCGTCCTCATGTGTGCGGAGCTTGGCTATCAGTCTCTGCTCAGCGACTCTGCGCTGTCGTGTATCACGAAAGCCCCCTTGAAGAACATTTACCCGCAGGTCGGAGGCCGAATGCCCATGACTGCTGAAGTGTTCGCCCACAGGAAGGGAACTGTTTTGCCTGGTGATTGTTGAGCGATGCTCATTCATCCGCTGTCGTAGTGTTTGCATGGTCTCCCCAATATACCATGCTTCGGGACATCCTTTCTTGCAACGTATTAGGTAGACAACGTTGGCCGAGTTGCAAGAGTATGTACCGTGCACCTGGTGAATGGTATCCTCACGTTTGATGATGTCGTCCATGTCTATGATCTGGCATGTCTTGCAGAGGTTGCTGTGGCAGGGTTGTGTGGTATTGTGGTCACTGTTCTCCTGAAGGTTGGGTAGTTTGCTGCGAACAATGATCTGTTTGAGGTTGTGCGGTTGTCTGAAAGCAAGAAGTGGGGGGGTGGCTCCGCACACATGAGGACGGTCTTAACAGGGATCTTGGCTTCATGACACACTATCTGTAACCCCCGTAACTTGCCTGGGTTAGCAAAAAACCTCACTTACTGTGCTGTCTGGAGAAAATACACAATTCTCTAACAATGCTCAGGATTCCCTTCACACACATTGTTAGCCACTTTAACACTTGAATAGCAGGTTAGATGTAAGGATTCGCATTCTAATCAGCAATCTCTGACTGTCTGTGCTGATGTGTGCTATTGCAGACCAGAACACTGCACTTGCCTGATGAAGACACGGGAGTGTTGAAAGCTCGCTTTTTTACTATCAAATAAATCGGTTGGATTAATAATTGGTGTTGCTAAATTCTTACTGAATTGTTAGTTAAGGACAGCATTACGGTGGCAGAAAAGACATTTGATGTGGACTTGTCTGCTGAGGTAGTGTGGGCTGAGATTAGAAACAAGAAAGGAGAGGTCACACTGTTGGGAGTTTTTATAGGCCTCCAAAAAGTTCCAGAGAAGTAGAGGAAGGGATTGCAAAGTTGATCCTGGATAGGTGTGAAAGTAACAGGGTAGTTGTAATGGGGGACTTTAACTTTTCTAATATCGATTGGAAAAGCTATAGTTCAAGTACGTTAGAGGGGTCAGTTTTTGTTCAATGTGTGCAGGAAGGTTTCATGACTCAGTATGTAGATAGGCCAACAAGAGGTGAGGCTATATTGGATTTGGTACTGGGTAATGAACCAGACCAGGTGTTAGACTTGGAGGTGGGTGAGCACTTTGGTGATAGTGACCACAATTCGGTTACGTTTACCTTAGTGATGGAAAGGGATGGGCACATACCGAATAACAGTAGTTATAGCTGGGGGAAAGGTAATTATGAGGCTTTAGGAGAGATTTAGGATGCATAGGGTGGAGCAGGAAACTGCAGGAGCTGGGGACATCTGAAATGTGGAGCATATTTAAGGAACAGCTTCTGCATGTCCTTAATGAATATGTACCTGCCAGGCAGGGAGGAAGTGGTTGAGTGAGGGAACCATGGTGTATAGGGAAGTTGAATCTCTGGTGAAGAGGAAGAAGGAGGCTTATATAATGATGAGACGTGAAGGCTCAGTTAGGGCAATGGAGAGCTATAAATCAGCCAGGAAGGAGCTAAAGAGGGAGTTGAGAAGAGCTAGAAGAGGACACGAGAAGACTTTGGCGGATAGGATTAAGGAGAATCCTAAAGCTTTTTACAGGTATATAAATAATAAAAGATGGTTAGGGCAAGATTAGGGCCAGTCAGAGATAGCAGTGGGAAGTTGTGCGTGGAGCCTGAGGAGATAGGAGAGACACTGAATGAGTATTTTTCATCAGTATTCACGCAGGAGAAAGACAATGTTGTCGGGGAGAATACTGCGATACTAGGTTGTAGACTGGGCAGGATTGAGTTTCATAAGGAGGAGGTGTTAGAGAATCTTGAGGGTATGAAAATTGATAAGTCCCCTGGGCCAGATGGGATTTACCCCAGGATTCTCTGGGAGGCTAGAGAGGAGATTGCAAAGTCTTTGGCTTTGATCTTCATGTCGTCGTTAGCTACAGGAATAGTGCCGGAAGACTGGAGGATGGCAAATGTTGTCCCTTTGTTCAAAAAGGGCAGTAGGGACCATCCTGGAAATTATAGACCGGTGAGCCTGACTTCTGTTGTGGGCAAGGTCTTGGAAAGAATTATAAGGGATAGGATTTATAAGCATCTAGAGAGAAATAAATTGATTAGGGATAGTCAGCACGGTTTTGTGAAGGGTAGGTCGTGCCTCACAAACCTTATTGAGTTTTTTGAGGAGGTGACCAAAGAGGTAGATAAGGGTAAGGCAGTTGATGTAGTGTATATGGATTTTAGCAAAGCGTTTGATAAGGTTCCCCATGGTAGGCTACTGCAGAAAGTGCAGATGCATGGGATTGAAGGTGATTTAGCAGTTTGGATTAGGAATTGGCTAGCTGATAGAAGACAGAGGGTGGTGGTTGATGGGAAATATTCAACCTGGAGTGCAGTTACAAGTGGTGTACCTCAAGGATCTGTTTTGGGGCCACTGCTGTTTGTCATTTTTATAAATGACCTAGATGAGGGTGTAGAGGGTTGGATTAGTAAATTTGCTGACGATACCAAAGTGGGGGGAGTTGTAGACAGCGAGGATGGATGTTACAGTTTGCAGAGGGACATAGATAGGTTGCAGAGCTGGGCCGTGAGGTGGCAAATGGAATTCAATACGGATAAGTGTGAGGTGATTCACTTTGGTAGGAATAACAGGCATATGAAATATAGGGCAAATGGAAGGACCCTTAATAGTGTTGTCGAGCAGAGGGATCTTGGGGTACAAGTACATAGCTCTTTGAAAGTTGGCACCCAGGTTGATAAAGTTGTTAAGAAGGCGTACGGTGTGTTAGCTTTTATTGGTAGAGGGATTGAATTTAGGAGCCGTGAGGTTATGTTACAACTGTACAAAACTCTGGTGCGGCCGCACTTGGAGTATTGCGTACAGTTCTGGTCGCCGCATTATAAGAAAGATGTGGAAGCATTGGAAAGGGTGCAGAGGAGGTTTACCAGGATGTTGCCTGGTATGGTGGGAAGGCTGAGGGACCTGAGGTTATTTTCATTAGAGAGAAGAAGGTTACACGGTGACCTAATTGAGGCGTATAAGATGATCAAAGGATTGGATAGCGTGGATAGTGAGAGCCTTTTTCCTCAGATGGTGATGACCAACACGAGGGGACATAACTTTAAATTAAGAGGTGGTAGTTATAGGACAGATGTCAGAGGCAGGTTCTTCAAACAGAGGGTGGTGAGGGCGTGGAATGCCCTGCCTGCAGCAGTTGTGGACTCACCTACTTTGGGGGCATTCAAATGTTCGGTGGATAGGCATATGGATGATATTGGAATAGTTTAGATTAGAGGGTCCACTGGCCGGCGCAACATTAAGGGCCGAAGGGACTGTACTGCTCTGTAATGTTCTATGTTCTACATAGACAAGAGACACCATATAGTGACATTTGCAATAAATGGGAGGAAGGACCACGTTGCCACACCTGTCTGAAGCAACACAGCTTAACAGAAAGAAGAGTTATACATGAAAGTAGATAGAAACATAGAAACTAGAGGCCCTTTGAGCATTTATCATGCTGATCAACAAATTAAGATGTGAAATGTGTTGTATTGTATTTACACGGGTGAGCATTATAATTAACACTCATGCCATCGTAATGCTCTTAATATTTCTTCCCTTCCCTTACCCTACTTCTATGTCTTGGTGCTTTCTTGACATTCACAATGGAGGTGGATGCAGCCTGTTGACTGCTATGTTTTGTTGTATGTGATGACTTTGGCAGGTATACTCTGGAGGGCTGAGAGCTGGAGTGTCTCAACCTGTTCTGGTGCCCTGCATGGGACAGCTACACTCTCGTCAGCCTATTATTGTCACACGCTGATCTCAACAATAGTTTAATCATCACTGATTTAGTTAATGCTAAGCTACAGTGATACACTGAACTGCTTTAATAACTTTTGTTCACCAATTTAAATAACTCTCCATTAATTATTTGTTCAAATTACCAGATGACCTTAACTATGAGATTTAAGTCAATTAATTGTTTTGCATATTCAGTGTTTAAGCTTAAGGTTTGATTTCAGTCAATAAATAATTGTTAGTGCATGAGAGATTATCTTTCAATGGGTTGGCATGAATTATTAATGAATTCACTCTGTAGCTTGCAGGTATCTTAACTGAAGAATGAAACTAAACACAAATTCATTTGGAACTGGGTGCTGCAAGGCAGTTTGGTGAGCCAATTTAGGCATTGTTCATTCTTTAGATTTAAGCTGAATGGTGAACCAAAACGTCTTGTATAAGAGGTACAGCTAAAAAGCCAACTCAAGGAGGCACAGGCGTGCGGTGGGATCCTGTCCGAGTGTTCCCCTGTTCAGACAGATTTCCATATTGGCCCGAAGCCTAGACTTCCCTGCCCATGAGTCGGCTCGTGGAAATGACCTCTCTGCCCTTTTCAACTGCGCGGAGGTGTTTCCTGCACGGGCTGCTGCTGCACACCTTCCATTACCGTGGCCTTGCCTGTCGTCCGGATACACCTCGGTGGGCCTTGTTGCAGCCGGGCGGCAGAGGTCCCTGATGGAGGTCCCACTACAGAGGGATCTCCCTCAATTACCTCGGGGACCTGGGGTAGAGGTTGCTGTACACATGTACAACCATGGGTTTTTTTCGGTTCATGGGATTCCGAGAGCGCCCTTTCTGTGGCCTTGAGGAGTCCGTGGACTATGTCTACATTTTGTGTTACAGATTGCACACCCTTTTTGGTTTGCTCAAACACCTTTTACTGATGTTTAGTTTGCACTTCAGTCCCAAGCTCCTAATCTATGGGCACCTGGTACAGAGAGGGGCGTATCGGAATGCCGACCTCCTCATGAACCTGCTCCTGGGTCTGGCGAGAAGCACCATCAATAGATCCAGGCAGTGGGCAATTGGCAAAGCTGTCCATCCCGAATGCCTGCCCCTCTACTGCGGCTATGTTCGCGGCCAGATGTCCCTGGAGAGGGAGAACGAGGTGTCCATGGGCGTAGTTGATACCTTCCGTGCCCACCGCTGGGCACCGCAGGGGCTGGGGTGTATTATAGACCCTGATAATCACATTTTGATTTAATGTTTCAAGTTTACTTTGGACTTTGGTTTCTGTTTGGGCCAACTCCCCCTTCCTTTTTGGGAAGTTGCCCCTCTTAATTTGTCCCTAAGTTAATTTGAGTTCGTTTACTCATTGGGCTGTCAAAAGACATATAGCCAAAAAGCTGAGCACTCATCCAGAAACATTCACCTGATTCCTTGACATACACTTGGTAGGATACCTCAGTTCTCTTCTGCTATAAGTTAGGCAGGCATTTCACTGAAGCTGGAGATGATGCCTTCTCTCAGGTGGTATATAAGTTCCAGTGGGCATTGTTTGAAGATGAGTTCAGTGGGGGTGAGGAAGAGGGGAGTAGTGGAGGAGGTGGGGGATGGAGGGCCAGGTTCTCTTGATGGTCTGAGGTTAGGATTATCATAGAACTAACAGTGACCGTATAACCATGTAATGTTTAGAATGGGTTGAAAAATCAGTTTGCTGCTGATTTCACATTGGTGTATTATTAAATAATGAGGCTTAATGATATTCTGCATGGAATATCGAGGTGACACATACAACATAGAACATAGAACATTACAGCACAGTACAGTCCCTTCGGCCCTCGATGTTGCGCCGGCCAGTGGACCCTCTAATCTAAACTATTCCAATATCATCCATATGCCTATCCACTGAACATTTGAATGCCCCCAAAGTAGGCGAGTCCGCAACTGCTGCAGGCAGGGCATTCCACGCTCTCACCACCCTCTGTGTAAAGAACCTGCCTCTGACATCCGTCCTATAACTACCACCTCTTAATTTAAAGTTATGTCCCCTCGTGTTGGTCATCACCATCCGAGGAAAAAGGCTCTCACTATCCACCCTATCCAGTCCTTTGATCATCTTATACGCCTCAATTAGGTCATCGCGTAACCTTCTTCTCTCTAATGAAAATAATCTCAGGTCCCTCAGCCTTTCCTCATAAGGCCTTCCCACCATACCAGGCAACATCCTGGTAAACCTCCTCTGCACCCTTTCCAATGCTTCCACATCTTTCTTATAATGCGGCGACCAGAACTGTACGCAATACTCCAAGTGCGGCCGCACCAGAGTTTTGTACAGTTGTAACATAACCTCACGGCTCCTAAATTCAATCCCTCTACCAATAAAAGCTAACACACCGTACGCCTTCTTAACAACTTTATCAACCTGGGTGCCAACTTTCAAAGAGCTATGTATTTGTACCCCAAGATCCCTCTGCTCGACAACACTATTAAGGGTCCTTCCATTAGCCCTATATTTCATATGCCTGTTATTCCTACCAAAGTGAATCACCTCACACTTATCCGTATTGAATTCCATTTGCCACCTCACGGCCCAGCTCTGCAACCTATCTATGTCCCTCTGCAAACTGTAACATCCATCCTCGCTGTCTACAACTCCCCCCACTTTGGTATCGTCAGCAAATTTACTAATCCAACCCTCATCTAGGTCATTTATAAAAATGACAAACAGCAGTGGCCCCAAAACAGATCCTTGAGGTACACCACTTGTAACTGCACTCCAGGTTGAATATTTCCCATCAACCACCACCCTCTGTCTTCTATCAGCTAGCCAATTCCTAATCCAAACTGCTAAATCACCTTCAATCCCATGCATTTGCACTTTCTGCAGTAGCCCACCATAGGGAACCTTATCAAACGCTTTGCTAAAATCCATATACACACATCAACTGCCTTACCCTAATTTACCTCTCACCTCCTTGAGGAGGTCACCTCCTCAAAAAACTCAATAAGGTTTGTGAGGCACAACCTACCCTTCACAAAACCATGCTGACTATCCCTAATCAATTTATTTCTCTCTAGATGCTTATAAATCCTATCCCTTATAATTCTTTCCAAGACCTTGCCCACAACAGAAGTCAGGCTCACCGGTCTATAATTTCCAGGATGGTCCCTACTGCCCTTTTTGAACAAAAGGACAACATTTGCCATCCTCCAGTCTTCCGGCACTATTCCTGTAGCTAATGACGACATGAAGATCAAAGCCAAAGACTTTGCAATCTCCTCTCTAGCCTCCCAGAGAATCCTGGGGTAAATCCCATCTGGCCCAGGGGACTTATCAATTTTCATACCCTCAAGATTCACTAACACCTCCTCCTTATGAACCTCAATCCTGCCCAGTTTACAACCTAGTATCGCAGTATTCTCCCCGACAACATTGTCTTTCTCCTGCGTGAATACTGACGAAAAATACTCATTCAGTGTCTCTCCTATCTCCTCAGACTCCACGCACAACGTCCCACTGCTACCTCTGACTGGCCCTAATCTTGCCCTAACCAATCTTTTATTATTTATATACCTGTAAAAAGCTTTAGTATTCTCCTTAATCCTATCTGCCAAAGTCTTCTCGTGTCCTCTTCTAGCTCTTCTCAACTCCCTCTTTAGCTCCTTCCTGGCTAATTTATAGCTCTCCAGTGCCTTAACTGAGCCTTCACGTCTCATCATTATATAAGCCTCCTTCTTCCTCTTCACCAGAGATTCAACTTCCCTAGTACACCATGATTCCCTCACTCGACCACTTTCTCCCTGCCTGGCAGGTACATATTCATTAAGGACATGCAGAAGCTGTTCCTTAAATATGCTCCACATTTCAGATGTCCCCAGCCCCTGCAATATCCTGTTCCACCCTATACATCCTAAATCTCTCCTAATAGCCTCATAATTACCTTTCCCCCAGCTATAACTACTGTTATTCGGTATGTGCCCATCCCTTTCCATCACTAAGGTAAACGTAACCGAATTGTGGTCACTATCACCAAAGTGCTCACCCACCTCCAAGACTAACACCTGGTCTGGTTCATTACTCAGTACCAAATCCAATATAGCCTCACTTCTTGTTGGCCTATCTACATACTGAGTCATGAAACCTTCCTGCACACATTGAACAAAAACTGACCCCTCTAACGTACTTGAACTATAGCTTTTCCAATCGATATTAGAAAAGTTAAAGTCCCCCATTACAACTACCCTGTTACTTTCACACCTATCCAGGATCAACTTTGCAATCCCTTCCTCTACTTCTCTGGAACTTTTTGGAGGCCTATAAAAAACTCCCAACAGTGTGACCTCCTTTCTTGTTTCTAATCTCAGCCCACACTACCTCAGCAGACAAGTCCACATCAAACGTCTTCTGCCACCGTAATGCTGCCCTTAACTAACAATGCCACTCCTCTCCCTCTTCTACCACCACCTCTGCTCTGACTGAAACATCTGAACCCCGGAACCTGCAACAACCATTCCTGCCCCTGCTCTATCCATAACATAGTAACACAGTAACATAGTTGTCGGCACCACTGCCCCACAGAGCCAGGGACCTGGGCTCGATTCCCGGCTCGGGTCACTGTTTATGCAGAGTGTGCATGTTCTTCCTGTGCCTGTGTAGGTTTCGTCTGGGTGCTCCAGTTTCCTCCTATAGTCGAGAAGATGTGTTGGTTAGGTGCATTGGTCATAGTAAACTCTCCATTAGTGTACCTGAAGAGGTGCTGGAGTGTGGGAACCTTATCAAATGCCTTACTAAAATCCATGTATAAGACATGGATTTACCTTCATCTACACACTTACTTACCTTCTCAAAGAATTCAATCAAATTTGTGAGGCAGGACTTACCCCTCAAGAAACCATGCTGCCTATCCCAGATTAAACTGCATCTTTCCAAATGGTCATAAATCCTATCCCTCAGGACCCTTTCCATTAACTTGCCGATCACCAAAATAAGACTGACTGGCCTATAATGACCAGGGTCATTCCTATTTCCTTTCTTGAAGAGAGGAACAACATTCGCCACTCTCCAGTCCTCTGGCAGTATCCCTGTGGATAGTGAGGACCTAAAGATCAAAGCTAAAGGCTCTGCAATCTCATCCCTTGCTTCCCAAGGTATTCTACGATGTATCCCATCTGGCCTAGGGACTTATCGACGCTCAGGTTTTTCAAAATTGCTAAATAATTTTCCCTCAGAACATCTACCTCCTCCATCCTATCAGCCTGTATCACGCACTCTTCCTCAAAAACGAACTCTCCTAAGCAAACTCTGGAGAAAATTATGCATTCAATACCTCACCTATCTCTTGAGATTCTATGCAGAAGCTTCCACTACTATCCTTGACTGGCCCTAACCTTACCCTGGTCATTCTAACGATGGGTTATGATGATGAGATTGGGTTGGAAACTTTATCACCCAGTTCTGTTTGGCAGATTTTTCATTAAACGTTAGTTTCCCTGTCTTAATGTTGATGGCTTCTGTGGGTTGTATTCTCCCAAGCACCCACCAGCATATTTGATGACAGGTACAGTGGGAGAATGGGGCAAGAGGGCCAGAAATAGGTTTCTAACTACCAGAAATCAACTGTCTCTAATGATTACATTCATGCCATTCTGTAACATGCCAGATGTTTTTTACACGTTGTATGCATCAGCATTTGGAAAGATAATTGTCAAAACAAATAAAGTACATTGTTGGGGATGCTTTTTTGTTCAAGTGTTTATTTACTCAAGGTTTCTTTGCCGGCATGAATTTACAGCAGGATCTTCTGTTGGTAACCATCATGGCAGGTCAGAAAACCCACCATGGGATGACGTGAATTTCATTGGCTTCCCATTAATGGAATACAGATGATGGTTTGACTTCCCTCCCTGCCACACAACACCGATAGGAAAACACACCAGTGTCAAACTCATTAGCACAATGGTGCATGCAGATGTCAGGAACAATGCTTGGGGCCGCCTACAGAATTCAGCATGGAGGTCATCTCCAATCCTGCAGTGTGTCGGGGAGCATCCGCTGTTGGATCTGCCAGACTTGTTGGCTTGCATGAGATTCATCTTTCAGTCTCAGAATGTTCCTGGAGATCCATCCACATTTTCAGAAGATCCACCTTCTTTCTTCAAGTATGGATCAGTGATGTTGGATTTCTCTTCAGTATTGCACATGAACATGACCAAAATTAATGAGTGCAAAATTAATGACATCAGGGCCAGAATATTTGGCGTGTCTTACCACAGGCCACTACAGCGGGATTACCTCCATGCTCTCTCCGCCACAGCACCTAGTCTCAAACTGAGAGAACATCACCCTGAATTGTTGGATACCTCGTATGAATCAGCCTAATCTTGCAACATTTTATGAGAAATGGATAGTTCATTAATAATGAATAATGTGAATGATGGTCTGAAGTTGTGATATTTCAGCATCTGTATTTGGATAATTCAGTATCTTAAATGTAAAACTTTCTAACAATACATCATAAAATGGAATTGATAGCATTCAAAATGGAGGAGGAAGCTGCAGCTAAATTTCTATTCAATACTGTGCCAATGTAATAGACTGTGAACTGCTTCAAGTAGTGACATATTGAGTTTCACAATTTTTCCATACCTGAATGCAACATTAATCAGTTGGTATTTCCCTTACAGGAAACTCAAGTTTCAGCAAAAGTGAAAGTTACTCCAATACGAGATCAAATAAGTAACCTGGCAAGGAATCACAGTGAACATGAAAAGCCACCTGAGGGACACGTTCAAAAACGGAGTATCGCTGAAACTATGAAAAAAGTCAAACATTTCCCTGGATCATACAACCTATTCAGCAGAGTAAGAACTAATTAGCATTGTAAAAAAAAACTTTTATTACCTGTCCCTTGGTGGTTTTCATTTTTCTTCTATTCTATTCAATGATGCATCTTCTGGGATATTAAAACATATTTTAGAAAAGATGAAAACCCAGCAATGAGCATTTAAGTTACATTAATCTCACAAATTTCATTGTGACAAAATGAAAGCACTTTCTAAATGTTGTGAAAAAGTAATTTTAAGTGGCGTTCAGATTGCCTTCTATTTCTGAAAGGAAAAAAGACGTTGTTAAAAAAACACAGGCCCTGAAATTTTGATGGCTCTAGATACACATGCTTGAGGTAAGCTCGGGTTATACTGTGTGACAACAGGGACTTGACCTAGAACTCGGGTAATCCAAGGCCTGGACCAGGCTACTAGTTTCTGCAGTGCTAGCAAGGTATAGCCTTCATGTTCCAAACATTTCTTTACTCTGGCTGCCTTTTAGTTAAGAACAAGATTCAGGTGCAATGACATTTCTTGTCTGCTTGGATCTCATATACCTCTTCTCTGGGGACCATGAATTTAATTCAATTTGAATTGGTTTTTGGAACAAGGAAGGAGATGAATTATAGGCTTGCCCTGTCAACTTTGCACAATGGCCTTGTATCTTTCAGAGTGGAATAACATTTTTCTTTAAAACATTTTTGGCTCTGATCTCTCTGATGCCAAGTGATTTTGTTGATTCATTAACAGAAGTGACCCTTCTATGTTGGGGGCTAAGATGGTTACACTTGACACAATTAGCAATAATGGTCTGAAAAAAACTGTCAATTGGTCTAATAACTGAGATGTTCATTGCAGATGCATTGCAAGAAATGCACGATTATATAAATTCTAAAAGGGCAAACTAAATCAGCCATTAACCATACACAAATTTATTGTCTTTCACTTTTCTGAATTTCTTTTCAATACAACTTATTGTCATTGATATGGAGATGTCAGCATTGGATTGGGATAAGCACAGTAAGAAGTCTCATAACACCAGGTTAAAGTCCAACAGATATATTTGGTATCATGAGCTTTTGGAGTGCTTCATCAATGCTGGTGATAGCAAATAAACTTGTTGGACTTTAAAGTGGTGTCCTGAACTTCTTACTGTTGTCATTGAAACTTAGTTCTTACTATATTATAATTGTACTTGTGCATTTATATGGCACTTTTAGTACTGCACAACTTCTTCATAAGCACTTTATCAGACAAAATTTGATACCAAGCCATATAAGGAAATATTAGGTTCAATGAAAAAAACATGATCAAGCAGTGCATTTTACGGACTGTCTTCCAGGAGGAAAGAAAGGTGCAGAGACACAGAAGTTTAAGAGGGAAATGTCACGAATCTAGGCATGACTACCAAAATTAGAGTGAAGGAAATTGGAATGCACAACAGAATTAGAGGAACCCAGACAGCATTTTCAGAAAGTTGTAGGACTGGAGGAATGTAATAAGTCTTCAGAAACAGAAGTCCCTTCACCAAAATACTTTTACTTACAAACTTTATCAGCAGTACACAGAGTGCCATCGGTTAGCAGTCTCTCTCCATGGGTGTCAGAGGAACTGACACTCTAAGTTAAGTACAAGGCAAAGACTCCCTGAATGGCCCGTCAATTGGATCCTTAATCAGGCTCATCTTTTGTTGTCCGAACAAATAAACAAAATTAAATTACCTTAGGGATAATTCAAAAGCTCCCTAAAAGTAAGAATTGGATTGGGATAAGCACAGTAAGGGTGTTCAAATGGTCAGTGGATAGGCATATGGATAGCATTGGAATAGTTTAGGTTAGAGGGTCATAAAATTGGTTCCATTGGTCGGCGCAACATTGAGGCCCGAAGGGTCTGTATGCTGTAATGTTCTATGTTGTATGTTCTAAAAGGAGGGGAAATAGCTGAAAAAAAAGACAAAAAAGACAAAAAGGGTACAGAGGAGGTTTACTAGGATGTTGCCTGGTATGGAGGGCAGGTCCTATGAAGAGAGGTTGAAGGATTTGAGGTTGTTTTCGTTAGAAAGGAGGCGGCTAAGGGGGGATCTTATTGAAACATTTAAGATAATTAGAGGTTTGGATAGGGTGGACAGTGATAGCCTTTTTCCTAGGATGGAAAAAGCTAGCACGAGGGGCCACAACTTTAAATTAAGGGGTATGAGTTATAGGACGGATATCAGAGGTAGGTTCTTTACTCAAAGAGTGATTAGGGAGTGGAATGCCCTGCCTGCAGCTGTTGTAGATGCGGCAAGTTTGGTGGCGGTTAAGAGGTTAGTTGATAAGTATATGGATGAGAAGGGAATGGTTTAGTTAGGAGGGGCATTGCTTTTTATTTTGGTCGGCACAACATCGAAGGCCGAAGGGCCTGTTCTGTGCTGTATTGTTCTATGTTCTATGTTCTATGTACAACGCAGAAGGGAAACTTAAAACATCAGATTAAAATGTGATAGTAGTTGAAGGATGGAAAAGAATTACAAGAAAAATGAGCTCCTAATACTTAATATTTATTTGTATTATCTTAAATAATGTTGCTGTTATTTTTCCACAGGCATCACCAAAGACGTTTCACTATGAAGGTTTCTTCTGGAGTTGTGCATTGAAAGTACAACATATTGAAGACAGTTTTTCAACATACGTGTTTTGTGAGTGAACTGACTTTTTATAGCACAGTTTCTTACAGATTGATAGTTTACAAAATTCCAGATCTTTGAAGTACTAAAACTTTATAGGATACTAATGTGAATAATAAGCCTTGCAAGACTGCTTCCTTGTGAAGTTATTATCTCCTTCACCATCTTCAATACAACCGTACGAGCATTGAAAGGCATGATCTATTATTTTATACACCATGTTCCCTGCTAATTTATAATAGAATTATTTAAATTATCACAGTTAGCTTTAACTCTTACATATATGTACAAAATGGTGATAGCCTTTAAAAGTAATTCATTAGATGTCATACACTATATAAATACAAGATAGTTATCTTGCAGAATGTTGTTCAGAAAATGAAACATCAGGCTAACCAACTCATAGTTACACTACTCTCTAAAACATTGAAACTATGTGTTTACTGTGCTGCAGTCCCTTGGCATTACTCCAGTGTTTAAGTAGCTCTGAAACTAATTAGCTACAATACAATTTACGAATATTGTCCTTTCAATTCCTTTAGATTCCACGATACATCTTATTTGACTAAGGAGCTTTATGATTATTTCATTCTTATATTTAGCTGTAACATCTTCTTTGCTATTGTGGCATTGATTATTGGGTTCCACTAATCATGATTAGAATTCATCTGTATTTCACTTTGGCAGAAACCAATGTAAAGAATCTATTTAGAATCTATTTGCTGCATACCCATCTTGCATGATAGTTTTATGCAGTTTTTCTTCTAAATGGCAAGGGTCTTCTAAAAGAAAATAATAATTAAATTCAAAAATTACATATTTAAAATAAAACCAGCAATTTGTTGATTTAAGAATATAAGAATTAGAAGCAGGATTTGGTCATTAGAGCTCCTTGAGCTCTAATCCGAGTGCTTATATCAATGCCAGAATTCCTAGTCTGCCTTTGTACTCTTCATGGTCTAAAAATAATGAAACCCAGTCTTAAATACATGCAACAATTGAGAATTCACAATTTTTTGGAATAGAGAACACAAGGGTCTGTTGATCTGGTTTTGGGATGAATGTGGCTGGAAAATTCCACCTTTGATTTCCCATGCTTTACAATGTGCTCTTTGTGCCTTCTACTGTGAAGAGAGAAATAACTTATTGTTTAGATTTTGTCCCATTTTCTAATTTTCCATTATAATTACATCTGTTTCTCCCTCTAATGGAACCATGTTTACTTTGATCAATCATCTCCTTTTTGCATACTTGTAAACTTTCTTCAAATTTTAAAATACACCATGCTAATTTACAGTCAAATTTACTCTGTCATGACTTAATTTCTTGGTCATCTTTTGCTGAACTTCGGGCTTATTGCTTTTTGGCAATCTTGTAAGTTTTTTTAATCTAAAATTATCTTCAACTCTTCAACTTAGCCGTGCTTCAACCACAACTTAAGTGGAGTTTTATTCCTCAAGGAGATAAATACTCAGTGAGAATGAATTATTTCGCTCACAGACATCAACAACAAATGGTTAACACATTCAATGGGCATTAATCTGTTCATTATAAATGAGTTAATGGACCTGGCAAAATAGTATGTAGTGGACATAATTTAAATGCACTAAGTTTTTGTTCACAAACAATGCTCACAGACATTTCTAAACATCCTCAATTGTATTGCATCTGAATTCTTTTGACCTTATTAAGTTGATGAATATTTGTATCTGATGACATTTTCATATTTTAAGAAAAGATGAATTTTGTGCACAATTATGTATTTTCAACTCCAAATCATTGGTGTGAGTACATTAAATATCTTGATACAAAGTGGTCTGAAATTGGGAATAGAATAATATTTTCTAACTCAGCAGAATTGATGAATGTATGGATCATTAGCACTGTAAGCAGCAAGCATATCAAGCTTCACTAATTCAAGAATGAATGGACTCAAGATAAAAGTGTTTCTCTGATCTCTTTTTGATTTCATAGAATGATCTTAGTGGTTGGATATATAGATGGTAAAATATTGAAATAGACAGCATCAGATTGTGCCTAGAACAGTGTGGTGCTGAGCAGGAATAAAGACTGCAGTGTGTGCTAATTTCAGAGTGCACCATAAAGAAGGAAAGTTTCAGCCATGGAGATGAATTTGCGAGATAGTGTAAAATGGGTGATCATGAATAAATGCTTGTTTTAAATCGCTGTTAATTTTTATCACCATTCATTTCTATCACAGAAAGTCCTCAGAAACAATGATAACCAAATTGAAGTTTAACAAAAACGATTGGATCACCAGATCATTATTATGATGAATAACTTTATGGTTAATGTTGTGGGACAAAATTAGCTGTCCATGTACTTGTAGAATTTATTCCTTTTAGGTGACCAGCTGCAGCATTTTGGAGCTGGTGGCACAGCTTAAAGCTCTGAATACAGCATCAAACAGACAGATATACTTCCAGATTTGACTACAAGTATTGGAATTAGTATTTCCAATCAGAGATGTACTTTTGTTGCGAAGTTATTTATATCCACTCACAACAATTGATTAGGATTGCATCATGCATAAGGTATGAGTACAACTAATTACAAACTGTGCATGTCTACTTGATTATAAAATCCAAAGATTATGATTATTTACCTATGCCTCTCAGGTCTGTAAAATAATGAAGTGCATTGTCAAAATCTTTTGCCGAAGTTTCAGGGCAATCTAAAACTAGAAGGCATAGGTTTAAGGTGAGAAGGGAGAGATGCAAAAAGCCCAAAAGAGCAATTTTTTTCACTCAGACGGTGATGAGTGTCTGGAACAAGATGCCAGAGGTAGAAGTAGAGGCGGATACAATTTTGACTTTTAAAAAATATTTAGACAGTTCCATGGGTTAAGATGAGTGTAGAGATATGGGCCAAATGCAGGCAATTGGGATTAGCTTAATGGTACAAATTGAACAACATGGACAAGTTGGGCTGAAGGGCCTTTTACTATGCTATAAAACTCCAAGACGTCTATGATCCAATCAGTATAAAAGCTTGCACATACTATCTAGTCTAATTTGCTATTGGTTACAGTTTGTTTTTAACATAACAACTTCCATTTGAACCATAGAACAATAGAACCTTGCAGTGCAGAAAGAGGCACTTTGGCCCATCGAGTCTTCACCAACCACAATCCCACCCAGGCCCTACACCCATATCTCTACATACTATTACCTGCTAATCCCTCTAACATAAGCATCTTTGGACACTAAAGGGCAATTTTAGCATGGCCAATCAACCTAACCCACACATCTTTGGACTGTGGGAAGAAACTGGAGCACCTGGAGGAAACCCACAAGGTTTCACAGACATAAGGAGAACATGCAAACTCCACACAGACAGTGACCTGAGCCAGGAATCATATGCAGGTCTCTGGAGCTGTGAAGCAACAGTACTAACCACTGTGCTACCATACCGCTTTGACTTATAGGTCAGGGCAGCATGGCAGCACAGATGATGTTAGGTAGCACATTGATTTATAGGTATCAATTATCGTCCCTAAACATGCTTAATGAATTCTCCCAGGTTAAGGAGGTTCAATAGACAAACTTTTGTGTTCAATGTAGATAATATTGCCTTCCTACATTATCATTAGACCATTTTGTTCTCAGAGCAAAAAGTAGAGCAATCTCACATTGTTTTTACAAACTCTGAGACTTAATGAGCAGTTTGCATTTTGTGTCCTTGCTCACAGTTCACAGCTTGCACGGTTTTCAGCTGAGCCAAATTCTTTAAGCCTTTCAGTGAACATAATTATCAGTTTGGCTTTAGTTTTCCCATTTGGCCATTTGGTGATTACCCACAGAAGCCAATATGATGTTGAGAACACCTCTCCGAATCCTTCAGATGGCCAATTGTCCAGATCTCCTAAACCATCCTTCTGTAAAGTTCAGCTTCTATAATTCCCTCTAACTTTTCAGAGTGCCCAGGAGTATATTGAGACACTACCAGAGCTGACAATGTAGCAGATTTTCTTTGATAACAGCGTGTTGTCGTGCCCATAATAACATTACCACTGTCCCTATGGTCATCGCATCCTGACTATTTCCTACCAGTCAATTAGCAGTTCCCTGCTATTCCATCTACTAGTATATCCCAACAATGGCATATCCTGGATTGTTCTATCTTAGTAACAGTCTGACTGGCGAAGTTCATCTGCAGTCCTCCTTGATTAGTTTGATCTCTGGAGGGCCTGACATATTTATGAACAATTTCCATAGCATTCGGCATGGCCTGTTGGAGCACCTTCTGTGATATCTTGTCAATGTACAATGAGACATTTCACTAGATAACAAACAAATAACCTGATACTTCTAGGTAGGTGGAACTCTCCTACAATCAACGAGTCTGTTACTTGCAGACAAAAGCTGTGACTGCTTTCACAAATTAAAGGCCTGGATCTTACCTCTGTCTCTGGAGTGATGAAGCCACATTTGGTGGGTCCCACACATAGGGCTTTACACACCTCTTTCAATAGTAAAATATCAATAATTATCTTGTTGGTGTTCCCTTGAGCTCGAGTACCCAACAAACATACATTATATAGTGTTCTGATTCTGAACAGCATTCCACAGTGATCATGTCTGCCAGGCCCCTTTTGTGGGTCATGTATGCTTTAGACACGGTTTGGTAAACCCAGCCTTCTTCCTCTGTGATTCAAATCAGTAGTTGTCCTCAAAAATCTCATTGAATATATTCTCTTGTGGGTCTGTCATAATGAATTTTATAACCACTTTACTGGGCCTCCATCTGGTCGAATAATTCATGTCTATCTTGGTGAATATTGAGAAAATGTAATTTATACAAGGAGGCAAACAAATGTTGGCAAGTCATTCCAAATCTCAAATCCTCAAAATCCAACCTAATTTCATCTGTCAGAGCTCTGGCAGGATGTCTTTCTTTGATTTGGGCCTTAGTAGTCTTGATCATCCCTTCAGCTAGATGATAAAATGTTTTTAAGACTCCCTCATCCTGCAAGAATACAGCAGTCAGTGCATACTCGGTTCCGTAAGCTCCATATTGTAATCCCTTCCCAGCTTCTGTGGCAACCCAGGAAGAGTAATATTTATTTCAAACAGTTGTACCAAATTAATTAAGACGTTTGCACTTCCAAATAGTTCACTGATATCTCCCCAGATATTTCTTTAAGTCATAACAGTGACACAAGAGAAATTCTTTAAGTATAATAATCAATGATTCTCTGTAGCCCATTTGATAGCATTGGAATGATACAGTATATAGAATCTAGTATCTTTATTAACTTGGAAATATTAAAATTTGCCTCTGGGGATGCCATTGCTATATCATGTAGTAGAATTTTAGCTTTCCTAGTCCTAATTCTTCATCCTGCCCTCTGCAGCAGCTAAATTCGTAGCTCTACTGTTGGCTCTGCTGCTGCAGAGGAGAGGAGCAAAAGGAGTAAAAATAAAATAGTCATAGGGGATGCAATTGCAAGGGGAATAGATCGACATTTCTATGGCTGCAAAGGACACTGCAGGATGTCTCAGAACGGTTGCAGGATATTCTGAAGGAGGAGGGTGAACAACCATTGTCATGGTACACATTGCTGTAGACAACGCAGGTTAAAAAAAGGGATGAAGTCCTAAAAGCAGAAAATAGGAAGCGAGGGAGCAAGTCGAAAAGTAAGACATCAAAGGTAGTTATCTCAGGAATACTACCAACGTCCACGTGCTACTCAGAGCAGAAACAACAGGACATATAGGATGAATATGTGGCTGAAAAGATGGTATGGGGGCAGGGTTTCAGATTCCTGAGACTATTTCTGGGTGTGATGGGCCCTATACAAACGAGATGGGTTACACATGGGCAGGTTCTTTCTATTTACCCCCTCATCTGCTGTCTCCCACACTCTCTTTCCAGGCCACCTTGCTCTTGCCTATGTTTTGTTCACTCCCTCCTCTTCGAAGTTCCATTTAATTTTGCTCTCCCTACTTGGATTCTGCTCTGCTCTAACTTCTCCTGCTTAAAGTTTGACATTGTCCTTTTTCTACTTGTTTGGATTAACTTGTAAGGATTTTCCTATTAATGGCTATCATCTCCCTCTCCAGTTTGCCCTTTCCCAGAACTATTCCACCAGCATGCTTGAACTCTTTTACTCTAGGCCTTGCTCTCCACCATCCTCACCCTCTCTCTCTTTCCTCAAGCTGTTTTTTTCAATGAGGCTGCAAGATGTCCATAATTTGGTTGAATGAGTTTGCCCATTCAATTAATTTTCTTGCTCTCACGTAGTAGAGCAAATTTTCCGCTCTAAGTGTTGGCCTTGATTTGGTGGTTATGCTTTGATATCTGGGGCAGAAAATTGAGTGTTCAGTCCCATTGAACTGACCATGCTCTCAAAAGTGAGAGTTCGGTGGAGTACTGAGGGACTATTGCAGCTTTGCAGGTGCTATCTTTCAGATTGGATATTACACTAGGTCTCCATCTGCCCCCTCAGGTGGATGTTAAAGATCTGAAGAAGATCTCCTAGTGAACTAGTTCATATTTATTCCTCAATCAATATGGAATCATAGAATCCCTACAGTGCAGAAGGAACCATTCAGCCCATCAAATCTGCACTGACTCTCTGACAGAGCATCTTAGTCAGGCATAACCCCACTAATCTCCTTAACCTATACACTAAGGGGCAATTTATCATGGCCAATCCTAACCTGTATATCTTCAGACTATGGGAAGAAATCGGAGCATCTAGAGGAAACGTATGCAGTCATGGGAAGAATATCCACACAGTCATCCGAGGCAGAAGTTGAATATATTGGTGCTGTGAGGCAGCAATGTTAATCACTGTGTGACTGTCTGAAACAGATTATCTAATCATCTCTTTTCCTTCTTTGTGCAGGACTATTTGTTTTCAAAAACATTCAATTTGCTCTGAAATTCTTTGGAATCCCTTAGGTTATGAAAGATACAATCAACAGCTGGCGCTTCCAATGTAGATAGCATTCGACGGCAGCCCATGAAGACATAAATCAAACAAAACCTGACACGAAGCCAAAGCAGTAATGCTCGACAATGTGATTAAAACCTTAATTGAAGATGAAAGTCTTGATGACATTCTTAAAGAGGGAAATTAACACCAAATTCTTCCTTCCATCTTATACAAAGCATAAGTTCAGTTGTATGCTTCAAGTGTTCACTCAGATTTGTGTTTACCATTGCAGTTTTATATTTATATATTCCTTAACCACCTCCCCACCTTTATTCTTAGAGGACAGCTTCATTATCACCCAGATATTCCTGATAGATTGCCTGCCATCATCTTTCTGTTTCCTCCAACATTTTTCATCTTCTAGATTTAACTATATTGCAGTTATTCCCAGTATTTTATAACTCACTGCTGTCACAATCTCTGATTCTGCCTTTTTATTGTGAATATGTTCCCCACTTATACAAATACAATTAATACATTTATACCTTTGATGTTCCCTAGTACGTGAATATTCCTGGACTCTGTTTTACATTCCTCTCCCTAATATTGTCCAAATCCAATTGGTAAGTGGCAGCACCCATACAGACAGAGCAACAGAGAGGTGCTTGATCATACTCTGTGAAATTAGATTGTTTACATCAGTGACTTTCAAGCAGGATGGATGTTTTAACACAGTAATGCTATATCAATTGAATTGACATCATGACTTAAGCATTGACAAATTGTTCCAAAGTGACAGTTTTTAAAAGTAATAGGAAGTGGGAGTGGTGGGAACAGATTATGTTGTGTTGCTAACCCATGTGGATCATAGCAAGTAGGGAATGGTCTATTTTATTTTAATAGTTTTGTCCATTTGATAGATTTTGTTCATATTTCGTGTCAAGATGTAATGTGTGAACACTGAATGAAGGCAGGGTTCAAAAGTATAAAAAGTAAACAAGTTGGCAGCACTCTGTAATTTAGAATAGCCTGCAGTGTTGTTACATTGTGGGATTACATTGAATGAAAACAATTAGTTGGATGGTTTTGTTCCTCTGATTTTCACCCTTTCAATCATCATCATTAGTGTTAAATCCATTGATGACAACAGCCTTTGTTACTTTTGTGCTCGTTCCTCATACCTGAACTGGACATTAAGTGGTAGTGGACTATTTGATCATCCATTGTATCATGACTTCACTCTTCTTGCTACCAGGCACATGCACATCTATCGGGTATCCATTTCTCATTATAAGTGACACTTTTATGAAAAGTTTGATGTATGAGGAGTGTTTTGTTACAAAAGTAACAAAGGCTGTTGTCATCAATGGATTTAACACTAATGATGATGATTGAAAGGGTGAAAATCAGAGGAACAAAACCATCCAACTAATTGTTTTCATTCAATGTAATCCCACAATGTAACAACACTGCAGGCTATTCTAAATTACAGAGTGCTGCCAACTTGTTTACTTTTTATACTTTTGAACCCTGCCTTCATTCAGTGTTCACACATTACATCTTGACACGAAATATGAACAAAATCTATCAAATGGACAAAACTATTAAAATAAAATAGACCATTCCCTACTTGCTATGATCCACATGGGTTAGCAACACAACATAATCTGTTCCCACCACTCCCACTTCCTATTACTTTTAAAAACTGTCACTTTGGAACAATTTGTCAATGCTTAAGTCATGATGTCAATTCAATTGATATAGCATTACTGTGTTAAAACATCCATCTGAGTATGTACCTGATGGAACCTAGAAGGATGAGGGGAGATCTCATTGAAACTTACAGAATACTGAAAGACTTGTCTGGAGTGGACGTGGGGAAGATGTTTCCTTCCATTAGTAGGAGAGATTAGGATCCGAAAGCATGGCCTCAGAAGAAAGGAACCAAGATGTGGAAGCATTTCTTCAACTGGGGGTGAACAATCGATGGCATTCAATGCCATAGAAGACGCTGGAGGCCGGATCATTGAGAATATTTAAAACAGAGATAGATAAGGTCTTGGTAAGAAGATCAAAGGCTATGGAGAAAAAATGGGAGTATGCAGTTCAGAAACACATCAGCCATGCTGGAGCTGACTTGATAGGCCAAATTGCATAATTCTCTTCCTATATCTTATAGTCTTATGATCTCTTATCATGATGTATCTGTGCTTTTGTTCCATAACCTGTACTGAAATCTGTATTTTTAGTGCAGATAACTGGTGGAATCAGGGACCTGCCTGGTTCTTTTCACTGCACTCACATCCAGGACCATAAGAGTTAGGGAAACTAAGTCAAAAGTAGCGCAATCTTCTGAAATATACCCTACAGATTTGTTGTTATTAAGTTACACCTTTCATCTTTTGTGTTATTTAGTTGAAAATGCTGCTTCAAAAAGTTGTATCGGAGCTTACCATCTCCCATTTCCAACAAGATTGAACCACAACAGCTCTGCATATGAGTCTGCTACTGGTAAGTATCATATCAGACAATATACTGTTACCAAAATCAGTTTTAATTCCAACTATTGATATAAATATAGAACTGTTGTATGATTGGATAGGAAATATGAAATTTCTGTTTGGACAAACATTTCTGAGTTAAGATTTTCCCCATTCTCACCAGCGATGTAATCAGGTTTATTCCCAGCGAGAGCATGAACATCATTAAATACATTTGAATATGCAGAAACAGCTTCTAGCCATTGCTCCTGGGGTTGTCTGTGTCCATGTATACCCCACGTGATGTCATGCCAGCAACAATCCAAAATTGGAAATTAGTTGTGATGACCACATCAGGGACTTGGAGGTGAGTATAAACACCTGGATGATGAGGGAAAAGACTGAGCAGTGTCCTGGCAGCCTTTGATGGTCCAGAACAGAGCAATAGTAAGGTCAGAAAATGTTGAATGACAGGGATTTGGAACTTCATTTCCAGGATCTACAATCTGATGTTGTTATCATGGGCATCAATGGATTATGGTTGGGCTGGCTGCTTCCTTCCTTAGTCTCCTCTTCCTTCCTCTCTTTCTCTTCCTTTTGTTTTTTTTTTCCTCGTCTTCTTCCTCTTGTTGAGCTGGTTTCTTAGCCTGTGATGATTATGGCTGTGCTGTTATAATGGCCAGGTTTGGAGAATGCTGTAAACAATTAGTGCAATTAACTTACCATTAGCCCAGTACTCTGCATTCCTGTTACTCCTACCAAAGTGAATCACTTCACCCATTTCTGCATTAAACTCCATTTGCCACCTCTCAGCCCAGATAAGTCTGCAGCTCATCTAAGTCTCTCTGTAACCTGCAACATCCTTCTGCACTGTCCACAACTCCACTGACTTTAGCGCCATCTGCAAATTTACTAACCCATCCTTCTACACTCTCATCCAGGTAATTTATAAAAATGATAAACAGCAGTGGCCCCAAAACAGATACTTGTGGTACACCACAGTAACTGAACTCCAGGATGAATATTTTCCATCAACCACCACTCTCTGTAATCTTACAGCTAGCCAATTTCTAATCCAAACCCTCAATCCCATGCAACAGTATCTTCTGCAATAGCTTACTGTGGGGAACCTTATTAAGTGTTTTACTGAAATCCACATACACTGCATCAACTGCTTTACCCTCATCTACCTCTTTGATCATCTTCTCAAAGAATTCAATAAGGTTTGTGAGGCATGATCTACAATGTTGACTAGCCCTATTCAAATTATTCCTTTCTAGATGATTATAAATCCTATCTCTTATAGAACATAGAACATAGAACACTATAGCACAAACAGGCCCTTCGGCCCACAAGTTGTGCCGAACACATCAAAACCTACCCAGCCATAGACCTATCTATAACCCCCATCCCATTGGATCCCATATACTCATCCAGAAGTCTTTTAAAAGACCCCAGCGCGTTCGCCCCGACCACCACCGACGGCAGCCGATTCCATTCACTCACCACTCTCTGAGTGAAAAACTTTCCCCTAGCATCCCCTCTGTACTTGCTTCCCTGCACCTTAAATCTGTGCCCTCTCGTCACAACCATTTCAGCCCTGGGAACTAGTCTCTGAGAGTCCACCCTATCTATTCCTCTCAACATCTTGTGCTGCTGTCTGTCTCTCCTTTAGGTGTTTTTTTGGCATTGTAGTCCACCATCAGCATTTGGCATTGAGACAAAGGTAAATTAGTATTTGTTTTAGCTTAATGTCAGCAAAATCAAAGCCATCTTCTCCTTTCTCATTACAATGCATTGCCAAGGCTGCCACATCAGACTAAGAGCAGATGTATTGAACAGTCACTTAGACTGTTCTCTTTCACCTCCAAGACTATTGTTTTCTTTTGATCTATTCTTCTTCCTTCCTGCTACAAAAAGCTTAATCCACGCTTTGAACTGCTCATTGCATTTCAGTGTTGCCTATCCTTTTTAAGCTCTCTTCTATAGGCCTTATACTTCTCTAGATCCCCAACATCTCCGAGCTCTTTGAACCTTTTATACACCTTTCTTTTCTTCCTGACTAGGTTCACCACAGCCTTCGTGCACCACGGTTCCCTCGACCTACCAAAACCTCCTTGTCTCACCGGAACGTTGTTGTGCAGAGCTCCAGATAAGCATTCCTTGAATATCTGCCACCTTCCTTCTGTGCTTTTCCCCAAGAACACCTCCTTCAAGTTTATTCGCCCCAACATCTGCCTGATGTCTTCATATTTCCCCTTATTCCAGACAAACACCTTCCTAGCCTGCCTGATCCTATCCTTTTCCAATGCAAGGGTGAAGGAGATAGAATTATGATCTCCATCCCCAAGATGCTCTCCTACCAAGAGATCCATCTCCTGTCCTGGTTCATTAGCTAGTACCAGGTCCAGTACAGCCTCTCCTCTCGTAGGCTTGTCCACGTGCTGAGTTAGGAAACCCTTGTTAGGTGAATACACCTAACAAACTCCTCCCCATCCAAACCCCTTACCCTTGGGATATTCCAGTCGATTTTGGGAAATTGAAGTCTCCCATCACAACAACTCTGTTATTTCTACATCTCTCCAGTATCTGTTTCCCTATCTGCACCTCAACTTCCCTGTCACTATTGGGCGGCCTATAGAATACACCCAGCAACATCACCGATCCTTTGCTATTCCTAACTTCCACCCACAGAGACTCCGTAGACATTCCCTCCTCAGTATCCACCTTCTCTGCAGCCATGACACTGTCCCTGATCAACAGTGCCACTCCACCACCTCTTTTGCCTCCCTCCCTGTCCTTCCTGAAGGATCTGAATTCAGGACCTGTAGTACCCAGTCCTGTCCCTGAGACATCCAAGTCTCTGTAATGGCCACCACATCACAATCCCAAGCAGCAATCCACGCCCTAAGTTCATCCACCTTATTTACTACACTCCTGCATTAAAATAGACACAGCTCAGTCCCTCAGACTGGACATTTCCCTTCTCCCCCACTTGTCTAACCTGCCTCTCATCCTGCCTAGAGTCCTTCCCTACTTGGGAGCTAACTTCCTTGCTCCCAGTCTCCACATCACTATTCCCTCCCCCTAACCTTTCTAGTTTAAAGTCCCCCCAGTAGCCCTAGCCAGTCTTCCCGCCAAGATATTAGTCCCCCTGGGATTCAGGTGCCACCTGTCTTTGCTGTACAGGTCACACCTGCCCCTAAAGAGGTTCCAATGATCCAGGAACCGGAATCCCTGCCCCCTGCTCCAGTCCTTCAGCCACGTATTCAACCTCCACCTCATACTATTCCTGCTCTCACTCTCCCGAGGCGCAGGCAGCAATCCTGAGATTACTACCTTCGCTTTCCTCTTTCTCGGCTGCCTACCCAGTTCCCTATAATCCCTTTTCATGTCCATTTCCCTCTTCCTGCCTATGTCAGTAGTACCTATATGTACTACAACTTCCAGTTCCTCACCCTCCCCTTTCAGGATGTCTGGGATGCGTCCAGAGACATCCCGAATCCCAGCTCCAGGGAGACATACCACCATCCGCGACTCCCGTCTGCGTCCATAAAAACTCCTGTCCTCCCCCCTCACTAGGGAGTCCCCTATAAGCGAGTCCCCTATAAGCACTGCCTTTTTGCTCTGTTTTTTAGGTTTTTGTTTTTGTTCAGCTCCAGGGAGCTGGCCACCACTGCCTCCCTTGGATGAGCTGTCCCCCACAGTAGTACTCAGGCAAGAGTACTTATTTTGAAGGGGGACATCCACCGGTGTACTTTCCATCACCTGAGGTTTCCCCTGCCTAATAGTTACCCATGTGCCTTCTCCCCTTTGCCCTGGTGTGACTACTTGTCTGTAGCTCCTATCAATAATCTCCTCATTCTCCCTAATGAGTCGAAGGTCCTCAAGCTGCATTTTCAGTTCTTTTACCTGGTCCCTTAGGGATTGCAGCTCCACACAGCGATCACAGGTATGGACATCTGGGAGACCAGGAGCCTCCAAGACCTCCCACATGTTACACTGGCAACAACATGCTGGCCTCACACCCATGCTTGCCCCTTTTTAGTAACCCAGAGAAAAAAAAGTAAGAAAGATTAAAAAAAACTTACCTTGCCTCCCCTTTTTGCTTAGGCCCTGTGAGCCAAAGACCTTACAGCTCACACAAAAACAAACTTACCTGCTCCTTCTCAGAGCTCCTCTCTCTCTCTCTCTTTTTTAGGTTAGAGGAGGAGCGGGGGTTGGGATACTCGTGTAGAGTATCGGGATTCCACACCACTCCAATTTATAGTGAGGTTGAAAAAAAAACCACACGACCCAAGGTGCTTTGCAACACCTTCCGGGTTTACAAGTTTAAAAAGTTTAAAAAAAACTAGTAAAATTTAGACTTAAAAATCGCTCTACTCACTCACAAGCTCTCCACTCGCAAATCGCTGCCTCTCCACAGTGCTCCCAAGGAACAATTGGGAGCAATTAATCCTTTCCAAAACTTTCTCCACAACAGAAATAAGGTTCACTGGTCTATAATTACAAGGTTGGCTCTACTCCCCTTCTTGAACAAGGAGACAACATTTGCTATCCTCCAGTCTTCTGGCACTATTCCTGTAACAATGACAACCTAAAGATCAAAGCCAAAGCTCTGTAATCTCCTCCCTCGCCTCCCAGAGAATCCTGGAATAAATCCCACCTGGCCCACAGACAACTTATCTATTTTCATACTTTCCAGAATTGCTAACACCTCCTTCTTATGAAGTTCAGTCTCATCTAGTTTAATAATCTGCGTCTCAGTATTTTCCTCGACAACATTATCTTTTTCCTGTGTGAATGCTGATGAAAAATATGCATTTAGCACCTCTCCTATCTATTTGGATGCCACACACAACTTCGCATTACTGTCCTTAATTGGCTCTAATCTTACTCTAGTCATTCTTTTATTCCTGACATACCTATAGAAAGTTTTAGGGTTTTCCTTCTGTTTGCCAAAACTCCTTATGTCCCCGCTTGGCTCTTCTTAGATCTCTCTTTAGGTCCTTTCTGTCTAACGTGTAACTCTCAAGTGCCCTAACTGAGCTGTCACGTCTCATCTTGACATAATTCTCCTTCTTCCTCTTCACAAGTATGCACAGTGCCCCCGGCACTGTCCAAGAAGCAAAATAGCAATGCCCAAAGGGACACCTTGGCATTACCCATTGGGCGTCAGGCAGTGCCAAGGGGGAAAAACTGGATGGGGCAGGACCTAATGGAAATGACCAGTGGGGATGGGGGTCCTGCTGCCACTCTGCAATCTGGCTGGGTGACCAGAGGGAGCAATTGGGGCTAGCCATCAGGGTGGGATGCGAGGGTGGGGGCAGATCAGGACTGCCCGGAGTGGGGGAGCGAAGGATCGAAGTGGGCCGGGAGGTAGGATAGATTGGAGCTGGCCAGTAGGGGGCTGGGTGCAGGGGTGGTCATTGGGCTAGCCTGGATACATCCGGGAGGCTGCGATTGGGCTATGGGCACATGGGTCAGAGGACCAGTGATGGGGGAGTTTCCGTGCTGGTCAGCAATCGAGCTGGACAGTGATCAGGAAGCTGGGAACGCGTTGGCTATTGTGCATTCACCTATCTTGGTGCTGTCAGATTGGCACATGCGCTGTGGCCCATTCAGTGCTATGCTGTCGGCCTCTGTAATAGGAATAAGTCCACCTACTGATTTTTAGCATGATTCATGCTGGGGCACTCTGTGATGCACAGAGTGTGGGAGATTCATTTTGAAACACCCGCTGAAAAAAACAAGGGTTATTTTTACCAGTTTTTATGTGAATTCAACACTTAGAATTCTTTTGGGAAATATTCTTCCTGCCAAAATGGACAATTTCACATTTTCCCATATTGTACTGCAATGCCAGATTTTTGCCCATTCACTTAGCCGATCAATATGCCTTGGACACCTCCCTGTGTCCTCTTGACAACTTACATTTCTATCTATCTTTGAATCAAATTTAGCATCTTATCAGGAAATTTAGCCATCTTATCCTCAGTCCCTTCATTCATTTGTTATTCAATAGCAACGGAGATGGAAAATTATTGTGGACCTTCAAATACTGATACCTGGACTATTACTGTCAACGGGTTGAAATCCCATTGTCACTGGGGTGAAATGTACATGTGAATGTATTCCTTGCAGTTGAACAGATTGTTGGCAGCAATAATACACTTTGACAATGTTAATCGTGAGAATTATGCTTCTCAGGGAATGAGGTCCCTGCCTTGAGAGCTGCTGGTAAATCTGATTGGGGGGGTAGCTTTTGTAGTCTCAGCAGCACCACCAGCACTGCAAGTCTCAAGAAGAAGGATTTCTCCTGGAGTTAAAGATAAGTCTGGGACTTTGGTTAGAGCGATTGAGAAGCCTTGTGTGGAAGAAATGGTGGATTCAGAAACTGTGGTTGGGTAAAAGGATGATACAATCTTGGGTTGTGTCCCTGGTGGGCATAGCGGGTATCCTTCTAAGCCCAAGATCAGTGTTTCTGTTTTTTCAGGAATTCATCTCTTTAGATTAAATGAGGCAAAATTCATCCTTAATAGATAAAAACCTTTAAAGATTTGAACTCTGACATTTTTAATCTTGGAAGTCTTTTCAAAGTTAAACCTTATTTATCATCACAAGTAGGCTTACATTTGCAATGCAATGAAGTTACTGTGAAAATTCTGCAGTCGGCACATTCTGGCGCTTATTCAGGTACGATGAGAGAGAATTTAGTTTGGCCCAATTCATCTAACCTGCACGTCTTCTGGACTGTGGGAGGAAACCAGAGCACCTGGAGAAAACTCATGCAGACACAGGGAGAATGTGCAAACTCCACACAGACAGTGAACTAAGCTGGGAATCGAACCTGGGTCCCTGGCGCTGTGAAGCAGCAATGCTAACCATTGTGCCACCCCTCAACTACTATAACTTTTTCATTGAACATCAACATAAATTTCCATTCTTTGGATAGAATTTAGTTTCTCCCCTGAGGCTAGCTAGTAAGATGAAAGAAGATGGAAAGAGTTTTTTCAATACACGAAAGGTAGAAGAGAGGCAAAAATAGCCACTGGACACTGGAAAATGAGGCTGAAGAAGTAATAATAGGAAACAAAGCAATGGCAGAAGAATTGAATAGTTACTTTGCATCAGTCTCCACAGTGGAAGACACTAATGGTATGCCAGTGCTCCAGGAGAATCAGAGGGCACAGGTGAGTGTAGTGACCAGCACTAAGGAAAAGGTCTGGGGAAACTGAAAGGTCTGAATGTGAATAAATCACCTGGACTGGAAGGACTATACCTCAGGGTTCAAAATAGATAGCTGAGAAATTCTGGAGGCATTGGTGATCATCTTTCAGGAATCACTGAAGGCAGGGAGGGTACCAAAGAACTGGAAAGAAGCTAATGTAACACCACTGTTTAAGAAGGAAGGAGACAGCAGATGGGAAATTATAGGCCGATTAGCCTGACTTCGGTCATTGGTAAGATTTTAGAGTAGATTGCAGAGTACTTGGAAGTGCATGATAAAATAGGACTGAGTCAGCACAGTTTCACCAAGGGGAGGTCATGACTGACAAATCTGTTAGAGTTCTTTGAGGACATAACAATGAAGCTATATAGAAGAGAACTGGTGGAAGTGATTTATTTAGATTTCCAGAAGGCCTTTGACAAGGTGCTGTATAAGAGACTATTAAATAAGTACCCATAATGTCAAGGGTAAGATCCTGGCATGGATAGAGAATAGCTGGCTGACAGAAACACAGTAAGGAGTTTGACAACACCTATTTTAAATCCAACCGATTTACTTGGTTTTATTTTCTTGGAGACCAGAACACCTCATTTGCCTGACGAAGGCCATAGAACCGAAAGCTTACGAGTTTACTATCAAATAAATCGGTCAGATTTAAAACTGGTGTTGTCAGATTTCTTACTGTATTTACTCCAGTCCAACACTGGCATCTCTACATCATGACTGACAGAAGACAGAAAGTGGGAAAGAGGGGGCTTTTTCAGGATGGCAGCCAGGGATTAATGGTATACCTCAGGGGTCAGTACTGGGACCACAACTTTTTGCAATATACAAAAACGATTCGGAGGAAGGAACTGAAGGCACTGTTGTTAAATTTGCAGATGGTACAAAGATATGTAGAGAGACAGGTAGTATTGAGGAAGCAGGAAGGCTGCAGAAGGTCTTGAACAGGTTAGGAGAGTGGGCAAAAAAATGCAGATGGAATACAAAGTGGAAAAGTATGAGACTATGCATTTTTGAAGGAGGAATGGAGGCGTAGACTATTTTCTAAACAGGAAAATGCTTAGGAAATCAGAAACGCAAAGGCTTTGGGAGACATTGTTCAAGATTCTCTTAAGATGAACATGCAGGTTCAGTCGGCAGTTAGGAAGGCAAATGCAATGTCAGCATTCATATCGAGAGGATTAGCATTCAAGAGCAGAGATATACTTCTGAGGCTCTGGTCAGACCCCATTTGGAATATTGTGAACAGTTTTAGGCCCATATCTAAGAAAAGATGTTCTGCTCTTGGAAAGGGTCCAGAGGAGGTTCATAAGAATGATCCCTGGAATGAAGAGCTTGTTGTAGGATGAACGGTTGAGGACTCTGTGTCTGATTTGTTGGAATTTAGAAGAATGAGGAGGGATCTTATTGAAACTTATGGGATACTACAAAGCTTGGATAGAGTGGACGTGGAGAGGATATTTCTACCAGTAGAAAAAATTAGAACAGGAGAGCACAATCCCAGGCTAAAGGGACGACATGAGGAAGAATTTCTTCAATCAGAGAGTGATCAATCTGTGGAACTCTTTGCTACAGAAGGCTGTGGAGTCCAGGTCATTGAGTGTCTTTAATACAGAGATAGATAGGTTCTTGATTAATAAGAAGGTCAGGGCTTAAGCCAGGAGAATGGGGATGAGAAAAATATCAGCCATGATTGAATGGCAGAGCAGACTCAATGGGCCGAGTGGCCTGATTCTGCTCCTATGTTTTATGGTCTTTTGGCCTTATGAGGATTTGGAGATGGGATCATTTAATCGAGTGGGAGGGTGCTAGTTGTGAACCCACCTATCTTGCCACTTTGCACCAAAAATGCCTGGAGTGGGAACAGCCTCCCTACCCCAATGTCAATTGAGGCTCTTAAGTGGGCAATTAATGCCCATTAATGGGCTCATCCTGTCACCAGCAGCAATGGATGGGACAGTTGTCAGTTGAGAGCATGAGAAGAAAAAACTTGAGCTTGTTTGCAGGCTTCCTAGTGGGGGGAATCTAAGGTGGGAGGCTGATGGTAAGTGTGGAATTCCTTTGTTAAGCTGAAAACCACTCTCTCGCTCTTTCTTCAAACCCGCAGTCTCCTCTAACCAGTGAACTTCTTCCCCATGATCCCCTGTCCTTCCTCTGTCATGGCACTCTGCGTCCCTCATTGATTCTGGACTCCTGGTGCATGCATTGCCAGCTGCTGCCACTGCTGCTGGAGGTTCTGAGGGCAGTGAAGAGCTGATTGCCCAAAGGACTCAGTGAACTGGACGCTTGACCCTGGGTAAGGCCTGTCATTGCACACTGAAGTGCCTGATTGGCACTTAATACGGTAGGACTTAATAATAGAGGTGATGTGGGGATCTTACCAGCTCTCCAGCTGGAGGGCAAGACCCCCATTGCCTGGATTGAATACTCCTCAAAGAAACAGAAGCTGATGCTCTGCATAATCTTCATGGTGCTCAAGGATGGAATGTGATATATATAGAGATCTTAGGTGTAGTAACAACTAAAAATATGTTTTGAATCTAGCAATTAGCCATCACTATTGGCAAGTGTTCAACAAATCCAATTTATGATGTGTCTTATTACTGTTGTGCACAAGTTTTAAGTTTATTTATTAATGTCACAAGTAGGCTTGCAACGAGGTTACTGTGAAAATCCCTGAGTTGCCACACTCTGGTGTCTGTCTGGGCACATTGAGGGAGAATTTAGCATGGCAAATTCACCTAACCAGCTCGTCTTTCGGACTATGGGAGGAAACCCAAACATCTGATGTTTGGACACGGGGAGAACATGCAGACTCCACACAGACAGTGATCCAAGCTCGGAATCGAACCCAGGACTCTGGCATTGTGAGGCAGTGGTACTAACCACTGTGCCACCATGCTACCCTTTATAATATCATTGACTGTTATTTTTGTTATTAGCAACATAGATTAGAAACGCAAAAAGTGTGAGGTAATTCACTTTGACAGGAATAACAAATGTGTAGAGTATAGGGCTAATGGTAGGATCCTTAATAGTGTTGATGAACAGAGGGATCTTGGTGTATATGTGCATAGATCCCTGAAAGTAGGCAGTCAAGTCGATAAGGTTGTTAAGAAGGCATACGGAGTCTTAGCTTTTATTGGTAGGGGGATTGAATTTCAGAGCCGCAACATCATGTTGCAACTGTACAAAACTCTAGTGCGGCCGCACTTGGAGTATTGTGTGCAGTTCTGGTCCCCGCATTATAAGAAAGATGTGGAGGCATTGGAGAGGGTACAGAGGAGGTTACCAGGATGTTGCCTGGTATGGAGGGCAGGTCTTATGAAGAGAGGCTGAGGGATGTGAGGTTGTTTTCGTTAGAAAGGAGGCGGCTAAGAGGGGACCTTATCGAAACATATAAGATGATTAGAGGTTTAGATAGGGTGACAGTGATAGCCTTTTTCCTAGGATGGAGAAAGCTAGCACAAGGGGACACAGCTTTAAATTAAGGGGTGATAGTTAAAGGACGGATATCAGAGATAGGTTCTTTACCCAGAGGGTGGTTAGGGACTGGAATGCCCTGCCTGCTGCAGTTGTAGATGCACCAAGTTTGGTGGCGTTTAAGAGGTTAGTTGATAAGTTTATGGAAGAGAAGGGAATGGTTTAGTTTGGAGGGTCATTGCTTTTTTTTCATAATTGGTCGGCGTAACATTGAAGACCGAAGGGCCTGTTCTGCGCTGTAATATTCTATGTTCTATGTTCTAAAATCCCAATATTGGATTTGGTCCATCCAGTCTGCAATGATCACAATCCTATCCAGGCCCTATTCCCATATTCCCACATTTTTACCTTGCTCATCCCCTGACGCTTCAGTCAATTTAGCATGGCCAATCAATCTAAACTGCACATCTTTGGACTGTGGAATAAACTGGAGCACACAAACAAATGCATGCAGACACGGGAAGAATGTGCAAACTTCATATAGACAATGACCCGAGGCCGGAATTGAACTTGGGTCCCTGGCACTGTGAGGCAGCAGTGTAAATGACTGTGCTACGATGTTGTTGAACAATTGGATGCTGTCATAGCTTTTGCTAGCACTTCTTGGCTGCAGTCTATTTTTGAGATTAATTCAAATTTCTTCATGTCTATCAATTAAGCTCTCATTCCTATGATTGGCACAGATGAAATGCATCTGTGAATAAATCTGAAAACTCATAAACTTATGATGTTCTGAAATAGATCCCTGTTACACATTTAGTTTAGACAATAGGATGGCTGTTAATGTTCCAAACGAGATTACTTAATTGGTGTGTCCTGAAAATGAATGAAAGTCAATTTTGTGCAATATCTGGCCTCTTGCCTGAACTTCAATAACTTTAGAGACTCCATTGTAATAGAACATAGAACATAGAACATAGAACAATACAGCACAGAACAGGCCCTTCGGCCTTCGATGTTGTGCCGACCAAAATAAAAAGCAATGCCCCTCCAAACTAAACCATTCCCTTCTCTTACATATACTTATCAATTAACCTCTTAAACGCCACCAAACTTGGCGCATCTACAACAGCTGCAGGCAGGGCATTCCACTCCCTAATCACTCTTTGAGTAAAGAACTACCTCTGATATCCGTCCTATAACTCATACCCCTTAATTTAAAGCTGTGTCCCCTCGTGCTAGCTTTCTCCATCATAGGAAAAAGGCTATCACTGTCCACCCTATCTAAACCTCTAATCATCTTATATGTTTCGATTAGGTCCCCTCTTAGCCGCCTCCTTTCTAACGAAAAACAACCTCAAATCCCTCAGCCTCTCTTCATAAGACCTGCCCTCCATACCAGGCAACATCCTGGTAAACTCCTCTGTACCCTCTCCAATGCCTCCACATCTTTCTTATAATGTGGGGACCAGAACTGCACACAATACTCCAAGTGCGGCCGCACGAGAGTTTTGTACAGTTGCAACATGACGTTGCGGCTCCGAAATTCAATCCCCCTACCAATAAAAGCTAAGACTCTATATGCCTTCTTAACAACCTTATCAACTTGACTGCCTACTTTCAGGGATCTATGCACGTATACACCAAGATCCCTCTGTTCATCAACACTATTAAGAATCCTACCATTAGCCCTACACTCTACACATTTGTTATTCCTGCCAAAGTGCATTACCTCACACTTTTCCACATTAAACTCCATTTGCCACCTCTCGGCCCAGCTCTGCAACTTGTCCAAGTCACTCCGTAAACTAAAACACCCCTCTTCACTATCTACCACACCACCAACTTTAGTATCATCTGCAAATTTACTGATCCATCCCTCAATACCCTCATCCAGATCATATATAAAAATTACAAACAGCAGGGGCCCCAAAACAGACCCCTGAGGCACACCACTCGTCACCGAACTCCACGATGAATATCTCCCATCAACCACCACCCTCTGTCTTCTAGCTGCCAGCCAATTTCTAATCCAATTAGCTAAATCACCCTCTATTCCACACATCTGCATTTTCTGTAGAAGTCTTCCATGGGCCACCTTATCAAAAGCCTTACTAAAGTCCATATATACTACATCAACCGCCTTACCCCCCTCCACCTCTCTGGTCACTTTCTCAAAAAACTCAATGAGGTTAGTACGGCATGACCTACCCTTCACGAAACCATGCTGACTATCCCCAATCAATTCATTTCTCTCTAAATAACTATAAATCCTATCCCTAATAATTCTCTCCAATACCTTGCCCACCACCGAAGTAAGACTCACTGGCCTATAATTCCCTGGAAGGTCTCTCTTCCCCTTCTTAAACAATGGGACCACATTCGCTATCCTCCAGTCCTCCGGAACCACACCCGTAACCAACGAGGACCTGAAGATCAGAGCAAGAGGCTCTGCAATCTCCTCTCTTGCCTCCCAGAGAATCCTAGGGTAAATCCCGTACGGCCCAGGGGACTTATCCAACTTCAAACCCTCGAGAATTTCTAACACATCCTCCCTATCTACTACAATACTTCCCAATTTGCAAACCTGTACCTCAGTGCTCTCCATAGCTACATTTCCAGCACTCTGCGTGAATACCGAAGAGAAATATTTATTCAGTGCCTCACAAATCTCTTCAGGCTCCACGCACAACTTCCCACTGCTGTCTATGACTGGCCCTAATCTTGCCCTAACCAATCTTCTATTCTTAACATATCGAAAGAAAGCTTTAGGATTCTCCTTAATCCTATCAGCCAACATCTTCTCGTGTCCCCTCTTAGCTCTCCTCAATTCACTTTTTACCTCCTTCCTGGCTAATCTATAGCTATCCATTGCACTATCTGAGCCTTCAAGCCTCATCCTGACATAAGCCTCCTTTTTCTTCTTAACCAGCAAATC